>CM033459.1:2913221-4400251 GCA_019425755.1 Amaranthus cruentus | reverse complement strand
TATATATATCAACATGCCTCTCATGATATTATTCCATTGCAAATGTATTTTTTCTGACGAGCCTTTTATTCTAATACCAATTTAATACTAATTTTTCAAATTCCAACAGAATTAAATAAAAATAAAACACTAATTGGGTCCAATATAAATATATAAAATGATTTCGGACCAACGATCCTTAATTATCTAAGTTGTTTTAAAGGTTGTAGTTTTCGGAGTCATGTAGGCCAAGAAAGATATTATCTTTGCATGCATAAATGATCAGTTTTAACCTTTTATTGTACGGAAAAAGGAACCAATATAGTTCAAGAGGTACTATTAATTAATTAATTAAAGTGAATGCAAAACATTGTTGATTAAATTTTAATTACTTTAAAGCATGATGAATATTCTATTGCATCATTGCATTTAATGGTGTAATTAGGGATAACCTAAAATTAAACCATTCCCGGGCGTTGTTAATTAATAATAATAATAATAATAATAATAATAATAATAATAATAATAATAAATAATAATAATAATAATAATAATAATAATAATAATAATTATTATTATTATTATTGAAATATCGACAATTGAAGATCTCTTACAATTCCCTACAACATAATTTACTTTTAGTGGGATATATTTAGCAATATTTAATTTAAATGTCACTATTTTAAATTTCTAATAATATATATAAATTAAAGATTTAGTGACATTTAATAGACTCTTTAGCAGCATAATAAAAAAGCATATTAAAGTTTTTTGCGACATAAGATCTAGTGTCATTTCTCACAAATGTCACTATAGACTATAGTAATAATTACATATGTTCTTTCAAAAAAATAATTACATATGTCACTAAAGACCAAATAAAATGTCGCTAAATAAATTAGGATCGCTCTCCATTACTAAAATGTAATGGAGGATCCATTACAAAATCCAATGACTATAATTGCTTGATTTTGTTTTAATAGGAGAAAATTATAATATTTTATTTTTTATTCTAAAATATGTGTCAATTATAGCCATTAGATTTTGTAATGGATCCTCCATTACATTTTAGTAATGGAGAGGATCCTAATTCTGTTTTTAATGCCACTAAATATAATGTCTCAAAAAGTTAAATTTACTGTAGTGATTATAGACTCAAGCTAATCTCAACAGAACTTCTGAAATACATGTATACTACCTCCGTTCCATTTTACGTGCAACACTTACCAATTTTGGAAGTTTTATATTACTTGCAACATTACTATTCTTGGCAAAATAATCTACTTATTTTATCCTCACTTTATTCCTACCCCACTATCACCATCAATCATACATCATTCCATTAATTATTTAATATACCCACAAGTCACAACCACTATCTACTTATAGTAATTTTTTTTATTTCTACCCCACATATCACCATCAATCATACATCATCCCTACTGTTATCATACTGATTTGACGACCCTTAAAAAACGTGCTAAACCCAATAGTGCAATTAAAATGGAACGGAGGAAGTATAATATTAAATTGAATTAACGGGTTACATAAAAAACGAAAAATACTCCATCCTTTAGATCGACTTGATTTTCAAATTAGAGCGTCTCATCAAGACGAACACATATAATCAATATATTTATAGTTAGTGATCACTTAGGCCAGATGATTAATTTAAGGCTATAAGTGATTATTTTAAGGCTCTGATTTTATATTGGTCTAGCCTAATACAGAAATGAACTCATTGTTAAACCGTCTCATTTAAAAATGTGTAAAAAAATATTAGACTCCGAACCAAGTTATCTAACTATCAAAATTGAAAGAATATGCATCCATGTAATCATTTTTAGCATATTTTTTGTTGCGATCGGCCAAGAAAATGAAAAAGATAAAAGAGGAAGGAAACAAGATTCAAATTCAGATTTATTCTAAAAACAGTGATAAATATTATATATTTCAACCTAGCCCTGAAATTAGAGATGTCCAATGCGAAACATTAATTATTAACCCCTTTTACTAAATACACTATTATAGGCCCATAGCTATAATTAGAGTGTCGTTTTTCTAATATTTTTGATGGGTCTAAAGTACAGACCCACTTACCCCTCATTGGGCGGATCCTGATTTCAAAAAAGACAAAAAATAATTCTAATAAAATCATTTTTAGCATTCTAGAAGCTAGCCAAGACATGGAGACAAACCATATCACAACATATGATCTATGATATTATGACATAAATGTGGTAATTAGAAATTGAAAGAGAGAGCAAGATCCATGCACACTACTGGATATTCTTTTGGCCACATGCACTTGCGAGATTACTGCACACTGAATTTAAACTACTTACAATTTTAAAAAGAACAACAGCACATGATCATTCAAGAAGCCAAGGCCAAGAATTATACCAATATTATATATATAATCCATAATTTAACACCTACACACCCTATATATATTTATTATTTAATTTACACAACCACATTTAATACTTACGCGTCTTTTATGGGATTTAGCCAATTAACTATCAACACTAACATGATTTTAATCATCACAAATTCTTGTGACAGACAGTCTCTTTGAGGGAATATTTCTAATTGGGTTGACCCATTAGGGAAAATATAGAATAAATGTAGGCAATAAGCTTTAATGGATTGAGTCTGAGAGACGTCTCTTAGAAAGACGGGAGACTAACTGTTTAATCATTAATTTAAGATTTTAATTGTGTTAGTTGGTCTTGAAGTGAAAGCCAACATAAAAAGAGTTCTTAAATTCCAACTTGATTCGCTACTTAATTCAAGTAAAATATTTAAAGTCAGGTATGAATTGAAGGGATTATATTGCTGCACTCATACTTTTAGCTCAATTAAAATACTCTCGTTTAAAAGGTGTACGATCCGTTTGGTAATTGGCGTTAAGGGGTCATCCTTGTTCTCCTTAGTTTGTAATATTTCTTGACGAGCCTAATGGTCATTTGAAAATGTGGTATTAGATGATAATAGAAAATTTTGAAAAAAACTTCTTTTTAATTAAAGTTTCATTATAATAGAATAACATGGTACATGTCAATATGTCATGATAATTACATAACAAATCATTCTCATTACCAGAATTTAGTACTAATAAATATCATACGGCCCGTTAGTGTATATAACATGTCGTAGGCCTTTAGAGCCTAAAGTATATAACATAACGTACATGTGACTTTAATTATTTGTATTAGTATTATATAAAGATTATTATTATTTTTTAATTTGATTTAAATCAGTTGCTCATCAAGCAAATTAAGCCAAGAAATCGATCCGACTGATCAAATCCATAGGCTTGTTTGGATCTGTGACGAATTGATCGATTGACTATTTCTTATCTGTAGAAGCGCTGAATAAGTGTTTTCAAATATTATAATTTTGACTAAGCAAATATATATAAATATATTCCAAAGTCTTTACCAGCCTAGTTCTTATTAGTATTAAATAATTTAATTCTATGAGCAATCCATTCAAAGTTGCGTGAAGCAAATATATATACTTAGTACTACGTTACTTTTTTTGAAGAAAATAAAATAATTGAAATAAAACAAGCATATAACTATTAAACTTGTCAAAAGTTTTACTATCATAAATTATTACACTAACTTTTCAATAATCATTTTTAATGGCGGATTTTGAGTTCGGAATCTAGGGCAGCAACTAATGGACAAAATAAAATAATGGACAAAATGTCGATAAACTTTACAGATTGTTCACTATGAGATTTCACACAAATTAAGAAAACTAGAATTTTCGTTGTAGGTGGATATTATTTTAATCAAACAGTAGTGAAAAGTAATGATTGTATTAGTATTATGAGAGAGAAAAGACATTTAAATTAAAGAAAAAAAAGAAATAAATTTATCATTGTCATTAATATAGAAAGTATTTTTGGGTAAAAATAAGAGAAATTATGAGGGTATATTTGAAAATAAAGATTTCCAAAAATAAAAAGTATTTTAAAATAAACAAATATTTAAAACTACCTGTTATAGTAAGATGAACAACCTTATCACAAGTGATGATTGTTACAACATATGATATTACAAGTGAATGAGTGATTGATTATTACAATTGGTTTCCGAGAAGAAATTTAAAATCGTCAAATCCTCTCACTAAAACCTAATTTTTATCTCTTTAAATATCATTTGAAGAAATGATGATTCTTAGTACAATATGATATTACAAGTGATTGATTATGTGTATATACTAAGCAAAAAGAAGAGAAACTGTTTAAATTACCTTATGCCCAAACAAAATAGTAGCTCAACGGACCTTCTCGACCTGGTCGAGCCAATTACTAAAGGATCGAGCGAGAATCAAGGAGAATGAGCGAGTGAGACTGAATGCACAAATTCATTGCTTCACTAATTTATGTTTTTAAACATCAAAAACTCTTGTATTCTTACTTCATATATACCGACTTATGCTTCAACAAAAAATATTTATAATCGCATATCATAAGACACATTTCAACAAATCTCCACTTGGACGAAATAATCACAATCTCACAAAGAATATAACCAATAGCACAACTAATCAACTTCACAAGAAAAGATATATCCCTTAAATACTCATCCAATTAAACTACCTCAAAGAGGTGCATCTCCCTTCAAGAGAGATAAGCTCACATGAATCAATAACGATCGATTATGTTTGAGCAATGCTCAAATTTCGAAGTGGCAAAAAGTTTAGTTAACATATCCATTGGATTATCCTTGGTGTGAACCTTCTTCGAGATTACCTTACCATGAGCAATTGTGTATCTTATATGATGGAACTTCATTTTAATGTGCTTTGTTCTCATATAGCAAGAATTTTGATTCATAGCCAATTGATGCCTCTTTGGCTATCACAAAAAAATAGGTATATATCTTTCCGACCTTAGTTTACCCACAAAACCACCAAGTTATTGAGCTTCTTTAAAGCCCGCCATTATTGCCATGTACTCGACTTCGGTTGTAGATTGAGCTACAACCCCTTGCAATGTAGACTTCCAACTTATTGTAGACCTCTCAAGACAAAACACATGCCGAAGTCGATTCCTTTCATCAAGATCTCCACCATATTTTGGAATCCACATATCATACACCTATTATTGTTACTTGCATACTTTATACATGTACTTGATGTACACCTGAAATACCTTAGGAACCACATGACCGCAAGCGAATGAGCCTTACCCGGATTTGACATATATCTACTCACAATACTAACTGCTTGAGCAATATCGGGTCGAGTACAAATCATTGCATAAATGATGCTCCCCACCGCATTAGAATATGGAACCGATGACATGTAATCATTATCTTCCTTAGAGCTAGGGCATCCATCCTAAATAACTTCATTTGTAATGCCAAATGATTTGAAACGGCCTTTACATTAGTCTTTTGAAATCGCTTTATAACTCTTTCAATGTACTTTTCTTATGATAAGCACAAACTCTGTTTTGATCGATGCCTAATAATTCTTCCTTCCTCTTCCATATCTGCGATAGGCATCTTCTAACTCATTTCCGTTAGTTGATCATCTTTGTCTCCTCCTTGTTCGTCGGTTTAGTTTGCACAGCCTACTTCCGGAGCAAAGTGAGTACCCTCAGATGACACTAGAGGACAATACTCAACATCTACAGCATGCTTGTAACCTTCCAAAGATCGTTGAGGAGGCTGGCAAAGGAAATACAGATCAATTAATATGGTTGAAACAGAGGAAAGAAAAGATATACAACATTCAGCAAGCAGCTAGCTAAAAGAATTTTCTCAATATATGTCTTTGCTGTGCCAAGTTATGAAGGCAAATCACATTCTGTTCGATGTGGAAGAAAATACCAGCGGATCCGAAATCCCAGATTCATATCAAGTTGTCAGAATCGAATTGGCTCTTAGAAAGCTGGCACGGACATTTTTGGACTCCAGATCACGCTCACCAGTCACCCCATCAGTAAGTGCTGCATACTTATTCTTTTCATTGACGTATAGTATATGATATCAACTCATCAAATGAAGCCTCTAAGTCAACGACTCATATGGTTAACACATCTATTAAACAAACACGAATGGATTTTATCTTGGCTACATCCTCCATTCTAGGCTAGTATATTTCATTTATGTGTTTAAAGAATGGAAGAGCTTGAAAGCTCAATAAAAAAAACACCAATGAATTACATCTTGGAGCAATTTGAGTGTGTGAAGTACTACGTAATGGAAAGTAGAAAATTACATAATATTGTGAAAGGGATATGGGATCTCAACCTCTTGGCTTGGCTCACAATACAAGGGAATGCAATAATTATTTATAGGCATAGTTGGGGTTAATGAGCTTTCGTAGAACTATGCACAGATATACATCAAAACGTCTGCTGCTTGATGTACAACCCAAGTCATGGGTGATTCTTTACCAATCAAACACCTGCCCAAGGTTTTGCTTAAAAATTGTTTCACCAACTTTTGAGGGTCTTAAATTCTTCTAAAAACACGTGTCACAGTATATAACAAAAAATCAAAGAAAAAAGTGGTTGAGATGTATAGTGACAACTGACAACTATGTCTAACCTGGAGAAAAATCATCAAGAGCAATTAGCACAAATAGGTGATCGATCACCATATAAGCATGAGCAGCAAACAGCTCCAGTATACACAATTGGCCATCTCCTTGACGCTAGCTACACTTCTATTCACTCCTAAAAACCGTCGAGATCTGTAACCAATTCAGCAATGTGTCCAGCATCTTTCAAATGTTCAATCAATCCTTCAAGTAAAAAATATATCTCACTCGATACTTCAATGGATGAATCCCCCACCAAAAAAGGTTCAAAACCGCTTCCTATATCAACCCAAGCACAACCTGGGGGCTTAACCAATCCTATGTCCCTCATTAATGTTCGAACTCTTGCTAACTTGTCCCAACAACCAGCAGTAGCATACATATTAGCAATCAAGACATAATAGCCGGGATTTCTGGGCCTCAATGCTAACAATTTCTCAGCTGCCCACTCTCCTATATCTGTGTTTCGATGGATTTGGCATGCCCCAATTAGAGTAGCCCACATATCAGCGCTTGGTTCAAAAGGCATCCTTCTTATAATCTCTATGGCTTTCTTAAGTAACCCAGCCCTACCATAAAGGTCTACCATGCATGCGTAGTGCTCCAAATGAGGGTCTATACCATACACACTCCACATTTTATCGAAAAAGAATTGACCCTTAATCACAAGACCAGAGTGGCTACAAGCTGTTAGCACTGCAACAAAAGTTATATGATCAGGCTTGATACCAGAGCTCTGCATCTCCTCAAACAGTTTTAATGCAATTTCTCCTTCTCCTAAAACTCCATAACTATTAATTAAAGAAGTATATGTGACGACATCCTTCGAAGTCAATGACTTAAAAATAGTCTTTGCCTCTGAAAGTTTTGCTGCTCTTGCATACATCTCCACCAGTGAGTTCCACAGTACTAAATGCTCCTTTAAACTTTGATGTTTGAGGATGTAGCAATGAAATTCTTTGCCTAGTCGTAGATTACCTATTCTAGCACATAGGGGAAGAATGCTTGCTATAGTAACATGATTAGGTTTAAAGCCACAAAGCAACATCTCATTAAAGAGGAAGGAAGCTTCTTCAAATTTACCAAAATGTGCAAAACCTGAAATTATTGAATTCCACGAAATTATATCCTTTTCTTCCATAAGTTGAAAAACAATACGTGCATGTCTATGGTCTTCAGAGCAAGCATACATGGTAATCAATGCATTCTGAACATTCTTAAATTTAGCATAACCCCCACGGAAAGTAGAAGCATGTATCTCTTTCCCTAATTTAATAGCTCCAATATGAGAGCAGGCACTTAAACCACTGGCCACCGAAACATCATCCAAACGAAAACCACATGCTCTCAATTGAGAAAGCAAACTAAGTGCTCTACTATAATGTCCAAGTCGTAAACACCCACCAATTATAGTGTTCCATGTTATCATATTCATTTCAACACCCTCATGCCTCATTTGATCAAACAATACAAATGCTTCTTCCCACATTCCCTTGGAAGCATATCCAGAGATCATAGAGTTCCATGAAAATGCGTCCTTATTTGACAACTTGTCAAACAGGAGACGAGCAACCTCGATTTCTCCACATTTCCCATACATGGATATCAATGCATTTTGAACATACTGACACCCTCCGTATTCGCTGACCAAAATTGAGTTGTGCACTTCTCTACCGAAACAAAGATTCAATTGTTCACCACATGCCTTCAGCACAGATGGGTATGTATATTCATCTGGTCTGATCCCGAAATTCAACATTTGTTTGTAAGAAAACAAAGCCTCATTTGAAAGCCCGTTTCTTATATAAGCAGATATAAGGACATTCCAATGCAACGGATGTAGAATACCAGATTTTTCAGCTATTAATTGTGCCTCAGGTAGCAGATCAAAAGTTGAATATAAAGTGACAAGCTTTGGAACTAACAAACTATGTCGATCTAAACCCAAAATTAAGATCTGACTATGGATCTGTTTACCTGGTCGAATCAACTTGTGTTTGGAACAAGCTATTAGCAATGAATATAATGGCTTCAGGTATTGATTGTACGAACCAAAAGAAGCAACATGTAGCTGGATTGAAATGAAGGCACTGAACGCTTTTCTAAGATCACCTTGGATAATATATTCCTTCAGGGATGTAAGTAATAGATGAAACATCAATTTGCCCCCAGTTTCAAATGTTTTTGATGCACTTCCTAGAATATCATCTTTCAAGACCTGATTTTGCCGCACACGAATGTGCGTGATATCTTGTTTCCATTTTCTAGGGATGCAAGCATCTATCTGCAATTTAAACTTCCCTTTTGAACAAAATCGTGAAGAGGGATATGGCATGCACAAAAGAGAGAATTATTGCAACATATGTAGAATTCCCCTTAGACCATCAGCAACTAAAAACGGAAACTCTTTAACCTGTAAAGCAATCAGCACAAATTAGACTAACAATGCATGAACATTATGTATGAATGAGGAAAAAATGAATATTAGACTCCTAATAAAGAGGTAAGTAATACTGTTTACATTTGCTTTCCTCAAAAAAAAAAGATATAATTATGTTGGTTCCTAATTATATAGAAAATCATACAAAAACATACACTTTTTGAAGGGATAATATGCATTCTAAAACAAAAGGCTACTGAAAAAAACAATAAAGGCATAGCAATATATACCAAGAAAACAACTCTTTACTTTGAGAAGCACACAATTGCTTCTTTGAAATAAACTCAAACAACTCTTCACCTCTAACACAATCAATCTTAATTTCTCGTATTCACTGATTCGCCAAAACTATCTTTCAATCAATCTTCGATTTAGAATAGAACTAGCTCAAAGCTCATAAATTCAAAACATCAACCAACCTTCCTGACTTCAAATGTCAACCCACAATTCTATAATAAGTAAAGAAACACAAATTCTCATTTAGACGGTCTCATTGATAGTTTAAATTAAGCTAAATAGTCCAACGAAATTAATTATAACATACACTTTTGTACTTAATATGTTCACTTTTAATTGTTTAATATTTAACAATTATTTGATGTTAAAATTGACATTTTGGATATTAAATCGCTTGATCTTTTGAATATGGATTCCTTATATGGAACTGTCTCAGACGGTCTCATACATGAGTTGCTTTTAAAGTAATGTATAGTCATAATTTTCAAGACTCAAAAATATCAAAGCAGTAACACACCACATATCAATTAACATCACTTCTTGTGGCCACCCAAATCACCACTGCAAGCCTATAAGTCTACAGCTAGCCGGCACAACCGCATTTCCCTCCCCACGAGAACCACCATCAATAATCCACCACCGGGCTTCATCTAACACCTCCTTCAACCATTAAACAACCACCAAACCACTAACTAATTTCACCTAAATATTTCAATGAAAACTACCCCATAATTCATTTCTATCTCAAAGAATTACAAATACAATAACATTCTATTCAACTAATTTCAAATTCAATAAACAACACATTCATCAAAATCAAATTCATCCAAAAACTAAGAAATTATTCAGAAATTTCCAAGAATACATATGAATTTTCCATAGATTCAAGAACTCAAAAAGCATTTTAATGGGTTGTGACGTGTACCTTCAAAATGGAAGAAGAGGGGTGCCTTGAGTTGCGGCGACTTACGGGCTAGGCTAGTCAGACATGGGTACAGCTGCTGGGCTTTGCAGGGGAGGCCGCCGGCGGCCAGGTGAGGTGGGTGCTGTTTGATGGCAACAAAGGGGTCTGCTAAGTGCTAAGCCTAGGTTTCATGTGAATAGGCTATAGTGTGTTCTCGTAAACGAGATTACAAGATGGAAATGGGATTAAATTAATGCAATGTTTTACGACGATAATTTCTTTTGAAAATTTGAAATTTGCTCAAGTTTATTCTTTGTAATATTCAAAATAAAAAAGTTTATTCTTCGCAAATTAAAATTTTTTAAATCTAAATTTAGATCAAATTTCACTATTGTTTTAGTAGTAGCTAAAATTAAGAATTTGAAAATAACTATCCAAATCTTGTCATTCTCAAATGAAATGTCAGTAGCACTTTTTTTAAAAAGTTCCAGTGGTAGCATCCAGTTTATGCACTATCTAATTGTCATAGCATTTTCCGTTAAGTTCTTATTAAATAACGTTAAATTCATCATTTTGTTTAATTCGCCATTCTAACGTTTAATTCACCATTTTAGTGTTTAATGCATTGACACTCATAAATTTTTAATAGTTTTATTGAAAAAATATAAGAAACTATCTAATTCGGTCGAAACAAGTACTTATTTGGCGTCATTTTTACCTATCATAACGATTTTTTTCAAAAAATAGACGTTGCAATTATTCTTATGAGGTAACTCTTTCGAAAATCCGGTCAAAACAAGTACTTATTCGCCTATTTTTCGATACGTAAACCGAAAAAGATATTTGACGTCATTTTTACCCATCATAACGATTTTTTTTTGAAACAACGAACGTCGCTACTATCCTTATGGCATAACTCTTTCGAAAATTCAATCAAAAGAAGTACTTATTCGAGAGTACTTGTTTCAACCGATGAATTAAACATTAACATGGTGAATTAAATGTTAAAATTTTTTCAGTAAAATTATTTAACATTTTATAATTTTTCCATAAAATTACTACACATTTATGGACGTTAATGAATTAAACGGTGAATAAAACAATAAAATTGTGAATCATACGTCAAAATGGTAAATTAAACAAAAACCAGATGCTACCACGTGGGATAAACTTACAAAATGATAAATTAAACGGAACTTAACAAAAACTTAACGGGAAATGCTACGGCAATTAAATAGTGCATAAACTGGATGCTACCGTGTGAAATTTTCTTTAAAAAGTGCTACAATTGGCATTTCATCAAAACTGGATGCTATCATGTGAAATTTCCCTTTTCATTTATGATTTCATAATTAAAATCCATAATTTGAAATGAAAAACTTATTCTCAAACACTACATTAAAAAAATTTAAATGTCGATATTTTATATTCGGATCATAAAATATAAATAAAGCTAAAGTTTGACAATAAGATAAAATCTTGATTAATTTATAGGGGTGGTAAATGAAGTATGGAATTATACATTTAAAAAAAAAGTTGTTTTTATTCACTATGTATGATAAGGTCACAATAATAAATACTCCCTCTGATTCACCATTAAGTTCCAATTTGTTTTTTTGACACTATTCATATCTTACTCTAATTTGTATTTTATTATTAATCTATTAAGTTAAAACATAGTCAAGTGGTTATAATTCACCTTTGCTTCTCGCCGTTTCACTCCTCCTCCCTGTTCTCACTCCTCTTGTTGATTTCACGCCATTTCTTGGAACAACCCTAAATTCGGGATTTGGGTTAGAATTTCTGGTTCCATTTTTAGAGACTCTCGCTCAGGTTTTGCCATTAGTTCAACAAAATCAGGTAAATATGTTTGGTTGTTTGTTTTTAGATTTGATTTGGCGGTTCTGACTTTTGCTGACCTGATTTGTGTCAATTTCGGCTTTGCTTTTTGATGATGTGCTTATTGTTTGGAGTTGGAATTTTGGTGTGTTTTGTATGTTAATTGATGGATTATTGTTTGAATTTAGGGTTTTGTAATTGTTGTGTACGTTTCCGACCTTTTGCTGAGCTTAATGGGGAAAATGGGTACACATTTTTGCAGTGGTCAGGTTTTTGTATTCAACCAATTTTTCTTCCATAATGTTGACAAGGAGAAAGCTTAGAAGTACAAGGTAAGTAGTTTGGTTTATATTGGTTTCAGTTTGATTAACAATTAAAGTTATTGCTTTTTGGTCTTCTAGATTTAGATTGATTATTCTGGAAATGAAATTTCAACGGTTACAAAGTTCCAATTTGATTCAAGTTATTTGTTCATATTGTTTTTGGGTTATGCTTTTTTAAGCCTTAATTTACCCAAGAACTAATAAGAAAATAAAAAGCCCTAATGTATTTAAATAAACAAATAAAAGCCCTAATTTTTAAGCAAATAGATAAACACATAAACATGAAGATTAAAGATAAACATATTGAAATAGATGATTTATTTATTTACCAAAGAATAGAAAGAGAAGGCTGCTGGAGGTACTGCGGGTTGTTAGGGGCTGCGCCGGTGGAGTACTGGGGTGGCAGTTAGGGGCTGTGCCGCTGCGGTTTGTCGACTGTCGAGTACTGCTGTGCTGATGTGGCCTGTCGACGAGTACTGCTGCTAGTTTCTCCAAAACTGAAAAAGTTTAGAAGAAAATAGTTTTCCTCTTTCCTCCCCGTTCCTTCCCCCTCTTAAACAAACAAGAGAAACTTTCACTATCATTGCCTCCCCTACTACTTACCCTTCTTTTCCTTTCCTTCCTATATTCTTATCCAAACATAGTGTAAATAGTAAATACTCTCTGCTCCCTAACCTTGTTGCATCCACTTCATAGGCTTGACAAGTATGGCTGTGCATTCTGGTGCTGGATTAGAATCAGCCCCCCACTTTATCCATCCATTCCTGGCTCATGTTGAATTATGTTCTCTTGTGAGGCAACAATTTGACGACATTTCTTGCAGTGATGTATCAGCTGTTTCTCAATACGCTTTACCTCAGAGCTGCTTCAGAGCTGCAGTCGGAGCAGCTAGTTTCTGTCATTTTTATTAGGTGCATATTCTTAAAACCTGTCATGTAAGGGAGGAAGATGGAAAAGCTCATGACAAAACTAAAAAACAATTTATCTATAAAAAAGAAAAAAAAAAGTCAAGGATGGGAACAACTATCCCAATTAGTTTCAAAACCATCAAGCCATATTTTTGAGTCCAAGTTTTCAACATTGAGGGAGTAGTAAAAGATATGCAAGGCCTTATAGAATCACTTTTAAGTATTTGTAATTTTCTATACACCATTACCAAGGAGGAAAGTACTAAAGAAGCTAGAACTATCGGAAACTAATCAAAATACCAAACCACAACTTGGTTTATAAAGACACCAATATGTGCTAACAGAATACTAATTCAAAATTCATGAAATAATTGTGATCTTTCTAGTCACCGAAATAATTCAAAGTTCAAATTCATGATAACGTGTACATTGTAATTATCCAAATATCCATACAAAATTATTTTGAAAATGTTGGGGCATGAGGGTTTGGTTATTTAGTTTAAGATTATTTTAATAACCTCTTCTCAATCCTCATGATCAAGACAAAAGTAGTTTCGTATAAAAATTAAAACCAGAATAACGAATAGTTCATGTCAATCTTAAGGCTCTCATACAGAGAATTGAACAAGCTATCAATAAAATTCATAAACTACCATGTATGAAGAAACCTATCTCATACAACCTAATAGAAAACTTCTATCTAAAGACAAACCCATCTTGAAATAAACTCCTTAAACTAGAAAGATAGAATTACCTATTAATGAGAGAATGAGGGTTGAGGTCTTGAGGATTGATTTTTATTAATCAACATCTAAATAAGGAGATACTAGTATAATCGATCTTCAATAATAAAAAGATTCTTTATGGGATATAAGTAGAAAAAATTCTTTATGGGTACTACAAATGGAATAACCCAAAATGGCAAATGAGAACAGTTTTTAAGGAACGGAAGGAGTAGAATTTAAGATTAGAGCCGAATACTCTTTGTTAATGACAATCTCTCACATTGATTTGTTTTGGTTTATGCAACCGACCCCATATTGTTGGGAATTAGGCTTTGGCATTGTTGTTTTGTATATCAACACAAGTTCTTTTATCATAATCTGCTAAACGATTTGTGTTAATTTACTTTACATGATATCTGTTTTCTGACTCCAGTAGTATTATGCTTTTTGTGGAAAATGGAAGATGCAAGTATGTAAATTTTACAGTTGTCTTTTCCTATTCTATTTTCAATTTTTCATGATTACTTCTACACTTAGTCTTAGGGGTTTTCCAGTATTGAAGAAGTGAACAAACTTCTTGATAAAACATTCCTAATTATTGATCTATAGCTGTCCAGATAGAGTAATAACTTACATAAATAAATTTTAGCTTATGAACTGCTTATGCCTGTATACAAAGTTGAAATAAATGAATTTTGTACACAGTACACACATCTGTCTTGGTTTGTATGACCTGCAACAGTCAACATATCTGGCAGTTCATGTCAATAATGATTGCTTTGTTGCATTGATCACCAATTTAATGAAAATAACCAAGTCACTGATTTATGCTTAGGGTGTGCATTGCAATGTTGTTTGGTTCTCATACATTAAGTTGATTATCCTTTCCCTCCTTTCAATGGTTTGCATAATATGTGCTTACAGAATTCTGCTGGGATATTGAGTTTGTGATCAAATACACTGCATTGTCAGTTACACATTTTTACAAAGTAGCTGAACCTGAGAAGTACTTGTTGATGGCAAATTACTATAGCATTGATGATATTCTTGCCGAGGAGGAGGTAAATATGAACCCTATAATTGCTTGGATTTTCCCACTTGTGCTGTGCAACTACACAAAACTAATTTTCTTTTCTTTTGATTTCTTGAAGCTCATTCCTGTGGTGTTTCAGAAGGCAGCAACTGGAGTAGGACTTCTTGACCCCAGTTCTGAAACTAACAATGTAAGCTTTCTCAAGGAATGAAATTACTACAGAAGATTTGACATCCTCTCTGACTGATTTGTGTGGATATTTCTTCAGATTGAGCAGGGAGCAAAAGTGGAGTTGCCTTTCTGGCTTGCACATGAGCTGCATACAAGACAAGCAGTGGTTATGAACATTCCACCCTGCTTTAATCAAATGTAAATGTTTTTTTTTTACATTATTGCGTTTTTGACCTGATAAGAGGTGCATTGTTTCTTGGTAGTTGGTAATATACAGTTTATGAAATTGTATCATCGAGTAACATAGTGCTTTGTTTTTAAAATCTGGCATGGATACATGTGGACTTCTGGTTCATTTAATTCAATGCCTTTTGAACTCTTCCTAACTTTTTCTTTCTTACCCAGGACAAGAAAGGAAATCCAGGCTGATCCTGCATCTGTCGATCTTCGTGGCCGATGTCAATACTTTTATGAATTAGGATGCAAGATAACACCTTTGTAAGTTTTCCATCTTTGGGTTTGCATCCCTTGCTTTTCTAGTTTTCTTTCTCCACATTGTATTTTTTGTTTATTTTTCACTTTGAGTAGTGCTTGCAATTTTCACATCTACATGTGCTCTTCTACTTGGTTAAAGCTACCCGGAGAAAATTTGATGGTTTCTTGCTTTAAGGAATGCCATTTTTCTACCTTCTGCCTTAGTGAAAGCATATACATTTGTCAGCATGTACTACGTAATGTCAACTGCTCTCTAAACGAAAGACATGAAATTTCCTTGGCATGCCTCTTCTAAGGAGATATCCAAAATATCATATTTAGTCTAAATTGCCTCAGTATACTTCAAAGCTCTGAGGATTGCCTCTCTTGCTTGTTTCTTATCAAAATTTCGATGGAATATGAACATATGTAAAGTAACATGGTGCTGCTTTGTTTGTCTATAATAGTGAATCAGGATTGTTCTAATAGGTTGCGCATGAGTATCAGTCAGATGTCCTCTTGTCAAATATCACGATCATTAGAGAAGCACACAAGTCACAATGAAGCATATGTATCAAGAATTGACATAATGTGCTGCAGGATAATAAATTCACGATGTCATATTTAGTTCAACTTTTTCCATACAGCTACCTTTGTAGATACCTCCAAATATTTACTGTACTAAGCTAATTATTAGGCAAGTAAAAAAAATATGTAACCTGCTGACTTGCAAAATGGGAAACATAATACTCCCACTGTCCCCATGAGTTTGCCAAAATTTCTATTTTGGGCCTTCCCTTTTACATTGCAACATTTTTTTGGGGTAATATCTCCACCACTTTTTTTTAACTCTTACCAAACATCTTTTAACTTTTTTTCCCTTTCAATTCTATCTACACAATTTTAATGTTCCCACTCTTTTTCTTTTTTCTTTTTATATATATATATATATATCTTTTTGCCATTTCCTATTGTATCAATCTCATGGGGACAGAGGGATTATTTCATTACATGACACAAACTGAATCTGCCTTGTCCTTTGTTTGTCTTTTCTTCTCTCCAAATTAGGTATAGTGAAGCACAAGAAGCTTCTGTAACACAACTTACCTACAAGCCCCTCTCCCTAGTTCCTAGCATGCAAATCTGCAAACAGAGGAGAAAATTCCTTCAAGTCACTTGAGTACTTGACAATATAGAAATAGGACTGAAAAAGAATAGATGTCTGCAGGTCTCATTAGTCTGATGACAAAGCTCACAATATATATCCACCTGCATGCCCTCATTTGGAAGTCATCTTTGGTCAACAGTATCCCAAAGAATGAATGTCCAATCATCCTATTGTTTCTTCATTTTCGAGAGCATGTAGCTTATTCATGCTTATCTGTCAGCCCTAGTTTAGACATAATGAGCAGTATCTGAGGCATATTCGGAGCCTTCTCTTGGAGTGAGTGGTTCTGTGTCAATCTGTATCGAGACCTTTTTTGCAGCTGTGTTTATATCTAAGATCACCATTTTCCTGACCTGCTCCTTTATTTTAAACTCAACAGGGCAAATTCTTTGCCAATACTTATGATAGATGTATTTTAGATTTTTCTCACCATTAGCCCATTACCCATAGAGTGGATTTCGTTTATTAGCTTAACCCATGTTATTTTTATGTCCATTATGTTGTCACAACTCAAGTTTGCTGTTCATATAGCTTTCTTCAGTTCATATGCATGTCTTGGGAGAACTCTCACTATATGTTATCTTCCATGAATAGGGTTGGTGATAAAACAATAGGGTCCTTCCTCTTGTATGCACTTAAGAACAGGTATAAGGAAGTGCTCAGCAAGGCCCATACAGCAACTTTCATCACTGCTACGAAGCCCCTAACTTTGTTAACCAAAGAAGAAACTCACTGTGAGCTTTTCGTCATCCCGAAATACCAGCTGCTCTCCCCAAATGTTTACTTAGTTATTTCTTTATGCTTGTGCAGTGTGTGATGCAGCACAGTCCTCAATGGCGGCCTTCAAGAAGTGGAGAATCGGAGGCTCTCGATTTGAAGTTCCTTCTGTTCTTGGGAAGAAGAGAAAACCTTCAGAATGATTACCATTTATCAGGCCATTATTGGTAGGTTGGTTGAATGATAGATTTTCTTGGTCTTATTGCATCGCAGTAAAATCATAGTTGTTCTCTGATGTTTAAGAAGAATCCATTCAGGAAAATGCAGCTTTGTACATGCAATAATCATCTGGTATTTATATGTACCTTTAGCAATGTAATTGGCCTATTTGTACTATCAAATCAATTGGGCTATACCTTAAGCCCTTATGCTCTTTTTGTTGAATTCAGTGTCATTGGCCAGGTTTTTCTTAAGTGTATAGGTCCTTTGTTTCATAATACTTGCTACTGAGTGTGACTTGTTGTGTGGGAAAATGTCGTTATCAGTAGCAAGTATATGGAACAGAGGAAATATAACATATCTTGGGGCCTCAACCATCGACTTAACTTTTTTGTAATAAAAACGTACAGTCGCTTTGTTTTTTTATTGGGGGTAGATTGGAGAATTTCTACCGCTAATATGAGAAGAAAGTATCCTTCATGTAGATAGTAGAGATAAATAGAAAAATCCTCAATCACTAGGCTAATAAGAAAAGCTTATAATTGCATAGCCAACCACATTTACAATCTTCAAGTGAATGCCTTGTTGGCTGAGTATCTTCTTGCATGGGACTTGATCCTTTTTTGATAAAACATTAATAAATTTTTAAGTATAAGGTAAAAAATTTACAGACAATTATAACTCGAATTTCGTTTGTAATTAGTTTTCAAATTAATCATTTTGGGTTAGATTAAGTTTTACTGTATAATTATGTCGAGCTTTCTTCATCAATATCAAAGGGACTAGTGTTTGTCTTAGGGGCTATGACATACTTGCTTATGGTAACAACACTAATTGATATTTGTTGAATATCTATTAGGGGAAAATTCAAAGTTAGATGAAGACCCATGAAGTCAGGTACATGAAGTTGGTACTGAGTCAAAATCAACAACGTAATATAACGTCGTTCTCTGTTTTTACTTTATTAATTTCTGGTTCATAGAAAACAAACCTAAAAAAAATTTATTTCTCATATCATTGCTTAATTACATGAAATAATAACCGGTAAAAGGTACAGTCCGGTTTATAAAGCATCTTAGTATAGCGATAGGTAAGGAAGACAAAATTAGCGGGCGAATGCGGTATACCTCCCTCACATTCACACTCATCGCTCACCGCCCACGACGGGCAAAACTTTCATATTTATGCCTACCCATCTGGGTATGTATATAAACACATTTCCATCCACTATGGTCAATTGGGTATACTCATGATGTCTACCTTGTATCCGCCTCACATTTACTTTATTTTCGCGTTATATACTTCATAAATTTGAACAAATTTAATTGTAATTTTGTTTATACATTTATACTCATTCATTGTCGTAAAATTAAACTAATATTCTTAATTCTTGTCAATATTTTATTATAAAAATATACTCCATATAGCATATAATTGATATAAATTAGTACATTGTAGATATACGGTGAACCACTATGGAACAGGGTGAGTGGGTATGGGGCGAGTAACAACCTCATACCCGCTACCCATGGCGGATAGAACTTTTCATACCCATACACATACCCATACCCATACCTATCCACCCATAAAAATCATATCCATACGCACCCCTACTGTGATAATTATAGAATGAAATCTGTATAATTTTACCCGCTTGTCATTCCTAGTGAATAAAAGAGTCTCATCATAATTCATAAGGGAGTAAATTATTGGCCAGAAAAAGGTCCCACCATAAGAATGAAAATGCTTACCTTACATTTTTGCTAAAGACTGCTTCTAACAATAATAAATAAACTTAATTATTTAATGTACAAATTGAGCTTATATTTTAGTTATCTAAAGGTTAGCTTTCTTTCTTTCAAGCTTAAACCATTGAATCTCAACAAATTAACACTAAAAAAACATCAATTTTCAACATTTGAACAAGGTCTAGAATCCACTAATCTCACCCCTCTGAAACATCACTATTCAGAATCTTCAATTTTACCAGCTGAATATTCCTTGAATCTTAATTTATTTACCATCCCAATAAATTAAACAAAATTTCAACATCAGCTTCCATTTTAGGGTTTAATGGAATCGAGATTAATCGAAGTCAAAAATCAGGGAATTATTGGTTTTGATTCGTTTATGGCGAATGATAACATAGAATCGTACTGGGAAATGGAAGAAGACAAGCAAAAGAAAGAAAAGCATAAGGCACAGACCAAGAATTCTGCTGCTCTGAGAAGCCATTGCGAGGCGGAACGCCGCCGACGAGAGAGAATCAATGGACATCTTGCTCATCTTCGTACTTTTCTGCCTTCCTCTCATAATGTTAAGGTAACCATACCATTTTTTTTATTATTTTTATGTTTATGTTTCAAATTAGGTTAACGACAAATTACCTAGAATAATCCGATCTTTTTATAATATTCTTACAATAATATCATTTACTGATCAGTTATGAATAATCCTAATTGTGGAGGGTATTTTCCTAAAGTACACCCTGTAACATGATGATTTTCTATAATAAATTTTATTTTTTAAAAAAGAAAAATAAAAAGAAAAAGTCGAAAAAATGGTTAAAAAAATTTTGAAAAAAATTCTGATTTGTTTTTATTATTCAGAATTTTTTTTTGTGAATCTTTAAAATTTTTCTTTAAATATATAGGTTATCGTGTTAGCCAAGTTTACAATAGGCAAGTATCTCTAAGTTGAAATTATTTATGGTTAATAGTAGGTGAGATTATTGTAGGAACATCATACAAAATTTGAATTATTTTAGATAATTTTTTCTTAAATTAACTTGAATTTTTTCTTAAAATAAAAAAGTTTCAAATTAATTGCTTCAATCTTTGCCTATTATTCTGGTGAAAACTTGTAGAGGGGACTAGTTCCTAAAAACACTTAAAATCTTAATAATGTAATTATATTTCATGAAGTAATTTTCACATAGTTACCAAAATGTTCTTATCTTTAGAAATAAGTAGAACTAAAAAACATTGAGCATTGATTCAATCCTGAAAAGTTTTTTTAATTCTCCGTTTTGATACGCTACATTATGTTTATTAGAACAATTTATTTTTTAAATTTATTTTATCTATTGGGTTGGTGTGTAAGAAAAATATATACTTAAATTAGATCTTGTTTTACTTGTCTAATCGCATATTTTTATGATATTAATATTTTATAACTTTTAGTTATTTGTAGCTCAAAATATAAATAATTAAAATAAAACATTAAATTATGAAAAAATCAAATGCAACAAGTATAATAAAACTGAGTAAATATATATATAAATACATAATAAGTTGGTAAAATTAAAAGATACTCCCTAGCTATTCACGAATCACGAGAATGTTTATATATATATATATATATTGGGAAATTCCACGTGGTAACCTTGAGGTTTTGGGTTTTCCACGTGGTAACCAAAACTTTTAAAAAATCCACATGGTAACCCTGTGGTTTACCAAATTGTTCCACTATGACCTTTTTTGCACATAAAACGTCAACAAAACGTTAGCAAACGTTAATTTCGAAGCTTTAAGGTAGTTGTACCCCTATTTATGCGACTCACCATTTCAAATGCCATCAGTTTTAACCTTTTCCCCCAAAATATAAATCCTAACTCTACCATCTTTGGATTTGGAGAAAAATATATGATTTGGACAAAAAATGGTAGAGTTGGGGTTTATGATATGGGGGAAAAGGCTGAAACTAATGACATTTAAAGTGGTGAGTCGCATAAATATGCGTACAACAACCCTACAGCTTCGAAATTAATGTTTGCTAACGTTTTTATGTGCAAAAAGGTTACGGTAGAATAATCACGTAAACTTCAGGGTTACAGCATGGATTCTTTAAAAGTTTTGGTTACCACGTGAAAACCCAAAACCTCAGGGTTACCATGTGGAATTTTCCTTTTTTTTTTGAGTAAACAAGTATGTTTGTAGAAGTATTAGATAGAGTTGTATTTTTCATTAGGCTAATAAGGATATCCGACTTCCCTGAAATTTTTTTAATATATAAAATTATAATACCGATTTAAAATTTTCATAGAAAATATAATTTAGTGTTTAAGAGTATAGTATGACTCTTCATAAATTAGAGTTCAAAATTTGCGACTAGAATGCCTCCACTATGAAATGATCAAATGTAACGATGGATGTTTATATAGTACAAAGGAATAAATATAATCTGCCTCCACTTAGTAGGAAGATTCTATGATGCTTCCCTACTCCCTAGAATGCCCCAACATGAATGTACCAATACTCGTATTATGGATTTACAATAATACAACTATACAAGTGATGTAATCATGTAATCCTTTCATTTTAGATTGTTTATGGGCGGCTTCGTTTCTTGACGTTTTTTGTGGTCCCCACTTCAAACCAAATGTATACTTCTACACTTCTACACCTACTCCTTCCGTTTCGTTTTGTTATTCACGTTTACTTTTTGCACAGTGTTTAGTGCAAATTTTAAACATCAATATCTCAATGTACATAATAAAAAATTGGAAAAATTACTTAGAATAATCTAAACTATTTACGATTTTCCTACATTCCTACCTATTGATTAACCATGAATAATCCCAACTTTGAGGGGCATTTTCCTGGAGTAAACCCAGTGATCGGATGACTTGTTATAGTAAGTTTCATTTTTTTTAAAAAGATAAATTAAAATAAAATGTCGAAAAAAATGTTCATAAAAAATTTATGATTTTTTTTATTATTTAGAATTTTTTATGTAAATTTTCAAAAATATTTTTTAATTTTAAGTTAATATTTAATTTTTTTTTGGTGAATTACCTACTATAGCAGGTTATCGGGTTACCTAAGTATTCTAGGAAAATACCCCTTAAAGTTGGGATTATTTATGGTTAATCAATAGATGAGATTATTGTAGGAAAATCATAAATATTTTGGATTATTTTAGGAAATTTTTTCTAAAAAATTATAAAAAATACATAATAAAATAGTATATACTTAAACGAATCTAACGAGATCTCACATGGATATATTTTATCTTCTAAATATGTGTCAAAAATATTAATTAAATTTCTCTCTTCTTAAGGTGGAATATTCCGAATGGAAAGAACATTAGATAACGGAGGTTACAGGATAACAAATATTGTTGTTTTTATTATCTAAAAATTTACCCATTAGTATAACACTTAGACATGACTATCAAAATTGAAATCTCTAATTCTAGATCAACCCTAAGAGTTTAATGAAAGCGTCAAGATAGTATAAAAGTATTCGCATTAATCATACAATACTATAAAAGTCTTGGAAAATTTCAAGTGTCATCATTTAAAGAGGCATGACAATATTTATCAAATTTAAAATCTAATAATTTTTGTTTAAGTTTGAAGCTAAATTAGATAAAGTATTTGTAGAATCATACAATACTATAAAAGTCTTGGAAAATTTCAAGTGTCATCATTTAAAGAGGCATGACAATATTTATCAAATTTAAAATCTAATATTTTTTGTTTAAGTTTGAAGTTAAATTAGGTAAAGTATTTATAGAATATACTATAGTAATTCTATTTAGTTAACTTCGAATTTAATATGTTCAATTGAATGAAAAAAAGTTATATATCAGGTAAATAATTAAAATAAACGTCAGTAATTATGTTTTGATCTAAAAAATCATGTATTTGATAAATTTAATACAGTAGTTACTACTTACATTATTATTTGAAACTGTTTTTGTATATATTTTGCACTAACAAATTCATGCATTGCATGAGTTTCTATACTAGTATATCATAAAAAAGGATTCTTATTCTTATACTTCTATATAGAGTATATGTAAGCCTTTACTCATTAGCTTAATTAACTTTATTCGTTAATTATATTAGTTTTTATATCAGGTTAAAAAATCAGTTTAACCAAAAACATAAATTATTGGTTGAAGCCTCATTCATATGCTATGCTTTTTTTTCTATCAAATTCTAGAATTGTTATTAAAATCGATCAAGACTTGATTTGAAATTGTGCATTATTGATGTGGGGTTAGAATAATTGTTGATGATGTAAGCATCAAAAGACATAGCAAATGAGACAGATCTTATATAATGTCAACTAATATTATTTAATCCTATATGTTTATATTAGATCTTTATGTAAGCATCATTATGCTAATTTAATTTATTTGTGTATTCAGTTGGACTTTTCGATTGGGTGTTAATAATATTATTATACTTGCTGCATGATGTCAGGCATGATGTAATTTGTAGAAACTTGAAGCCGCAAGTTTTAGTGTTGCTGACTGCTATGATTCTTTTAAAATAATTATATTAAAGTTATCAATAATTTTTAGCTTTATACTGCCTTCTATTCAGCCCATTTGTCCCATTTGATTTTTCATACTTGCCCAAATAACATTTTAACCTTTAATATTTTTTATTGATAACTTTAATATAATTATTTTTTATTAATATCTATTTTATAATGTTGAGTAATTATTTTTTATTAAAAATTATAAAAAATAGATATTAATAATCTTTGTATTGAGACGAATCAAACAAGATCCCATATAACTATGTTTTAACTTATAGATTAAGAATAAAATACAAATTAAGAGTGATGAGTGAATAGTGAAAAAAATCAATGAGACTAATGGGTAGAATAGAAGGGAGTATTAAATTTGATTACTCAACATTTTTCTAAGGATTTATTTGTGGATCTTTCTCGAGTTGATGGACTCTTTAACCTTATTCTTCTTTATGGTTATTAGTTGCCGCCTTCCTTCCCCAAACCCTGATCACAGTTTTCTATTGTAGGATATACCGGATAAAAAGATGATGATAATGATATTTAATTTGCGTTTTATTTCATCCGTACATTTTTTTCACTATTCAACATATGAAATTTCCACCAATTATTTCTTAATATTTGCGTCAAGTTAAAATAGTGCAAATATTATGGAACGGAAGCAGTATATATATACTCTATCTACTCCTCTTTTTAAGTCAAATAATTTTAAGCCTTAAGTACGAATGAGACTTTTGCTACATTCACAATTTTAAGTCTCTCGTATGAGGAGGCGTGAAAATAGAATCCTAGTGATCAATTTCAATCTTTTGATTGAACTGGTTTCTTAACGGTACAATTTTATACTCTTGCAGATGGACAAAGCAACCTTATTAGCAGAAGCAATAGCCCACCTAAAATTGCTAAAAAAGGAAGCAACAGAAGCTACAAAAGGACTACTCATCCCAACAGATGCTGATGAAATAACAGTTGAACCATACAATAATAACAACATATTACAAGATTGTATGGCATTCAAAGCATCCATATGTTGTGTTTACAAGCCTGAATTAATGTCAGAAATCAGACAAACTTTGAAGGGTCTAAAACTTACCGTAACAAATGCAGAGATTTGTACTTTACAAGGTAGGATGAAGAATACTCTTATTCTCACTACCTGCAGTCATGAACACATAATTGGTGTTGAAATGATTCAAAAAGCTTTGTACTCTGCAATGGACAAGATTTCTGCTGCTGAGGAGTATTTGCCCACGATTATGTACGCAAATAAGAGACGAAGGGTTTCGTTTTTTGAATCCTCCACCTCAAGCTCTTCGTAAAGGGCAACTCGGTGCATAAAGCGTTCTTGCAGAGCGAGGGCTTGAGGAAAGTTTCTTCACATAGGTGTAATATAGGAAAACCCTCTTGAAGTAGTTGTATAGCTGAGAGGTGATGGTTATGGTCATCAGCTCAGTGTTCCGTACAAAGCAGGGTCCAGACCATAGTTGAGAGATAATGTTGAGATAAATGGCATTTAGAAAAATACGTGATAATATGTTTGGTTATTGATATTAAATTGTGGTAATTGGAATGAATTTTTGGTGTAATATTTATAAAATGTTTTGTCATTCTCAAAGTAATTAGTAATAAAGGTTTTATCCTCAAATAATTATGATTCTTTATAATTTTTTATTACCACATAATACCAGTTTAATAAGTAATAAGTATAAATTTTAAAATAAAAAAAGAATATAATAAAACAAGCATAACTATAAACCTTGCTGTTTGTCAGATAATTTTTCTAGCTAATTAAATTAAATTAAATTTTATTCTTATAATTACTACTCCTATTAATTAATCAATATTAATAACCAAACAAGTGGTGAGTGTTATGAGGTATGGATAGAATAATAATGATTCTGTTCAAAGGTTTCGAAAATGGACCATCTACAATCTACATACTCTGATTTCCTACCTATTCTGTAGAGCCCAAATATAACTAAAAGCCCATTCTCAAACTGTCATCTCCAAAACTCCTTAACCTACCCAATATGTCTAAAATAAGTTATTCTATCCCCATGTTTTTTAATTTTTTTTTTATTAAGAATAGGCTAAGGGAGAGGGAAATAGGTGAGAATGGAGCCCAAATATTCAACTAAGGTGCATAAAAATAATAGAAATCGTATCGTGCAAGGCCGCCCACATATCATGCATGTCGTGGTGTGTTGTGCCCGTGTTTAGGCACCCAAAAATAAGGTTTAACTTTGTAAATTGCGTCATGATAGTCGCCCATGTATCATGTATTCATGTCTATTGTCCTTTATGCTGGATCGTGTCGCGTCAAGTCGTAATGGTGAATTGTTTAGTGTCGTATTGTTCCATGCCTCAGGCGGGTGGTACCTAGGCAGTCCGCGTGCCAGCCCAGTCTATTTCCATATTAAGCTACTATTTTTGGAAAGTATATTCAACATCTATAAGGATCAAATTTTGAAGCCCCATTAGGCTTATATTTCTCCTTGCACAAAACTTCAACCAAATTGGTGTGACTTGATTAGCATGCTACCACGTTTGATCGTTGTTGAAATCCAAATCGATATTCACCTACCTTGAGAACAAGGTGGATCTTTGGACGGTATTTTTTTTATGTAGAACAAGTTGCTATTGCAAGATAAAGGGGGGAAAGAAATTTCCCATCAGATGCAAAATCCAGTACTCAATAATTTACTACAATAATGAAATAATATTAGTGACTACCATAGTGCCAACACATCAATTCCACATGTACAAACATAGTCTTAGCTTTAGTCAAAAGAACACACACATTTGTATATTAAACCTTATCACAATTCAGAAAGAAAGAATCAGTCATAAAATCAGAATCATATAAAAGTCCATCCCCAATCATTGATCTTAGAGAATCATGGTTTAGTCTAGTGGTTGAGGGCTTTCTGTTTCACCTTTGAGACAGAGGTTGAATTCAGGGTTAGTCTAGTGGTTAAGGACTTTCTATTTCGCCCTTGAGAGAGGTTGGATTCAGGGTTAGTCTAGTGGTTAAGGGCTTCCTGTTAGGTCCTTTGAGAGAGGTTGGATTCAGGGTTAGTTTAGTGGTTTAAGGGCTTTCTATTACGCCTTTGAGAGAGGTTGGATTCAGGGTTAGTCTAGTGGTTAAGGGCTTTCTGTTTCGCCCTTGAGAGGGTTGGATTCACACTACTTACAGGTTCTCTATCGGTAAGGATTCTCATCTAGCCTACCCCGAACCACAAAAAAATGGATCTTCAACTCCCTCAACCCAATCAGCTGGCTGCTGCAGCTACAAGTGTGCTTGCCTTGTTACTCTTCCTATACTGTCTTTCAAGATGGAAAAACAAAGCACAAAGTATGAAACAGGAACCACCCTATCCATCTGGTTCATGGCCTGTTATTGGGCATTTCCTTCTTCTAGGAAAATTACCACACATAACATTAGGACACTTAGCTGATCAGTACGGTCCAATCTTCATGATCAAGCTCGGTTTCAAACGAGCCTTGGTTGTGAGCAATGCAGAGATGGCTAAAGAATGTTTAGGAGCCAATGACAAAGTATTTGTCAACAGACCACACAAAATTTGTGCAGAACATTTGGGTTATAACTTTGCTATGTTAGCCTTTAGTCCATACGGTAAATATTGGCGTGAGATGCGTAAGATCATCACCGTTGAGTTCTTGTCTAATCATAGAGTTGAGATGTTTAAACACATCAGAATTACTGAGGTGAAATCAGCCATCAAAGTTATACATGAACACTGTAATAAGAACAGAACATTTACAACTTGTTCTGATAAATTTGACATGAAACAATGGTTTAGTGACATAACTATGAATACTATAGTGAGATTGGTTTCAGGTAAGTCATTGAAGGAGCGTTATCAAGGCGAGGAATATGATCGGTATGCAAGAGCAATCAGGGAGTTCTTAGAATTGGCGGGTGCGTTTGTTCCGGCTGATGCATTACCCTTTTTGAGGTGGTTTGATATAGGTGGGTATGAGAAAAAGATGAAGAAAGTTGCAATTGAAATGGATTGTGTAACTCAAAAGTGGTTGGAAGAGCACAAAAAAAGAAGAGGTTCTAATGCGGTTGAAGAAAAGCAGGATTTTATGGATGTGATGCTAGGGATTTTTGAGGCAGGAGGGGAAGTATCTTTCACGCATCAAGTTGATACAATCATCAAAGCAAATTGTATGGTAAGTAATTTTACATATTTGTTAACCTTGAGTTTCTCTGGTTGAAAATGAACTAATAAATGACTTTTTGGTTGGTCGAATGCTAAGAAAGTGTTTGTGCATGACTTTTATGTCTACTGAAAAGTTGACTTTTTAAGCTAAAGTCAAAAGCTACTATGAATAGCTTTTTCCGTTGACTTTTGGTATTTGACCCATTAAACACTAAACAACTAATAGCTAATTTTTTCCCATCTTATTCTGAATAACTAGCTAAACACGTGACTTAACAATTAGCAAATCAGACAATACTTTCATTTAATAAAACCACAGAATAGCTCTAGCCAACAACCAGATGCTAAGTCTTATATAACTAGCTTAAATCAATCAATACTTTCAGTTAATCAAACCATAAAATAGCTCCGACCAATAATCAGACCATACGTCTAGTTTCCTATTTTACATTTGACGCAAACATAGCATAGAAATTCGAAAGATTTGATTAATTCTTCGTTCATAGAATTTGATTTTAGCAGGAGCAGATACCATAGGCGTAACCTTAACATGGGCACTATCCTTACTACTAAACAATAAACACATTCTGAAGAAGGCTCAAGCAGAGCTAGACACTGTGGTAGTAAATCAAAGACATGTCGAAGAATCTGACCTAAAAAGTTTAGTCTACTTACAAGCAATTCTCAAAGAGTCTACGAGACTATATCCTCCCGGACCCCTTTCAGTCCCGCGAGAAGCCATCGCAGACTGCACCGTTCGTGGCTACCACATACCAGCAGGCACGCAGCTCTACGTCAATCTTTACAAATTACAAAGAGATCCGAAAGTGTGGGAAAATCCTTTGGAGTTTAATCCGGAAAGGTTTCTTACAATCCATAAGGATTATGATGTTAAAGGGAAAGATTTTGAAATTCTGCCGTTTGGTACTGGTAGAAGGATCTGTCCTGGTATAAGTTTTTCACTTCAGACAATGTTATTTATACTGGCAAATTTGCTCTATGAATTTGATATTTCAGTCCCGTTACATGAAACTGTTGATATGACTGAGAGTTTTGGATTAAGCAACATCAAAGCTACACCACTTAAAGTCATCCTCAAAAGTCGGCTACCTCAAACTATAAAATATGAGACTACTAATAGAGTCCCGGGCGAAATAGTATGTTGAGGTCCTTTTTCTTTGTAATTAATAATTTATATAACTCTTTACGACTATTAATTTTGCTTTTTTGACATGGGGTCTTGGGCAACGACCCATCTTGCCCACCCTTAGGGCCGACCCTGATACTATTGTTATCAACTGATTAAGCAATCTTATGTGGGTTTATACTAGTGTAGTAGTGTGCTTATTGTATTATTTCTAAGTTGCTCTCTCATATTCAGCCTAAATGTCCCATTTAATTCTTTACATTTACCGAGGTAACATTTTGACCCTTAATATCTCAAATCATTCTTAATTAAAAATTATAAAAATTTGATATCAATAATCTTTGTATTGAGACGAATCAAACAAGATCCCACATTACTATGTTTTAACTTATAGATTAAGAACAAAATACAAATTAAAGGTGATGAATAAATAGTGCCAAAAAATATGGGACATTTAGTCTGAATAGGAGGTAGTATTAGATTCAGATATGTGTGTAAGTGTCTACTCGACGCCTTGACTTATGTAAGAATAACTTCATTTGGGTTGGTGATCTCATTTTCCGATGAACATTTGAGTATATACGTTTTTTTAGGAAAATCTTGGTAAATAACGGTTATTTGTGAGATTAATAAATCACTCTTATGTGGTACAATGTGATTGGATGAAAGTTTTATTATTAAATTTTTTTTTATTTTGTTTATTTTAATATTATTTTTTTTGTCTTTTTATGGTGATTTATAAATTACGGTTATTGAGAATATACGTTAATACGTTATCAATATAAACTAGTTGTTCTCAAGGTTCCGATACTTGCAAATTTGAATAAAAAATGACAATGTCAAAAAGTGTATATATATTATATAAGTACTAGATATAATTTATAACGATGGGAATTCTATTTATTTAGATTGTTATAAGATCTCAATTGTCACGTACTTTTTCCGTTCTGAAATACTTGCTACATTTTGTTTTTGGGCACTATCCATCGTTTAAGCTAGCTTATTTTATATATTGCGGCTAATATGTAAGTAATAATATAGTCAAGTAAGATATTGTTTGAACCGTCTAATCACATACTTTCATAATATATAAACTTTTTATAATTTTTAAATGTGTATAATTCTACATATAAATGAATAAAATAGTACATCAGATTGCGTAAAAAAGTTAAATGTAACAAGTATTATGTAATGCAGGAAGTACTTATTTATTCTTAATTTTATTATAAAATCTTAAAATATTAATAATCATTAGTTGATTACTTTGAGACCCCTCCGCAGTCCTCCCCCATTTAATTAATTTTTAATTCATACTTCATCTGTTTCAAATTACCTGTAACATTTGTTTTCTCACGTGATATATATATATATATATATATATATATATATATATATATATATATATATATATATATATATATATATATATATATATATATATATATATATAAATAAGTACTATATTCTCCTACATACATTTACATAATTCAAACTTTCATACCATTACCATAGAAAAAGGTTCACCTTTTCAACTTATATCATCACAAATGCAACAACAACCGTCTTCTTCATCTTCATTATCTAATTCTAAGTGGATTGTGGTCAATTATATATCCAAACTCCTATTTTTCCTCAAAACTCGTCGTTTTTTCCTCCAACCCAAAAAACGCACCAAAAGAAGACATGCTTCTATTAACCATAACAATACCAATAAAACTGAATCTTTAGAAACTAAAACAGAGGAAATCATGAAGGGGAAAATACAGGAAAACCAGCATAATACTGATCAAGGTATGACCAATTTTTTACAATCACATATTTGTTTAGTTTTTTTTTTATTTTATTTTGAGCTTTGAAATTTTGAAGAATAAATTGGGCCCGGGTGAATCTAGGTTATTAGTACATGTCTATTGAACTAATTAAACTGTTATTTTTTTTGTGTTATGAGTATGTGTTAAAGAAACCAACTCAATTACAACTTTAAACTACTGGTTGAGACTCAATATTTTTATTTACTTAAGCATAGACTCTCCTTAAATTATGATTTTTTTATGACGTTGACTTTTTATATTACATTAAACAATCAATTCAATCAGAACTTTAAGTTGATAGTTCATGTACTATACAGTATCATAAATTGATAAATTCAAAAAGCCGGCCGGGCCAAGCCAAGGTGAATATAGGATATAGGTACAGTACATGCATATTGAACTAACTCGATTGTCTCCTTGGCCTAAAAAATTTATTGTGTATTTTTGTTTCGTGTCAGATCAAGGTGGATTGTTGCAAAAAACAGTGAAAGAAATATTGTTTGGAAAGAGGGAAGAGAAAGAAAATGCTGTGAAGGAAATAAAACGTTTAGCAAATGAAGATGTTAAAGTAAGAAGGAATTTAGGTGAACTTGGTGTTATTCCTCCTCTGATTTCCATGATTGATTCACATGCTGTTTCAGTTTCTCAACGATGTTTGGCTGTTCAAGCCTTAACCCAACTTTCCAACGGTACTTTCACGTATGTTTTCTTTTTTTTTTTTTTTCTTAATCAATTTTTCATGTTTAACAAACATCGATTTGCTAATAACTTATCTTTGTACATAAACAAACCGTCTTATTCTTTTATATTTTCCTTAATTTTCGGAATTTATGAATGTTTTCTTATTCTTCATTTCGAATTCTATCTCTCAAGGTAAGTATATTCATCCATCAAAATATTCGCACTTTCGCTACTTTTATCTTCCTATTATAATCCTTTCTAGTAGTCCAATAATCCAATCCATATATTTTTGCCATTGTCAGTAGCGTTAGTTTATGATTGTTCGATAAAACTTATCATTCAGTTTTAAAAATACAATTTAATATCGGCTTATTATTTTTGTCATTCATACTTAATTCTATACCATCGTTTAAAAATATAGTCTAATGGTACTAGCAATGGAAAATGACCTAAGGCCGGCACTCGGCACAACTTAAGTTGTGTTGCTTAACAAGTCAGCTAATGCAATCTCTTTCCAACTTCTTTATCCCCTACTCCAATTTTATCAAATTGAACTATTTTGGTAATAATGATGTGGGTTGTTCTAACAAATTATTGTCATCTCACTAATTGTTCTGTTGGATTGATGGTTGAGAAGTTCATCTTAACCACAAGATTATAAAATCAAAAAGGAGGATTTCTTTGAATAAAGGTGAACCAGCTGAAAGAACGAGTCTTTAAGGATGCACGAAGTGATCGATCACACAAGACCTCTCTTACTTTCGTATATTAAAAGTTTAATAAAAAAATAATATATCAAGCTTATTAGTAAATAAATTTACTTATTACTACCTCCTATTCAACTCATTAGTCCCATTTGATTTTTCATACTTGCCGAGACAACATTTTAACCCTTAATATCTCTAATTGTTTTTAACTAAAAATTATAAAAATTAGATATTAATAATCTTTGTATTGAGACGAATCAAACAAGATCCCACATGATTATATTTTAACTTATAGATTAAGAATAAAATACAAATTAAGAGTGATAAGTGAATAGTAAAAAAAAAATAAATTAGACTAATGGATAGAATTGGAGAAATATAATTTAGACGCAAAATAAAAGCGATAAAAGTAGACTTATCACCAATGGCAATTGACAAACAAAAAAGCCTATGTCATTGTGAACACTTCTTCCTCATTATCCCTCACGCTTGAATATAGTGGAAATCCACCCAAACAGTACCCAACTTACCATCTTAAATCCAATGTGGCAGTCCATATTAGATATTTAGATAGGCCGAAAACCCTAACAATATTAAATGGTAAAATAAAATCGAGTTGTTTCAGTTTATATTTAAAAATGAGTATTGTATTCCGAATAAGTTTATTTACATGCATGGACTCAGTCTGTTTAAATCAAATAAAAAATTAATTTTTAAGCTAAAATTGAAAAGTTATCAAAAGTAACTTTTTCGTTAAATTGTAAACTCGTTTTTTCACTAATCAACAGTCAACGATCAGCAACTAAATTTTACAAATTATTTTTGCAACAATTTGTTAAATAACTGGTTGTAAACAAACTAAACTTTCAATTGGTCGAATCAACCACTAATTATCACAACAGTTCCGATCAACTCATAATTTAATTATGGATTGAAAATAAAAAAAATTCTATTAAATCGGTGGCCAGAAGGTGCGCTTAATGTCCATTAGGAAGGGTGGTGGACTGGTTTGGAATAACACCCACCAGGCTGACATTTGCAAACTTCATCAGATAATAATTTATACTCAATTAGTTAAGAGTTTTGGCACTTCTCATTATTAACATTATCTTATCATTTACTCACATTTTCAAAGTTGGTAGGCACTATAATGTACCAATTTATTTTTCTATTTTTATTTTAGTCTGTTTTAATAAATTTGTTACATTTTAATTTGAGATACAACATCAGTCATCATTTTTACTCTCTATGTCCTCTCTTTTTTCTAAACACTTTACAATTTTAACTCATCATACTGAGCTCTATAATATCCGTTCTAAAATTAAATAGAACAAAATAGCTCAAACTGACAAAATATAATTTCTATATATTAATATTTGAAAATAATTTAGATTTCTGAATAATTTGATCATGATCTCATGAAAGTTGACTTGAAATTATATAATTCCAAGGAAGATCTTGTTATTCAATAGTCTACACATGATCTTATTCTACACATGTGGTTTCTAGTTGTGGACTTTTTGGTCCTAATCAATTATACTTTTATTTTATTTTATTAATTATTGTTGCTGATCATATTAGAATGAAACCCTGCACATGTTATACTAATCAACTTCATAAATTCTAGGAAATGAAAGAAAAAAATTAATAAAGATAATACCTTGAAAATCTTAGATGATATCGATTTCGTTATGTTAATCATAAGGTGAGATTTTCTTGTTATTTTACACTAAAAAGTTATATACTTAAATTTACTTTGAATACTACTTCTATCGTTTTTTGAAATATTTTCTCGTTTTTAATTTAAATGTTATTTTCTCTTCTTTTTTTTTGAATTATATTTTGCTAGTTGGTTTCAGATTTTTTCTGACCCCTTAACTTTTATGTTCTAACTTCATCCCTACGTATTAACATTTCTTAATTTGCAAGCATGATACTAATATATTTGAATTTTTTTCAGGAACAAGGCTCTAATTTTAGAGGCAGGAATTTTAGCAAAACTACCAACAAACATAGAAGAATTAGAAGATACATTGTGTTATGATCTTTCACAACTACTCTTATCAATATCATCACTATTCAACACTTATTTCCCTTTCAAATTACATTCCACCTTAATCTCCTTCTTACTTAACATTCTCCAATCAAATAAAACAACTAATAAATCCAAAGAAGCATGTCTTGGCACCCTATACAACCTCTCAAATGTCTTAGAAAATTCAGGACCATTGATCTCCAATCATGTGGTTGACATTCTTTTAAGCTTACTATCTTCATCTAGGGACAAAATTTTAGAACAATCTCTAGCAATATTGGGTAACTTAGTAGTAACTTTGATGGGTAAAAAGGCATTAGAAGAAAACGAGGCGATACCCGAGTGTTTAATAGACATACTAGTATGGGAAAATAGGCCTAAATGTCAAGAATTATCAATATATGTATTGATGATTTTGGGTCACCAAAGTTCAAAACAAAGGGATAAGATGGCAAAATTAGGAATTGTACATACTTTACTTGAGGTTTCCTTGTTAGGGAGTCCTTTGGCTCAAAAAAGGGCCTTAAAATTGTTGCAATGGTTTAAAGATGAAAGACATGTTAAGGTCGGGCCACATTCCGGGCCACAAACAAGGTCGATTTCGATGGGATTGGGTATGAGTGATGGAGAAAGTAATGAAGGGAAGAGATTGATGAAGAAGATGGTGCAACAAAGCTTGTATAAGAATATGGAGGTGATTACTAGAAGAGCTAATACAGCAGGGGAATGTTCTAAGTTTAAGTCATTGGTGGTTAGCTCAAGTTCTAAGAGTTTGCCATACTGAATATTTGGTCTGTCTTTTGAATTTGCTATATTATATTACTGTTAGAATTAATTTGCGTAATATAGTAAATTCAAAGCAACAGAGATAAGATCATTTTAAACAAACTTTTTACAGTGAAATTTTGAAATTCAAGAATCATTTAATGCACATAGGTGAAAGTTTAGAACATCTCTCTTGCTTAGAGAAAATTCAAATCAAATAAAAGGGGTTATATTTTTACTTTTGAAGAAGAATTCAAAATTGTGTATGATTAGATTCATTAATGTTTTCAATGTTGATTTTTTAGTGTAAGCGGAATACTTTGTTGGAATTTGTAATTTGTGGCATCAAAATAATTTTGAATTTTTTTAATGTAAAATTTGTTTGATTGTGGAGTTGCGATAAATTACTCTAAATATTTAGACTAATATACAAATTAGTCTCAATTATTCACATTGTAATAAATAATAATTATCCCTATGAGAAAAGCATATGATTATTTTGTTAGTGTCTTGTTGAAATGCCTATGACAATTGTTTTAGGGGCTAATTAGTTTAGATTAATGTACAATTTGTCATACTTTGCCAAATGAGAGATGACATCCACAAGAAGTTGAATAAGAAATTCTAAGCCTCCTAGTCAACAAGGTGGAATCTCCCAAACTTTACCAACACTTGTTGCTTTTGGTAACAAATTAAAGGAGCAACTTGATGAGTTTTAAATGTTTGATTCAATTCAAAAACTCTCAAAAATTAATTGATTGATCATAATCCACTAAACTTTTGACTCATAATTCAAAATTCACCCAACTTGAAAATTTTTAATAATGTCAATTAAACTTCAACAATGAACCATTTTTAAATTGTCACTTTTTATAATTTTTTATCATCACTTTTAAATCAAAATTCAATAAATTCTTAGTTAGTTTTGTGTTTTGAATCATTTTTTTTCGATAAAATCTTATAATTAGCAAATTATAATAGTATTTTTTTCCTATGAAAAGTATAAATGTTATAAAATAAAAAATTGAAAAAATTGACATTAATAAGAACCTTTCACTTACAAAGCTGTGAATAATCCCGCGTTTGGATTATTTTCTAATAATCCCACTTTTGTGATAAATTTGCCTACAACATACCATATTACTAATAATAAGTAATAACAGGGTATGCTGCCAGGAAAGTATTCACAACGAACTAAGAGTAAATGTTGGATTATTTAAAAATAATTTAAAGGTTAGATTATTCACGACGAATGAGCAAAAAATTGAATTATTAATATCAATTTTTCTTAAAAGATACGATAATTTCTTGAAAGTTTTCTTAACGAGAAAAATTCTTAATTTGCAATTGATGGGTAAACTTGAATCTATTCAACAATTAACGACATCAAAACAACCCGTTTTAAAAATTTTCCTACCTAAAAATAAAATCAATTTAATCTGACCCGACCCGACCCGACCCGACCCGACTTAAGTGATTGAGTGATGACCTTGTTTTTCATGTTGTAAATCACATCACATGTAATTGACAGCCACAAAGATGATGATGATGATGGAGTTACAAAAGCATAGCACACCTGTATTGGGACATTGCAAAGCTTCCATAGTCATAGAGAACCAACTCAATCCTAAAAAATGGTGGACATTAATATAGGACATTACCCTTCTTCAATTTCTCTCCTTGGTAAGCCATTGGCTTTCCTACCTTCTTCTAAATTCTCAACTCATTACTATTCCTATTACTGCTTCAAATTTACCATTAATACCACTCCCATCACTAGATTTAAATGCACCATCTCTTCTAGTTTTCCGTCGTTTTCATCAATGGCTTCCTCCCAAACTTCTTCTCCTTCTCAATCTTTAACCTCTCCTCCTTCACTCCTCGTTTTCTCAGGTATCTTCTCACTGTTGTGTTCTTTTTGTCTTTTTTTTAAAAAAATTTTTTTGATTTGATGTTTCTTTTTGTAATAAATTCATGGGTTAAACTTGATATATTTTGCTTAATTTAAAACTGCAAATTGCACTCATGTTTGGGTTTTGTTTGAATAACTGATTGTTTACCGTAATGTGATTAGGTAATTGGCAGATTGGTAGTTATGGGTTTATGCGGATTGTTTTATACATTGATGTTAGTATTTTCTTTCATTATCGTACGAGTAGGAAGGCTGGAATGAGAAATCTAGTTATCTAGAGGCATAGTGGAATTGGGTGAAGTTGGGAGAGTTACTAATGTAATAGAATTTGGTTAAGAATTATGAGATTCTACGCGCTGTGAGTGCTCGTCTTTCATTACCGATTCCATGCCGGGATAGAAGAGGGTGAGTGTTAGGTATGTGATAACTTGCTCATAAAAGTTAGTCATGTCCCATGATCATGAATCAAAAATCAGTTCTCGTTGTTTGTTGGTTCTAAGAACAGGATACAAAAAAGTTCCCACCTCTTTTTACTTTGGTGATTGTGTGAATCGGTATTGGGCTGTTAGGGATCATGTTTAACTGTTCCATTTAGCATATCCAATTATGTATTATTGTCACCTTAGATATCAATGCGCCATTACTCTTATGTTTGGAATTCAATTCAATACTAATGTTATATTTGATACCAATGGTAAAATTTACCAATTTGCTTATATTGCGAAACACTTATTTGGAAATGGAGTATTTGTTAATATCTCTAGCTAAGGACAATCTCTTTAGGAAGTGTAATTAACTCTAAATTGAGCAAGTAAGGAAGCATGTTGAACTTAAATTAGACGTGGGTCTAGGATAAATGAAATTGTTCTAGAAGTGGCTAAAATATCGTCAAAGTGCAGTTAAAGTAGGTCCATCTGTCTACCTTAGGGAGGAATTGAAGAGAAGTAGTCATTGCTTGATTGTTGATATCAACGACTCAATAAATCACTTAATTTGTCAAACCAATTTCTCAGAGCTATCAAGATTCAAGAGATTTGATCAATCTGCATACTTTGCAGGCAAGAAAGGTTGTCATGTTAAAGGCATTATATGATCGTAGTAGTATTACTTAAATATTAATCTCTTACAACAGTGACAATTTTTATTATACTGGTAAAAAGTCACTTAAACATAAGACTGCCTCTGATTTAACCCCTTACTTTTATTTAGTGTAAGGTAGTAGGAAGTTGGTTCCCTTAAAGATCAACAATTGAAGGAATTTTGCTTCTTATTATTTATAGGGGAAGGCTAGGGACTTAATATTGGCTATTGTATAAATTAGCATTTGAATGTCTCAAACTCCTACATCTTACCTTGAGTGTCCGTGTTGGATCCTCTTAGACATGTGTGCAACACTTGGACACTTAGTTTAAGGCTAAAATCAAGGAAAAAACCTGCAAGTTTCTGTGTCAGACACTTTGATTCGGATACTTGTATCCAATTCAATGTAACATAACTCCGACCGCTGCGTAGTTGGGAGGCCTGTTGGAGGATTGGGGTATTGTAAGGTAACAAGTACCTTATTAGATGTACATATATGTATTTTTGAAGAACTTTTTCTTTATTTTTTATTTAAAATCATTAAATCTTATTGTCATTTGAATTGTTCTAGGGGGTACTGCATTTAATGGGGTTGTGGAGGAGCTGAAAAAGCTGACAACTCGTGTTGCACATGTTCTTCCTGTTTCTGATGATGGAGGAAGTACAGCCGAGATTGTTCGTGTGCTTGGTATGGTATTTCTGGTGACAATTGCACTTCCCCATGTTCTACATATTCTCCTATTTCAAGTGAGATTTAACTGTATTTCAAAAAAGTGAGATTTAACTGGCAAAGTTGATACACGATCTTGGTTTATCGTAGTTCAAAAAGATCTAGTTGTGATTTGCTTGTTCGCTAAATTATAAAATGGGTGTAATTCCAACATGACAATGAGAAAAGGGGTGTGATTGGGTGTAATTATATATAGTTGGCAACTTGGCGCTAAAGAGAGACTGACTACTCTCAGCTTTTCATGTGTTTGACATCTTCCGTAATGTGTTCAGCAATATACACAACATACATGATTGCAATAAGTCAATGTGGGGTGATGGTTACTTGTAAAATAGTGAAACAATAACCTTATCCTGTATTTCCCGAATATTAAGTTAAGATGAAGTATCTGAAATGTGAAGGTGGTCCAGCTGTTGGAGACATAAGATCAAGATGTTTAAGGCTCTCTGACCAAAGTACTGCCGAGGCTCTTGCTGTTCGACAATTATTAGGTCACCGTTTACCTCTACATGCTAAAGAAGCCAAATCGGAATGGTAAGCCATTTGTGTTTCATTCGACTCATCAACATTGATATTAGTTGATTCTCTTGGTATCCTTTCTTCAACATGTGTATGCTATTTGTCTCTCCACTACATCAATGTGTTTTCTTCATAGTTGATAATAAATGAGCTTATATAGTTTCATGTAAGGATTCCTCTTCTTTAAATGCTGGTTATGTTCACTGTGATTTATCTTTTGAATCCTGAGTTTGTTGTGCTCTCATTTTTTGGGATTGAGTGATTGGCTAGCTCTCACAGGTTTTCATTTTAGTATTATTTTGAAATATTTTCTTGGTGCTTGCTTATACAATGGGAGAATCAAATATGCTGAGCTGAAATTTTGACAGGTATGACATTGTGGAAGGAGAGCATTCACTCTGGGAAGGAGTATCGGTGCCATACAGGGAGACAATCCGAGCATTTTTAGTTTACTTTCAGCATCAGGTAAACATAATAACAAACATCTACAATGACCTTCACAATCCAGCTGGAAGCCTATAGAACTTAGCATCCTATTTTTTAGTAGTAGATTAGTATTGTGTCATGGATGGAGCTAGGCCCAAACCCGTTATCAAGCACACGTATGCAGGGAAGAAGAATCAGGAATAATCAAGAATAGCAAATTCTGTTATGCATTATTTCTGTGCTTTTACAAAAAGTATATTCTGTTTAGGGGTTGTTACAAATATTGCTGAGCTGTACTTTGGGAGACCTTCTAGAGTATTGTACTTACTTTATATAGGGGAGGGGGGAATAGATTTGATTATGCTTGTAATATCAATCAGTCTTGTACTTAGGAGTTAGTGGGCCACTCGAAGAGCTCGAGGGAGCACACTGCTCCCTAGTAAATAATTCAAGCATTCCACCTCTGCTACTTTCTTCTTCTTCTTCTTCTTCTTCTTCTTCTTCTTCTTCTTCTTCTTCTTCTTCTTCTTCTCTTATCTTTTTCTGTGTGTTGCTTTGCCATTGTTGCTGTGCCATTTCTGTTCTCCTTTAATTGTGCTACTGTCATTACATATTGGAGATAAGGGCTGAATGAAGTATACTCTATGTTAATGAGTCTCTCACATTGAATTGCTTTGGTTCATATAGCCAATGCCGTATAGTTGGAATTAACGCTTTGGCGTTTGAGTAATTGTATGGATATAATATGCGGTTGTTGTATACCATTTGACTATTTCTTTTTCATTTCAACACCTGTGCTCACTTCTTAAAATATCATAATGATAGTATGAGTCATATTTATGCATATCTTCCTCAATTATATTAGTCACTAAAAAGTATGATAATTTCCTGATATTTTTTCCTTGCTTGCAGATCCTTATGAGATCTGACGAGAAATTTTGTTTCAGCAACGGCAGGTACAAGTTTTCCTTTAGATACTGACTTTTATATGTTAGGTCTCTTCTGTTTTTCCACGGGCATTTGATTTTATTGCGTGAGAAGTACTGTCATCTAAAGTGCAATCTCTTTTATGCCCTGTTCTTGGAATGCTGAACTTTTGTTGAGTGCCATAAATATTTCCATCAAATCATTTGTATTTTTCAGTACTGTGAGAAAAGTTATGCTTGCGAACTTTTACTGATAAACTCTTGTGTTAAAATATAAATCTATAACTATTACTAAAACAAAACACTGCTGATGTCATCACTTATCAAAATTGCTTACGTGTCACTCTCTCAATAAAAAAGTTTCCTCCAAAACTTAAAGATGATGTCATTATATAATGACTACTATTAATATCTTTGACTTTACTAGTTTTTATTTTTTACTTTTTATGTCACATCATTTAATGTATTAGAAAGTCATAAAAGTATATTTTATTTTATTTTTTTCAAGTTTTTTATAAAATCTTTATAATGTTTTTTATTAAATGAGTATAGGATATTATGAGATGGTTAAAACATAAAGCCATAATTTTTTTATTTTTTTATTTATACAAATATGTCAGAAATTTTAATAAAGTCGTGCATCGCACGGGCATAATCTAGTATTTATGCTAAATGCTAATTCCCTTGAAGGATCAAGGGTTTTGCAGTTGCCAATTTTAAAGCTACATTGAATTTCAATATGATTTTCTGGCAATGGTTGTTGATAAATGCTTTATTGTACTGACCAAAATTATTTTCCTGCAGCATAGGGAACTTTTTCTTTGCTGGTGCCCGTATATTCTTTCAGTCTCTAGAATCTGCAATATTTTTATTTTCACGTGTTTCAGAGATTCCCAAAGAAAGTCTTGTTCTCCCAGTTATATCCACTAATGACAGGCTGACACTGGGCTGTGAGTTGTGGGTATGATTATCTAATATGCCTTTTGCTTTTCTTACTAGTGTTGAGTAATTTAATTGTATTATAGGGCTAGGAAAAAAGAGGTGTTTTACAACATTTGATGACTTATATGATTGTTGGTGAGGCTAATAAGCAGGGCTAAGTATGTAGATTACCAGTTCTTAGAACTTTACGCCCCTAACTCCTGGCCCAACCAACCCCTCCTTTGTTTGGAATTTGGATGGCTTGTTGTATGAATCAAAGCGAATTGCTTCGATTGCTCTCTTATTGGGAGTCGGAGATTGTGATTAGAATTTTAAAAAGTGTTGCTTCAGTTCCATAGTACCTATCTACAGAAACAATTTGAATCTATAGTACCTATTTACAAGAACAAAGGCAATGAGCATGATTGTTTTAACATCGAGGAAGTAAGCTTATGAGCTACACGGAAAAGGGTGATAGAATACCACCTAAGAAGGTGCAAAACAATTCCGATAATCCATTATGGAAGTAATTATCTGGTGCAGCAAGACATGAATCTATAGTACCTAATAATTTTGATTATGTTCTTTGATTGTATACCTTGAATGATGTCTTACGTTGCTATTCATGCATGTATTAGCCTGTGTGCTTTTTGACATCAGATTTATTCTATGTCTCTCCCTTTTCTGTTTTTGTTTAACTAGGATGGAAGAACCATACGTGGTCAGAATGAAATATCTCATCCATCTGATGGACTGTTGGAACCTGTAAATAAGGTCAGTTTTTTTTGGAAAATATAACATCTTGTTTTGATGTGGATATGTTCTTTATTGCTGTCAAGTGGTTAATTCTGGCCATGGGTGAGCTTTCTGGGCCAGAGAATTTTTTTTTTCACCTTGGCCCTCCTGCAGAGAAGGGCAAAAAGAAGTGTTGAGCTAGGAAACTTGTTTGTGGAAATATGAATGGATATAATTTTTTTATTTACCAATATATAAAATTTCTGACTTATATTTTCCTGTTAACACATAATGGCGTTGCGTTTTGTTGAAATTTTATTGAATATTTGTTTTAAAAAAGAAAAAGATACTGGTGTTTTTAAGTGGTTCTTATCAAATACAAACCCATCTTGAAAAAGATAAATTTGTTTTTCAGCAGCTCCTTTATCTTTCATCCTTTTATGTATGCCTCCCTATAAATAGATTGCCCTCTTAAAACGTTTCTTAGTTGATTGACCTGAATGGCTGAATCCATATACAGATTATCTTATAAGATGTACTACAGACATATAATCTCTGATACACAAATACACAATGCTAGTTGTTCATCTTGATTCCTGGAAGTGCTGGACATGATTCATTACTGCTCAAGCTTATTTTGTCTACTATGGATATTTGTGATAGAAACGCTGCTCGGTTCAAGCACTTCCTTCAAGAATAAAGCGGGTATTTTATATGTCAAGTGAGGGGAAGAATCTGTTACATGAGGTAATTGTGGCCCCTTTATTATATAATAATCTATGTTTGTTGAAGTGCTTGGTTTTCCGATATCCTTACAATATTAATTACTCCTATTTTAAGGTGTCCTTCATTGTTTCGCCTACTCGAATTAAAATAAATAAATGCACTTTCCCTTCTATGATTTTTATTGGGTCAGCAATCACTACACACTATCCACCCATTTTTTTCCCCTTTCAGTCTTCTATAAGTTGTAGTTTGAAATCACTTGCTGCTCATTTTTGCTAGTAGTAGTTTGGCAGAAACAAAAATGAGTTTTCATCTTTTGTTGATGCTTTTGTTTTGTGCCACGAAATGCAAGGATTTTATTCTTGAAGTGATATTTACTTGTTGTAGGGCAGGTCTTCCCTCCACCAAATCCAGCTGTCTTGGACCAGTTGAGAAGTGTCGATTGCATTGTCTATGCCATGGGATCCCTTTTTACATCTATTTGCCCTTCGTTGGTAACTATCTAAATTCTAGTATCAGTTTGGAATTTGGATGTGATATTCAGCGTCCTAATTAATATTTGTATTTAATTTTATTTGTACGGTGATCATTTGTTAATGACATCTTTTGCTTGAAAAAAAAGGATGTTTCACGTACTTGCAAGTTGCAACAAGTTCCTGTTTCTGTGGGTTTGCCAATTAGTGCAGAAACAATATATTCCGCAATGTTATTGTGGCTTGTATATTTAGAAAAATATGGCTGCTGTAGCTTTCTGATGAAAATTCTTATATCACGGCCTTTATTCATGTAGGTACTAAATGGGATTGGGGAAATCATATCTTCACGATCTTGTCCAAAGGTATGAAATCAGTAATATATACTGTGTTTCCAGCTATAGTTCATGTACAAGAACAAAACTCTTGTAGTTTTGAGTTCTTTAGGTTGAAAATTTGTTGTGCGTTCTGTAATTGTAGTAAAAAACTTTTGCTTTAGGTATGAGCACTGTTGAATTTGCTGTTTTGGTGCAGATTCTTATGTTGAATGGTGTACATGACCGTGAAACAAATGGATTTTCAACTTCATGCTTTGTGACTGCGATTACTGATGCTCTTAATAGAACTCATGGGAACACTACAAACTCTCTCAATAATCCTGTAAGTATACGGTGTGTCATTGTGGCATATTCTCATTCGTTTGTTTAGTCGGTTCTGGATGAAACTCAAAAGGATCTACATGAGTATCACTTATTTGTTTATTATTTAGATATGGCTAATTTTCTGCTTTCGGAGTTCATACAAGATTTAGTCGGTTCTGCGACTGTGAAGTGCAATTTCATTCCTGCTTCATCCAATCATTGTCTCTAGTTGATGATTATAAAATATGCATATTTTTTTGTTCTCGAAAGACTACTGCTTAATTTGTTAAGCAGACAGTTTGTATCTTCATTCTTGCACTAACTAGAAATTGAAGTTGGTTCATTGCTTCTTTTTTGCAGCCAAGCAAGTACGTTAATACGATTTTGGTGCCCAGAAATGGTGAAATTCCAGTGGATTTAAGCGCCTTGAGGAACCAAGGGATATATAATGTGGTTAGCAGCCATATACTTGTACATTATTAAAAACAACACGCATGCATTTTACTAGCTTTTGACTAGAACTTCTACCACCACCCCATCCTCACCTTTTTCCCCTCAAACCCCTGCGTACCCAAAAGAAAAGGTTCTTTAAAAGCTTTAATCTACCTTGGCGTTGTCCAAAAATCTTGGGCAAAGTCATTTTCAAACTTGTAAATTCCTGTAGCTTGCGAATTTGCTATGGATCGGCCTTCTGGGAAGAGTATTGTGGATAAAGCGTTATTATGTTAGAAGCTACCTGTTTGAGAAGCCTTGTGAAGTCATTTATAAGGCAAAAATTGATGGAAATTATGAAAATGGTCTGCCTATTAGAAAAGGTCACAGACTCACAGTAAAGTCATTATTATTATGCTAGAAATATCTTCCTGAGAAATGTTGCTAAATGATATATTTGGATGTGTGGGATGGTATAGGAACTTTGTTGGCTCAAGGAAATCATGGTGTTTCCGATTTGCTATTGCTGGAAATTCTGCTATACTGAGATCTCTCTTTCAATCTGAGCCAGATTCTTACTATATTAGTTTTGGCAGGTCTTTGTTGAATCATTACAGGATCCTAAAGTTGGCATAACCTTTGACCCCAACTCGTTGATACAAGCGTTGGAAGATATACTGAGGAAGGAGCTCGAATCGAATGGGAATTAACATTCAGCTCTTTTAGTTGAGTACCTCACCGAAGCAAGCGTCATCCAGGTCGAGGTTATTAATTTCTAATCCATAACATTAGTTTATTTAAGAACAATTTTGATACATACTTCCCCGGTCATTTTTACTTGCAACTCACCATTTATGCATGGCGGATACAGGGTTCAAGGTCCCATGGGGCACCAACAAATAAACGAAATTTTATCAAAACAAGAGAAGCTATATCAGTAAAAACGTACACAACCCAAAATAAATGGACAAATTGATTAAAATAAATTACCATAATAATCTAACCTCTTCCTCTAATTGATGATCAAGTTTTTTTGCTTAATATGTCCATTATATTCTTCATTCTCTTCCTCAATTGCTTGCCAAGAGGATGAGCTAGAAGTAAAAAAGCAATTGAGGAAGTATACCCCATCCCATGGAATTCGCAACAAGTGAATTAAGGTCCTTCACTAATGTTTTTGTTAGCTTTTTGGTAAGATAACACATAATATTTACATTGTACTAATGAAATGAAAAGATAAGTTAAATGTATAGTTATGAATCAAAGAGAGCTGGGGTATGATGGACTGAAATTAGCAAATTCCATAGCACGGAGGGAGCATTTGTCTAAAATTACCATAGATATTGCATTGTTTTATCTGCAAGTTGCTTATTTTGACGTACGATTGCAGAACGCTTGATGATGAAAACAGTCTATCCTTGTTCTTGGGCTTTACTTAATTGTTACACTGCTTTTAGTATGTGTTCCAAGTGAAGCTTTTGGAGAAGGATAACTATGTTAGCCCTACTTTTCTACTGACAGCGGCCGACCCAACTTGAGATCATTAAAACAACGAGCAGGCTAGAAGTGGGTAGCAAATCTGCAATTTCTAAAGGTTTTCCCATGGATATTGTGCATAGATTGTACTTCATGATGTAATCAGAAGTAAAATTCATTCTTATGAGTCATGTCTCAGCATTTTTTCATATTCTTTATGCAAGATATCAGGTCTTGCTTGATTATATAGAATTATAGAAATCGTATTTATGAACTATTATTGATAACGTTTTCCATGATATCCATCAGTGGAGCTTGGTATTAGCCAATAGCCTTGTCTTTCTCTTCGCTTCTTTACACTGATAATACGATTATATGCATAACATGCCTACACTTACTATCAAAACATTCTCCTGTTCCTATGAATCTATTACATTTAGGGTTGATCTATAAGCACATGTGTTAAATCCTACACTTTTGAGGCATGTTTTTAACTATTTGTACTCATTTCGACTTCACTTCAATCGGATTTGTTTTTTCACATTTCACTACTTGGTATGTTCAATTCTAACAAGTCAAAATAAATTGGTCGAATTTTCAATAAGTTGAAGAGAACAAGCTAGTACTACGTTCCTCCGCAGAATCCTGTGTTGCTTTAGTATCATGAGACATTCTTTAGACATAAAGGTTTGGGTTTCGCATTCAGAAAGTTTCAGATAACGGGTTCAATTCAGGGCTAATGAGAGACGGTTATAAACTCATCATCCTTGCAAAACTTTAAGAATGAGCCGAGCATGAGTTTTTGAACCAAAAGACTTATTTTCTGACGATGATCTCAGACAAAAAAGACTTCATATTCGGAAAGTTTACAGGGAATAATTTAACATCAAATCAAGCTTACAACACAAAAATATACATCCTCCAACAATCATACTTAAGTACTGACTCGTTTCCCGCTGCTTGGGTTAGTCTTGGTGCAAAGAACTTTGCGTCCCTTGGCACGTCTACGCTTTAGCACAGCCCTTCCACTAGTGGTGCTCATTCGCATCCGAAAACCATGTGTTCGAGCCAGTGACTTCCTTGATCGGTTCCTCTTAGTTTGGCATAGAGCTGCCTTGCCAGCCCTAACCACTAGCCTACGGCATCTATCAACACTCACTCCGTTGTTTGATACCAAGTCCAATCCCAATGACAATCCTGCAATCAACAAAGGACATTCACATTGAATCATCTCATTTCACATGAAAGAAATCTATTGACAAGCAGTAAATGATTATTATTTTCTAAACCATTATATACAATCGAAGAAGCGTTTCAATGCGCTGCATCATGTAGAAAGTTCTAAAACTCGATAAGATTCGAGATATTTAGATTTTTGTTGCGGCTTCCCTCTCTCAAGATCCCATAAGAACTTTAACAAGTAGCAACTCAAGCATTAGAATACTTAAACGAGCTCTTATCTTATGTGATACCAATTTATCTAGTCCAAACAGCACCAAGATGGAAACGTTGAGGTCGAGTCGATAGAAAGGCAAGTGTTATTCAAATACACTAACTCCGAAGGAAAAACACTGAATTGCAGTCTCTAAGGTTGATCCTTTTAGCAGCCAATCCTTCTAATGGAAATGTAAAGCAATTATACATTTCCTGTTTCTATGAATAACTTGCTTTAAAGAGGAACCTTTTAACCTGAGTACACTTTGCCTTGTTTCTAAGATGCATATTCCAGCAACAACACAAATGGTGTAATAGTAGCCCATAAACTTGGGAGAGGGGTGAACTCTGAAAGGATAGGTCTTACTCCTATAAGGAAAGCAGGAAAGCAAAAAAGCCGTCCCCCCCCCCAATACGCCCGATTCACCTGTTCTTAGAGGCATAAAAATCACTGCAGACTTTAACATTCAGGTGCTCACTGAGGACTGAACCTCTCATTTGATATCAATTGTGATAACCAATTTCCGTTATACAAACAGGTTGTGAGTGTTAGGCCGTGACAATTCATCACATTATCACCCCATAAGCCTACTTGTGTGGACACACCCACGGGGCACCTGTGGGCTCGGGCACACAAACCCACAAATAATGAGCGTCGACTTGCATACAACACACGATGAATTAGGAGGGTTACACACCAAACGTTATATACAATTCCACAACCAACTATTTTTAGTGACGTGAGATCTTCATCACATGTGAAGTATTTCCAACGGTGAGACGCGCCTAGCACCCTATACATGAGCTAATAAACCAACTAATACAAATAAAAGAGAAAATCACAATATGGGCTCTTGTTTTTTCAGGCCGTCCTACCTACAGATGTCTCTCACAAGAGTATCTAATACTTATTTGGCTTGGTAAGCTCGTAGTTGAAAGCTCCAATTAGGTTCATAAACTGAAAACAAAAAGGGACTAGTATTCTAGCACCAGACAAATCCCTCTACTGAATCATTTCAAGCCTTACCCAACATTTTTCGCAATGAATCAAAGAATTGTTTGGAATTTGATAATGACATTACAAATCTTAGTGATTCTCAAATTCTCCATTTATAATTTCATAATTGAGATCAATAATTTGAAATAAAAAACTTATTCCCAAACACAATTTTAAGGCAATTACAAATCCTTAAAACAAAAGGAAACAAACTTCTTCAATTCAGAAATTAACAGGATAAAAAATTAACACCCATGTCACAAATTCTTGCAAAATAAAGTAAATTAAGAGAAACAAAGAAGAGAAGAAGCAGAAGGTCACCTGAGAAGGAGGAAGAGAGTGAAGAAGAGGGAGCCAAGAAAGAGCAATGCAGTAACCCAGAACGAGTTAAAGGGGCATTAAAGGAAACAGTTGTGGTGGGTTTTTTAGAACCAGTGAGAAAAGTAAGGGAAGCAAGAGGAGTTCGATTAATAATGGCTCCTCCAACTCCATTAGAGACCATCGAAAATGTCGCCATTAGAGTTCTCTCTTGAAAGGTTCAAGTTAATGAGTATTGAACTTCTCTCTCTTACTTATCTCTTGTGAAACAGAGGAAGCCACCTTATCAGCTTGAATTAAACATCAAATTGTGTACCCAAATTCCAACTTTTTTTAGTACAATGTAAATTGAGGACTAGTTAGGTAAATTGAATTCCAATTTTTATAAAAAAATATATTTTTTCTTAGTTGTTATAATATTTTATTTGATTTGGCATATTATCAATATAATAATTTTATCATTAATTATTAATATTTTTAATTATTTATGATTAAAAATTGTAAAAAGTTAAGAATGATTGATAAACCATGTCAAAAGTCAAATGAGATTATTATGATGAATTTGAAGGAATACTTGTTCGGATCAAGATTCGGTTCCGAGCTTTAAAAAGTAGGAAAAAAAAACAAATAAATTAGTTGGGCAAATTAATTTTTGAAAAGGACTTTTATTCAATTTTAGCAAGATCGCAGGGGATAAATAAAAAATTAGATTAAGTGGTTTTATAAATTGTCAAATTTGAAACGACTTTACGATGAAAATAATCTTTATTGGATTGATTCAATGTACATTTACAGTCTTAAAATGATTTATAATATTAAAATAATTAAAATGATTAATTATAACCTAAAATAAAATCTTAAAATAATCATTTAAAAAATTACTTATAATTTTATTAAAATAATCAATTTAGAATAACCGATTATATAAACTTTTCTTATGGTCTCATTATCTCAAATTGATTTGTATTCCTTCAGTCACATGATAAGTGATTATGGTCATGAACTCTTTGGTTTACTATCGAATTGGACTTCCCCACACTTACCCTCAAACTCCATTTTAATACTCTTTGTTTTTTTGATGAAGTTCCTACAAAATTGTTTATCAAAAATTATGAAAAATATAATATTTTAAAGGAAAATTTGCCAAGAATAATCTCAACTATTGATTATTTTTTAATAATCCTAACTATTGATAACGTTTGCTGAAAACAATCTCATTTCAATTTCAACCGGCTGTAGCAGGTTTAGTAAATAATTTTTTTTACCTTTTTTTTTTAAGTTTTTTGAAGATGAAAGGTTGGGTTTACCTAATTTGATGAAGGAAACTTAAAAAAAAAAGGTAAAAAAAAATTACTTACTAAACCTGCTATAGCGTATGAAATAGATGTTAAAACGTTATCAATAGTTAGGATTATTAAAAAATAATCAATAGTTGGGATTATTTCTGGCCAACGGGTAATAGTTGAGATTATTCTTGGCAAATTTTCCTATTTTAAATAGTAAATGTATTATTTTATTAAATAGTAAATTTAATGGAGGAAAAATAGACACCATAAAAATTTAAAAAATGTTAAAAGAAAATTAATAAAAAAAATATGAAGACCATAACTAATAATTTTTTTTTTATACAATTAGTGGAAAGTATGCGGAGACCATAAAAATTATTAAAATGTTAAATAAAATTAATAGAAAATATGTGGAGCCATAAACATTATTAAAATATTAAAATAAGCATAAACAAGGTTATTTTTGTCTAAAATTTATATTATAAATAATTTTTTTTCTAGAAACAACAAATGAAACACCCAAAATAATAAATACTCCCTCCGTTTTCAAATGTTTTTTCCATTTACTTTTTGCACAATTTTCAAAGTAAATTTTAAGCCTTAATATCTCTAAATACACATAGTAAAAAATAAAGAGATCTTAAATAGATATATTTTATCATCTATATATCTTAAAAATCTTAATCAATTTATCCCCACTAAACAGAATATTATAAACGGAAAGAACATTCCAAAAACGGCCAGCATAATTACGAGTCGTTTTAGACAATTTTAGAAAAAGAGAAAAATATATAACCTATATAAAAAAACAAAAATCAAAACCCCGTAAACCCAAATACGCGCCTAAGTCCGCAATTTGTCTTCAGTCAGTCGGTCAGTGCTCGTCCGTCCTCTCGACAGCCCGCCGAGGAGTATATACAGGCGGCGACAAGTAACTTGCAACCACAACAATGTATGGTGGCGGTAAGTGCTTCGTTTCGACCTTCCAATTATTTTCTTCCCTCAATTAGTCCATTTGATTTTTCTTTCATGAAATTTGCTCGTCTGTTAGGGTTTATCGAATTTCTGGCAATCCATTTAGGATATCATGCGTAATGTTACCGCGTGCCCTATATTTGAAATTTTTTTGTTATACTGTTAAATGTAAGTTGTTGATTTTTTGATAAATTGAAGAGGTTAAACCTTAAATGTTAGTTTATTCGCGATAGTTGTTTTTTTCTCCATTATCAAGATAGCTTAAACGTGGGATGCACATTTGATTTATTTTCATGATGATTTTTCGTCTTTTAGGGTTTATCATATTTGTGGCATTTTATTTAGAATATGATACCTAATGTTACCGCGTGCCCCAGATTTGAATTTTTATTGTTATTGTTTGATACAAGTTGATTTTTGATAATTTGAAGAGATTAAACCTTAATGTTAATTAAGTAAATTTGCTAATGGTTGTAACTTTTTTTTTTCTGAATACTTAAGATGAGGGATGGGAAAGGTACTTTATTTTAGATTTTTCAGAGAACCTAACTTGAATGCGGGATGCAAATTTGATTGAATTATAATGTAATTTATGGAATTTTTGATTAAAAAACAGATGAAGTTTCGGCAATCGTGATAGACTTGGGGTCTCACACTTGCAAGGCAGGTTATGCTGGTGAAGATGCTCCCAAGGCTGTCTTTCCTTCTGTAAGTGAATCTATCATCTTTTTTGACGTAATCGTGATAAGCCTCGTTACGATGTTTAGCAACAAGCGAATTATCTACCATGACCTTATATTATACATGGTCTAGCACATCTTGTAGAACTCTAGTTTCATTATAAATGGTTAATCGTGTCCCTGGAACTCTATCTTTTGTCGTTTTTCTCCCACATTTGGATAAAAATATTGTTTTTATAAGAATTCTGTTTTTTCTTTTCTTCACTTTTGCCTAAGCCTCATGATAAATTATGAGTTTGATTTTCCCGTATGCATCTGTGTGAATTTTTGTAGCTATTATTTTTCGATGTAGAGCCCTTACCATAAATGAGGAATTTGTTAGCACTTGGATATTTTTGTTCACACATCAAATACAGTCAGTTTACTTGCTTCTCTCTCTCTCTCTGTGTGTACCAGTTTAGTGACCAAGCTATTTATATTTCTTTTGCCTTCAAATTATTAAGGTAGTTGGAGCAATTGACCAAATGGACATTGATGGTTCTGATAATCCTGAAAAGAACACAACAGCTCTAGATTCGAATAATACTGTGAAAACCTTTGAATCAGAAAAAGATAAGAGCAAGCGCAAGCTATATGTTGGATCCCAATCTTTAGGATTTCGTCGTGATAATATGGAGGTAAGTTACTAATGTTACTCCTCCCTTGTTAGGCTTCTAGTTTTGTGGCTAATAAAATTGTTATCTTGTAAGATGCTCTGTTCATTGTAATATATTTAACTGAACTCGATCTTTTTTGAAGTAGGTTTTGTCACCTTTCAAAGATGGAGTGGTTGCTGACTGGGATATTTTTGAAAGCATATGGGATCATGCTTTCAGGTGATTGCATCTTTTATATGTTTCTTTCGTGAAAAGATGGAAACTTATACTTGTGTTGATAGTGACGACAAATGAACACAAGAAGTTCAAAAGTAACTCTTTTGAGGCATTAATGATTAATTTTTTACTTATAGGGAATGCTTATTGATTGATCCAAAGGAGCATCCTATGCTACTTGCAGAGCCATCTTCAAATAGTCAACAACAAAGAGAAAGGTGATCTTGAGCTGCGTATTAACTCTTTATTTTGAGACCGCAAAAAAAATTCTATTTGGTTATAAAAATGTCTTCAAACTTGGAATCTTGTTTTGGTATCCCTCTTAATAGCATCTTTAGGATATTGCTTTGGAAGACTCTTCCATTTATCTCATATAAAACATTGTTGATAGTTTGAATGATCCGCTTAGGCCGTTTATGATCTCCATCTATTTTGTTTTTTTTCGGTAAACTTACATGAGATAATTAGGGTACTCTCCTCACATTGATGTAGAGAGGACTTGCGTTTAAGTGACTTAGATTTGAATTCTGATATGTAATCTAGCATATTTAAGCTCGTCAAATGGGCAAATTTTCAATTTTATGAGCAGATAGTCCAAGGTCCCTTTAAATAGAGTTTGGAGAAGCTAAACTTTGTTGTGTAAGGAGAAGGTCATTTCATTAGGGGCCTAGGAAGCGAAGAATAATAGATTCTTTCACAGGTGTGGTGCAAGATTAAATATGCTGACCAAAGGCCACGTAAATGATAAAAAATTTCAGTTGCATCATTGTGGATGTAATGAGAAGGGCAAAATATATCAATTGTATCATTGTTGATCTGAAGGAAAAATCAAACTAATGTGATCCGATTCATAATTTGTGTGATACTCAATCTCCTTTAGGAGATGATGATTTTGTAGAAAATCTCAATCAAGTTATGATATTTTCCATGTCTAATTTATAAGCAAATCAACCAGTTTCACTTTTAAATTCATCAAAATTTATAATATATTTATTACAATATTGACAATGTCTTGGAGTATTCTAACAGGAGTTATAAGCATTATGGAAGTGGTTTATATGCTTTTGGAGAGTAGGCGTAAATAGTTTACGAGTTATTTCGAAATTATTATGTGGATTTTGGGTCGGAGTTGAGTGAGACATTCAAGGACCAGAATCATGAATTGATTATCAATATTATGGGTTCACTGCTCTGCACAATTTGCCTCTCAATTTCCTTTTTTTTCTCGTGTTTTTAAGTTCATTCATGGATGATCAGCATTTCAACCTCAGTTTTGGTGCTTCACTATCATGCCTTAAGTCAAATTAGTATCATGAAGACTGTTCATGAAGTTATATCTTCCCTGTTTTATCTAATGTGTTAAGATTATAGGGAAATTATTGATAGTGTCTATTAGAATTAATGGATAAGTTTTATAAAAAGTTACTTACATTAAGGGAGTTCTTTACATGGGTGCTATAAGGCTTGTATTGAGAATTGAGAATTTTGAGTTTGGTCGCGACAGGCAGGATTAAATCTTTCTTTACCTGGTGGCTGGTGCATTTGATTGGTTCCTTTTCAGATTTCCAAATTATCTGCATTAGTTCTCAAATATGTTGTCTTTTTTGTGCCTAACTTTTTCAAGGCATTCCTTTGACAGAGCAGCTGAACTGATGTTTGAAAAGTACAAAGTTCCAGCTTTATTCTTGGCCAAGAATGCAGTATGTTCCCTTTTCCTGTTCACCTGAATACTAAAGTATTTGATAGAATTGCCAAGTTTTGGCTTCTTAAAATTGGTGTACTAAAGTTTGAGACATCGTCATTGTCAGGTTCTTACCTCATTTGCATCAGGACGGGCAACATCTCTTGTAGTTGATGGGTAAGATATTGCAAGTAGTTATTTATGAAGCTGTTCCTTGACCTTTTGCTTCATTTTGAATTATTATAAATCTTTAAACAACTGAATTTCTTTTTCAGTGGCGGAGGTTCAACCACTGTTGCCCCAGTACATGATGGTTATGTGCTTCAGAAGGTAAACCTCGTTACCCAATTGAGCTTAGCTGTTTTGGCCTTTGACTTGTATGAATCCTTACAATTTCAAATGAGGGCTTATTTGGTAGTGGATAATTTATGATGGTAATGAGCTTCAATTCTTGCGTAACTTTCTTCATAAAATTATATATTGTGATAAAAATTTCTGAAGACAGATATTTGTAGGTAGAAAAATTTTACAATGGACATTGACATGCTCACTTTCTTTCTGAAAAATACACGTCAATGCTTTCCTATTAAACCTTTATCTGGCTACCAAATAAACCATAAAGGTTTCAGTGTTTGTGCATTCTATCAATGTAAACATGCACAGGAAGGAGATCCACTTTCGTACATGCGTGTTGCATTGACAGCTAGTTATGAGTTTCATATCTTTTGTGTACATTCTGATGCATTGATGCATTTGTTACCAATGCAAATGTTTGAAGTATGAGTTGATTTGTGTGATCTAGAACTTGCCCGTTGTATTTTTTTTCTGTTGCCATAATATCAGATCTCTATCTCATTGTAGGCTGTTTTGTCTTCACCAATTGGAGGGGAATTTCTCACTGATTGCTTGACAAAAAGTTTGGAGAGCAAAGGCATATCTGTAAGATTCATTGAGTTTATTTTTCGTTGCTTTCTTGATTTAAGCAAGTCTCATCTGACTTGGACTAATTTTGCAGATCAAACCTAGATATTCTTTTAAAAGAAAGGAAATACGACCTGGTGAATTTCAGGTAACTGTAACTTGCTTGACCTCCTCCTCGCAGCCTATATGTTTTGAAGTTTCTAATTGTATGGGCCACTGCATTGTGATTTGATGTACTTTGTCATTATTTATCCTTTGTATGCTATGCTGACATGGTGATTCTGATCACTGATGCATGTTTTGATGATAAGCTGAAGGAAAGTTTTGTTCTTTTTTATGCTTATTTTTGGACTGGATAATGTTTAGAGTTTAGGCTCTTCTGTGAGGCCGCCATGTAACTGGACTGTCAGCGGCGAGAGCTCTATCTAGAGTTGACTTTTGTACTTAATAGATGCAATTATAGATGCTATCTTCCAGTATGGATTTTGTTGAAACAACCTGAGCTCTTGTATAATAAGGCGGTATCAAAGCTCACTGCATGTTGTCATGATGAAATTGCATTGAAAGCTGTATTGAGGTATGTACATAGTTCTAGGGATGTGTCTTCGCAAATATCTTGCATAATTCATTGGCTTATTTGAACAGTAGGTGAAAGAATTTAAATGAAGGTGGATTGAAAATGAAGATGAATATTAACTTGAGTTGAAGATGAAGATGAAGGTAATTGAAGGTGACGGTGACTTAATTAGAAGATAGGAAAGGAAAGTAGAGGAGATGGAAAGTGGTTTGATGGTAGTGATGTGTTGGTCAAAAGGAGGAATCCGACCATTTGGCAGTGCTTCAAAAGAAAGTGTGGCTTCTTTGGTAGTTTTAAAAGAAAAAACTTTGTTAGTTACAAAAGTTTAAATGTTAAGGTTGTAAGGTGGTTGATAGTTAGAAATTGTATGACTTATTGGCATATTGATTGCTCGAGGATTTTAAATTTCCTTATGAACGCTGCTGGGCTTTTCTTAATATTAAGTAAACATTCATGACGCTCCCCTCTTTTAGCTACCACAGTTTTTTAGACCTATATTGTTACTGTTTTGGTTCTCGCTTGTGCAGTTCGAATTTGTATTCTTTAAATTAGGCGTTTGCTATAATTTACTCTAACTACAAGATTTCTAGTTAAGATTTTTTTTAATGAGAAAAAATTGAGAACTTTTTACCTTGTCTTTATGACGAGTTTGCATTCTGAAAGAAGTTGGATGTGGAGGTGTAATTTTTTTACTCCTTTTTTTTTATTTTATTTTTTTTGCTTGTTTTGAACTTTGTTTACAATTAATCGAGGATATGTACTTTGTTGGACTTCATTTGTATGTAAATTTATGTGCCTGTGCCCGGATGCTCATGGCTTGTCTTTATTTTTTATTTCTTTTCATCTCTCTGTTATTTAATTATTTTTCTTTGTTCGAAACCTTGCAGACGGTTGATCTTGATTTTCCGAACACAACAGAAAGCTATAGACTTTACTGTCAGGTATGATATAGCTGATCTTTTTTTTTTAAATGTTGATTTTATTTGGGTTGAATGCTTGTAATCTGGTGTTTTGCAGAGGGTTATAGCGAGTGACATCAAAGAATGTGTGTGTCGAGCACCTGATACACCATATGATGGTTTGTGCTTCTTTTTGAATTCATTACCTGTGTTTCATCGAGTATTTTTCTTGAGGATCTGTCTTCCATTAACTCCACAATATGTTGAAGAATGTGGTTTTTGCTCTTGGATGAACTTCCTGGTTTCTAGTCTATTTGGTTTATGTTTCTTTTTGAATTGGAATCCCTTTACCTTCCCTTACATGTTACAAATGCTTTGCTTTCTTTGGTCAGTTATTTTTGACTAATGTACACATTTGAGTCTTTTGTTTGGAAATCAAGATTCTTGTAAAATCTGTTTTTTTTAATGATTTTGCTGTCCTACTTTTTGCCATTATATCTTTTACTTGAACTTGGTTAATTGTTCAACTGTCTCTAATCAAGAGTACAACATTCATGTTTTTGGCATTAGTGTGAGTTTTTTTTGTTTTTTTTTTCCTATGAAAGGTGGGATAACATAGATTAAAGAGAAATGTTAGAAAGTACAATGTCACTCTTCCCCCAACCACACCTCATCTCATCGCACACACTAGAAGAAGCCCAACAGGGGAACACCAATAATGTTAGACCTTAAACAGATCGGTTCAACTACAACCTACATCAACCAAGATTAAAATTCTTGTGAGTTGTGACTCATCACACATTTTCCCCTTTGTATTTGTTTCTATTGATTACCATATGCTTATGCAGTTGCAAATTCATGTCCCTTTTCACCCCGTCATCTAATTATCTTAGTCGTCTGTTTTCTTCTTTTAACCTCTAGAGAGTTTCAACTAGGGGTGTTAACAAGTCAAAGATTAGGTTTTCCTTAACTCGAAATATACTACATATAATAAAGGGAGATTTTATTCTTTATCCCGTTACTTCCACTTTACACCTGCAAAATGTTGAGAACTTTCCCAATGATCCAAACTACAATTCCTCTCCTTGTTTTATTTTTCCATATAATAATACAAGGGATGATTTCCATCTATTTGGGCTTTTGGATTTAAGTTAATTGTTCATAGTAGATTAAATATGCTGATAATTCAATTTTCATGTCTTATACATGAGACAGATACTTCTCTGCGTTAGATAATTTAGGTAGTTTTGATCCGCAATTATGTTTTACATATGGTGATCTATTTGGGTTCTCAGTAGGAACTGAAATCTCGAATTTTTCAGCTAGTGCTTTTATTGGTCGTTTTTTGACCTGTTGTACAAATATTTGTCTCAATTGTGCAAGTTGTTGCTTTTATCACATCTATGTTTCTTACTCTATACATGCACACAAGCAGTATGATCTTGTATCATTGTATTTTCATGTAAAATTGATATTTATTTTTTTGAATTCTATTGCAATCTTTGGTATTGTACAAATATTTGTCTCAATTGTGTAACATAGTAGTCTATTGTTATTATAGAGGGTTTCCAGTGCCTGCCGGCTTGGGTTGAATGGCATTTCATCTGTCTCCTCTAATAACGTATTGTTTGACGCTATCTATGGTATTGTTGCCATGTTCCATGTTCCAAAATGTCACTTATTTTTTCGGTAGTTATTGAATCTTCAATTTAATACTCTGAGTAGATATCTTAAGTAATCCTGCGTCACTTCCTTGTTTTTAGAGGTCGTTCTGGAGATAGCCTTTAGTACAGGGTTAACGAAGATAATTCCTCTACAATTTTGCAATTGTGATTTTTTACTTAATAAGTGTCCATCCGCAGCAACATGATCACCTTCCAGTCCTGTTTTTTGCTTATTTTTTTCTGTTTAATTCTCTTGTTTCTTAAGGTTTTGATGTAATGGTTTGATTCGATGTGCTTATAGTTACTGTCTTTATATTTTACTTCAATTATTACTGGAATTCAAAAAAATATAAATTTTCTTATCTCTTTACAGAAAGTGCATACTCAAATATTCCCATGACGCCATATGAGCTTCCTGATGGACAGTAAGTTAACAAACTCTTACAAAAGCATTTAGTATGTCGTTTCTCTCATCTTGAATATTACCTTCGATATGAACTCTATTTTTCTATTCATCATATAATTGTATAATTACCAAAATATACTTTTACTAGTGAGTTTTTTAATCCGCTCATTATGAGTTATTTAATCAAAACATCGAAGAATCGACAATGGTTTTTGTGATGGCTATAACTACAGCTTTGAAAAGATTGCTAGTATAAAATTACTGAATCTCAGACCCATGATGTTACGTATTATGCGTTTAAAAGACTTACTAGCCACTCAAACGGGCCACTTCTAAAGCTTTGAATTGCTGTTTTTCTTATTAGGTCTCACTATTGGGTAAGTAACGGGTTAGCAAAAGGTGATCGATGAGTGATGACCGTAAGTACCTATTAAGCTGTGGCATGTTCTGGTCATAGAAATAGGGCAGTGTTGTGGGTTTTCTGTAAATATGGCATAACGTTGATTCTATTTGGAATACAAGCAACCTTTCAGCGTGGTTGTGTAACTGAAGCAGGGCTTTGTAGTTGGTCCTCCACTAATATGACTTATGATGATTTATTGTTAATGTATAGCCTCAGTCCTCATTGGCTGTTGGAGTCTGTTTCCAAAGCAATTTATTGATGAAAAAATTTTGCCAACGAAAAAAATTACTCAGGACTTTTTGGCTTTGGAGTCCGTCAAAAGTTTGGGTTTGTTCAGGAAAATGCATAATATTGTGGGGAGGATATTTTTGTAAATGGAATATACCAACTTTTTCAATTTGTCCAGGCCACCCTCCTTGAATAAACTCATGAAATTTGTGACATTCAAGCATTCCTCTCTAACCAAATATGCCACATTAAATATAGCTGTAGTAGTAGTACAATAATTCTCTTATCAGGACAAAGGGAGTGAATATTCTCTTGGTAGTTGGAACTGAATGGTAATATGTTTTTTATTAGTATGATGGATAGATTATGATAGATTTATACAGCCATCATATAATGGGTAATTTTGGAAGACCCAAGTATTGTAAAAGCTACCAATGTAAAAAAAATAACAATGAAGAAATGAAGTGTGATTGATATTTGGAGTAGGCAGTAATAGTATGAGCATTCATGTGAAGTATTTCATTCTGCCATTCTTGGGATCGGTTTAGTAATTTTATAATAATGGCAATCAATTACGCTTATAAGTTCATTAATGCAAAAATATTGCAGGACGATTGAAATTGGAGCAGATAGGTTCAAGATTCCTGATGTTTTATTCAACCCGTCATTGGTTAAGGTAAATTTTAAGCTGTCTTGTTGCTTTTTTTTTTGGATTTTAAGTCTCTGTATATGGTTATGTTTCTTCAAGTGATCATCCACCTCATATATCAATATATCATGATATATGTGTTTCTTGTTTAATGATCTATTTCAGGTGTTTGTCCTTGTAATAATACTTATTAGTTTTGTTATTCATGATCTTTGCTACATTTATGATGTGTGAATCATTTAATATTGACGTGCATTCCCTTTCCTTGATCCAACACTGAGCCTTTATGGACATAGTCATTTGAGAAAAATTGTTCTCTGAATTTACCTTCATTTTGCTCTTACTCTGAGCCTAATTAGAACTGGGTATATGCTTTTGACAGATTTCTGTGGTTTTTGAGTAGCATAGTAATTGTTTCCTCTTGATGTTAGAAAAATGATGTTTTGTTTAGTGTATGCTTTGTTTCATGTGTATGCATGTTCATGTCAGTTTGAGGCCTTGCAAAATATGTTTTGAGTAGCCTATTATCTTTTCATTAGACAAAGAACTAGCTTTTATTATTCTGTCGTGGCTAAATTAATTTTTAATTCAACAAGGCTAAATGAATTTTTTTTGTGTGATTTTGTTCAACATGGCTAAGAACTAGCTTTTATTATTTCCTTATATAATAAAGTATGTTCAACATGGCTAAATATATATTTGTGATTTTGTGTCATGTTCAACATGGCTAAATAATTTATGTTTAACAGACAATTCCTGGCATGGAGAGTTATGTTGACACTGCTGCTTCTGCTCGTGCCCTACCTCAGATGGTGAAGTTCTTTTACTTTCTTTTTCAATTGTTTTCTAGTCTTCATATCTTAGTTGTTTCTTTCTGCCTTCAAGTTAAATAGTCCATGTATTGTTTTTATTTAATTGAAACCTTAAAGCAACTATACTTCCTTGTATATATGAAGTTAATGAAATATTTTAACTAATGGACAAAAATATCTTCATTTCACCTTAAAGTCTATTGTCAGTTTCTCTATTTCTATCTAGTCTCACACAGCTGTCTTCCAATGTTGCCCACATTTGTTTTTTTGGTTCATGAGTGTTGGGTCTTAGTTCTCAATTTGAATGCTTACCCTTTGTTAGCTTTGTTGGGTTCTTATTTCTCTCCAGTCTCACACAGTTGTCTAAGTTCGTTTGATTTGTTGAGTCCATGGTGGATCTTTGTAATTTTGCATTTACTGTTACCCTTCTCCTTTCTTAAGGAACGAAGAATAGGTATTTCTGGTGGGATACCATTTGTTAGCTTAATTGGGTTCGTGGTGGAATTTCCTAATTTTGATTACAAGGTGAGAAATCGGTGTACTTTTGTTGTAGGAAGGAAATCTTAGTCTCTCTTCTCGGAGATGGAAGAAGGAAAAATAAGGGTATTTTGGGGAATTTTATAGAAAATTATTGTACACATTTAGTGAAAATTTAATCTGCATTTAGGACGTCTTTATTTATGCTTGGTGATGTTATTTGAAAATCAGTTTAAGTAATAGACAAGAAATGTACCTCTTGTGTTTTGACATGTGAGGCTGTTTTCATGGGTAATGACAGACTCATATGTTTGCGCTTACTTGTAAATGACTGGGCAATATGTTGCTAAATTTGAAGTCTTCTGCTCTGTTGTCTATGGTCGGCTCATGGGGTTCAGATTTTATGCCAAGTTAATAGTAATTTAATTTTATTCATTTTTTGTTTTTTTGTAGCAAGGTGATATTAAGTTGCAACACTTGACGAATAGTTAAATTTAGCATTGTTCTTTATTGTATATCTAATCACGGTCTTGAGACAAATGCAGGTCATTGAGAGCATCAACAAGTGTGACGTTGACATCCGAAGAGAGCTTTTCAGTAGTATTCTGGTAATATTAAATGCTATGCTTGTAGAGAAATCACAAATGGACTATGACAAGAATGCTGACTTGTGTGAATGTTGATCTTATTCTTTGCAGTTCTGAATAGGCGACTCTATTATGTGCTGTCTCCTTTGTTTTTAGATTTATTTCGACATTTCCATATTGTTGGTTTACATTGCAATAATACAACATTTCGTTGCCCCAATACTATTAAGTGACCTCCCACTTAGGGTGGAGTTTGGGGTTGGATATACGTAACCTTACTCATGTTATACACTTAAGAATGATAGTAAACATTATCAGCAACTTCACCATAATTAAGAAGTGCACATGATTTTAATAAGTCATTTTACTATAGTCCATTATAATTCAGTTTACATTGCATTCGATATGGCATCCATTTATCACACTTCAAATCCCTAATGATTTATGTGGTGATAGAGTTGGTCCTATTTATTTTTCACTATTTGAAGCTTATTTTAGTTGGATTTTCTTGTTGATAGTGGGATCTCATATTTTTTTTCCTTTTGTTTGCATGAATTAGGTGGTGAGTGTTGGTAACAATTACCATCTTGTAATTGTTGTATAATATCATTTTGAGCTATTACTTTACATGAAATCCCACTTTTTGAGTGGTCCTTAATGTTTATTTGTGAAGTTTTCTTACCTTGCTCCTTAGCTCATCAATCTCATGATCACTCAGACTTTCAACATATGGGATTATGTGACCAGCCATCATGAAATATATACCAAAGCCCAAAACTTGATAGATCTTTGTGTTGTGCCAGCTTGCCTTTTTTTTGATTATTTTACATAAGCCTCCACTAAGCAGAAAAAAGGGGGTAGAATGGATTGCAAAACAATAATGAAGGGTCACTTACTCACATTCTTGGACTGAGCAGCCACTTCACATTGTTTTTTGCCTTGTTGGGGCACAGATGCTAAGCCCAACTCTAGCCTAAAAGTTCTATAATTATCTGTTGGGCTTCTCTCTAAAATTAGATAAAAAGCATCTGGCTAGATCTTCCATTAAAGTAAGGAAAACCTTGTATAGAATCTGGGGATAATTGCAGTTGCCGGGTTTTCACTTTTATATGTACATAGCCACAGGCCCAAATGATGTGCTTAGTTTATTTGAGCTAGATTGCTTCATTTTTTTTTTTTTTGGAAAATCACTTCAGTTAGTTTCTCTATGAATAATGAAATACTAAAATGACCACCATATGATTGCTCAATGCTGTTTTGCTTGAATTAATAATTAATCATTTTACTCATCCATGTCAAAAAATAATTAATCATTGTACTCGCTCACAATATTGTTTCCTCATTATAATATTTGCAGCTTGCTGGAGGTACATCATCAATGCAGCAATTAAAAGAACGCCTTGAGAAAGACCTTCTAGAGGTACAAATTCACAAGGCTTCCTTCCCTCTTGTAGTATTGAATGTATGTGTATAATTTAGCTTGTGGTAATCGAGTACTGACCAAAACTCATTACAGCCCAAAATTGGAAATAGATTTGTTATCACTGAGCAAGATATCTGTATGCATGTGTATATGTTTAGTTGTGTGATAGTGAAATGATATATCCTTGCCTAGGTATTTAGGTATCTAAGAGAAACCAATTAGCTTTTCGAGGTCAAAGGTCCTTTTGAGGGAGTATACCATTTGATGCTAATTCACACTGCTAACAGATTGACTTTTCAATTTGTGAGTGTTAAATTTGAAGATTAACTGAAGATAAAAAACATCTTTTTGTGATCAAATGTAGTCTGCATGCCTATCTTAGCTGTCAAATTAATATAATGCTGATATGCTAAATTAGAATTTAGAAACAAAGGGAAACATCGGCTTAGGGGAGTTGATTTCTGCACCACTTATGATGTTGTGATGCTTGCTCCTGCTTTCTCTTTCTCCAATTTTTTATAGCATTAAGGATGAACACTGAAATGAAAAATTAGCATGTGGAAACCTATTCCACTGGTCAAGAGCAGAGAGCCTAACGACTGCACGTCAATGATTTCCATTATGGCATGGATTCGATGTTTAAACTTGATATTTGATAGTGCCTTGAATAATTTGTGTAGGGAAAAAGGATTTGTACTTTGTAATTTGTATAATAAAGCCACTATAAGAAGCTAAAAGTGGCTTAAAAGCGAAAGTATCAGAATACAATAGATTTTTGATGTATCCATCTTGAAACTATAAAGATGTGCTCTTATGATCACCTTCCCAAATTTGTGACATACAAACATCCTTTGGATTTAGTTTCTTATTTCTTTCTAGTGAAAAAGATCTGGCTGGTTTAACAATCATTTGAAATCTAAATGTTCAATATCTTCCAAATTCCAAAATTTTGAAGCAATTTTGTTCTTGTTTTATAAGTGACCTTGTCTAAGCTAGCTGGAACACTTGAATTCCTTTTTTAATACTATGATAGAAAGGAATTTGAAGTTTGAACCTGTATCAAACTTGATATTTTTACTTGTGAATTTATCTTTGTACAGGAGTCTCCTCAGGCTGCAAGAGTGAAGGTCTTGGCTAGTGGAAATGCAACTGAAAGGAGATTTAGGTGAGTTGATTCTTAGCTTATCTGCTCTTTTTCTTTCCCTCCGTTCACTACCACAGCCACCTTTTGTATGTTCATGTAGTATGTCTCTTTTGTGAAGTTCATATGGCATAAAGAGGAGGATTACTACTATACTAGTGTTTACTTGATGTATAAGAAGTGATATGACTGTTCTAATAGCCTTTTAACATTATCAAGCTGGTGGAGTGCATTAATGAAATCTAGTTCTATGTTTGGTATATACATCCATGGACTTGTAGCTTTCTTTTTACCCTTTTCCTCTCTCGAATGATTGCACAACATATTCAACTATAACTGGAGAAAAGTTTGCATTCGAATGTTTCCTGGCTGTAATCATTCTTACTTAGTTTCACCTGATGACCTGTCATATTCAGCTATTATTGTTCCATGCTTGGAAGCCTGAAAGTTGGTGCATATTATTATTATTATTATAATTAGATAACTGCAACATTTAGTGAAATTTTAAGGAGTCAAATTAATGAACATGGGCTAGCCGCCTGCCCTCTCACTATGTAGCATTTATAAGTTGAGGTACTCATACGTAGTAAATTTCAATGTGCTTTTTGTGTGTGCTTTTGAACCGAATAACATTGATTATCTTGTTGTATTCCTTGATCTGTTTGCATCCCTGTGCGTGTATTTTCTTTGTATCACTGTGTGGGCATGCCCAAACATACTTGTTTCTGTAACATATTATCCTAAACGATAGAAAGCTTTAACATGATTTCATATGGAAAGTTTGGTGATATTAATTTGAATTTAACTTGTGGGGTATCTGCAAACTCTACAGTGTTTGGATAGGAGGAAGTATACTGGCATCTCTTGGTTCTTTCCAACAGATGTGGTTCTCCAAGTCAGAGTAAGACTACTCACTCTATTTTCATTAGATGCTATGTGCTGCATCGTTATCATATTGTAAACCTTAAACTTTGTATCTTTGTGCAGATATGAAGAACATGGAGCTTCCTATATTCAGAGAAAATGTCCTTAGGAAGCTTCCATATCTACTGTAATCAATATGGATGGATCATGGATGTGCTTTTTATTTGTTTAGAGACCTTTTAGGGCCCTTGCAACATCGTAGGAACTTATTGAAACACGTTTTTAGGTTATTGTTTCTGATTGTATCATTGTTTATGTAGTTTTCTGAATTAAATTTATTGCAGATTAACAAGAATTTGAGCTTTCTTGTATAAGGATGCCACTTTATTATCTATCACTGCTCGATCGTGGAATTGAGTTCTTGACTGTTCACTTCATACACTGCTATTTGTGGCAAGACATTGACCATTAAGATGATTTTTTCTTATTAACATTTAAATGTGCTACCTGAATACTTGCTATGGCTAGCATAGTTTGGGTTGATCTAGCTTGATTGGAGTTGCTACGGGCAAATAATGGTTGTCACTCCACTTGCTATGCTATAAGTTGATTATGATCTGTCAAGGTTTTGTATATTAGACTACTATTTTGACTTTTGCTTAACCAATGAAATTTTAAAAAGTAAATTATTGTAATGTGGGCTCTCTAATTGTTATATGAGACGATCTCTTGTGAGAGTAGCTCTTTTGTACGTGGTACCGGTTATGACATCAAAAATTGATAAAATGTCATGACTACTAATTTCATTTTGCTTTGAATGCATATTATTTAAAAATCATTACTTATATTTGTTGAATCTTACATACTAAAATGAACTACCTTTTTAGTTAAGTCTTATACCTTAAGAGTGTTTGGATAACCTTCAAGTATGGAAAGAAAAGAGATAAGAGGGAAAGGAGAAGAAAAGTGTATGAGTTTTATCGCCAAATCTTTACTACGGTAGAAGGATATCTTAACTGCAAAAATGTAAAGGAGTTCTATATGTCAATTCTCTTCACTTCATCATCCATTATCCATGCAAAACAATTTCAAGAAGATTATAGTTAGGTCAAAATCACTTATTAAGTTATTAGTTATCTCATCTTGAAATAGTCTTCCTTATAATGATGATTATCAACACTATCCTCACAAGCAAATCAATAATTAACTACCAAGAAAATGAAATGAGGGCAACTTGTACAAGCTATAGCCATTCAATTGTCCAAATTTACAAAACTTTAGCACACTTGCTACTTGCTACCAATCAAACTTTCGTATGAAAGTTACAATTCTTTTGCATTGATAAAACAATAATGATAAGAAATTTGCCACAATTTGGATAACCCAATATATAAAACTATCTCTCTTTCCATAATCCCAGTGTATCCCGCTTATAAAAAACAATGATTAGGGTTTGGGGAGAGAAGAATGACGACAGCTCAGACCCATAAAGGAGAGTGCAGTCAAAGAGTCTCTCGGCTCGAGAAAGGTCTTCAAAGAGAAAGAAACTTGTAACTTACAAATAGAATGATTAAATAGAATACGTACAAATAACTAAAAATAAAAATAAAAGTAATGAAAGAGGTAAAAAACGATAATTAACGACAATGAATAATAACAAACGATTGGGTAAAAGGGATGTGTTCAGTAATCTAAGACGTGAATAAGGCGCCACCAACTGCCCCTATCCCTAGTCAGGTATATTAACCTTTATATATTTCAATAGATGAAAGGCACGTACATAATAAAGCCAATATCATTGTAGGACACACTCACCTCTCTTTTATACAAACAGCCAAGTTTCCATTAAGAAGGGACCCCAATAGTTGTTATTGATGAGAAACTGAATTTCCAGCAAAACTGTTTCAATACTTTCCCTACATTCTAATGACATGTTTGGACTATAAATTATCTCTTTTATTATTATATTGCTTGTAAAGGTTGTTCTAATTACAATTGAGTCTGATTAATGAATCTGCATGATCTTAATGTTCTCTGACATCAATTGTTCAACTGATTGCTGTTAGATTGTTAGAGTTTGAGTAGGAGATAAGACATGCCAAATGGCATTGGCGTAAGATTCAAGAATTTCCACTACATCATATCATAAGTCCATTGATTAGGCTGGCCCAGGGCCGTCTATTAGGGGAGAGAATGAGCTATCGCTCAGGCCACGATTTATAGAGGGCCTCATATTTTTACTATATTATTAAAATTAAAATGACAGCTATTTGTGTACTGTGTAGCAAAATTAAATTGATAGGGAGAATATTAAAATTTAATGTATTCACATTCAATCTATTTTTCAAAAAATAATTATATAAATTGGTTAATAAATTGGTATATTATCAGCTTGTATTGAATGATTAGGATATATAATATAAATTATTGTAGATGAGCAATATAATCTCTCTTGATGATTTTTAGTTTACTACACCTTTATTATTAGTTCAATTAAGATGATGATAATTGTGGTTTAAACTTTAAACAAGGTTCCATGTAATTATAAAATTTAGTAATATTTTAATGTATTGATAAAAATAATTGTACTAATTAAAATCTTGATAAACAAATTTACAAAAACCAAAATATAATAGAACGTAATTTTAGATTTTAGGGGCCCACAATTTATTATTTGCTCAGGGTCTTTAAAATGTCGGAGACGGCCCTGGGCTGGCCTATTATGTTGGATATATCCTCTTGTGCATCGACAATCAGCTTAAACTTTTGGTTGAATTGGACATGGTATCACAAGGAGTGTGAGTGAAAAGGTGTTTAAAACAAACCTGAAGACTCGAAATTCACTCGACCTTAGAACTGAACCCGCTTTGATCCAACTTCAAAAATAATTTACACTTATGAAAAAACAATATGGACAAAAAATTTCAAACCGACCCGAAACATCTAACTCGAAATCAACCCGATAATTCAAAGGGCCTCTAGGCCCTAGGGTCTATGTTGCATTTCACTTATAGTCCAAAAACCTGTCGTTTAAGGCGGCGTGTTAGAGTACAATATATAACATATCCTAGGTCTTTAACCATTAATTTTAGTTTGGATTGAATTAGTTCCTTAATAATGTAACCCATATTTTTCAATTTCATTAAATTTGTTACATTTACATTTCCAATATGAAAGTTTTTATAACAAATGTAGCCAATTTGAATAGGAGACAATATTCTTTGGTCTCTTTTATTTTAATTTATTACGGAAATCGAAGTAAATTTGAGTGTAGTAAAAAACCGACACAAGAAGTACCAAAACAAAGTCTCAATATGACTAGTAGGCTGATCACGATTCACGAAGTTAAAGGTTGGACGTCTAATATCACGACAAAAGTAGTTTTACTACGTAACATTATCACCAACTCAATATTTCTTTCGAAAATAAAGTATGTATAAGAAAAGATGATGGACAATTTATATCGGTACACTCTGTATAGAAAGCGCCAGAGAAATGTGGTCAATTTACCCAAATGATAATGTCTTACATAAAGAGTATTTAAGTGACATCGTTGACTCAAGAGCAAAACTATCTGCAAATAACAACATTAATTTAGAGTTGAAAGTTGAAACAATAAAATAAATAAGTTGAGTAAGTAAATAAAATAATGCATCGTGGGCAAGAATTAATAATGATGATGACTACTCTTGGATTATCTAGTTGACTTTTAGTTTTACTTGGTCTAAGTAACTCCTAAGAATAATGTCCATTTTTGAGTAATTTGACGTCTATCATTGATTCCAATAATGAATGGGAACTCCTTTAAATGTTCATCTATTTCTTTTAGAAATTTTATATATTTTTAAAATTTTTAATCATAAAAATAGGACAAAGAAAATAAATTACTATGTGAGAATTGAATCTAAAACATTATTTAGAGAAGATATTTTTTACTCTTAAAATAAGACTCAATTCTCAAACACTTTATATACTGAATGAGAGTTTCATTATATATATATACCAGATAGTTCTCCTGCGATGAACGGCTTTTTAAAAATTTATGATATATTTTTACAAAATAAAAAGTTAAAATTTTAAGAAATAAATTTTACATTATAATATATTTCATTTCACTATGAGCAGTTGTATATATTACGTACATTGTATGATAATTTTGTATTGTGCGCGCATGTAATTGTGAAGATTTTGTTAATAACAAATAAATCACAACAAAAGACAATAAGTATATTATGCTTCTCTAATACATTAAATGATTGAAAATTGAAAAAATGAAATTGAAAATTGAAAATTTTTTTTAAGTAATTGAAAAAATAAAATAAAATATATGATTCTCTAATACATTAAATGATGTAACCTAGAATATAAAAAATAATAATTGGATTGTAGTAAGTCAAAGATATGAAAACATAACAATGACATCATAATCCAATTTTAGAGGGAAAACTTTTATTGAGGAAGTGACACTTAAGCAATTTTTTAAAATGATGATGTAAGCGTGTTTTAGAATATAAAAAATAATAATTGGATTGTAGTAAGTCAAAGACATGAAAATATATATATATATATATATATATATATATATATATATATATATATATATATATATATATATATATATATATATATATATATATATATATATATATTTCTTTGTTTTATTTGAGTTATATTTTACAAAGCGGTGTGGCACCATTTAAGTTGGCAAAAAGAGAATGATATTATTTTTGCTAAATATTACTCCCTATGTCTTTTTAATGTTTTTTCCGTTTCAAATATTTTATTTTAATTTCATAGAATTTTGATTAAGATTTTTAAGACTTATATATAGATGATAAAATATATCAATGTGAGATTTCGTTAGATTTGTCTAAATGTGTACTTTTTATTATATATTTTTTATAATTTTTTATAATGCGTATATAGATTTATTAAGACTCAAAATTTACTTTGTAAATTGTGCAAAAAGTTAATAAGAAGAACAAAAAAACGGAGGAAGTATTATTTTAAGATGAATTAAATTTTCAAAAAATATACTCTAATAATGGAATAGCACAATGAGCACAAGTAATAATAAAGAAAGAAATTGTTTAAGAAAAAAAACGGAGCAAGTATTATTTTAGAAGTTCAAACAAAACTGATTAATTTGTGATTTATAACAGCATACCAAACTCTATGGAGATTGGAGACGTCGATATCTTGAATTTTCATGGCAACTTTTATGTAAAACAACAAACATATAAGAACAAGTGAATAATAAACTCTCTTAACTAGGGATGTAAACTATGGTTAAACTGATCTCTTAATCAAGGTCAACTCGATTTGATTTTTTCGCTTAAGAAAGCTTAAAATTGTTAAGAAATCAAATCAATTAAAAATTTGAGATATAAATTATCTAACTCGATCTAGCATTCTAGCTTGATGTGTGTCAGTAGGCTTCTTCGCGATGTCATTCACACTTACCAAAAGCTCGATTCATCCGACCTGAAAATTGAACATGCGTAAAAATAAGTGGATAGATGAGATAGAGAGTGAAGGAAAACGACGGGTGAGAATTTATATAGATGTCTTATTATTTAGAATGGAGGGGATGAAAAGAAAAATATATCATTTTTTTCTCAATCTTTTCTCTTTAAAAAATTTTAATTTATCATACAAAATTGAAAAACTTAATCCCTTTTAAATCCCTACTTTCCAAATTCATCTCGTTTTCTCCTAACTCCCAAAGTCCACAAAAACCTTAGTTTTTGTTACCAACCCTAAGTCCTCAACCAAGTTGGATCGTACTGTCCCTATTCTTTTCAAATGTTACTTTTCATTTTTAGACTGTCCAACTAATTTTGCACCATTTTTTGACAATAATTCTTTTTTTCTATTCTCCCTCTTCATCTTAACCATTCATTTCTATTACCCACTAAATATTTTATCTTTTTATCCAATCAAATATTTAGTCATAATGATTTAGGTGCAATATGTCATGGACAGGGGAATAATAAGCTATTCTACAAAAAATCGGTATTGATGATTCCTTTGAACAATAAGTGATCTGTATATTACTCCCTCTGTTTCTTTTTGTTATTTCCGTTTACTTTTTACATAGTTTTCAATTAAATTTTAAACATCATTATCTCTAAATACACATAATATAAAATTATAAAAAATACATGATAAAAAAGTATGCATTAATCAAACGAGATCTCACATGGATATATTTTATTTTTTCTATATGTGTCAAAAAAATTAATTAAATTTCTCTCTCCTTAAAGCAGAATATTCAAAATAGGAAGAACATTAGAAAACGGATAGAGTAATTTTCATCATTTCATAAAATTAAAATGTTGTTAATAAAATGTTTAGTAAAGCTTAACCACACTTTTCACCTTTATTCTTTGATTTTGTAAAAGGGCATTTATACTTGAAAGTTGAAATTATTTCCCTTCAATGGAAAAAAAATCAGAATGAATCAAATGATTAGTTGAAGTAAAGTGCAAGATTAGATTGATTTAAAGAAATAGAATCAAAATTCAAAACTATAACTACTTTCTTCGTATTAACACTAATAATTGTCTCTAATGAGGAATTTAAAAAGTTATTAGACATCACTAAAATTGTTTGAGTAAGAATAAAAGTGTGAGTAAATATAAGAGAAAATATACGGATAAATATTTTTTTTTTTTAAAACATGTTCAAACACTACCTAAAATAAAATAAAAAAAGCAATAATAGGGAGAGAAAATATTTTAAAAAGTCATTAATTTAATTAAAAAAACAAATTGAATTAAAAAAAAAAAGAAAGATATCGATGGAGAACAAAGTTAAAATAATGCGGAAGTTGACTAGCCAAATCAGTGATCTTGACCCATGCATCTACACTTACTACTGAGTCGTATAAAATCCATAAAATTCCATGGTGTCTATAAATAATTGCTCCTCCGATCAATTTAATTATTCGTATTTTTCTTTAAGTCTATATATATTTAATTTGCCTATTTTTATTTTTATCAGCTCACATTTTTTCTTTCTCATTCATTTATTTAAATTTCATATATTTTTTTTTATCTTTTCATTAAACGGAGTATATCTTAAAGAATTAACTCTATTTTAGTCTGTCTCTATAAATTTGCACAAAATCTATTTTTATTCATGACCCACAATTATTTGATCTACACATTTAATTTACCATTTTATCTCATCCACATATTTATCTCAGTTTATTATACATTGAGTACTATTTTGCCCATTTTTCTTAATTATCACTTATTTGTGCTTATGGCTTTTTCTTTCAAACAAAAACAATCTTTTTTCTTTTTTTACCAATTTTACTCACTTTACTTGATTTTTTGTCTATTTGTATTTGGGGCTAATATGGGATAGAAGGAGTAAATAAATTCTTCCTCTGTCCCTGATATTTACAACAATTCCTTTTAGGGCACTTTTTAGTAATAAGTCTTAGTTTGTGTTTTATTCTGATTTATAAGTTAAAAAATAGATACTTATAACTTTATTTAATTCATTTCAATGTAAAAATATATCAATATTAGCTTTTTATAATTTTTTAATATATATAATTAAAAATATTAATGTGCTAGCGTGAAAAAGTAAAATATCCTAAAATCTGAGTATAAGAAGCACTCCATATAAATATAATGCTTCCTTCGTTCCATGTTAGTTGCAGTGTTAGAAAAAATGCATCATCCATTCATCACTTTTAATTTATAATTAGTTTTTAATCTATAAGTTAAAACATAGTCAAGTGAGATCTTGTTTGATTCGTCTCATTGTAAAGATTTATTATCAAATTCTTATAATTTTTTTATACATAATTAGATATATTAAAAATTGAATTAGTGATTAAATAGCGTAAAAAAGCAAATATTGCAAGTAGAGTGGACCGGAAGAATTACGTCTCTACATGTACGTATATAGTTGCAATAAATAAATGGAGATTTTATTCTAATCCCGTGACTTGCACTTTACACCTGCAAAATGTTGAGAACTTTCCCAATGATCCAAATTCCAAACTACAATTCCTATCCGTGTTTTATTTTTTTCTTACATATTCAACTTATTATATTAATTAAGCCTTGTCTCCGTAGTTTGGGGATCATTTCACATTAATTAATCATTTATATATACATATAAATCGGTTTTATTTCAGTTGGAACATGTTATTGTTTTTTATAGGAAAAACTTGAGTTTAATTCTTGTTGTACAATTGTATTTTTTTCCTTAGCCTTTTCTTCTCTCAAGCAATCCTGTATGTAGCTACACTGTTTCTTTTACTAAAAATTAGTTTTCATATGTAGCTGAAAATTTTCTATTAATAAGAATTTAAATATACTACACATAAAAGAGATCTAAGGAGTGGCATAAATTAAAATGTATGTGATAAAATACAAAAGATTTAGTGATTAGCGGCATTGAATATCCTCTAGATGGACCATATATAATGGCAACAAAAATGCCAATCTTTGACTTGGAGAAATATCATTTTGAAGAGTGCTCACAACTTTGCAAGTCGGTCCACAATCAAAAAAACTAACTCTATTAAAAGTTCAAGTACATGATTTAGGTTTTATGATATATTTTATACTTTAATACGTTTTCATATATGAGAGTCTTTTAGTCATACTTGATCCAAAATATTTGGGTTTGAATGAGTGGTGGGTGCGATTTAAACCCGTCATCTCTTGTTATGTTGACTCTAATATCATATCAAAGAGTCAATTTAGCTGAATTGATTCTTGTAGAATATTTCATGTAATTATTTTATACAATGAAATTGAACTTCGTGAATGACTATTCGACATGAATTATTTGTTTAGCATTTGATTGTACAGATATATCCAAACAGAAAGCCAAAAAGTACAATTGTTAATCAGCAGCAAATACGGGTCTTAAACGACCCGTGGGGATTAAATCTCACGCTATCTCCCCTACAATACAAATGGAGTACAATCCCCACATACATTACGAAAACACCCATTCAAACCACTTTTTTTAATTATATCTTTGCTTGATGATAGATTAAATTGCATAATATCTTAAATATAAAATCTCAAATGATATGATTTTTTATGGTGAGATTATCTCTAATGAGTTATCCATTGTACCTTTACTGTATTAAAATAATCATTTATTATAGTCTACGGTGAGATTAAACTTAAAATAATCGCTTACAATCTTAAAGTGATCAATTTAAAAAAATGAGCTAATTATATGAGATCAATCGTCTCATGATGAAAGTCTCATACAAAACTTGCTGTATTTTAAAACTCTAATCATCAACTTAAAGTTGCAACCAAATTAGAAACCAACACATAATTCATTGCTTGATTTAGATCATGATTTAAAATTTTCCCAAAAGTCTCATACAAAACTTGCTGTATTTTAAAACTAAAATCATTTTAATATATATATATATATATATATATATATATATATATATATATATATATATATATATATATATATATATATATATATATATATATATATATATATATATATATATATAATATATCATATATATATATATATATATATATATATATATATATATATACACTAAACTGCAATTTATATACCATAAAATATCAAACTTAAGGGATCTATTAATTGTACATTTGTTTTCAAAAACTCTTACAATAAATGGTCAAATATAACATTCTATATGAAATGAAGAAATAATTAACTTCTTTGACTAACTAATAGCTAGTCTAATAGTACTAACCTTTTGTTTGATTTTAGATCAGTTAATAATTTAAGCAATTCACATACTCAATGTTTATCTTTTACGAATCACATACTCAATGTTTATTTTTTGCGAATTACGACCACCATAAGATCAAAGTCTACAACATTAATATAAGCCCCAATCACAAACTTTTGACCACTAAAATGGCTAAAATTATGTAATTCAGTCAGAATATTATAAACTTATATTTTAATAGTTGTAGTTTGCAAAAATGCTAAATTTTAAGGGTACAATAACTAGCAAATTATTCTAACAAATTCAAAATTATAACTTAAAAATGAGTTTTAAAAGCATGATGAGCATAATGAGTTCACAAGCCACAAGTAATGAAGAATGAATACTACAAAGAATGAAAAAGACCCATTAAAAAATCATCATTGAGAGTGTAACAAACATAAACATGTGAATCCGTGAAATCCATCCAAAAAAACCCCACCTCTATATATAATCTCCAATACCCAATACCCAATACCCAATACCATCCATCCTTCACGCTCCAAACAATCCCCAACAATTAAAATATGAATCTTAAAATTCCACTTTTATTCTTCTTCTTCTTCTTCCTTACTATTACTACTCTGTTTTCCTCTACATTTAGTCTTCCTCTTCATCACCCACACCCACACCCTCACCCTAAACATAAGGCTAATCCTTCTTCTCGTTTAAAAGGAAGACACCAACAAGTAATGGGTAATTGTAATTTATTTCAAGGAAAATGGGTTTTTGATCTTAATGTTTCTCCTCTTTATAATTACTCTACTTGCCCTTTTATTAACCCTGAATTTGATTGTCTTAAATATGGTCGTCCTGATACTCTTTACCTTCAATATTCTTGGCTTCCTGATAATTGTCCTCTTCCAAGGTACTACCTTTTTTTTCATTTCATTTTAAATTTCAACTTAAATAGCTGATATAAAACTTTACCAAAAAATAATATTAACTTAAGCTCATGGTTGATACATTATTTCACATTCTAATCATCTATTTGTGCCAATAATTTCTCAAATTTGGTGTTTTTTTTTGCCCCATTGTTGAATTATACTAACATTAAGTGGCGATGGATTCAAAATACTAGCTTTATACACTACTAATAAGGTAAATTAGCTTATTGAATAATTTTAACTTATTTTGATATAAAAGAAACCAGCTAATGCGGGTGTTTGGTAAACTGACCGGTTGGAATGACTTATTGATATGAATAAGCTGCTTTTGAACAAATTACTCATAATAGCGGGTTTAATATCAGTTGGTCAAGCCATTTATAAAATCAGCTATCAACGGTTCGCCAATGATAATAGGTTTTTAGTGAAATAAGCGGAGATTGTTGGTTGATAATGAGAATGGTGAAATTTGTTTGGTAACAGATTTGATGGGATAGAATTTTTGTCGAGATCGAGAGGGAAAACGATAATGTTTGTGGGTGACTCACTGAGTTTAAATCAGTGGAACTCGTTAACATGTATGATTCACGCGTCGGCGCCTCATGTTTCATACAGCATGGGAAGGAAAGGTGTAATCTATTCTGTCAATTTTCCGGTCAGTTTTCTTCTTTCTTTCTTTTTTTTTTTCTTTTTTATTTAATTTTTGCTTTTAGCTTTGTTGTCTAAAATTAGTCGATGATGTTTACTCATTTAGTTGGACTTATTTTATTATCAGTTACTATACTTGGGAACACTTTATTATGGTATCAATTTTTCAGAAAATGACATTTTTATAACATTTTTTACTACATTAAATTATTAATTTTATTACTTTTGTTTAATCAATTCATTAGGTAAATATTTGGGTTATTTATAGATAGAAATTGATGAATTTATCATTAGACTCGTTAACATATATATCAATTATGCATAATATACTTTGCTTATTGCTACAATTAAGATTTTATCGACTAAGCTAGTTAGAATTGATATACTATTTACGAAGTGAACAATATTTACTCTCATTGTTCCGTTGAAATTGAATCAAACATAAAGAAAGAAAACTATTGAAATTGTAAAAATGTAAGGTTGAAATCAAAAGAAGGTGATAGGGTCCATATCTAAATGAGAAAATGATGAAAATTAAGTAAAACAACTCAAAATGATATTAATATAAATTGACGAATGGAACATAAAACTATGTAACACTAGTACATTTTGTGATAAACTTTATACATACTCCATCTGTCAATTTTAGTTAGTCCTCTTAATTAGCATCGTATAGAGAGTAACACTTTTTATATATATAATTTTATTTTTTATCAATAATCTAAATTTTTTTAATATCATCAAATTAATTTTTTATGTGTCTTAACTATTTATTTTTTATTCTTCAACCTATTTTTTTTATATTAATTTTAAAAATTAAGGGTATTAATTGAGAATTTTCTTTAATTTGTATGGGGGGTATTTTGGGTAAATTAAATGATTTTCCTTTTCAATGCTTCTCAATCATAAGGTTGCACCCTTGTCGTTTTTGGAAATTCTTAATTGGTTTTGGTTTTAATTTGGGTTTTTTTGGCAAATAAAAACTTTTTCATTCACCAGAAAAATCATAATACAAGGCAAAAAAACTCGTTTTTTTTATTTGAATCAGTGTGGAAACAAGGCCCACCTTCTCTGAAGGATTTTTTTAACCCTGTTTTTACTATTACTATTATGAGGTCAAGACTTTACTCTTTGTGTAAGCATGCAAAGTGTACAAGCAGTTCTATTTTGGCTGCTATATTGTTTAGCCATTTAAGAATCTACTTTTTTCTTCCTCCTCGTTCTTTTCCAAATTGTGATTCTTACTTTAACTTCCACTAATTGTTAAATTGTACTTCAAAAATAAAAAAATAACTATGTATAAATAAACTATAAAAATGATAGAATATAAGTAAATTACATAGTATAATTTATTTTTCTTAAATTTAAACTAAATTTAAGCAAATAAAATGGCGTAAAAAAGCTTTCAAAAAAAAAAAGCGTAAAAAAGTATTGGTGTATATAACATATAATGAGCTCTCAAGATCAGCTAAAATTTATAGTTGAGTTGGTCTATTGACATAATATCAAAAATCAATGTTACAAAAAGATAACATGTTGAAATTTCAACCACCACTTAAATTCGAGTGGAATAATATGGGACAATCAATAATTTGACCTTTTAATTGAGTTAATATCTTGAGTTTTGACAAAAGGAGCTGAGTCAGTATTTGCATACGTTGAAAAGAAAAAATAATTAGCTATAATTATAACCAAATAATTTGGGATGTATAATAATTATACTCGTAATCAAACTGAAATATCATCAATTATTAGGATAATATGTGTAATAGAAATTGCAATAATATTGAAGTAAGAAATACTAGTCGTGTATCAAAAACTTCTAGCTAGTATTACAGAAAGTTGGAAAGGAAGCAAAGTATTAGTGACAATATGATAGTGCCTTGCAATAAATTGTATAGCTTTGTGTTGAGATAAGTTTAAAATAGACTCGACAACTTTATAATTCGACTTTGTACTCAAATTTATATGATCTGACTTTAAAAATAGATTTACAAATTATAATAATGTAAAATTCAACATGAACATGAGACATAATTTTAAATCGACCTGAAATTACTGTCTCGAAATCGATTTGATAATCTGAATGAAAAAACAAGCTACAATCAATAACGAACGGTGAATTGCTAAACATTCTTTCATCATTTTAGGATTCACTTTAATAAAGGAACATATATGAACTGCAATCACCGGCCACTCACCTAAATGGAGGGAGTATGTAATAAAAGACAAGATGATAATATAATTAAATTTAAGTAATTAAGTTTTGAACGAGAAAGTTGCTAATATAAATTTATTATAACAATAAAAAATATGTACTCTCTGTCCCATTTAATTTGCAGCATTTTCTATTTTAGTCCGTCCCACTTAATTTGTATCATTTCTATTTTTAGACTATGGCTCACCATTTTCTTTTAATTTCATCCGTATATTTTAACTTTCTTTTAGTTTCAACCATACAATTCATTCTCTCTCTTTATTTATTATCATTATCTACATTTTTCTTAAAAAACAACAATTTTCTCTTTACTTCAAACTATATAGGACAGAGGGAGTGAAAACATCATGGAATAAAGAGTTTTGTTATGTAGTAGGAGGGAGTATGAAGTAGTAGACACAAAGGACTGCCGACAAATTGACAAAAGGCAACGAAACTAGCATGTAGGACACCTTCAAATAGAAATGGAAAATGGAAATGGAAATGGTCCACTATTTACTCAAGTAGCTGCCTAGTGTCCACTCATTTGCACACGAATTACTTTATATATTGCCGCGGATATATAAGATCTTGTTTGAATCATCTAATTGCATATTTTTATAATATTAATATTTAGATGTGTATAATTCAAAATATAAATGATCAAAATAACATATTGAATTGTGTAAAAGTCAAATGTAGTAAGTATAGTGGAACATGAGAAGTATTTTTTACCCTATTTGCTTCTCGGTTCGCATAAAAAAGTTGATTATAGTGGATTAAAGTAGAAGATTATTCAGAAATAAGAGAAAATAAAAGTGATGAAAACACGTCTAATAATAAAAATAAAACAAATTTATTTAGACAAAAAAAATATAAAAAATAAGATAAATTTGTTGTGATGGAGTAATATTTATAGTTTGTGTTACCTAACATGCACTATAACATGGACTACAACACTCAAAGTTTTCTACCTTTCTGTCTAAAGCTGCAAACACCTCAAATACACTATGTATTTAACAATGATTTATCATTTCTTCAAAGCTTCTTTTAAATACATTGTTTCATGGGAATAATTGTATTTTTTTCTTGAGAAAGTTCTTAATGCTCTTAGTTCATGTCGTGCACTACTTAAAAGCATATCTAAAGACAAGTTTATGTGTTCTTTTTTTGAATTTGCTGCACAATAAGGATATGTTGCTATTTGTGTAGCTTTTTCATGTGTTTTATTCTTTATTCCGAATCCTGTCTTGTGCGGGATATTGACAGTGTCTTTAAAAGAAATTCTTATGATTATTATTAATCTTGTGATGGCACACATTGTGAAGTAAGATGTGAATGGTGTTACCTAACTTTCTTGGGTACAATTTATAAGTCTTTAGAAATGTGGTTTAAAAAGGTAATGTTAGTAGCATCTATGGACCCTGCACAATACCAAATCTAGAATATCATATATGCACTTTAATAATTATAGGATATCTATTTTGTAGTGTATATTAAACATACAACAATAACTATACAAACATTTAATTGGTTTTCCAACCAATGTGTTAGGTGGTAGTCTTTGAGTTGAGAGGCCTTTCCCATATTAAGCAACTTATAAATTACTTCATAGGTAATAACGAATTCTTAAAAAACACTTCTAGGATTATTGTTACCATATCAAAACAAAATTAGCCTTTTTTTTCACATTCTCCATTTATCTTGAAAGTACTTAATTATTGAATCACGGGTTATCTTAATGGTTAAAGACTCTTTAACAGTTCTACTAGAGGGTATGAGTTGCCGTCGTCTTTTTCTCCCCAGACCTTGTTCATAGTTTTGGGATTCACTAGGTAGGATGATGATGATGACCCTTTAACTGTTCTAATAGAGGTTTGATTCTTACCGCCTAGAAAAATAAACATGTATATATGTAACAACTTTTTAGCCTAACTCGAAATTTTATAAAAACATCTTAGATTTTAAGTTACATATACTATAATACTACTACTCTATCTCTCTTTGCTATTGTTACCGTAGGGATGGTTTATCTCGCATCAATAAATTAAAGAGTGTACACATTTTATAAGTCCTTAGAGTCCTTTCTCCTATTGTCATATGGTTTTGACTTTTTAGACATCTCTTGATTTATCGAGTGTGTGCACTTTGTATTTTCCGATTATACATTTACATTGACAAAAAGTCCAGCCTAATTTAACCGTTACTAATAGTGACATAGTGAGAAAAAAAAATTATTTTCAATAGTAATTTGAAGGGACCCATTAATAATGCAGAAATGCTAGAATTTCTATCATTACCCTTTATTGAAATTTCCAATCCAATTGAAGTTGTGGTGAAATATGAATATATAAGGAGGGTCCACATAATTTAATATCTTTTTCGAGCAACTCTTAGGTAGGAGCAGACTTAAAGCTATCGCTAACAGTGTGACCGCATAGAAAAGTCATGTGATATGATGCAATACTTATATTACATACCATAATTAATTTTTAAGATCCTCAAAATACTTCTATTTCAAAAAAAAAAATTTAAGATCCTCAAAATATTAACACAAAAGAATAAGAAAATGATTGTTTCAAACTTTCTAATTGAAAGTTACTTCTATATTTTTGTGGTCCTCGTACTTCCTCCATTCTGAAATGCTTGCTACATTTTGGATATGAGCACTATTCATCGTTCAAGGTTGTTTTGCATATTGCGGTTAATGTGTAAGCAAAAATATAATCAAGTGAGATCTTGTTTGAATCGTTTAGTCACATACTTTCATAATATTAACTTTTTATAATTTTTAAATGTGTATAGCTTTATATATAAATGAACAAAAAAACACGTTGAATTGTGTGAAAAAGTTAAATGTAGCAAGTATAATGAAAATGGTAAATTCACCTTTAATGTTTTAACTTATTAAGTTAATACACTAAAATATTATTCTATTTTTCAGTTTTATTGAAATTTTAATATTAGGTAAAATTGTAAATTTTTGTATGTGTTTTAAGAGAAAAATGTTGCAATCCCAATGAGATAGAGAGAGTATTCAGATCTTAAATAGTACAGTTTTAAATGGTTTAAGGATTTTTTTTTTTACATATTGGTTACTTAATAAGGTAAAGTAAATGCATTTTTGTTTTTGGTTATTTTAACACTATATTTACAAATTATATATCAATTGGTGTTATTAATCTTTATTGAATGTTAAATTTTTGCAAGAATACTAGATGGCATGTTACACATGGTTACAAAATGGTAGATCTAACCTACCAATTCAACATCTAGCTATTAGGAGTATTAACACAAGGAATAGTTGTTTTTTAATTAGTGTTAATTATGATTATTATCAACTACCTACCGTAAACGATCTGTTTTTTTAATATAAATTTTTTTTCCTTTTGGATTGTAGTATAAATTGAGAAAAGAGAGAACTATGTGAGAATTAAACTTAACATCGTACCTAGAAAAAGTAACACTTATTACGACCAAGACAAAATATTAGATTTCTTAACCTTTATATATGTTACTTATTATTGTTGAGAACTCATTCAGCACGGGTACATATTAAAGTGTCAGACTCGACTAATTTCATAATGTTCGTTAAAATCCATGACTAAAAATGAATTAATGGTTGGTTATGGTTAAATAATGCAGGATTATGGGGTGAGTGTGCAACTATATCATTCAACCTACTTAGTTGATGTTGTTAAGGAGCCAATTGGAAGAGTTCTTAAGTTAAACTCCATTGAAGGAGGTAATATTTGGAAAGACATGGATGTTCTCATCTTCAATACTTGGCATTGGTGGCTTCACAATGGACCTGTTTCTCAAGGGTATTATTTCTGTTTTATTAAATCTGCTATATTTTTTAATAGGACATAAAAATCGATATAATTGAACAATTTAGGAGGTTTATTTTATTCTGTTCATCTTAGAATAATAATTCATAAGAAAAATAGGTTTATTTTTCTAAAAATACTTATTAAGTAAAATTTGTATGTATAAAGAAAAATTAGTATGGAATCAATCAATAAAAAGTGTTCAATTTATTAAAATAAGTTTAGTTGAACTAAAATAAAATGAAGAAATTAGAGTTTAAATCTTCAGAAAAAAAAGAAATTAGAGTTTAAGAGAACTCTTTCTAATCAATCAATTAATAACTTTGGTTAAAAATTCTTGTATGAAAGAAGAATGGTAGCAATTCAATGCATAAAGGAGGGAGGGTGTATAGTGATATTAATTACAACAACTTTATCAAAAGTTTTTTTGAAATTTATTCAAAATAATAAATTAAAGTATTTATTTTTTTTGTTTTGAAGTGATTAAATTAAAGTGAATTTAGCAAAGAGAATTAGCGTTGAGAAGTAATAACATAATTAAATAACAAAGTGGACCATTCATGGCTTATCTACTTGTACAAAAGTGGTACTAACGTTGTCAATTAATTTGCTCTTAAAGGACAGTTAATAAATGGAGCTAATTAAACAGCCGGCTGAGGTCCAGTCAATTAAAGCTTAATATCTATTTTTATTCTATATTTTTTCTTTATGGATCAATCTAATCAGAAATGGTCTCTCAAAGAGATTGTCATAAGAATTTGTTCTAATTAAATGCAAATTAATTAGAAAATTTCAGTAATATCCTATATTTTCATAATTTGTATTAGTCGGAATATCTAGTTTATGTATGAAGCGTGTTTCACGGTGAGACTGTCTGACTGACGCAAATCCGGTGATTGTGAAATGCAGATGGGACTATATACAAGATGGACCCAATGTATACAGGAATATGGATCGTTTAAGCGCTTTCACAAAAGGGATGACAACTTGGGCTGGTTGGGTGGATAGCGCCGTTGATCCTTCCAAAACTAAAGTGTTTTTTCAAAACATATCTCCAACTCATTATAAGTAAGATTTCACTTTCTATGCTTTATTATTCAATTATTCACATGCTTTTCAATCATTATTACTCCTTTTTTTTTCACATAGATTGTCTGATTTGACCCAAAAAAACTCTCACAATAAAAAGTTAAATATAGCAATCTCTATAGAACAGATAAGACACTATAATGTTTGAATTAAAAAAATCTCATTTCGATTTGTGTTATGTAACACATTCAAAGATCAGATCAATCTCGGTTCGAAGATTTTAGTGACACTTAGACTTTGAGTTTTTTTTTTTTTTTTTTTGTTTGTTGTGGTCTTTAACATTTACATGAACATAAGTTAGCAACAAGTGGAATATGGGCAGGGAAGAGTCTAAACGAAAATAGGTCGACTCAAGTCTAGTCTTGTAAAGTACGCAGTACGCCCCAAACAACGCCCAAACAGGCCGGCTTTTAATCAAATCATTGTGAATTCAAGCTCATTATTGTTATAATCGAACCACAAGCTTTTGGTGTGGTCTACCTACTAGTTTGTCTATGTACCCTACTGTATAGCAAAGCTATTAAAGCTAATAATCCCTCATTCAATTCTGTCTATTTATAACAACTTGGTTGATAAATTGGGTTTCCCACAGCACAAGTCATTGAAATATTATCATATACTTTTTCATGGGTCCGAATATGGACCCAGCTGGGTTTTATGCCGGAAGTCAATTTTTGTGAACTACACTACGTCTTCATTTGAAAGATACGTGCACTGGCTGCGGCTGGCGGCTGGATTCCTTATCCAAACAATCAGGATCCATGGTGTTTACACTGTCGTAGTCGACCAGCTTGTACCTAGCTACTTGGTTTAGTTGTAGGTGTACCCTACAGTAATAAGAGCACATTAGAGCTCATCACACTATCCTTTTTCACCCGGACCACAGATTCTCATTTTTTCCAAAAAAGAATGCACAACCATTGAAAGAAAAGGATTTCGGAAATTGTATTAATACAAGACTTTTGTTCAAAAACAGGTCGCGTCATTGCATTGCAACTGTATTATAAAAAATTTTAAATTTACTGCATCTGAAATATAAGCCGCATCAACCACAAATCATCATTAACCACAAAATCCAATTTGCGGCCGTATTTTTGCACTATGCAACAGACACTAGTCCTTTTACAGCTAAACTAACAAATTTTTAATAGAGAACATCCTAGCCTACCATTTACATTCTTTTTAAATTCACTACTCTATAGTACAACAAAAATGACCTGATATTCTTGTAAATCAATCTGAAATTATTCTTCTGAATGACAGTCCCAGAGAATGGCACGGAGCATCAAAGAGCTGCATTGGGGAAGCAGAACCATTGTCGGGCTCAACATACCCAGGAGGTTCTCCGCCTGCAGCAGACGTCGTGAGAAAAATAATCAGCACTATAAAGAAACCGGTATTCCTGCTTGACATAACGACATTATCACAGTTGAGGAAAGATGCTCATCCCGAGACCTACAGTGGCGATCACTCAGGCACAGACTGCAGTCATTGGTGCCTTCCTGGACTTCCCGATACCTGGAATGAACTCTTCTATGCCGCATTAGTCATGTGAATTTCGCACCCACAGTCTCTGAACAAAGTCTTTTTGTTCTTTCCTTAGTTTTCAGTTCAAGTTTATAATTACATTCATTAAGATGGTAGAAAGGAATTGGTAAAAGGAAAAAGAAAAAAGGAAGAAATGCTTATATTTGATCATAGGATAAGGAGTGCATAGGTTTCTTGCTAAGAAATTGATATCCATAGTTTAATTTGCCACTCTCAAAGGATGAGTGGCAATTGTTCATATTGATGTATCCTGTATTTTCGAAAGGCGCAATACGAAAAACATTCTAATTTGATTCCCATCCTACTTCAAAATTTTTTTACTAGTCTTTAGTTTGACATATCTTGCTTGGAAGTTGGCATTACTAAAGTCTAAAAGCTTGTTATTATACTCCTTTTCTAGAAGAGCTTATGACTTCCCCATTTGGGCATTCCAAAAATGTAGAAGTTATAACCCACTTCTATTTTGGGCATGAATCCTTGTGTTTGTGACTTATGAATCTCTCCTCTCAATCCCCATGGTCACATTGAACAATTAGTTTCATGAACAATTGATAATAATTGACTGAAAAAACAAAAATAGAATATCTATAAACAAATCCTAAACTCTCGACAAAACTATCTACGGTAGGACGGGCAGAATATTTAGTAATTCCTTTGTCCTCTCATTTTGCACCACTTTCCATTTTCATTTGTCCCATTGATTTAACACCATTTTCTTTTTTGGCAATGATTCTATTCTTTAATCTCATTCACAAACTTTCACTCTCTCACCATCTTAACCACTTTCTATCTTCCACTTATTTTTTGTCTCATTCTCCAACCCGATTTCCCGTTCCACTAAATTTTACCCATTTTGCATTAGGTGCAAATGAGAGGAACAGAGGCAATAAAACATGTCGCAAAAAAGTCGAACAAAAAACTATCAAACTAGGGTGTATCAAATGAACCACTAGTGTTTAGCAGCCGTGTCAATATTGTAAGAGTTCATACATCTACTATCAGCATTCAGCACACCCTTCTGCTAAATTATACTATGAGACAGCATCAAAAAATAGATTCTAACCAAACTAAGAACTAAAATGGAAGCAATAAGATAACTTAATTTGATCAATCAAGAAGCAAACTTTATTACTTTCGAAACAAACACTCTTCCAACTGTCTTCAAATTGTTTTATTTCTGTTGCAGATCACCCCAAGTGTCCAGGATGAACGCAACCAGAAAAGGAGGTGTTAGACGCATTAATCCCACCTATTGGCCTATTCCTTGCACATTCATCTACCTCATATTCCTCTAGAAGACTCTTTCCGACTCTATAATCTTCAACACTTGCAAGTAAATATCAATACACATAAAGCAGTGAGTGATTACTATATTTCAGAAGGGAAAATGTTGGCAGCTTAGATTGTTTGGTGTTCAATACCCACAAAAGTAATTATTCATCCTGTCAGTCCTATATAGTTCCAATTATAAATATCAAATTATCAATCAGTCTATTCTTCCACAAATCTAATCAAAACATTAAAAAGTGGCTGAAGACAATGTATAAAATGGTGTTCCCATATATCTTGTCTCTCCTAGAAAGCAGACAACAATATAGGACAAAGATGGAAGAAAATAAGAGCATGATGGTCCCTTAATTCTTTACTTTCCCAGCTGCCAGGGAAAAGCTCCATAATGTTGTACAGATGCATGTTTCATGAATGTATATTGAATGTGATTTGGATATTCAACATGGTAATATGATTGGATTTTGGAGTTGCCGCCACACCCCCATCCCCACCTAGGGAGTTCTAGTATCTTACAAAAGCAGATGCAAAAAGAACATCAAAGTTTTCAGATACGGAAAAGTTGAGGTGCCAACTTCTCCCAAATTCTATTTGCCACACGTTCTACCATGCGCTATGAATTGCCTCTGCAGAGGTGGTTCAAAATTACCTACTTAGGTGAAGGGGCTAACTCGAAAGGGCAACCAAATAAGATAAATGGAGCAAAATCAAAGGGATATAGAGAGAGAGTTTCTCTTATGAAACAGAATGGTTTCTGTATATTGGGGAAAAAATCAATGACAAAACAGAGGAAAATTAAAAATTACTAGCTAAATGGGCCCATCACCAAAACCCACATTAAAAAATGTGAAAGTGCCTGCGCAAACAAAAACATACACAGACACAAACAGATATGGTATACTCTTGCGAAAAGGCACAATCTCCTTGTTTAGGGGGGAAACAAGTTGACTAAGAAGAAACCACTGGCCAAATGTGTATGCCCATTACTCTACAATGTTCCACATCAGTAGGTCCAAAAAAGCTCGACACATGAACTATCGGTACTGCAAGGAAAATCCATCAAATTTTCCATATAATAACTCAGAAGACAACTAACTCCAGAATATCAGAAAATTAGGCAACATAATTCATAAATATATAGTTCTTACTCCTTAGTAACCAACGTAAACAGCAGCATTAACAATATAACAGTCATCATTCTTATCTCCCATTTCTTCAACATGAACACCACTTGAGCATATGAGTCCACCATCTACAACTTCAACTTCGAGTATTTTCCCACTGCAATAGCAGAACTCAATAAATAAGAGAGTAGATAGACAATAAAATGTTAGTAAATAGTAACAGTTATTAAAAATATTTTCATAAAATATAATAAAAATAGATGAAATTGATTATTACAAATAATGTAGTGGAACATTTTTAAAACGAAAAGATAGTAATCTAGACTTGCAAGATATTCTTTGGAATAAGTATGACACATAAAAACACCCTTTCATTTTTCTGTTTGTACCAGTAAGTATATTCATAAAGATTATTTAGGCTGATGTACTCAAATTCAGGAAGTGTGTAATGCGCCTAAGCTGAGACCACCGATATAATTCATATATTGCACATGTGAGGAATCAAGGGATCCAATAAGCAACAACGTGTACTCCCTCAGTCCCTTTTAGTTTGATACACCTATCTCAAAAGACTCTGACATCGATTTGTGAAACGTGTGAAACTCAAAGGAGCAAAGGTTGGATACTCTGGCAGGCATTCGGAAAATGGAAAAAGATTTAACGCTGGGAGTATCACTATAACTGCCACTCAAAAGAAGTTTGTTCCAGTAATTTGGTGAAGAAAACACAGATCATGGAAGTTATTGTTGATTGATGAATCTTCAAAAAAAAAAATTGGAAGAATTACAAGATTTGAGATACTTTTGGAAAGTTGGACCTTAATCCGGGATATCACCAAATAAGAATGAAGGCAAAAGTCAAGCACTTTGTCTTGACTGATACGTCGGCAACTTTCCAATCACTGTAACTGAGATATTCAAGTCCTATCGCCTAAATTTAGTCTTGTTTTCTTTAATGTTATTCTACTTGATGGTGCAAATGAACATGAACAAGTCGAGCACTAAGCAAAGGTTCTAAAATACTTAGCCTTCATCAATTGTATGCAAATGCGACGCATGAGGAACAGATACAAAAAACCCACAATACAACAATGACCTGAATCAAGAACCCCACTGGATTTAACTGAAAATTAGTAACGCTTTTTTCCCAACTATGCTCAAACTGTGAGACTGTTGACAGAACCCCACGGGAGATCAATGTATAAAGACAAGAATGGTAATCTCTTAACTCTCGTCCTTCATAGCTGTCCTCTTGAGAGAACCATCATTCACCTATAGATAATTTAGAGACTTGAAGACTTGCTTAAGAGTTGCGGGTGAATGGTTTAGGTGGGAATGCTGAATAAAAATGCTCAATACATGAGGTAATGCCAAACATGGCAGCAGAACAAGGTTCGTTGAAATTCCTTGGATCTATTACAAGTGACAAACACTACCTATCCCTAAACAAGTACTGGAAGACATTAAATAGATTTTGTAGAAGAACTTCCTAGTTCCTCCATGGGGAGGAATGGATAAAGTACACGAATGGATTAAAGAAGACATAAAAAGGAATTAGGACATTAAAATGTAGGAATTTCCTAGTTCATACTTTTTGAGTCTCAAGCATCACTATACAGTTCTAAGTGTGGCATCTCTCTTTGCAGTTGAAGCAGTTAACAGCTAGCATTGTGCCTGAACGCATTAGGTGCTTAAGAATAATTTTTAGCGGGCAATTTGTCACTAACAAATTTACTGAGAATCATTGCATGACATCTACAAAGTGATGCTAAATTGGGCATTGTTAACCAAAGATTAGTAACCTATCTTATTCGCTTCATTAATGGACTGTGAGCTTGGGCTAAATGGTTGCATAAGGTGGCATACTGGCATTATGCTACAATACATCACCGCACGCCTCTACTGAGGTCACACTTTTTTAAAGCCATGTATGTAGATGACCCCCATTACTGGTTCATTGTGGTCGAAGAGATACTGAACTTGAAGTTTAGCAACCTTATTGCAAGAATCCTAAGTAAACTTCTCATTCATTTTCTTCGAGACTGGCAGAAAATGAAGGTAGCAGCAGCTGAGACTAAGAGAAGAGATGTTTGTTTATAGTATGGGAAAAAGTATACTTAAAGTTCCTCAGAAACCTCTCCCAAACAAGTCTGAGAAGTTAGAGGCTCGTTTTGAGGGACATTTGCTCTGATGACCTATAGCTGGAGTTACACACAAGCAGTCAGACACTCAGATTCACCCCATCCATGGTCTCAACTAAACCAATATTTCCGAGAATCCACATAAATATTCCGAACGTTACCGAGTAAAAATGCAAAATGATTTGCAACACTACTACTTACTATGGAAACACGGATTTTACTTTCTCTATGTCCAAGGATTGTTGGAGAGATTGGGGCACTCCAAGCTTGATTTGCAATTTCATTTGCTCAAATGAAACACCTGGTATAGACCCTGCCATCACATTGACATTACTTCTATGACTTTATCAGTAAGTAGCATTTACCAAATCAAGAATTTCATACAAAAACAATTTCACAGCACTGAATTACATAGTAGTTTCAGACTTGCATTTGATGCACATAAGGAGCATTTAGAGTCACTTGTGGTATGAAACAAATTCATTAGCTAATCCATCAACAGCTTATTTGCCCTTTTCCATGACCAATGAGATAATAAGCCTAAAGAACAGAACTTGCAAATTGCAATCTTTGCTTTTATAATATTGGATAAATTACCGTGAATAGTACAATTTTTCGTTAATTTCCCAACAATAATATAAATTTTTGATTAACCATGAATAACCCCAACTTAAAGGCTTTTTTCCTAGAATAATACAACTTAAAGTTGGTATTATCGTAGAAAAATAAGCAAAAACTTGTATTATTCCCGATATTTAATGATTTAAACACCAAAAATATTGCAGATTGCAAGCTACACAACACAATCCCCATTAAATCGTCATATATTTACAAATCCTTTCCTTCAATTAAGAGAGAATGAATTAATACCTCTACGAAAAGCAGGGATAGAATTGGAAGAAATAGCATCCCGGCAAGCTCGCATTGCGGCTTTGGTAACATCTTGCCTGCATTTCAACCATAAGCAAAATACACCCATCTCATTTTGAACATTACGATAACAAAATTAACAGGATTAAAGAAGAATACGAACCCATGTTGGTCATAACCAACACCCATTTCAACAAAAAGAAGATTCTTCATTGATTCAGTAACATTGCTGCTTTGATCAACAGTGGCGGATTTTGTTGACATCACTGCTTTGATTTTGTTGTTAAGGCGAGAAATTCGAGAATGGTTATTTACAGTGATGGAAGAATTGTGAGTTTCGCAAAATTGAGTTTTATGGTTAGGGTTGAAATGAATCGCAAGGTTTTCAGAAATTGTAAATTGACAAGATTTTAGGAGTGACATCGCCTCCTCTCAAGCCTCGATCTACACTCCACATAAACTTTAATGGAGATTCGATTCGATTGGGAACATTGACAAAGTAGTGGTTATTATTTACTTCCTCCGTTTCATTTTACTTCAACGCTTACCCTTTTTGGAATTTTTATATTACTTGCAACATTACTATTTTTGGCAAAAATAATCTACTTATTCTATCTCACTTTATTCCTACTCTACATATCATCATCAATCATACATCATCCCATTAATTATTTAATATACCCGCAAGTCACAACTACTATCTAATTATAATAATTTTTATTATTTCTACCCCACATATCACCATCAATCATACATTATCCCTACTTTTACTATACTGATTTGACAACCCTTAAAAAATGTGTCAAACTCCTATAGTGCGACTAAAACGGAACAGAAGAATTATTTTTTTTTCTAATTTTTTTATCGTAGATTAAAATAGAAGATCTTTATTTAAAAATAATTAATTGAACAGTTGGTCTTGGACGAGACAGCCTCATGATAAGACCGTCAATTTGGGTCGGCTCAATTTGCGCGTGTAACAATCTGAGCATTTTTTTCATTTTTTGAGCATTTTTCAATTTTTTGATCTTACATATATCAATTTTCAAAATTGATACCTTAAAGGTTAAAACTGATAAATGCCCAGAAAATTAAAATGTTGTTACACGCACGAATTGGGCCAGTCCAAATTGACGATCTCATAATAAAACTGTCTCGTTCAAGTTTTTGTGTTAATTGAATTGTGAATACGTGATTATTATTGTAAAAGTTTTTGGGCTCATCCCTTTTTTAATTGTGGTAGATTTAGGTTTTATGACTCATGTCTACTTGGATTAAGGTTGTTAAGGTTATTAAGGTTGTCTTGGTTGGACAGTTTGTGTTTGAATTAATTCAATATCAAATTGCTCAAGCTTGGATTCAAATCACGTTAAATTCAAGTTAAAAATTAAAATTTTCTTGTGGTTCAGTAAATTTAGGTTGTTTTTAGACTCAAGTCATTTGAAAATTTGATCTACATTACATCAATATGGAGCTGGAATTAGGTTATATTTGAGTTTGAGTTGGTTCAAGTTAATATGTATCAATGAAATTTCACGTAGATAATCAGATTTTCTTCAAGTTAATTTGAGTTTGGATAGATTTTAGGTTAGGGACCATTTTGGGTTTAGATTGACTTTAGGTGAAGTTATACCAAATAAAATACAAAAAATTATGATCAAAGTTGACACGAGACCTACAAAAATAAGACCTTAATCAAGTAGAAACGTAAGTAAATTTTACTTCATCCAAAATCCAACATGTATAACATCATATAAAGTCAACACAAACCTAAAGTAATCCAAACTAAAATTATTCACTCCTTATAAATAGATAATGCATAGACTCATATTTATAGACAATCGTAGTTAGGGTTAAAAAACAAATCCAAACAAGTAAAACTGACCTAAAAGGCTAAAACCAACAATTACGCGAAGTTTTATATCATAAACCTATATTTATCAGATTCTCCAAATATATTCTATATATTGCAAATCAACAATCAATTCCCCTTCATCTTAGAGAAAAAAATAGCAACTAAAAGTATAAAATACACTTATAATGACATTATTAAAAATACACTTAAAATTAACATGGAGCATCATTTTCAAAGAATATATAAAGCTCAAAATAAATTTTGAATCCTTGCACATATATTGTACAGTTACATACCCTCTATTATCCTACACCCACCACTTTTACAACATAAAAATTGGATACAATATATCCTTAATAATGTCCGTATCAAATCGGAATTGGGTTATATTTGAACAATTTTAGGCAAATCACGAATTAGCATACCATTATCATCATCATCGCTATCCAATATCTCGCACAAAGGCAGGGTCTAGCATTATGTTACATAGAATTCCTTGAGGCTAAATTCTGAAGCAGAGTTTGCTGCAGAGATCTAGCATGGCATAGATCGGCATATAAGCCTCTGGTGTTGTGTGTGCTGGTTCTGGCACTGTACATGACACGACCTTGCTTTGTCTCTCAGCTCCTCGAACGCTCTCATCGTCTCTACATCGAATCCACCCGCAAACTATTCCAATTTCCACCATAACAAAGCATCATAAAGGTTACGAAAACATGTTTTTTGGGGGAAGTAAAACAAGAACATTACAATTACAGGACAGTTTTAATTTGATGAGAAAATGAACCTGGTGCACACGGAATGCAAACCGAACACCTTGAACAATCAACTCTTCTTCCTCGACACCATTACCGACACCTTCCAGCTCTGCTGATACTCTTTTCATGTATTTCATTGCCAGTTTTACGGATGCCAGCTTGATCTGTATCAATATTCATAGCTTTTACATGAATACAACTAAACAACTAGAGGTGTTCAACGGGGCGGATCGATCCAATGGGTCAATGGTCGGGTCACATTTTAACGGGTCATTAATTAACGGGTTGGGTAAATAATGAGTCTCGGGTTATAGTGCAAAGGGTCGGGCTGGGCCGAGTCGGATATTTATAGTAATTGGTTGGGAAAAATTTTACCAGTTTTTTCTTATATTTTAATATGATACTAATAGATAGATGGAATGGATTATAAAGAAAAATAAAAAAACTATTTTATGAACTTTTAAAAAAGGGTCAAATTGAGTCGGATTTAAACATGTTTTGACCCGCCCCAGCCTATTTAACATTTAATATTCTAACCCGACTCGTCCATTTAAATTTTGACCCTCTACATACAACTAATTCGGGCAGCTTCAATGATGTTATGGTACAATGATTTTATAAGGCTGTGCCTGTACATTCCATTTCAGGTAATAAAATGGGGATGTTTAACTATGTCTAATACGCTTTCATTCCTTTATTTGTACTATTGAATTTTTATTTGTCTCATTTGATTTGTTCATATTGGAATTATTTTCTTTGTGATATTAATGATGGAAATTGAATTGGAGAGAGGTTAGCTATAATTATTTGATGGAAATTTTTTTTTTCTTTTATATTAATTGAGTCAACCCAATTAAAAACTTTCTCGTTCAAGAGTTTGTATAACTCTAATGTACTATTTCTCTGTCCATTATATTTTAACCTTTTTGAGCAGAGTACATTTTGAAAAAGCTCACCCAAAATTCAAAATGGTTAGAACTTAAAAGTACTAAAGACTTAGAATGACTCGGTAAAGTTGTCAAGTATCTACAAAAGCACACCCAAAATGCTTAAATGATAAGGTTCAACTGCTAAAATGTAGCAAACTGATTAGGATAAAAGGGAATAACTTTTTCCCCAATCCTTTTACCACTTCCATGCATAGTAAAAATATACGACTTTCATCACTGTCACAAACAAATACTATAGTGAAAACGGCCTATACTTCAGTTGCAATAAACTCAAATATCTTTACAATATCAACGTGATACTATAATGCAAACTTTTTTGCCCCAATACTTCTTGTACTACCAAAACATAGATCTAGAAAATTGCAATCACAATATTGGATATAGAAAATAGAAAGTATTTCCTCTGCACCTTTCAATTTGCACCACTTTTCATATTAGTATGCAATACTCATTTTGCAACTTTTTTGACAATAGTCTTACTTTTCTTATAATCTTATCTGTTATTATCTCTTAAGTTTAACCACTCGTTTCTAATTTTACCATCCACTTATTTTTTTATTTTATTCACCAAATTATTATCTTTTCCACTAATTTTCACTGGGACTTTTAAGAAGTATGGGGATTCATAAAAGGTGAATTATCTACCCAAAGAATCAGATACTCCTACATTTTACTCGATTCCAAGACTATAAAGAAAGATCCAGACAAATCAAACCTATTACTAGAATTTATATATGATTTTCCATGTGCCAATGTACGCATGCATGCATGGTTTGAATACTTTAAATTGAAACCACATCCATACAAATTTATCTCCATCTTTATTTTGTCATTTAGCTGTATATTTTTATGTTAAGTAGGATTGATAAGTGGACCATGTCCCACCAAAATTATTTGGCATGAAACACAACGGTCATGTATTAATGTATTACCAACATCTCAACCTAATTTAGGTGATAAAACAATTATATTATATTATGGACCATGTCCAAACAAAGTGTTAAGTATAAATTATCAATCAAGTCATCTTGATCTAGGGGGAAATTTCGAGTTTCCAATTTTGTGTGTAGTTGATCCCATATTCATCAAATTAAGAGTATTTTTATTGGAAATTTCACATGGCTATTTTGAGTTTTTTTTGCCTTTTCTATAAATATTTTTTATAATCTGACTTTAAGCTTTTAACTTTTTCATGTAATAGACAAAATATTAAGTTTTTCGTTAAATTAAATACTTATTTCGCCTGAATTTCGAAATATGTGAATTAGGGATCACGACGTTTGTTTTTTGAAAAAAATATCATTACGTTGAGTAAATTAGCGTAAATTTGACAAAAAAATTTCCCTTTTGTGTACTACTTGGAAAAATTGAAAGATCAGCGTTACCATGTGGATTAAAAAAAAATTATCCACCACGTGGATAAGCCAAAAATTCAGGGTTAACCCATGAAATTATTCTATTTTTATTATTCTTAATTTTGGGTCACAAACGAATTGGTTTTAGATTTGGTTTGCTTTAGATGCACTCAGTTCGGGTTATGTCTAATTTGTGAGTTCGGGTTGGATAACATCTAGATCATAGTTGCAATGCGAGAGAAAATTCACCTGACTAACAAATCCAGTATCATGCATCCAATCAACGGGAATGTGAAAAGACTTGAATCTATTGGTAGCTGATTCTCTCAGGCGCGATAGATTATAAACTCCATGCTCCAATCTGTTTCAATTACCAGATCATGAAACAACATTAGCTAATCAAAATCCGAATCAAAATCACGCACAGAATTCTAACAAGTAAACGAGTGCAGTATGTACTTTTCAAGAAGCGTTTGCATTTTCTTCAGAGTGGTGGAGCATGCTTGACGGGTAACATCCCTAAAGGACGAAGCCTCAGATTCGAGCTTCTTGAGATCAGAATACTCAAATGCGGCTTCCCTCAGCGCATCAGCCTTCTGCTCCGGCCAATTGAAGTGTTTCAGAACTGCTCTTTCGTCCACCTAAACACACATATTGTAAGCTTAGTAAACATAACATCTAGGCATTGATTTGTAAATGGGTGGGTGATGATATACCAAGTAAGAGAGTTCGTCATCCAGCCACTTCACGAATGTAACCACATCTTCGATGTCTGTAAACGCAGCCGTCTCAACCTCCTTTATTAAGAACCTGATGAATTCTCCTTGTGTTTCTACATCGGTCTTGATCTGCTTACGTAGAAACGCAACGAACAACAAAAATTAAATCCCATATACAGAATTAGTGAATTACTAATGCTAAATAGAAGGCCAAAACGATACTTGTGATTTGCCTCATTAAGTTTGTTGTGGGTATGGAACAAACATAACGGGACAAAGTGAGCATAAGTTAAATTTTAGACACTACTCACATTCTAGTAGCAATACTGCAACCGAATTGTATAAATAACCCGCTAATCAAGAGGTATAATTGCTCCCGCATAAGAGGAGAGTTATAGTTGCATACAAACCCGATGAGATTCCATCCTAAAACCAATTGGTATGGGAGAAGTAGTCCATCAAGCTTATATTTAGTCAAATTTTCTCTAATTCTTTGACGTGAGATCAGATGTAAACTATTTTTTCAACACTGAACGGTCCCAAAACAACCCTCCAATTATATAAGGAGGTAATTGAGTTCCAATAAGCCAAAGGATCAAGATCAGAACTTTGAAAAATCAACGAAGGTTATACATATCAATCAGTCCAATCTCAGTTGATTGAATTAGATGCAACCCGAAGAAAGAATATATAGATCAAATCAATAATGCAACTCTAATGCGAACATACTTTTATGTAATAAAGTTAGTAAGTTAATTCACTGTAGTTGGATCATGTATACTCTCACGGTCCGTTTGGTTAGTGGTACTAAATGATGGTAATGAGAATGATTAATAGTGTAAAATTTCATCAAAAAATCTATATCATTCCCATGGTAATGAAACTTTGATAACAAAAAAGTTTTTTTATTTACAAATTTTCACTATTACCTAATACCACATCTCCCAATGGTAATACATTGGAATGGATTTTATAAAAAAAAAATGAGATGATTGAACTTGGACAAGCATGACCATTAATGCAGCCAAGAGATTTTTCAACAAAAATTACACTAATTTTTCATTCCCATTACCATCGTTTATTACCACCTACCAAACGGGCCGTCAATGTTTTAAGTCGGGAAATGTATTTTAGTACTCATGAACACGATATATTGTTTGCCCTACCGAAAGTTAAAAGCATTTCAATATCCAAATGTCATGATGTGAATTTTCATCTACATAATATGTAGAGATGTCAAATTTACACAATGGCGGATTACATGGTAGCCGGTTTGGGTTATTCCCTTAAAATTTTGAAAGTTATATTATTAGGATTTTAATATGAAGAAAGACAATAAAAAATATTGCTTCAATCAATATACATGAAATAAAAGCAACAACAAAAGTGCTAGTAGCATACATGATAATAAAAGTTCTTTATAGAAAATCAAATCGAATCAAAAGAATAGCTTCATTTTATAAATAAACAAAATAAACAAAATCCAACCCATAAAGTTCATCACATAAGACAATAACTTCCCTTAGTCTTGTCAATATCAAATTCAAAAACCAAAAACGGGCTCTTTAGTGGCAATTCCGTAATTAACTATACGTCTACTATTAAAGGTGTACACAATTTGTTGTTAATATAGGTTTTGGGCTTTCGCCTATCATATTTCTGATCAAGTTAATTGTAACCACATAAAATATCGTTAATTTAATTATAGTTCATTTCAATTAATTTAATTCAAATTAAATTTCGCCAATTTTGATTAATTAGGTGAATCTAATTATAGTTCATTTCAATTAATTCAATTTAATTCGATAAATCGGATAAATCAAGTTACAATTTGAGGTCATGCTCGATTTAGTTAATCGGTACAAGCCTACTATTGTACGCCCATACACAATACACACATACACAAAATTCTAAGTAAGGAACTCACCGCAAGCAAGTAGGCAGACCGATTCTCAATTTCTCCGACGAGATCTCTCGCACTCGTTGACGTCGTCTCCGCTGTAACAGTACTAGAATCTCGTCGTGAATCTCGTCGCATTAACGAATGATAAAACTCAACTACTTCTGGAACTCTTTTAACTTTTGCACTCACTAAACTAACTCCCTTGGCCGGTGCAGGTGGTGGTGGCGGCGGTGGCGCTGGTGACGGATTTTTCTTGGCTGGTGGTGGCGGAGGTGGAGGAGGCGCAGATTTTAACATTGGCGGCGGTGGAGGAGGTGGTGGTGGTGGAGGAGGAGCTGTAATGCTGTCTGTCGATTTACGAACGTCATCAGATGACCCGGAAGATGAACAGACCGAATGTGAATGGAAATGGGAATTGGAATCGGAATAGGAACGTTTAGGAGGAGGTTTAGGAACTCTAGGAATACGAGACCGAGCAAACGAAGAAGATTCTGAAGCTTCTGGACTTTCATCGACAGAATTACTACGAGAAAGCCTAGGTTGTTGTTGTTGTTGTTCGATTTCAACATTTTCATTGTTGGGATTATTATTTTCACATAATTTAGCAGCCATGGCTGAAGTAACACTACCCATTTTCCTAAAACTTAAATTCTTAATCAAATTAGATTTCCCAGAAGCTTCAATCAAACCTTGAAACCTTTGCGAGGATGATAAATTCTTAACATCTTCAATTTCCGACAATAACTCAGTAATCCTTAAATCTTTCTCTCTTCTCTCGTTTTCAAACCTTTCCTTCATCATCTCCCTCTCACGAATAAGTTTCTCATTCTCAATCTCCAACTCTCGAACACGTACAATCAGCTGCTCTGTTTCTGCTTTTCTCGCGACAATTTCAAGTTCCAAGGAAGGAACAATGGCGGCAGATTCACGTAGAAGTTTCTGTTCAATGAGTTGGGTTTTAAGGCGGGATTCACGGTCACGAAGGTCCTCGACAATTTTAAGGAGTTCAGAAACATCTGGAGGTTTAGGCTGAACTTGAGCAGAAGAACGAGGAAAGTAAACCCCAAAAGAACGATTAAAGACAGTGGGTTTCTGGGAAGATGATTTTCCGGCAGAGTTTTGTGATGGTGACGGTGGTTTATACGGCGGCGGTGGTTTATCTGGTTTAGGAGATTTTTGAAGACCCATAGCAGACTTGACTTTACCTGCTACCATAATGTTGGGGGTGGATTATGGGTTTCAGGTGGGTATTTTGGTGTTGTGTTTGTATTGGGTTTGAATGTCTGTACTGTAATGGTGGAACAAAAGTTTGATGGAGGGAGGAATGGAGTTTAAGGAGGAGAGAGAAAGAGGTAGTAGTAAAAGAGAAAAGGGCACAATAAACGAGGAACGGTCGTGTCTTTTTGGATCCTAGTTTGAATTTCTTATGGGAGGACTCAGGAGTGAAAGATATGGGATGCTTGTTAAATGGTTATTTGTGGGTGGGTGTGAGGCTGTTCAAAAAATTCCTAATTAACAAACGTAATTTATAAATTATCACAGATGGACAAAAAAAATATTAAAAAATAAATTAAAATTTAAAAAGATAAATTAAAATAACAAAATTCTCATCTTATTTCATTCTAAGCTTACAAATAACCGTTATTTACTAAGACCTTCTATTAGAATGTTAGTTGTTTTCGCTATTTTAGTCGGTTTGTTTGATTGTGGTAAAATTGTTAGGATCAGGTTTTTGTTTAGGAATTAGGATTATTGAGGTGGTAGATTAGAAGGTTGGTAATCATTAAAATCGAATCTACAAATATACATTAATATGTTTTGGATAATTAATTTTCAATTATATTTGTTTATCTTTTAAAATTTTATGGTGTAAATAAAAATTTATTTGACTTCATTCGTTAAGTTTTGAAAAAGAATACTTTCAATAATTATTTTTAAACTGGGAATCAAGAAAACTTGAATTTTATAGTCGTGGTATAATTATTTTAGATATATAAATATTTATTTGCAAGTGAAATCAAGATTATATGAAAAAAATTGCGATTGAAACTATCTTTGTAGAATCAGAGTGTTGGAACGTAGAATCGTGTTATGATCATACCACCTGGATTCTTGAACTGAGTAGGATAACACGATTCTACCAACATTAAGATTCTAGCTCGATTAATGTATGTGTTTTTATTATGAAGTCGTCTTATTGAGAGAAGACCTCTCACAAGAGTATTTAATGTGTGTTTAGATAGTTTTTGAGTTTAATAATATTAGGAATTGGATCAATTTCAGCTCATGTATTTATCAGGTATTTTAACAATCTAATTCAGTTTTTATATGGCATGTTAATTTGAATTGAATTGAGTCATATTCAATTTCGATTGATACATCTATACGAAGATCCAAGATCATTCCTCTATTTCTCTTCTTGCTTATATGCGGATTTCTCTTTATTACCTATGAATTATGATTATAATTTATACTCCCTCCTATTCAATTAGATTGTCCACTTTGGGTTTGGATCGGATTTTAAGAAAAAATTATAGTGGGGTATTTTAAGTGATTATAATAATTGAAAAGGTGGTAGTGGGGTATTTTAAGTGATTATAATAATTGAAAAGGTGGTAGTGGGGTATTTTAAATGAATATAATAAGTGAAAAGGTGGTAGGTGGGGTATTATTAAATAATATAAGTTGGGATAGTTGGGGGTATTTAGGTAAAAAGTTTTGCCAAAAATAGAAAGTGGACAAGTAAAGAGACTTTACCAAATAAGGAAAGTGGACAATGTAATTGAATAGGAGGGAGTATGATTTACCAAGTTTTGGTATGTATTGATCATTAGGGACAAAAGGATTAAAGAATTATGTTGGTTTATTAATTTGTGTTGAAAGAACAAGGTAAAAAATAATTAAATATAAAAATATATATCCTCCATCTCTTTTTATAGATAGATAGACGTTTATTTAGTTAATGTTATGCAATGTGTTATTTGACATTAAATGTTTAAAATGTGTATAATAAAAAGGAAAAATTATAAGAAACTACCTAATCTATATACCTTTTTTAAAAAAAACTACCTTATATAAAAATTTTTGCAAAAAAACTACCTTATATAATACAATTCTTTGCAAAACACTACATTTTACTGATTTTTGTCAGTTGACTCACTAGTGGAAAAAACGTCAATGGCTGCGGTTTTTTGACCGTTATATGCTGCGGTTTTACCTCGCAGCACTTGTTATAGCAGCAGATGAGAAAATGCTATTGGCTGCGGTTTTTTGAGAACCGCAGCCTATAGTCCATTTTCTTTTAAAAAAAAAGTGGACTATTGGCTACGGTTTTTAAATGATCGTAGCCTATAAACCCTTTTTTTCGTTTTAATTGATGTTTGTATCAAAAAAAAAATTCTAAAATTAGCAATTATTCACAATTATATAAAATCTTCTGCGCAAAAGAGACTAGCAACCACATTTTTTTTGGTTGTTCTCCATTGATAATAAGCTATAATTCCCTCTTTTATTCTTTTATTTACTTTCACTTGCCATATCGAACAAAAACAAAAACAAGATCGAACAAAAATGAAACAAAAACAAAAACATGAACAAACCTTACTTCTACTAAAAAAAACATTGAAGAACTTTTTTTTTTTACAGTTTTTTTTACATTGAAGAGTAGAAGTAACCAAACCCTAAATAGAACAAATTTGAAAAAACCTTCAAAATATAAGCAAGAAGGGAGTACAGTTGGTCTTGCAGTTGAGGCATCTTTCCACCATATCTTTGATGAATGTTTAAGGCGCCATTTGTGTTGAAAAATAGTGGAAGTCGACCCAAAATAGCATATTTGAACCCAACCAAACATTGAAATGTACAAAATGGTTATGAATTAACTACCCTACATAAAAAGTTTATGTAATCATAATTAATAAATCACTAAATTTAAATAAATTCATCATAAAAATTTACCTGATTTATGCAAATCAAGGGTAGAATCAGACATATCAGGGATGAAGGACGAAAGTGGTGATGAAGGTCGAAGGACTGATGAACTGATGATGATGATGAGTGAAATGAAACAACGTTGTCTAAGTTAAAAGGGAAGAGAGTGAGAGTTAGGTTAGGTCAGAATTAGATTTAAATACCTAGGGTTTATTGCCTTTGTGGGTTACTCAAGAGGCCCAAAACAGAAGACAGAAGCTGCGCGTGCAAGTCACATAATTCACGCATTTATTTAAAATTCTTTTTTTTAAGGTTATTGGTTGCGGTCATTTAGAAAAACCGCAACCTATATTAGCGTAAATTTTTTTTAAGGCAGCCTTTGTGCTATTTTTTTTCGCCTTTTTTCTTCTTCTATTAAATGCTGCGTTTGTTAGGAACCGCAGCCAATAGTTTTTTTTCCACTAGTGACTGTTAACATTAACGTTGACCTGCACAGAATTGTATTATACAAGGTAGTGTTTTGCAAAGAATTGTATTATATAAGGTAGTGTTTTTCAAAGAATTGTATATAAGGTAGTTTTTTGTGCAGGTCAATGTTAATATTAACAGTCAACTGACGAAAATCAGTAAAATGTAGTGTTTTGCAAAGAATTGTTTATAAAAGGTAGTTTTTTGCAAAATTTTTTATATATGGTAGTTTTTTTAAAAAAAGGTGTATAGATTAGGTAGTTTCTTATAATTCTTCCTAATAAAAAATGTAAAAGTTAGATTTAATGAAAATTAATTGTAAAGGAATCAACTCAACCAAAAACTTAAACTAATGGTTGAGGCTCTAGGATATGTTATATACTCTAACATGCCCCTCACATGAGAGCTCATTGGACTACAAGTGTGGATGCGCATAGTCGCTGAATTCCACTTTAAATGAGGGGTGGTTGAGATTCGAACCCGTGACCTCTTGTCACGTTGGCTTCTAACAGCATGTCAAAGAACCAACTCAACCAAAAGCTTAAGTTGATAATTGAGGCCATATGATATGTTATATACTCTAACATTCATATTAAAACAAATCAAATATCTCACTTAACTATATTTTTCTTTATATAATAACAAAAATTATAAAAAAAATTTAATTGATGAAGATTGATAATTATTCAAGTGTAGCATTTAATTAAAAAGGAGGATATTATTTAAATAATGGAAAATGAAAATAAATTTGTGCTTGAAAATTACTCCCTCTGATTCTATTTAGTTCTCATATTTTCTTATTTGGCAAATTTATATTAATTGTCACATTTTTTTTTTGTCAATTTTTTTTATGTCAATACTCCATGTTCACAAAATTAATGTTCAAAATACTCTCACTTTTACTACTTACAATACCTCTATTACCACATTTACAATTAATAAAATCATTTAAAATATGCCAACTATTTACTTATTAATGGACTCCACATCACCCTTAATAACCGTGTCCAAATGAAAATAAATTTGGCAAGGCAGTAAAAGGCAGAGGTCGAGGGTGGGCTCCACGCTCTCGTTGTCACGGTATTTGTAAAGTGAGAGGTAGATAAAGACATGGAGTAAGCGAGTGACGCATAGCATAGGCCATAGGGTTTTTTTATGATTCTCTCATTCATGTCAACGGCTATTTTGGTCAAGACTCATCAACAACTCGTGCTCACATCAGCGTTTGCCTTACTTCCCTTACCAATTACTAGGGTTTAGGGATACAAAATGAGGGCGCTGTAAAATTTTCATATTCCGCGTCTCTGTATGATATATATTTAAATTTATTTTTATCCACTGCGGTTAAGATAGTATACGCTCTATTATGAGTGGTCCCGACTGGTCATAGCGGATAATACTATTTGTAACTATATCCACATACTTTTTTCGTTCTTTTTTACTTGCAACATAGTTAACTTCTGTTCTATTCATCAATCAAATTGACTTTAATATTTTCAGTGATCTATAAGTTAAAGTATAATCACATGAGATCCTGTTTGAATCGTCTTGATTTAAAATTTATTAATTTTGAGTTTTCATAATTTTTTGATATATATAACTAGAGATATTAACGATTGATTTCGTACATTAAAAAGTGTGAAAAAGCAAATTGTGCAAGTTAATAAGAACGGATGAAGTATTAACTACTTAATTTGATCCTTATACCCGTCCCGAAACCCCTATAATTGTACATATCCTCCATTCTTATATATAATTCTATATTTTTACTCATTTGGTCCCAAAAATAATTTTCAATTATATTTTGCACGATATTTTTTTTTTGCTTGCAAGTAAAATATTTTTCAAGTAAAACAACATTGTTGGTTGTATTTGTTTTATAGCTTGACCATTTGCTTATGTCCTTAGGCTAGCCTTGATCTCTACATCAAAGAGAGAATTTTGATTTTTTAGTAATCTTAAGTGTTTAGACATCGAGATATTTAGGTTATAATCAGAATTATAGAATTTAAATCTTATTAGAATTGAATCATATAACACATAATTAACACAAAAGAATGATAGATGAATTGGTTTATCACACATGAAAAGTAAATATTTAGTCAGCATTCTATACAAATATTCAAATTAATAATTCGCCAGTGTGTTTAGACTTTAGAGTTTATGATAATCTAGTAAGTGTACCTTGTACTTGCTAAAACGACAAGAAAGAATATAAGAGAGAAGAGAAGAGAAGAGGTGCGATTGAATGAAAGAGTAAATGAAGGGTGGGTGTTAGAGTGGCCCTATGGAGCTCCAAAACTAAGTTGATGTTCACGTCTCAAATAATGAGATTATTATGAATGGGAATTGGGATGAGGACTAATCCTAAAGCACATGCATGGCAACCAAGCAAATAAATGTGAATGCTACTATAACATTAAGTAAGTACCCTAGGGTAAGGGGGACCTTTATATCTTAGGGACATTGTTGTGTAGGAAGTCTTTTTGGTAAGTTAGTAGGGTTCCATTTTATTGTTTTTCATCAACAACTTGTATTTACTTAGTATACAAATATTTGTATCATGTTAACTCTACATTAAACTATTCCAATTAATTTGTACTTGAATTTAGAAAACCTCTCATTGTTCTATTACAAACTTTTTTGTAAAAGTCATTTATATGAAATAATGTTAAATTAAACTATAATAGAACTAAAAACTTTTTCACAAATTAACTATAAAATTGTCCTACACTATCTTAAACAATTTTTTATCAAAAAATACTTAGAAAAATTAACTTTTGTGAGAAATTATCTTAACAATTTTTTTTTTTTCAAAAACTACTAAAAATTGTTCAGCCCCTCAACAGTAAAGAGGTTGGATTACACCTACCACATTTCGGAAGTATAAATCTTACCTATACACAACTCCATTGAATTGTATTGTAATTTATTAACTCAAGTAATAATTTATACTGTTTACATAGGAATACATAATAATAAAAAGTTGTTTTTTTTTGAAAAATTGATATTAATAATCCAACCTTTTGTTCATCTGCTGTGAATATAATAATTTAACATTTTGATTATTTTCTAATACTCCAACGTTTGCCCTTAATTCGCTGTGAATAATCCAACCTTTATTTTAGTTTGCTAGCAACATACCCTATTATTACCCATTATTTAATAAGGTATGTTCTAGGCAAATTTATCACAAAGGTTGGATTATTACAAAATAATCAAAAGGTGGGATTATTCATAGGGGATGAGTAAAAGGTTGGATTATTGATATCAATTTTTTTTTTGTTTTAAATGAAAAGCTAAAAGAGTGAAAGAACAACAAAAAAAAATCTAGGTTAGGTGAAGGAGGAGTTGAACCTATTTTTCCCGGATTAGCAAAGGCTAGATGGATTTACAGAATGCCTCAGCCATCAAGCCATCAACTTTTTTGTAGAAGATTGAGGGTATAATTGGTGAATAAATGTCGGAAAATTTAACTAGCTAAAAATATTGATTGATTTGCTAGTTACTCATCATATATATATTAAGTCAATTTTATATAGATATTTTAAAAAATTTATTTGTTGATAACTATTGATTGTTTCTTTGTAAAAAATCATTGAATAATCTATAGATTTCAATTTAACATTTATTTATTACAGATTTTTTAGTTGTTTGCCCGACGAAAAAACCAAAAATCAAAAAGCCAACTAAAATGACAACAAAAAGTCATTTGTCAAACACTTTGTATGTTTTATCATTCATTCCGTTCAACAATATACATAACCGGCCTCTCGGATTACATTGAAGTACAAGGAAGTATACCTATTCTTCCCGGATTAGCAACTAAAATCAAAGACAAGCAATAACTTATTTACATACAACCATTACACAAAAACTGAATTTATTTCTAATCCCATTTATTTAGTCCCACATTAACCCACGAGACTACGAGCCTACGAGACTACAACAGACTGGCTAAACGAAGCCCTACTGAGGATTTGGAGGTCGGCTGTTAGCGGAGGCAACACGAGATCCCCACTCCAACAGTTCTTTGCTGGTATCGTCTTTGTGCACAATTACTTCTATAAAACATAGAGACTTCTGATGCTCACTGGATTTAGCGGTTGCTATTGCATCAATCAGTTGTTCCTCGGTCCAGACCTTGGCCGTCCAGCAGTTTCCTTGATTGTTGTGGATAGCCTTGATGAAGGCTGTATAGTCCCAGTTCTTAATCACGTTGTAGGGGCCGTCATGAATCTCCACTTCAATTGTGTACCCACCATTGTTGATGAGGAATATTATGTTCCTTTGTCCACAACGAATCATTGTTGACACGTCTTGAGCAGTAACCTAATCGACAGAATCGATGAACGAATAATTGTCAATTTCACTCGCATATAGACGAATGAATGTGAACTGCAGCCTGAATATGTGAAATGAGCTAGATAAGAAAAACTGACCTGAAAACTTCCATCGCCAATGAAGGAAACCACTCGCTTGTCTTTGGCTGCTTGAGCATATCCTAAAGTAGCACCCACAGACCAGCCGATTGAGCCGTATTGCATCTGAAATTCAAACCTGCACATTCAACAATTTATAAGTTCGGAGTTCAAAACCGAGATAAGAACAATTTTATGTCTAGGAAGTCAATAAATACAAAACCATCTATAAGTAAGCTATTATCACAATAGCTAACTGTTAGAGTATATAACATATCATTGGACATCAACCATTAGCTCAAACTTGGTTGAGTTGGTTCGTGACATGATATCAAAAGCCAGTGTGGCAAGAGGTCATGGGTTCGAATTTCAACCACCTCTCATTTGAAGTATAATATTAAGCGCATATGCGCATCCATACTTCTAGCCCAATGGGCTCTCGTGTGACGGGGAGTGTTAGAGTATATAACATATCAATAACTAAAGAAAGCTAAAGGATTCACAGCATTATAATCAGTAAGACGGAGCTTTAACAATTTACGTACCCACAGCCTTCTGGAAGGCGGAGCTTTTGACAATTGAACCAAGAGTCTCCAGTTTCGGCAATTACTGCTGTATTTCCATCAATCATATCCTGTACCATGAAATCGAATCTAATCAATAACAATCTTTGGAAAAAGTCGTATGAGAAACAGAACCAAGGAACAAAAATAGTTATATGATTCTAGTTCTATATCTTTCTAGCACGTAATGAATGTATTGCTAATAAATAGACACATAAAGCTTGCCTGGATATGTTTGAAGAGGACATTAACCCTGAGCGGTTCGTCCTTCTGACACTTCAATGGCATGCCGGGAGGAACATATATCCGACGGTAATTCTCCATTGCTGTTGTGTTTCTCTTCAACTTCTTAGCCAAAAGACTCAAAAACTCGGCCATGAAAACCCACCCATACGAGGGGCCATTAGCAATAGTAACACGATTAGGCTGCACAACGATTGCTTTCTCTTTTTTGATAAGCAACGAATATCCAACCGAACTATAATCATTGAAAATAGGTCCAACAAATATGTAAGCATCGGCCGATTCTACCACCTCCCCAACATAGTTCGTACTGACTGCACCCCAATATGTCCCAATGAAGTACGGATGGTGTTCCGGCACCAGCCCTTTACCCGATGGCATTACTGCTACTGGGTAACCACATGCATCAGCAAGTTCTACAAACGCTTTTTGCGCCTTTGCGACCCGAAGTTTAGGGCCGCCAATAATGACAGGTTTTACGGCCTTGTTTAGAAAATCAGCTGTGGCTTCTACTGCAGCTTCTAACCCTAACTGATTGCTCAAACTGCATCGCGAAATCAGTGTAATTCAGAAACAGTGCGTATGAAACGCGTTTCTCGACTATCCTAGACATGGAAGGGGAATAAATGATAGTGAAAAATACATACTGTGGTGCAAGGAAGTAAGGAACAGGTTCCTTAGCAAAAGTTGGATGAGGGATTCCAGGCAGATTACAGCTTATACTTATGTAAACTGGCTTACTTTCTTTTAAAGCTGTTGAAATTGCAGTGTCTATCAGCTCATGTGCATCATCTAAATTGTTCACCACTGCCTATTGTGTGAAACATGATCAATACATTATTATCCATTTTAATGAAAGCAAGATCACTCATTACATGAACAAGACATATCCATAATAAAAGAAACATAAGTTACTCCTCAAGTTTGTAAAGTGGTATACATTTTCTAGTGCGACAACTCACGTGTTGGCGAAATCGGGCAGTATAACAAATTGTGAGCGTACATGCACAAAGATGTTCAAAACAGACCAACGACCGATATTCACCCGATCTTTTAATCGCACCCGATTTGACCCGACTTAAAAAATATGCAAAAACCAATGTGTACATAAAACCTGATTTTATATCGACCCAAAATATCTGACCCAAAATCGACTCAATGATCCGAATGAACACCTATTGTGCCACCTATTGTGCCACTGTTCAGCCCCCACCTCCCCTGCTTGCAAGTCCAATACATTACTTCCATCAAGTCATATATAAATCAAACAGCAACACAATATGCTAGCATTCCTCGTGATGTATCACCAGTATTCCAGTACAATTTAAATTCATCTAAAGCGTATAAATAATCATGACTTCAATCTTAAAATAGGCTCTATACACCAAAAGTATGCTCTTCATTCATCATCATGCTCGTAAATAAGTAATATATTCATTATGTATGTTGAAATACAATGAAATGTTCTTCCCTAGAATGAACTGTTAAAAACAAACAATGATAAGGACAGTTATAAAAGTTTTCTGAAAAAGAGGGGAATTTATCAGATTTTAGAGAGGAACAATACCTGAAAGCAAGTGACAGTTTGAAAGCAACGTAATTCCTGGGTAAAATCAGGTAACCCAATAGTATGATGCAAAATCCTATTCGTACCATAATCATTAGAATTGGGTCCACCGACTATACAAATAACAGGGAGATTCTCACTGTAAGCTCCAGCAATGGCGTTAAGAACACTTAACCCACCAACAGTGAAAGTAACGGCACAAGCACCTACACCTTTAGATCGTGCATACCCATCAGCAGCATACCCAGCATTAAGCTCGTTACAGCACCCAATTAGGTTAAGTTCTGGTTCAGCGATCAAATGATCCAATAAAGTTAAATTGAAATCACCAGGAACAGAGAATACATCCTTAACTCCGATTTGAACAAGCCGTCTGGCTAGATGTTGTCCTAGGGTTCCAGAAGCAGAGACTGAACTGGGTTGTATTTGTACAGATTGAGATGAAGGATTTTCATTTTCCATAGTTGAAGGAATTGAAGGGTTTGATTGGATTATGTTTGTTTGTGGGGTTTAAGATTGAAAGAAGAGGATTGAAGAAGAAATTGAGAGTATTGTGAATGAATGGGGGTTTGGAGAGTTGGTAATATAGGATTTGGGAAAGGGAAAGAAGTGAAAAACAGTGGGCACATAAAGGGTGGGAGGATAAACTAGAAAATGGGAAGGGAGGAAAACCAGAGAAGCCGACTTTGTGTCTCTGTTTTAGAGAATGATTGGTATGATGAATACAATAAATGGGAATTGTAGTAAAGTTTTTGTGTTTTTTTTAAAACTTTTCAAAACGAGATTATTCTTGATTCTTAAATAACCGATCCGAAAAACAATCGAATCGAATGACACCCGTTCGAAACCAACTCGATCACCTGAATGAACACCTCTAATTCTTATGTATTAGTAAATTACGGTTAATTGGGAGACTAATAAATCATCCTTATTTGTTAGGATGAAAGTTTTGTTATTTTAATTTATCTTTTTTTGATTTTGTTTACTTTAATATTAATTTTTTTGTCTTTTTGTGGTGATTTACAAATCACGGTTATTAATTAGGAATTTTTGTTTCAAAACAAATCCGAATGATTCGACATTTATCCAATTTTGTAATTAAATTTGATTTGACTTGACTTCAAACTCAATTTAAATTCATACTTCATTGGGTTATTAATTTTGAAAACAACTAAAATGTTAGTTTTTGAGCCAAAATTAAAATGCTTTAATAAATTAGTTTTTTATTAGCTTTTGTCTTTTTATCCATTTTTAAACAACCAACAACTAGCAATTATTTTATTTTACTTTTATCAAAACCTCTATAACAAGTAACAACTGACTTAATAACTGACTAATATTTTTAATCCTCAAAAAAAATTAATATTTTTAAGGAATAATTACTTAAAATAATTTAATATTTTTATAATTTTCCTACAATAATCTAAAATATTGATTAACCTTGAATAATCCCAACCTTATGATGTATTTGACTAGAGTAAACTTAAGTACCTAGATGACATGATAAAGTAGTTAATTTAACAAAAAAGTAAACAACTTAACATAAAGCTAGAGAAAAATTTTGAAAATTTACATATAAAGTTCTTAAAATTTCTTAACATTTTTCTCGAAATTTATTTTTATTTCTTAGATTTAGCAAATAGATCCTTTGACAAGTTGGGGTTTGTTAAATTGCGGGCTGTAGAACATTTGACAAGTTGGGTTTATTAAATTGGGCGCTGTGGACTGTTTTGTCTTAGAATGGTTTTTGGTAGACTTGAAGCATGTCATACTTTTCTATTTTTCATTTTAACATTTTTAAATGAACTTTTTTTATATTTAAATATGATCTAACCACTTTTCTATGTATTATCTCTTCAAAAACCTTACAATTTTAACTTAGTATATTGAAATTTTTAAGTTTAATGGTTGAGACAAAGAAGTGTATAAATTTTTCTATTATTCAACATGGGTGTTCAAGTTCAAGATATGTTCATATGTTGAGTAAGAGGTAGTGATGGATTTCCATTTTAATACTTTTGCTACCAGTGGTGTTCAAAATCGGATATCGGGTTCCGGGTATCCGGTTTTTCGGATACCTAAACGTACGATTTGGTTTCGACTCGAATTAAATTGAGTATCCGAAATTCGGATACCCGGTTTAGTCAGATCCGGATACCCGGTTTTATTAAAATGTTTTTTATTTTTTTTCTTTTTATCGTTCAACCATATATTTGTTTATTTCTATTTTTACTTAAAATAGTTTTTTATATAAAATTTTAATACAAACGCTCTAATAATATTTAATTTAATTAATCATAAAAGATTAATTAAGAAAATGAAAGAATAATATTATTGTTCATTGGTTTAAGTAAGAACAATTATAAAATTCAAATACTAACTCTCTAAAATTATTCAATCTAAGGTTAGCTTAAGAGATATCATGATCATTTTATTTAAGAAAAAAGTAAAAAACAAAACAAAATCGGATACCGGGTACCCGGTTTCCAAAAACGTGTGACCCGGATCTGCTTTAAAAATCAGGTACCCTATCCGAATTATTTGGTTTGCGCAAACAGGTATATTATCCAATTTTAGAAACCGAATACCGAATACCGAATAATCTGGATCGGATATTTTACATCGGGTTAACTTATTATGAACACCCCCATTTGTTACCCTGCCTATTATATATGTACTTACCAAGAAAACAAGGACACACTTGATTGGATTAATTTACAAGGCATTAATGTGAATACTGATTTTATATACTCCCTTCAATTCAGAGTAAATATGCTATTTGATATCTGCACAAATATTAAGATAAGAAGGAGACCACAATAAAAAGGTGTCAAATCTAAAAATATGAAATCCAATAAAAAAACATGATTTTTATAAACCAAACCCCTTTCAAATCCCAAAAAGTATAATTCAAATTCATACACCAATCAAGGTCTATTCTTTTTACATATTCAATTTAATAAGATCTTCACCAGTAAATTAAAAATCAAAATCAAATCTTACTCAACTCAATTTTCAATCGAGGTAAATCTAATAAAGCTTAAACAACAATGTTGTTACATTTTGAGACCATTGCCGGTAAGCTTCTACGGTAACCGACTTTAGCTCGAACTAACAAAAACACTCACTTTGAGATGGTTCAGAACATGTACACTTATAATTTATCTTGCACATATCGAGAACCAACTCTGAACTTAACCAACTTTTTTACCAATACAAAAAATACAAAAAAAAAACCCAAATAAAAAACAAAATGAAGAAAGTATTTCTTACAACGCTATCACAAACTTTATTATTCTATTTTAAAAAAATACAAAATAAAACCACTCTTTTAGAGTATTTATTTCTTCAAACTTGATCATCACAAGATTTAGTCCAATCCCTTTTGTTTAACAACAAAAAGTATAAACTAGTTAGAAATAGTAGCAAACTCAATAGTAGCTTTACCATCATGAGGTTTTCCATAAAAGTGCTTAAGATAATCCGAGTAAAGAACTCCTTTATACATAGGCTTATCTCCCTTATGAATAATCTCTTGAAATGGTGCAATCACATGATTTGAACTTGGCATAACAAAGATTGGGATTGAAACCCTATTATTATTTCCATTAGCAATCACCAAATGCTCTACACTCTTGTACTTACCATTGCTAAGTATTTGAAGTGAATCCCCTATATTGATTACAAGTGCACCCTTAATGGGTGGTACATGAATCCAAGTTTTCTCGTCGTCTAACTTTCGAACATAGAGCCCTCCGACCTCGTCTTGGAGGAGAACTGTTAGGGTTGTTACATCGGAATGACTACTAACACCATAAGTTAGCTCAGGGTTTGGACATTTTGGGTAATAGTTTAGGTTGATTCTCTTTGAACCCATCAAGAGAAGTTCCTTTTCTTTGTCAATTTCATGAATGTTTAGTCCCTTTAATAGTATCTTGAATAGTCTTCTTAGGAGATTTTCAGTACCCTTCACATAGTTCAATACTTCATCCCTATTTTAAAAAGGTTCATGAGTATATGCTATTCAAAAATCAAACTTAGCTAAAAATCAAACCAATGATTGGGCACTAAAAGTTGATTGGTGAAAGTGGAGGCGCTTATATACTTGGTGCGTTACATAATACTTGCTATTGATAGTAACATTTTCACACTCAATATATTACATTCAGTAGCAAGTATTAGGAAACGAGAAAGTATGTAGTGTTAGTGTAGCATGATGCATGATGATTCTGTTTGGAAACTGTCTACGGCTAAAGTTGTTGATTGATTTGATTAGATGAAAATATTGACAGATAGTCAGTTGTTAATCCTGTGTTTGGTAAAAATAAATTGTTGACTGTTGGACTTAACAAGCTACTCAAGATAGCTTTTTGGTTTGCTTAAAAACCGTTTATCAATTACTTTATCTGACTAGTCAAAAAGTTAAAATTCAAAAAAACAGCAAATGAAAAAACAGTTGTCAACCACCCATACCCCTTATATACGTTTTGCATCCAAAAGGGTTGGGTCCATTTCTAAAAGTGGAAATAATGCAAAATGTAATAAACAATAAAAATATTAAATTAATGAAAGTGACGAAGAAGTAAATAAGTTTAAATATAGTCTCTAATACTAAGATGGGATCTAAAGCAAATCCAATAAGACAATACACTATACTCGCTCATTCCGGTTATAGAAAATAGATAATGGTAATGGATGAAATCCGTAAAATTAAAAGAAAGTTAAAATATATGAATGATGTTAAAAGAAAGCAATGGACCATTATCCAAAGTTAAAAAGATGCAAATTAACTAAGACAAACCAAAATAACAAATGATGCAAATTAAGCGTACGGATGGAGTAGCAAATCATCAATCATTAAGGTTGACACAAATGAAATTTATGTCATGTTTGGGCTCAAATTTATTGTTTGACAAATAAAAAAATTTCAAAATTGAATTTAGATCAAATTCCACCATTGTTTTTAAAGCAGTTAAAGTTGAGAATTTAAGAATGACTGCCTAAACCTTATCATTCTCAAATTCTTCATTTATAATTTCATAATAATAAAAATTCATATTTAAAATAAAATACTTATTTCGAAATGCTACGTCAATCAAAAGAAAGAAAGTAGTGAACCTGCAAGCAATAGGCCAATAAGTAAGTGCATCTTCCTCGGACACAAACAAGAGACTAAGATAATCTTTCCATTCCAAAACAGTCTCAAAATTAGGAGCAAAGCTAGTACCATACTTCACATTTACTGTCCCTGAATTCTTCTCCAAATACTTAGCTTTCTCCTCAACACCCAACTCAAAAAACCTGTATGCTGCCCTTTTCAGTTCCTCCAATTCCTCAACACCCACACCATGATTCACTATTTGTAAGAAACCCCATTCCTCTGCTGCATCACAGATTAATTCTTCCATTCTTGCATCATCTCCATTCGACATGTCGATGATGGGGATCGACATCTTTTGACTGTGATCTGCTGTGATCTGGTCCATGTTAAACCTCTGTTCTTGTGGCTGGATGTATTGGTTGGGTAATGTTTTTATGCCTATATCAGCTAACCCCTTTACACCTTGCCCTTGATTTTGCACAAATTCATTGATGTTTTTGGGGAGTATTGGGGATAATGTAGACATTTTAATTTGAGAAATGGATGTATATGGATTGCAGCAAGTAAAGTATTTGGAATTGGAATTGGAATTGGAATTGGGATTTGGGAGAGGCTAAATTATGGAATGTGAGATTATATAGAAGTACTAATTTGATTAAGAATTTTATTTTATTGGGTTTGTGAATTGTGAATGTGATGATTAATTATATATTAATGTTAATAATTTTATTTTAAAACTATATGGTCTTGACCATTTGGTTTAATTGGGTTTTGGCATGAAGATTAAAGAATCGAGTATAACGGGTTAAAGTAGTTGGATGTTTAAAATAAGAGAGTATAAATAGCAAATTAAAAGGTCATGTCGAAAAGTAAAAACTGGACAAATTTGTTAGAATGGACGGACTAAAAATACAAAATATGACAAATTGAATGGGTCATGTAAGTATTTGCGACCATTAGAGCGTGTGATCAAAACATTAGTGTTAGGACGGAGAGTTAATGTAAAAAATTCATTAAAAAAGCAGCTTGTCTTGTAAATGAGAGTCTTACTATGAGATGAGCTTGTATAATTGGCTTATTTTTCTAATTAATGTCTTTAAAATTATAAGTAATCACTTTAACATACTAAATGTTCATAGTTCAATTCAATAAACGTGGTTTCACTAATGCATTTATGAATTTGTGTTAAAAAAGGAGATATAATGGAGTAGTTGGTTTTGACTTTGGTCTTCATGTATTTTAAAAATAGACAAATGCATGGTTTAAACATTTAAAGAGCATAAATAAAAAATTGTGAAGATTTGGGTGCGGCTAACTAATCTCTAACATAATGCTGAATGACTTTTGTTTTAAATGAATAAATACTGACAGTTTAGAAACAAGAGTGAATAATAATCAAAGAAACACCCCCTTTCTTGAGAGACCATCTATAGTATAGACACCTTTCAAAAGAGCCTAACTCGCATTCTCAATAAATTAAAAACAAATCTAAAAACTGACGCGAGCGGTTGTGCATATTTTGAGTTGGTGTTATAAAATATTAATCTATTAAAGTGGGTATTATAACCTATTATAATTGGTATTTGCATTGGAGTTGGTGTTATAACCAATTAAAATTGGTATTATACTATTTGGAGATACTAACTCTAACAGGTTATAATACCAATTCAGTATATTATAACACCAACTCCAAATAGGATTACACAACGCGCATTTTTCAAAGTTTTTTTTTAACTAATAGTGCGTCTACTCATTTGAAACGCGTCTTTTATAAAAACAGTCTCAAGTAATAATTATTACCAAATGAGAACATTAATTGTTGTAATGTTACGTGGATAGATGCAAATAAAGCAAATTAAAAAGAGAAATTACAAAATATATATATATTATATAATATATATATACTATATATATATATATATATATATATATATATATAATAATAATAATAATAATAATAATAATAATAATAATAATAATAATAATTTATTGCACATCTTTTTTAGAGTCGACTAAATTAGTCTTACTCCATTTACTAAAGATGGTAAAATTTTAATATGGATTTATCTAACCGATGCTACAAGGCCAAGCTTATAAGGGACATGATAAAAGATACTAATTAATTATCTTGCTTAACTAACTTATAGGAAGATAATTCTCAAAAATATTTTCTTTTCTTATTTCTAATAATAATTAATATAAATAAAAAATTACTATTACCAAAATAATATATAAGAACATCGTACATATTAACAAAAATGTTGAAATTTGACAAATGTTATCTTTCAAAAGCTTCGACAAATGTTACTTCTATTATTTTCGTGGTTGATTGTTGATTATTTGACAATATAATTGATTTTGAATCTTTTTTTTTTTAAGTTGGAGCTATTTTAGGTAAAAAAATTTATATATACATTATAGCAATTCTGTATACATATGTAAAATTTGATATATTAATTAAATAAAAAAGTGAAATATTTCATAAATTATTCTATTAAAACATTAGTAATTAATTTTTAGTTTAAACAAGTAATCTAATCACGATTTTGGTAATAAAGAATTAGCTAGTGGTATATTTAATATCCCTTGTGGTATAGGTTAGACAAATCTGTTTTTTTCGGTAATTAAACTTATTACTTCCTTATTCTTTTTGGTTTGTCGACTTTTAATTTTTTTCACTTTAGGACAATAAAAATTTTAATTTGATTTTGAAGTATGTATTGAAGACAAAATACATTTATGTGAGATCTTGTTAAATTTGTCTTAATGTAAAGATTTTTAATATAAAAATTTTAAAAATTTTTGTGATTCGTCTATTAAGGCTCAAAATTTACATTAAGATATGTATAAAAAATAAAGTAGACAAAAAAAGGAAAAAAATTACTATTTTTTTATTATTAATTTGTTATAGGTGGCTGAGGACAAAAAGTGTGCTCGTGATGATAGAACTCCAAATGATACCAGCTCTCCCACTTATATTAGCAATTTTTATTTATTTTTTTTTTACAGAAGTTCTCCTGAGAAGACCGTTTATGGCAAAGATGACTCTCCCAACAGCCCAACCTAATGATTTTAAATTTAAAAATAAGACTGATAACTAATCAGTTACTTATTTTGTAAAATGAGTTGACCCATATTTACCCGTCTATACTATAGACGGTCTGTAGCAAGAATTTGTGTTTTTTTTATTATTAAGTTAAATTTGTTGTTTGGAACAATACCGGAATTCGTGTTATTTAACTTATTTTAGTAACGTGAGAAAGAAATCAATTAATAATAATGAAATATATGGGACAATTTTGACCCACCAAACACACCTAATTATTAAGTAATTACTTCTATAAGATTGATTATAAAAAAATTATGGACACCTTTATCAAGGGTTGTAAACTTGTAATATTTCCTTTTTACTTAATCCGTTGCCACGTTTTTAAAACCTAATTATTAGTTTAATAATGCATGCGATTCACAGTATTGAACAATTAAAACCGAATAAAAATACAAATGGTCTCTTGAGAGACCGTTTATGGCAAAGATGACCCTCCCAATAGCCCAACCCAACAATTTTAAATTTTAAAATCACAAAAACTTGCGTAAGACCGTCTTATTCTAAGACCACAGCTGGGCCGGCCTATTATCAGGCGCGTGCACTACACGCGCTCCAGATTCCAATTTTTTGTTTTTTTTTTTTTTGCATTTTCTGGGCATTTTTCAATTTAGGCCTTAGAGGTATCAATTTTGATCTTAAAGATATCAAATTCAACGTAAAGTAGTACTTAAACATATCAATTAAAGTAAAAATTTCAATAACATACAATTCATTATTTATCACTGTCAATTATTACCAAACATGCATCAATTATGACCGTATCTTGTTTTTATTATGATGTTAACTATATCAATTATAAACAAAGTAAATGAACTACATAACAACATGCAATTCAATACTTATCACTCTCAATTATATTAGGTAAAAATTGATCACTTTTACGTTAAAATTGATCACTTATAGGTTCAAATTGAAATTTTTACTTTAATTGATATATTTAAGTACCACTTTAAGTTGAAATTGGTATCTTTAAAGTCAAAATTGATATCTTTAAGAGTAAAATTGAAAAATGCCCAGAGAAATGGAAAAGGTTGATGGGCTCCATATTGAGCCGCGTCTTATTCTAAGACGGTCTTACCCAAGATTTGCTGTTTTAAAATAAGGCTGATGACTAATCAGTTACTTATTTTGTAAAATGGGTTAGTCTAGATTTATCCGTCTATGCTATAGACGGTTTATAGCAAGAATTTGTGATAAAAATATATGGCTGATGACATTTAAGAGGTTAGCTATATCTGTTGATATTAGGCCATGACAATTCATCACATAATCTTACCGTGGACACGAGAAACCCGTGGGTTCGGGCCCACAAACCCACGGGTCAAAAGCATTGACTTGCACATACACTTGGTCAGTTTCATTATTTCCCAAAACTATATGGTAGTAGGAAGATTAGTTCACCCAATATATATGCAGATTAACAACCCACTATTTTATCGATGTGGAATCTTGTCTTACATGTTAAGTATTTCCAACAATCTTAACTCAATTCCTTCCATAATTTTAACTATTGATTAATCATGAATAATATGAACTTTGAGATATATTTTTCAAGAATATTGTTGTCTATAATGTAACCTATAATAGGAGGTAATATTGGCAAAAAAACAAAGAAAAATTAAAATTAATTAAAAAAACTCATCACCACCATCTCTCCCATCATGCACTAGCCCACCACCACATCTCGTTTCCAGCCAGCAATCTGACGCAAACATAATTATAGTTTCGCTAAATCATTAGTGTTATTTAAGGAACAAATCAACCAAATATCTAACAAAATGCAAGTATTAATAATAAATGTTCTGAGTTTTAAATTTGAATGTAAATACAATTATAAGTAAAAGCATATTTCTTGATCAAATTACATACAAACTATATAAGTTTCTCATTAGAACACACAAATTAAAGTTTAAAACTATATAATATAATAAAAAATATTTATCGATCAACAAACATCCACTTCATTGTAGTTACAAAGATTTCCTGATCAAAGCTTGCACAGTATGATATGCTATCAATCTGTCCACGAAAAAGAGTAAACCATATTGCAGTTATACATATATACCATCTCTACTTCAAATAGTTTTAGTATAAAAAATAGGAATAAAATCAAGAGTAAGGATGAAATTAATTGTTTTTTTTTTTTAACTGAGTTTTGATTTAATTCAAAAACTTTGATTATATATATCTTAGAAATTAAGAACAAATGGAGACATCCACTTTATATATGCCCTAAAATTATAAACAACTGCTTATTTGCTTGACTGCCTCTTTCAGTTTGCTACCAATAAGGGAATAGGCACAAGTATATAAGAGTAGTTTAGTTAATAGAAGAAATAAAACATTTGAATTATTTTGTAGATATATATTATTAAAAAGTATCTATATTAAATACTTTCTCTGCTAAGATTTTCTTGCTACAAAAAGATTTTGCATAATATTTACAAAATTCGTAACTTTGTGAGAAGAAGACAATTATAAACTTTAAAGATATTGGGAATAAACAACGGTAAGATAAAATTTAATACAGTATGAAATAAGAAAAAATGGAGACAAAAAAAACATTTACATAGTTTTTTTTTCACAAATAAAAATGTGAGTAATAAGTAATTTGAAAAAAGCAAAAAGGAAAATATAACACGGTTAATGAAATGAGTGAAGTATTTGTCTTAACAAAACCAAATACAAGAAAAAAATAGATTGATTCTAATAGTCTAATAATGTGTTAAGTAGCATCCACTAGGACAGGGAGAACAAATATTATTAATGTGATGGAAAAAAAACATACAAAATATGGAAGATTGATGGGTTATAAATAATAACAAAAAATAACAGAATTTTGTGAAATAACTAAACCCAAACTAATTGGGACAAGTGTGAAGCGAGAATAAGAAGATTTATCTCATACTACCACAATTCACAAATCTAGTTAAAGTTAATAAAAGAAACTAAATGGGACACATTAGGAAAAAGAGTAAGTATAGAAATGGGAATGGCAATAACAAAAACTGATGAATAGCATACCTGTGGTGTGTTGAGTAGTTTGCATTTGAATGATCAAAGGGTCAATGTTTGCCAACCCCAAGCCTGTTGATCAAAGTGTTGAAAGTAGACATTAGTTACATGCTTGACAACTGAATGGTGTTGCCCACCTTCTTGAAGACTCTCAGCCAAATGGAGTGGCATGTTAAAGATATTGAGTGTTTTCAGGTTGGAAAGGTATTCAATTCCTAGTGGCACCTCCTGCATCTTTGGAAATTCTCCCATTGCCATCAACTCTAAGGAAGAAAGCGCACCTTTCCTTATAGACAACCTTTTGAGATTATCCAAATCAAGTAGATGTAATATCCTAAGCTTTTTAAATCCGCCATCATGAATCTCTAGTGTCTCAGCCTCGTATGCTTTCAATAGCTGCAGCTCCACCAGGTTATGCAGTGTTCCGAGGAATTTCAGAGGATCATCATGTAACGATGACCACCTTAGTCGGAGCTTCACAAGGCAATGAAGCTCCGAAATCCATCTAGGGAAACTATTCAAAGGGCCATTAAGGTACAGGCATTTTAAACTCGAAGGACAATTCGTGGGTAGAATACTATTACGGACATCAAGTTCATGATCAGTTTCTGAGTAAAGACTTAAGGATTGAAGGCACTTCATTTCAGTAATTGCTGCACAAAGATCCTTTCCGTCTTCAAGTTTCAGACCTGTGATTCCTAACCTTCTCAACTGCGCCATTTTTCTCAGCTTCTTGATCAGCTTGTTTCTTTTACTCCCAACATCAATAAAGGCTAGCTTTTGTAACTCAGTAAAATTATTTAAACCTCTTTTAGGTAATTTCATTGCTGTCAATTTGAAGGCATGACGACTATAACCCTTAACGTTCGTGTAGGAATAAGCAAGAAGATGACGCAGTTTGCGGAGCATATTGATTTCTGTAGGAAGCTCTCGAATGAGAGTATGTTTCAAATCCAATGTTTGGAGTTCTTGCAGCTTACCTATGGAACGAGGAAGGGTCTTTACTTGTGTATTTCTTAGGCTCAGATAATGCAACAAAACTAGACTCTCTATTTCCTCTGGGATCTTATTTATGGATGCATTATACAGATCAAGAACTTTCAAAAGCAAAATGTGTTTGTTCAACTTTGTTAAGCATCCTTCGGCCTTGAGCGTAGACACCTTTTCTTCAGAATCAATTATTATAAGAGTCTTGATGTTGGACGTGATAAACTTCTCTAAAACCGGATCTGCATTTCCATTTGAGCTTGCAGGGTAGTTTAAGTGCATAGACAACCTCCGAGGGTTTGAATTACTGGAAATTTTATTTGGAAAAGTTTGACAAAATCTCAAATGTTTCACCTTTGAAATGATTATAAGGTCGTATAGGAGAGGATTCACTTGTAAAGTTTGAGGTTTTCCAGTGTTATCCGAGTGATCAACTACAACCAAGCCCAAGCTAACAAGTTTTCTTATGTATTCTTCTGCAATATCTTCGAGAGTCAAATTATTCGATTCTGAATCTTCGATAAACCCTTCAGCTATCCATAATCGAATGAGTCTCATACGCTTAACAGCATACTTGCTTGGAAACAAACCAAAGTACAGGAAACAAGGCTTCAACTGATAAGGCAAACTCTGATAAATGCTCATGAGATCACTGTATGTTTCATTACGATAATCTTTAAGGTAAAACCCGAGGTCACTTTGGACCTTTTTCCACTAGGTTAGATCGTCTGACCTGGTAGATAGGAACGCTCCCATAGCTGAAATTGCAAGGGGCAAGCCTTCACATTTTTGGACAATTTCAGACGCGACATCTAGCAGTAGAGATGGACAGTGTCCTCCATGTCCGTGAAATGCTTTGTTGCAAAACAGTTGCCATGCCTTTTCTTGTGGTAAGCATTTGAGTTTGTATAGGCCATGATTATATCCATCAACCCAATTATGTGCTACATTCTCATAGCGTGTTGTGATAACTATTTTGCTTCCTTTATTATGTTTACTTGGTAACACTCCTTTTGCGTACTTTGCCAAGTCAATATGATCCGTTTGATCTTCAACTCCATCAAGAATCACAATGTACCTAACATAAATTTTTTTATATAAGATAATAAGGATGATGCATTAAGAAATAGATTTTCATAGTATCTAAGGTACATACGACATGCATAACATCGACACTTTCCAAGGTGAAATACACTCGCCGTCACACTGATTTGTACTTACTAGGTGAAGGTGTAAATTTAATACTTCCTTCAACTTGAATTGAAAATAACAAAGTTTAATTAAAGCACAAGAAAGTGAAGATTGGTGGAAAATTTTGAGCTAGAATAATATACCATTTCTAACAACTAGAAAACTCCTCAAAACATCCCCATATAAACCCCAATTGAAATGAAATTAAAGATGACTATCAATAGAACTCACCTATACAATACCCTCCGTTAAATCACACGTAAAACTTGGGTGTGTTTGGTAAAAATAGCTTATTAGGCAATTTTAGCTTATTTTGGTACAAATAGAGGGTTGGCGAACAAACCATTCAATGCTATAGCTGGTTGAAATAATTTATTGTTATGAGTAAGCTATTTTTGAACATTTTCAAAATCAGTTAGTCAAGCTAGTCAATAAAATCAGCCAGATGGTCAAATCAGCCAATGTAAACAACTATCAGCTACCAGCTGTTTGCCAAACACTCCAATATATTATGACGAGTAAATCCTCCTAATTATTCCGGTACTATAAAGCCATAAATCAAACTTCGAATGGAAAAACAAGAACAAAACTGACAAAGGTTGCTCGGACACATTGCTCGAACGAGCAATTGCACTTGAAAACCTTACTTTGGGCCTTCAGACGAACACAAACTTAGCTCGTTTGAGCATAGTAGTTAAGAGAGAATTTTGACCGTCCATTGCAAATTGATGTGTAACAAAACATACCTCTTATCTTTCAAATAATTGCAAATATGCTCCTTCAACAAAACTTCATCCATGGAACCAAAACGAGAAAGAGCTGTGGTATTGGCTTCAGCTTTATCCCTATTACCATCACTCAAAAGTTGGTCATGCTCATTAGCAGTACTATACAACTGCTTTATCATACTCTTCAAAAAATGAACATAATTGTTTGGTCCTGCAGTAGCCGAGATCCATGCACGAACAGGGAAGAATTCTTTAACTGATTCATCATTATAAACACTCCATACAAGTGTTGTCTTTCCAAGTCCCCTCATCCCCATCACTGCTATCCTCATAGAATGCTCCGAATCTTCAAGCCCTTGTAAATCAAGCAATTCAATTAGATCATCTTTAGCAGTTTCTAAACCAACAAGTTCAGAATCTACAGTACTGATGATGCCTGATAAAATTCTACTGTCACTGTGTTGGTGCTGCTGAGACTGAACTATGTTATTAGTAACATGAATACTACTATTTCCACTGAGACGAGAGTAATGAATTTTCCTTTGTTCAATCTCCTTTGATTTAGAGTGTAAGGACTGAATTGCATTGGAAGTTCCTCGCAATTTAAGTAAGATATGATATTTCAATTTACCAAGAGCATTTTGTTTCTGATAAATTCTATACTCATCAATCACATCTTCAATCTCATGAGTTAATGTCCTTACTTGATTCAACCATTCTTCATCCGAATCATAAGCTTCAGGTCTATCCTCTGCACGCTTTAAGAGATTTAAGCTGCTTTTCAGCTCATTGTGCATTGATTCTACAGCATCTCCATTTATTGAAGAGGCTTCTTTGATTGAAGAAGATATTTCTATAATGGATAGAATTGTTGAAATTATTTCTGACATTTTTGTTCAGTTCTGTGATCTGTATGACTGTATGATAGGGTGTGGGATCTCCCCGTATCTACCTGATTAAGCATTAGTTAGTTATTAAACTTAATTTTAAAATCAAATATCACTGTAATTATGAGAAATGCATCGAGGGCCTGAGCCTTCTTTTAAGCCATGTAGAGATTTAACAAGTTTACAAATTAATAACTGTTTTGGATAGCGATCCTGCTTGCTCCTCTTCAGATATTGATGTGACAAGATTCAGATCTCCTAATCCTTCCTTGGTATAGCCAAGAGGTAGCCGCTAAAGTTGTCAACTCAACCAAAAACTTAAGTTAATGATTGAAAAACTTAAGTTAATGATTGAGGCTTCAGTATATATTTTATCCTAATAAACCCCCTCACACGAGAGTCTTTTGGCTTTAAAGTGTGTATGCAACACATATGCTTCTTATACATGGTGTCTATATTACTCGGACTCTTCATTTTGCTTCACGTACACCATATTTGATACTCGGACATTGGTATGACACTTAAACCCTTCATTTTAGGCATAAAATTGAATATTTAGACTCCGGCACTTAATAAATACCAATATCCAGTAACTGACATCAGTATCTGAATCCAAGTAACATAGCACCTTGCTAAATATTCCGCCATGGCTTTTGATATCATTTCAAAGAACAAAATAAACTAAAAACTGCTAAATAGTTGAGTCCTTAAAACATGTTTTATATTCTAATAGAGTTACCTCATGTATACAAGTTCAACGGAAATTTGGGAAAAGATAATTATCTTTGTCAACAAGTAACAAATACTCCCTCCGTTCCTTTTTGATGTTCCTATTTGGGTTTTTCACCAAGATTAAGAAAAATGAAATCTTTGGTGGTAGTGGGTATTATTTTAATTATATAGTAGTAGGAAGTAATGATAGTATTGAAAATATTTGAGAAAAAATAATTAAATAATAGTGTAATGTAATGATTGTATTGGAAATATGAGAGAGAAAATAATTAAATAGTAGTGTGAAATAAGAAAAGTGGGGTTTTAAGGGGTAAAAGTGGGATGAAAACTTTCCAAAAATGGAAAGTATTCTAAAGTGGAAAAACTTATGAAACTACCCGTAAGGAACGGAGGGAGTATATAATAAAGGTCAAAGATCATTCCTAAATTGAAGCAATATACTACATGATGCAAGCTAAATAATTAGTGGCCTAGTCTATAGAACTAATATAACAACATTCCTAAACCGAAGCAACCATTCACCTAAACTAGAAAGGAATATTTACAATGTCTTTACGAATAATATAATTACTCAACAGACAGTACGATAAAATGCATGAATTGAATATTCAAAAAAAAAAAAATGCATGAATTGATGGCTACAAAAACACTTAGCTTACCAGATCCTTCAGACTACAGTGACGCCGTGGAAGAAAAAGTTGAAACATTTTGCCCTAATTTGAAAATTCAAACCCAAAACTATATCAAATTGATAAGAACCACCAGGCTTTATACCTTCATTAGACAAAGCCCTACTTGAGGATGGCAAAAAGAAGGAGGAATAAGATCAAACTCAAAAGAAAATCATAGCCATGGCCGAAATTGAGGAGGAGAAGAAGAGTCTCCAAGGGGCGAAAAGGAGGAGGAGGAGTCATAACTTGTGCAAAGTAAGAAAAGTTTGATGAGAGCCCCATAATCTCATCTACTCATAATCTCATCTACTTCACCGAATTGATTAGACCTAGGGTGTGTTTGGCATTTTGAAAATGGGAATTAAGAGGTTACATTTAAGATTTAAAATGAGATTTTAGAAATTATAACTATATGGGGCGTTTGGCACGAGGGATTTTGAGGAGGGAATGACAATTTGAGATAAAAAAAAATCTTAAGTCTTTGTTTGTTTGGAGAGAATCGGGATAGAGATTGGGACTAAAAATCATGAAAGTCACCAAGAAAAAAGTCTTGGAGAGGGTAGTATTTGAGCTCGAAATTCCTAAAATGTCAAACAAGAAATGTGATTTTTTTATGTTTAAAGTCTAATCTTAAATGTCTCATCTTAAAGTCTCACAAATTTTATTCTCTTATGACAAACACCCCTAATTGAAATTTGAAATGAGATTTTGTGATGATATTTAAATTGAGACTTTAAAAATACTCATTTTAATTTGGTAAATGATAAAAATAAATAAAAAGATTGATAAAATATGATTACATTTATAAAATTGTCCTTATAATTCTTTATTTTTCTTTATTTTCATTAATGTTAAAAATGACTTTTTATATCTTATCTAAGTATCAACTCAAATTACTACCCTCCCCTCCAAGATTTTTTATGGGACTTTTTCCTTCTCAAAGTCTCAAGTCTTGACTCCCCGGTCTTTACCAATTTTTCATTCCTATCAAACAAACAAAAAACTTTCACGTGATAATCCTGAGGTATTGAGTTATCCACGTGGTAACCACTAACCACAACTTTTTAAAAATTCATGCGGTAACCTAACCTTGAGATTTACCTTTTTACACAGAAAAACGTTTGAAAACGTTAATTACATTGCTTAAACCTTATTGTACGCCATTTTATTCGTTTCACCAGATCAAATGCATCAGTTTCATAAATTTTTCCCAAAACATAAACACTAACTTTACCATCTTTCCTCCAAATTACATTTTCCCCTCAAATTCAAACCCTAGTTTTTTTCAATTCTCTTTTACTAACAAGTTATGAAAATGATGCAATTTGATCTGATAAAACGAATAAATAGGCATACAACAAGGTTTAAGATTTGTAATTAACCTTTTCAAACGTCTTCTGTGTAAAAAGGTTACGGAGGAAGTTTGATAAACCACAGGGGTTACCGTCTGGATTTTTAACAAGTTTTGGCTACCACGTGGAAAACAATACCTCAGGGTTAACACGTGAAATTTCCCAATTTTTTATAATCTTACCCAATATTTCAATCCCCAACCTCAATTTCCTCTAGCCAAACACACCTCTAATGTATAAACTTAACACTAAATCGAAATGTCATTTTGATAATACAATATATTTATATCTAAACACCTACTTAAGAAGTTGACTATCAAAGTTTAAAAATATTTTTAAAAATCATCACATATACTAAAAAGAATGTAAAATGTCAAGTGTCTTCATTCTAAGACACTTGCCATGTGAATTTTTTTGATTGGAATTCAATTATTGAGATTGCCTAACTTGGCAAATAGAGTTGATCAACATGTCTTTTTTAAACTCTCAAAAATTAATTAAATTGAATAACTTCTCATTTTTAAAACATAATAACTTAAAGTGAACTATATTAGATAATTATTGATTAACAAAAAGAAAGATAAAAAATTGAGTTGTATTGGCTTACTAATAATAAAATCATAATCATCATATCATAATCATAACATATATTAAAAAGAATGTAAAATGTCAAGTGTCTTAATTCTAAGACATTTGCCATGTGGATTTTTTTGATTGGATTTTAATTATTGAGATTGGCTAACTTGGGAAATAGAGTTGATCAACATCTCTTTTTTAGACACTCAAGAATTAATTAAATTGAATAACTTTCCATTTTTAAAACAGAATAACTTGAATTGAGTTATATTAGATAATTATTCATTAACTAAAAGAAAGATAAAAAATTGAGTTATATTGGCTTACTAATAAAAATGCCGAAAAAATACAAATGTCAACCTTAGGGAGCCTTCAGCGATTGAATTATTTTAATTATACTAATAAAAATGCTAAAATATAACAAATGTCAACCTTAAGGTGCCTTCACCAATAGAATTATTTTAATGAATAATAGTTGATTACCTGACAATATTTGTCTAATTTGGAATTTGATTTGTATAAATCATATACATATTAATAAAAATACTGAGAAATGACAAATATTAACCTTAGGAAACCTTGACAAATAAAATTATTTTAATAGATGATAGTTGATTACATGACAATATTTATTTAATTTAGAGTCTGATTTGTATAAATTGGAGCTAAATTAGGTTAAGTATTTATATAATTCATTATAACAATGGTACATACCTACCTAGAGTTTGATACATTTAATTAAATGAAAAAGTGATGTATTCAATAAACAATTTTTAAAAAAAATATTAGTATTAATTTTTGCGTTTAAAAAGTAATTTATTTGATACATTTCATCACAATAATATATATTTGCATTATTCTTTTAAGTTATATTATTTATATACTATTTTCATACTAAAAAATTCGTACATTGCACGAGTTTCTATACTAGTTACATTATAAATAGTAATGAATAATTATAAAGAACTAGTATAAAACCCGTGCATCGCATGGAGTTTTGTAGAATATAATTTTTTATTTAAAATGTTACTTTTAAATTATGGTGCAATTGCATATTTGAAATTTAGAAGTAACTTTTAAAATTATATTGTATGTAGTATAAGAATTAATTGCGAATTACAGCCTTAATGTTTGATGGTTTTGCGAATTACAGCTTTGATGTTTTTTTTTTGCGAATTACAGTCACCATATTTTAAAATTGACCAGTGTTTAGGCCAGATGACCGATTCCGTACAAAAATGACCGTTGACCACGATTTTTACCTTTGACTGTCTATTTTTCTGATTTTATTTATTTATTTATTTATTTTTTTTCATTTAATTTTTCTTTCCATTTTCTCTCATTCTTCTTCCCCAATTACTCATTCTCTCTCCTTCACCTCCATTGTTGCCCGTCAAAGAGCTTAAAATTGCTCTTTCATCTCCAAATTTCTCTCCTTCTTGTCATCTTTCCTAATAAACTTCAGAAACTCCATTACTCTCCAAAGATTCAATTTTTCTCCATTAATCTCCCTCATTCTCTCTCCTTCTTCTTCCCTAATTTTTCTCCATTAATCTCCATTGTTGCACAGTACATGTTTGTATATTGCCCTGTTGTTTCCACTTTTGAATGGTAAACGTATATAACATCTCCAAACTTCATCTATTTTCGTGTGAATGTTCTTCTCATTCCAAAAGAATTGTATTCAATTTTAAACTTTCAATACCTTACATTACTGTTACATACCTATTCAAAAAGTGGTGCAAAAAATGTCTTCCATTTTGTCTCACAAAATTGTAGGTGTATGCTCCAAGATAACAGCTAATTTCAGTGGAGCCAATTTTAAATAGAAATCTAGGGTTTGGACTTTTGATAAAAATTGAGTCTTTAAAGATTAATGAAAATGTTGAAGATTAATGGAGTTTTTAAAGTTTATTAGGGATGATAAAGAAGAAGAATGAGAGAAATTTGGAGATGGAAGAGCAATTTTAAGCTCTTTGATGTGCAACAATGGAGGTGGAAAAGAGAGAATGAGTAATTGGGAAAGAAGAAGGAGAGAGAATGAGAAGAAAAATTAAATGAAAAAAGAAAAAAAAAACAAAAAAAATAAAATTAGAAAAAGGAAAGTCAAAGGTGAAAATCGTGGTCAACGGTTATTTTTGTACGAAACCGATCATCTAGCCTAAACACTGGTCAATTTTAAAACATGAAAGACTGTAATTCGCAAAACCATCAATCATTAAGACTATAATTCACAATTAATTATTAGTATAAAAGGGAAGTATTGTGATTTGTGCTATTTTATTATAGAAATTAATTTTTTTTTCACTGTTTTTATTTGTAATGTACAATATTTTCTTACAGCTATTGAATTTGTCTGTAAATGCAAAATTAAAGAAAAAGAGAAATATTTTCTAACTAAAATATTTTTGGAAGGTTTATTATTTTCCCATTTCAGTATTTTAATGTGTGATGTTATAACTATTATATTAATGTAAAATAATTTCTAAAAGCTATGTATTAAAATTAATGTATTTTTAGAAATAAATTGCTTTACTATTAAAGGACCAATAATAATCATGTTGCATTTGGCAAATGGCTGTGAGATTGACATTTGTCATTTAGCAGCAAAATTATAAAATTGTATGATTTAAAACTTTAGATATAGAAATTTCTATTCAAAATCAATTGAGTTCTAAATCGGAAAACTCTATGTTTTTTTTATTTTAAAAAAGTTGTTCGATAAGTCTAAAACTAATAATTTTAATTAAAATTAGATCAAATTGGATTAGCTCAAATAAAATCAAAATTTAAATCAAGCAAATCAATGAATTTCAAAAAAAATTAAATTAAATCAAATAAGATCATAATTAGATCACACAAATTAAGATCTTGACAAATTTAGACAAGAATTAATTAGATCAGACCAAAAAGACACATTCTTATATTATGAGCTACTTTTCTAGTGCTAGTCATTACTCAAAGCATTCATACTTTGGAAGTTATTTAATGTTAATTAACAATGCCCAATATATTTAATCTTAATTTCACTCAAAAACCTATTTATTTTTATATCATTTATAAATTAATTTCTTTCATCTAGTTGACAAAAAAATTAAATAAGTTAATTAAGCATAATGTTTACCTCAGCATTATGAAAACATCAGTTGAAATAACACCTAATCATTATCATCATCATCAACCCAATATTTCGTCTATAAAAGTAATAAACCTGATCAATATTCAACAATATTGAAGGCCTCTTGATATCTCTTCAGAATTTCCTGAAATACAAATCAGTGCTTGATTTAGCTGACGAATCCGGCTAATTACTTCTCTCTACCCTTTTATACTATTTGTTACATTTAATCAAAAAGATCTGACAATTTTGATCAAAGTATAACAAATATTATGAAACAAACGAAGTATTACAAAAACCAACTACTATATCTTTAAAACGTAAGTGAACATACATCACATTTTATTTCCCATTGCCATTAAATATCTCCCAATTAAAATTGAATTTTTAACTGTCGAATGTCTGCAACCTTGCCCTTATTATACATTATACAATGTTAATAATCCACTAATAATAATGTATATGTCAAGGAACCAACTCAATCAAAAGCTTAAGCTGATGGTTGAGGCCCATGATATGTTATATACTCTAATACGCCCCCTCACACGAGAGCCCTTTGGGCTAGAAGTGTGGATGCAACACATGCCCTCCTCATACATGACGCTAAATTTTCCACCTTAAATGAAGGGTAGTTGAGAATCGAATCTGTGACCTCTTGTCACCCTGGCTCTGATACCATGTCAAGAAACCAACTCAACCAAAAGCTTAAGCTGATGGTTGAGGCTCCAGGATATGTTATATACTCTAACAGTATAATTAAAAAAAAGGGTAAATAACAATAAACTTAATTTAAAATAATTATGGTTCTTTTCTAGCTATAAATGAAAAAATACCTGTTCTCTTCACATTTGCGAATAATCTCATACTAATAGCATCGTACTCCAACTACATAGCTAGGGAGTTGGGAAGAAGATATATAATTGATGTTTTTTTTTTCCAAGTGGTGGAAGACTTATCAGTCGTCGTCAAAAGCAGACTTTTCAAACTCCATAATTATTTGATGTGAAGACGAGTCGACAAAAGAAGACATGATCAAATGAACATACCGTGTCTTTTCTGAAACCTCATGTAGGGGACTCACTATGTAGTAGGGGCATTTAAAGTCGGATAACGGATCAATTCTGATTCGGGAGTTCTATTTTCGAGAAAATCATAATCCGGTTTCAGTCTAAGAAAATCGGATATTCGATTATAAAATTTTATTTTTGGTTTATCAAAATAATTATATATTTTTTATATATAAATATTTAAGTTCACTTCGTTTTTTTTCTTCATTCAAGTTTATTTTTTTAAACTTTATACAAACCGTTTTGGAAATATGGTTGAATTTTTAAAAGTCTAAAAAAATTAACAATAAATTAGTTATACAACTTATTACTTATAGTTGAGAATTGAAAATTTTAATTAATTTAACTAGCTATTTAATTTTGCCAATATTAATTCCGATATTTTTGAACGCCCTACAATATGCTTTTCCTCGTCTAGTCTCTCTGTTCCAACAAAATAGCCCAAAGTATGAATATGGTGAAAATCAAGAAAAAAATATTATACGAAAAAGTAGGAGTAAATGTGTGAGATAAAAAAAGTTAAAGCAAACAATAGTCTCGGTGCTCGATTGAGTACCTATTTACCCCGTGTGTGTGTATATATATATATATATATATATATATATATATATATATATATATATATATATATATATATATATATATATATATATATATATATATATATATATATATATATATATATATATATATATATATATATATATATATATTATAGTATATAATTATAAATAAAATCATAGTATATATATATATTATTTATTAATATAATTAAAAGTCTTTAAAAACGATCTCAGCACGACTTTAAAATTTTAGCTATAATTGATTATTAGATAAATAAATTAAATGCTTCACAAAGAACGTCACCAGGATTTATGATATATAAATAGAAAGAAGCTAAGCCTACTAAGATGATGCTTTGTTCCAGTAACGACCCCAGCTAGTGCCATTTGCTTAACAGTCTTTAATTATTGCTGTTTATTTTCACATTACTTTTTTTTTTTGTTTTTGAAACGATATTTTCACATTACTTTTATACAGCTATTTGGAAGTGAATTAATAATATGTTGATGTGGGACAATGCTAAGCTGATGCTGGCCCCAGTCGTATCCGCTAATGCTCACAATATGTAACTTATTACAAACCGCTAATGCTCTAATGTTTCAATTGATTTTATAACTGGTTTTTAAATTGATACTGGTATAATGACCGTGCGATGCACGAGTTTTTTTAAAATACTTTTATATATGTAGTAATTTAACTATTTGATAATTTATTTTAGCGTAATTATCAATTATTCAGATAAAAGAGGTATTTGATAATCATATTAAAAAACAGTTACTTACTCGATCTAAATTTGTATAATCCAAATTAAAATCTTAAAATCCTACCAATTTACTATTCTACCTACAATTCAGAGCGCTTGTTTGTTTTTGGATCGAAAAATTGTAATATCATAGATTAGAATCGCGATTTCGATAATAATAAATGAGATAATTATGCCTTAATTAGTACAATTTTAATTCTCTACAGTCCTGTTTAGATAGTTTAGTTAAATGAATATCAACCTGTTATCAAAATAATTTCAATTTAAGGTATAATATATTTTTTTAACTTAAATATCACAATTAAATCGAAATTCGAAATTCAATCAGAGAATTGAAAAATTATTTGCTTAAAGTATGGAGACTTCTTAATAAAATGTAATGTCTTCATATGTATTAACTATGGTTTTGCTATTGTTGCATTAAGATGTAACACATCAATAACTTACATTATAAATTTAATATCTACTTTGATATGAGTTTATTGTAGAATCGTAAGATCCTAATTCGATTTGACCGATTCAATTCTATCTCTCTGAACCATTCCATATAGAATCCCATATTAACAACTTTGATCTCATTTATTTTGATTTGGAGTATTTAGGCAAAATATATATATTAATCCTTGAATTGAAATTATTCTGATATTTTAGCAATTATGTTGATGGAAATATTTTCAAGAACTACAATATGTTATGTTTGAATGACGAAAATGAATAATGAATATGCGCAGAGATAAATTTTTTTTTATAATAATAATAATATTTTTAATAATAATAATTTTTTTTCTCCAAAAAAAAAATAATATTTTTAATAATAATAATATAATAATAATAATATAATTAAAAGCTTAAAATCAGCAATGTACTCTAAAATAAATGATAATTAAGCACATAAAGTTGTTGAAATAAAAGTCTTTTCTCATAGAAGAAGTAAAAAAGAAAATAGGATTTACACTCTATAGTAAATAATAATAATAATAATAATAATAATAATAATAATAATAATAATAATAATAATAATAATAATAATAATAATAATAATAATAATAATAATAATAATAAAGCAAATAAGAATACAACATTTAATTAAAAATTGTTATTTAAAGTGACACGTGACAAAAAATTATGCATTTCTAACTTTCATTCTAAAGCTGTCACATTCAAAGATGTTTCTGAATTAGTATATGTATGTTGATTTTATTCAATTTGATAAGTATTATTTTTATAGTTTGATCATCAAAAGACAAAATGGTAATTTTTGGTGATTTACAAGGTAACTAAACATTATTTTATTGGTTTTGAAAATTATATTATATGTCCTATTAGATTTGCATCTAAGAGAAATAGAGTAACTTTTAAGAAAATGGTAATAAATACAGTAGAGATATAATAAATTGTGTGGATAATAAGATTAAAAGAGAGTTAAAATATATGGATGAAATTAAAACAAAATAGTAGATCATTGTCCAAAAATAGAAATAATAACAAACTAAAATAAAAAATACTAAAAAATACTGTAAATTCAATGGGACAGAGAGAGTGACTCTTACCATGCCTTAGAGTTGCGTATTAGTAAGCCAAGGAGAAGAAGAACACTAAGGCAATGAAAGAAGCAAGTGATATTCTAGAAGTCCTTGAGAAGGAGATCAAACGAAAAAAGTTATTTGGGAGAGATGAAATTGTGCATGTAGACATTGTTAGAATATTATATAAAATAGTATTATAAAGCTTTAACCATCGTTTAAATTTTAATTGAGTTGGTAAAGCTTAATATTTATACGATACCTGAATTTCATATTTAATAAAATAAATATGAGAGCCAATAGTATGATGTTAATATTGGGAATTAAAATTGTTCAAAATTTATTTTGGAATTTATTTTAAAAAATTCATTTTATTTAGTTGGGTCGAAAATAAAAGCCAATAATATATTGCAGATATTTGAAAGCCAAAGTTGAAAAATGCCAATATGCCCATCACACCTTATAATATTGATATTTGAAAGCCAATAAGCACATACAATGTTGAAAATTAAAAGCCAATAAACAAATAAGCCATATTGATATTTTGAAAGTCTTAGGTAACATATGAAATATTTTACATAGTTTATTCTAACGGTCAACTACAATAAAATATCCAATAAGATGAAAGTATATTCGAACACCAAAATCTTTCACTCGTCCTCATCTATTTCATGATCCTCCAAACGCCAAGAACCATCCAAATGTTGAATCATACCCTTATTCTTCAAATTCCACCATCCAGGCGGGATTGAGTACTCAGGCCTAAGATGATCCCAATGCTTATTAATCAACGCAATATCGCGATGAACAACCAATTCGAACTCTCCATCACCTTGATAACCCGCGATCCCATGCATATAGGCTTCCACATTGTGCCATGACCAAAAATTCCCAGGGAACTTCAAGTATGGAGACATGATAGTTTTTATAGTGAGTTCTTGTCCAACATGTTTGTACCCTATTAGAGGATAGAGTAACACAACATCTAGGAAATTACATATGCGTAAAATCCTAAGATTGTCATATTTTGAACACATTTTTTTGAAGTTATGGTCTCCTACTAGAGGACTTGCATATAGTATGGCACTTACTAAGCATGATTTTGTTGGAGTGTTATTTATGTTGTTAGCTACTATGTCTATTGCATTTAATGTTGCAAGTGTTGCTCCCATGCTGTGCCCTGTTATTGTTATGCTTATGTCTTCCTTCTTGTATTCTTCCTTTAAATTCTTAATCTCGTCCAAAACCTATAACATACGGAGATCAAAAGAAAAGTTGTCATTATTAAAAAACTTATAAAAAGACAGGTGGTCTGGTGTTATGGCCCCATCAAACTAAAACACACAATTAAAAATTGTAAAGTATGCTCACGACGACTCAACAATTATGGGCCTATGGCCCCTCTATAGTTTCAATTCTAGATAATAAAATATATTTTTCATAATTTGATTAAGATATTTAAGACATACTATATAAATAATAAAATATATCTATGTAAGATCTCGTTAGATTCATCTTAATATATACTTTTTTATCATATATTTTTCATAATTTTTTATAATTCGTATTTAGAGATATTGAGGCACGAAAATTGCTTTGAAAACTGTGCAAAAAGTAAATGTGAAGAACAAAAAAGAACAGAAGGAGTATAATTTAATACAGTTTATCAAATACTTTTAAGTGAGCACAAAATAAACACAAATTCTTGTGAGAGACGGTCTCTTTGAAAGACCATCTTTAATTGGATATTTGGATTGATCAATTAGAGAAAATGTAGAGTAAATGTAGGCAATAAGCTTTAATGGATTGGGTCTGAGAGTCGTCTCTCAAAAAGACGGTCTCTCAGTTAATTCATTAAATTTAAAATAAATTCAATAAAATCACCTGCATTCTTGCACTAGTCTTATTGAATGGTGATTTAGGATCATCAGAAGTATAAATAGAATACCATCCTTGATGAACCTGAGGCTGATCATCACCAAGATGTGGGTCCCCAAAAATATCATGAGCAGGTACCTTACAAAACTGAAAATCATTAAGCCACTCCAAACACTGTATACTACCTCTCCAAGCAATAACAATCTCTCTCCTACCCAAAACTGCTACAGACTCATCCTCAGCCACTGCTACATACCCAATACAATTGGACTCCTTGCACCATGCTTCTCTTGACAATGACTTTATTATGAATTCTTCAGGTACATCTATACCTGATTCACAAATTCCTAATCAATCACTTGTTATATAACATATTCTGGGCCTCAACTATCAGCTTAAGTTTTTGGTTGAGTTGGTTCCTTGACATGGTATCAGAAGCCAACGTGACAAGAGGTCACGGGTTCGAATCTCAATCAGTAGAATATTTAGCATCAGGTATGAAAGGGTATGTGTTGCATCTACACTTCTAGCCCAATGGGTTATCGCGTGAGGTGTGTTAACAAATCTTGAAGCCTCAACCATCAACTTAAGCTTTTAATTGAATTGGTTCCTTGACATCACCGTAATTTAGTAAAAAAGACAAGAATAATAGTTTTAAATTAGGTTGAACACTTGAACTTATCGTGAATGTCAGTATATAATCTGGAAAAACTTAAGGTGCATATACACTTCATAAGCCAAGAAAATTTACCATTCCAAAGCCATATGACAATGGGAAGAATGATTCTAATAACTTATAAAGTGTGCACATCATCTTTAATTTGTTGATATGTTGATATGAGACATATAAACTATCCCAACAATAGTAAAATAAATAAACTAAAAACGTAAATTAAAATCACAAAACTCTCACTCATTCAATGGTAACTTTACAAATCAACGTTATTTGTTAAAACCTCCTCATACCTGATGTTGCATAAATGAATTTGGTAACACGATATTTGTATGGATTTCCTTTAGTTAAACCCATTTTAGAGAAGAAATCTTTCTTGGAAAAAATACTAGTACCAGCATATTTTGAGTATTTTGAATTGTTGAACGTATCGTAGGTTGTTTGGCAGAATTCGCCGTAACGAATTAGGTATCGACGAAGATCTATGTCTAGTGGGTTTAATAGTCCTTCCCAATTGTTTTCACCACTTAGTGTTTTCCATATATTGGAGATATCGGGATACTTATTCATTTTTAGAAAGGACTAGCTAGCTAATAAGAAATATGTGTTTGTATATGATATATATAGTTTGAATATCATTTTATAGGCGCATGCATGCATTTAGACAAAGTCGTCTCGTTTATTTTTTAGTCTCAGATTAAAAGATAAAAAAGGACCCCTAAAGACTTAAGGCGTGACGCATAATATAATACACATTTTGTTTTTTATTGTTTATATTTAAAATACTTTATAAAAAACACTAAAACTCATATTAATTAGCCAAAAATGTAAGTTATAATAAATTTAATTTAACTTAATCTCACTTATATACATAAAAATAAGTCTTTTGGGCCCTAAAAACTATTGGGCCCTGGACATCGACGGTTCTGAATTTAGACTAGAGTTGTCAATCGAGCTAGGTTGAGTCTAGACAAATTTATACCGTAGTTGGGATAAAATTTGCGTTAAAATTTTGAATGAGTTGGCGAGGGTTAAACTCGGTTTACACTTAATCTGTTTGATCATTTTAAAAAAGTTCAGTCAATACATGATCTTTTAGTCTGATTTTTATTTGATTGGATTGACCCGCCTATATACTCCATATAATAAAGTCATATCACTACAATAAATTTAACTTTTTGCGACATTAATTTAGAAAATTAAAGTAGATATTTTTAAATTAAATATTACTAAATATATCTCAGTAAAAACAAATTATATTATAGTGTAATAAAAAAACTAAAAACAAGAGAAATTTTTTTACAAAAACCAAGCCCAATAATAACCCAGTCTGACCCGACCAAATCCTTTACATTCAAGTCCAATAATAACTCAACTCGTTAATAATCTGTCTAAAAATAATCCAATCCTTGATCTATTGGTTCCGCCCTTCTCAATAATCACCTCTAATTCAGACGTGTGAACAAAGTTTTTAGATGAATTTAAAGTCAGGTTTACATGCGTTGTGTTGATGAGCTTGAATGGATACGTTGGTTTTAACTACTTTTAACATGCATTTATTCTTCTTTTTACCAAAATTTGCAAACATACTGCTGATGATTCACGTTCTTTACTTTATTACGCCAACTCTAAGTGACAAATTACATACCTCTATATGTGTTCTTTATTTTTGAAATTGGACTATTGTGGAATTATATTTGGTTCAATAACCAGAATTTGAGTTAATGATTTAGAGGGAGTTAGGTAAATAGCTGATAGCTGATAACTGATTATAATGGCTGATTGATCAGCTGATTTTGAACCCGCTGAAATAAGCAGCTTATTCAAAAACAACTTATTTGTATCAATAAACTTTTTCAACCAACAAATTCATCAAACACTAGCATTAGCTGGTTTGACCACCCAATCCTCTATTTATATCAAAATAAGTTAAAATTGTTCACTAAGCTAATTTGCCAAACACCCCTTTAATTTGTCTTACACTCATGGTTTATGTAATACTTTCTAGTTTGCGTGATTTGATAGGTTAAAAGGATAAGAATATTTTAACGTATTATTCGGTCTGTTGATCTCACCACGTATCACCAATTAGAATTCCAATTGTAGCTTTTCTGATCACTAAACTAGTTTATGTGTATATTGAATTTACCCCACGTATGTTAGTACAAAAAATTGTGAGCGATTCGATCTTTTGAATTTACGGAAGACTATATATGGAGTACTAAATTAGGATTTTAGTTAATGTATCCTTCATCAATTCGCTATAACTATGCAAGATAGAAACTAAGCTAGGAAATATAATAGAAATGCCTAAGACAGGGTTTGGAGAGGGTGGAAACGAATTGAGGCAGACCAATATCCTTATCATAAGGAGGTCGTGATGGCCGGAAAGGAGTCTCTCAATTCGAGTATTACCTAGCATATGAGGTCCCTGCAACGGAAAAATCTGCAGAATTAAATAGAAAAGGAAAAATTACCGTCAATAATACAACCTTTTGTTAATTTTCCTACAATAATACGAACTTTTGATTAACCATGAATAATACGTACTTTGGGGTGTTTTTTCCTAGAATAATATCAACTTTAATTTATTAACTAATTTACTAATTTTTTTGGTCATATAATCACCTATAGTTTGATTTTTTACATGTTAGGTATATTCTAGGGAAACAACCCCATAAGTTGGTAATATTCATGGTTAATCAAAAATTGGTATTATTATAGGGAAATAAGCAAAAAGTTGTATTATTCATGGTAATTTTTCCAATAGAAAATAATTGACTTGAAATACAAAAATTGACTTAGTTATATTATAGAGACAATGTATAAATTAGTCTTTCCTAGTGTTGCCGCAAATATACTCCTTAAAGATGCACCAAAAAAACCAAAGCAAATAGATTTGTGGCCTTGTGGGTAGTTCAAGATTTGAAGGCTTGTTTTATTGCTTATGTTAAGTTATTGATGTGTAGAAGTATCATATTTAGTTAGGTAAATGATGAATTTATGATGTCGATGTTTGTTATCAATCACGAACATAATAAGTCATAGCTTGTATTTTTCTTCCTTACGAAAAATATTTTACGTGAAGTAATAGTAAACAATTACTGCTGATTAGAAAATGATGGAGAGAAACAAGTTTGCTAAACATCCTCAATAAATTCATCATTAGTTTTTGTTGTTGTTGTTGTGAAGGAAAGAACCAAAAAAATCTATAATCACTATTAAATTTGGTTGGATCGGTTTCGATTTCGACTGTGTGGATATATAAGTAATTCACAACCAATTGTACGTATAATATTAATCTTTTTTTTATATAGGTAAGTTAGAAATTCCTCCAGACAAGGAAAAGTCTAACTTTTAGGTGAAAATTTAGGGTGTTATGAAAATCGACTAACTCGGTCCGTCGACCTGAACATATGTTTATTATTATCGGGTACCAGTCGACCCGTTAATTTATAAAAAATTTTTAAAAACATCACAACGAGTCTTGTGTGAGTGAGACTATTCGTCAAACCAAGTAATAAAAATTAATTTTTTAGATTGTGATTGGCAAACCAATTTCAAAACATGTCAATTTCAACACTTAAAAGGACAATTTCAAGACTTAAATAAAAGAACAATTTTAAAGTTTTTATTACCAACTTTGTGACTTGAGTCATCTTAGTTTAGGGTTGGAATGAACATTTTAAGCTTTGAAATTTTATTTTAAGTTTAGAATTAGACTTATAAGTTTTGAAATTGATATTATAAGTCTTAAAATTGCCAAAGTCAATAACTTTAAATGTCAACTAAAATGCTGGAATTGGACTTTTAAATCTTAAATAGATTTATTAAATCTTAGAATTGTCCTTTTAGATTTTGAAAATTGATAAAAATAATACACTTTTCATTTTTTAATATAATTCCCACGATAAATGTTCACCGGAATTAATAAAAAATAAAATCTAACCAAATGGATATATTATTGCATTGAATAATAAATTTGACGAAGAAAATGTGAAGACCAAAACATTTAAATATATTAACTAATAAAAAAAATATTTTTATAAAGTTAGTGAGAAAAATGTAAAGATCACAAAATACAAAAATATTAAAATAAAATTAGGAGGAGATATGTAAGAACCATAAACATTATTTAAATATTAAAATTATGATAAATAAAATAAATTTGTGTTCAAAATTTGTATTATAAATAGCAAAATTCTTATAAGAACAACAAATAAATTATCAGCTAGTCTATTGAGAGACGTCTTTCAGGCTCAATCCATTAAAACTTATTGCTTACATTTACTCTATATTTTTTTAATGGGTCAACCCAATTAGAGATGAAATCGTATCAAGAAGGCGAATACGCGTAAAAATTACATCTCGATTCTCGATCAAGAATCCAATTCCAAAGTCCAAACCAACACAACATGGAGTATTAATTAATTAATTATTTAATGTTAACTGCATTTTTTCTTTTTTTAATCACCAACTAAATCTACAAGTAACAAAATTAATTCCATAAAACCATCATCAACAATTCAACACTTACAATCGAAACTCCTCTATATAAACCAAAAACCATTTCACTCCATATCAAAACTTCCCATTTCAAATCAATACCAAAAAAACCCAAAACAAATTTCAAAAAATGTCATCCCAATTCATCGAAAAACACCGCGAAAACGCCGAAATCTACACCGGTGCAGAGATCTGCAAGCAAAAATCAAAAGAACTATTACAAGAAATCAACATGCCTAACGGTCTTCTTCCCATGGATAACATCGAAGAAGTGGGATACAATCGGTCGACCGGATTCGTATGGTTGACTCAGAAAAAAGCGATTCAGCACAAATTCCAGAAGATTGGAAAATTGGTGTCATATGATAAGCACGTGACAGCGTTTGTTGAAGATCGAAAGATGAAGAAACTTCATGGAGTGAAAGCTAAAGAAATTTTGATCTGGATTACTCTGAATGAGATCTGTATTGATGATCCTGATTCTGGTAAAATTACATTTGGTACCCCTACTGGTATTTCACGTTCTTACCCTATTTCTGCGTTTGAGGACTGAGATGGAAGAAGACGGGAGGAATCGGCAAAGGAATTGAAAGGCAAATTGTTGAAAGAAGTTTGGGTTTCTTTGTGATGATATTTATTTAGAGGAAAAAAAATGAAAGACGTGTAGTAGTAATTTTCATTGATATTGTGTTGATTAATTATCATAAATAAATGTGATGCAACTTTATGGGTTTAAAACTATGTTTAATTGTTTATTATACTTTTGGTTTTCGAATGCTCATCTTTATTCATATTTCATTTATCATATATGGATTTATTTGGGTTTGACATAGGATGATTAGTTGATTACTGGTAGATTATGAATTTGATAAGTTGATTTTGGTTATAATGTTACTATGCTAGAGAAGACTGTATCAAAATACACTCTCTCAGAGCGAAAAATACTTAAATTTAATGTCTATTTAATATCTACTTACATTATTCTTAATGCCTATTTACAATATACTTAATGTCGAGCGAAAAAATACTTGAAATAACTACTTATAACATTCTTAATGCTTACCTAAAAACTTAGTCTACTAGCATACTTGCTATATTCTCAATGCCTAGTTTACGGTATACTTAATACCCATCGAGTAAGTACTTAATTACAATATTATTAATGCCTACCGAAAATCTTACTCTAAATATTTTCAGAAAGTCTCCTGTGAAACCGCCTTATCCGTGCAACCAGCCCAGGCCCAATAAGTTTTTTTTAGAATATTCTGACATAGTAATTTTAAGATTTTAAAAAACAATTTTTAGATTCAAAAATCCAATTTTAAGACTTAAAAGGTCTATTTCAAAGTTTTGATATCAATATTAATATTTGAGTCATCCTACTATAAAGTTGAAATAAGAATTTTAAGTCTAGCAATTTGTTTTTTGAGTCTTAAAATTGGTTTTTTAAATATTGAAATTGAACTCTTAAGTCTTGAAATTGTCAAATTTTATGATTTAAAATGTCAATTGTAAATCCTTGAAATTGTTCTTTTAAGTCTTTAAATTGGTCTTTTAACTCTTAAAATTGACATTTTAATTTGTAAAATCGGTTGAAAAATATATGTAATTGGGCCGGCCCAATAAGACGCGTCTCACAAGTGAGACGGTCTCACCCAAGTTTTTGTGATATATTTTTCTTTTTGGGCCAGTCCAATCAGAGATAGTCTCTCAAAGAAACCGTCTCGCACAAGAATTTGTGATTTCTTATATATAGTTTTTTGCATTAGACTATTATCGAATAATAAAGTAAAACAAGTTAATATTTATATGCACTTCTTATTTATGTGAAGTTGTACATAATATTTGGTATCAACGATCAATATTTATGTGCACTTCTTGTAAATAAGAGACAACCTCTTTAATGATTTTATCAACAAGTTTTATCAACAAAAGTAAAGTTATCTACATTCAACTTTCTCAAACGTGATAGATTCAATGGGGTGTTATTGCTTGTTTATGAAAACTTAGCCCATTCAGAAAACTGTTTTGGACACCTTATCATATTTCAACTCTGACACTATGAGACTAAAGCCCATAAATTAGATTTAATTAAAATCTGATGATAAAATCATCGCACGAAATATTCACCTCAAATTCTTAACGTGTGTAAATTAAAACTTCTCATGATTAACTATACTCTAAAAATATTATTCAAAGCTATTGATTTTCTAGAAGTTAGTTTGAGAAGAGACTTCATGGCTAAGAATCTCTGATTTAACCAGCTGATTTTATTAACTAGTTTGACCAGCTGATTATAAACCCGCTGACAACTTATTCATTTCAATAAGTTGTTTTAACCAGCTAGTTTGCCAAACAATAACATTAGCTGGTTTGACCACCCAACCCTCTATTTACATCAAAATAAGCTAAAATTATTCAATAAGTTAATTTGCCAAACACCAAAATATCGTTTTATATTCTTAAAAATCGTCAAGCAACGCCTTGTTAGAGAACAAAGTCTTAATGTCGCGGTATCATGAGCCCAATAAACCTTGTTTTCAACCATAACTATTGCACCATTGCCCTCTTTTTCAACTAGATTTTCACTACCTCTCCAATCATTATTATTACCATGTCATCTGTTTTAACTTAGTAATTTTAATTATTCAATGTTACACGACTTTAAAAATAAAGCCTTGATTAGTACACATATTGTTAGAGTATATAACATATCCTGGGGCCTCAACCATCAGCTTAAGCTTTTGGTTGAGTTGGGTTCCTTGATATGGTATCAGAAGCCAGGGTGACAAGAGGTCACAGGTTCGAATCTCAACCACCCCTCATTATTTAAAGTGGAATATTTAGCGCCATGTATGAGGAGGGCATGTGCTGCATCCATACTTCTAGCCCAAAGGGCTCTCGTGTGAGGGGATGTGTTAGAGTATATAACATATCCTGGGGCCTCAACCATCAGCTTAAGCTTTTGGTTGAGTTGGTTCCTTGACACATATTGAACATTACTTTTGATAATTTTCTTTTATCACAGGATAAACCGAAAGATAGGAGGTTTAGGTGATAATTGAACTCAAGATTTTGCCAGAAAATACATTACTTGCTCTCCAACTGAAACAAAATCTATTCTCTACTTTTGAAAATTTTAGAATTTACTTGATTAAAAATCACGAAAGGAAGCCATGTAGAGAATCATAGGATATAGTTGAGGGTCATGGTCGTTTATTAACAAGGGCTAAGCGGGCTACCGTCTAGGGCCCTGAATTTTTTAGGGCCTAAAAAACTTATATTTTTATATACTAGTTGTGGGTCCCCCAAGTTACACTATCGAATTGTATTATGTTATTTTATACACTTTTATTAACAATAATACGATTGAAAATATTATAATGTCAATGTTTTACAAAGATGTGAAGAATGCAAGATTTTAAATAATTCACTCCTAATTTGAACAATATTAGGAACATTAACCCAAATGAAAATAAAATAAACCTTTCTCAAGGTTCAAATTACACTAAATGCTTGACAATCGAGATGTTAAAATTGTTAATTTGCCTTTGTGTACAATAGTATCCCAATCATATTAATAGAGACTAACATTAAAATACATACTCAATTATAAACACTAAATTGCTAATTTATCAAAATTAGCAACGAAATTAAAAGGGAAATGACGTACGAGTCTGAAACATACCCAATATAAACATTAAAAGACATACCCAATATAACATTAAAATAGATACCCATAAAAAAATTGAAACAACCCTAAATGAAAAAATGCTAAATTTTCTTCACATGAAATTTTGATTAGAGAAACTGATTGAAATGTTTGAAGTTCTTCTTCTACTCATTTAGGCATCTTCATATCCAACTCATTTAGACATACCCTATTTTTGAATTGTTTAAAATGTTTGAAATATTTGAAAATGCCAAAACAAACAAAGAATAAGTTGCTCAATACAATAAAAACCCAGATTTTTTTCATGCCAAAAACCAAATGAAAAAAAAAAAAAAAACTCAACTATTATACAACTAACCTTCTCCAATCTTTCTAAGAATCTTGTCTGCAAATACAATAGAAATGATATTAGCTACTACAGATATGAAAATTAATTCATAAAGATCATTAAAAAATGCTTTCAATTCCTTAAAACACACACAAAAAAACAATTTAGCTTTAATACAAGCTTTCTTAGCAATAGCAATCACAACACATATACCATTTAACTAAATACCCACAAGAAAGTGGTAAATCAACAAACCAATCAAACCAATTCACTGCTTCAGTCAACTAATATTATATCAATATATGCAATAAAATGCAGCCAAACTCACCAAATTTGATCCACGATCTTGACAATCACCAAGAGCAGCAGATTCAAGCTTTCAACCTGAATCAACCATAATTTCATCCAAACAATTGTAAGTGAAAAGCAAGCGTCTACTTAAGTTCAATCTATATGCATACTTCAGAATATAAGAAATTTTACTCGCTAGGGAGAGAGTCTTTAGAGAAAGGTTTCACACCTGTTACAGAACAATGGCGGTAGACGGCGCCACGGCGGCAATGGCTGCTGGACAACATGCTTGGCGAGACAGAAGCGGCGGCGTTGGCTACCTGGTTGGGTTTATTATAGGGTTTTTGCGCTTAAGGATTTTTACAGTAGAGAGAAGAGAGAGGAGAAAAATATCAAAACAAAAACCAAAATGAAATGAACTCATATGTGTGAATATACTTTTCGAGTCCTCAATCATGTCTACCGATCTTCAACGATGTATTATCATGTTTTTTGGACATCATTTTATAGCTTGTGAAGGCTTTGATTGAAAATGAGGATAGTTTAAAGATCATTTGATTAAGTTTCAAGCGATTTTAGAGGCTCTATGCATGGTCTTGGGCATGATTACATTGGCCTTGATCGTATTCATGAAGCACGTAAAGCTTTGGAGTATTTTGTACCATGTTTTTGTCGAAATTAGTTAGCTACGGTCGAAGCCGCATTGAAGCAAAGCTAAACACAAGTTGCTGAGCATTATTGAGTGAAGTTTCGGTCGAAACTGTCTTAATTTCGGTCGAATTCCATGCTGGACATAAGTTCTGGATTATACTGATGATAATTTCAACCGAGACGAAGCCCACTTCGTGCAAGTCTGGACGCAGGCAGCTGATTTCATTTTCTCATTCGACAGTTTCAACAACCCACGTTTTCTATAATTTATTTATTAGGAAGTGAGTAGAGGTTATGATGAATGAATTTCAGTTTCTTAATTAAGACGATTAACTATTGAGGCATTTTTATTATTTTCATTAGTTTTAAGTTAGTGGGGGTTATCATTCTATGTTAAGTAGTTCTATTATTTTAGAGTTAAAGAGTTAGGACGGCTTTATCATTTTTTTAGTAGAAGTTAGTGCAGCAACATTTTTCTTTCTTTTTAGTTTTAGAACTTTTTTTCATTTTACATAGTTTCATGCTTTTTAATTAATTTCTTAATTAAGCTCTAATCTCCTTTTAATTTTAAAGAACCTCTTCATGTAATTCGAATTTTACGATTTTGTTTATCCATTCTATACATCAACAAAAAGACCCTAATTTCACCACAAACATTCAAAGACAATGATCATAAAGGTCTAATTACTCCAATTTCATACAGAAAACCCTCCACGCCCATAAAATATCATATCCTAAAGTCACCAAATCAACACACAAGAACCAGTGCAACAAAATATAAAAACAAAAAGCTCAACAACACAAATGGTAAGCTTACCTATATCACGCAAGGGTGGAGAAGCCAAAGAGATATGCGTCTGCCGATTCTGTCTTCTCTAATCTGAAAATTGAGCCATTTCACACCTTACGCAGCAAATCAGCTACATGCCTACACACCAAGACAACTAATCACCTTACACATCGTTCTAGATTACATAACACCAATACATGCAATTACACAAGGTGAGATACCAAGTGTTAATGATCACTACACTAAACAAAAAATGCAGTCCAACCTATCCCTTCACTTCCCAATTGCTTATCATTCTTAAATTCTAACCTGGTCATCAGAAATAGTCCCAAATTTAGCGTAGTGCATTAATAGCCGTAGAACCACTGCACCATAGATTTTATGTTGCGATTTGCGAACAATACATGATATGCCTCCTTTCAATCAAATTAGAACCATTGAGAATGTCCAGATCCCGCTTTCAGGCGATTATTTTCACAACGTGCATCCAGTTGACAGTGGTAATATGCAAAATTATTTGCTCCACAAAAGTAGGCCTGCACACACCAGCAGTTGACAGCAGACCTGCAATTCATACACAACCTACATTTTCATTCCAGACCAAGCAAAAATTTCAGTAGCAAGGCAGCAACAGTTCACCCATCAGCACATCAGCATCCTCCCATGAAGGCGTGTTTGTTTACCTCTTTGATTCTTGATTTCTCTTCTACACACTCCCATCATAATAGTCAGCATCAGTCAAAGAATCTCCGCATCTGTGACACCGATACAAGCCTGCATAAACCAGACAGTAATGTTTGAAATAGCAGCAGACCCAAAATTGATTTTCAGATGTGCAGGTATATATACAAACCAGCAGACTTCAGCTGCAGCATACTTGTGTACAACATTGAATAAAATTATTTAAGCAGGTGCAGAAATCGGCATCCTTTCTACAAACCATTGATTTTTCAAAATCCTCCATAAAACATGACAATATCACGCAATCCGAAATAGTAATAACATTCAAGCATAACCAGATTTGCACGTCCCCAGCAACTTCTAATCTAACACATGTTTCTATCGCTTCTAATCACCAATCTACTGAAATCTGCCTCCATAAAAAAATGAGGTGAAGACCACAAAAGTCCATCAAACCATGCACTTCATACGCCCAAGCATATTCCAGAATGTGCTTCCTTCTAAATAAAAAGGAGATCATGGGAGTATTGGTGAGTGGTGACAGCAAAATTGTCACTTCCCTGTACAAACCGAGAAAGACCCATCCCACAAATCTTAATTTACTAATGCATCAATGTTATACAATGTATCATGGAAGGTGAAGTCTGATGCCCCCAACATTTCTTTTGTCCCAACAAAAATTGAAACTTACCTCAAATGGATAAAAAAAGAAACAATGTTAAACAACAAATGCTTGAAAAAATTATTAGCTACTAACAAACCATTCACACCTTCAACCAAATCTATCTAAAGTACAAATTTTCAACATTTTCACACATACAAAAGTCCAAAAACTCCACATCCAATACTAAAACAAGAGACCTTGATCAAGATATACCATTTTAACCACATAAATTTCAAGAATCATAATTAGCATGGTTAACAAAACCACTATCATTTCTATCATTTTTCCCATCAAGCTAATTCATGTCCATGTTAAACTAAAAATGTGACCAAACAACTACTTTTTTCATCAACTTCACAAGCAACAAATAGTCATCCATGGCTGAAAATACACAAACTAAAAATGCAATTTTCAATATTCTTTGCATTATACCTGGAAATTGAACGCACTGCAGGTGTAAGCTGTCCCAAATGCTATTACACCACATCACAAGCAAAATCACAAGTAAATAAAACAAAGAAGAACAAGTTTGAAAACACAGTTAAGAGAGATCAAGAGCAATTTACTCCAGAAAGTGTCTTCTTGTTATGACAAGTACTGATAGCTTTGTCTGCTTTAAAAATCTACTTCACCATGAAAAACACCACAACACAAAAAAATAACAAATATTAACTCAAATCAACCAAAATCAGCTCGCATTGTCAATTGAGAAGGCCTAAATTTTGAGGATAGTAAAAAAATTAAGAAGCCCTAAAATAAAGTTTAAAAGAAACCAAAATGGTTTTACAATTAAAAATTAATAAAGTAATAACTATGATTTATTTACCCTGTTTATTATTATTTGACTATGAAGAATTCAAATATACCTATAATTGACTATTGTGCAGTTATCCCAAATTTTTATTAAATCATTTTTTGGGATGAAGATAAGTTATACTTGTCAATTTACCTCTGTATAGAATATCATTTTTGCAATACATTTTCGTGTCTATTGCAAGGTCAACTCGAAACACATATTGCACTAAACAAAGTTCCCACACAACTTCTATTATCTGTTTCAGCTGCTCGTACCTATTTACAAATATATCCACCATTTTCAACACAATATATTCAAGGTCTAACCTATACCTATTAAAACTGAAAATGCAATCCAAACTTCTCAAATCAAGGGCAAACACATTCAACTCAAACATCTCAAATTTACATTCAAAAACCCCCAAACTCAAACTTCTCAAATCAAGGTCAAACATATTCAATTTAAACTTGTCAAATTAAACATTCAATTAAAACTTCTCAAATTAAACTTAAATTCAATTATATAAACTTTCAACTAAAACATTCAATTCAATTTAAGTGAAAATGTATGTTCGGGTCAATCTAAAGTCAATATAAAGCCAATACAGTAGCCTCCAAACTCAAACTGGGTCAATCTAAAGTGAATCTAAAGCCAATACAGTAGCCTCCAAACTCAAACCTCTCAAATCAAGGTCAAACACATTCAATTTAAACTTGTCAAATTAAAATGCAATCCAAACTGAAGAAACATATTAAACTATTACACTTAAATTCAATTATAAAAAATAACGATCTATAAAATAACAATCTATTAAACTTAAATTCAATTATATAAACTTTCAACTAAAACATTCAATTCAATTTCTGTCAAATTAAACTTCTAAAATTAAACGTAAATTCAATTCAATTTAAACATTACCCGATACACAAATCTAATAAGAGTCAACAACATCAAACAAATTAAGCATTAGCCATTCATCAAAAGCTACTTTAAGAAAATCAAATTCAAAATAAGCACAACAAAAGCACCACAAAAACCCGGTTTTAATGAATTCTAAAAAAATCGAATACAACCCAAATCAAAAACAGCAATCCAAATAAATCAACCCAAAGCTTTTTGAAAATAATCTCATGAACCAAAAAGAGAATGATTTTAATTGTTCATGCTTTACCCATATAATAGGATAGTGTAACATTCGAGAAAATTAATTCGGGATTTTAAAATAAATAATAATTATTATAAAAAGAAAAAAAAAATAAATAAATAAAATACCCCTTCTTTTTCCTTCCATTTCGTGGGAACCAAAACCCAAACCCCATTTTTCCTTCTTCCTCTCACTCTTATTTTCAATACCCAGTAAACCCAAACCCCTTGATCAAGACCCCCACCTTCTCACGCCATACCCTCATAAAATGGTAGCTTCACACTGAAATTCTTCAAGCAATCGTTCGGTCTCCCTTTCCCTCGAGTTTCTGAATTCGTGCGCCTGAGAACCACCATTGGTTCTCGGTGGTTTCTTCCCAAAACAGCCGCGGCAACAGCCTTTTTCAGCAGCCTGTTCATGTCATTTTCCGGGCAGAAAACGCAGTCAGATTCGAGTCTTCTCCCTCACCATTTTGGTTTGGATACGACTACGCCGATGAACGATCTTCTAAAAGATTATGTTGAACCGGTTTTGGCTATCTGAAGCGTCGGATTTGGTGAGTAGTAGTAGTCCCTTAAAGGGTCTGGCCAGACTACTGTTTTGAAAATAATTTTTTTATATATCAAATTGATTTGAATTGATGTTTATTGATGATGAACTGGTTATGAATGATTATGATATGGTCAATGGATCGAGCTGCGAGCTGGCCATTGACGGAGTTGAGGGACACCGTCCCCTACTCCTTGTTTTTGAGGTGAATTGTCATTCAAATATTGACTAGCCTCACCCGAGAGCGACATAGTCATAGAGCTATGGGGCACCTCTCAAACTAGACTCCCTGTGCGCACATAGATCTAGGGAAAGGATGTTGCTTTTAAACTGATGTTTTGAATTATAATGTTTTGTTGTTTTGGATTGCTACTTCTTATTCAGTTAAATCCGACCCCCTGTTGTTTCCATCTTTTAGATTGTTTACAGATCGGAACCGATCGGGAACGATGGGTTAACGGAGTTGATTAGAGTTCCAAGGATGTTATTATCAGCTGAGCACGTAGAGTTTGTAATTTTGTATTAGGCTTTGGTAATTGTATATTAGTCTAGACTGTATTGGTTATGTTAGACTTTTTTGGAGACTTTTATGATTGCTTTGTGATTTAGATAGATGTTTGGATTGGAAATTAGCTGATTTAGCTACGTTTTAGAACTAAAGACTCTTTTGCGCAAGTTTGGAATCAAGATTTGAGTTTTTGGGTTAGTAAATCCAGTGATGACCCGTCTTATTTGGTCAACCGATATGTCGGGTTGTTACAGATAGTTGCTGATTTTTGTTAAAAAAATAAATGGGTATCCATTGACCGAAAATTAGGATTAACAAAGATCAGTACAAAGATCAGTACCAAAAATTAGGATTAACAAAGATCAGTACAAAAAGTCAAATTAAACTTCTAAAATTAAACTTAAATCCAATTCAATTTAAACATTCAATTAATTGTGAAAATGTATGTTTGGGTCAATCTAAAGCCAATAGAGTAGGCCCGTTGTCAACCAAAACAGCAAATGGAAAATAACAATCTATAAAATGCAATCCAAACGAAGTAAGTACTGTAGAATTGATGCATACCAACACAGGAGAAGTAAATGCAAATGTCTATTCACAATTGAATGCAAAAGGGGGGAATTGAAGCTAACCTTTAGCAAGCAAATGAAGCTGCTGAAACAGCAATAAATAATCAAATAACACCATCACCATCCTTGATCTGAGCCGCCTTGCAAGCCGCCCCCAAAACATGGAGTTCTAAAAATTTAATGAAATGAGAGGAGAAGAAAAGATGTAGGCAACTATAGACTGGTTTTTTCGTGGTGGGTATTAACCAAGAGAGAGGAGAAGAAAAGATGTAGGCTACTGTAAGGAGCTAATATATGCTGATGCTGATGCTGAGATGGTGCAGATTGTCGAAAGTAAGAGTGAGGTGGAGCAGATTTAGATGATGTGGCAAGAGTACTGTTCATGGAAGGCTCCATGAACAGTGTTAAAGCGTTGCAAACATTTTAAAGTAAGAGGATATATATAAGTGATATTAATTTAAATTAAATTTAGATACAACTTGCAATTTTTGCTAAGTAATATGAGTTGGTAGTATTTTTATATAAAGTAGTTAAATATCAAGAATAAAAAACAAGAATTATAATATTCGTTACGCTTTAAGTTTTTAGGGCATTTTTCATCTTTTGCTCTGAAGCCTAAAAAACAAAACAACTCTGTTGACGATTTTTCATATCACAAGACTATGGTTCAATTCATCACTTACAGAAAAAATTAATTTTCTCTTCCCTTACTTGCAGGAACTCTCTAGCTTACTCACGAATAAAATAAATAAAAGGAAGCCATTAGCCATATAAAAACTGTGGCACAAGCTTGTTTAATTTACAAGTCAGTCATACTCATAATGTTTTCCAAGGATTTTAAGAGTACTAAAATAATCATGAGTTGCCGGTAGAGGTGTTCAATGGGGCGGGTTATACTTTAACGGGTCATTAGCGGGTCGGGTCAATAATAAGGCGGGTCATTAACGGGCCTTGGTGTAAAGGGTCGGGTCGGGCCGGATAATTATAAGTATTAATTGCGGAAAAAAAATTACCACTTTTTTTTTATATTTTTAAATGATATTATTATATACATAAGTGGGTCGATCCATCGGGCCATAAAATATAATAAAAAATTTATTTTATGAACTTTTCAAAAGGGTCAAATTGGGTCGGATTTAAATGGGTTTGACCCGTCTCGACCCGTTTAACATTTGACATGACCCGTCCCACCCCGGCCCATTTAAATTTTGACCCGCCCCGCCCCGACCCGGTCCGTTGAAGACCTCTAGTTGCCGGTAAAGGCAGGTTAAGAACAGATAAAAGATAACTACAACTAGATTTGTGGACGAGTTTCTTAGTGTTCTTGTCAAGTATTAGACACAAAAATTGCAAACCATATTGAAAAATTGTGGTAAGGGCCGTGATTACAGTATCAGAATTTGAGGTAACGAGAGTGATCGCAGTATCAGTTGAAATCATATGATATCTCTTAATACGACTCAAAACGCGATTTTTTTTACACTTTGCAACCTAAAAATATCGATTTTTTTTTTTTTAAACACCTTTACAGCACGACAGATACGATACAATGCATCTTATTTTAACTCAAATTTTAAGAAAGGGAGCGAATATATGGACAAAAATTGTCGCTGTTAAAACACGTCATGAACCAAACAGTCCGAACACGTATATTGTGTGGTCCCTTTATTGTGGCAATCAGCAAAAGTGAGTAATTGGAGATTTTTGATCCCGACAAACCCACTCTTAATGGCTTCTTAATCTTATACCATCCATTTTGATTTTTTTTTGTAAATCATTAATTCATTAATTAATTCAATCTCCATCCCGTGACATATAATGATTTTTTCGTTTTTCATTTGATATTACGTACACTTCTTTCAGAATACTCTAGCAAAAAAAAATCGCTGGAGTATTTTCTCAAATTTATCAAATTTTTTACTTCATATTGAATATTGTTAAAATTTAAAAATAATGTCTTTTAATTAAAATAAGTACACTTCTTTCAGAATACTCTAGCAAAAAAAAATCGTGGTTTTTCCATATTTAAGATAGGTTCGAAATTTATAATCAATCAAATTAAAGAAATTCCTAACAATTCACAATGTATTTAAACATGCACATTGGTTATCAGCATTTGTAAGGTGTTCGATTGCAAATTAACCTTCAAATTTAAAGCTCTCAAATATTAATTGACATTAGTTTGCATTGCTTTTACTTGAATTTAACTACTTATTGTCAATCCTCAATTTTTTTTTCAAAAAATGTAAAATAAATAAGACCTTAAACTTTACGATGTATTTTTGCTCTAGAACATAGACTTAAATTCAAATCAATATAAGATAATTTCGAGCTTAGACATGAAAGACTTAACAATATTGACTAAAGAAATATCAAATTAACTAATAAAAAACATTAAAGTAAAACAAGAAAAAAATTTAAAATAAAATAAAATTAATAGGAGGAAATTTTCTCCTATTCGTTATTTCATTGATCACAAATTCTTACTTGAGACCGTCTATACAATAGACGTCTCAAGTTTTGCGCTGACCCAATTTATAAATTTTAAAAAAAAACTAATTGGTAGTTTTGTAAGTTAAAAGGAAGATGTGGTTGGGCTTTTAAGAGACGTCTTTATTATAGACGGTCTTTCAAGAAAGAGCCTGTTCATTGATTGATTAGGACATATTATTGTCAATTTCAGTACATTAAGTCCTAAAAGTTGTCGGCACAAATGGTCGAAAGATATTGCGAGACTCTTGATCACATATGTAATAAAGACACTTGAGGCCCATCTTAAATCACGCCCATTTACTTCCATATAAATATACCTTTCCTTTCTCTCGATTCAATTCAATTCAACCCAAACAATCCTTAACAAATGCTATTCCTATTACCTTATCATCAATCTTCCAACATAGTCCGTAAAAACCACAACCACAACCATGATAACTTCACGTATAGCAAGAATTGCATTAGAAGTTGCACCATCGCAATTTGTTAACGTTATGAGACGTCGAGCATCGAACAATTGTAAGATGCTCGACACCATCCATGAAGAAGATAGAGATAATATTTTCGACTCGTTGTCATCTAAAGCTTTGAGGACTAATACTCCTATTAGCGTTGCAACGCAATCTTCTTCTTCGTCTTCTGTGGCAACTACTTCATCTTTCTCTAATATGACCCTTTCGAATCATTTGTTCACTCGGGGAGTTTAAATATGGTTATGTATTGCTAGTTTGTTACCTAGTTATTAATGCTAGCTAATTTTATGTTTCTGCTTAAGTTGTAGTCTTTTTGAATGAAATAGATACTTATATATTAATAAAGTTCTCTAATTCCACAAGAGTTTCACAAATTCTTGTGAGAGACGATCTCTAATTAGGTCGACCCATTATATATTTTTTATAATATTATAAGTAGGCATTAAGAATGATGTAACAGACATTTAAGATATTGAAAGTAGGTATTAGGGATACGATATGTAAGCATTAAGAATAACGCATGTAGGCATTAAGAATACGGTTAGTAGGCATTAATCTTTAATGGGTTGGACTTGAGATACGTTTGTCAAAGAGACAGTCTCTCAAGAGACTAGCTGCAAGAGTTTTAAGTGTTTTGTACTAAAATGCTATCAAAAGTCGGTCAGAAACAACATACATAATAGTTAATATCACTAACTGATAATATTTTCAATGAAGAAACCAGAAGTTTAATAAAACTGTATGAAAATTTCATTATTTCTTGATTGTGTATTACAGAAGGAAGTAAAAGGAAAAGAACTGAATAGTTAAATTACAAAGTACAATGGCTATATATACAAATCAGAAAGGAAAAGAGTATTAACCTAAGATGATGCATCCTGAGCTGTTATGCGTGTAACAGAAGGTTGTTGAGAGCAGAAGGTTGTTGTGAGGTTGTTATGAAGGATGTAATCAGGTGTGATGCAGTTGCAGGTGGTATGATAGGGAGTAGGAGTGTTAACATCCCCCCTCTAGCTTGATGAGATGTTAATCACACCAAGCTTGGATAGTAAAGGCAAAAGCTGTATAAACGGCAAGGATTTAGTAAGGAGATAAGCAAGTTTGTTCTTTAGTAAGAAGATTAGTGAGATGAATAAGACCTTCGAGGACCTTTTCACGAGTAAAATGATAGTCAATAGCGATGTGTTTAGTGCGTTCATGCTGAACAGGATTGTGAGCAAGATGAATAGAAGACTGGTTGTCAAAAAAAAAAGTAATAGGCTTGAGGTTAGTAACATTGAGATCTTCAAGTAAACGCACGAGCCGAGTTATTTCAGAAGCTACAGAAGAGAGGACACGATATTCTGCCTCAGAGGAAGTTTTAGACGGTGGTTTGCTTCTTTGATTTCCAACTAATAGGAGAATTACCAAGAAGAAGAATATATCTCGTGACAGATCAACGAGAATCCAAACAAGCTGCCCAATCAAAGTCAGAGAAGGCTTATAGATGTAACTGATCAAAACCATTTAAGAGTATGCCTTGGCCAGCAGTTTGAGCCACATAACTGAGGGTGTGAGTAAGAGCTTGGAAATGTAACTCAGTTGGGTTTTGCATGTATTGACTAAAAGTTTGAATCGAGTTGGATAAATCAAGTCTTGTGTGGGTCAAAAAATTAAGTTTGCCCACCAAGCTACGGTATGAGGTAGGGTCAGAAAAAGGAGGGGAATAGGATTGTTGAAATTTGAAATTAACTGTTAAGGGGGTCACAGCTCGCTTGAAAAGAGTAAGGTCATAGTCTTGGATTAACTCAGAAGAAAACTTCTTTTGAGATAATATAATACCTTGAGGCACATAGAACACTTCAATGCCAAGAAAGTAACTCAAAGTACCAAGATCCTTAATGTTAAAGACCTGATGAAGATGTTGCTTGAGTTGCTGAATTAAAGAAGGATCATCACCCGTTAGAATGATATCATCAACATAGACAACCATAATAGTAATAGAATGAGACGTTTTCTTCACGGGAATAATCATTCTTGCTATGAATTAATCCTTGATGAAGGAGTTCATTATGAAGCTTCACAAACCATAAACGAGAAGCTTGTTATAGACCATACAATGATTTTTTGAGTTTGCAGACAATGTTGGGTGGATGAGATAAACCTTCAGGAGGAATCATGTAAACTTCTTATGAAGATCGCCATGAAGGAAAGCATTGTTGATGTCAAGTTGAAACAAGGACCCGTGTTTATGAGCAACTACTGCAATATGACATCGTATTGTAGTCATCTTGACTACAAGAGAGAAGATTTCTTGATAGTCGATGCCAAATTCTCGAGTATAACCTTTAGCCACCAACCGGACTTTGTAACATTCAAGCGTGCCATCAGCTTTGAGTTTGACTTTGAAGACCCATTTTGATTCCTTTTACCGCCAGTAGGATTCTTGGTGTAGCTTTGATGATTGTACTTCCGTTTATCACCATAGAAGACCATTGATTCATTGGAATTTTGAGTAATAGCATTAACCTTCTTGTGGCTTTTCTCTTGCATGAGAAGTCTGTAGACTTAAGAATGAGTAGGGAGCTCGTCCATCATGAGGATATTGGTTCGGACTTGAGAAAACTGTTCATCAAGATGCATAAGAAAATTGATAATCCGTTGATTTTGCAACTGCTTCAAATTGCGTTTTGTTGTATCACAGGTGCAACAATTACAACTATAAATGGATAATGGATCTATGTTATCAAGTTCATCCCACAACGCCTTAGCCTTAGTATAGTATTCAACAATTACAACTATAAATGGATAATGGGTCTGGGGAGGTTGTTGTGAGTGTTAACACTAACAATGATTAGATTCTGCATACATTCAACCCTTAAATTTCATTTTGATGGAAGCCACTTACAGCATTGGGGTTCGAGTAATAAAATGTTGTACTTCAATTTCTATTGCTCAAATAGTACTTATATAAGGTTATCTGCGTGCCTAATTTTGGTGGAACTAAACTTAAGTTGTGGATAATAATAACAAAAGAAAATTACTTGTTGAATCATGTATGTTTCTTGTTTATTCATAGTTGGAAATGATCCTACACCAAAAACCCTCCAAAAAACCTAATTTTTACAAGATTAATGTTATGTAATTCAACATGTTCGAATCTTACCTAGGTGATAAACAAGGCCTACGAACCATAAGATTTTAAAAAAATCAATAAGGTTTCCGAATAATTTGATAAGTACTCTTTCTGTCCCTATAAACACCATTTAATTCGGAAGTATCTCACATATTTGAGTTAAATGGTGCTATTTCAGGGAGACAAAGGAAGTATTAGCATATAGTAATCGATAGGGGATGCAATTCCCACATTCGATTTACAATTCAGTTTGCAATATGCACATCTAGTGATCATTTCATTGCTGTGAGGATAAAACAACCTTTGTATTATATTACATGCAGTGATGCTTGTAAATAAGATAAGCTTGGTGCAATGGTGTTTGCATGAAATGATTCCAACAAATGCCTGATTTTGTAAGGCTAAGAGCAAGACCTTTTGAGTAGAGTCTTATTCGTAGCAATACTTGATCCTAGGAACTAGCAGAAGTTAGAGATTAGTTCTTACCAATAGTCCAACTAGGCGGAGTAGCGTGATTGTGGTGGCTTCGGTTGAGGAATGCTACTATAGATCAATATACGACGATGACTTAGCTGATCACTCCATTGCTCTTCTCCTTGGCCCTTGTTGCTGGCTTCCACACCACATGCACTGCCAAAGCATTTACGCTGGACCGGGCGCGTTGCTGAAAATTCTTATGTTTACACATTAGTTATTACAAGGAGTTCATAAGTCATTCTGCAAAAGAAATAAGAATATATGCATAATACAGTATTCACAAGTAGACTCCAATATGTACCCTTACTTTTTTAGGTACCAGAGCTTATTCATTGATGGCATCGTTTTCTTACAAATTCTTTATGATATTGTCACCCAGTAACAAATTACATTCCCTAGGTAGAGTTGTTCATTTGGATCAATTTGATCCCACTTGAACCTAACCCAAAGATAACTCCTAGTCTCCTCCCATACATCGAACCGAATTGATATATTAGGTAGGCACAAAGCGGGCACCCAAAATGATCTCCCCTAACCAAATGTACATCGTCTCTAGGTACAAACATGGATTCATGGTTATAACAAAACGGAAAAAGTATCATCAAACAATTCCATCAGCTTTCGAATGTATTGAGCGGATCTTTTGGATTAATGTCTGAGAAGAGGGGAAGATCAACCGGAAGCTTTTCTAGACTCACTCCCACCTCCTTCAGCTTCTTGACAAGTTCCTCGAACACAATCCTGTTTCCACCTTGTGCAAGGTGCAGGCCATCACTGCACATTTAAATGTTTCAGTTTCTCATTGAAAAAGCCTCGAGCTACAAGGAAGTTATAAATAAACTTATAAACACTCAAGCAATGTGATGCGTATTTTATCAAAGGACAAACAATCATCAACAATTTTACCTAGTCATTTTCAGCACATTATTTAACATAATACAACAAACAATTCTTTCACATATATCAACAGTTGTAAGCCGTGCAGGCTCATAACTCATTCACAAATTCTAGTGAGGGACGGTCTTTTTGAGAGACTATCTCTAATTGGGTCGACACATTATATACTTTTTAAAATATTGTAGGAGGCATTAAGAATCATGTAAGTATACATTTAGGATATTGAAAGTAGGCATTAAGATATGGTAAGCAAGCATTAAGAATAATGTAAGTAGGCATTAAGAATATGGAAAGTAGGCATTAATTTTTAACGGGCTAGGCTTAAGATACGTCTCTTAAAGAGATGGTCTCTCAAGAGACTAGCCGTAACTCATTAGCAACCATAATGTGGAAAAATATTATGTCCGACATTTTTAGTTTTAGGAAATATTGTCCTGAATAATCTCATTTATTATTAATTTGTTGTAAATAATCCCCACTATTGATTATTTCTAAATAACACAACCTTTGTATAACTTTTGCTGACAGCACCCTTCCCAAATTTTGACCGGTTACTATAAGTACATCGAGCCGTTATACTCACTTTTTCTTCCTCATTATGCTTCTTTGTTGGTCAATCTCTACTCTATGGTGGTAGGTACTTACAGTAGCCAGTTAAAATGTGGCAAGGGGTGCTGTCAGCAAAAAATGTACAAAGGTTGGATTGTTTAAGAATAATAAAAAGTTGGGATTATTCACAGCAAATGGGCTAGGATTTATACAAGACAATTTTTCCTTAGTTTTATTGTTCAATAGCAAATACCTGAGACAGGTTTTTCTCCAATCAGAAAACTCTTGCATCTTGGTCCAGATATCAACTACAGGTGTCCCACATACTCTCGCAACCTCAATGCAAGCTTTGGCGTAAGCACCAGCAGCTTCATTTGTCCTCTCGGGCAGACCACTTGGATTCTCAATATAAGGGTGGCTGCACCAATTACTCAATAATGTAAACAACTTGCCTTAGGTATAGCCTCAAATTACAATAAATTAAAGGAACATTAATTGATAGGAACGAACAGGGAGACTTTACTTTAAACGTCCAGCTTCATCAATTGGAGGAGGTGTGACGAAAACAATAACAGCAGTCTCCCATCTTTTCTGCACTCAAGAAAAGCAATGTAGTCTAGTTTTTGAAGAATACTCGTTAGAACACTGATTAGCATAAGCATTAGCACACTAACGTTTCATGGTGAAGGGATGATATTTATGTAGTTACACTAGCAAAGGATCACCAAAGTACGATAATAGATCACATACGTCAAAACATAAAAGTTTCCGCAATATATGCATCTCTTACACATACTTGTAGAACTTCACAAGTCACAACCATGGCTACATTTCATGGTGAAGGAAAAACAATAAAATCAACACCGTCATATAATAAATAACGATTAGCTTCAAGAATCCAGTAAATTAAATCTGATGGTAAAAAGATTATGCTAGGATTTTAAGTTACTATTGGAGATCCTCTGAATGGTCCACTTAAAGGGTTTAATAATTCTTTCTTTGATATGTTACTGCGTCAAAATGTCTCGGGACATAAGTCTGATTTTTCAGAAGTCAAAAAAATGTATGATATCAATACTGGTGTCCAGTAGAAAACTTTTGCCATTGGCAGCCTATGTATGCCACATAAGTCACAAATGCATAGAAACCATTAGAATTTCTCTAAAAAGAAATAAACCAAATCATCCCTTTGTCTCCTATCTTTGCATTCACTCAATTTATATTGGAATGAAAGAAGTGAATAGTTACTTGATAATAGAGATTTGTTCACATTATTTTCAATGGCTTATTCAATGCACAAAGCTTCAAATACTAATATAGCAACAAGGTTACGAGAAGCGTTAACTACAATTTTATGATGATAAGAGTTTAACAAATCAACAATCAACATAAATTAAAATTTTTAAAGATTTAACTTGGATGCTAATTGAAACACACCTTTGATTAAACAGATGTCCATAACAGGAACTAACAACTAGCAGGCATCAAAGCTCTATTCTCCCCAATTTGTTTTAAATCCTATTCATCACTTCTATTCTATCATTTACCGCTACACTTTCAGTTCAGTTGGGGAGAATAGGACCTAAGCTAAGATGAGGACCAAAGAAGGGGACATGTATAAAACATACAAAACAAAGTTATCTAGTATTTTGACGATATTTAGTAATCCTAGAAGATATAAGTAATTGTAGGAAAACAAAACAATGAAATTTAGGAGTTTTTAGAAAAATATAGATTCCTGGAATACTGAAGCATGTTTCAGGGTGTTGAAGTTTCTGATGTAAAGAAGAACTCAGCACTTATTCACTAATTCCCATAAAAGAATCAACTATGATATACAATTAATTATGAGTATACGAATTTCCTACAGAATTTGATTTTTCTTTTCCTATACTTTCTATCTAGATCACATTTCAGTTGTTTACTACCCTTCCCAAAAATTTTCTCCACAAGTTGTAGTCAATGATGCAGCTAGACTACTTGTCAATACCACAACAAAGACTTTGCTCCTTGAATCGACCCCCCTTGAAATGTGCACTCTATTTCACGACCACAGGGCACTAACTATTCCTGAACAACTGCTTTGAAATATTGAGGGCTAATTTAGGTTGCAATAAAGATTTAGGTTGTCATCCAAAAAATGATCAAAGAAGAGCTAGTCTTACATTCAAAATAACTCTTTAGAAAAGAAGGTTTAGTCTAATAATACGGTTATAGTTATACATCGTATGCAAGATTTTATATAAACAAGAAAACACATCTCAAAGAAGTAATTATCCAGGTATGCGCCTTGCTTTACCTTTCAATTTAAACTTTGTTCTTCATAGTTTATTTTCACTTATTCCTAAGAAAATAAGTGTCAAATTATGGATTACGGAACTTCAATTTATGACTAAAATAACATAAGATAAGCTATAAAAGAAAGGAAAAATTACCGTGAATAATACAACCTTTTGTTAATTCCCCTACAATAATACGAACTTTTGATTAACCATGAATAATACCAACTTTGGGGGCTTTTTTCCTAGAATAATACCAACTTAAGTTTATTAACTAATTTACTAAATTTTTTTGTCATATAATCATCCATAGTTTGATTTTTAACATATTAGGTATATTGTAGGATAACACCCCTATAAGTTGGTATTATTCATGGTTAATCAAAAGTTGGTATTATTGTAGGGAAATAAGCAAAAGGTTCTGTTATTTCTGGTAATTTTTCCTAAAAGAAATTGCAGTTTACCAGACAATGTTACAGATAAGTGGATGAGATAGCTTTAATAGAATAAGAACAGATAAGATTTTTTGAACATATATATGCGTGAGGGACCATGCCATAACAGGTGGTAGGTGAAGTGCACAACACTTCTATACAAACATGAAAAATGCCTCAAATATACTTTTATTTGGCTTAAACATAACAGTGACGGAAGATGATCAATGAACAAACCAGAAGATAGGTAAAAGTCAGGATAGCAGTACGCCTAAACGAGTCGGTGGTGGATCTACATGTCGATCTCAGACCGAATCAAGAGTCAAAATCCTTAAGAGCAGGTCACTAATAACCAAAAGAGTTTTATGAACAAGAAAAAAATATATACCAAAATACCTGAGCGAACCTAGGCCCAACCTGCCTAGGCAAGAGGCAAAACCGAACTCATTTGATTAAAAATATATTTACATTAAATTGTATAACATAAAACATAGAAAAATAACCTGTTCAGCATACGTGTCGCATTTATGTAGGGTTGGTTCAACACAAGTATATAGAAAGCTATTTAAGGTTCACATCTAAGATGAGACCACAAAATATGTTACTTTAATTTCTATACGCCAGTTTACATTTCCCTAAAATTCATGTAAAAGCAAAAGGGACACTTGCGCAGATGAAGGGAGTAGTATCTAAGTTGATTCAAAACACACAAATTGGCAAATGTTCAAAAGGTAATATCAAATGAAGATACAACATTTATAATTTTTTTTCTTTTTCGGTTCATCCTTTATGTCCATTATTTCGATGGGGCAAAGATTTATAGTTCTTTGGTTTAGGATTATAATGAACTAAAGTAAAATGACTCATTAAATTATGTACACATCTAATTCATGTAAAATTGCACATGACATGTGCTACAAGGGTCAATCGGAAGCAACTCATTTGTCAATTTTATCATTAACAAAGCTAAGATTGCGTACATCTCACTCACCCTCTCAAACCTCACCCTAGGTGGGGGCCACCTAACGGCATTGGGGTAATTGAATGTTGTTATTGTTGGTGGTGCTTCATCATATATCACTATCCTGAATTCGCCACGCTGGTGGTATATGGAGTAGTATATACTCCCTATCTTTCGGTTTAAAATTTAAAAAAAAAAAAAAACACTCTTCTTAAAAACTCTGACATGATAGTATTTTACCGGAGTCCACATTAGTGCCCGTGGGCCGTGTGCTTATTAATCAAAAAAGGAGTCTGAAAGAGATGTACCTACAGAAAAGAAAGAATCCAAAACAAAAACATATAGTTAAAATCAAAATCAAAATTATTTACAAAAACTTGAAAAGAAATAGGAAAAAAAAGACTCATGATCACACCTTAAGAAAAGAAAAAATGCATCGAAGATTTTGCTTGTACTCATCCAAAGGCACGTGTTGGAAAGCAGCATAACGATCAGGAAGACATGCATCATTCGCCCCAAAAAACACCGTCACCGCCAATGGCGCCGCTTCGTCTACCGTATCAAACACCTTCTGTAATACTTTCACTGCCCATCTTGTGTTATACCCACTGTATCCTCTCAGCACTATATCAGCCTGATTTGCAGATTTTTAGTTAAAATCAAAATTGATCAAACCCCAGAAAAAATTAAGTTCAAAAACTCGAATAAGATCAAATAACATGAAAATGGCAACAAAAAAGGGAGTAAAATGGAGATCTGTTTCATTGAGACATAAAGTCGAACAGGTGGTGTGCATACCGTACGAGAGAAATGGTTTGTAAGTAAGGAACCCCAACCTCCATTATTGAAAGATTCTTCAGTTATGGAGTCTCCAAAGAGGTAGATTTTAGGTCTCATGATGAGTTTGTGTTTCTCAATGCTCTGTTATTTGTATTAACTCAGTTTTTGTGGCATTCGTGGAGTTGGAAAGGAGTGAAGTTTTAAAGAAGATGATTCAGAAAGAGTATCAAAAACTGCAGAGCATTAATGGCATAAGAAATTTAGATGGGATTGGGAACTTGGGAAGATACAATAATTGCAACTTGCAAGAGTCAAGAGTGTGTTCTTATAATCGAAGTATAGTATATATATATAAAATAAAAAAAATAAAAAAATGTCAACTAAATTTACATTTAAACTAACTAATTACAAATTGATTATAATAATTTTTTTTTTAATTCAAAAAAAAAAATTATTATAATCAATTTGTAAATTAAAAAAAAAAAATTCATTTGATGAATAGTGGGTATGATGTGTATAAAAACTTATATGGTTTATATATACGTGAGTCATTTTATATTTGACCGTAAAAGTGTATATTTAAGTTTTCAGTTAAAGATAGTTTTCGTTTTCTTGTGTGTTTCGTTGATGTCAATATGAAGTATTTGATTTAAAGTAAATAATCCCTCGATTCACATTTATTGTCCCGTTTGGTTGGGCACGGATATTAAGAGTTGGATGAGATTCACAAAAAAGGTGATAGTTGGAGTATTTTAATTGATTAAATTAATTGTAAACGTGGTAGTTGGATATTGTAAGAAGTAAAAGTGGGGGTATTTTGGTCATTACTTGTGAGAACAAGGGATATTTAAGTAAAAAAATCATAACTAAAAATAGAAATAAGACATTTAAGATGAACCTATCCAATAAGAAAATGGGACAGTAGTTGTGAATCGAAAGGAGTATTATTTAGAGGTAGGGTGGGGTTATATTTATCTATGATTTACGTCTATCCCTTTTATAATTTCTATGTGATTTTGATTCTAGTCAAATGAATCTGATTAGAATATTTCTATCCCACTTACTCTATAATTTTCTACCTCGTACCCACAATTTTTCGACAAGATCTAGTAAGATCAATTTTTATACAGACCCAATATGTTTGAGCTATAAATGAAATTTATCTCAAATATGTTTTTCAAAAATAAAATTTTCTTATGAATGATATGATGAATTGTTGTTAGCATTTTTAGATGTGGAGACAATTTAACTCAAATGTAATAGGATGGATATAACATATAAGATGGATATGTATGTGAATATGTGATGATGTATCCCATTAAATAGTTAAATACACGTGGAAGGATACTTGTATCAAAACTTATTCTCTATAGGTGATGATTAAAACCGTAAACGTTTAACAATAATAATAGTGTCAAATTCTTAAATTAAAAAATTAGGTTAACTACATAAAAATCAATATATTGATTATGTAAATTCGAGCTTTTTTGTGCGATAAATGTTTCGTTTTCATTTCCAAATAATCTCATATAGTACAACTCTACATCTTACGTATGGACGTTGATTGCTTTCAATCAGTCTCCTGAGGGACTGTCTTTCTGAGAGATGTCTTTCAGGCCCAGTCCAATAAAGCTCAATACATACTCTTACTCTATATTTTCCTTTATTGGTTGACCAAATTAGAGATATTTCTCAAATAGACCGTCTCACAAGAATTCGTGAATTGCTTTAATAGATAAAAACTAGCTTTCAATGGAGAAGAGGGGAGAAGGATTAAGCTACTTTGGCTCCACTTTTGGTGTTAAAGTGTATCCACCACTATAGTCAAATGCACCACTCTCGTTATGTTTCTTTGCTAAGGCATCCTCATATGGATGCTTAATAGCTCCTTTTGCGGTTCCAAGATCCGTAATGGATGAAGATGTGGAAGTCGAGCCTGTATTTAACCCGTCATTTTGAAGTATAATCTCGATCTCTTTAACGACATCACTCATTGTTGGTCGGTCTGAAGCACTTTCATCTACACATTGTACGGCTAGCTCAATGAACTTTTTGAACCCCGATAAATTTGAAATGTTCTTAATGATTGGATCTATTATCACTTTCAAGCCGTAAAACTCTTCCTCGTTCTTGTCCATCATTGTTTTAACTTCACGGACAATGTACTTCCCTTTTTCGATTGGCTGCTTAGCGGTTACTAATTCTAGCATAACAACACCGAAGCTATAAACATCGCTTTTCTCGGTCAACTGTTGTGTCAAGTAATACTCGGGATCAAGATAGCCCTGCATTCAAGTTAATTACATTACTCAAAGACGATGAGACTAGATTACGAGGAAAATAGTTACGAAAACAATAATCTTACCAGCGTTCCTTTCACTTGGGTAGAAACGTGACCTTTTGAGGTGTCGGAAACCAACTTACATAAGCCAAAGTCGGAAACCTTGGCCGTCAAATTTTCATCCAATAATATATTGCTAGACTTGACGTCTCTATGAATTATCGGAGGGTTTGCAAGTTCATGAAGGTAGGTTAATCCTCGAGCTGATCCCAGAGCAATGCGCAGTCTTCTCTTCCAATCGAGCTGAATGCCAGATCTTCCTGCATCATGGATGTGTAAAAAGGATAAATGAAACGTTCGTAGGGTGTCAATAATAGTCGTTCAATGTAAAGAATCAACCCAAAAGAAATTACCGAGCAAACTATCTCTCAGTGATCCGTTGGGCATATACTCATACACTAGCATTTGTTCCCCTTGTTCAAAACAAAACCCCAAGAGACCAACTAAATTCTTATGGTGAACTCGAGAAAGCAATTCGATTTCAGTTTTGAATTCATGGCCACCCTGTGTAGATCCTTGCTGAGCTCGTTTGATTGCGACTTGTTGACCATCAGACAACACTCCTCGATAAACCTTTCCATAGCCGCCTGAGCCTATCTCATTGCGGGCAGAGAAACTATCAGTGCACTTCTTTAGTTCATCATATGGAAACCATCTAGCTCCCTTCAATTGTGGAGCACCACCGCTATCTTTGCCACTCGAACCCCAAGACACTAAAACAGAAACCGGACTGTAATGAGCAATCACTTAGTGGAATTTGTCTACTAGAATGGAAATTTGCAAGCGCTTAACACATGATAAAGTATATAAAATATCCTGGAGCCTCAGCCATTAGCCTAAACTTGACTGTACATAAGCTTACCAAACGGTCTACTCAAACTAATTGCTCTCTCAGCCCGTGTTTTCTGGTGTATGGCGTAAAATCCCACTCCAATAATCAATAATCCAAGGAAGGCACATGTAGAGGCAATTCCTGCAATTACCCCTATGCTAATGGTCGTTCCTGAACCTGCGTCTTGTAACCAAATCAACAATATTGTCAGTTTGTGTTTGAAAACTGCATATAAACAAGCCTTATACATAAAATTGCACGATGTTGTCGATGCATTACCTGGGAAGAGATACGGTGATGCAATAAAATAGTATGGTCCGAACTCCGGGGGTGGCTTAAAAGTTTGATTACTAAGATCAAAGCCAATACGCAGAATTTCTGATCGGTTGAAATATTTTTTGCCTGATGGAAATATTTCCATATGAACTTGAAGGTAGTCATCTAAGTTGAAGAACGGATTTTGTAGAGAAACCGAGCCAGGGGTTAGGCCGAGTTTCACCCATAAGCTCATTTCTAGTTTGTGGAAGGTGTTTGCGTTAGACAATTCCCTGAATGATGGCCCTCGAAAGTACATAGTCCCTTCATATGGATACGCGCACTCACAACTCTGAGGACTTGGCTTCTGATCTGCCGGACATTGCTTCTTTCCACAATTTGCTAGACTTGTAGAGTAGGGCTTTTTTGTTTGCTGCTGATTTTGACAGTAGTCGGTATTGGAGAGTGGCGTGATGCATACTGGGTTTCCGATCAATCTGTTTGTACATATAGCCATGTCGTGAATGTTAGAATCGTGCTATTGAGAAGGACACAATGGGGGTGTCCAACAAAATAGTTTGTTGGACGATTTTAGCTTATTTAGGTACAAATGGATGGTCTAGTGTTCAGAAATTAGTTGGTTGAATCAACTTATTATGAATCAACTAATTTACAACAAACTGCTCCCGCCAGCATGTTCAAAATCATTTGGTAATCAATTGATTTTTTATGAGCTGTCAAATCGGTCACTCCAATCAACTATCGGTCGTTGGCCAAACACCCCGATAACAACACCCTTCCAAATATAGTAAGACGAGGTTCTCATTTTAAAAAGAACGCGATAATACTCATAGGAGTAGCCACAGAAGTTTGACAAAGCATGTAAACTAACATCAAAGTATTTGTGTATTTAGAACCAAGTGTTACTGAAGAAATCTTGTTGTTCTCAAAATCTACAAGCTGGAGCTGTTGACCAATGCTATCACCCATATTCAATGTTCCATTGAATGAATTGTTCCTCATTTTCCTGTCAAAATTTCTAATTGTCATACGTTGAATCGAAAAGTAAAGAGGCTACTGTCAAAAAGCCCATTTTTTCGAACCAAAAACTTACACTAGCTGCATCTGTGGAGCACTAAATAGTTTTTCAGGCACAGGTCCTTGAAGTGAACCATACTCCATCATCCTAGATATGATATGTACAAGAAATGAGTTAGTATCGACTCAACATGAAAACGAGAACTTTGGTCTGAGCGTCTAACCAACATTCTAAAACTTACAGCGTAGTTAGAGACAATAAAGTCGAGAACCATTCTGGTGCTTCCGATTCATCAAAGAAGTTGTTGCTCAAGTCCCTATACGAAAACAAACATAAGACAAAATGTTGCATAATCTAAATCTAGTCAGCAAGTCTTGTATGAGACCGTCTCACATTCGAAGAAATTTTATGGGATTAATCTTACAAGTAGCTTAGAGAATCCATCCCAGTTAGATTTGGCAAAGGACCGGTTAGCTTGTTGTGCCCCAAGTTCCTGATAGTTTACAACGGAGAAATCGAAGAAAAGGTTGTATGATGACTTGTTATAGACAACAAACGTATAGTAAGAACAAAGGAAACTTCATTGTTATCGAATATGAATATCTACCGACATTTCAACAACACCGGTGAGATTGTTGAGATTCGTTGGCACTTCCCCGGTCAAGGAATTACGATCAAGGCGTCTGCAGAAGAGTTACCATCAAAAACAAGGGGGCGAAAGCGAAATGATTAAATAAAATGACTGCAGTAAAGGATTCTACTCACAGAACTTCAAGAGTCTGAACAAGTCCTAAAGTAGATGGGATTGTTCCAGTTAGTTGATTTCCATCAAAAAGTCTGTTCAAAGTAGAGCCATTAGATGTTATATTTGATAACCCAAGATATATTATTGCGTATCTAGAACCAGGCTGGCATGGGTCATGGCTCTAGTCATGAAAAATAACGTAGTTAGTTAAACTGATGTTCAGTGTTTGAACCCATGACGTTCTATATGCTTTGACAAAGGCGTTTCCAGCTAGTTACACCATGTCAATGAGAGGTCATATAATATTGGCTCAGGTAATAAATTTTTTCGTAGTTCAAAGTAAATAACATATCCGGGGTATTACCAAAAGCTTAAATTGATGTTATAACGTCTAGATATGTTATATACTCTAACAAAAGAACGTCAGATTCTTACACATGGATTAGAATCATCTCAGAACTGAAAATTTGAGGAGGAATTGACCCAGAAAGCCGGTTTTTGTTGAAGTGGCTGCAGAACAAAACATAATGAGTTCATGTATGAATAATAAGATTTTGATTCAGAAAGATTACAGAAAATACCCACAAATGTTTTGCCTTTCGTAGAAGATCGAGGCCTGGACTGTTAAGTGTTGAGACAGGAATACTTCCTGATAATTGGTTATCTGCCAAATCCAGCCAGTAAAGTTTGGAGAGGTTACCAAGTGAATGGGGTATTTCGCCCGTAAAGTTGTTGGAGTTCAGAGCCCTTTTGCAAACAAACATTAGATTAAGGCAATTTTAGATATGAAAGGAATAACTCAACAAGAATTATCACATCATAACGAAGAAATAATAGAAATAATTACAGGAATGAGAGTTCTGCAAGGTTGCCTACTTCCATAGGAATGCTACCACTGAAACCACAACCTGCCAAGATCCTGCAGAAAACATTAATATTTTTCGTTCAAGATTCAATCTTTAGTTTTATAGTGATCAAAGTTTTCAGCAAATGTAGGGGAGAATCTAGGCCCGAGTCATTGATGGCTAGAAAACAACACAAGAATGATGGGCGATTCAGCACAAATATAGAGGTGATGTTCAGCCCATCCTATACTTGTATCCTAGATTCACAATAGAGGTGTTTACCAGGGTGGGTCGACCCAGCGAGTCAAGGGTTGGGTCACATTTTAACGAGTCGTTAGTGAGTTGGGTCAATAATGGGTTGGGTCATTGACGGGCCTTGGTGTAAAGGGTCGGGTTGGGCCGGGTCGGATAATAATAGGAATTGGTTGCGAAAAAAAAATTTACTGCTTTTCTTTTTAATAATTTTATATAATATTATTATACACATAGGTGGATAGACCCAAGTCCAACGGGCCATAGAGTAGAATAAGAAAACTATTCTATGAACTTTTAAATAAGGGTCAAAGTGACCCGCCCCGACCCGGCCCGTTAAACACCTCTGATTCGCACCAACAAAAGCCTTTAATCACACTGACAACTCTTACAGAATATTCAGTTTGTGAAGATCTCCGAGTTTTGGAGTTAAAGAACCGGTGAGGCCCCGATTGAAAGACAGGTCCCTGCAGCAAATACAGCACACTGTTAAGAAATGTGCTACATATGATGTGAAAATTATGGTAATGGCCAGTGATGTGAAAAATGGGTGATGTTGTCGTACTGATAAAAATCGACAGAGATCATGTGACATCCCTTAAACAAACTTAAAACATGGTCACCCTTTGCGATACGTTCAATAATTTTGAAAATTTACAATTCAACCAATACAATACGATGTGGCTTTATTATTGCACTATGGTAGCAATGCAAACATAATCATATGTATTTTCTAGGATAAGTTTCTAACGGATGTTCATGGGATCATGGCTATGTTAGTCTACCTTCAATTATCTTCATTAAATTCCATAGATAATACTTTGTGTGGGAATTACCCTAGGACATACCATGAGCATTTGCAATATAAAAGACATTATCCTCAACCAACAGTTTAAACTAATGGTTGAAGTCCCAGGATATGTTATATATTCTAATAGGACGCGTGTCACAAAAGTCCTTTAGGCAAGAAGTGTGGATCCAACACAGACCCTCCTCATACCTGGCACTAAATATTTCACTTTAAATTTAGGGTAATTGAGATTCGAACCCGTAATCTCTTATCACGCTGGCTCATGAGGAACTAACTCAACCAACAACTTAAGTTGATGAGTAAAGCCTTAAATATGTTATATACTCTAACAATTCCATTATAATAATAGGCTTTTACCAAATACACAAATTCTGAGAAAAACAAAACATACAATGATCTCAATTCTGTTAGCCCTCCAATGTCACCACTAAGCTTGCCTTTTAGCCCCATAGTAGATAATCCCCTGTATACAAAAGTTCAGTGAATATAACATAAGCAAAAATACAGAATTCTATGATAACACAATCAATTTAGAGAAGAAAAATAAGCTCACAAGGCAGTGATCCTAGAGTTGTTGCATGTTACCCCTTCCCATAAACCAGCACAAGGATCATTAGACTTGCTCCAGCTTGGTGGTGTATTTTCCCATTGAGCCTTTAGTGATTGAATTGCAGCAACTGCACCAAAACAACATCCCAAATGTGTCAATTACCTTGTCTAGAGAGCATGCAATTGCAAATCCCATTTGTCAACAATACTTCATTATTATAATATGTGGGGAATAACCTAAAATTCTAGTAAAAATATGTTTCAACAACGACATTTCATTTCCCTAATGCCATTGACCAACTCTTAGGCGGGGTTTTGGGTTAAAACAAGTAGCTTATAGCCTAATCATTGTATTAGTTGGGTTATTCAGTCCACACGATGAGACCGTCTCGATTTGTGATATCCAATCTTACCGAGGAGGGGCCAGCATGGTCGTGGTCCGATTTATTTGATTAAAAACCTATTAATATTGAGTTGTACTCTCTATCAAAGAAATATTGAGTTGTACTCCCTTCTATTCATAGAGAATGAGACATTTTCTTATTGGGCCAATTCACTGAAAATGTCTCATTTCTATCATAACACAGCAACACATAAATATCAATGCTCTTTATGACAAAAGAGAGTTTTCCAATTACTTTTAAGTGGTCCTCCACCCCTCCTTAATTTTGTCATTCTCTATGAATAAGAGGGAGTATAACATTAACAGAAAAATGGTAATTGAATTGGTTCATCATACAAAATGGTATACACATCCTATACTAGTATTCATAATTCGCCGATCAAAAAATTGTGTAAAAAATTACTAAGGAGAAAGAAGAAAGGGTAATACCATCTCCAGGATCAGTGAGGGAGAAGAATAGCTGAAATTTGGCCAATCCCATAAGAAAAAATAGCAATATTTTGATGGCTAACATGACTATTTTGAGATGAATTTGTCCTTACATTGATAGTATTGTATAAATGTAGTAGTTTCCTTGCAAATGATGTTAAACATGATGGCCTCAAACATACACTAGTGAGTAGTGAGTAGTAGTGATTACCATTGGCCCCTCTTTTCAACCTCTACTCTCATTTTTACTTATCTTGAAAGCTACTCTAACTTTCACTATCACTTCCACTATTGTTACTAAACATGTTGTAATGCAAATTTGCCTACCCAATTGTTTTCTTTGATAAAGTATGAATTTGGCTTTTCACTTGTACTAAGTTATCTAAAATGCCTACTTCATTTTCAAATTTTAAGTACTCTATGGTTAACTTGGTTATTGGTATTAAATTGTAAGAACGATGATAATGAATTTTCAATGTAATTTAGCTACATTACTTGTAAGTGATATTTTTCCACGCAACATATTATAATCAGTTGCAAGTATTTCAGAATGAATGTAATACTTCCTCCGTTTCATAATACTTGCTACTGATAGTGACATGTTCCCCCACAACATGTCACACTCGGTAGCAGGTATTATGGAACGGAGGAAGTATTTAACAAGATTTATAATCAATGGGGAAACTTGACCAAAATTTTGAAAGGGACAAAATTTATAATAACTTTTAGGAAAATTTGCCTAAAATAATCCAAACTTTTTATGATTTTCCTACAATAATCCCAACTATTGATTAACCATGAATAATCCTAACTTTAAGGGGTATTTGCCTAGAATAAACTTGGGTAACCCGATGACCTGCTATAGTAGGTAATTCACCAAAAAAACAAATTGAATATTAATTTAAAATTGGAGAAAACTTTTGAAAATTTACATAAAAAATTCTAAATAATAAAAAAAATCATAAATTTTTTATGAACATTTTTTAACATTTTTTTTAAAATTTTATTTTAATTTATTTTTTTTAAAATAAAACTTGCTATAGCAAGTCATCTGGTCACCAGATTTACTCTAGGAAAATACCCCTCAAAGTTGAGATTATTCATGGTTAATCAATAGATGAGATTATTGTAGGAAAATCATGAATAGATTGGATTATTCTAGGTAAATTTTCCTAAGTTTTATTCATATTAATTTAATCATTAAGTAAAAAAAACCATAATACATGTACATAAGTTTATACTTGAAATAAAGTTTATCTTGAAAAATGAAGACACTACTAGCATCAACTAAAATAAGTTATAAATTAGAATATTTTTGTAGTGAACAATTTTTGTTTGAAACCGTCTTATAATGAGACATAACCATACAAGGAGCTCAAATTCAAGATAATAAGAGTACTAAGATATCTAAATTTTAACCTTTAAAATAGCGTATTAAACATTAAATAAGAGTATTAATATATCTAAAGTGTTGGGGTTGTGCTCTTGGATGGATTGAGAAAATAAATGGTAAATTTGGGGTGGATGAAGGATGGTGGTGGTGGAGGTGTTGGGGTGGAGGGTGGTGAAACGGTGGAGATTGAGAAAAAGGGTAATTAATTAGGGTTTGTGAGCGACTAATTTAGATTAATGAATTTAAGTGAAAGTCAAAGCTAATTAGGTCCGGTCAAAGGTTACCTAGCATGTCATCCAGAAATTGGTCTGAAATCGCAAAGTTTTGTAAGTTGGTGGCTATAATTCGCAAAAAAACCTTTTGCGGTTGTAATTCGCAAAGTCCCCAAACTTTAAGGTTGTAATTCGCAAATTATTCTTTTTTTATGTTGAAAACAGATCTATAAATCCTTGGATCTGAATCTGAATTTTAGAAGCTGTCAGAACCTAGATCAATGAATTATAAGCGGATTTAGATGTGGTCTATTTCTTTCAGTAGGGATAGCAAAATGGGTGTGTGGGTGTCGTATACTCACCATCTACTCATTCACTCATAGTGAGCATAATTTACAAACACATGTTTGTCCTCCTAGATATGCATTCAAAGTCATTCTCATTCTCTGGCAAACCGAGTATAACCACGATCGGTATACCCCTTCACGTTCACTTCAAAATCGCATTACATGCATTCTACCGTTATTCACTCATTATAAATGTAATTGTATATCTAATTTTATTAAAGAAAACAATTTAACTAGATAAATTAATAACTTTAATTTGTTGCCGATAATTCTATAATGTAGTGTTTGGGAACAAGTATTTCATTTCAAATTATGGATTTCAATTATGAAATCATAAATAAATAATTTGAAAATGACAAGGTTTGGGTAGTCATTCTCAAATTTCTCAACTTTAACTACTTTAAAAACAATGGTAGAAATTGAGATAAATCCAAATTTGAAAATTTTTGATTTGCTAAACAATAAATTTAAGCCAATTCCAAATTTTCAAATGAAATATGGCTCTCACATAATAGAAATATATTAAAATTAATGTTCCCTCTGTCCCTCTCAATTTGCACCTCTTTCCTTTTTAGTTTGTCCCACTCATTTTGCACCTTTTCTTTTCTTGGCAATGACCCTACTTTCTTTTTTTATATCTCATCCACAACATTATTTTCTCTCCCCATCTTAACCACTCATTTTTATCATCCACTTGTTTTTTGTCTTATTCTCCAACAAATTTTACTTTCCACTAAATATCACCCAAAATCTAATAGGTGCAAAATCATAGGGACGGAGGGAGTACAACATTAGTCTAATATGGATATGGAACGGATGAGTATTATGGGTGGATCGATCGATTATACTTTCTTCAAGCAATAGATTTCTACAACCAATATTTCAATTCATAAATATTGCCTCATCTATCCTTCCACGTGTATTTATATTTTTTACAAGGGACATACGCATGAAAGTAGACAGTATAAAGCAAGACGTAGTGAAGAAGAACTAAAAGTTTACAATGCTCCCTAAAAAAATTAATGTCCAAATAAAAATCCAATTGCCACACAATGCATAAACAGAAGAAGTAGAATCCGGCATACCAACAAGAAATCGACATTCTCCAATAGAAGGATCCAAGAAAGTTACCATACCATACCCATCAAAATCACAACTTTGTACATCTTGTTTTTGTTGTTGATAGTAACTATTGAATGCATAAGAAAGATTATTCTTTACCCCAATTCCATTGCATGAACAACCATAATCGAGTCTACTACAATCGGCAACACTACACGCGAGTTTAAAATGATTTGCCATGCTCGAAACATCGATGGATGGGTTCGCAATGCACCATCTAGACGGAAGGTACTCAACATCCTTAGCGTTTTTTAACAAGCCACCACCTAGACCGAGATTTAGTTCATATTTAGCTAACCCATCGAACGAGAAAATTCCCCAATGTCTTTCAAAGTTCCCGGGGATTGTATTTTTTGCATCCTCATCAAGTAGGCCGAAAATATAGATGTCAAGTGGAGGGACGCCTGGTCTAAGAGGCGTCCCTTTGTTGCTAAGGATATGATTTATAAGTCCTTGGTTAAATGCTCGAGCAGCCGTTAGATTTGCGCCAAAGGCTCCATCTGTAGGCCAGCCAATTTCCCCGATTTTTATAGGGATCTGACCGTACCCTATTCTGTTAAGTGCTGCGACTAATGTGTCGTAGTTTCCATCAAAGGCATTGTAATAGACGTTTGGTCCATCGATTAAAGGTTGGTTTGTGCCTGCAAAAAATGCGTACTCTTGGGGGAAATATGGATCTCCGTGAAAGCTTAGAAAGGGGTAAATATTGACGACAAAAGGTGAACCATTGGAATATAGGAAAGAAACAAGTTGAGTCATAATGTGGGTAATTTCAGGGCGAAAGGCTCCTTCAGATGGAACTAATGAGCCATAGGCATCAGCATTACAAGGCACTACTAGCTTGACATAGTTGGCAAGATTTGCTTTGACGAGAGATTGCTGCAAGTTGAGTAGAGCTGGTACAATATATGACTGAAATTGGCCGGTATAACCTGTTAGAAAAGGCTCATTTCCCACCGCGACATACCTAGTAGTAAAGGAAAATTTAAAATGAATGAGATTATTTATCAAAAAAAGAAAACATTGAATAAGATGATTTTCAACATATTTTCAAATATAAGCGCCTAATACCCAGAGCACAGATTCGGGTCTGTTTGCACTTAGTAACTGCAAACAGAAATAAACTGGTAAAAAAAGTCAAGAGTCTATTTGTACTTAGTAACTGTGAATAGGTCAAACAGTGAAACAGGCTGTTCGCAGTTGCTAAGTGCGAACAGGTCAAAACAGTCAACAGGCCTGTTCGCACACAGTCTGTTTCACTTTTTCACCCTGTTCGCACTTAGTAAGTGCGAAAAACCCAAACCTCAAATTTGAGAATTACACGCTTATATTTGAAAATAAGTTGAAAATGGTCTTTTTCTATATATTTTTTTTATAAATACTCTTACTTAATTTAAATTTTCGTAGTAAAGCAAGGATATAGCAACAACACAATAATGAGATAAAAAGATCGCAGCAGAAGGTCGGTCGAAAATTCAATAGTTAGGGCTTGCCTGGAATCACCTTATTCATTTGGGGAGAGAAAAATACAAGAGAAATAATTCAGGGAACTTAGTAAGGGAGGACATATTTTTTTGGAGTAAAAGTCATCAGGTTTGGCATTTTATTAGTGAAAATAAATTAACTCAAGAGATTCAGAAATTTATCCAACAAACTAGATAAGAAAAGCTTCAAGCATACAAAATTAAAGTTGACTTCATTGGCAATTCTGAAAAACAATGATCAGAGGAAGACGAGATCGACGCCGAAGATGAAAGGATGATAACTTAGCTATGGATTCTGTTGATTGTACTGCTATTATTGAAGGAGGAACCATTATCATGGTAATATTTACTCCAGGGGGTTTAGGGAAAATATTACCCCCTGTTTTGGAGTAATGGAGTAAACCTTGTAAAGAGTCCTTCCATTCCAACCAAATAAAATGCCCAGAATTAATGTCCCATAATGCATTACCCTTTAGTACCTGAAATCCAGGCGAGACCTTATTTGTAGAATATTTATATGTTAACTTTATGTTTACCATATACATATAGTATGAATTGTTGAACCTGTGACAATAACTAATTTATTTAGGACTATTTTGTTTTTCTATTTTTATCTACATCAATTCATATCACTCTCATTTATTTGTATTCCAATTTCTTATTTATGAATTATGATTAGTCATTTATTTATATTAAAATGTGGAGCAAGTTTGTTAATACTTTATTAGTAAAAATATCTTTTCACTTTACATAAGACGACTTAAAATAAATATATCTATTTAAGGCCCAGAGCGAATGTTCAAAAAGACTCTAAAAGGAACAACAAACAACACTAAAAACACCGCCATGCTTAAGAAGTATTTCATAAATGATGTAATCTTGTTAAATTTCATAAATTACGTAACGACATGTTTGGAAACTATGTTTTCATTTGGAAATCTCAAATTTAAAAAGTTGGATCAAATTTCACTATTGTTTTTGAAGTAGTTAAAGTTGAGAATGTGAAAATGACTAGCCAAACGTTGTCATTCTCAAATTCTTTATTTACAATTTCATAATTGAAATCCATAATTTGAAATGAAATACTTGTCCTAAACAAAAACTAGAAAAGTTACAAAATCATCTTAGGAAAAATAAACATCTAAATAAACGTATGTAAACAAATTCGACAAAAATGCATAAGAAAAAGTTATCGTCAAACAAGACCTTATTAGATTTGTTTCGATAAAAAATTTAAAATTACAAATGATGAAAGTGTTAATAAAGAGAAAATAAAAGAAATTAAAAAATGAAAAACTCAAAGAACAGTTAATTATCACCTGATATTAACAGAAGGCTTTGTATAGATGTAAGAAGATAGATTGTTTTGAACCCAAGAATCAGCAGCAGAAGGAGAAGACCCAAATATAGACAGAAAATCATTATGAATTCCCACCATTACTTGTAATTTACTTCCTCTTAAAGCATTTAGAACTTCTGGGTCTGTATCAAAAATCTTTACTTTAGAAATCTTATTCAGTTTTAACAAATCCACTACTGTTTTTGCTGATAATCTGTGATGTGACAAAGTTCCCCAGTTCACTCCCACTGCTCCTTCCCCTCTTTTTACCACTTCCACTAATAATATTATTATTCCTAATACTAACACCATTGATTTCATTATCACACAAAGCAGACTCGATGACCTAAAATTTATTTGACCTTGTAACCGAATTTGATTTGACCCGACTTTAAAAATGATACGTAAAAAACAATATTTTAAACCGACCCGAAACATATAATATGAAATTAACCTGATGACCCGAATGAACACCTTTAGCTAGTGGGCTAGCTAGTGGAATGAAGAGTAATAAAAGTAGGCTAGAAAAGTAGAGTGAAGAGTAAAGGTCCGGATGGGCGTACAATAAAATTAATATGGACTAAGTTTATATTAGACTTTTTCGTAAATAAAATTTGAAATGGAAATGCTTGAGTTGATGATGAACATATGCTCTTTTGCATTTTCAGATCAGATACCTGAAATCATTAATATTTAAAAGAATTAGGATTAATATAATAATAATAATGTGTTCTTAATTACCAACTCTTGTGTAGGGTTAGTACAAGTTGATTAATTAAGTAGAATAATAGAATTTGAAATAATTGATCAGGTAGATGCAGGGGCGGATCTAGAAAATAGAACAAGTGATGTCGATTATTTTTTAAAAAGATAATATTTAAAATTATATGGTACGAACAAGCCGAACATTTAACACAATGTACTAGGTGGAGGAGTATAGCAATAATCAATTCGAAACGATCCCGTATGAGGAAGAATAAAGCACATCAAAACATATAATTATGATATTATTAAAGGAGATAATAAGATGAAGCCAGTGAGAAGATACCACTCTCCATGAAATTTCTAAGGTAACCCTTCGGCTAGATTTTCCAGTATTATAACCTATATTAGTAATGCTACTACTAAATACTGACTCAATCATAGCTATTTTGCTCCTATTACAAATGTCATCGAGAGTAAGGAGATAAATATAGTGTGTTGACTTATTGGATTATTTAGAATTAAAGTAGGTAATATAAAGAGTAAAAATATAATGATGAGTCATGTCTAAAACAAACGACTAAATAATTATAGAACTAATTCATTTGAAACGATCAAAGTAAAGACGCACACAAAAAAAAATCATTTCAAAGCTTAAGTAAGCTATCACTTTGTATGAAACGTAGGTAACGTCAAGGATCATACATGTGTGATTCAAATATGTACTCTTTTGTCCAACTATTTAGCCCCATTTATTTTTGACACTTTGATTTTAAGTTAAAGGGTTAAAGTACCGAAATATTAAGATTTAAGAGAGAGAGAATATATAGATTGTATAAGTGATAAAGTCATATCTATTTAAAAATAAAAATAAGACAAATTTAATATGACATATTAAAAAGAAAAAATAGGATAAATTGAATAAAAATAATAAAGACTAGAAATTTTCAAACGAGAAATTCTAAGAATAAAAAATCAAAACTATAAAAACTCAAAAGCCATTTTTGGAAAAGATAGATATTAATAAAGCATTAATACAAATTAAAGTCACCAGAAAATCTTTAATGTGTGTTTTGCATTCCCGGGACCTTTGCTTCTCTCAACACATTGCCCTCCCCCGTTAAAAACTAAAAAAACAAAATGTGTATGAGGAAGGTTTCGAACCCAGGATACATGCTTTGGAGGATAATTCATTCCACCAGTTAATCTAACTCTAGTCTCTGATATTTTTGATTTTGATTTTGTTTTTAATTTAAGGGATGTCAATTGACATCATTGACACCCACTGGATCCGCCCCTGGGTAGATGAAATCATGTGTTAATTAATTAAATTAAAGGACCTAATTGTTATTCTTTATTCAGGTTATTGTCAATTAATTAAAGGGCCTAATTGTTTGTTTCTGTTAAGCTTGTACTTGTTGATGTGTCCATGTGTTACCCACATATGAGTTGTCCCACATCGGAGAAAGAGAAGAGTATGCATCACTTTATAAACTCAATGAGTAACTCCTACTATCATCAATTGATTTTAATAGTGAACTTCTTTGGGTTTATGAGTGGACTACTTCTTCTCCTCCTTGTTTGGGTTGCCCAGGCCCATTTTCTAAATTCTATCACAACTTAACCAGGGGTTATTTAGGTTCCTTTGTGCATCAGCTTAATAATAGAGTCAAGAGCTTAAGGTTATTTTATGTGCAAGTTTATGGCGGCCTTAAAACTCACGAGGGTCAGCTAAACATTAAAAAACCTTCTATGGGAAATAATAATAATAATTGTCCATTGGAAAGGTTATCATTGATTATGATCAATATACATACTTAAAAAACTCTCATTTGGGTTTTCATGTTTTCATAAATTTGTTATAATAATTCAATATTTATTCAAGATAATCATGAATTGGCAAAGACCCTGTTTAGTTCACTTTAACAAATAATTAATCAGATTTAATACATCAATTACAATAAGTAAAAATCAGTTTTATTCAGTAAAAATTAGTTTCAACTAATTAATAAAAATCAGTAAAAATCATTTTCAATCAGTAAATTAAATTCAGTTAGAATCAATACAAAAAAATTCTGATTAGTATAAATGTAGGAAAGAATAAAACTATATTTGTACAGTTACCATAAGTAGATTATCACAGAATAATTAGGCGGATATTTAGGCATATTGTTAGAGATTGAGATCACGTAAATATGGTAGTTTTGCTCTTATATATTCTGTACATTGTAAAGATGTAATTGAATGAATAAAAACACAAAAGCTTTAAACCCTAAAATCAGAGAGCATTCTGCTCTTCATGGTATCAGAGCCAACGGTGGTTCAAGGGACCGGAAACCGTTCTTAGCCTCATCATTTACCCAAAACTTACCTGTATTCATGTCTGAAACCGATGAAGCAAAGTCGATGATGGAGGTGACTGAAAAGCCAGTCACAATGAACCAACTGTTGGAAATCATTCAACACTTAAACGGAACCAAAGGCAACCAAGAAGGAGGATCCAATCAGTCCATTGCCCTCAACGAAAAACTCAATCATGAAAATTACACCAAATGGTCCAAGCTAATGTACCTGGCCATAAGTGGGCGGGGAAAGCTCAATCACATCATTGCTTCCCCACCACAAACAAACGACCCAGGATACACTCGATGGACACAACAAGATGCAACAGTCGTTTCATGGATCCTTGAGAACATTGGGGCCGAATTGGTCAACAATTTTCTTGATTATCCAACAGCACGAGATCTATGGCGAGGGATTGAAACCCTATATAGCAGTGGACAAGACGAACTGCAAGTCTATGACTTGACAGTTAAAGCCAATACAATGAAGCAAAATGATGAAACCATCGAAGTGTTCTACCAGAAAATGGTCTCACTATGGAAGGAGATCGATAGGAGAGTCCCAAATCCGATGAAACACACAGAGGATATCAACATCTACAACAACATCATGCAAAGGCATAAACTGTACCAGTTCTTAGGGGGAATCAACGAATCCTTTGACAAAGACCGACGGGATATACTCAACAAAACACCTCTACCCACGGTGGAGGAGGCGTATGCCATCATAAGGAGGGAAATTTCCAGGCGAGAAATTCTCACCGGAAAACCATCATCGGAGTTAAACTCCTCAGGAATTGGTCATGGACTAGTAACAAAAAAACCATCATCGGAGTTTGACTCCTCAGGAACCGGTCATAGCTTCATCACAAAATCAAAATCGCCTTACAAAAACCGGCGTGATGAAGAAGACAAGACCCACCTTTATTGTACTTACTGTGGTGGAAATAAACATACCAAGAAAGGATGTTTCAAGCTGATTGGGTTTCCAGATTGGTGGGACGAGTACCAAACACGCTGGAAAAAGGAAGGAGGAATTTAAGAGGGCTGATGACCGGAAAAAATGGGGCGGTGGACCACACGCTTGCTTAACAGCCGACCATGCAACAGATCAAAGGAGGATCGAAAATGGTAAAGCCATGAAAGGGGATGAAGGTAACATGAGAGAGAAAGAAGAAGAAGGTAAAACGACTACTGGAGTGGGTCGAAAGTCACTCCCTCACTCTCCCTCCTTCTCTTTTATAGTAGATAAAGCCCTAGAGTATTCTAGACCTAAACCCTTGGCACTTACTTGTTTTAAAGAAATAAATCATGAAAATAAAAAGTGGATTATAGATTGTGGGGCCACGGACACCATGTCTTATGACCCCTGCGATTTTATTTCTTTCGGGGACATTAAAAAGCCCCTAATCCAGACAGCAAATGGTGATTGTGTAGCAGTTAAAGGTACAGGGACAATTTAAATTCTCCCGGATATTTTTTTAGAGAATTGTCTACTAGTACCAAATTTATCCTACAAGCTCCTGTCCGTTAGTCAACTGACTAAAGCTTTGAATTGTAATGTGCTAATGGGTTCAAATTGTTGTGTTATACAGGATCTGCAGACAGGGAAAAATATTGGGCGTGGTATTGAGGAAAATGGTTTGTACTATGTGGAAGCGGTGTCTCAAACTGGTTGTGCGGCACTTGTTCGTGGATCAGTGGAACAACAACTGTGGACTTGGCATCGTCGTCTTGGTCACCCTTCCCTAGGTTACTTAGAACATCTTTTTCCCTCTTTACGTGGTTCTAAACTAGTTTTTGATTGTGAGACTTGTATTTTGGCAAAGAGTCATAGACATTCTTATTATCCTAGTTTGAGTCGTACTAGTGAACCTTTTATGCTTATCCATTCTGATTTGTGGGGCCCAACTCCGGATGGAAGAATATCTGATTTTTCGTATTATGTTTTGTTTATTGATGACTATACTCGTATGAGTTGGGTTTATTTTATTAAGCATAAGTCTGAAGTTTATGATATCTTTGTTATTTTCTATAAAATGACTCTCACTCAATTCCAAAAGCAAATTCGTATTCTCCGATCTGACAATGGAAGAGAATATGTTAATCATAAAATGCGGGATTTTTTCTCCCAAAATGGACTCATACACCAAACCTCCTGCCCAAACACTCCCCAACAGAATGGGATTGCTGAACGGAAAAATAGGACTCTCTTAAATATGACATGATCACTCATGATCGAATCCTCTATTCCCAACATTTTTTGGCCGGAAGCCATCGCTACCGCCAACTATATCACCAATCGTCTTCCCACTAAGAGTCTTGACCATAAGACCCCTCTCGACACTCTATCTACGTTCACTACTTCTCTCTACCTTCATTCTCTTCCACCTAAAATCTTTGGATGTGTAGTGTATGTCCATCTGCATAAACAGCATCGAACTAAGTTAGAGCCACGAGCAATAAAATGTGTTTTCGTCGGGTATGAGACGCACCAAAAGGGATATAGATGTTACGATCCTCGTACTAACCGCATACATGTTACCATGGATTGTGATTTCCAAGAGGAAACCTACTACTACCATCTTAGATGTCAGGAGGAGAAACCGATAAGTGACGATCTAAGATGGCTCACAGTTAACACAGGTCAAATTGAGCAAGATGACACAGTCGCCGAGACTGCCGCCATTAATACAGAAGTACAACCACCACCTCTACCACAATCATCACCCCTGTCTAGCGATCTTTATGAGGTAGCTTCTCCTCCCTTGTCTGATAATATTATTGAGAATGGAGAACATGTTATTACTGAGCCTATGCAGGAAAATATCATTGAGACTCCTACACCTCTAGATGAATCACCCAAGTACAAACTTCCATCACGAAGTACTCGGGGGGTTCCTCCTAAGAGGTATGATCCAGAATATGAAGATCAGAGGTCGAGATATCCGGTTAACACAGACAGTCAAGAGGGTATGTCTGAATCCGCCAAGGCATTTGATGCTGCTCTTTATTCAGCCAAGATACCAAAAACAGTCGAAGAAGCTCTTGGTACAAAAGAATGGAGGGGGGCTATGGAAGATGAGATTGGAGCACTTATGAGAAACAGAACATGGGAAAAATGCACAATTCCGAAAGGGGAAAAGGTGGTAGGTTGCAAATGGGTGTTCACTATCAAGTATAAAAGTGATGGAACGATTGAAAGGTACAAAGCTCGGCTAGTGGCGAAAGGGTATACCCAGACTTACGGGATTGATTACTCTGAGACTTTCTCTCCCGTTGCGAAGATTGACACTATCCGGGTTCTTTTCTCCATAGCAGCAAATAAAGACTGGCCTCTACACCAATTTGATGTGAAAAACGCCTTCCTACATGGGGAGATTAAAGAGGAAGTCTTCATGCAGGCACCACCAGGGTTTACGAAGCACTTTAAAGATGGAGAAGGATGCAGATTATGGAAAGCACTCTATGGTCTAAAACAATCCCCCCGAGCTTGGTTCGGCAGGTTTACCGTAGCTATGAAAAAGTTTGGCTACCATCAGAGTAATTCGGATCACACTCTGTTCTTAAAGAAGAGAGAAGACTTGATAACATGTCTCATCATATATGTAGACGACATGATCATCACAGGAAATGACAGAAGGGAAATACAGTCTTTGAAGGAGAAACTGTTTGGTGAATTCGAAATGAAAGACCTTGGGCAATTGAAGTACTTCCTTGGGATAGAAGTCCTAAGATCGAGAAAAGGGATCTTCATATGTCAGAGAAAGTATATCTTAGATCTCCTAGCTGAAACAGGGATGCTAGAATGCAAACCAGCTGAAACACCGATAGTGGTAAATCATGGCCTCAGGACTATTGAGGGAGGTGAAGCGGCAAACAGGGAACAATATCAGAAATTAGTAGGGAAACTGATCTACCTTTCACATACCCGACCAGACATTGCTTACGTAGTTGGGATAGTAAGCAGGTTCATGCATCAACCCCAGAGTCAGCATATGGAAGCAGTAATGAGAATTTTGAGATACTTAAAGGGGACACCCGGAAAAGGGATAGTATTTGGCAGAAATGAGCACTTGAAACTTCAAGCATATACAGATGCAGACTGGGCTGGTGATAGAGATGACCGAAAATCGACGTCAGGGTACTTCACTTTTGTGGGAGGAAACCTTGTCACTTGGAAGAGTAAAAAGCAAAAGGTTGTGGCCTTATCTAGTTCCGAAGCAGAATTTCGAGGAATTGCCAAAGGGATAACAGAAGTTCTGTGGATTCGGAAACTTCTTACAGAACTTGGTTTTCAGCAAGACGACAGTTGTGAACTAAATTGTGATAATAAAGCAGCAATAAGCATCTCAGAAAACCCCGTGCAACATGATAGAACCAAGCATGTAGAAGTTGATCGGCACTTCATAAAAGAGAAACTTGAAGCAGAAATCATTCATATACCTTTTGTTCGATCCAGAGAGCAACTTGCAGATATTCTCACTAAGGATGTGGGAACAGATCAGTTCCAGGATGCATTGTGCAAGTTGGGCGTGCGGAATCCGACGACTCAACTTGAGGGGGAGTGTAGGAAAGAATAAAACTATATTTGTACAGTTACCATAAGTAGATTATCACAGAATAATTAGGCGGATATTTAGGCATTGTTAGAGATTGAGATCACATAAATATGGTAGTTTTGCTCTTATATATTCTGTACATTATAAAGATGTAATTGAATGAATAAAAACACAAAAGCTTTTACCCTAAAATCAGAGAGCATTCTGCTCTTCAATAAATCAGGTACAATTAGTAAAAATTAATTTCAGTCAGTATATATAATTAAATCAGTAAAAATCAGGTTAACTATGGTTTAGTTATTTCTCTCCTTTTGTTTGTATGGATTTTTTAGACTTAATTCTAAATGAAAATAAATATTATCATTAGCTTTTTTTAATTATTACACGTCCAATTTTTAGCTAGTTAATGCTCTACATGATAAATAATTTTAAATAATAAAAACTAAATAAAGCATAAATAATTATTAATTAATAGTTACTAAAAAAATTAAACAATGCATAAATGTAAAAAAATTTGATAAATAAATGGCGAATATTATTCAAATGTAGTTGGAGTATTAGTTAAGAACAAAGAATAATAATTGGAGGAAATTGTTAATAATAAACTAATTTTTATTTGATCCGCTGAAAATAAATTCATATATTGTTTATCGTGCATGAAATAAACCCATCTATTAAGTTTATTTGCCCCATTTAAAAAATTTCTTTGTAAGTTAAACAATAAAAATTAAATAATAGTTAAATCTATGTTTATCAAGTATACTAATATAAGTGAATTTTTATTTAGAAATTAAATCATGCTATATTTGGAAATGATGATTTTATTTGGAAATTTGAAATTGGCTCAAATCTATTGTTTGACAAATAAAAAATTTTCAAATTTGAATTTGGATTAAATTCCACCATTGTTTTTAAAGTAGTTAAAATTAAGAATTTGTAGTCATGGATAATTTGGGGAGTAATTTATAGTTTATTTTAGTACTTTATTTACAGTAAAAGTTCTTTGACTAGTGCCGACTTTGGGATTCAGTCTCACCCCTTTGTTTGACCACCAATTCACCGGCCGGCAACCTACGCCTAGCGGCTGTTCTCCTGAGCCTTTCTTCTTACAACTCCTCCATTCTACTATCATCCATGAAATGACTGCAGAATTAAGGAAGAAAACCTAAATTCAACTATCATTCTAAGGTTAGTATCTTCAACTAATTTATCCTCTATCTACTTTTTGTTTCTCTTCATTTTTAGGTTAGATTAATCTCTGATTGTTAATTCAGGGATCACTTTTCCAACATCGTAAACAAACTCACAAGTCTGATTATCATTTGAGGTTTAAGTCATTGTTTATAAATTGATCTAAAATAAAGAGTTCCTTTCATGGCAAAGATTGAATAACTTGATTATTGATGTTTATTTTTCCCTTTTATTCCGTTAAAATTTGAGCTCAATTAACTTTATGGGTTCATCTCTAGGTTTACGTTTGACAAAAGTCTTGGATTGTGGGAATTATTCCTCATTTTTATTACCTCTATAGAAGGTTGCTAAAACCTACTATTTGTGACTTAATCTTTCTATTAAGCAGGTGCGGAGCGAAAAATACAAATTTTTAAGACCCTATTTATTTTACATTTCTCGCTATATTTTGAGGTCCTAAAAACAAGTAATTAAACTAAAGTAAACGAATTGAAGTTATATTAGGTAGATGGACACTGTAGTAAAGAAGGGTGAAGGTACATTTTTTGGGTTTAATGTGCAAGATCACTGGCATTCACAAAATTTAAAACACCCAAAAATTTAAGGTTGGTTATTGGAGCATATGTTTTAGTTCGGTTTGCCCTATGTTTGGAAGACTTGGTTCCCTGAAATTTCAAATTAGGTGGAGTATATGTTACATGAGCTGGGGTTCGAAGATATTGAGGAATTTTGGGTGTGCGAGAGATGATGATGGTTTAATGAATTTTTTATGTGATATTATTTCCTTATTCACCCGAATATCTTTTTTATCCTTGTCAACTTAAATGTTGAAATGCCTCCTGTTTTTTGGTTGTGGACCTTGTAATTTTTTCCTACTTACATAAATGTCATTTATTTATTAATCCTTTTATTTATCAATGTTAAACTGACATTTTGAAAATCTTTAATCTAGTTAGCATTGCCAACAATGGATCCAGTCTGTGGGAATAGTCTCAGTAACAATCCTAATCTGTCCTCAAAGCAACGGCTCCGTTGGACCCATGAACTCCATGAACGTTTTGTTGATGCAGTGGCACAACTTGGCGGGCCAGATCGTAAGTTTCTTTAATTTTGGTGATGCTTGCTTAAATAGAATGTGTTGGACTGAGGATCTTGGACACTCACCTTCTATGTCTAAACAAGGGTCAGATACTTAAATTTTCCGTCGTCTTGTGGTTTAACACCCGCCCGTCTGCCCTTCATTTCTCAAAAGAAATCTAAAAATTCTTAGTGTTTTTATCTCAATTTTTGTCCATCTTTCTTAAATAAAAGTGATATTGAATGCTTTCTTAAATAATACTCCCTCCGTTTCTTTCTTATTGTCCACTTTCCTTATTTGGTCAGTTCATTCTAATTGTCCACTTTCTATTTTTGGCAAAGATTTTTTACCTAAATACCCCCAACTACCCCAACTTATATTATTTAAAATACCCCACCTACCACCTTTTCAATTATTATAATCACTTAAATACCCCAACTACCACCTTTACAATTATTATAATCACTTAAAATACTCCACTACCATTTTTCTTAATTTGCGTGCCCACTAGAAAGTGGACAATAAGAAAGGGGTGGAGGGAGTATGTGTTTTCAACTTTGCTCAGTGGGTTTTCATTGCAAACCAAGGTGTCTACTTAAGGATATTTATGAACTAGTGGCTAGTAATGAAGCCTTCACTTTTGTTTTTGTTGCTGTGAAGAGTCTGCCTATATATTTGTTTGATGCTGCTAAATGTGAAGTAGTGTGCTCATTGTTTTGAACAGTCAGTACCACAGCAATTTTAAGAATTTAATTTCTTTGACTCTTTTTTTTTTTTCTCTAACTATAATTATATGGTGTCATTTATTTGTAATCAATTGGATTATTTTTCATTATTTACCACAATTTACTCTAGAAGTAATGTATTATTTCTTTCCACCTGGTTCATGAAACTACACTTAATATCAAAATAAACCTCAGTGAGAAAGGCTTGTGTAAGATATTTTTGAATGGAAAACATAGCTTGTTGCATTCTCTTATTCATCACTAGTTGATCTTGGTAGCTGACTAGCTTCTCATATTACTTTGAATATGTGGTTTGCTAGCACTTTGCAAGAACAATTTTTGTTTGTTTATGAGAATTGTAATAACTGCCTGAGTTACTAGTCTTTGATTTTTATGGCAATGGTGAGAAAGTATTGTCTAACATGTTGAGATGTCAGTGTTTAATGTCAGTTGGGATTAGTTTTGACAATTTTCCCTCTTTTTAAAGGCTTTGACAATTATGGATAATAAACTCATATCTAAACATAGCTATTGAATTACCTTTACCTTGTTCTTGTGTTCTTTACGTATGCTGTATCATGTATGTCTGAAAGTCGAATTGTTATTGTGTTATACTTTTTCATCAGATCAACTAAGCACTTTTATTTACAACTATGTAGTTATGTCATGTAATGAAGCTTAGTCCCTATTAGAGCTTAAACCTTGAGGTTAAGTTTATTTCTTGTGCCTTTCAGGTGCTACACCCAAAGGTGTTCTCAGGGTCATGGGGGTACAGGGCTTGACAATATATCATGTCAAAAGCCATTTACAGGTAGCTGTATTTTGTGTTAAGTTTGAAGTTTGCTAGTGCTTATTTTCTTCCATTGCTCACCTTTCTCTACTTATTTTCTCCTTTCAGAAATATCGCCTTGCTAAGTATCTTCCGGACTCCTCATCAGAAGGTTAGTATCCGTAATTGTGGTAAAGGGTATTGGTCTTTATGTTCTTAATATGGCTTTTCACTAGTATCTGTAAATTGTATGCTGGAGCATTTTATTGATTTTTGAGTTCTGGGTTTGTTAGTTTTTTCTTCTGTTTCATTTTCAATTCTTAATGAGATTTTTTTCTGATACTTCCTCTCTGTTTTGAACTTGGTGTTGGTCATGTTAGGGAAAAAAGCAGACAAGAAGGAATCTGCAGAGTTGCTTTATGGTTTGGAAAGTTCATCGTAAGCACTCTATTTCCTTTATATTGTTCTTTTGTTTGGTTTGTGTTATTTTTCTTGTAATATTCATTTGAGGTAGCAGATGGATTTTGACATTATTAAGATGGGGAATTTTGACATTATATATACTTATCTTCGAGAGGGCGGTATATGAATTTCTATGACAGTCACCGGCAGACTTGCTAGTTAGATGTAGCCAGTCTTTTTATATTAAGTTAGTGCAAGTCTCATACATCCAATATAATCGTAGCTGAATATTATGCTAACTGAATTTGTTTTTTGTAGTGGCATGCAAATCACTGAGGCACTAAAGCTGCAGATGGAGGTGCAGAAGAGATTGCATGAGCAATTGGAGGCATGTGTTTCTTTGTGCAGTCTGTAAAAAACTGTTAGATCCTAATTCTCTTGAATATGTTACTAGTTTCCATTGTTGTTACCTACGTCTTTCTGCATTTGTTCAGTGATACTTGTCTAGCATGTTATTCTGATGGTTTGTGGAACATAAATGCACTTTGAAGTAGAAAACTGACATACTGTGCAACACTATCCTTAGATAGAATGAAAATTAATACTAGTCAAAAGTTATTGGTAAATTATATTAGAACAGGAGCGCCCCTACACCCTTCTTGTTTTTTAGTGTACAGTACATATTGGAAGGACAGAAAAGGGTGTGACCATATATTGAAAGAATGCTAGTTAAGGTCTGAACTATGAACTGCACTCAGCTACATAGTTAAAACTAATTGGATATCGAATTATGTAGGTTATTATTAGTTTTTAGCTTATTCATGGCCATATTGCATTCTTAAAAAATTACATTTCTCTAGCAATTAGGCTTTTTGAACATCATTTAGAATTGAAACAAGGAACATGAATATATGGTGCGTGGATTGTGGTTTGTTATTACTGAACCTGTATAGTAAACATCTTTGGTGAAGCTACAGCCGGGGCCAAGGGAGCCCCCTCCCCCGGTTCAAATACACAGCCTAATGTATTTATAATCTGCCCTCCTTACTATTAGGAACAGATTCTTTTCACTATTATTCTTCCTTCTACCCTTTCCCCACTCAAAGTAAAATCTGTTTTTGATCAGTTAATGTGCTTGATGTGCAATAGGTGCAAAGGCAGCTGCAATTACGAATAGAAGCTCAAGGTAAATACTTGAAGAAAATTATCGAGGAGCAACAACGCCTTAGTGAAACGCTTGCTGAGGTGACTGGCTGTGGAGATTCTGGATCAGGCTCTGATAAGTGCCTTGGCTGCCCTGACTCTATAAAGAGTGACCCGGCAACTCCAGCTCCTTCTTCAGAGTCACCTTTTGGCAAGAGTAGCAAAGAATTTGCAGTTGCCAAGACCCTGTCTTTAGACGAGTCTTTCTCATCTCAACAGGAGCCATCGACTCCTGACTCTACTTGCTTCGATGCTATCACATCCAAGAACTGTAAAGACGAGAGATCAGGAAAGAAGCCATGTATGACCAGTGATGAAGCGCTTTCAAGCCAAGAGATGATATTTACCCAGCAAATGCTGGAATCGACCATGACTCCATCTTTTCAACAAGGGCACCCTATTTATGTTGGAGAACCACTTGATCATTCAGCTTTATTGCTTCGCGAGGAAGACCAAGCTGAAAAGCTATGAAGAATTCCATTTTTTTAATTTCTGTCCGGCCTTCATTAGTAAGTATTTCTGTGTACTTCGGTGTCCAATAGAAGGCTTCTTTTACAGACGTCTTCTCGTGCTAATTTGATCAGACATTAAGGGAGTGCAGTTACAATCAGAAACTTCGCTGAAAACTCTGTGCAGTGTTGAGGCAGTGAAGTTTTGAGATTTACCTCCGGTGGTGGGTAATATGCATATTTTTTGTTTTTATTTGCCCTGGCTAGAAAGCGTAGCATGTTATTCGAAACAGATGAAGAAATAAAATAAAATCGAAAACAATTTTTTAAACTGAGATAGTGTTATTAAGATAAATTCGAATTATAAATACTTCTCCAGCAATAGAAAAGCGCAACAATTGAATATAATTGTTACTTTTTTTCTATTATACTTCTATTTTTATTTACTTGCATTATTTCCCTATTTTAAAATTCTAAATTATTGCTTCTTTTCCTTTTTTAAACATACTTTCTCTGTACCTTTCTCCACTCACATGTTCTTATAAACTCTTCTCTAAATTATTGCATAATAATAATATTAGTTCAACAACAATATTCCATTCCATTACCCCAATGCCATTAAATGGCTTCCACCCTATGTAGGGTTTGGGGAGTCATATGTACGCAACCCATGGAAAAAAATCGCGGTCGCGGATGCATATGCGGAAACGGTCGCGGTGTCGTGGAAAACGGCTAAACGGAGAAATAACGTGAATTGCGGCCAATACGGTTTGATTTTTGAAAAAAAAAATCATATAAGGGGTTTTGAACTTATAATTGCATTTTTGTTGTTGAACTAATATTATTATGCAATAATATGCAACTAGTCATTATAATTGCAATATTTGAGATTCTTTTAGTGTATAATTAATTAACTTATTGGTTATTAGTTAATTATTTTGTTTATCAACTAAAATTATTAGTAACCATAATTTAAGTAATCGTAATAATTAAAGTTAGTGAGTATTAATAAAATTTTAACGAGAAGAAAAATAATGTTGTAACGGTGTAATATCGTTATAATCGTAAAATAACAGGCGTTACACGTTCTATAATGGTCAACGCGGCGTAACAACGCGGAAACTTTCAAATAGGTTATATAACGGGCATTACGTAACGTATCAGGGGAGTTTTTATTCCATGACACAACCTTACCCTTATTAGTAATCAAACTAACAAAGAGGTAGTTTCCAATAAAATAGTGATCAGCATAGCATAAAAACAAGGCCGCATCGCATCGACGGTGTTGTTTCTTTTTTCAATATAGAAGCTAATAGCTTTCCAGAGCAGAAATTACAGGAAGACACCATTGTATTTGCTTGCCCTCACTTGTATAATAGAGATCTAACTATAAAATGGGTTATTGCAAATCACTTTTCTTTTGTCCCATGTCGTTTCCCTTTCTCTACTTCATTGACAACAAAATCGAAGACTATTGTCATTAAATGCTTAATTTTGATTATAAACGTAAAAGGGTAGTATACCGAAAAGAATTTTTAATATTAGGTAGTGTTTTGAAAGAATTTTTTTTAAAGGTAGTTTTTTTAAAAAAAAGCTAATTATAAAAAGAAGTTTTCTAAAATTTTGCCTTAAAAATTAGAGTCATTTTCTTGATAAAATTATTTGCATATTCAAACTCTTCGAAAAATTATATACATATTATGCTTCCTTAGTTGCAATCATAGTATATATATTATGTCTCATGAATAATACTCCATGGTTGCAACTTACAAGTTTGCAACTATAAAAATTAAGGAAGGGTTTGTTTTCTTCAACTTATTTTTAGTCATCTGAACTTATTTGAACTTATATTAACTTATCTTAACTTATTGATACTTATTTGTACTTATTGATACTTATTTGAACTTATATTAACTTATCTTAACTTATTGATACTTATTTGTACTTATTGATACTTGTTAAAAGTAGTGATAAGTATGTTCTTTTCAACTTAATGATACTTATTTGTACTTATTGAAAGTTATTATACTTATTAATACTTATTTGAACTTATGCGGAGTTCTTCAAGTTTATATGCGGCGCCCACCCCTCGTCAAATTCATGGCTCCGCCTCTGTCACCAACGACTCTGCGATCGCCTTTCCATCATGAATTTGTACTTGAGAAGCTCTTCACTCTTGTTCATTAGATCTTCTAAAAATTTGTACTCAACTCCCTTTATTTTTAATGCAAATTCGACTGGCTTACTAAATGGACTTCCCCATACCCTAAATACTTTCAATTTTCCCATTTCTTTTCCTTTATGAACAAAAACCGAATGTGTCACGTGGGACATGACGCTTCCATGTTAAAAAAATTTCCCTCCATTTTCATTTATTTAAATTAAAAAATATATTACATCTAAAAAATTCCGCATGTATCAATTATTTATAAAATAACAATTTTAATCAATTTAATTAGACATATCAGTTAATCTAGTTAAAGCTAACTTAAAAATCATTTTGTAAAAAAAAAAAAAAAACATTTTGTAAAAACGAAGGTACCTTGTCATACATGATACAATACAGCTAATATAGTAATTAAAGAATGCTGCTATTCATTAAGTAATAATGGAGATGGGATCGTGAAGTTCTCCGATTAAATAATGACGAAAATGAAGTTGACCTAGTATGGGAAGACATTATAAATACTGTAGGAGGCACCGATCAAACAAAAACCAAACCTAATTAAGCTAATTGGCTTGGTTTATTATAATTACTCAAAAAAGTACTGTATAAAACCTAAGCTAGTTCTTTCAATGGCGTCGCGTAAACTCACGTTAAACGTAAGGCCAATGACCTTATTAGGGATAATAATCCTCCTCCTCGCGGCATCATCAGGTTCGTTAAGATTAACTTACATATATTTTTGCAATTCTTTACTAACCTTATATGCCGTGGGGCTGACCAAAACTATCCGAAAATCCCAATAGTCGATCCAGTTTTTTTCGGATATTTGATCCAATGTCATTCACTGACGAATAAATTAAAACAATTCTTTACTAAAACTTATATATTAACTAGCCTTATATGCACGCGGTTCGTGTGATATTTTATGGGGTATAACTAAGTATTTGCTATTTAATTGATATTTCATGTTTGTTATTGATTGATTGATTTTAATTTCTATTTTAATTATGTTTATTTTAGGATTTTTTTGGATATACCCCTTTATGTTTCCCTCGTTTTCAAAAATACCGCCTTTTGTTTCGTTTTTTTATAAATAAAACCCCAAACGTTTCTATGTTTATCAAATTGCACCCCTAAGTGCTCATTCTATTAAAACTTAAGTGAGATCATATATTGATAGTGGGGCAATAGATTTATCGTATTTACCCTTTAGTAATAATTAAACTCTCACCAAACCAAGTCACTGATTCATCTTCCTCTTTCACATCTTTCTCTCCCTAGTCTGACAGTTTTTGTGAGAAACCCCCATAGTTTTTTTTTTTAAAACACCCTTATGTTTCATGACGTTATTGTTTGCACCCAAAATGGTATTCCGTCAACAATTGACGGAGGTGGCCCCACATATCTAATTTTCCTCCTAATTCACCCGTGAAATGTCATTCCTACCCCTATCTAATTTACCCTTCCCTCAGCTAACTTCTCTTCTTCCTTATTCACTAAGCTCTCCTTCCACGCATCACTCTCTCTCCTTCATCTCATGCCGCCATTCCTTCTACCTCTTGCTTCCATCAATCGACATCGGTAACCACAACCATCTGCCATTCGCCTTGCTTCCTATTAGGCATTAGCACAACCAAAAAACCCACAACCCTAGAATTTAAAGCCAAACAAATAAAACGCTAGAATCCAAATTCTACCAAATTAATCGCAAAACAAAACAATTACAACAATTACCTGATTGTTTGATTTTTTGTTGATGAGCTTGAGAGAATTTTGTTTTTTTTTCCCTCAAAATATGAAGAATTGGGATGAGGGATGACTATTGTTGTTGTTGTTGTTGTTGACTTGTTGGGACCGTTGTAAGGAGAAAATACGAATTGGGTTTGAAAGGGATGAGAGAGACAGTTATAAAGGGTAGAAGTGGGCCCCACCGTAAATATCCCGGTTAAGTTTTAAGAGAATGAGCAGTTACGGCCTACGGGATGCGATTTGATAAACATAGAAACGCTTGAGGATTTTATTAAAAAAAAAAAAAAGTGATATTTTTGAAAACGAGAGAAACATAAGGGGATTTTATCCAAAAAAATCATTTATTTTATAAGTGAAGATGGGTATTTTAAACTTTTCAAGTGGACACCAACGTCGCCACCACCTCACCCTTCCCCTTATATAATAGGGATAGAAAAGTCTATTGAATGACGCATGCATTAATGAATTTGTGTACTGTTAGTTGTTAACTTGTTGATTTATTACAGATTATGCTGTGGCATTCTGGCCATTTTCTTGCGTCGAAAGACTTGAGTTTTGTGCAATTGGAAATGAATGTTGCGAAGGACTGTATTGCTCTGTATGGGGTCCTAGTATTGGTACATGTTGTACCTCTACGGAAATAAGTGGCGGCTTTGGCTGGTGCATTCCGAATCCTCTTCTTCAATGACGGTCGTATTGACGACTATTCAATGTGATCAAGAATCGCAAAATTGGCCAATAAACAAATTCATTCAAGTTGGGTCATGCATCACCCTATGGCTTGTTTGTTTCGTTCTTTATGATTTTTATTTCTTGTTAGGTGTGTTGTTCATCAACTTATGTGTTTGCTCTTGAATTTGAAATTTGGCATTATTTGTTAATAAGTTGTAACTCCATATTATTGTTGTAACTTATCACTCATTCATCGTACAAAATATTGGCTTTGTTGCTTAACAAACCCTACAAAATTTGTCCTTATTTATCATTTGTCACCCGACCCACCACCTTAGCTCACCTTATTTGTCTTTAGTTTGACTTCTATTACCACCTTAATAATTACTTTCATATCAAGTATGCCCCGATTTAAACAAACATAATAGATAAAAAAAGTATGGTAAAAGTTTAATGCTATGTCGTGATGATACTTAAAAAATTGAGAGGATGAGCATACACATACCAAAATCAATATTTAAAAAGGAACTTTCAAGGGGTGTCCCTAGAAGTTTTCATATTTCATGTGCTGGCCCAAGATCTTTTAAAATTGGAAAAATTATATTAAACCGCCTAATTTATACCCTCTTTTTTAAAAAACCACCTTATATAAATTTTTTTGCAAAAAACCACCTTACATAATACATTTCTTTGCAAAAGACAACCTGTTACACTATTTTGTTAGTTGACTGACATGTTTAACGTTTGACCATTTCTTCCCCCACCCAAGTCTTCATCTTCCCAATCCCATCCCACCATCTTTTTTAATTTCTTTCATCCCCCATCAATGGAACTCCATGCCCAATCCCTTCTTCCTTCTCCCTCTTCCGGCACTTCCACCAACACCAACAATGGAAAACCCAAACTCCAATCTTTTGTTCTCTGAGCCACCGACCATTATTCCAATTTACACCGCCATTTATCAACAAATCAGTGTGTTTTATCTGAGCATGTGCTTTGCTCATACCATTCGGCAATGCGTTTAGGGTGTATAGAGAGGTGAAAATGAAGTGATCTGATCGATAATGTGTAGACTTTGTAACATGATTCTAACTTATCGTTGTCCACAACCAAAAAGAAGCTCTGTCATCCGTTCATGTGGAAATTTTCATGCTGCTGCTCACTAATTCCCATGCCTGTTTGTTGTACTATAACATTGATGTCAGGGTGTTGTTTCTGTCATTTATAGGTCATGTTCTGCTTTGTTCAAGATCAATTTCATAAGACTGGTGTTGCGTGAGTCATTTTGAGTTTTCGATTTCATGAGATTACTCGTATAGTAGTCCACTCATGGATACATTATTTGTCACTGGCATCTCAAACCTCATCATCTTCATCTATCTAGGCATGGAAGCACGTCCAAGATATCGCAAGACTTGTACATTATTCATCAAAATTTTAATGTTGAAGCTATAATTCCAACAATATAGGATCTGACAGAAATTTTGTATCCAATAAAAATTCAACGGATACGTCAATCACTGTTCACTGATTATTATGCTCTAATCTACAAAAAATGTGACACCTATAAGCTGAAAAAAGTTGTCAATTAGATATCTACACTCTTATCTGGTGTTGCAACAAACAGTTGGATGTACAGTTGAACAGTTATGCACTAATCAGGGCACAGAAAATCGCAAAGTCCGCAATATCTACATGAAGCTCTGCATCAAGATGGCTGCATACTGAGAATGAAGTACGTATAGATTTCTGATAACTTGCAACGAGTAACACCTTATTTTTGCTGTCAAAATACAACAATCTGTCTCGGATGGAAAAACGATAGAGCATATTGAAGACTCATCTTGCATTTACATATTCTTTCTCAACAGTAGCGAACATCACTTTAAGTCGATCCACCAGATTTGAAATTATGTTCTTAGAGATTCTTTTCTGATGTTTTGTGCTCTTCAACCAAGCAATTCCAAACGATACTTTCACATAACAACCCTTTGATCTATCATCTATTTTGTATCTAAGGTGCAGCTGGAAAAAAATGAAGCGAAAAACAATTAAGCCCTAAAGAAAAATGATAAGAGAAAGAACATTTATAACACATCCTTACATTAAAATAGTCACCAAGAGGGATCCCATGGAGAGTCAAAACCTCTTCAATAAGCCAGCCAGTTTTATCAGCAAGTGGAGATTTTTGTTGCGTGCTTGTCACTTCTCCTTTGAAACGAGATATATGTTTGTCGAATTTATAGCAAATTTGCCTTTCGTAAACATCCTTTTCTAATTCCCAGGAAGAACAAGTATAATTCAGGCATCCAGTTTTCTCCATAACTCTTCTCTCAATAACGCCTCCGCTAAATATCTCCATCAAGAAGTTCATCTAGAAAGTACCCCGGGGGCATGAAACAGAAATAGCCGAGTCAATCCTATTGAGAACTATATTTGCATAGAAAGCAAAAGGTAAATCAAGAAGATCACAACAATGCACAACAAAGCCAAAGCTTTAATCGCAACAATATGGGTTCGCACAATCAGTCAAATAATCGCAACGATATGGAGTCGCACAATCAGCCACAAATATACGCCAAAGCAGGCGTATCTAAAATTCAACTCTCACAAAAAAATTCTTCGTTAAGCACCAGAAACACCGCAAAATTCTCCAGTCATTCTCTTATTCAATGAATATACAGGCATAAAATCATGATTGACAATCCTTTCCCTAAAAACATGGTATCTACTATCTGTTCTAGGAATGGTGTAACAATTTTCCAAAATCATGAATTAGTTACGACTTACGAACATCAAACAAGCCCCATGATAGCTACCACCTTGTATATGGTATGCCCATATTTTACCTACTACCATGTGTGTGTGTGCGTGCGTAGGTGCGTGTAAAACAGAGAAACAGAGATAGAGAGCTCACCGGAACAGACAGAGAAGAAGAATAAACCTCATTCAAGCTTACATCCTCATCACCCACAAAGGTTCCACTCTCATCTGTCTGAAGGCAAGTGTCAGAATCTTCAACAATCTTTATTTTCTGCTCAGGGCTCAAGGATCTTGCCTTCCAAAGAGCTAAAATTGTTCTGCAAAATTGCCAAAACATTGCAAATTGAGCTTCCAACTAATTTTGTAACCTCTACTCATTAGCACATCATCTAGACTGTCAAACAAAGCAGACTGCCACTATAAACTGAAAAGTCATTGTGGATTAACATTTAACCAGAGATACTTAGTTCAAAAGTCCCACCGAAGTTCCTAATTTGAATTTTCAAGATCTACAGTCTCAGAGTGAACAGTACAACTGCTGGAAAGTAAATCTATTTGGATTCAATGCTTATTTTTTCAAAATTTTGAGATTCATCAACTTTCTTGTAATTGAGAAAACACAACTTCATGATTGTACAACGTTCCCGGCATAATTATGCAGATTAAACAATAGCGAGGTAAAATAGTGATCAATATTCCATTCCATTACCCCAATGCCATTGAATGGCTCCCACCCTATTTTTATGATCAGTATGAGTTTCTTTTTGCAACAATATAGAAGCTAATAGCTCTCCAGAGCAGAAATTACAGGAAGATATTAATTACCTGTGTGCCTTGGTGAAAGACACAAATGAATGGAAATAAAATTTTAACCTCCCTTCCTCATCCTGAGTTCTTGCCCCATGCTTTGCATCCAAACCTCTTCCTTTCCGCAGAGTTATGACAATAGTTGGACTTCCCATCGATGAAAGATTAGGAGAAGCAACTTGAATGTCCTCTATGTCCTCCCAGAGAAAATAGAATTTTGTTTTATGTCTAAATAGGCTAGCATGGAATCCTATTACTCTTGGCGATAGGAATAGACGTCCCTGAAAGTGCAAGAAAAATCAAGATTTTTGCTGGAAACTTTGCATGACCAATTTTGAAAGTAAAAAAGTAATTTGTTAGTAATTTGTTAGTCCAAAAAAGAGGATAGAAACACTAAAGATATGGATGAAATATTCAATATAAAGAACTGATCATTCTTCGGAGTTACTACATCTCTAATTCAGCATACAAAAATACAGCACCTGAAGTGGCATCTTGCGCTTCAGATGACAAGTGAAATCATTGATTAGAAATTCCTCTGGAGGAAGGCAGAATAGTTTCTGAAATGCTGAATTTGTCTGAGGGGATCGCCGATTAATCTGCAAATTTGAGCCCAATGGTTGTAAATAAATCGACATAGAACAAGAAAAATGAAATAAACGTTAATGTCATAAACGAAATGGACCCTATTACCTTCTTTCCAACCTCCTTTTCCATTTTTTGAAGGTATTCTCTGACAGCATTAGCACCTCGTGTGTCATCCAAAAATATCCTTAACCGCAGTTTTGACTGACATGCCTGGGCTAGCGTTCCTTGGAGTGGAATCCATACATCTGCTAGCTCTGAAATATTCTCTCTGAGAAAGTTTATTTCGGCATGACCTAAAGAAGTTGCTTCGTCAAAAGGTCCATCAAAATCAAAAACCTCCACTTCTAGAAGTGACGGAGGCTCATCCATCACATCAAATTCAAATATTTCTGCATATTAATATCCATTTCAGAACCAAATCCAATAAAAAAGGCAAACAGAGAACAATTATCTTAAGACGTAGAAGAGGAAACAAGCTTACCATTCCATAGAGGATCTAGATTCTGGAACTTGATTGAGCTCGTTCTCGTTTTTCCGTTGCAAGTAAAGACAACATATGGATCAGAGAAACCGCTCGAGTCCACAGCTGCTAGGTTGCTTCCCTCAATTAGTGCAACAGTGAGCAGCCATCCATTTCCTTGTGCTTTAACACCATGGTCGCTGCCTACAGTAAACAAAAAATTTTAGATCGTAGATAGAAGAAATAAAGCAAAAAGCTCGAGTCTACAGAAACATGTATGCTGACGGAACAAAATTGTGTCAATAGGAAACTATAACTTTACACAGATGAGAATGTCGAACAAGTTAGGTCAGTAGGTTACTTTCCAATAAAAATCAACCAAAACACAAAAACAAGCTCTACAGAGAGAAAAAGTTAGGTCAGTAGGTTACTTTCCACTTAATATAAAAAGGTGGAAATAGATAAAAGTATGTTCTAAAGTCCACATTTACAACTTTTTTTTTGAAAGTCCACATTTACGACTTCATGCTTACTACTATTGCTGTATCGTGGACATTATCAAAAAGAGCTCATCAGCTTTACCCTTCTGTGATCTGGCTTGCATGAAACGTGCTACCAACTCAAAAACTCGTTTGGCTTGAAGTACCAGGACACTGCATACGATAACTTCACCAATAGAATCCGGCAAGTCGAGTCCAACAAATTCAATGCCCTGGATGGTGCTTGGAGGTGTTAGGCAAATGTGAACAAGAACATAAATTCCAATAATTATGGTAGATACCACAGTGAAATTAGCGAAGTATTGAACGGCCAGCTTCCAATCTGACAGCGGCTCTACTTGCAAAGATGCCAACACCTGTTCCTTTTGGGATCCAGTTCCCTTCAGATCAACAGGCTTGACATGTTCACACAGAAGGTTAGAAAACTGAACAAAACTCTCCTTGATGGCTGGTCGGGCGCCATTCTCAATCATTCCCTTCATCATTGTGCTTTGAACAAAATTCATCCCCCAGGATATCAGCAACCTTGTGGATTGTTCTCCCGATGGCAAGTCAGGCCCAGGAGTGATGCAGTAAAGCATCTCCACTCTAAAGGTGCTTCCATACATGACATCTGGAGTGCTAATGCTGACCAAGACTGCAAACAAATTCCCATTGACCAGTTTATAAGTTTGAGTCTCAAAAGCCTTTACAGACTTGGATAATTTTGATGGGGCAGTCAGGTAGGTGATCTGACGTTTCAAATTTTCATTATCAAATTCCCATTGCCCCAAAATCAATTCTGTTCTTCCTTGAACTTCTGCCAATGAAACAGGAAACTTTGAATCGGGTGAAAAAATTAGAGAGTTGAGGTCAGCGGAGCTGACTGAGTAGAGCTGATCTAAAACAACCCCTCCAGGTAAGTTGCTCGGAAGCTCACTTCCCTGGTCCCGCACATCCATAAATTTCATCAACTCATCAAAAGAGGCTGCAGGTGTCAACTCATCAGAGACCCCCTTGTTGAGATCAGATTTGTAACTTTCTGCTTGGTCAGACATCTGATTTAGCAATTCATCATCATTCTTAGCAGAAGTAGACTCCAATCTCATAGGAGACGATGATCTAGAGGCACAACTTGAAGATAACGAAACCGATTCACCTTTTCCACTGTCAATTCTTAGCGTTTTCAAAGAAGCATCAAGCAACTCCACCGAAGAACTATATTGAGAAAGATATATGTGAAGGCAAATATCACCTATCAACAAACGACAAAGAAAAGGAAACCCTGAGCAAATCTGCGACTGCAAGAAATATTCAAGTGTATCAAGATTACCATTTTTGCTTAGATTTTAGCTGTTTAAATAAATACCACATAATCACATTGTTGTTGACTATATACAACAGTCGCAAGTTCATTCATTCATTCATTCATGACATGCTTAGAAGTATCATCCAGTTCAAAGTGCCAGTACTAAAAGAATGTTAACGTAAGAAAAAGTGCAGCATGTTAATCTTAAAACCAGCACTTAAAAACAAGAAAAAACCTGTATGATCAATAAGAATGCAACTTTAGTTTGTGTTTTGCTTTCTTTTCTTTAAAATTATACCAAAGTGAAAAGCTCATTCCATTTCATACGATGAAAATTGATATTCTTAGCTCCTACTAAAACGAGTATCATCCACGATAAAACAAGTTGCATTAATGATTAAAAAAATCATATGCAACTCTTTAAAGCAACCAAAAATATATGAGGGGTAGATTATACTCTTATTATGCATGGGTATCAAGATTTCAATTTGGGTTCAGCTTATAATTATTCAATTATTCAAAAACATTAAAAATAGAATGAACAAATGTGGCACATTCATTCATCCATCCAAACCCAAAAGTTGATTTGTTTTTAACTCCTATTCATTAACATCCACAGCTCAGAGGGTTCTGACCATGTTCGACCACACAGACCCCTAAAATTTTAGGGCCTCAATATTAATTTACGCTGTATATGTTAAGTGTTTAAAGATAAAAAGTTATTTGTGAAATATCATAATTAAAAACTGCACAGGACCTTCAAATGACTTATCAATCTTTGCTCCACCCCTGACGATGAAGGGGTGTTTGGTAACTCATTTTGAGAGTTGGAAAAGGGAACAAATTAAGCTACCCAATGTTTATTGTTTGTGTGGGTATTCTTTCCATTATCTTGCCATAATTGTTCATTTACTTTGTACCAAAATAAACAAACTCATCCTTCTCATCTCTTCTCTCACTATTCTCATACTCATACCCCTCTCTATACCAAACAATTACCATTACCCCTCTTAAAGCTTTCCCATTCCATTTCATTTGCACTTCTCATACCAAAATCTCCTAAAATTAGAGATACAATGATAAATGATAACCAAATAAAATATAAGGTACATTGCCAAAAAAAGAGAAATCAAAAGTAAATCTTTAAGGCAAGCAAAAACCCACATGACTAATAAGTAATGAAAGTATTATAAAATGCATCCCTACCTTTTAATAAAGAAAATGAAAGATGAAGAGTGAAGTAAAAGAAGAATACCACACTGTTTGGATTTAGACTTTTTACTCTTGGGTTGCAAAGGGTACAAAGAAGTACCAAGAGACTTATCAGGAGCATCAAAAACCTTAGAAACAGGGATTTTAACAAGACCCACAAAATCATCATTGAAATATTTATCTTCATCTAAAACAGAAATGACTAATTCATCACTTAAATCATCAACCCTAAAACAAAATTCATCCCCCCAATAAGGGTTTAAGCATTTCTTGATCACTTTAGTTCTAAACCTTTGTTTTCCCATTTGTAATCTTACATATGGATCACTCAACCCATTTAGATCCATTGCTGGTAAGTTTCTTGCTTCTATCACTGTCACTACTAATTTCATTTTTATTTTCAGCGACAAATTAATCCTCAGCAATAATTGTAATCAGTATTTCCTTCTCTTTTCTTGATTTGTCAAAATAGGGAAAATTTATGAATAAAAAGAAGAAGAATGATCCAATAAGGAGACTCAAGAACAAAAATCAAAATTGAATATTATGAAAGAAATGCCTGGGAAAAAAGGGAGTTTGGGATCATAATCCAAACAGGTAAATTTGCATATTACTCCTAGAAAGTAATTATATATACAAATTACTCATCAAAGAATACAAGAAGAATAAATTATCAATTTGATTGATTAAAACCCTAAAAAAAGATGAAATTGGAAATTGGATTGAAGCGGTTACGAAAGCGGGGAAAAGAAAAACGCAGACTTTTGTTGAACACGAAAAGTGGGTTCCTGGAACAGTATCCAATTTTTCCGTTTTCTGTTTCTTTCTTTCATTATCCTTTTTCTTCTTTTATATGTTTACTTTTATATTTCCCTCCCTTTTGAAAATCGTTTTGTATAGATTTGGTGCATATACGAGATTACTAAATCTGTCCTTTTTATCATTCGTTAGTTATTGTTTTTTATCTTTATTTGTCGTTCTTCGTCTTTTTCTTGTTCTTATCTTTGTATTTGTGCGAATATTTTATATTTTATTTGTCAGCTGCAGGTTTCACCCTCTTAAAAATCTTCCTTGAGCCGGAAAACTCTTTGATCGCACTCTCCTCAAGGGTATGAGTTGTTGTCGTTTTTCCCTCCCCAGACCCTGATCATAGTTTTCTATGAGCGGGATACACCGGGTATGATGATGATGATAGTGGTGCATATACGAGATTAATATTGTTATTTTACGAGGGGTTCATTTGGATAATCGGATATTAATTTCGGGTTAGATATTTCGCGCTGCTTTAAAACTGGATTTTGTCTATTTTCTTATTTACATAATTGAAAATCATTTTTATAGACGGGTCAATTTAATCGATTACAAAATTGGGTAAATTTTAAATCATCGAGTCTTTTTTGAACACCTTTGTACCATTATCATATTTCACTTTTGACCTTTATAAGAACTATGTCTAATAAATTTGCCCTATTTTACAATTTTTAAATATTTTATTTACTGTATCATTATTTCTTATTGGATATTAGTGTTACTAAAATATATTATTTCCTATGCAATAGGCTATTATGACCGTGAAAATTGAGTTTTGTCTCAATTTAAGCATACATCACTCTTTGCATGAAATCTATAGTATTTATAATTGAATTCTACAGTAAAATTAAGAAAACCTTTAATCTAGAGTAAAATGTTGTCTAATTTATACAATAAAAATAAAAAATAGGAAAAATTACCCAGAATAATCCAAACTATTCATAATTTTCCTACAATAATCTCATCTATCGATTAACCATGAATAATCCCAACTTTGAGGGGTATTTTCCTAGAGTAAACTTAGGCAACCTGATGATATGCTATAATAGGTAATTCACCAAAAAAATAAATTAAATATTAATTTAAAATTAGAAAATATTTTTGAAAATTTACATAAAAAATTCTAAATAATAAAAAAATTATAAATTTTTTATGAATATTTTTTTAACATATTTTTCGACATTTTATCTTAATTTATCTTTTGTTAAGAAAAGTCAATAGCAAGTCATCCGGTCACCGGGTTTACTCTAGGAAAATGCCCTTAAAGTTGGGATTATTCATGGTTAATCAATAGATGAGATTATTGTAGGAAAATCATGAATAGTTTGGATTATTCTAGGTAATTTTTCCAAAAATATAGTTAATGCTAAAGAGTAAACCTTTAATCTAACAGATTCATGTTTAAAGAAAGATACTTCATACATACACATCTTAAAATCATGAGTTCAAGTTTGAAACAAAAATTATTCATGATGATGTTCATGATTGCAAAATCATATTTTTATAATCACAAAAGGATTTTGAACTTATTGTTTGAGGTGCTTATTTGTGCAGTGCCATAAATTATTGCATAATTAGTAGCTCAGTTTCGTCGACGGAGCCAAGATGCCGTTACTAGTCATGGATTGGACATGCATATTGTTAGCGCTCGAGTTAAGGAGCCAAGATGACGGAATAAGGATTTTATCCGTTACCGACGCTCTTTAATACCTATTTCCGCCTCTTGTAGATTTTATCCAAGTACGACTTCAGTACAATTTGCACACTTTTGCTCGGAAAAGCTTCAAGTCGGACTTTTAGTTCCTCATAAACATTCTTCTCGTATTCAGCAAAAACGCCCTACACACGAGGAAAAAAGTATCAGCAACAATTGTTTGTGTTTTTATACTAATATTACTTTCTATTATTCTACCTGAAGATCGAGGTCTTTATAGAGGGATTTCACTGATGCAACATTTTCCGGATCTGCTTTTCCGTAGTTATCCTGTAAACCAAAAAGTTGTTTATCAAGGTATTTTGTGTGCTTTTGAGATCACTGCGTAAACGAATGGCTAATAAGAAATAGGATTATTACACGCAACAGTTTCTTCTGCTCATCGTTGCTAAGCTCTAAAGCTTTCACGACGAACCACGAACACTTGTGATCTGCAATGTCTGATCCGATCTGATGCATAAAAGACAATCAAATGCAAATCAAAACCCAGACATCAATATATATTATAGGCCGTGAATAAGGTCATCGCACACTCATCACCTTTCCAACCGTTTCAGGATCACCATAGCAGTCTAAATAGTCGTCCTGCAAAGCAGATTAAGAACTTTTACCATTAGAAACAATCATCCCGAACTGCACGTAAAGGTGATATCAAAAAAAGGCAACACCTGAGACTAGAGGTGTTCGGGTCATCTGGTCGATTTTAGGTCATGTGTTTCGGGTCGGTTCAAAATCGTTTCTTGTGTCCATATTGATTTTTATATTATTTTAAATATCGGCTCATCGGGTCTGTTTTGAAAACCTCCACCTGAAACCCCAACTAAAAGGTTCTAAGTTGTTCCAAGTAAACAATATATACATACTAAGAATTAGGGAGACATGGACCGCTGTTACAGCCTTACAGGAGTCATGGGTTTATTGTAAAGCCAAATATCGGCCGAGAGCATTAGATGCCCTTAAAACGGCCAAAAATACGGTTCTTATAACTTTACGATAAGGGAAATATTGGTTCGTTTTTCTTGAAAACCTTTACAATGTGGCCGATGTGATGTAATGTGGCCTTGTTTTTGCACTATTAGTAGCTCATAAAAGTACCAACAGTAGCATCAAGATCAAGTCATACTGTGATTACAAGGGTACCATGTGACAGCCCCCTGTCCCCGTCTATCCTACCAAGTAGTAGCCAAAGTAGGTACTCATCAAGCTCTACTTTAGACAATTTAAATGCACAGTTTATTTCCTTTCCCGAGTAACAAAAATGATCAATTGGGAAAACATCTAAATTATTTTCCGGCTATACATATAAGGATACCTGTGCTTGGAAGTAGATGCCCATCTCAAGAAGGGTGTCCTTCACGTCTATATAATCATCCAGTTTCTTACCTGAAGCGAGCAAAGCACAGGCAAACTGCACAGAAATCAGAACACAAAATGTTGACGTATACGATACATACATGGGGGGAGTGTTAAGTGCTGGCCGAGGGCCTAAGGAAAAGTGCTAAATGTCGTAAATTTGGATACTCAACAGAAAAGAAAAAGATGAAGAAACAAGAGAAAACGGAGGCAAAGCAAGAAACAAGAACTTGATTATACCTTAATGTACCCTCCTAGTCTCCATTAACAATGATTTGTATTTTTAATGGAATTTAACGATTACAAGAAAGCACTCACAAAAGCTCACTCACTAGAGATCACTAAAACGTTAATGGAGTTTCTAATAAAATACAAGAAAGTTTCTCTCAAAGATTCAACAACCCACAAAGACCCTTTTTATAGACTTGGGAAAGTCGAAGAAGCAAAACATAGGGATCCCCAAAAGATACGTGTGTGGCAGTAGTAAACACAATGTCTGACATGCTTCGCTCGAACGAGTACACCCCCTGCTCGTTCAAGCAAAGCATGCTCTTAACAATCTGCGAGCTGCTGCCCCAAGCTGCTAGAACAAACGACTCTAGTGCTCGTGCAAGAAATATCTAGATGCGTTGAAACAATTGTCTTTCACCTAAAAAATGAAACATATGTTTATCATCTGAAAATTATGTGCTCATCAAGAATAGGTCTAAAACATTCTAGACCTTTAATTGATCAAGCATGATGCAAAGGCAACATGATTACACATCAAAGAGCAGGGGAGGGAGCAACAGCTGGTGGACCTTGAGTGTCGAGGAACGAAAACAAAATGCTCCAAAACAAAGCTAGACAATTGACTCACTGGGAGATAAAATGTTCCATAAGCAGTTTTGAACTTGCTGATGCGGCGCTGACTGCAAGCAGTAGATATAATCAACTAAGCTAGTATAATGGAACAAAAATGATTATAAAAAGATCAAAGCTAAACAACATGAAAATGAAGCTGACAAAGGTTACCAACAACAAAGAATATGAGCAATCAACCATGAGCTATGTTACTTGGACTCGAGTACTGATGTCGGATACTGGTACGTGTCCAACTGTTATATACATCTAAATATTCAATGCTACGCCTAAAATAAAGTGTCTAACTGCCATAACAATGTCCGAGTATCAAGGATCGGGCACAGGTACGTGAAGCAAAATAAAAAGTGGTTAACAAAGACAATGAGTCATATGAACTATAGTTGTAACCCTGTAGTGAGAACTTAGTCCCTAAAACAATTGTTAGGAAGAATTGATATAAAGATCCCAACTATGGGTAGCCCGCCAAAAATAATCCCCACTAGGAAAAAAGCATTGTGCAAAAATTTGAATGCAGTCGCAATTGCAGTGATGGTTGCAAAATCACTTTCGTGGTCAATGCGGATTGTGTAGCAGTTATCACGTCCTATAATGCGGTCGTTGTAACCTCAAAAACATTTTCAATGCGGCCGCGATCTGCTAGACATGTTTTACCATGGGAGGAAGAGTTGTAATGAAAAAAAAAATAGAAAAAAAAAGAGGAGAAAATAATGCCAAGTTTCATCTAGTAATTCTTTTTGGAAATGTGTACACTGAGAAAAGTTGTGCATGATTACCAACATGATTTGCTTTTTGAGAATGAAATTAGCAATGTCAAAACCTTAAACCAAGACGGGATATATCATATATTGTGTGAACATGTGATCCTCTTTTACCACTCATTTATGTGTCCAGCTTTCCGCTCCTATATACCAAAAAGAATCAGAAGTCATTGCTATGCATGGAATGAAAATAAGGTCGTTCCATTACATAATGGTCATTTTGTAACAGATTTTGAGCTTATTGTTCCGCGAAACCCAATTAATAATCAAAGCTTCAACTTTATGTATTAACGACCATTATAAGTTGTTATTCAAACACATCAACCATTATAATCTTATTAAAAATTATTTGCTTCTAAAAGGTCTATATAAACTTTAAATTAAATATATGTTCCTAAAAACTTAAATAAAATGAGAAAATGGATTTTTTTCTGTTTAACAATTCACATTGCAATGTCCACAAAACGAGTCCTAACACCGTGAGGTGCTGCGTCCGCCACATAGCAACCGTAACCGCAATCATGACAACATTCGCAATTTAATCTACGTTGCTACTTGCTAGTGAATAGTGATGTATGCCTTTCATAACTTTACAAATTATTGCTAGTTGTTAATAACATTACAAGTTGGGTACTATAGAAATTCACACTTACAGGTCTGGAGTATATTTCAGCAAATCTTTTTCACCCTCAAGAGTAGTTATTAGATCGATCATTTCTCCACAAGCTGTCTGGTACTCCACCTGTATTAAAACGTTTAAAGAAGGACGAAAAAAACAAAATCGTAACTATAACGGTGTAAACAAATCATGAAGTCTTTAAATAAAATAAAATAAGCATTCACCTCGTTGAACAAATCAAGAAGATCTACATAATACGGTTGATCTCTGAAGTGTTTCCGAAGAATCCTGTTAATATGATTCCAAAGTAGAATGCCATCGTTTAAAGCAATCATGCCAACCTGTAAACAAACCTATATTACGAAATTGCTACAAAATGCAGGAAGAGAAGAAATGCTAAGAATTGTGGCATAAACCTTTGGTAATCTATACCAACAAGGCTTGCCACGCCTTGTATGAGAGTTATCCAAAACATCATCAAACACGAGCACACAACCCACCAACTGCAAAAAAAATGTAATGACTACAGTGTCAATAATGATGTTTGGGATCGAGGGTCAATCAAGAATAAACGTAAAAAGTAAAGAAACCAAGAACACATAGGGTGTGCAAAGTAGATAAGAAGACAGTTCAAAATGAAAATTATTAGAGTCAGTCTGACGGTTCTTTCGACTCTAGACGGATCCCATGAGACACTTTAAAAGGTTTACTAAATCATGAGCACTTATTTATTTGCAGTTCAAATGATGTTTCGAATCAACGATCAATCGAAAACAACTTACCCAAGATCCAACACTGTAAACTGTACAAACTACAGACTAACACTAATGTGCTGAATTATGCAGGCCCTAGTCTTAAGGCTACAGCACACTTTGCACCTCATCAGTCATAACTGAATTGTGCTGGCCTCCCCAATTATTTTTAAAGGAAGGCTTGGTGTTATGCGCGAATTGTGATTTGTGAAAGCTATATCTCCTAAGAGGCTAAGACTTCAAAATTTTAACGAGGATATGACCTTTCAACCTCTCCTATACTCATATTGATTACAAAAGAGTATAAATGATATGACAAGTCGTGAAAGTGACACCGTTTTTATATAATGTCGACTGAACAAAGGGAATATATGAAAATTTCTATAAGTAAATAGAACTCCGTACTTAAAAGGCATAATAATTGAGCTTTTAAAATAAATACAATAAAACTAATGGTTTGAGCTTGATGTTGGAAAAAACTACCAAGGTAACAATAATTGGACTGAAGAGGAAAACCTAGTTGTCTTTCTAATAAATGTAGTCACTTTTTCAATATAACACTAGCTATGTATGGATAGAAAAGTACAAATATAGGTATATCAGCCAATTATTACATGGACCCAGACCATATAACCATTAACACTCCGTATGATGAGAATAACAACAATGCCAAAGTCGTGATACCAAAAGATTGGACAGGCTACATAAATAATAGATCAATCTCAATGATCGTCAACGTGAGTTAATTTCCTCCATTCATTTCAACTTTCTACTATGTCAACATGTAAATCGAAACTCCACATATCCTTTTCCACTTCTTAACATGTAAATCTAAACTTTACATATCCTTTTCCACTTTTGCCTTTCAAGTCATATCCTTAGTATCTTATTTTTAGTATAGGATAGGCTGAGGGAACGGAGGGGCCGAGAGAGGGGGCTACAAGAATCAAAACCCAAATCCTAAAAGCGTTACATGCTCCAATTGAGATAAAATACGGTTAACTTTCTATCTTTTTATGATTCACCAATACTCGGGAACAGGGGCAAATAAGTTGAAATACAAATGCATACCCATTGAATACACCAACCAAGAACAGCAGCACGGAAAAGCTCATCTTCATCAAGCTGTTTTCCATCACTTAGTAACCTACAACTCTCAATCACAGACAGCCCTCTATTGAGTTTTCCTGACCCAAAAGTTTGAAACTTTATTAGACAATAAAACCCAAAAGATAAAAACTTGATTAGACATTAAAACCCAGAATCTAAAACCAAAAAAACCCAAAATCTGAAAAACCAAAAGATTGAAATTACACCAAAAAAAAATAGAGAAATTTCAATGATTCTCACCCCCAGGAACATTATAATCCAGCATCTGTAATCAACAATAAGTAATGGAACATAAAAAGAAGTCAAGAAAGGAGTAAATAATTTGAAAGCTGAAGACTTGAGAATGAAAAAAAAGTAACCTTGTGGAGCCATTGACAGGAGACATGGTCATATTCAAAGGCAGAATCTTGGAGCAATTCTGTCTTGAGAAGTTCATATACTTGCTTAAATCTTTCCCTCTCATCCTTGATGCCCTCCATTTTCGATTTCAGTATCCCTAAACCTTGGTTCATACTTCAAATTAGTAATTCTTACTGAATTGTTTACATGATTTACATACAAAGTCATACTAAATAACGGTTATAATTAAGATATTAATAATATTTTACTAATAAATTTCAAATCATAATATCGATTTGTTTAAGCTATGCCATAAGCCCACAACACATATTATAAGGGATACCAATTACGTTTATTAATTAACATTATAAAAGAGAATTCTCTTATATTTTTTTTCGAGTTTCAACATAATTATTTTTTATCTATATAATTAATTATTGTAAATAAGAAAAAAAAAATCTTCAAAAAAACATAAGAAAAAAAAATTATGAGAATCATCTTAATTTTAAAAAAATTTGAAAATTCTCTTAACATATACCCTTGTAAGATAGGTTTAATAAACCCTTGAAATATTTAAAAGATAATGAATCATTTCATTCCAAATTAGCTAATTTATATATTATATGCATTGATGTCATTTTTAAAAAAAATTAATCAATGAGGGAATAGGAAACCCTTATAGATATGAAGTATATGCATTGATATCATATCATCTTACATGCATTGAATTTTTATGTTTTTGCATCTATTAAGCGGGGTAGATTTTATTTTTTTCAATTTTTTGTTGTTTTGTTTAATAGATTTAAAACACTTCAAGAGAAAAAAATTCTTATATCCATTTTCGAATATTTTTCTCAGAAGTAGAAATGAAAAAACAATTTATTTAATCCAGTTTTCGTCCCCAACTTCTCCATATTTTTCAAAAGAATTATATAGAATAAAATCACATAATAATTTTTAATGTCATATTTATTATATATGTTTTCATTCTTTTGAGACGTAAAATCAAAAAATCAAACTAAATCGAAGAAATTGTGAATCAATACCAACTAAGATTTGAGGCTCTTTGATTAAAAAGACTTAAATCGATCAGATACCTTACACATGCACAAAAACATCATATTAGTTCACATCAAACTAACAAAAGAACAACTCGTCTTGTATGAATTGTTTCACCATGAGACAAACTCATATAATTAACCAATTTTTCAAATTAATCACTTTAACTCACAATAAAGATGATCTCACTATGAGACCGTTTCATTTAAGAATTTGTGACAAACAAAAGTACATTCATTTGTCGTCGTCATCATCATCATACCCAGTATATTCCGCCCATAAAAAACTACGACCAAGTTCTAGGAAGGGAACTACGGCGGCAACTCATATCCATAAAGGAGAGCACGGCCAAAAAGTCTCCCAACTCAAAAAAGAATAAGATAAAATTCTGATTCTACATCTGATGAGACCGAATGTCGTGTATTTTTCCATTAAAAACAATGTCCATAAAATTATTTTCCACCAAAGAAAAGACCACTTTAATGAATCCAAAGTACATAATTGACAAGCCAAGACAAACAAAAGTTGATGAACCATGAAATTGAAAAGGCAAACAAAAGCAAGAAATGGATTGGATTAGATTGGATTGAATTAATCTAGACTGAGAGGACATGAAGTGCACGCATCAACTTTGACAGATGTTTCCTTGAATGTCTTTGTCCCAAACCCCAATCTTAGAACTAACACACCCAACAGGATTATAAATAGTATATGCATGGTTTTAACCTACATTTCATTACCAAAAATTTATTATAGAGAAGAGAAGGGGCCAAGAACAGCATTATAGAGTAAGGTGGTTGGAGGGTCTCTCTCCAATCCATTCATTTGTAGTTGCCTAATTGTAGTAACTACTTATGTTCTACTAGTATTCTATCATGTGGCTCCAATACAACTTATATTATCGTGTGTACCATTTAATTTGCCTTATTTTTTCATTTTAGTAACTCACGAAGGAAAGGAAAGGAAGGAGCCAGAGGTAAAGAAGGAGAGTGCAACTTGTTTGTGTAAAAGAAAATTAAAGAAATTAAGCGTTTTTTCTCCAAATCTTTCTATTCGTATTTTCCTATTAAACCCCTCATCTAAAAACCTCTTTCCCTCCTTTTTGTTATCCAAACACAAGGAATTCTCAATCTTTTTAAATTTTTCCTTTTTTTTCCCTCAATTTATCTCTATTCAATCACACCGTTACTCTTAAGTCTTAACATTCTCTATTTTATCTTTTAATATCTCATTACTACTTTAATTTAATATATCAACTGTATAATTTTCGTGTCAAAAGCAAATGGGACAAACTGGTTGAAAGAGTATATGATTTATGAGTTGTATCTATATGACACAATTTATGTATGTATAACATTTATTGATGATCCTTGTCTTAGCTTGTTCCACTCTATGTAATGGGAATGAACTAATGGCCACCCTTATCTAGAACCAAACATGGCCTTGGGGCTTGATTGGTCTCCTACTTTTGCCTCCCTTAAAGATCATATATTAATTTTAATTGGTTGATACTTTTATTTAGGAATATTAATTTTGAAGGAAGATTAGATGAACACAGTAATAAAAGAATTTGAATGAATATTTTCAGTTGTCTTTAAATATGTCAAACTTTAAATGGTAAACACTTGATGAGTTGGTTGGGGGAGAAGATATGAAAAGCTCCTTTCAAAGGTTAAATTAGCTGAAGATTTTGAAAGATATGTAAAAATTAATGTGGGTATAAGACTTGAATTTAAATCATCTTAAAATACTTGACCCGTGATACAAAATCAATCTGATAATCTGAATGAATACCGTTGTTTGGACTTATATATTAAATTGGCTTTCCTATACAAATTGCAAATAATGAATCAACTTGATAATTACTCCAAAATCTATCTTTATGGTTTTTTTATTCATACACTAAAAAAGCCAAAAAAAATAAACATTGAATGTTATAAGATTTGTCCTTAACTTCAACTATAAATAAAAATTTGACATTTTGAATTTAAGAAATTATTGAAACATTGTCATTCTTCTGTACATTTTGCTTTAAAAGCCAACTTTTCAATTGGCCGAAAAATCATTTACCAAATTCATTTTTGACATTTTGACTAACTAACAATTCAAAAGCTAAAAATAAACAAAAAATTACTCAAAAGTCATTCACCAAACATTTTCAAAATTATTCAAGATCCAATAATTCACTCAAAAACCTGATAAACTACTCAAATTAATAAGATGTATTTTTCTCAAGTGAGCCCATCTGCTAAGAAATTCTGATAAGTGTGCTTCGTTAGAATCAATCTAAGAATAAGTGAACTCTTAGAAAGTTTAAAACTTTTGTTAGTCTATGAGGAATCTATAAATCCTATAAATAATCACAAGTGATCTAATGAGATTGAAATGTTATAAAACCATTCACGAAATAGAAAATCTAAGTTAATCATATAACGACAAAAGAATAACCAATAAAATAATCAAAACAAAATCACTAAAATCATAAACTAATAAATACTTACTACCTACAATTGATTTGCCAAATCAATAAATCACCGTTATTTACCTAACAAACCGTTTCACGAAACAATCCATCGGATACCTGGGTCTGGCAGTGTTAACCGTTCCTATCCATCAACCATGACAATAAAATTACAAGAAGGAATCATACTTTAATCTCTAGCTCCGTAGTTCTTGCTCCTCCTTACTGGTCTACTAGTACAGTATTTTACTGTATAATACTCCAAAATCAACTGATGGGTAGTTGGATTTTTGTATCAAAAAAAATTAGACTAGTAGCTTTCTTTCTAGTACTTGTACCACACCACTGCCACTACTACTGTTATAGTATTTCACTTTATGCTTTGACTCTCCTTCTTCTCCTTTTCTCTCTCTTCCCTAATTCACTCCCTTCTCTTGCCCACGCTGGCGACAACCCTCACTCATTCTCTCTTACTCATTCACTTTCCCCTCTTTCTCTATCCTTTCTTCCCTCTCCTCACTGTGTAACACCTGAACTAAAGCCCCTTCATTTCTATTCCCTAATTTCAAGCCTTTTTTGACCTTATTCTATCATTTTTTCTCATTTTCAGGTGATTTTTGTGTCTCATTTTTCATTAATAGATCTCCTTTTTGTTCCATTTTATTTGGTTTTTGATAAAGGTGTAATCTTTGATCAAGTAGGGTGGGTTTTACTTGAATGATGGATTGAAGATCTAATTTTTTTGTTTAGTTTGTTAATTTTTTGGTTTTGTTTGATTTATTCTGTTGGGGTTTTTGATAAAGGTGTAAACTTTGTTGAAGTAGGGTGGGTTTCACATGTATGATGAATCAAAGATCTAATCTTTTGTTTGTTTGATTGATTTTTTTGGTTTTATTTGATTTATCTGCATTTTCTGTTTATGGGTTTATTGATTTCTAGTTTTTTTGAATGTTTGCTGTCTTCATCAAGCTCCATGGATCCCTTTCTCCTTGTTTAATCTCACCTTCTTAATGGGTTTTCTTTAATCTTGTCCCATACTCTCTTTTTACCTGCTTTATGGTTTCTACTTTTTTGATTAACTATTTATTATATTATTTTATTTGATTTATAAAACTATTATTTTAAGTTTGGGATCCTTAGTTTCTGGTTGGATCACTAATTTAATTGATCCTTGTCTGTTTCTTTTGGTTTCCTTGAAATTTCCTGCTTAGTTCTACTGTTTCTTACTGTTACTTGATTGAATCTTGCTTATAATGTTTTCTTCATTGTGCTTGATTAAAAAATTTATAAAATTAGGATTAGGGTTTTGATTGAAAATTGAAAATGGGTTTATTACAGTTAATCTCTGTATGCATGTGGTCTAGTCTTACTGTATCTGCCAAGGGTCTAGACTCTAGAGGAATAAAAACATGTGAGTCACTATTTGTGTCATTGTGTGTGATGTGGGTGGTAATGAATTCTGGAACCAATTTAATCATTTGATGCTTCACAAGAGAATCTTTGTTCTTTAATCTATTTATGAGCCTTATTCCTCCATGTTTGTCTACTATGTTACTCGGACGTACCAGTGTCCGATCCTTTATCTGCGGACATTGGTATGACTAAAAATTGAGTATTTAGATGTATCAGACACTTGCACCCTTACCGGTATCCAACATCAATACCCGAGTCCAACTAACATAGTTTGTCTATATACATAATGCCATTTAATTGTTTCCTGAATTTCCCTTTTCATTTCATGTATACCAACCCCAAATCCTTTTATAGTAAAGCATTACAATCTTCCATCATTGATTGGTGTCATGAATTTCTTGCTTGCAGGTTTTGAGGTGCTATCCCTTTGGAAATGGAAGTTGAAGGAAGATTCACGTGCGGGTTTATACTATCACTTTGATGCTTGTTGTCTTAGTTTCTTTCTATGGCTTCTAGTAATGGTTCTAAAATGTCGTCTGACAAGCAACATCGAGTAGGGGGTGGTGCTAAACCATCACAAATATCTATCCCTAGCAAATCAAAAGTCGAATTGAGCGAGAAGTTTTCACAATCAGTCCATATTACCTCTGATGTTGGAGTTTCCGAGAGTAATAAGTCTAGCAAGCATAAACCGGCATCTTCTATAGGTGTCAAACCGTCTTCAGCAGGATTAAGTCCTGTTGAGAATGATGATAGATTGACGGAAGATATGTCTTCTGATCATGAAAAGAAAACTTCCGAGTGTGGGACTGGCAGTCATGCCAAGACCAGTGAAAGTGCGAAGATAAGTGGCCGGCTAGATTTTGTCGAGCGAGGTAAGAGTAGTTTGTGTAGAGGAAGTACGAGCACAGATGTGAGTGATGAGAGTAGTTGCAGCAGTTTTAGTAGTAGCATAAGTAAGCCGCATAAGGGAAACGATTTGAGATGGGAAGCGATTCAAGTAATTCGTGCAAGAGACGGAGTGTTAGGTTTGAGTCACTTTCGGTTGCTCAAAAGGTTGGGATGTGGGGATATTGGTAGTGTTTACCTTGCTGAGTTGAGTGGAACAAAATGCTACTTTGCTATGAAGGTAATGGACAAAGCATCTTTGGCGAGTCGTAAGAAGTTACTTCGAGCTCAGACGGAGAGAGATATTCTGCAATCTCTGGATCACCCTTTCCTTCCAACACTATATTCCCACTTCGAGACCGACAAATTCTCCTGCTTGGTGATGGAATTCTGTCCGGGGGGCGATTTGCACACTCTTAGGCAGAGGCAGCCAGGAAAATTTTTTACAGAACAAGCTGTAAAGTAAGCTTCTCTATAAACAGTCCTATGCTGTCATTCTTGTTTGTTACTCTGTCTATTAATCGATCTAGCTTCGTATGACCATTGCCATTTGTGCTTTTCTTGATATGCTTTTTGTAGATGGAATTTTTTGTTTATAGACTTTTTGTTTGAATCCTCTAGTTTTGCATTTCATTGTTACCCGATAAATCTGATGTGTACTTTGCTTTGAGACTCTTAATCTAACGCTTTTCATAATCGGATTTTTGTACTGCCTGTGATAACCATGTTATGCTAAGTGGCAATAAAGATTTTTGTCAATGGGTAGTAGTAACAGTCGAGATCACGGTAACATATCAGTGATCCGGTAACGGGAAGTGATGCGATTATCTTAATGCCTAAATGTTAAAACAATCATGAGTGCCCATTTGATATGGCCCAAAACGCGGTTTTTTCACTTTTACAACGCAGGAAATACCGGTTTATGTTTTTGAAAATCGTTACCGCGCGGGCGATGTGTTGCGATGTGGCCTTGTTTTTGTACTATGGATGGTTGAGGTCTATGCTAGACTAGCATTAGCATGGCTGTTCCGTTTGGTTGTTGGTATTGAATGATGATAATAAAAATGTATTTTAGTTTCAATTTCATGAAATTTGTAATGTCATTCCCTATTCTGTGTTAATCTTCTTAATTTTCAATTTTGTGAAAGAAATTAAGCGATTGGTGTAGGACAAATATTGTGAAAGAAATTAAGGGATTGGTACAGGACGAGCATGGTCATAAATAGAGGTGTTCAACTGGACAGGTCGGGGCGGGTCAAAGCCCGTTTAACTCCGACCCACTTTGACCCGTTTTTAAAAATTAATAAAATAGTTTTTTTATTATACTTTATGACCCGTTGGGTCGATCTGCTTATGTATGTAATAATATCACTTAAAAATATAAAAAAAGGTTAAAAAATTCTCGCAATTAATTCTTATAATTATCCGATCCGGCCCGGCTGGATCCTTACACCAAGGCCCGTTAACAACCCGACCTGTTATGTGACCCGACCCTTGGCCCGTTGGGTTGACCCGCCCCATTGAACACCTCTAGTCATAAACTACGTCACGTACTTTTCCTAGCTAAAATACATTAAATTTCCATTACTAGTTTCATATAATACTAACAACCAAACGGGTTGTAAGAGCAATGTGACCTTGACTATGTATGGTTTGCATGTAGCATGTTTCTGGTTGTCTTCTATTCTATCTAGCGGAGTCTTTTTCATATCCTGCCTACTCCTTGGTAGCTTGTGACATCATAAAAATAGAGAGAACCCCGTTTGTTAAGTACTCTGTATAATGTTAAAAACGAGTCTTGCTTTGGTATTTAAGATATCTCCATTTAAAGCATTTTTCTGATGGTTGCATGCTGGCATATAATTTTATATATAAAAAAACCGATCTTATAAAATTATTGGCTAAAATAAAATCAGCACGATTATTGACATGGAAAATCTTTGAGGACCAAGTGAGTGGTGAAAGTAAGCGAGCTTAGGTTGATATTTGACAAGGATCAGGTTGCATACATCTGACCCCAAAACCTGTTTAGGTGACAGCCAATTAATAACATAGGGTAATGGAATGTTGTTGTGTTGCTACCTTGGGAGACAACACTAACTTGTCATTCTATACTACTATGCTTACAGATTTTATGTAGCAGAAGTCCTTCTAGCTTTGGAATATCTTCACATGCTCGGGATAGTCTATAGGGATCTTAAGCCAGAAAACATCCTCGTGAGAGACGATGGGCACATAATGCTCTCGGACTTTGATCTTTCCCTTCGCTGTGCTGTCAGTCCAACACTAGTGAAGTCAGCCTCAAACGACACAGATCCATTACGGAAGGATCCTGGATACTGCGTGCAGCAGGCTTGTATTCAGCCTTCATGCATCCAGCCGTCATGTGTTGCTCCTACGACATGCTTCTCACCACGTTTCTTCACTAGCAGATCCAAGAAAGAGAAAAAGACGAAGAATGAAATCGGCAACCAAGTGAATCCACTCCCCGAGCTTATCGCGGAGCCAACCAGTGCAAGATCAATGTCATTTGTCGGGACCCACGAGTATTTGGCCCCTGAAATCATCAAAGGTGAAGGTCATGGAAGTGCAGTCGACTGGTGGACATTCGGGATCTTTCTTTACGAGCTCTTGTTTGGTAGAACTCCTTTTAAGGGATCAGGGAACCGTGCCACCCTGTTCAATGTTGTAGGGCAACCTCTACGGTTCCCTGAAGCCCCAGCCGTAAGCTTTGCAGCAAGGGATCTAATAAAGGGCCTGCTCGTGAAAGAACCGCAACATAGATTAGCCTATAAACGAGGGGCAACCGAGATCAAGCAACACCCGTTTTTCGAAGGCGTAAATTGGGCACTCATACGCTGTGCCACACCTCCAGAAATACCAAAACCCGTAGTCATTGAAATGGCACAAGCTCCTCCCGCCTCTAGTGAAAAAGCTGCTTTCGCTTCTGGAGTACCAGATCACAAGGGTTCTGACAACTACCTCGAATTTGATTTTTTCTGAGGCTTCAATATTTGGATCATTTTTTTCGTCATTTTCATGTCTTACACTGCTGATTAGCGTAAGTGTTGCGAAAGGTTTCGATCAGCATTGTTAATTTGGGAGCACAAATGGGGATGAACGAAGGGGGCGAGTTGGGCACCGATGTTGCCCTGTTATTGTTGTTGCCTGTAATGTATGGATTATTTGGTGGGTGTAGGTTTTCCTCTCCAAAGACTTGGGAAGATATATTAAATCATAAATGTACATGTATTCTGATTTGTGCTCCTGTTATTTATTTTATTTGAGAGCTTTTTTTCATTGTCAAAAGCTTTTATCTATGAACATTTCAGAATAATTAAGATTAGCAGTATTATTTGTACTGTCCCCTTCCTATTTCAATCCTATACTCTTGTCTTTACAGATTGTTTTCCTCTATCAAGTGATCTAATAACTGTATTTCTTACATAATATGTTATTTTAATCATTTATATATCAAGTTATATTTAACCAAAAACGCTTGTGGCTCAATGGATAAAACATCTGCATAATAAACAGAAGGTTTGGAGTTCGATTTTCCTACTGGACGCAGGTATTAGTTGGGGGTTTCTTGACTGCACGCATCCTCTTTAGTCTTTACTCCCTCCTTGAGGGGAACAAGTATGGTTTCTCTGCATTTTTAAAGAAAAAAACTCATCCAAACCCTGTCTTGTGCGAGATATTGGGAATGTCTTTTACCTTTACCTATATATTAAATTATGTTTAACTAAAAATTATAAAAAGTAAATATTATGAAAATATGCTATTAGACAATCTAAATAAAATTTTATTTGACTATATTTTTTTAGATATTAAGTGCAATATATAAAATAAGTTTGAATGATGATAAGTATTTCAGACCGGAGGAGGTATTATAAATAATTAATTGCAAAACTGCTTGATCTTATTTAAAAGATTTATACAGCAAATGTATTAGAGAGTGTCAGATCTTCAGCCTGACGCTCTCCCAACCGAGCTATCCCCGCTTGTTGTTTCTTTTGTGATGCAAAAAATAACTATCCCTTAAAACAACAAGAGAAGGGAGATGTAGGAGATTGTTGCTGTTCGTGATCATCATATTGAGCTCTGCTTCTAATGGAGGCAACTGTCGGAGAAGAAACAGGAGAACTTGAATTTAAATGATTTACTCCATCAATGTCATTCAACTCTAATTCTTTGCCTTGATGTATGATTTTTAGCTCACAGTCTTGTGGAGCTGTTTGCCTTATTTGATCTGCTACTATATTACTCCCTTTTCTTACCTTCATTTTCCTGTTTCATTACCATGTCATACTTTAGATTTTTCAACCAAAATTACATTAGTTTTTCATTCCCATTACCACTGTTTATTACCACCTACCAAACGGGCCGTCAGGAGATATAAGTAAAAAATTTCATGCCAAAAAAGAAAAGTAGACAACTATGGTGAATTTACCCAAAAAAGAAAATGGACAAATATAGAGAATTGGAGGGAGTATTACATAAAAAAAAATTTATAAATTATATCAAAATTTAGTTTTAGTAAATTCCACTTTGTATATGAAAATTTTTTTTTCGGGGCCTCAAAAATAGGAAAAATTACCGTGAATAATACAACCTTTTGTTAATTTCCCTTCAATAATACGAACTTTTGATTAACCATGAATAATACCAACTTTGGGGGCTTTTTTCCTAGAATAATACCAAGTTAAGTTTATTAACTAATTTACTAAATGTTTTTGTCATATAATCGCCCATAGTTTGATTTTTAACATATCAGGTATACTGTGGGAAAACACCCCATAAGTTGGTATTATTCATGGTTAATCAAAAGTTAGTATTATTGTAGGGAAATAAGCAAAAAGTTATATTATTCATGATAATTTTTCCTAAAAAAATATAGACCCTGAGCGATAGTCCGCTTTCCCTTTACTAGTCGACGGCCATGACCCAGAATAAAAATGCACGGACAAATGGAAATGGAAGCGCAGGGAAGAATTTAGGATACTTTAAGATGATCGAACATTCACCTCTGCATAACAACATAATCTACTTGATCATTTGGGGAAGAACAATACCTCAAGTTGGACTTGGAGATTCCCACAATGAGGCGGCGAATGTTGAGCACAGAAATTAGTTCCACAATGGCATTTATCACAGAATCACTTTCAATCAGTATAGTCTCTACCTGCACCTGTTAGACATATGCAACCTTACTATATTGTCGTTGATAATAATAATGAGGTGGTTTTCAAATGAACCATAAATATGAAGTGTATATGATTTAATGAAACATTTCCGTAACAAAAAAATTATAAATCTTTAGCTCATCGAAATAAGTAACATTAATACTAGAATAATTTGCGAATTACAGCTTTTAAGTTTAGCAATTTTGCGAATTAAAGTCTTAATTTTTATTTTTTGTGAATTACAGCCACCAAAGTATCAAAGTTTACAAGTTCGGGCCAAAACACAGAACTCCGACTAATTAACCTAAACTTCCGACCTCCAAAATGGTCGAAATTCTGAGTTTTGATCTGAACCTACAAACTTTGATACATTGGTGGTTGTAATTCGCAAAAAATAAACATTAAGGCTGTAATTCGCAAAAGTGCTAGATTTTAAGATTGTAATTCATAAATTAGATTTTAAGATTGTAATTCATAAATTATTCGTATTAGTATGATGGTGAAATGGTGAAATTACCATATGTGAAGTGCACATGTCAACATATTTGTTAAGTAGTTCTCGTCTCTTCCTAGAGTCCTCCATCATGTAGCTCTCCACCAGGTCTGGAGTCACTGAAGTTTTAGGTACCATTCCGCCACCAACTACATTCCATCACCCAACAAAATATAATTTCAAAACATTATGGCAATCATATTATGTATAGAATTTGCTAGGTAAGCTTATCATAGGTGCATTTGGTAAGTGATATTTTGATGGGTTTTTTTTTTAAAAAAAAAACTTTTGGCCTTATAATTAGTCTAATAACGAAAAAAGTATTTGATAAATGACTTTTATACCTGTTGAAAAGCTGAGTTTTAAGCTAAAACTAGAAGTTTACTGCGATTAGCTTTTAAATTGACTTTTAGTTTTTGACCCTCTAGATAAACAACAAATAAGTTTTACCAAATGATTATATAACAACCGAATTATATAACTAACTCGAACAGTTTACTTGTCAAACATATACTTTTAGCCGGTTAAACTAGCCAACAACTCTAATCCCCCATCCTAAGATTAACCTTTTAGAAGGTCACCCATCTAAAGATTGCTCCCCACCAAGCACGTTTAACTATGAAATTCTTAACTACGTATTTAAGAACAAAACAATGAAGACTTACATGGGCTAGGAATGAATTTGAGGTCAGGGAAGATATGAATAAGATAAACAAGAGTAGAGCCAGGATGAACACAATGAGTAAGAGCCCACAAAAGTGCATCCATACTCGACTCGCTCTTACCAACCGCAACATAAACCACATCATCCGATGATGAGTACCTTGCACTATTAACCTTATGGTGTATGTCAATAGAGAACAAGCTTGTTGTATTAGTTTCTATCCCATTTTCACTAATTGGTACCAATTTCTGTGACTTCCTGCCACCTGATTTTCCTGCAAGAATCTCCTCGTCTTCCTCCTCTATTATCTCTATAATCTCGCTCACTTCATTCGCACGCCTAGTATTGTAGTTGTAGTCTTGATGGTCTATTGGTACACAGCCGCTAGGAGCTTCCTCGCGGTGTGTATCCCTGCTGCTCGTTGTGGCTTCCATTAGATGATCTTGAGCCTCGAACAATCGAGTTGGATATCAAATCAGGAATCAGTTGTTTGTGCACAATTCTGTTTGTTGTTGTGATCAGAGGGACAGATCTTCTTGTATTCTATAATGTATAGTATATGGGTTTACAATTTCGTTTGTGATTGGTTTTTGGTATATACTATAATAATCAAAGTAAAAAAGGGTTTAATGGAGATATTTGCTCTAACTGAAACGATACTTAATTCTTTTAGAGAAGACTTAGTAGGCCAAGAATATGCATATATTGCGTTTCGCTGTCTTGCCTTGTTTTGCTTTTACCTTGCATATTTTGTTTATATTTGCAAATTTTTCTTGAGCCGAGAGTTTTTGTGGTCGCAGCCTAGTTATCTCCTCTAATAATGATATGGTCTGGACTTTATCTTCCAATCATATTCAGACCTTGATTGTAGCTTGTATGAACAGAATTTACTGAATATAATAATAATAAACTCTAAATTTAGGAGCCTTAACTCGTATACGACTGGACACTTTACAGATGCTTTTAGACCTAAAATCTCATAATTAGCCCTACTGTCTAGGATAAGATGTGATATAATTGTGAGCTTGTGCCTTTCTAATATAGGAAGGGGCTGAGAAGTAGTAATGCCTCCAACCTATAAAACTATCAATTCAAAGTTGACACTGTCCCAATAAGTTTTATAGTAGTCAGCCCTTTTTGTTGAATATATGGTGAATCCCAGCTTTTAAAACTAGTCTTAACTAGATTAAATAATATTTTTGCCGCTTTGAAAATTTTGCTAAAGCAAGGAAAATATTTTCTTATGGTTTCATGAAAAACAATTCGTCGTATAATTACTCGTGGGCAACTCGCCTGTACGTACAATCAGGCCCACAAACCCATGAATAATGATTAATGAGCGTTAAATTGCATACACACTTGATGATGTTCACTTTTCTCAAAACTATATGGCATTAGAAGGATTACCCAATACCCTCAAACATTATTTGCAAGTCCACAACTCACTATTTTAATGATGTCCGATTGTCGTCGTATGTGAAGCATAAAAATGTTCATTTAAGGATGAATTTTTTATCCATATTACGACTTTTTTACTTTAATAAAATAAAAGAATAGCTTTTCTAATAAAAACAAATAAAACCTACAAACCAAACCAAACTGTCGTCTAAATTTAAACTAAAAACAAGTAAAAGCTTTCGCATTTAGACGGTTTATAACGTACGTTACTAAATATCAAATGTTACCTGCATTGGAAAAGTCTATTGAACGTACTTATTGCATTATTGCATAATTATATATGATTATTATATTTTATTAATTAATAGAGAGAAAAATGAGTTGAGCTAAGAAAAGTCAGCAGCAGCTAGGATAAGAATTAAGAAATATTGATAATCATGTGCATGTCAAAGTTCAAGATGGAATATGCGAATACGCGAAAGAATCCCGGCTATTATTTTACTTCGGACCTCGTCATGATAGCGACAAACCTACCATATTGCCTTTTCACACAAAAATACTTCTATGTGTTTCATGGCTAGTAATCTAATACTATTATTTTGTAATGTCTATTTTTCGTAAATGCTAATGTATGTTAAGAATATATAATATATCTTGGGGTCTCAACCATCAATTTAAGTTTTTGGTTGAGTGGGTTCCTTGACATGATAACAGAAGCCAACGTGACAAGAGATTACAAGTTCAAATCTCAATCACCCCTCATTTAAAGTGGAATTTTCAACATCTATACGTATTCACACTTACAGCCCAATGGGCTCTCGTGTAAGGAATCAAGTTAGAGTATATAATATATCATGGGACCTCAACCATCAGCTTAAGCTTTTGGTTGAGTTAGTTTCCTAACAATGTTTTTACCACTTCTCTAAAATTTTATTCACATATTTTTTCTTATTTTTTCTTATTTTTTATTATATTTATATAATTTAATTGAGTCAACTTTTTTTAATCCTTGCGCAAATGAGGGGTGTTGCATATTCAGGGGATAAAGGAAGTTGTTATTTCAGATTCGTTTTTAATCTTTCATATTTTAATCAAATGTCTCATTTGATAATGCACTAATTTTAAGAAAAATAGAAAAAGTCCACATGAAAAATGAGACTACATATTAAGAATGAGGAAGGAAAAAAGTAGTTACTTAAAAATAATTGTGTAATTAGTTCGATCTCATAAGGAGTAAGGGTACAAGGTTAACCAAATAAAAATGATATCTAATGTAAATACGACAAAAATGAAAATAGAAAATTTGATTTGAATGAGGGATTATTAAGGGTCTACTATATATGCTATTATCATTTTCCAATATCTTTTGTATTATTATGTAATACTTCCTCCGTTCCGAAATACTTGCTACATAACGATTTTGTGCACTATTCATCGTTCAAGCTTATTTTACATATTGCGACTAATGTGTAAGTAAAAATATAGTCAAGTGGGATCTTGTTTGAATCGTCTAATCGCATACTTTCATAATATTAAATTTTTATAATTTTTAGATAAGTGTAGTTTAAGATATTAATTATCAAAATTGTGCATTGGATTGCGTAAAAAAGTGAAATGTAGCAAGTATTATGAAATGGAGGAAGTATGATTTGTATACGTTTATTACACCTTGCAATTCTTTATTGAATTCCAAAGTATTCAAAACTTGATGAAATTCTATAAGGTTGTGTTTGAAAACTAGCATTTCATTTCAAATTAATGATTTCAATTATAAAATCATTAATGTAGAATTTGAGAATAACTTGAGAATAACAAGGTTTGGAAGGTGATTCTCAAATCCTCATCTTTAAACCATTTTGATAACAATCGTGGATTTGACTCAAATCCAACTTTGAAATTCTAGTATTTGCCAAACACTAATTTTGAGTCAAATCTATATTTTCAAATAAAATTCCCATTCCCAAACATAACATAATGTCATAACAAGAACAATTTTTTGCTCGTAACTCGATAACGATGTAATTGAAGGAAAGGAAGGAAAAGTGAGCTAAACCTAATCCTATGAAGTTTGTTTTGTTGGGATTTGGTTAATTTTTAGCTAGTTTTGTATCATCACTTCTTGTATGAGACTCACGGTGAGACGTGTCTCATACTTGGGCCAAATAGCCCAAGAATAGATACTTTTAGCATAGTGGACCTTTTGTATAGACTCATCTCACAGTGAGGCGGTCTCATAATATAAATTATTTTGTCCGCCACAGGACAAATAGTAAACCATCTGAGTTATTATATTGTATATGGTTTATTTGATTATAAAATATACCTTAATTAATTGGTTCAGTCATTTAACTGATTCAACCGAGAACAATTAATCCAAAAATATTCAACTTAACCAAAAAATCCAAGGGTTAAGCCAAAAATTTGAACCCTACAACTACGTAAGAGCTATCTGTTGGTACAAGGGTTAAGCCAACTAATTTTATATCAAATCCATTTATCTGAGAAAAGAGAATTGAAAACCCAAACAAATGACAAAAAAACTATTTGTTTCCATACGAGTCCATCTTCTCCAGTAACTTAGGATCCATTGAGCAGCATTGCCAATTGTAGATCCTGCTCACCAAAATTTTGCTCCAGTTATTTAAGCGGTGGTTCATGCGAAATTCCCTGAAAATAAAATCAATTGCGAGATTACATGTGAGCATTAGAATATGCGATTACGCAAAAACGTCCGATATCATCGAAGTTCTGGATGAACAAAAAAAAAAAAGGAAAGACGAAGCCAAAGCCGAAGAACAACATCCACAGTACAACCATCAAGTTTTTCCCTGTATAAAGAAAGAGTCTAACATGGGGATGCTTGGATTGAGATTTGAGTAATATAGAGTTACTAAAGATGATAAAATGAAGGTAAACGCGACAAGGTAGTGGTGGTGTGGGTCGGATGAGACGAGGAATAATATGCTTGTCATAGGCTCATAGTCCTTCGAAGTAATAGTTTTTCCTTCCCTTCTCGGTTCCTCCTCAAGCCAACATGGCCCCGGCTGCATCCCTTCATCAATCTTCAATCATCTTCCTTTCTTTACTTTGACTTATATTAATCCCGTAAGGTACAACTCCAAAACCAAGGCAAACATGTGCTACAAAAATATGAAGTTCAAAACCTAGGTCCGAGCCTTGCTCAACCGATAAATGTGTTCATACTACCAAACAATATAAGTGGTCATGCTTTCACACTAGTAATCTACTCCAGGTTTTCTCCTTGAACTTCTTCGCCCTTCGGTGGATTAATAATTCATGATTCTTGACCATACAGGAATTCACATTACATATATACATCTAAAAAGCATAATCAGAAGGGGAAAAGGGAGTCAAAATACTACACAATCATACATTGTGATCCAAGAGAAAACTATCCTACACTCATGTTGAATGAAGTATAACACAATGAGACATCTAGGCTAAACCTATTTGATACGATCAAATGAGAACACCAAACTGTTTAAAACTTCCCTCATGTCAACAATTTATATAAAGATCATTAATAAGTCTATAGTCTATACATTTAAAAAAATGCAGTATATAGAATTACAGATGAGGCTCAAATTCATCAAAGGTTGAAGCACAACCAAAAGTCTACATGCCCAAAAATAAATGTGTTGACATAGAACAAAGACTAGTCTAGACACTAGTTGACCCATAAGGTAAACCATCATTTCATATTCCTCATACACCATAAAGTAGCTGAGGGATTGCTATCAACTAGTAATGATAGCTAACAGAAGGTTAAGTATGTAACAGAGTCATCCAATAATATTTGCAGGACCCATATATTAACTTTCAGCTCATCTTATAAAAGACTGTCTCACTATGAGATGAACCTATATAATTAGTCTATTTCTCTAAGTGATCACTTTAAATTATAAGTGATCACTTTAAATTATAAGTGATCACTTTAATAGACAAAATGTACATAGGTCAACCTAATAGAGATAGTATCACTATGAGACCGTCTCATTGAAGAATTTGTGATTACTTTTGACAGAAGACAAGTTCACACTCCATATTGGAAGTGTTGAACCCAAATTGGATAGAAAACAACAGAACAAATATGACTTGTTGATCCTGAAGGCATGTATGTGTGACTGTTAACACTGATGCAAACTAAACATCTTAATTCAAGCCTTAGGAGTCCAATAGACTTTAACAAGGGTCAAAAACAAAATAAATATTAATTGCTTGCTAAAAATCAGAAAATGCAAAAATGCAAGGCGGATTCTGACTAGAAACTCTCAGGTGCTTTCAAACTGACCCAATTTTCGACAATTACTCCTATTATACAATTCCATCACTCTATAGTCTATAACCTCCTACTAGACATAAGCAACCAAAGTTTACTTCATCAACAACTTAAAAATTTACAGGGGCAGCTAATAAGTTTATCTCATCATCAATCACTGATGTGCTCCAAAAGTCAGAAAGTACATAAGATAACCAGCGTTAACCCACATATATTATTGCCTCCCTGATACTCCTCAACTGCTCCTATGTTACTATGTATACCATCGAACTCTGGCTCCATGATCATACCCTAGTATAGCTTTTGTTGTATTATTAGGGATTGTAATAATATATATAGTATATACTAAAGATAATATCAATGTAAACATCATCATCACTTCAACTTATTTTCTAAATGATAGACACTAGATATTTAGAGTATCTTAAGATAGATATGCTAAGTACACCCATTAGTAGAAAGGCTAGTAACACATAAGTCTCAATGAATCAAGCATCTATATGTTCCCATCGCTCACCTATGTACAAATGCAGTCAAACATGAACATAACAAATAAACAAAAAGGAAGCAAAAAACCGACACAACATCACAAAAACTTGTATTATGATTCACAAACAGTCACACATAAATAGTTCCGCTCAATCGACTAGGGTGTCCATTTGAGAAATCAATCAGGTTAAAGGTTCAAAAGTTCACTTTGGGTTACTTTCAAGCAGTGTAACATAATTCACTTTCGCATTTTAAATTTGCAATTAGCTAAAATTTACCCAAGAATAGCCCTGAACCGATCATAATTCGCTTTTCTCGATTCGCGAGGAGATTGACGAATAATGTGACACTGCTTTCAAGTTTGTCACTTGCCTAGATAGCAAGTCCATTCAGATGAGTATTCATGTTTAAGTCATTTCCAAGTCGATTGTTCTAATTGAAAAGGGTAACACAATTTTTCACTTTCATACTACCAATCACAAATGTTTCCCTTTCCTCTCTTCTTACCTTTAATGCCCCACAAACATTACCATAACATCTATAACTACCAACATAGCATTCATCACTAACATCATAACCATCATCATCCATATCAATAGCAGTAAAATGGGAAAAATAGAAAGATCAAAATGAAAGTATTAAACATCAACAAATAAAATTGTATACCTCTCAATGAATAATAGCAATATCACTGAGCAACATTCTCACTCACGTCCTTTTTACTCTCGCTCTCACCCTTAGCAACACCATCAGAACCATCTACATTGTCGGAATCATCAACACAAAACCCTTCCAAGATCGCCATCAATGTCGAAGAAGGTCCGAAAAGTGAGCCGAGAAGCATCCCATGAGCCTCTACTTTAGATGGAGTATTTTGAAAAACCTCTAAATCCAAATGCCCATAAAGTTGACCACCAACAACAGCACCAGGAAAATCATTGAACTCTAATTTACTATCTTTAACAGCATTTTTCACACTTCCCATAACAGGTCCCACAGCATCTTCTTTCTTAACAAAAAGGAGAGAGTTCATCCCTTTCATACAACTTCCCAATGGTTCAAATTGGGTCCCTGAAAGGGCCTTAGAAACAAGAGAGTTTTTGACAAAAATAAGCTTCGCTGCAGATGGGTCGGAAGAAAGGGCAGACTTTAAGGGTTTGAATTTGTTTGCAGAAAAGCCATGACAGGGAAAAGGAGAGATAAAGTAAGAATCGCTGAGATGGGATTTTAGGGTTTTGATTGCTCTGAGATTTTGATGGATTTTGGGTTTTGGGGGTGGTTTGTAGGGAACATATTTGGCGAAGTAGCGGAGTTGATTATGGGAAGGAAATTGGTTGCAGATTAGGGTTAGGGTTTGGTGAGAAAGAGGGGTTTTCATGGTGGAGATGGTGAGCCTCATGGTGGACAGAGAAGACATTGATAGTAATGGGAAATTGAGATGGGAGTGAGGGGCAAGTGAGGATGAAATTCTCGAATAACTTGCTGAAAATAAATGGGATTTTTAGATTCTAAGAAGGAGAAAACAAACCATTACTCTACTAGGTTGAATTGATTTGTTTGAAGTACAATTTCTCAATGTCATATTTGGAAACAAGGATTTCATTTGGAAATTTGAAATTGACTCAAATTTATTGTAAAATTTGGATTTAAGTCAAATTCACAATAATTATAAAAGTGGTTAAAAATGAAAATTTGATAATTACTTCTCAAATCTTGTCATTCTCAAATTCTTAATTAATGAATCCATGATTGAAATCTACAATTCAAAATGAAATGAACTTCCCAAACGCAACCTAAAGGAGAAAACAAACCTACCATATGGAATTCTACTTGAAACAATGGTTGATCCCATAGGTTTTGAGTTGGATTATTTTCGAATTAAGTCGGTGTTCAATTTCAGTTGGGTTGTGTCAAGTTTTGGTCGGTCCAACACGTCAAAAGTTTTTTTTAATTATTATTATTATTATTATTATTAAATCTACATAATAAATTATTTTTGTTTTCGTAGAAAATTTTGTTATATCAAAAAATCAATATACTTTTTTTAGAGCTTCAATAAAAGAAATGATGAAACAAATTGACAAGAAATGTTTGACAAGAAATCTTGGCTAAAAATATTGACGTGAAACTAAAAACGGGTTAATGGTTAGGTTTGGTTTTTGGTCATGTTTGACCTTGTTTTTTTTTTGTGTGTTTGGACGTTTTCAGGTCTCGAATCGAAATTTTTGGGTTATGACCCACTATTTTCTGGTCGGGTCAAAATTCAAAAAGTCTAATTACTACTAATCTAATATTCAAGGTTTTGTTTTGAGGGAATGAAAATTATTATTAGATTTACAGGTGAACTTTGAGATTGAGTTTTTAAATGACACTTTAAGAAAATAAATGTATGTCTTTGTTTTGTAAGGATGACGACAGAATGAGAATTTTAATTGAAAAAATAAAAAAAAGTTGTGCACTTTATTGACTAGTGGGTTGATAGTTGACTCAATTTATAGAATATAGTTGGTTTAACGGCTAAAAAAAACTCAATATTATAAGCAAATCAAACAAGTCAATAGAATCGGCCAACAGCCGGACACTCCCGCGAGCTATGAAAACAACACAATTTTGCTCTAGTTATACCAATGGAGTTTAAATTTGAATTACAAAAGGAAAAGTTTTCATTCCCCAAGCATAAACTAAACTATCATTAGACTAACATTCTAGTATAACAATGAGCAAACCATATCTAGGACCATGAGCTGATCCAAGGTCATTCAATCAATGACGTCAACTAACAGCATTCTACTTCTGTATAAAATCATATACCTAAAAATGCTGATATATGTGTTGGTTAAGTTGGTTGAAGATGTGCTATCTGCTATGTGACTCCATTGACCTGGGTTCAAACCCCATTTACATCATTTGATTTTATTATAGATTCGCCCATTTCTAGGACAGTATTCTAGCCTACGATACACTAGGTTGCTATGCAATGCTTTCAGCTGTCGACTCAACTTGAGGCGTCTGACTGATTCGTTCTTGTTGATACATCCGTTGCAATTCAGCTTCCAACGCGCTCTTTGCAGCCTCAGCCATTTCCGCAGCCTTAAGAGCTTCCTCTTCTTTCATCTTTACTTCTTCAATCTCCTTCGAAATGGCCTCATACTTTCGAGCTGCTTCCTTTTGGCTCGCAACCAAAGCTTCTACCTGAGCTATGTTCGCTGTTACTTTTATATCAGCCAACTTTTCCGACTCATCAACTTTCTCTATCAACGAGTTGTACTCTTCGGTTGATACCTTAATCTTCCCACCATTACTTTCAAGTGAAGATTCCTGATCTGTAGCACCCTCGGTTCTGTCAGAACAAGCTTTAATCTTGTCCTGTGCAGCTCTCTCGGCTGCTCTAGCGTCTTCCACTTCTTTTAGAACACTCGATAACTTCGTTTCCATATCAACCATCCTTTCTTTAGTTATTTCTGTTTGTCGTTCCTCTTCTTGTATTCTCTTCTTTATCTGTTCGGCTTCTTGCCTTAATTTCTCCGTCTCCAAATTCAGTTGCTCAATCCATACAGCCATATCATCCGACACATCTGCTGCACTAGTTTTATTTATAAGACCCGCTTCAAGCACATTCTTCTCATCATCTAATTCGGCTTTCAGTCTGTTGGCTAGAGTCTTGAATTCCTCTATCTTAAGTTTCTGCTCCAATAACTCCTTTCCGACATGTTCTAGCTCTCGCTTCAACGATTCTAATAATCTTTGAAGCAATAACTTCTCGTGTGCAACCTGATCAAACGATTTCTTAGCTTCCTCGAGCTCATAATTCATCGTTTTTCGAGATTCCACGTAAACATCTTTGGCATTCGACACTTTTTCTTTAAGACATAAAATCTCAGCATTCGTTTCCACAAGTTTACCCTGCAGATCATCGGCTAGAAGAGACCGATATTCATCCTGTAAACCAAGCAATTTATGTTCCGTCTCTTGCTTGGCAAGTCTACGAGAAGAAATCTCCTCGTTTTTTTGACTTACACCCTTATGGTGATCTTCCTCCGCGTTTTTAGAAGAAGCTTTTATATTAGCTAACGTGTCCTGCATCGTAGCAATCTGCTTAGTGAGGCTACCGACTCTCAAACGATGGGCATCTGCCGCTGCATCAGCTTCTTGAGATAAGCGTAAAGCAGCAGCTTTCGCTTCTAAAGTCGCTTCGTATTCCCTGTGCATATTACTAAGCTGTTGTTTAGCCGAATCAAGCTCCAATATAGCAGTCATATACTCTTCCTTGGTGTTATCCACATCCGCCTTTACAATATCAGCGACATCTTGTGCATTAATGTCGTTTAAGAGAACTGCTTCTTCAAGCTTCCGAGCCCTTTCCTTTAGCGTTTCAGAAGTTTCTAGTATGTTCTGTTTAGACTCATTGACAGTTTTAAGTTTTTCCTGGAGATCTTCGAGAGTCCTTTGAGCCCTGTCTAGTTCAGGAATCGTTTGGTTTTTTTTCGATTCAGCGCCTCTTAGTTGTTCCTTCAACTTATTTAGCTCGTTTAAGGCCAAGTGAAACTGCGCCTCATTGTCCAAAACCTCCTGTCATTTTCAACCGATTAACATCATAATTGTTGTCGATTATATAGTTCCAAAATCCAAGCTAGTGCTAACCTGAGCTTGAGGCTTCAGCTTCTTGGTAAAAACGGGTTTGGTACTAGGAGGTGACGAAGATGGCACACCAAAGAGACTTAACGCGGCTTTGACAGATTGAAAGGGTGCTTTGGTATCGATCTCTCCTACTTCGACTGCCCTAGGAGACGGAGGACCTCCCATGGAATTTCTCCGAGTATGTGTTCGTACTATATTCACCATGTTAGCACAATGCACTCCTTGTGTTTGTATAGATCTATCAATCTATGGCACTTTATCAACATACGAACAAGAAAACTTGTTAGCAAACATTAAGCTAAGATTGTGCTGCATTGTGTTATTTGTCGCGAGTAAAGATCAAACACAAACTTGATTCAATTTTCGTATGAATGCACAGATAACCCATTCAACCAAAAATTTAAGTTAATAGTTAAAGCGTCATGTTATGTTATGTACTTTATCATTCAGTAACAATCTTTTGTTATCTCATTCCATTAAATGGGTTCTACCAAGGCGAGGTTTGTAATGCATTTTATAAACGCAAAGGCTGTTCCGATTGATCATTATTGCAAACATCACATTCATCTTTCCATAAACCAAAAGTGCAAATAATCAAAAGATTATAGACTTTTGGTTCCAAGAAAATATATTAACTTCAACGCACATATAAAAATATAAAAAATTACAAAATTGGTAGAGATGATCAAACCTGAAATGGTTATAGGAGAAGCAAATATATATTAATAATATTGTGATCATGCACTTCCATGAATGGCTACTACAAACATTTTGAATAGCAAGTAATTAGAATTTGGATGATAGAATAAAATGGAAATGCAAAAGAGAAAGAGATTAGAGAGCAAAATTTGGACTACAATAGGATAGGATGCTTTGGAGAAAATAAGAGAAGAAATGGGAGCCACTCAAATTAGGGAGAGTTAAACAACCATTAAGCCTATAATATAGGATAATTAATTCTTATTAAAGAAATAGAAAAGTTGATTAATTAGTTTTTGAATGGTTTAGAAAATATTTAAAATAAATTGAAATGAAATGAATTTTGTGTGAAATATCAACAGAAAAAAACACAACAAAATCCACAAGGAAAAATCATTCATAAGAGGAGGTCAAAAGAAAAGATTATACCTCCTAATTCCTAAAATGTATTACGACCCGATACTCGACCTTATATCTGATCAAGTATCCCAATAACCGATTAAGGTTGCAAGCGTTGGGGAGCCTAGCTACCCACATTGGCACACACGTGAGTACACTGAGTTCAAAAACCGCTAGTTTTGTGTACATATATATTATCGTATATTTTCCATGGAATCGAAATTTATTGTAAAGCTACAAAAGGAGCAGATCATGACTTGAGTTTTGAGATAACATTAACAGAAAATTTAGCTGAAGTTTATACCAAGTCATTATACACACACACTAATGTACACTTCAATCATCCACCTAGATTACAAATCACAAGCCGCTACAGATCTACAACTACAGCCTAACTGTATTCTCGACGATAGTAGTGTTAGAGTTCTCGATAACTAATCACCGAACAATATTTCTAACAAATCCTCGGCCCCGGTTGATATAACAAAATGACGATGAGATGTGTGTTCGGTGATCATGAAAACTAATTAGCGACAGTCTATATCGAGCCTTGAGAGTTCTAGCTGGGGAGAGAGCCTGGATTGGATAGTTCGTACTTGAGTTTCAATTCAATTTCTCCGGTTCTAACACCTCGAAGCCTCAACCACACGTCCTGGACAATCTCCCCATTTACGCATTTTATACAGCTATCTCTAACCAGACAATTGTCGGAGTTTGGAATCACCTTTCTCAAAGTTGTTTCTCCGGAAGATACTTTCAGGACCTGCTTTAGTCTGGCCGCTGATTCGAGTGGTAGGATATTCACAAAAGCATATCCCATCTTGTCGTCTGATTTGAGCAGGTCTTTGTCAAAAACTTCCTGTACATCAACACCCAACTTAAATTTAATCGGGACTTCACCATACATTTGACTATTAACAAATGATATTAATTGAGAATGACGAGTTGGCCTAATGGTCGAAGGAATTTCCTTTTACCCTAGTGATAAAAGTTCGATTCTCACCACCTACAGGAAGAATCGATTCCCCATCCTCTTGCCTGTAGGGGATTCTCTATCCTTCTCTCGAAATCAGGAAAAGAAAAAATATATATATCAACTGGCCATAATAGAGTGAGTCATGGACTCATGGTTATACAGTATGTTGCATCACTTTGAATCAAAGTTGTTAAAATCAGGATTCTACTTGGAATCGTTCAGACCTGTGAGGTGGACAATCATGCGATAGGGGGGAAGGAAGTAATACGGATGCGGGGACATCATCTTAGGTAGAAGGAAAACAAAAAATATTAACAATATGTTTGGATAACATTTTTGGAAAGACGTGAAGAGAAGGGAGATTCGGTATTTTCCTTCCAAAATTTTCTAATGTTAAAAAGATTTATTTTGTTCAAAATGTGAAGGAATTCTTGCTTTCAATTCCCTTCCCTCCATTTCCCTCTCTTCCGCTACTGGTCTCCAAATGAGGGAAATACAGTCTCTCCATTTCTCTCCCCATCCTTTCCCTCTATTTTCTTCCATCCAAACAAAGTACAATTGAGACACTTGGTGTTTCTCGTTACAGTTCAAGCAATACTACAATGTGGATGAATGTAGGGGGTCATGGTCAACAAACTTAAGCAACCTTTGAAATTTGTCAATGAGCAGACTAGTCAATGGTCAACTGCTACACCAGTTTTCTGCTACATAGAAAAATAGCGTTTGTATGTGCACAAATCAGAGTATGACTATTGAAATTGCAAACCAAAAAGAATGACTCACCAAATTCAAGGTTCCAACAGGTTCTGTCAGGGAGAATGTCAGCTCTTCATTCCAGACTGGGTTTAGGCAGCTGTTGATAACTTTTGTTTTTGCAGTCTGGCGGAAAGTAACCATATGTTAAAAAATGTGGCATTGGTTCATGACAGCAGTTTAGTAACTTCATTGATAAAAAGAAGCTAAGATTTTCCAAAATAGATTGGTTGAAATCACGATTCGTGTGTGAACTCAAGAGAAGTCCAAGTTGAAAATGACTAATGCCTAGTTGTCTACAACCGAACTTATGAAGCCAGCGAAGTTAATGAATAGTAAATATAATATCACCGTGATGGCGTGATGACAATTTTAAAACCTAGAATGGCTATAGGCAGCCATCAAAGAAGTGTAACACACTTCGCTAGTTAATTCGCTTTATGAATTCGTGATTCACTCAAAATGACACTAAAATAGCCCAAAACCGACCATAATTCGCTTTTTTTGATTCGCAATTCATAAGGAGATTAGTGAATAATGTGACAGTGCATCAAAGCCATGGAGAACAAGCATAAACGAGTAAGATGCAACCATGATGCAAAAACAAGGTTGTATCATATCGTATCGGCCGAGTCTTAAAGGTTTGTAAAACTATCAACTCAATATTACATGCATCATAAAGGTGTAAAAGATTCCATTTTAGGCCAATCAAGTAATATCTCATAGTTTTGGACGATATTTGGTGGAATCAAGTATGATAACCGCATCAGCCTCGATAGTGCACTATTATGACCATTGACTGAAACTACATTTTTGCACAATGAATGCTACCTTATTCTAAAGTCAAATATCATAGCCAAACAAATTGACCACACCAATTTCTTTAAAATAACTTTTATGGCCATTGCACGTTTGACAACATAAAACTCAACAAAATGAGTATGAAAAGTCACAAGACTCGATTGCTGAACCAAGGGCAACAAAAAGTGATGGAAGGAATTGATTTTTCAGACAACCGACCCAACAACAAAGAAAGCATGAAGGTATATTCAAAAAGTGAATTCTAAAAAAGGTGCAAAGTGCAAGACATAACCTGAGAGCCAAGCTTCAATTTCACATATGGATCACTGGTTTTGATATCTCTAACAACCAACGTCCTCCCTTGGACTACCATAACTTTAAGAGTGCCAGTCGAATTCGACATAGAAAATCTGCCCAAAAACATAACAAAAACTCAAAATTACATACTTTTACTATAGTTACTACCAAGATTTTGATTCAAAAACACAAGTAAAAAGGAAAGTATTCATAAATCATCATCATCATACCCAGTGTATCCCGCGCAAATAAAACTATGATCAGAGTCTGGGGAGGGAAGGAAGGTGTCAACCCATACCCATAAATAAGGAAAGCATGCTAAACGGTCAAACCATTTGCACGTATATATAACACATGTGAGTAACAATGGGAACTTCAACAAATCATAATCTACAGTTGGCTCATCTCTAGCTCTTACCCAGGATCTTAACTCTAATGTTACTACTAAAGAAAAGCAGAGAAAGGCAAAACTAACACAAGTATAATTTGAGTGCAATGAGCAGAGAAAGGGGAAATTTAAGATAGCATAAATGACAAAAAATTATCTTTATAATATTAGTTAAATTCAAGTGCACAATCTTTAGACATCAAAACCCAAATTCTGTAGTCATATGCAAGCAAGAAACCTTCACAAATCAAAGCCCAAAATTAATATTGTAGCCATATTCAAGTTAAAAACCTTCAAACATCAAAACCCAGAACATATATTGTAACATTATTCAAGTAAACAACCTTCAGACATCAAAATTCAAAACCCAAAATTCATACGGTACCAAATTTGACTGTAGATGATGATAACCCTAAAAAGAATGGAAATCAAAAGAAAATAGAAGGGAGCAATGTAGGAAGTAACGAGAGTCAAGAATAGAAATGACAATCAAAAACAAAGATTGGAACTTTCTATATTTACATTAACATGAATTCAAGAATAAACTAACAAAAAAGAAAAAATTCTCAAACCTTGATGGTTTTGCTTATTGTTTGTCTTTGATTGTTAAGAACTCAGTCAGAATTGAGAGGGGGATTTTGGTTGAGGACTGGGAATGGAAAAGAGTAAAAGCGAGCCAAAATTCTTTTGAGGAATCCTATAATTCTCTTTTGTTGTGGTCAACATTTTATAATCCCAACCCAGGATTTTCGGTATTTAATAAAACAAAAGAAGGAAAAAAATTGACTGACCGGTTCGTTCAAACATCTAACGTAGGATTGAGCAAGTTTTAGGAAACCGTGTAGTCGGGACTCGTCCCTAGTCTTAGGAGAGTCGAGATGATAGACCATTATATTCTCTCCGAATCATTTTAGATGTTTATTTTCTTATTTAGTAAAATCATATTAATTGTCTCATTTTCTTTTTTGTTTATCTTTTTTTTACCTAAATACCCCTACTTTTTCAATTCTCAATACCCAACTATCACCTTTACAATTAATTTAATCAATTAAAATACTCAACTATTGTCTTTTTAATGAACCCCACACCACCCTTAATAACCGTGAAAATCCAAATGGAACATCTAAAATGATTCGGAGGGAGTATAGATTTTTGAATTGTATCTGCGTCTAGTTAAAATGGGTATGAATATAGTTTGATGGTTAGTTGGTGGATATAATGAAAATTTTACGCACCATGAGTTATGGATACGAGTTCTTACTCGTTCACAAATGCAACCCCATACTTACTTGATCTGACTCTTACCTAGCCGCAATTTGTATTATTAACTATTGACAAAAAATTAAGAATACTAATTTTATCACATTAGATTGCATGGTTTAAGAAAAATTTGATTTACAAATATATTTAAAAAGGAATTGCATTGTATACGGGGCGTGTAACATGAAGTATATGTGAGGCAGGTATAAGGTGAGTGTACTTATGATTGGTGTATCCAATTGGTCATAATGAATTTGAATGCTTACCCAAGTGGATATATATAGACATAAAAATGTTACCCATAGTTGATAGGCGGTGGATATGAATATTTTAGATAGGTATAAATAAAGATTCAAATAAATCCAATCTAAAATATTCGATATCTGATTTTAAAAACCATAAAAACAAACATGTTTAGGGTGAGTACTTCACTATCATACTAACAATATTAACACATGTTACAAAAAATTAAAATAACACTCTTTCACATTACCATTTACCATCATATAATTTCATTTAATCACATGTTGGGGACACTTAAAGTATAAGAAAAAAACATAGTAATTTAGTACAATCTTATTTAATTAGTCATGATGCTATATGAAATTTAGATTAAGGTCTCATCTTGGCTAATATCATGAGAAATGTGAATTATCAACTGGGAAAGAATCTAAAATACTCTATTCGTTCTCTAATGTTCTTTCCATTTAGAATATTTCATCATAAGGAGAAAGAAATTTGATTAATATTTTTGACACATATTTAAAAAATAAAATATATCGTCTTAACGTATACTTTTTAAATTTTTTTTATAGTGTTTTATTATATGTATTTAGAGATATTGAAGTTTAAAATTTACATTGAAAACTGTACAAAAATAAATGGAAGTATAAACTTTGAACAATTCCATCATTATTTAGAGGGAGGGAGGGGGGGATTAGAAAGTAATCATTTCTAATTTCTTCATTATTCAACATAAATATTAGTTTTGATGAAGTCAAAAAAGATCAACTGCATTTGTCAAAAAGTATCAGCCATTGGATCCTTCGTATCAAGAAAAGTAAAATATATCCTATATTAGGCTAATTGCTTAAAATAAACTCTTACCATTTTTATTTAGTTCTATTCTATTCACAATAATAATAGTAGGAAACAATCTAAAATACTAGTACATAATAGATGTATAAAATAGACCGAACATTTGTATTAACCTGTACAAAATTAAATTAGTTATTATTTTATGTGTTATATGTCCCGTAATTCAATATTAGTTGAGTTATGTCATATGACCCAGGTCACAAGCCTAAATTCCCCCGATATATACAACCTTATGGACAACATAAGAAGCTAATTGCGAAAATATTGATCATTTTATATTATTTAATAACGGATAATTTTATCATAAATTCTCTAGTTAATACTAAATGGAAAATTTAATTAATACGATACAACTATACATACAAAGAATAAGGATTAGTCTAATAATTGAGAGTTTTTCCTTTCACCCTTATAATAAAAGTTCGATTCTCAGCACCTAAGAATATTTAATTTTCTTCCCTTTCCCGAGTCAAAAAAAAATACAACCTTTAGAATTGTGCATAGCAAAAAACCATAATATTCAAAGTTCAAATTTGTAAAAACCCTAATAAAATATGCCATCCTTTTATAAAGAAGTACTATGCCAAATTCTACTCAAGGTTTTAATTTTCAAGCATAATGAAAGGGATGACAGGACCAGAAACGCAGAACAAAACACTGTATACAATATTGTATATGTACAAGTAAAAAAGATGAATGCCCTAATTAATTCATAGCCATGGACAAAAGATTTTCATGCTACATTACTGACTGATCAAACATACTATTACTGTACAGCTAACCCACAAATTTTTTCCTACAGTCAATAGTCAGATGAGCACATCAACGCAGACCAACCTCACGGTCTGATCTGAAAATGGCAGCAACTGGAACGGATTGCATCGGTGTAGTGCATCGTAAATGCCATTATGTTCTTCTGAAGGTTAGTGTAGCTGAGATGGGTAACGAACATCATTTCATTTGTGTGACTTGGTTACGCGCTTCTTCCATGTGCACTGAATCATTATAAGGGAATCAGAAAAGAACCATGAATATTTCGGCAAAGTTAAAATTATAGAGCTAGAAGTACATACAAGAGGCTCGTCTTCATCGGTATTGTTAGCATCCAAAGTGCTACTTTTATGAGGTGCGAGATTACTCTCTGCGTCTTCTGTCTGCTTCCCTTCATCGCATTCCTCTTGTAAGAGTCCACTAGGTTTGTCGATTTTGTTGACTTCACGTAATTTTTCCACATTGGAAATGGGGGAATCCTGTGGATTTGTTTGACTAACATTCTTTTCTTCGCTTTCGGGAGTGGACTTTTCTTCTTCATCAGATTCTTCTGTGTTGTTCTGAGCAGCGTTGCTGTCTCCTTCCTTTCCGACAATATCTGGTGTTTCTTCTGCGTCACATGCCTGGCTCACAGGTGCATTATCCAATTCCTGCTCAGCATCACCTGGAGAAGGGGGATGGAAAACAAACAAAAAAAGGGCAATGCAATTAGACGCAAGTGTCGGATGGAACTCAATCAATGTGAACAAATTTCCATAATCAAACTTCGCTTAAGTATCGAATTCACATTTATATATAAGCCAACTACAATGAGATGTATACTTTATTTCACACTAAGCGTGTTGCAAAGAATAAATATGAAGGATATATGTTAGATCGGTTACTAGAAAGTTGGAAATTGGCTTAAGATTGAAAACTGAGAAGTTAATGTCCTAATTTGGGTTAGGGTTTCATGGGGCACTCTATAAATTAAAAAAATGGATAATTACGAAGAGATGTTCCATGGTTGGCCATAAAGATTATTTAACAAATACTACATTATTGCTAGATAAAGACTTTGGGTCAGTTTGACAAATGGTCATTGACCGGAGTTGTAAGTGCGGACTGATTTGCGAGCTGTTACGTCAGTTGTTTAAACTACCCGTTATGAAGATGTAAATCAGTGGTTGACCGTTGGCTCTTTTAATAGAGAAAAGGTGGGTTAAAAAGGCAAACTATGAGCAGCTTTTTGGTTTTGACTTGAAATATTTACCAAACACTTTTTTTTTTGGCTATTTGACCAAACCAAAAAGGCCAAAGCCAATCAAATAGCAAAGAATTAAGTCATTTGCCAAAAACCCCCTTTAGCTTTAGCTTATGATGAAAATCTCTTCATCGTGGGTATTAATGGTAGTAAATGTACTTATTATCCTTGGTGGGTTCTATATTAAAATTGTGTGATTACTGTAATATTTTAGTGATAGTAAATTCTGTTGAGTGAACTTGCAATGTGCTATTTTCGAGATGGTTTAAGACATGGGTGAGTTCAAAAGTTAGAGTCTCACCAGACTCGTGTCCTTCACTTCCAGATGATAAAGTTGGCTCAGCATTTGATACATCTGATCTGTTCTCTACATCCTCTGATGCACTAGCTTCCTTTCCTTCTAGACCGTCGCTCTGATCAGTTCTCGAAGTTTTCTTCTGAGCTTTTTTCCCCTTGATCCTAGAAGGTCCACAGTTTGATGTATGAATATAATTATATCATTGAATATGAATCCGTAGAAAGTCCATACACGAGTCGCAGTAAGTAGATTAAGATTCTCACCTCTTGTTCGATGTCCTTGGTCTAGATCCACCAGAAATCTTGCTTTTCTTCTTGGGTAATCTTAACAAGCAATGACAAAATTTATTAGTAAATTTCAAAAGAAAAAAAAATGGAAATCTATCACTGCTGCATAGTAAGTAGATTTGATTCTCACCTCTTGTCTAACTTTCTTGGTTGTGGTTCATCTGAAGTCTTACTTTTCTTGGGTGATCTGTAACAATCAATAAACTATATAAAAACTAATAATTCTTTTTCCGATTCTCCCACTGCAAAGTAAAACAACCGGTCAATGCTTCTTAAGTGCTTTTTCAAATGCCACAAGTAGAGGTGTTCATTTGGGTTATTGGGTTGATTTTGAGTTAGATATTTTGGGTCGATTTGAAAATGGGTTTTGTATCCATGTTGTTTTTTACATAATTGTAATTGTAAATCATTTTTATAGTCGGGTCAAATCGAATTCGGATTCAAGGTCTGGTAAATTTCGTGGAAAACAAGAACAGTAGAGATAAAACAGGATCATAACATGAGAAAAGAGACTAACTAAAAGCCTAATCAGGCCAAGAACGGAGAATGTTTACAAAATGGAAAGTGCGGCAAACAGAAAGAACATACATTCAGTTACAAATTTCATTTCTTTTTGTTCCTCCGCATTATTGTCACTCAACGAAAGCACAAACAGTTACGTCAAGACTCAAGACTCAAGAGAGGGTGAGATGTAGCAAATAAAAATCATCAATGGGTCAGTGGGAGAAATATGTGTCCAAATGTGTGCCAAATGAAGAAAGGCTAAGTGAATAAACAAAAAGAAATGGACAAAAAAAAAAAACGGAAAAAAAAAAGTGAGATCCTTGAGACAAAAACTTCCCAATTCCTTCCTATAGATATCCTCTTTGCATCTCTCCATCCAATTTACAAAATTTCTCTCTATCCTAACATTTTCTCTTGCTTCATTATCCTCTCTCCTACACTTTCAATCATTCTATCCAATTCCTCTTATGACCAGTACCAAAGTCAATTACAAACTACATTTACGGACCGAAGAAATGAAAAGATAGCTGAGTCAACATCAAGCTAGAAACCTTTGATACTATGGCGGCAATCCAAATTACAACATGAAGAAAGCACTTACATCATCTTAGCAGGACTCTTTGTAGTATTTGTCTTCTGCAAGTGAAAAGAAAACAGAATAAGTTTCTACTCCATGCATAGGGAGGATACGTTAGACAATACGAAGAACATGAAGAACAACGAAGAGTGGGCGTCAGAGCACAATGAAACATACCTTTTTAGGTCTATGTCCGTCATCAATAAGCTCCCAGCGTTCCTTATCTAGACGGAGCACTTCCACGTCCCCATCACCATACAATATCTTCACCGGGACATAAATCCACCAAAGCCAATTTCAGAACTCAAAAACATTACAGTTAACATCACTAAGAAGAAGAGATGAAAGCGATGAAGAAAAAGGCACATGGGAAGGGGTAAAATAAAAAAGAAGCCCCCCATACCCTCCTTTCCTTCCAAAAATGAAAACACAAAAAGAAGAGAAAGAGCCGAAAAAAGAAACAGTAAGAAAGATGAAGCAACAGCGTACCACATGCTTTTTCTTTTCAGGATCATAGGATTTCACAATACCTTCATAAAACCTGTTCAAAACATAACATATGGACTCTTAGCAGATTTACCCACGGCAGCACCTCAAAAGTCAAGCTCAAAACAATGCACAAATGATAGCAACATTATGTCCAATATTCAAGTTCATCGCATTTTCCTTACTAGCTAATTGCAGCAAAGAAGTTGGAATTAGCTACTCCTGACAAATTCCATTTTAGGTTACATTACCATATCAAAAACTTTTTAGTGTCTGTTGACTTGTGCGGTGATATTTTTGTTGCAACGTATTTTTCTTTTATAGTATTTGTTAATAAATTAGACGCAAATGTGTATCAAAGAGGAGATAAAAAGAGAATAACTGAAATTGCTTGTTAAATGAAAAAACTGGAAAAACAAGAGATATATTTACATTACTGAATTATTAGTTCACAGTAAATGTTTACATTAAAACTGAGAACCAAATGAAGTCAAAAAAACATAATTACACAACGCAAAATAAACAATCACTTAGATTTTTCAATTACAAGTTGAATTCTAACAAAAAAATCATATTCTAATGCATCATAACAGGCTCATAAAAATATTGACCTTTAATAAAACATATATTGTAGAACAGAAAAAGGCTCAATCCACTTAAAAACTTCTACAACACTTCCAATTTTCGATTAAAACACTCAGCAAAAGAGATCACATTGAATTGGGACAAGGGGTGAAAATGTGAGCGATTCAAGGATAGGCAGCATTACGAAATTGAATAAGTAGGTTTAAATGATGTAGCTTGAAAGCCCTTGCTTTTTATCATGAAGTGAAGTGTGAAAGGATTTAGATTTTTGTGTTAATAATTGAAAAAAGGAGATTGCTGATCCATAGAAATGGGATTAAGGTTTTAGCATTATTATTATTGTTGTACTTAGTTAGGAGGTTGAAGTATTCCTCATATTACATTGATGAGAAAATTAAGGGTCGGTTTTACCCAACTTATCTTTAGTTCAGTTCAGTCGAGAAACCAGCCACGGTAAAGAAGGGAAGGGGTAAAGCATGTTTATTGATGATTAATGTACTACTTTTATCTTAAGCTTCAGTTGGAGCATATATTGCAAACTTTCTCTACATTTTCACTCTGTTAAAGATTTTTCTCTATAAAGAAGTAGATCAAGTAGAGCAGGTTCCAGGTAAGAACGTCATCTTCTTGCTAGGATGTAGAGTTTCAAACACAAATACTTGAGATAACGAGAAAAGCAGATGTAACATAGCTTACCGCTTATCCATTGGCCACCACACTTTTATCTTGCAATCAACCAAATCTGTAGTATGACCTTCAGCTTCATTTGACGTGCACTGATGAAAACAAAAAGTCATATTACGCTGAGGGAACTAGCAAAGCTATGATTCTCAAATGATGCGAAAAGACAAAAACGTGTACAATGTGCAAAAGAATGCCAAAAGGTAATTATCCTTTAATCTGATGAGCTACAAAACAAATAAAAAAATGTGATGCCCATAAGTATCCCTCCCTCAAGAGGATAATATCTCCATATGAGAACTATCTCACCCTTAGCAGAGCATACATCATAATATCTTTAGATTCTTTACCCAGAGGAACATATACTTCAATCAATTTAACGAAATAGGCAATGAAAGACAGGTCATGCAGAAAATAAAACATCAAGCAGAATTCGATAATATGTTTCACATTCAAGAAGACCATGTCAAATTTAAGAAGACATAAAAGATGATTCAGAATGCATAGCTCGGCAAAAGAGCATGAATTCATCATAGCCAAAGTGGTATCATAAGAAAAGTAACCTTTGCTAAGCCAGCAACACTTCTACTCTTTCTTTTCTTGGAAGATGCAGCAGAAGACTTGTCATTACTGACAATTTCACCCTTATCATCCTCGACCATTTTAGGCTTCTGCACATGCACAGAAACAAGTATGATTACCGGCATCCACATGCTATAAATGTACATAGGATAAGCATGTTGCACACAGTAGTGTTTCACCTTCTGGTCAGAGATATCACTTTCTTCAACTTTGTGACCCTCTAAGCCATTACTCTGTTTAGGGCTCTTGCTGCTTCGTTTTCCTTTGACGGGTGATGCCACCAAATCTGACTTTTTGGGCTCCTTTTCTTGCTTAGAGAAAAGACTTTTGGAGTTGACTTTTGCAATAGGCTTAATGACACCTGCAGAGGAAGAAAGTTTGGAAGGGCTCCTAGTTAATGATGATCTTCGGCGCTTAGGTGTAGAATCAAATCTGGCATCATTCCCCTTCCTTTTCTTGCTTGGGTATTCATCTTTAATTTCTGGTTCGTTAGTCAAGTGATTGTCATGGCCATTAGTTGCTTCTATCTTACTTGTAGATCCCAGATTATCCAAATTAATTTCCCTCACCACTTTCAAAATATCCTCACTTTTCGCTTCTGTTGGTGAAGAATGGCCTTCTTCAATTGTCTTAGCTTTATTTTTCTGGGATTTGATTTTTTTAATTAGTTTTCCCAGAGGAATCTCGTTTCCTTCTGTTTCCTCATCTTCCAGTACCTCATCTTGAGGAGTTTCAAAGTGGACCTACAATGACCACATTAAGAGGGGAAATGGTTATACCAAAGGTAAATCTTTGGCATTCATATTAAATTAACTTTAAAGATACATACAGTTCCCTTCACTTCGAATGTAAGCGATTCAAAGTGAGCTAATACAGACTCATCCGCCAGCCACGAATGTGCATCAGCAGCCTATTCAGAAGAAGAAATGTCAGGTTTTATGATCTAGTTACATGTACTAGGTACCCAGAAACCATACCATTAAAATGCTGAAGACAAACTGAAGTAGCACGAGAACTTAGAATAATGAACACATAGGGTATAGTGACAACAAACCCAAAAGTTAAATTGACTGTCTTTCACAGAAATAGATAACATTATCCAAGTTCGTATTCCAGCTAGATATCTAATAAGCACCCTAACTTGCAGTTTTTTTTAGTAGCAAATTGACCCTTGTTCCCAGTGCGTACCTCAGCATTAGCTTCATCTTTGGATTCATTTGGTTTATACAGCATTGGCGGTAAAGAAACAGTTTCCTCGCTACCTTGAAAATCACCGGTTTTTTGAAATAAGCGCTTGGTCACCAGCAGCCCAAGTTCAGAAATAGCATGTGAATTCTGAAATTCAGGAAGTAAAAGAACAGCCCCAAGAAATTTTAGTCAAGATTGCATAAATAATGTGTGCATGAGAGAGACAGCTGACCACTTAAACAGAATATAGAAGTATGTATAAACCATGTCTGCAAATAAATGTCTACATTGTATTTAAAGTTCGGGATTGCCCATGTTTGAATGTGCAAAAATTTATTCATTTTTCTTTGGGTATTGAAGTTTTAATATAACGGCAATATAATTGCACATAAACACATAAACTGGTTACCACCTCCAAATCAGATTTTGAGCGGGTCTAACTATAGGAACATAGTAAAAGATAATCAATAATCTAAGGGGCATATTCTTCTTTACCTTAGACTTCAATGGATCAACCACATCTTCTGAACACTTGATACATTGCAAGATAGAAATTACAACAGGAAAAGCTTCCTTTCCCTTATCAGTGCCATTAGTTTCAGGGATGATATCTTCATCATCACGGAGAACCATCGACAGTAACATATAGAGAACCCTAGTAAAAGCAACAAAATATCACAAGGCTCAGCATGCATTGCTAAAAAAGAAGGCAAATTAGTACTCTACAAAAAGTTTTAAACTGGAACAAAAGGATATACATAATTGTATCATAGGGCAAAGCAAACAAAAAATATCCAATCAGTTATAAAAAATCAAGCATAATTTTCAGGAACTAATAGGAATATAATATCATTTTGAATTTTTGATAGAGGGAGGAGGCAAACAGCATCTGTGAATGGAAAACAGGGGACTGAACGTGAAAGTGTCAGCATGACACACAAAAGCAAGGATCTAGACATCTCAAAGATCACCACTTGTTTGTTTTTAAAAAGCCAAGTTCACAAGGGGGCAGCATACAACAACATGCCATTACACTTATGCTAAGCGAATTCTTCCCTAGGCCGGGTTTGGGGTTAGCATGCAAATGCGCAATACAAGTAGAGCAGTCAAAACGGTCGGCGGACGGGTGGGTTGTGGGTCAGGTCAATTTTGAGTTGCGTCAGGTCTTGTCGGGTTTGTGTCAATCCAAAATCTTTTATCATTATTTTTTTCAAAAAATATATATAATGATTTTCAATTTTGAAGAATAAATTCTGTTATAAAACCAATATACCTATTTTTAAAGCTATAATAAAGAAATGTTGACTTAAATTATAAAAATTGGCTAAAAATATAGTGGGTTCCGACTAACAATGATGACAAGGAAGTGTGGAACTGAAAATGATGATGGGTAGCTAAAAATGATGAAGTTGAACAGAAAACGGATTAAAACGGTCGGGTTTAAGTTCCGGTTGAGTTTAAATGTAAATTATACAGCAATAAGATCACGAAGAGAGTTGAATCCACCAGAAAACACAGAATGCACCTGATTGCTAACATATTATTATCTCCCCAAGTATACGAATTTGTTTACTTCAAAAAAAAGTATTAAATTGAAGTGTACCGAAAAGAAAGCAACAATTGGATGATACATCATCCTCACAGAAAACATACCGATAAATAGGTTCCAATACTTTAACATCCATGCCTTTATCAAAACTAGGGCACATAGTGTGATGTGCTAGAGCATGCACCAGGTAGGGTACTATATATTCTGGATAAAGCAGGAGAGAATTTGTATCAGATTGCATGGAAAGCTGCCGGGCTTTTATTTGACGACACATCTGTATAACTTCACCAAGATTACGTTTGTCCTGCAAAAGAGGTAGCATGAAATAAAAGCTCAGTTGCATGACAATTTCAAACAAGCTAAGCCGCAATAAAAATTTATCATATTCAAGAATTGAAGTTTGATTTGATTGATTGATACCTCATCTATTGCTGCATGTTTGGAAGAAAAAATATCCATAAGAAAAGCACATGCATATTTTGGATCCAAAATGCGATCCTTGATGTACTGATGAACTTTGCTGATGAACAATTTCCTTGCTTGACGGAAATTTATCTGAGTTTCATATAATGCAAAGATGAAAACAGAATTAAAGTCCTAAAACTAATAACCAATTTGTACAAGAAAGTTTGAATATCAATCAAAAAATTGAACAAATGTATATTAATCAAAGGCTCCTACCTCAACTGTCCTTAAAGCTAAATGGAAGACGTCAACGGGTATACTATTATCCCAACATCTTGACAGGCGAAGGATGGATTTGGCAGAAGCAAGCTTCAAGTGAGCCTTATCCACAGAACTGCAATAAACACCAGTATTTTATTGACAGCAAAATTTGTATAACTGTAGCACAAAAGGTATACCTAATTACCAAACTAGACCATACCTTGATTCTAATTCTTTCGAAAAATCTCCAAAGGAAAGCATATTTCTGAGAATTTCTATGAGATCATCGATTCCACCTCGAAGATGAGCATCTTTAACGGGTAGGTAGCTCTTGACCAGTGTTTTAATACCATAAATCTGCCCAGAAAAAAAGGGTGAAAGTTCAACAAAGAATGATACATATATATCCAAATACGAAACCAGATGTTCTTCCATATGACACAATCAGAAAAGGGTAATCAATAACCACCTTATATGTCTCAATTTAACCTCAATCTGGTGTCTCGAGTTCGGTTAAACAGTAAAAGTACTATTTATGTTTAGGAAGGAAAGTACGGTAAAATCAACGGAAATTAATTTGCAGAAAATCATCCAGGAAACAAATTACGGTGTTACAATAACAAAAGTAGCTTATAAGGTGGTTATTTAAACAAAAAATTTACTTAAGATAACAGTTTTTCCTAAAAACTACTCCATTTAGCTCAATATATGAATAAGCAATCCTTAAATTTTTTATTTTACTTTTTAAAGCATAATAAGTCAAGGAAAACATATGATCATAAAAAAAAAGTCCAGGAAATCATGGAAGCCACAAATATCGACGAAAGTTATTTCACTGGAACCAACCTTTAAAAGACAAAGTTCACTCCTATCACGCCACCGTGCTTTCGGTTTATCTTGTCCTTTCTGGAAGCATGAAGATGAATTTGATAATAGGTACAACATTGTAAACCAGAAGATTAAGTAAAAGGCTACAAGATTAAATTTTGACATACATTACTGCATTGCAAAATTTTGCTTTTAATGAATTCTATTATTTCACTTTCTCTAGTTTCAAAGACAGCCATTGCAGTTTGTGCTATACACCCAAGTGACTGCAGTATAGTAGGCAAATGTGCCTTCTCGTCCAACAAATCAACCAGCCTCTGCAAAAACAATCACAGAGATTAGCTATGCAAAACCATAATCATAATACTAATCATAATACAAGTATTACAAGGTAAACAATAAGTTCAAAACCTTGTATAGAACAGAGAGTGAACGAAGTCCATCATCTTTCGTTATTGCCGCAAGAGCATGTACAGCATACTTGGCCTGCCTTCGTGTTCCTTCTAAACACAACCTTTCAAGTATAAGATCTACGGAACTGCAGGTAAGCAACATATTGTCACACAAAAATTTCCAAAACGTCCGGTATAGATTAGAAAACAAGGCGACATTAAAACCTAGATGATGATGCGAGCTGTTCTCGAATGGTTCCACCAGCCCTTGCTAAAACATGCAGAATCCCTTCTTTGACGATTTCATTATCATCCTTAAGGAGAATTAGCAAATCCTCTTCACTTCCAACAAATAATTGTGAACCATAGCTTGCCAGGATCTGGAAAGCATCAAAGACGGATTAGAATTCCATGCACAACACAGTTTGCCGAGGAAAAGGAAGCTTAAGCTGATATAAGTAAAATAAAAAGAACTCAAAATTCAACAATGCGTTATTTTTTTAGGTAATAGATTATAGAGTTCTCAAATTTGAGTCTAAACAGTTACTTTTTTAGGTAATAGTGCAAAAATAAGATAAACAGCAAACATAAAAACACAACAATTACGGCAGGTAATGCATTCAATCTAAAGAGTTGTAATTTGTTCCCCACAAACAATATTGCTGAGTACAAATTACTTGAAATCAGGGGATTAAGAAAACCATATTAGCTTTCGGCCACCAGCATTCGTTACCAAAAAATATCAGGTCCAGCATAGTGCAAAAACAAGGTTGCATCGCATCGGCTGCTTGGCAAAGATTTTCAAAAACCGAACCAGTATTACCCACGGTGTAAATGTGTTTGAAAACCGCAATTTGGGCCATTTCAAGGGATATCTCATACTTTCAGCCGATACTTGGCGTCGTAATAAATGCATCACTCATGTTACCGCAACACTGAGTCGTTATCGCGATCGCAACTACTGCCACATTTTTGCACTATGGGTCCCAAAGCTCCATAACCAGGAGGACACAAAGGCCTACTAGGTTCCTTTGACATATTTTGCTAAAATCACTAGCCTCCAACATTATCTATGGCCATATAAGAATCATACAATTCTATAATTTTGCTGCTAAATGACAAATGGCAGTCTCACAGCCATTTGCCAAATGCAGCAAGATTATTAGTCCTTCAATTGTAAAGTAGTTTATTTCTAAAAATACATTAATTTGAAAAAATAAATAGCTTTCAAAAATTGTTTTACACGAATACAATAGTTATAACATCACACATCAAAATATTGGAATGGGAAAATAATAAACCTTCCATAAATATTTTAATAAGAAAATATTACTATTTTCCTTTATCTCTGCATTTACGGGCAAATTCAATAGCTGTAAGAAAATACTATACATCACAAATAAAAACAGTCAAAATACAATTAATTTCCTGTAATAAAACAACACATGATCACAATACTTTCCTCTTGTACTAAATACAATATAATTTTAAAAGTTACATTTCAAATATGCAATTGCACAATAATTTAAAAGTTACATTTCAAATAAAAAAAAATCCATTATACAAAACTCCGTGCGATGCACGAGTTTTATACTAGTAAAAGAATAATCCTTTTGAACTTTCTATCACCAACATTCATCAACATAACTGATTCAGCTATAATCATCAGCTACAATGGCTGCCCAAAATATCACCATCCCCATTACCCTCTTGATCTCATGGCAGATTTAGGAAGTGAAAGTTCTATAGAGTCAAAGAGAACATTTGTTTTAATCGTTTCGTATTAGTCAATGTAAAAGCAGCTATATTTTTCCGGATAAACATCACATTTAGGGAGAATTCCTTTTCTCGGGTCTAGCTATCCTAAAAAACACGATAATCACATTTCATTTGCTTCTGATCTTTCGTGCAACACCTAATTGAAGATATAAACAAACAAGTACCACCTCTAAAAGGACTGAAAAGGTTAAAATGGGAGCTCACCACTAGCATGTTTACACATGACAAACATTTCTCTGTATTTTCAGCAGCTTTTTGAGTTGCAAGTTCCAGCATGAATTCTTTGACATGTTCCTTGCTAAAAAGCATGTACGAGCACTTCACCGAAAGTACATTCACGAAATCAAAGATCCGATGTTTTTCACCCAGAATCTTAAGAAGATCATCCTGTAGAATGACAAATGAACAAACCATCAAATTTGGTACTAATAGGGTGCCTTTGTTTCTTTATGTATTACTCATTGTCACCCAAAAAAATATTTCAGAGTTGGGATACTCTTAATTTAGCATCTAAGCACAGCATAATGCTAGATGTTTACTTATCGCATGACCAACTACCCTTGCATTGAAATGAAAGGACGAGGAATCTTACAGATTACATTACAAAAATCAACAAACATCAGAAGTCGTGAAAGCTCATCAGATTAATGATGGTGCATGGTGTTGAAAAGATAAGCTGAAAAGAAATGACATTGACTCTTCTAGGATATAGACCAAAAAAATCCAAATATTTTTAGTCTCATACCTGACTTGCACGAGCTTGCTGGAAGCCAGTATTCGGATCAAGTAAAACCGAAAAATTTTTCCAAACGTTTGCATCTTTAAGCTGATCAAGAGTTGACAATCCTTCCTCAGCCTTTGAAGGATCAACAAAAAACCTTGACATAACCCGGAATAAAACAATAACTTTTTTTTGATAATCAGTTGCATCAGCATCCTGCATCAAGCCAAGAACTATAAGAAATATTCTTATATTATTATGTAACTGTCTATGGTGGACAGAAATACAATACTTGTTTAGAAACCTTATAAGTTTGCTTCAAAGACAGATATTTCTGCATTTCTTGTTGCAACCTGAGGTATCAAATGCAAAAGCCATCACCCTAAATAATGTGTGAATTAAATGTACCTGAAAATATGTATAATTTAAAAATGTTACCTTTGTTTCTGTTCCAGCATCTTTTCTAGCGCCTTGACCTCAACTTTGTCCAGGCCTGAAAATATTTGTATCCAATGTTCAACTATGTCCTTGACAGAAAACTCAGCTGGGAACAGTGATCCGCATAGAATGGATTCAATTGCATCTGACCTGCAAACAGATAAAACCAGCTAAACACACAGCAACAGTTTCCTATTATGAGAAAATGCACCCATAAAGATTAGAGGATTGCAAATGAAGAAGCATAAAGTTACAAGATTTAGCCTAGAATTCATTTCCATGACTCAACACTTGCTATCGCATTCTCTTGAATTTACATTGAGCTAGAACTCGCTATTATGATCCAACACATAAAGGTGCAAGGACACAAATTTGGATGCCGTGCTGAAATACTATATAAATTTAAATAAAAGGAGTAATGAAAGATAAATAATGTAGATGATCCGGGCTATCCATCATCCATTTACCACACCCAATTTTATATTCCTATGTGCATACGGCATAAGAAAAAATATATATTATAAAAAAGTTTCTAGCAACCAAAACTCGTAAATTTGTTCGACCCTATTTTATACTCCTATACTATGTTACTCAGACTCTTCATTTTGTTTCACGTACCCGTGTCCGATCTTTGATGCTCGTACATAGGTATGGCACTTAGACACTTCATTTTAGGCGTAAAGTTGAATATTTAAATGTATCCGACATTTGGACACGTACCAGTATCAGACATCAGTACCTCCCGAGTCCAAGTAACATAGCTCCTATATGCATAATAAAAATACTCTCTCCTATTCATCTAAAATGTCCCATTGACTTTTGGGACACTATTCATCTATCACTCTTAAATTGCATTCTATTATTAATCTATAAGTTAAAACATAGTCATGTGGGATCTTATTTGATTCGTTTTGATGTAAAGATTATTAATATCAACTTTTTATAATTTTTAATTATACATAACTCGATATATTATGGATCGAATAAGTGCATTAGATAGAATGCATAAAGTAAATGAGACATTTTAGATGAATAGGAGGGAGTATTTTCTAAAAAAACTTCTTGCAACCACCACTCTTCGTATTTGTTTGACATGTCACTTCCTATAAACCATCTAATATTTCATAGAACCCACTAATCACTCCATCCACCCAATTCACGCATAGCGGACACCGGGCAAATGAACAGACACCAATGATGAAGGGATTAGGCAGGGCAGATAGATGCAGCTATACTCCACCTCATCTGAACTGACCCTTGTATGTTCCTAATTACCACCAGAAGGGAGAGCCTATTCCACGGTGTCGTCTTTCTAGAAAGTAAATCCTCTGGACTATTGCTTAGAGTCAATATCCAAATCCTTATAACTTGAATTTTCTAGTTTCTTATTTCATTTATGTCCCTCCTTTTTCCACGAGTTGTGACACAGTAAGAAAGATGTAGATAACCTATCCAATATAGTTAATTTATTTAGCTTCTCAAGTCATTCAAAATCAATACAGGAGACCGGTCACATTGCAATGGCCGTGCGATTTCTTTCAAAACAAAAGAAAGGTTAATTATCTACTGAAACAAAAAAATAGAGTATTTCGGTTTGGCTATAGCAAGGGAAGTTGAAAAGTAAGGGAAATTGTTGCTGAAAATTTATACGGATTTTTAAAATATATGATGAATCATAGACTGAAGTTGATAACAACTAAATCAAATATGCTAAAATAACATGCGCCCTAGATTTCAAACCCTGTTACTTACCTGAAATCTTTGTCATAGAAGCACCTCAAAATCTTTCCAGGTATCCAGTCATATTCTGTAGTGCAGCCATCTTTCCGCTTCAAGCAGTAAAGCCGATATATCTCAGCAAGTCGATCAAGGGTATATTTCTTTACAAGCAACTGCATGCACAAGCCACAAAGCTAAAGCAATAGAAATATTATTTAAAACCTCATCACTGAGAACAAGCAAAGAGAGGAATTGTTACGGATTTGTCACGAAGACGCTCTGCGACTAGTTTTGCAGTTTCAACTGGAACAGAATCCAGATTACAACAAGCTACATCGCATACCGCAGCAACAACTAGCTTCCGCACATTTTCATCATAGTCCAAGAGCCGATCGCATAGGGAAGCTACAGAATTTTTGAGCGTAAATCAACAGACTCCAAATAAGACAGTAAAGCTTAATAAATCAATAAGGGCAGGTGTTACCAAATATTTGAGCAGCCTCGGGTCTCAAGGGATTTGAAAGAAGACATTGTTTAACATAGTCAAGGGCAGACATCCGAACCTCAATTACTCTATCTGTTAACCTCTTCAGGAACTCCATAAATACGGATTGAAATGCTTCAGAAATAGCAGAGTCTGATAGTGCGAAAAGCTTGCCCACCAGATTAACCGCTCTTAGACGAGCTTCTGACTGGTCATTCTAATTGTAGAGGGAAAACAGACTTGGACAATCATTATACAGAAATGTACCAAATGGGTAAAAACAGAGAGAACCCCTACTCAGTAAATGAAAGATAACAAAAGCACAATACACAAACATGAATTACAATGGGACAAGTACAGATTTTAGAACACATGGAACTAAAAGTGAAATTACCAGCAGCTCTCCTGTCAGGTAAGGAACAATTCCCAACAGAATTTGAGGAGAACAGCGATATAAATTGTAAATAACTTCATGGTAGTCAACTTCACAACTCGTAGAATTTTCTCCAGTCATTGAAGATATAAGAAATTGTTTCACAGCAGGTTCAAGTATAGCCGTACAATGTTCTATCACATCCATGGCAAGTTTCCTTCCAGCATCTGTAACATCCTGAAGCACCAAGTAATACCGCATAAATTTCTTTAAAAATTGGGAAACATAACGAGAAAATGATTTTAGCAAGCAGACATGAACAATAGATAATTGTTTTACCTTTTTATTTTTCCCTAGAGTAGAGAGCAATATAAGAAGCAAGTCTTCATGAATATCCTCACTTTCATCTAGAAGAACATTCATGATAGTTCTCATTGATGATGCAACATTTTCGGGGTGATCATCCCTGCACACAACAAAGCAAGTTACAAAGTATCAGAACTGACAGCTATACTCCCAAATCATTCTAAATTCTTAAGATTAAATTGCCATAAGTGATACCCTTTTATGGCACACTAAATGCGCCAGAAGTGGCTTTGGAAAGAAGAGGGAGCTCAAGACTTTTTTATGGCACTGCTGCATATTAGCCACAATTTGGGCAATATGGTCAGAAAGAAATTTGCGCATTTTCAAAGATCATTTCTTTGGATTAGATGTTGTTTGGGATAAGGCTAAACATTTCGCAAGCTTATGGGTTAAATCCAATGGTGTATTTGGGAACTTTGCTATTAATGATTTATGTAGAAGCAATTAGAAGATTTTATTGTAATTAAACGTTATTGCAGTGGGGTTCCTTATCCCATTCCTTTTACTCTGAAAAAGTTTTTCTTTATCAAATAAAAATTCCCCATAAGTGACAAGCCCCCAGATGAACATATCACCCAGCAAAGACAACAAAGACCAATAGCAGGTTTCTTCCCAAGTTGATCCATATCTGAGATTTTATAACCCACCAGGAAAACATACCTTGCAACAGCGAGAAATGTCCTGAAAAGCTCACTTACTAGATCATCGCAATCAAGATCTAACATCACAACACATGATCTGTATCTCGCAAGGGTCTCCAAAATTATAACTCTCCTTCCAAAAGATGGTCCACTTGTTTCACTCAGTCCTCTAAATGTAAAAACAATCAATTCAAAAACATCCTGCAGAAAGTAGAGTCGATCTCAGCCAAGAACCGAACAATGACTGCTTTTATCGAACGATTAAACTGCATAAAATAGAATACCTTCAAAATTTCATCACTGTAGGGTGCTTCAGGTGCAGTAATACGAGTGATTTCACAAAGACAAGCAGCAACTAGGAGTTTAACATCCTTATCTTGATGTTTAAGTAGCTTTGGTTTGACAATGGCCTTCAAGAAGGGTTGCATTGAATCCAAAATTGATGTAGGTGGAGATTGCTCCAAATCAGAGAGAACTGTAATAGCTTGCTGATTACAAAAAATAAACTGAATCAGCACAATTCCTCTGAAGTTGATTTTCCAGGGAAGAACTTTTCATAATCAACAAACACAAAAGCCAAAAAAACAACATCAAGTACGTCAAGACAGGCAAGCAGCATTGATTTTCTAACGTATTGAATAACCAGAGAATAATCAGATAATAGATCTATGTTCATAGATAGATGATGAACAGGATATGCTAAATTGCAAGCATAGCTTTACAAAAACAAAAAAAGAAATCAAGAATAAAGCTATAACGGACAGTGTGAATGTAAATGCTTTTCAGATAAGTAACAAGCAATCATGTGCACTTTTTATTTGTGTTAAGTTGTAGATGATCTTTACTCCCACGGGTCAATCGAAAAAAAAAAATTGTATTTACAAGGGTGCGGTTGCTTACATTAGAACCTCTAAAATATAGTCAAGGAAGGAGCCACTTAAAGTCATCCGGGTAATGGATATTGTATCAACTGGTATTTGTCCAAATAAATAGGTTAAAAATGCTTTTGAGGTACTATAAAAGAGCATATTGAGGAATGGCCGTTAACAGGGACTAGGTGTGATGCTCAAGAACATATATAGGAACGCAATGCTTGATTTATACCGACCTTAGGCGCCTGAATCTTCATTCCACCTTTACGAGCAACCCCCTCCCCTAGATCCCACCCTCTCTATCAGTGCACGCACTCCTATAGCCACATCAACATGATTGCAAAGAATCAATAACAACTTCATTTCACTCCCTCCAAATTCTTCGTTCCTTTTGAGTACTTTTCATAGTTTCAGGCTTGCAAAACACTCTTCTACCATTTTTCTCTTCTCTGAAAAGGTGATCATTGAATACTTTTGCTTCTAAAAAATGGATAACAATAATCATCCCAACCATAATAACTATTTGCCCACTCTGTTTCTCCTAAACTGCATTCTGAAGTGTATTAATTAGTTCACAACTGACAATAATCTCTGGAAAATTTATAACGCGACCGTTGCACCATATCATATTTGACAGGAAGTGCAACCAGCTAATTATTTAGAAGAAAATTACCTCTTGTACTAACGTTTGACTTGTTGACATAAGCTCATGTTGGTTCCCTTCCATCCATCTTTCTTTCAAAATTCAAAAGGAAGGAAAAGTTCAAATTTCTCCCAATGTCAAAAAGTTTCAGCGAAAATAACTCTCAAGTCTTATAATGGTTTGCTTTGTCGCATTATATACTTTGTAGGAAGAAATACCTTTTTCCTTCCCCTGTTACACTATGTTTGGATGGAAGAAATGGAGGAAAAGGAAGTTGTTGGGATAATCATGAGTGTAAAGCTTGTGGTAGAGGTAGGAAAAACTCAATATTGTTTGGGAGTGATTGGGACATAACTTAGAACAATGTATACAATACTCATTTTTAAGTAATAAATGGGTAAGGAAGACTTATGATTTTCATTCCAAATCTTTCAACTTTTGAATGATTTTGTTCATTAGAAATAAAAGGATACAAACCCCTTTCAAATCCGCTTCCTTCCTTTCATTCTCGCTCTATTCTATCCAAATGAGATAAAAAATTTCTTTCCCTTCCATGCCTTCTTTATATTACTATATATTTTTTGTTTCCCTCCGCCTTCCCTCTTATTTCCTCCCTTACTTTATTTTCTAAATTGTTATCCAAACAAAAGGTTACTCTCTATCCTCCCTTCACCGGATTCATAAATTTTTGATATTAAGATCTAACCCATTCTAAACCATCTTTGAATTTTGTTTCCATACTTGACAAGGATCCATGTAATCTAGCTTAAACAGAAGCACACTACTTAACTTACCATTTCAAGAACTGTATCCATATACTTCAGTTATTTCCGGTCCACTCCCGCCTACACAATTCTAATATTTACAACTTACAAGTGATAGTATCATCACAAAAAGATGTTTCAAGAATACAGGGTTGTTGAAGGTCATACTTACAAGAAACAATTAATCCATAAGACACTTATAAATGTCTCAAGAAATGTTGTATGGCTCAGTATCTTAGAACAAAGGCAAATTTTTCCCTATATTTCATGCATGTTCAGGAAATTTAGGAATTCCGACAAGAATACTGGGAAGAACAATCAAATTGAAGCAAATTTTTACAATTGCTTATATAAATTCAACTCCCAATAAAGCTAACATTTCGAATTGTTCAAAATTATCATACACCTTGCTTCCCTTAAAAGTGAAAGTGCAAATTGCATTACAAACCTCACTCTACCAATAATCAAAATCGATAATCAAATACAATTACATAAATAAAGGAGAGTTTTGACCTTCAAACCCCAGAAAAATTCAACCAAATAAAATGACAAGTAACCGAAATCCGGAAAGAAAATGCGTAAATTTTCAAACAGAAACAAAACAAAATTGCCCTAAAAGAGCTTAAATCTGGGGAAACAACAGAATTCAAATACAAAATCCCAATCAATTATAAAAGAAGAAAAATGCAAACCTTTAAAAGCTTAAGAAGGGAATCTTTAGAAGAAGGAAAAGCTTCCAACTTGGATCCCAGCTCCTTCAGCTGGTGCTGCAGCTTAAGCGCCATTTCGGTCTCAAATTTCAACTTTCTGTCTAAAATTTCTACGTCTCCTTTCTGGGTTTTTACAGAAGTATGAAAAAAACCCAAATTAAATTTGGTTCAAGCTAAACTATCTAACCTAAGTTCAGAAGTCAGAAGTTCAGCATCTGTGTATTTCTGGGTGAAGTGACGAGGGTTTTTTTCCTATCTTTTGTGTTTCGATTTGGGACAGAAAGGACTCACAGCTCAAGGTTTGGACTTTTTTTAAAACAAGGGAAGACTAGTGAGGTCAGAGCCAGATGTGTTAAGTACAAATCTTGTGACTTCTAGGGCTCTATCTTCTGTATAGAGGTCGAAACATCGGTTCGATTGGGTTCGGTTGAATTTGGATCGGTTTAGGTGTCGATTTGATCTTTTATAGTCTTGCTTGAATTTGGATTGATTTATGGCTATGAATTGCATTTAGTTCGTTGAATTGATTTCTGATTACAGTTATATTTTTTACAAATTTGAATATTAGTTAGAATTTGTTTGATTTCAGATAAGACGGTTATGTTTTTGACTAATTTGAAAATTGATTAGAATTAGTTTATTTTCACCTAAGAATTAGTTTATTTCAACGGAGTACATATTCTCAAAAGTTATTCTTATTGGAATCATATTTGACTAAATCTAAGCATAACTAACTATAGAGATATTATTCAGATCAGATCAGATTAGTTTTAATTAATTATTTTTGTTATTGTTTGTGTAACAACCCATCTTTCTCAACAAGGAAAAAGGTTTGCGGAAAAAGCCTTTTAGACGGTTGTCACTTACTCTTAAATATATAAGAAGAACAATATAAACTTAACAAGAACCAAGTGGCAGAGAAAGTCCTAGAGTCCACTCTCACACTTCCAGCCCACACGGTTGTGACCATATAATCATCGACCATCTGTACAAAATATATATCCACAATCAGTGGGGGTAACTAGTTGTCCTTTCTAATCATAAAACACATACATTATTATCTCTAATTACGAAAAAAAAAAAACTTAAACATTTATCCATTAGTTATTAAATGAATATATCAAACTAACTTGAAACCAACCAACGTTTGAAAAACAAATTAAAAACATTTGAAGCTTTATTTAATATAAATTTCACATATTAATTTAAATAACTTAATAAATTAAATAAATAAGGTTTCACAAATTCCAAAAGATAATTAAAAAGATAATTAACAAGTGGAGAAGGAACGAACGCCGGTGTTAGATGCCCACAAGATGGTCTTACACTAACACCTCCTAAGGTTTGTCGGGCGAACCCCAGTCTATAAAATAGACCTGTCTAAGAATGGCCAATTCTCCCCTAGCAGTGGATGCCTCCTTTGCCTTACACCACTGGGTACCGGGACGACAGCAATTAACCCAGGTATATATATGTATTAGCATGTTCTAACCATTTAGAGATGCCAAAACAGGCCTTACACTCTTATGACTCCTTACTCGCACAAAAATGTATCAATCGTAAAACTTGATTATAAAATCAACATCAAAAATATTTATCAGATGCCAAAATAGGCCTTGCTCTCACAATCAACATTAAAACATTTGACTCAAATATAGTTTTTAAATAAAATTTATATATTTTTTAATATAATATTTTCAAATAATAAATTCCAATTTTTTTATATTAACACAAAAATAGATGTTGTGAGTAATGTCTGAGTTTGGGAATAAAGTTAACTTCAAATTTGACCTAGTCGATAAAAGTCAACCCTATTATAACTCTTGGCAAAGAAGTACTAATAAAAGTGTTATTCTACTCAAAAGTACATATGTGTCAAAAATACTCTTAACATCTCAAAAATAATAATACATTCGAAAATTATCAAGTCTTAGATTAAAATACCATAACACTTTTTTTGTCTAAACTATAATTTACCAAAAACAGAATTACCCATTCATGTACGTCCACTAACTCAAATATTACCATAACCTTTGAAAAATTTGATACAACTAACATTACAAAAGATGAATTACATAAACCCTTTATAAAAAAATAGGTAACTAAGCCACTGTTCTTGCAACTTATTCTTTTTTTTATTATTATTATTAATTTACAATTATTTAACCTTATTTAAAAGAATTGGCAAACACAATTTAATACATGCAACTTTTAATAGACATGGTTACCAAGCTAATTATATTGTTCCAATGCTAACCATCTAACCAAGTACGAAAACTTACCGAAATAAATAAATTAAATCAACAAAAATAATACATCTAAAATTACTAAATTAGATGGGAAGGATATAATATCTCCTCTTCTAACTTACCAACTAAATATTGTATATCGTAATATTATAGTTTATTTTTCTATAGCCAAATACTTAAAAGGTATACTTGTACAATCCAACTAAGAAGCATATGATAACCCCATGAAGAAAACTTATTCTCCCATTTAAGTCAACTACATAATAAACTACAAAGAATGTTATACTTAATCTTCCAAACGCTTATCAAAATTTTTCACCGAACATTAATAAATAGATAATATAAAACTCAATTAAAAAAACGAATAGCTAAAATTAATAAAAATTACTTTTAGTATCGACCAATTTAAGCATAACACACTGAGAATCTAATTTATATGAAACCTTTAGTTTATACGATTATAACAATAATATATTACTTTTACACGTCTAAATTTTCTATATAAATAAAAATAATATTATATGTGAATCATGAAAAGAGAGGATAAATTAGTTACCTTTATATGGACAATTAGACAAAACGTAGAGAATTAGATAATAGCCTTAGAAACATACAACCGTCCAAAATCCTTGTACATAAATAATTTCTTTAACCCAAATATATCATCCCTAAAAAATTCTTCAATCTTCTTTTGCAATTTGCTTGTTACCAAATTAGTAGATAAAGAATAATTAATTTTTTTATGTTAATAAACCAATAACCATAACATAATATATGAAATAGGAAGAAAAAGAGTTTTTATGTTCTAAACATAAGAATCCCGTAGCACTCTCTATTCGGTTGATTTTCTTGCAATGCAATTTATTCAACCCCATCATATTAAATAATAGTATGTGATAAGTTGAAAGGTTGTTTTTTTTTTTATATTAATTAAATAATATAGTTTAATTTTGATATTATTATGCTTAATTAGGAGTATTAAGGGGAAATTTGAAATAAAAGGTTTCTATTATATAATTAAACTTATTACAATAATTTTAGTTAAATGTCTGATTATTTATAAGACTTTTCAATTTATTTACTAAGTAGTAAATACTACACTTACTATTCATAACCCAATTTAGTTAATTAGTTATTTATTGTCTATTAACATTAAATTTAGTTAGCCCCTAAACTAAATGGGAGTATGAGACTATTATATTAATTTTACCCACTTTAAAATATAATAATCTTAGTTAAAAGTAATTTATTTATTACGGAATACCATATCACGACAAACTATATTATAAAGCTTACCCAAAATTTTGGGGTGTTACAGTTTTTGTTAATAATTATTGTTATAACTTAATTACTACTTGTACCTATTGTCTATAACTATTTGTATTTGGTCATTTGGTGAGCTAGGTTGTAGTAAAATAAATTTTTAGTTGGTTGATTTTTGAGTCAGATCACCTTTGGGTTTGATATAAAATCGTATTCAACCTAATATTTCAAAATCCGATTAAATTAACAAGTGGTTTTTATATCTGTTATACTAACAAAATTTAGAGGAAATCCTATTTTTATTTCTTTTCTAATATGGCTTCATTGAACTTCGTAATAAATGTTACCGGTATTAAATGAAGATTATATGCAGTTGTTACTTGTTATATAATTGGTTTTACAGCTATTTATATATTGGATAAATTTATTTATATTCGACGGATCAGGTTGTAGTAAAGTAAATTATTGTTTTTTTTAGCCATGTCACTTTCCGGTTGGATACCTATTTGTTAAAAAACCTAATATTTTAAAATCAAATATGCTCAACATGTAGTTAAAATCAAATTGAACGCAATCCAAATTCCAACCTAAATTCCTAATTTTGTCTTTCTAATATAAAAATCTAACCATGGAAAGAATCGAAAGACCTTCAAAAACTCATTTTGAATCAATATTAGGTGTACAACATACTTTATGTGATTTAGTTATTGTAACTCTTATCACCTTTTTAGGGTTTTATACTCCATATTATATTCTCTCCGTCCCTATGAGAATGCACCAAGATTAAGTTGAGTGAAATTTAGTTGATAGTGAACTTGGGTTGAAGACGGATTTAACTATATCAACTATAGAGGTGGTATAACAATCATCAAGCTATATCAACTATACTATATAGGGAGTGATTTTGCTTAGACGGATTTAACAAGTATATCAAAGAAGGACGAGTAGAAATGCGTATGCTGAGGTGGATGTGTGGTAAGATTATGCTGGATAGGATAAGAAACTAGGAGTTCAGGGAGAAATTAGGGATTGCACCTATCTCTACAAAGATACGGGAGAATAGGTCGAGATGGTTTGGGCATGTGCAGAGGAAGACCTATGATGCCCCAGTAAGGAGGACTGAATGCATCATAATGGAGGGCAAAAGAAGCCGAGGTAGACCTAAGAGAACGTGGGAGGAGCAGATTAAAAGTGATCCCTGCGCGAACTCCACCTCTCTAAGGACCTGACTAGGGATAGGGCCAGTTGGCGATGCCTTATCCACATCTTAGATTATTAGACTGAACCCTCTGAACCACCGTTTGTTACTGTTATGTGCCTCTACTTACCACTCTTTACCACCTCATTTCAATATCGTTTTTGTCATTTTTTTAGTTATTTGTACTTGTTCTATTTGCTGAGTATATTTAGTTAGTAGATTCCTTTCTTGGCTAACATGGGCCTAAGTTGCAAGAATTCGAATAGCTGCAGGTGTCTCTCTTGGAAGACCCTTATTGAGCCGGGGGACTCTTTGACCATACTCTCCTATATGGGTATGAGTTGTCATCTATCTTCCCTCCCTAAAACCCTGACTATAATTCGTCTATGAGCAGGATGCACTGGGTATGATGATGATGATCAAAGAACGACGAGTGCGAATTTATAATTAGGATGTTTTTGTTCTAAAATGGTTGTAGTTGGTTCGAACTCTATTGATTAGTTGTTGAACAACTTTGGGTCGTGGAGAATGGAGATGAGTAGGTGATGAAAATTAAAGATGTGTTGTAGTTAATAGACACTTGTATGTGAGGTTGGGTTAACAGTTAAAGGTCATTTAATAGATTAGTAAAAATATTTCACAAATTCTTGTGAGATGACGGTCTCTATGAGAGACCATCTCTAATTGGGTTGGCCCATTAGGGAAACTGTAGAGTAAATGTAAGCAATAAGCTTTAATGGATTGGACATGAGAGATGTCTCTCAGAAAGACGGTCTCTCGGGAGACTAGCTGAAAACATTTTAATTTCAGATCATTGGAATTTGATAAGTTGTTTAACATGCTGGTGTCTTTTGATTTTTGAAAGTCGTAACTTTTGAGGTTGTTTTTAACGAATGATTCACTAGAAAATAATAATTTCATTTATTTTTATTTTGTTTAGATGTATTTAAAAAGGACATAATACGGAAAAATTTGAAAATATAGAATCCTAACTTTGGGTGTCTTAAATATAAAAATCACACCTTATTGATCTATATTATTCAAAAATTATGACTTTTGAGATAATTTATTTTAAATGTCTAATTTATTGATGACCAATATACAAGGTAAAAATGAATACGCGGAATCAATTTTATTGCCCTATATATTTGTTCTTTCGCTTTAATTTTAAAGATTTTTAAATTGTATTTCAACATTGAGATTTTAGGATAAGATGCACCAAGACATATAATTTTTTTTAAACCTTGAATTTTTTGTTTTAATTTTTAACACTGGTGTTTTTAGGAATCAACGATGATTAATGTTTCATCCTGTCATGTTAATTTCATTATATTAGTCATGTAAATATTTTAATATATACTCTCTCTATTTCTATTTGATATTTTGATTATGTATATCAAAGTTTTGGAAAATTTGAAATAAATAATATTAATTATATAAAAAAGCATAAAATAAAAGCTAAATAAACTTATTTTCAAATGTAAGCGCCTTCAGCCGTAGAACTCGAAAACAGAGGCAAACTGGTCAAAAAAAGTCAAACAAGTTGCAGTTACTAAATGCGAACAGAGGTTGACCCTGTTTGACCAAGTTTTCCTCTGTTTGCACTTACTAATTGGAAACAACTTGTTTGACTTTTTTGACCAATTTGCCAATAACTGCGAACAACACCAAACCTGAACTCTAGAGCTGGAGGCGCTTACGTTTGAAAATAAATTTGTTTTGCTCTTATTTTATTTTTTATATATAATTAATCTAATTTATTTCAAATTTTCAAATTTTCAAATTTTGTACGTAATTTGGATCAAGATGAGATAGAGTTATTGAGATAGACGAGGAGAAATCGGGCCAAATCTTGACCCATGTTAATTTGGATCAAGTGACAAAAGGGGGCCCCACCAACTTATTTGTGGTGGTTTTCTTGTGGATTTGTCTATCCCTTCCTTGCTTCTTCATCTTCTTCGTTTCCTCTTCTTTCCTCAACTCTGCTGCATTTTTCAGTAAGGTTTTCTGTACTTTTCTCCTCTCTATTTCACTCTTTCTTCATGAAACTAATTAGTGTTCATCAATTTCATTTTATGCTCAAAGAGTACTATTGATCTTTTCATCTTATTCTGATTTTAATTTATCATCCAGAAAAATCAAATCTTGTTCTACATGTTAGTTTCTCTCGTTGACAATTTATCCAATAATTGCTAACTCAAATAATGTTACTAGTATCATTTGAAATTGTTTAATTAGGTCTTTTTTCTTATTTATTATTCTACTCGATGATTGCACAATAATTTAAATTCCTGATTCAATTTCTGAAAATGGTGCTTATGTTTTCTTATGCAAAGCTAAATTGAAACTTTTTGTTAACTCTCTGTATGGGAATTAGTGAATTACTATGTGGGTTTTGTCCAGGGTCTAAAATTTGGATCCCGTTTTCTTGTTTGCTTCTCTAGAACATTAGATCCCAATTCGAGCACCTTATGTATTGTTCTTGTTTGTTTGGATTCAGAAGGTGATCTATGGCGTCAAACTCAGGAAATGATGTGCCAGCAGGTGAGCCGAGTTGTATGTCTTGATTTATTTACCTGTGTTCTGTTGGTTATCTTCAGTTATTTGCTCCAGTCACTACATGAGGCTATTGATGGTTTTTAAGAGTGTGCTGATTGCCACTACACAGTTCCATACTCGTTTGTTTACTTTGAACTTTGATTGTGGAAATTGTAAATTTTTGGTGTGTGATTGCTTTGTCATAGTTAGTTCCTGGTGGCTCTGAACTAGTACTATATTCAAATGTTCCACAGTTCCACTTCATTAGGATGTCATATGTAAGTTTTTTTTTTGTTAGACGCATGATTGTACATCTTAGATGTGGTTGCCACTGCGATCATATTCATGAAGCCACTTTCGTGGAGTTTTGGGGCTTATTATCACGAGTGCTTTAGGTTCGTAATCCTTTTGCTATGGCGTTTGGATGAGCTTGTTCATCTTTGAGGCTAAACTTTCTTTTTAGTAGCTGAAATAAGTGCTTGTCCTTATTATGGCATTTATATCTTTCTCAGTATCATCATTTCTTAATACAAGGATCTAAGCTTAATCAAGGAATTGGTTAGTAGAAAATATTACCCTTGATGGGTTTTTTACTTGCATTTTGCTATACCTTTATGTCTGAGAAAAGCAATAGCAAGGAAAATGGAGTAAGACTTTCTGATCTCGTATAGAATTTCTGGCTCTCGTACAGCCACTGTATTAAAAAATATTGGTATCAGCAAAGAGACTCATGATTGATAGAAAAAGTGTCGATAGGTGAATGTCTACTTGATAGTATAAATGCCCTTAACAAATATAGTTGGAATGCTTTGCGGTGATTTTTCCGCTGGTCTTGCATGTTTTATGAGGGAGCCATTACTTCGTCACTTCCTGGATAAACCCTGCTTGTATCAGGTTTCAAGTATTTCCCAACATGGAAATTCTGAGGAATTGGGCTGTTAGAGTCTTTGTAATAGATGTTTCTGAATGAGGACAGCTGATTCTCATGCTTTCTTTTACTGGTAATTATGGGTACGCTTTCCTATGAGATAATGCAAGCTGCTTCATAGAGTGTATTGAATTGGATTTCTGTATTGCGGATGTAAGTTGATGAAGATTGGTAGCAGTGGAAGGAGTATGGAATACTATATGCAGTTATGCACAATATATGAATGCGTAATATGCTTGTTTTGCATTTTTATTTGCAAAGATGTTCTTATTGGTTTTTTCACCCCTTAGCAGCAGTATATTTGATTATGATTTTTCTTTTGAGTAGGTGCTGAGGAGCCCAAAAATGCCAAATCAGAGGCATCCTCCGAGCAGCCACAGTCTGGGCAAGGGACACCTGCTTCCGGACCTGGAATGCCACCAAATCCTTTTGATTTCTCAGCTATGTCTGGCTTGCTCAATGTATATGTCCTTTCTTACTTTGTAATCCTTTTATCTTGGATAAATTACCTGATTGACTCTTATACGTAATTTGCCTAAATCAGTTTCTCTATTGACTTCAACCATGGTAGTAATTGGTGTTGAATACTGTGGCCTTCTCATGCCCTTAAATACTGTAGATTCAGATCTTATGCAATGGTTTACTGAATATCAGGTCACTAATTTATTGATGTGTTTGATGTCATCAATGTAGGATCCAAGCATCAAGGAACTCGCTGAGCAGATAGCCAAAGATCCTTCTTTCAACAAGATGGCTGAGCAATTACAGAAAACCTTCCACGGTGGTCCGGCGGAGGAACCACAATTTGATCCCCAGCAGTATTATTCCACTATGCAGCAGGTGATGGAGAATCCTCAATTTACGGCCATGGCTGAACGTCTTGGTAGTGCTTTAATGCAGGTACGTTGTCTAATTTACTGGAGGCATTATCTCTTACATATGACGAATTGTGAAATCATGTTGGTCAAATAATTTTTTAGGATCCATCAATGTCTGGGATGCTCGAAAATCTGGTAAATCCTGCATCTAGAGATGTGTTGGAAGAACGAATGGCACAAATCAAGGAAGATCCTTCTTTGAAACCCATATTGGAAGAAATTGAGACTGGTGGCCCTGCTGCCATGATGAGGTTGGATTTTTAATTTTGTTTCATTATTATAGTGCTTCAGCTACTCCCTTTTGTCATCCCTTTGTTGTCTATCCTTGCTTCTTTCCTTAGATGATACTGCTTTATACCTTCTAGGTACTGGAATGATAAAGATGTTCTTCAAAAGTTGGGGCAAGCTATGGGTCTACCAGTCACAGGAGAAGCAGCTACGTCTGCTGAGCGTTCCCTGCCAGATGAGTCAGAGGAAGGTGGAAATGAAGAAGATGAATCGATTGTTCATCACACCGCTAGTGTTGGTGATGTGGAGGTATAGATAATTTTCATACTATGTTGTTTAAATTCGTTCTCTACATGGTAATCCAAGTACAAGTCTTGGACTCAGGGATTGATTGTCAAATTCAATAAATGAAGGACTGTTGAGATTTTGGACATAGGTGCTTGAAGCGAATTGAAGAGTTTATGACTTAGCTTCTATTGCTCAACAGAAACAAATACAACTGGGTTTTTCATATAACAACATTTCATTACTCAAATATCATTAAGTGGCTCCCGCCTAGGGTGGGGTTTGAGAGGTCAATTGTACGCAATCTTTCCCTAGTTGAACTAACAAAGGTTGTTTTCAATTGACCTTTGGTAGCAAACATCATGTGCAACATTACACAATTAAGGGGTGCACGTGATTTAATAGGTCACTTAAGTATAATCCATTATAATCCAAAATTAAAGAATTCTAAATCTTTGGCCATTTTACTACTGTTTTTTTTATATTGGCGACAAAATAACTTTAGTGTCTCGCATTTAGACAATCGAGTCTTGTCTCAGTTGAAGCAAGTACCACTCTCTCCATGTAAGGTCACTAATTCGATTCTCACCTGTCTCTCCCCCTCCCTTAGCCTATCGTTGTAAACTTGTAATGAAAAAAACAGTGTCTGACTGTCTGGCATTCCCTTTATTTTATATTCTATTTAAGGTGGGAGTTTTGTACACAATTATGAAGTATAGAAAGTTGTTTGTTGACTTCAATTTTAGTGGTGTGCAAATGCACATAGGTGAATGAAAATGAGCTCTTTTGAGTCTTTTCGACTATTCAAATTAAGATGTTTCCTCAATGTCTCTTCTTTCTTGCTCAAACACCTAGGAGACTAAAAATTGACTTTTTTTTCTTTATATTGTAGGATGTTGGGATTAAGAGTTTCGTTTTATTGTTGTTTGATACATTGTAGGGTTTGAAGAATGCTTTGGCAGCTGGCGCTGACAAAGATGAAGAGGATTCTGAAGGCAGGACAGCATTGCACTTTGCTTGTGGATATGGTGAGGTACGGTAAATTTGTTAGCTAAATACATCCTATATCAAATTGTGGCTCTACTTATAAGCAAATTTCTGTAGTAGTGCTTATTAGTCCTTGTACCTGCCGTTCATTTTCATGTGCTAGGAAGCCGACATACTCTTCCGTTCCTTTGGGTTTTCAAGTTTATTTGTTACATTCTTTGTCGGACTTCATTCTGATTTACAATCTATTGGTGACATAGCTTTTTGCTTGGCTATGATCTGACAGGACTTCTCTATTACAGGTTAAATGTGCTCAGATTCTTCTCGAGGCCGGAGCTAAAGTAGATGCTCTAGATAAAAACAAAAACACCGCTCTTCATTATGCGGCTGGTTACGGTAGGAAAGAGTGTGTAGCTCTTCTCCTGGAGAATGGCGCTGCTGTGTAAGTCCGAAATTGCACCCCTCTAATCGTTTCTCTCTAGAAGTCGGGTTTTTGTGCAGCTTATAATACAAAATATACCTTATTGCAGTACTCTCCAGAACCTCGATGGAAAGACCCCAATCGATGTTGCTAAACTGAACAATCAACAGGAGGTGCTCAAATTGCTGGAAAAAGACGCATTCCTGTAATTTTGACGACAGATTGTTTAAGTATGCGTTGTTAATCATGATGTTGTGCAACTGAGGGGACGACATCCTTGGCAAACGGGTGGGCTGATTTTACCGTAGAACTCCTCAATGCCATTGCTTTTGCTCGTTTTGCTCTGCGTGCAGTTTGATATTTTGGTAATTTAGTTCGTATGTTTATGTATGTGTGCTATAATAAAAACCATGGTCTCAAATATTCATATTTGTTCTTCTTTTTACTGATATTTTAGTGTGTACCAGTAATTATTTCATTTCTCTTGGTCTTAGATGATATTATGAATTTAGGCAATTGATTGAAAGAATCTTTGTTGTAGAGTTTGGGGATTCCACTCATATGTTTCTGCTGAAAAGGAGACAGAATATTAAGTATTCACTTTTTCTTTTTTTGAAAAGAAATATAAAAAGTAACTAATAAAGACATAACACATGATATTTTACGGTCCGTTTGGTTTTTGGTACTAAACGATGGTAATAGAAATAAGTTGTGTAAATTTTCATATATTATAAATTTATAATATTCCTAATTTCCTATAGTAACTTTGATCATAAAAAAGTTTTTTGTTTACAATTTTTTATTATTACTTAATATCGCATTTTCATATGGTAATGCATTGTAATAAAATTTGTGAACAAAATGTGATAATTAAAGGAGAAGCATATCATTTAACTTGTCGAAAGATTTTCATATTAAAATTACACTAGTTTTCCATTATCATTCTCACTATTTAATATCTATTACCAAACGAGCCGTTAGACTTTAATAGTATCTTAAGTTCTAACATGTCATGTTATTTCTTTAGAAGGTAACAGTCTAAATTCTTTAATAAATTAGTGGACAATTATTTTTGAAAAAAAGTTAGTTTATTTTTATGATAACAATAGCTATACAAAAATTTTTAAAATTTAAAAATCGCAAATTGTTGTATGAAGTTGTCTCATTGAAACTCATCTATACATAAATCATTAGATATAAATTCGTCTCGTTTGAGAATTTGTGTAGAAATTATGATGATATGAACTTTATATTTTAAAGCCGTTTACAGAGGATCTCTCATATAGATGGACATGTGTTTAGTCCCCTATTGGAACCACCTATCCCTAAGGTCAAGGTCCAATGTTCGAGATCGAGCAGATTTGGGTCCAATTTTAAGTCCAAAAAAATAAATGGGTTTGATCTAGAATCTTCATATCCAAACACCTCTTCGGACCTATTTAACACCCAAACCCGCTAGACCCAACCTATTATACAATCAAAATCAATACAGTATTAAGTTCGATCTAAACCTATTTTGCACGTACTTCTATACAACTCATAAATTCATTTTAGCACTAATGAGACATTTAAATTTAAATTGTAAAAAAAATCAACACTTTTTTTAAAGGTCATCTTACTGTGAGACAACTTCAACTGGTGTAACCCTAATTATTTTTTAAAAAACCAGCTTCCTATCTAAGTGGGAATTTAGTTATTATTTTTTTTTAATGTTTTTTTACTAATGGGTTTTTTCATGGATCCGTCTCATAGTAAGACGGTCTCATACAAGAGGAACTAGATCGACTTAATATATGCTGCCCAATTCTAGTATTATTAAAACACAAAAACTTGGGTGAGACAATCTCACTTGTGAGACGCGTCTTATTAGGCCAACCTAATTTTTTTTTATCAATTTCACAAATTAAAATGTCAATTCTAAGAGTTAAAAGACCAATTTAAAGGTTTAAAAGACCAATTTCCAGGACTAGAAATCATGGGTTTTAACAGTGAAAAGACTTAAAATATCAATTTCAATACTTAAAAAACCAATTTTAAGACTTAAAGACCAATTATAGGATACTAGTATAGAAACTCGTGCAATGCACAAATTTGTTAGTGCAAAATATATATAAAAACAGTTTCAAATAATAATGTAAGTAGTAACTAATGTATTAAATTTACCAAATACATTATTTTTTAAATTAAAACATAATTACTGACGTTTATTTTAATTATTTACCTGATATATAACTTTTTTTCATTCAATTGAACATATTAAATTCGAAGTTAACTAAATAGAATTACTGTAGTATATCCTACAAATACTTTACCTAATTTAGCTTCAAATTTAAACAAAACATATTATATTTTAAATTTGATAAATATTGTCATGCCTCTTTAAATGATGACATTTGGAATTTTCCAAGACTTTTATAGTATTGTATAATTGTATAATTTAAATTTGATAAATATTGTCATGCCTCTTTAAATGATGACATTTGAAATTTTCCAAGACTTTTATAGTATTGTATGATGTATGATTAAATTCTCATTTCAACCTTAAAATAAGATGACTCAAATATTAAAGTAGATATTAAAAACTTTGAAATTCACCTTATAAGTTTTAAAATTGAATTTTTAAGCCTTGCATGTCCTTTTAAGTCTTGAAGTTAGTATTTCAAAATATTTTTAAAAAATTATTGGCCTGAGTCAGTTACTCCGCTAAGGCTGTCTCATAGGAGAGTAATTGCTATTAAAAAAACAGTTTTTCGACCAAAAAAAATTATTATTATTATTTTTTTCTATCGAACAGTTATATGAACCCGTTTTACGATGAGATAGTCTTATAAAACTAGCTGCCAATGTTTTTTGTGGTGCTTTCTTGTGGATTTGCCTATCTCTTCCTTCTTTGCCCATCTTCCTTCTCCTTCCTTGCTTTACTCCCGTCTCTGTTGTCATCGTCTTCCATTTTGTTCTGCTCGCCGCCATTATCTGTAAGCTTTTCTATACACTTATATTCTCTTATTATCCCCTTATTCATTAATTTCGGGTTCTTCATGATACTTATTAGGGTTCGTCAATTCCAATTGATGCTAAAAAAGTACTATAGACCTTTTCATTTTATTCGATTTCGTGATTTTTTTTTTCATAAGAATCAGTTCTTGTTTTACGTGGTAGTTTCTCGTTGACATCTTAGCCGATATTCCTAATTCTAATTGTTTAACTAACTGTTTTCTTGTTAATTGCTTCTACTTCTGATTTTGAGTGATTCTTGCATAACATCTTTGATTCGAAAACCCTAATTTAATTTCTGAAAATGGTGCATATGGTTTCTTTTGCAAAGCCGAATTGAATCTTGTAGTTAACTTTCTGTTTGGGGATTGGGAATTACTATGTGTGTGTTTTTTTTTTCTTTTTTTCTTTTTTCTTTCTGTTTACAGTTGGTTCCTATTTGACTTTTTCTCATTGGCTTCTGTAGAACACTAAATCCCAATTTGTGCACCTTATTTGTTGTATTGTTTCTTTTTCTTTTTTTGGTTTCAGAAGGTTATCTATGGCGTCAAACTCAGGAAAGGATGTGCCAGCAGGTAAGCAGTGTAATATGTCTGAATTTGTTTATCTGTGTTCCGTTTGGCTAAATCATTTGACCAACAGGCTATGGATGGTTGTTAAGAGTTTGTTTTGATTGCCATTAGACATTCCACATTCTTGGCGCCCTAATTTTTTGTTTCCTTTGTTTTGTAAACATATATTGTGGAGATTGTAGATTTTTGTTGTGTGATTGCTTTGTCGTAGTTGATACCTTGTGGCTCTAATTTCACACTATGCCAAAGTTTTCCACTTGATTAGGTTTTTGTTATGGAAGTCATTACATTTTTGTTCATCATTTTCCATATTATCACCTAATACCACATGTTCAAATGGTAATTCAATGGAATGAATTTTGCGAAGAAAATGAGATTGTTAATTGAGAACAAACTTGACAATTAAATTTGTCAAACGATATTCAAACCAAAACTACACTAACTTTCCATTACCATTCCGACCATTTAGTAGCGATTATTAAACGGGCCTTAGTCCTTTACACTCAAGAAAAGCAAATAAAGGAAAACAGAGTGAGAGACTCAGAGTTCTTATAGAATTGGTGGCTCTCGTACAGCCACTGTATAACGAAATATTGGTGATGACCAAAAGACTCGTAATTGAAAAAACATGTCGTTAGTTGAAGGTCAACTTGTTTACAGTCCTTCGCAAATGTAATTGGGATGCTTTGCGGTGATTTGTTCGCTGGTCTTGCTTATTTTACGAGGGAGCCACTACTATGTCATCTTCTGGATAAATCTTCCTTGTGCCAAGTTTTCAAGTATTTCTCAAGTCAACACTGAGATTCTGAGGAATTGGGCTGTATGTTTGTGATAGATTTTTCCGGAGGACAGCCAATATTTGCACTATAAGCACTCTTCTTAATGATAATTATGTACACTTTTCCCCAAGATATACAGCAAGCTGCTTCTTGGAGTGTTTTGAATAGTATTTCTGTAGTGTGGCTGGTAAAGATTTATTGCAGTCTTAGGTAGGGAGGAGTATGAATTAGATATGCACGAAATATGAGAGCATGATATGCTTGTTTTGCATTTTTTTCGGCAAGGATGTTCTCATTGGGTTTTTTACCCGTTTGCAGCATTATGTTTAATTATGATTCTTCTCTTGAATAGGTGCTGAGGAGCCCAAAAATGCCAAATCCGAGGCGTCCTCTGAGCAGCCACAGGTTGGACAAGGGACACCTCCTGCTTCCGGACCTGGAATGCCACCAAATCCTTTTGATTTCTCAGCTATGTCTGGCTTGCTTAATGTATATGTCCTTTCTCTCTTTGTTATCCTTTTATCTTGGATAAATTGACTCATTGACTGCTATGCATGATTTTCTTAAACCAGTATCTTTATCGACTTCAACAATGGTATTAATTGGTGTTGTTCACTGTCATTTCCTTCTCATGTCCTTGAAAACTGTAGTTTCAGATCTTCAGCATTGGTTTACTGAATATCAGAGCACTCTTTTGTTGATGTGTATGATGTCATAAATGTAGGATCCAAGCATCAAGGAGCTGGCTGAACAGATAGCTAAAGATCCTTCTTTCAACCAGATGGCTGAGCAGTTGCAGAAAACCTTTCACGGTGGTCCTGCTGAGGAACCACAATTTGATCCCCAGCAGTATTTTTCTACTATGCAGCAGGTGATGGAGAATCCTCAGTTTATGTCCATGGCTGAACGTCTTGGTAGTGCTTTAATGCAGGTATGTTGTCTTTTTTACTGGAGGCATTATCTCTTGACATAAGATGAATTGTGAAATTATGTTGGTCATAATTTTCTAGGATCCATCAATGTCTGGCATGCTCGAAAATCTGGTAAATCCTGCATCTAGAGATGTGCTAGAAGAACGAATGGCGCAAATCAAGGAAGATCCTTCTTTGAAACCCATATTGGAAGAGATTGAGACTGGTGGTCCTGCTGCCATGATGAGGTCTGATTTTAAATTTTGTTTCGTTATTTCTTATTATTATAGTCCTTCACTGCTTGTATTACTCCCTTCTGTCTTCCCTTCATTGTCTGTCCTTGCTTCCTTCCGCACATAATATTGCTTTGTTCCTTTAGGTATTGGAATGATAAAGACGTTCTTCAAAAATTGGGGGAAGCTATGGGCCTACCAGTCACTGGAGAAGCCGCAACATCCTCGGTAACCGTGCCAGATGAGTCAGAGGAAGGTGGAAATGAGGAAGATGAGTCAATTGTTCATCACACTGCTAGTGTTGGTGATGTGGAGGTATAGATAATTGCCACACTCAATTATTTCAACTCACTTTGCATAGGACATGCTGATGTGTTGAAGTCCAAGTATTTAGACTCGAGCTATTTTATGAGGATCAATTACCAAATTCTTCAACATGTCAGAGCGTCAAGATTTCGGACATTGGTGCTTTATGAATTGAAGAGTTCATAACGTAGCTGCCATTATATGAAAGGGGAAAGATACAACTGGGTTTTTCATATTGGTAGAAAAATCAACTTTTAGTAGTGTGTATGTTATTGAATAAATGAGAACTCACAAAAAAAGACTAGTCTAGTAGGTGAGAGAGCCCATTTGCTTTGTACACGCCACTTTAGTTGCCCATATAACCAATGTGGGACAAACTCCCATAACCTTGTAATTGCCCCATATCTATTCTATTCCATTTGAACCCCTCATAGACCAACATCCTCTTTGGCAATGATCAAGTTGGTCACGATTGGCTTAACTTAAGCCACCACTTCGAGTCTGATCCTTGTTGGTCGCAGTTAAACCACACCACCACTTAAAGTCGCCTCTAATACCATTGTTATACAACAAGCTAGAGAACTCATCCAAAAGACTAGTCTAGTAGGTGAGAGAGTCCTTTTGCTTTTTAAACCCCATATTAGTTGTCCTTTTGCTTTATAAACCGATGTGGGACAAAGTTTATAACCTTTTAATGGCCTCAAATCCATTTCATTACAGTCTGGTATCTAGCATGTCATTATATTCTTTTTAAGATGGTAGTTTTTGTAGACTTCTATTAAGTTCAAAAAATCGTTGGATGACTTCACGTTTATTGGCATGCAAATGCAAATGTGGAGATGAATCTGTGGATGAATGAAAATGGGCTCTTGCAGACTAATCAAACTAAGATGTTCTCTGTGTTTCTTTCTATTTTTAATGCCTTCTAGGAGACTAAAATCAACTTCTTTATCTATATATTGTAGGACGTTGGCATAAAGGGTTTGAAATTTTTTTTCTATACATTGTAGGGTTTGAAGAATGCTTTGGCAGCTGGCGCTGACAAAGATGAAGAGGATTCTGAAGGCAGGACGGCGTTGCACTTTGCTTGTGGATATGGTGAGGTATGGTAACTTTGTAGGCTAAATAATTGCATCCTGTGCTTTTGGTTGTATGCAAATTCCTTTACTAGTGCTATTTAGGCCTTGTGTCCACCTTCACTCCCGTGTGCTAGGGAGGAGACATACTCAATTCAATTAGTTTCATCTATTCCTGTCTCCTGACATGGTAGTTAAGGATAAGTATTGTTTCTATAATATTATCTTATGCTTCAAACTTTTACATACTCTCAGGTTATCTGTGTGGTTGTTTTTGTTAGCGATGATCATTGCTAGATTTTGCCTCCTTAGTCCCTAATTCCCTATATTATGTTCAAGTGACACTTTCCTTAGCCCTTCCCTTTCCTCACCCTACCCTATACTCATTAGAAAGATAAAATAATGATAAAAAATGTTCAAGTGATGCCGTCATCATACTTTTTTGTAATAATGATCCTTTGACTCTGGCTAATGGGTTAGTAAAGCTTGCTATGTTGATACTTCATCCATACAACCATACCTAATTGCTAATTTGTTCTATGGAAGCATCAAAAGCTTACATTTTGCTTCTCTAAGAAATTCAACTTCACGTACTTCACAATTGTTGTACATTACTATAAGAAATAGTGGGAATTTCTGTATTTTTTCTACAACCATTTCATATATGTTATTACCTTTCAGTATTTATCATTGTCAAGCTTACATTTTGCTTTGATTAAAAAGACCATCTTTGATTAGTTTAGAGAATATAAGGAAAATACTTGTACCCTAAAACAAAATTACCAGTTTATCTCAATATGGAGACTGAAACCTGCATTGCTTGTCCTATTGGTCTTGCGCCGATGCTCTCTTTTTAAGACGTTCCACTTTCAACCTCAAGTCGTTCATGTCGACAAGCTCATTGTCACTAGGGTGGGTGGTTGAGCGCTGTTGGCTCAATTTAAGTGGACTGCCTTGACAGATGCATGTGATTTTGTTATTTTTGTGGTAATAATTTGGGTTGATGAATCAATTTAAAACTTTTAGGAGTGTACAGAGAAACTGTCTAGTTTTTAGTTTAGGTTCTAGATAGTAGTAAAGGTGACTTAAACAATATTGGGTGGGCACTTTGTCGTTTATCCCTGGGATTTTCGTATAAAATGATTTGAAAACACTGAACTGCTGCCTTTAGGTTTGCAAGTTTCAATTGTGTATAAAATGATTTGAAAACATTGAACTGCTGCCTTTAGGTTTGCAAGTTTCAATCGTCGCATTCTTTGTTGCGCGTTATTCTGATTTGCAGTTCATTGGTGACATATCTTTGCCTTGGCTATGCCCATGATCTAACAGGACTTATGTATTTCAGGCTAAGTGTGCTCAGATTCTTCTTGAAGCTGGAGCTAAAGTAGATGCTTTAGATAAAAACAAAAACACGGCTCTTCATTATGCAGCTGGTTATGGGAGGAAAGAGTGTGTAGCGCTTCTCCTGAAGAATGGCGCTGCTGTGTAAGTCCGAAATCACATCTTCTCGGATCCTTTTCTCTGTAGAAGTCGGGTTTTTGTGCAGCTTATAATACAAAGTATACTTTTTGCAGTACTCTCCAAAACCTCGATGGAAAGACTCCCATCGATGTTGCTAAACTGAACGATCAACAGGAGGTGCTCAAATTGCTGGAGAAAGACGCATTCCTATAATTTTCATGGCTGATTGAATCACTGGCGTGCAGTTCGATACTTTGGTATATTGGTTCATATGTTTATCTATGCTATAATAAAAAATTGTTCGTCTTAATTCAAAATTTTTTCTTGACTTGTTTTTACTGATATATTTTTAGTGTGTACCAGTAATTCATTTCACTTGATCTTAGATAATATTGTGGATTCAGACAATTGATAGAAAGAATACATTGAGTTTTAGAGTTCCACTTTAAGGTTTCTGCTATAATAATGTTTTTACTGATATATTGACGGCTATGAATTCTATGTTACAATTCCGCTGATTTCCTTGGAAGGCTCTATAACCGCAAATAGAGGTATTTATTTGGGTCATTGGGTTGAATTGGCGTCACGTATATCGGGTCGATACAAAATTGCGTTGAGTCCGCATTGATTTTTACATAATTTTAAATTTATTTTGAAGTCGCGTTAAGTCGGGTTCAGTTACAAGGTCGGCTGTCATTCGTCTAGTGCTTCTGCACCATCATACAATTTTCATTGTTAACTCCTATACTCTTACAATTTAAGATTGTTGAATTTATATTATTTTGTACCAAGTCCAAACAAGGCAAACTCTCAATCTGTTAAAATGATTGTGGCTTTATATTTGTTTTTAGATTTTTGGTAACTATTATCATTTGATTTGGGAAAATCTTTTGATATTTTCCCATGATTATAGTCATAATTGCCTATAACAAGATCATCTCTTACTTTTTTTGAAATATTATTTTTTTCTTCTGAATTCATCTTAGTTTTATTTGTTCTCATTCTCTACCATATATTCAGTTTAATCATCCGGTGAATTTATTTTCATTATTTTAGTTGTTAGATTGACATTGGCATTATTTGAAATACTTGCTACATTTTCATTATGTGCACTATTCATCATCATTCAAGCTTATTTTATAAATTGCGACTAATGTGTAAGTAAAAATATAGTCAAGTGGGATCTTGTTTAAATCGCCTAATCACATACTTTAATAACATTAATTTTTTATATTTTTTAGATTTGTATATTCAACATATAAATAAACTAAATAATGCATTGGAATGCGTAAAAAGTGAAATGTAGCAAGTATAATGGAACGGAGGAAGTATATTTATACAAGCAAGCGTGCGCATAAAAACACGCGTACGCACGCGCGTGCATACACATAAAATAAAAATCAGATATTCTGTTTTCTCAAATACTCGTTTCGATTCTGGATCCAGTATTTGGTTTTGAACCTAATATCCGATTCGAATGATATGGTTTTCAAAAATTGGATTATTTATTTGCGTTTCTGAATCGGATGATTTGGCTATCGGATATTTCAAACTATGTAATTTGGAAAATTGGATGGTAATGGGTTGGGTTTGCCACTAAACAGTAGAAATTTGAACAAAAGAAAGTTTGAAATGAATAAGTAAAAAATTAAAATAATTTAAAAATTGGAAAAGTTTTGAGATTATTTTCCTAGATAAGCACTTTTTTCCAGACTTTAAGTTTGGATATGTTCGTGTCTGTGTTCGCTGTTACTGGACATCGAACATATCCAAACCCAAGGTCCGAAGAAAATGTGCTTATCTTGGAAAAAAGTTTCAAAACTTTTCTATTTTTTGATTTTTTTTTTTTTAAATTTTTACTTATTCATTTCAAATTTTGAACAATCTAATAGAAACACCGTAAAATTTTATTTGACATTCTTAAAAAAAATTTGCAATACAATCTAACAAAAAGAATAATATTAAAGTATAAGTCATTACTGAATTATATGTATATATATAATCAATAAAAAGCCTACAACATGGTGGTAGGTTTGGGGTTCAATTCAAGAGCTAGCATTTTCTTTTTGTAGCATTGAATTGTTTCACGCTTGAGTGAAATTAGTTTTGAAAATGGGTTTCGACTTTCGAGGACGATTTAGTGTGGCCAATATAATCTATAAAAATTATATATTTTTAATTTGCGACCAGACAGGTAATTGCAAATAATTAGTTATTAATCTACCATTTTACTACCATTTGTCTGGTCGCCAATTGCGATAGGTGGCTACCAAATGTTGTATGTTCACCAATTACACCAGATTGCTATTTTACTATTAGTAGCAATCTCGTCCATATACGCCTATAATTACCAGAGTAGAATAGAAGCAATCTGGTCGATATACGCCTATAACTACCAGAGTAGAATAGAAGCAATCTGGTCTATACGCCTATAACGACCAAATTGCTATCATTTTGTGTTTTTTTATGTTGTAATATGGTGAGACTCTAATATAATTTTATATATTATCTCAACTCTTAAGGCGTGTTCAATGTAGCAGTTTAATTAGATATCAGTGGTTTAATGAGATTAAAACACTATTTTGGAAAAACTGCTATCACTATTCGGTAAAGTAGCAATTTAAATAGCCTTTTGTGGCGCAAGTAACTATTTTACATAACATTACAACCTATAGCATTTCAAAATCAAAAATAACTTTTGAAGGTTTCTTAATATTTTTCTCTACATCTAATAAACAAAAAGCTACTATAACCGTTACTTTTATCAAATAAAAATAACTTTCACAACTAATCAAACAATTAACTATCAAACAACTATAATTATACAACTACAATTGTCACATTCTAACAATTATTTAGACAACAAATAGCTACCCCAACAAAGACCCCTTATTCTTTTCTATTTTTTAATAATAAGTCAAACGTCGCGTCGCTTTATGTTTATTTTCATAATTTTGATAATTGATTATAATCTTTGTATTTTGGATGATTTTTTGATATCTTTTTATAATTGTAGTTATGATTTTCTCATATGAAATCGTCTCTTACTTTATTTGGTCTTTTTCTCTGCTATATATTCTAATTACTCAGAGAGTTTATTTTCATTTTCATATACCAAAGAAAATAAATACAAACATATTCAATTGGTTTGGGCAATAAGGTTATAATCTCTATTGACCTTTTTAATTGCATAGTAACCATTTACCCTGTTGCATGTCCTCTTCCCTTTTATTTACTATTCATGGATTTTACATTTTAGTATTCAACTGATTTTGTATGAGATCGTCTCACTATAAGACGATTCTATGTAAAAGGTCATTTTACTAAAAGTTTTTATTATTAGGCTATTTAAAACATGTATAAGACAAGTCTCACGGTGAGACCGTCTCATAAAAAAATTCGTGTTTAGTATTATTTTCATTTCACAACTCCTTAGTATACATTACGTTATAGAAATTGTTTGATTAAAATTGTTATATATTTGATTGAGTGTTTTTCTGTTATAGATGTCGTACGATAACTTTTTAAAAAATAAAAAATAATATACATGTATTAAAATACATACTGATTTTATTCAAATAAAATAAAATAGAATACATATTTGTTTGGGGCCTCCAGCCCCAAATCATCAATTAGGCCATTTCGCTCTTAATGGGTCAAATGCAACAAAAGTCCAAATTTCTCCTTTAACGTCATGTCTTGGTGTTACTTAATGATGTCAACGGCATCGAGTCTTATAATTAATATATATTTTCTAATTGATAACTTTAATTTAGGATTGTATAAGTAAGAAATACTTTAAAACTATAAGTCACATTCGATCAGTTTATTAAACTTGCTCACAGTAAAACTGTCTCATTGAAGAATTTTGATCAAAATTCTCAACTTCTACTTTACAAGGTAAAAACTAAAAATTTTTTCGTGCCGATTTTGAAAAAAACATACATGTTTGTAAGGAAATAGTGAGGATCGACTTGGGACCAAAGGCTATAGATAAGTGTACTCATTAATTTCTTTGAATTTAAGTGTACTCATTAATTAATACTCCCTACTAATCGCTCAACTTATATTCGTTAATTAATACATGTGCATTCGTTAATTGTTTGATAACTTTTATTGAGAGAGATGTATTTTGTTGTATTCCTAATGATATATATTATTACTTGTCGATTTCAAGATATGAAAGATCATCGTAATAGATCATTAAATTTTATTTTTATATTTTTATGAATTTTTTTATTTATATTAGATAATTTTTGCATTAATTGTGCTCCAACTAAATATGCAATTCCGATGGTAGTAACTTGTTTTTTCCAATTTCAGGTCACCTTTCACATTCTTGTACATCCTAGCTAGCCGTCTTGTCTTCTTCAGGTGATTTTTTTTCGCTATTTCATAAAGTTTTCTTTTTAAAGCATTTGATGATTAAAGTCTTTTATTTGTAGGTATTTTCATATTGACAAACTTTGTGCATTGTATCGATTTATATACTAGTATAATTAAGAATAAAGCAAAGCAACAAAAGATTAAAGAATAAAGAAATGACGAAATATACTCATATCACTCTAAGCATATCATTGTTTATTAAAAATCGAGACTGTTTCTTCATAAGACGAGTTATATAATTACTCTATTTTTCTAATTGATCACTTTAAGATTATACACAATAATCAAATTAAAATTGTAAGTAATTATTTTAATTAAGGTTATAGTGATCAATTTAAAACAATAAATGTACATTAAACTAGTCCTATAGCGATGATTTATCATTATGAGGCCATTTTATTTGAGAAATTGTGTTTAACATTTCGGTGATTACTTCCTTTATCATGAGACCGAGCCCATACAGTTTGTGTTTAACCTCATTCTCATATACCGAGTATATTATAGAAAAGTCCGTTTGATTGACATACACAGTAAATCTCATTGAAAAATTTTATTTTCTTGGAAATTCTTAAAAATGTTTTATTTGTTTTTGTTAAACAATGAAATTTGCAATCGTACAAGAATTCAAAATAACCAAAATCCATTGTAGTTGAATTATTATAATTTACCATTTTATTATAAAGGAAAATAAGTTTTTTTAAAAAATTAAAATTTACATTGACACGAATCAAACATAATAAATTTAACTTGATTATAGAAATATTTATTTAATTATAAATTAAAATAAAATACCAATTAACGGATCATTTGTTTGACAAGTCAATTTTAGATAGGACGTGGTTTTTAATTCCTACAAATTATTTCTCTTGTTAGGTTCCTAGAAATAACTATAACTATTTGTTCGATACAATTAATTTTTATTTTCTAGGAATTGTTGATCCCAAGGGTTGGGTATTTTTTTTATAAAACAAAAGTATATTATGCCTACATTTTCTTATTACTCTTTGGTAACAATTTTTTTTTTTTATAAAAAAACCATACCCAACCCTTGGGAATTAGCAATTACTAGAAAATAAAAATTACTTGTGTCAAAGAAATAATCATAGTAAATTTCAATGGAAGAGAAATACTTAAAGAATTAAAACAACTCCAATCCAAATTTACTCACAAATTCTTGTATGAGACGGTCTCACGGTGAGACCATGTCTATTGGGCTAGCCCAATATACAATGTTGTCTTAAAATGATCATTTATAAGTTATAACGTTAGAGTGATCACTTATAATTATAATATAATCACTTTTTATAGTGTTACCACTACAAAAAAAAATTTATATGGAGACCAAAGATTGAGTCGCCAACTGGTAGGTAAAAAGGAGTTGGCGACCAAATGGGGACGTAAATTAGTAGTCGCGTCCAAAGTAGTCGCCAAAGAAACACAGGTCGCCAACTAGTCCCCAATGGCGACTAGAAATATTTGGTCCCCAACTGGTCTCCACTGGCGACTAAATCTGCTGGTCCCCATCTAGTCTCCATTTTTAATATTTGGGGACTATGAACGCAGTCCCCATCTGGTCGCCAAATTTAATTAAAAATATAAAAAATAACCGTACATTATTCTTAATATTATAAATATATTAAGAATAATATACGATTTTACTTTTTATAATTATAAATGTACGAAATGATATTATAAAATTATACAAATAATAATAATATGCCAACAACAATAATATAATATAATAATAGAGTTTCAATAATTACATAAAATAATCTACTAACACGAATTTAAACCTCCTCTACTAGACCCTCTTTACTTTTTATTATTATAAATACACTAGCCAACGTTGTTGCAACAAATCTAAATTTGTTGTTTGCGTTTACCCTAACGCTCGGTAAGCTGCAGAATTAGGCAGCTAATATCGCAATATCCTCTTCTGAGCGCATGAAACGCTCTTGTATGCGCTCAATAGCAGATCGGCCATCAGATCACTCACGAGGAGGGTCTACTAAATCGGGTATAATGCTTGAAGTGACCCAATGCCATACGCACACTGACAGCTGAAGGGGCGATCCGATCAACTCCAAAACCGCTCTCAAATAAATTTCATTGTAGTCTAGAGCTTTCCGCTTGTAGGTGTTCATCCACCATTCGATTATATATAACCTAAAAGAATTAAAAATTAAAAAAATTAAATTTATGTATATTATACTAATAAAAGAACTATAAAAGCTTACATCGAAGCTTCTTGTCACGGAGTTACAAGGATCCTATTCTTTTCCCGTCGAATCTCCTTTGGTCCGACAAAAAATCTTATAAGCATTTGGCCTTTCATCTCCATCTTTTTTTGCCTACAACAATAAAGTAGTTAATATATATACATATATATGTATAGACATTTGTAAATATTATATCACCAAAAATATTATACCATATCGTCCATTACTTTTGTGAGGATAAAGAACCACAATGATAAGTACCAAGTGGCTCTGGGATAGATCCCCTTTACGTTTTTTGCCTCGGCTGCTCTTTCTTTCAAACTCTGGGGTACTAGTGTACCCATTCCAAGCAGCCCATATATTAGAGCTTGTCCAATTAGGGCAATATGGCCGATCATGATGCTCCTCGGCTTCCCATTGTTTTTGTTCTTGGCGGGCTGTGTATATAAGATTCTTGTATCTAATAGCAGCCCTTGCCATAAATGCTGATGCGCACATCTCACCTCTATTTGTGGATCCCACTTATACTTTTTCTATGAACATACATTGAATTAAAATAATTAAACTATAACATAACAAATAATTAATTGAGAAATTGAAATTTAACTTACTTTGAATTCTCCAAAGTAAAATTCTTTGGTATCTATGGTCACTTTTAGACCAGCAAGAACCTTCATGTCCTGCTTTATCTTTAAAATATTAGTGATTGCGCGACACCCTTTTACCGCTACAAGAACGATCAAAACTAAACAAAAACAAATGTTATAGTAAATTAATTTAATGTATTGAATTATATAAATATTCATCATTAGAAAACTTACTCTCTCATCACTTTCGATTCCATGGCAACTTTGTTAAGAATCCATGGGACTATCCCACGCCTCCAATCTCTGATTGTTACTTTGCCCTTCATCATTAGTTGAGCTTGGTTGATTTTCTTGACGGCCACTAACAGTGGCTGACTCATGGGGTTGTGAGTTATCCCCAAGTTGATTATTAGGCACTTGAGAATCGAAAAACTCCTCACGAGTTTGTATGTTATCCCAAACCAATGTGTTGGTCTGAAAATCATTAGGGATGGGAGTAAGGTGTATGGGATTGATTCTTGATTTTGAGCGCAGTTATATTGTAGGTAGGTGGATTGTACGAATTTTGAACATTAAGGAGGTCGGTAAAGTTTAATTGACTATCAAAAATATCAAAATTTAAATCTAATGGAAGCCTATTATCCTGGTTTTTTGACATTTTTAAATATAATCTGTGATAAAAAAAATATATACACTGTAAAATATACATTTGGAGTAATATAAAACGAAAAACACAAAACAAAAAACAACAAAACGATAATTGAAAAATAAATATATATACACTGTAAAAAAATTTCACAACTAAAAAATAAACATAAAAAAAAAACAGTAACTAACCCAAAATACACACTTAAAAAATATACTCTACAAAAATATACATTCTACAATAAAACGAAAAAAAAAAATATACACAATAAAAAACACTATTAAAAATACGAAAAAAAAAATACACTTTTAAAAAAAAACAGTAAAAGTTATACGAAAAAAAAAACATTAAAATAAGCCACTTACCATTCACTGTGTACTTTGCGCCTGAATAACCACCTTCTTGCCGCCCCCTTGCCGGAAAAAGAGTGAGTAAAATTGAGTTATTTGAGAGTGTAAAAATGGTAGAATAAAAAATGAGAAAAGAAGAAGGTAAATGTAATTAGTATTCATGGTGAGTGAAGGAGTAATTGGTGAGTAATGGGACGGTTGATCTAGTGAAAGAGTAAATGCACCAGTACTAATTCCTTTTGGTAGAGATAAAAAATTTAATTTTGATTTGGAGACCAAATTCTAGTCCCCATCTGGTCGCTAGAATGGCGCCATTTTTTGCAAATTGAATTCGCGACTAGCCTTTGGTCATCATCTGGTCGCCAGTGGTCGCTAGATAATAATAAAAATAAATAAACCATAATACATATTATATAAAAATAAGTCAAGTTATAATACATGTTCATCCTCATCACGAATCGATTATTATCTTCATCATCTTCACTTTGTTCATCATTAGATAATATATAGTAAAAATTCTAACCGCTCTTTTTGATGGCGACTAAAATTGAGTAGCGAAATAGTCGTGTGATTATTTAAAATTCAAATATGACCGTTGAGGACAGTTGGCGACCAAATGGGGACCTGATTTTAGTCCCCAACTGGCGACCAGATAGGGACTAGTAAATTGGGTCGCCAAATGGCCTCTGTTGGCGACCAGAGGTGACTAGTAGCCATTTGGTCACGAAATTTTACGACTCAAAATGTTTGGTCGCCAGAATTAGTCGCGAACTCAATTCTTTTTTGTAGTGTACAGTGATTACTCATAACATTGAAATAATTACTTATGATCTTAAAGTAATCAATCGAAGAAATGAGCTATTATATGAACCCGTCTCATAGTGAGACGGTCTCATACAAGCCTAACTGTTTTTAAAAGCATGTGTTTTGGTTTTGAAAATTCTTTATTTTTTTCCTATCTTGATTTAAATGGTATATTTTACTATTAATAGTAAAATACCATTCAAAGGAGAATATAATAAAAATTAAAATTATAAAAACCAAAATTGAAAAAATGTGTGTCTTTTCATTCTAGGTCTGCCCTTAACTATAGGTCAGGGTCAATTTGGCCTGCCATCTCTATTGTTGCTTTGTATCGTAGATATTGTTTTTATAATTAATCTTACACAAAATTCTTGTCTGAGACGGTTTTACCAAGAGACGCTTTTCAAACATGAACTATATAGCTCAAACAATATAATTATTACCATATAACCTTTTTATTTTAAAGTCGTTTCACCGAGAGACAATCTCTCAAAAGAATAGCTCTATGAGAATGAGGTTAAACACAAATTGTATGGACTCGGTCTCACGATAAAATAAGCAATCTCGGAAAGGTTTAATAGAAATTCTCAAAAAATACATCCCTAATATTACTATGAATTTAAAATTAATTAGTAATTAAATTATGAATAGAATTAAAGGCAAATTTTAAAAAGTAAAAAAATACATCATTAGTAAAGAAAAAACATAATTAAGATAGCAAAATCAAAGTTGATATTTTATTATTAGATTAAGTACTCCAAATACAAATAATAGTAATCAATATATAGAGAAACTAATTGATACAAAAGTTATGTGTAGATTAATCAAATTCAATGAGAATTATGGTGAAGAATAAGAAAAATAATAAGAAGAATAATAGGTATGATACAAAGTATTGACGGAGATGGCGGGTCAATTAGACTCGGATTCACAGTTAAGGATAGACCTAGAATGAGCATTGTTACAAAAATAATGGACAACATAGTATAGAAGCCACAAATATTAAATTCATCCATGATGATGAATGATGAATGATGATTAGAGAAACTATTAGTAAATTCAAAAACTAAAAATGATAATTGGTTACATTGTTTCAACTTCCATGCATGTGTATGCATTGCATGGCATTGGCGTTCCTTGTGAAAAGACATGTTTTTTCACTTTTGATTTTTATAATTTTTTTCTGTCCTTTTTTAAAAGGTAATTTATTTATAGTAATATTAAAATTACCATTTAAGAAAAGATAGGAAAAAAATAAAGATTATTAAAAACCAAAATACATATTTTAATTCAATTTTGAGAAAAATAACAAAAAAATATTTTGGGTATATGAATATACAATTATGTCAATTATTCTTGTAACAATTCTAAATCCTTAGTCTCCCAAAACAATAGGATCAGATTTAATTTGCATGACATCTCCATTAATGCTTTATGTTTTTATCTTTAATTTCACAAGAATTTTGGTTTTTTATAATCTTATTTTTTTCCTATCTTTGTTTAAATGGTAATTTTACTATATTTAATAAAATACCATTTAAAGAAGGATATAAAAAAATAAAATTATAAAACTCAAAAGTGAAAAGACATGTCTTTTCACCAAGGGACGCCACTGCCATGCATACATCCATATACCATACTATATAAATGGACCTGCATGGAAGTTGAAAAAATGTAGACAATTATCATTTTTTAAGTTTAGAATTTACTAATAGTTTCTTTAATCGTCATTCATCAATCATCAATCATCAATCATCAATCATCGATCATCGATTAACAATCGTCATAATGGATGAATTTAATGTTTGCGGCTTTTATACAATGCTATCAATTATTTTTGTAACAATGTTAATTCTGGGTCTACCATTAACTATGGATCCGGGTCCAATTGGCCCGCCATCTCCATTAATGCTTTGTATCATACCTATTGTTCTTCTTGTTATTTTTCTTATTCTTCACCATAATTCTCCTTAAATTTAATTAATCTACACATAATTATTGTATAAGTTTCTCTATAGATTACTATTATTTGTATTTGGAGTTTTTCATTTAATAAAATATATACGGAGTATCAACTTTCGTTTTGCTATCTTAATTATGTTTTTTCTCTATACTAATTAATGATATGTTTTATGTTTGATTTAGTATTTAGAATTTGTTTTTAAATCTACTTATTATTTATCTTATTACTAATTAATTTTAAATTTATATATTTATACTAGTTAACTAATTATACGTATATATTTTGATTTAAGATAGTAGATAGGAGTATATGAATTAATTTGTTTTGGTAATTAATTATAATAGATACATTTTAAATCAAATGAATTAACATACACTACATATATATCAAGTTAATGGAATCACGAGCAATTCAACACGACCACAATGACATATATTGAATTTTATGTTTAATTTCTCATTGTAACAATTCTTTTTTTTTTTGTTGTATTTCTATTAAATGATTTTAAATGTATTTTTAAGGATTTTTTTTGTACCACTTCAATTAAGTGTAAAAATGTTACACAACATTTTTGATTTTTAGCTTGATTAATTTTTTTTAATTTTTTTTTGGATTTACCTGTATTTATTTCTTGTTATGATAGGATGACAAATTATATTAATAATTCACGAAACGCGATGACAAATATTTAGAGTATATATTTATGAATGGATGACAAATTACACATATATTCCTATTGTTATGGCTTCAAGAAAAATTCATAAACATATTTTAATTGTAATAATCTACTAATTATATGTACTTGATGATAAATATTTAGAATTCTCAAAATGAATATCCCTTATTAATATGAATTTAAAATTAATTAGTGATTAAATTATGAATAGAATTAAAGGCAAATGTGAAAAACTAAATCAAACATAAAATACATCATTAGTAGAGAAAAAACATAATTAAGATAGCAAAACCAAAGTTGATATTTTATTATTAGATGAAGTACTCCAAATACAAATAATAACTAGTAATCAATATATAGAGAAGCTAATTGATACAAAAATTATGTGTAGATTAATTAAATTCAAGGAAAATTATGGTGAAGATTAAGAAAAATAATAAGAAGAACAATAGATATGATACAAAGCATTAACAAAGTGTCAAAGAACCAACTCAACTCAACCAAAAACTTAAGCTTATGGTTGAGGCCCCAAGATATATTATATACTCTAACACGCCCCCTCACACGAGAGCCCTTTGGGCTAGAAGTGTGGATGCAACACATGCCCTCCTCATACGAGATTCGAACCTGTGACCTCTTGTCACCTTGGCTTCTGATACCATGTCAAGAAACCAACTCAACCAAAAGCTAAAGCTTATGGTTGAGGCCCCCAGATATGTTGTATACTCTAATAAAGGTGGAGGATCAATTAGACTCGAACCCATAGTTAAGGGTAGACCTAGAATGAACATTGTTACAAAAATAATGGACAACATAGTATATGTAACACCCCGGCCCAACGGACCACTGGTGACTACTCATGGAGACTATCACTCGTGCACTTTGGCCTCACTCGTGCGCACCCGGGATAACTTTCCAGGAGGTCACCCATCCTAAGATTGCTCCCCACCAAGCACGCTTAACTGTGGGGTTCTTAGCAAATGAGCTCCCATGAAAAGAAGATGCACCTTGTTGATATGAGTAATCTATCAATCTCTTTTCAAACTAAATCTGGGGTATCACAGTATAGAAGCCGCAAATGTTAAATTCATCCATGATGATGAATGATGAATGATGAATGATGATTATAGAAACTATTTGTAAATTCTAAATCTAAAAATGATAATTGGTTACATTGTTTCAACTTCCATGCATGTGTATGCATGGCATTGGCATCCATTGTGAAAAGACACATGTCTTTTCACTTTTGATTTTTATAATTTTTATTTTTTTATGTTTTTCTGTAAAAGGTAATTGATTAATAATAGTGTATAGTAAAATTACCATTTAAGAAAAGATAGGAAAAAAAATAAAGATTATTAAAAATCAAAATACATGTTTTTATTTTTAAAAAAGTAACAAAAAATTATTTTGGGTATATGAATAAACAATTGTCAATTATTCTTGTAACAACTCTAAATCCTTGGTCTCCCAAAACAATAGGATCAGATTTAATTTGCATTACATCTCCATTAATGCTTTATGTTATTATCTTTAATTTCACAAGTATTTTGATTTTTAATAATCTTAATTTTTTCCTTATCTTTGTTTAAATGATAATTTACTATATTTAATAAAATACCATTTAAAGAAAGATATAAAAAAAATAAAAATTATAAAAATCAAAAGTGAAAAGACATGTCTTTTCACCAAGGGACGCCACTACCATACATACATCCATCTACCATACTATATAAATGGACATGCATGGAAGTTGAAAAAATGTAGAGAATTATCAATTTTTAAGTTTAGAATTTACTAATAGTTTCTTTAATCATCATTCATCAATCATCAATTGTCATAATGGATGAATTTAATGTTTGCGGCTTTTATACAATGCTGTCAATAATTTTTGTAACAATGTTAATTCTGGGTCTACCATTAACTATGGGTCCGGGTCCAATTGGCCCGCCATCTCCATTAATGCTTTGTATCATACCTATTGTTCTTCTTGTTATTTTTCTTATTCTTCACCATAATTCTCCTTAAATTTAATTAATCTACACATAATTATTGTATAAGTTTCTCTATAGATTACTATTATTTGTATTTGGAGTTTTTCATTTAATAAAATATATACGGAGTATTAACTTTCGTTTTGCTATCTTAATTATGTTTTTTCTCTATACTAATTAATGATGTGTTTTATGTTTGATTTAGTTTTTAGAATTTGTTTTTAAATCTACTTATTTATTTTATTACTAATTAATTTTGGATTTATACTCCATCCGAACCAATTTAGTTGTCCCATTTGGTTTTTTACACTATTCATCAATCCTATTTAATTTGTATTTTATTCTTAATCCATAAGTTAAAACATAGTCATGTGAGATCTTGTTTGATTCGTCTCAATGCAAGGATTATTCTTATCAACTTTTCATAATTTTTATTCAAGCATAATTAGAGATATTAAGAGTCAAAATGTTACCTCGACAAGTGTGCCCAAGCAAATGAGACAACTAAATTGATTCGGAGGGAGTAGTTAACTAATTATACGTATATATTTTGATTAAGATACTAGATAGGAGTATATGAATTAATTTCTTTTGGTAATTAATTCATTATAATAGATATACATTTTAAATCAAATGAATTAACATACATTGCTACAGATGTATCACGAGCCATTCAACAAGACCCCAACCCCCTGACATAATGAATTTTATGTTTAATTTCTCATTGTAATAATTCCTTTTTTTTTATTTCCAAAAAAAAAAAAATGTTTCTGCGTAAGAAATCGAGTAATCTCCCTGACTGGAAGGTGACCACTTGTAGTATGTCTACGGCTATCAGAGATGCCCGAGTGAGTGTTTATGGCAGAATACCTACAAAACGAATAGAGTTACTTAGCCAGGGGAAAAAGCATACCATAAATGATGATAAATGCGGGTATTTATAGAGCAATAAATGACCTGATTGGTTGTCCCAGGGGTATTTTAGTAATTTCACCCGTAGGTAGGCTGAGTCAAGACGTTGACTGAATTAATTGGGCCCTTTGACTTAGCCCATAAATTTGGGGCTAGTTGACCCAATAACATTAGCCCCACGCACAGAGGGCGTCTTAGCGCGAGCGTTGGCGGGCTTTGTGCGGAAGAAACCAAAGATCGAAAAAATGGAGCCTTTTGGATGACTCAATTGTGTAATTGAGTGGCGGCTTTGAATTAGAGTCCGAGTACCAGTTAGGGGTCGATACACGTGATTGGACGAATAGGGACATCCCTTACCTTTGAGGTGTCCGATTACAATATTGGCCGAATAGGTTACCCTTCCTTCATCAGGGGGTGTCCGAATACCATACTGGCAGAATAGGGGCACCCGCTTCCTTTGGGGTGTCCGAATACCACATTGGCCGAATAGGGTCTTCCACTTGACACATAGGTGTCCGAATACAGTTAGGGGCCGAATAGGGGCACCTTCCTTCATCATAGGTGTCCAAATACTTACATGGCCGAATAGGGGCACCCTAGTTGATGGCTAATGAGCCCCAAGGACACTTGGGCTAATGAGCCCCGAGTCTGAAACAAAACTCGGACCCCTATGGAGTCCATCCATGGAAGGGGCCGACTAAAGCCTAGCACCTTCCGAATAAAGCAGGGAGCCGAATAATGTGGACTCTGATATGCCCAGAGAGTCCGACTTACATAATAGTAGCTAATAAGCCCCAAGTTGAAATACTTGACTATGTCTGACCCTCCTAGGAGTTCCTCTTGCGAGGGTCGAGTTATTATATCGAACCTTTCTTTATATTGAGATGAATTACTCGACTTGGCCAATTTGTGATCTCGAAGATTCGTACGTGATCACACAGACTTGAATATAAATTTAACTCTTGACATACAAAATGTATTTAGTCCGTAGAGAGGCCAAAGAAAAACTTAAAATAAGCCCCAAGCTACATAGCCGAATAATATTAGAGTCCTGAATTCGGAATTATTATTCGGCAATTCAAGAAATAAGCCAAATAACATCTAGAAATAGGCTGCAAGCTGAATGTTCGAATAACTTAGAAAAGTGATAAATAGAGTAATGACCGGCTTGATATTTCCAACTGGCTTCCATTTATTATTCGGCGCTTGGCAAACCAAGGCGATTTCATTACTCATCATTATTATTCGCCACTCACCAAACTATTATATCATAATATTTTACATACCCCTTTTATCAAGACATCTAACTGCTCTCTTATCGGTCTGTATGATCATTTTCCCACCATGACCAATATAATAATGCCTTTTTCCTTTTCATTAACTAATATATGACTTCCCATCATACATATTAATATTACATGAATTTAGCATGGGATTTCAATAAGCTAAACAAGTACCCTACCTTCAAAAGATGCATGGAAGCAATATGGTTTGTGGGCAGCAGCTTATAAGCACTTGGTAAGCTTTGAGATGATGAATTATGATATGAAACAGACAACCCAATACAACCTGGAGGAAGCTACTTGCAGGAAAAGCTCGGACTCGGCGCATTCGTAACATAGATGGCCGAATAAATAATAACACATGATAAGGTACAGTTCGAGATGAGTTATGATATGAAAGAGACAATAACCCAATGCAGCCCGAATATACGAAGTTGAGAACCACTTAAAAACAGTTCGGGCTCGGCATAAGTACCGTCATGGAAGACTAAGCCTACTCAGAATCCGAACTTGGAATGTGATGATAGGGTGATGACACTCCAATTAATGGCCTCGGTGATGAACTAAGGAGCCAGAATTACTTGCAATCACCTCGGGGATGATGAACGTGTCGAATCACGTCGGCGATAAAAGAGCCGAATAACTTTGTAAAACAAGGAGTCATCGAGTTGGAGTGCACATTGTAGTCCACATATACTGTATTATAATAATGATTGTGCCGATGACCTCCCACCAACAAACTCGGACTCGGAGCACGAAAGTGTTGATGATGATGATCGAAGACAAATAATGCAGTGGCGTGATGGTTATATATGGAACTCGGACTCTCTTGAGGAAGTATTCCCATTAGGGTCCGACTCAGTTAGATTATGTATGATATATACGGCTACGCGACATGAAAAGCCGATCAAACTTGGAGCCGAATAGATATGACGATATGGACGTATTCGGACGTTTTTGCAAATAAGAAAAGAGGCCGAGTACTACATGGTAAACTGAGATGTTACCTTCCATTTAGAGACCCCCTTTGATCACTAGGATTCCGACTACTTAATGATGGAGGCATATTGTTGATGAGGTTCGTGATAATGGTAGGTCGGTTCTTGCGATGACCCTGGATCTTGACTTAGCATGATGCCGACATCGACGACATCCAAAATACTTTTATTGTGAGAATGGGGTGTTAAATATGAGGAGATTCGGACTCCATGGGTGAGTCACCATTTACAAACCTTTATGAATAATGTTTGAATTTATTTTGTTTGAATTTTTTTTTTTTTGAATTTTTTTGGTGAATTCGGGGTCGAACATCAAATGTTACCTTCCATTTAGAGACCCCCTTTCACCAGGAGTCCGACACATCGTATGACGTTGATGAGTTGATTGTCATTATTGATTCTTGAGCCGAATAGCTGGAAGATGGTGGTGAGAACCCTTTTTACAAAGTCTGACTTTATCGTAGACATGCCAAAGCTCATTTGAAGGCCCCTTATTTAGGGTCCGACTTGGCCTCTAACAAATCATTGGAATGGCCGATTAAAATCATTGCCCATATCTTTACTTTCGTTAATATTCTATACTGAGACGATCGAGTATATATTGTCATGCTGACACACTTATTGAGATTCGAAGTCTGGAGACTAGCTTTTCCTTTAAAATATTTGAACGATTTCCTTTGATTATATAATGCATTACTCGGTCAAATTTATGAAAATTTTGTCAAATGATCATCAACATTGATAATTCTTCCACCTCATAGTAGGAAAACCCATTAGCCCCAGATGTTGATGAGCATTTTGTAAAGCCGATTATAAATAGTAGAAAGCTTTCAAGGAGCTGAATCTCGCTAATGCCCAATGGAGCTGAATAATAATAAGCTTAAAATGAGCCGAATAATAACTTAGTGGAGCTGAATAATAAGTACCTTAAGGAGCCAACAATCCGATATACATGATCTCCTTGGAATAATAAGTCTGAATAAGCTGAATAGTAGGGAAACTTTATACGAACCAAATAACATTTGATTCTCGAGAAAGTCCATTCTCAGATCAGTTTGACTTATGTGATCTACTTGTGCTGATGAGCCACAAGTTGTGTAACAGGCTTTGAAAAGGCTGAATGACTTTTGGATCTCTCGGGCAAGTCCACTCCCAAGAGTCCGACTTCTAAGATTTCCTTAGCATCGAATTTCATTTGGACCCGGTTAGGGTCATGCTCAATGGTGGCCTTAGATTCCGGCTAGTTCGGACCCCTATGGAGTTCATCCATGGAAGGGGTCGAATAGGGCAAGGACACTTAGACTAGTTAGCTAAGTGTGTAACAATTCGGACCCCTTATGGAGTCCATCCATGGAAGGGGTCGAATAGGGCAAGGACACTTAGACTAGTTAGCTAAGTGTGTAACAATTCGGACCCGTTATGGAGTCCATCCAGGGAAGGGGTCGAATAGGGGGGAGGACACTTAGACTAGTTAGCTAAGTGTGTAACAGTTCGGACCCCTTATGGAGTCCATCCATGGAAGGGGTCGAATAGGGCAAGGACACTTAGACTAGTTAGCTAAGTGTGTAACAATTCGGACCCGTTATGGAGTCCATCCAGGGAAGGGGCCGAATAGGGCAAGGACACTTAGACTAGTTAGCTAAGTGTGTAACAGTTCGGACCCCTTATGGAGTCCATCCATGGAAGGGGTCGAATAGGGGGAGGACACTTAGACTAGTTAGCTAAGTGTGTAACAGTTCGGACCCCTTATGGAGTCCATCCAGGGAAGGGGCTGAATACATGCAAGGCCGAAAAGGAGCACCCTTCCTTCTGGGGGTGTCCAAATATATGCAAGGCCGAATAGGAGAAGCCAACCTCTTCCTGAGGTGTCCGGCTCCTATGAGGGCTAATGAGCCCCAAGAATACTTAGGTAGATTAGCTAAGTGAGAGGATTCGGACCCCTATGGAGTCCATCCATGTGAGGAGCCGAATATATGCAGGGCCGAATGGGAGCACCCTTCCTTCTGGGGGTGTCCGAATACATGCACGGCCGAGTAGGGGGAGCCAGCCTCTTCCTGAGGTGTCCGGCTCTTGTGAGGGCTAATGAGCCCTAAATCTCTCAGACATGTCTTTTTTCTTTTTAAAATCTAAGGGTGTACAAACGTCAGATGCCCGAATGAATCGTTGGACAATGTCCATAGCTTCTGAATACTTGGTGATATCGTGCTCCAGCAACTTCCACTTTAACTTCGGTGTTCTCACACCATTGATGAGGGCAGGGACCGTAGTGGCATCTGTGGCCCCGGGGATTGATAAAACTTCCTGATGGAATCTTTGAATGTAGGAGGTAACGGATTCTCCCTCCTTCTGAATCACTGACATCAAGTGCGAATTTGATTTCCTTTGCCTCTTGGAGGCGACGAAGTGATCCAAGAATAAAGCTTCGAGGATCTACACTTCTAGGGGGTAGGGACGCATACCAGTTGAGCACCAGTCCGGATAAAGTAGTAGGAAAGAACTTGCATAGCATAGCTTCGCAAGTAGTGCTTACCGCCATATGGGCCCGGTAAGATGCAATATGTTCGGCGGGATCTTCTGATCCGTCGAATGGTTTTACGGCGGGTACCTTCACCTTGTTCCGGTTAAGAACAGCTAATATTCTGGCTGATAGAGGGGTCTTGAAGATGGTAGGGGCCGATTCAGAACCATCTCTAACATAATCTTCCCTAGCATAGTCATTCCTCTCATACCTTTCTTGGTACAAGGGGCTGTGATAAGATTCGTCTACCGGGTTCTTCCATTCTCTCTTGGAATTCAAATAAGTTTAGGCATCTTGTTCTTTCCTTCTCCTATTGATGATTTGTCGGGCATCAAACCTTGAGCTTCCTGACTGTTCAAGCATCCGGCTAGGAGCCTGTCGAGTTTGGCCTCGGGGTATTTGATTGAGGCGCGAGACAGAATTCAATGTTCCCAAGGCTTGTTGGTGTACTTGGTTGTGAACTTGATCTTCTTGTTGTAGGGGTATCTCCCGACTCTCAGCAATATCTTCTACCCAGAAGTCAGGGGCCTCCCTTTGAAGGGTAGGGATCTGCTTGGTCTGACGACGGGCAGAATGGAGGACACTTTGCTGTTGAGGATGAAGTATTGCTGGCAGAGTCCTGACTGCCTGTTGAATTGACTCTTGAAAACGGGAAGTGATGGTTGCAGCGAAGTCGTCCAGATCTTGTCTTGTGACGAAGTCGGGTAACGGGACCCCATCATTGGGATCTTGGTCGTGGACCGATTGGGCAGAATGGTGTTCTGACTGCCTAGTGTTAGCTCTTGTGTTCCTTTTCGAATTCATGGTTTTTGATTGTGAATGAGTTAATAGGGTGTTGCTTGTCTCTGTCCCCACAGACGGCGCCAAATGTTTCTGCGTAAGAAATCGAGTAATCTCCCTAACTGGAAGGTGACCACTTGTAGTATGTCTACGGCTATCAGAGATGCCCGAGTGAGTGTTTATGGCAGAATACCTACAAAACGAACAGAGTTACTTAGCCGGGGGGAAAAAGCATACCATAAATGATGATAAATGCGGGTATTTATAGAGCAATAAATGACCTGATTGGTTGTCCCAGGGGTATTTTAGTAATTTCACCCATAGGTAGGCTGAGTCAAGACGTTGACTGAATTAATTGGGCCCTTTGACTTAGCCCATAAATTTGGGGCTAGTTGACCCAATAACAAAAACAATTCCTTTTTTTTTTGTATTTCTATTAAATGATTTTAGATTTATTTTTAAGGATTTGTTTTGTACCACTCCAATTAAGTGTAAAAATTAAAACTACTGTTAAGAATATAGCGTGATAACAACTATTGCACATTTTCTAATAATTACAAATTATTTCATCATTTTAGTTTAGCACAGCATTAATTTTTGATTTTTAGCTTGATTAATTTTTTTTTAAAACTTTTTTTTTGAATTTACCTGTATTTATTTCTTGTTATGATTTGATGACAAATTCTATTAATAATTCACGAAACGTGATATGGCTTCAAGAAAAATTCATAAACATATTTTAATTGTAATAAGATTCATTTAATATAATAAAAACTTTTAAATACTTAGCTAATTTAGCTTTAAATTGATTTAGGAGAAAAAGTTGTCACACAATCAATTATAACCTATTAAATGACAATATTTGGCAAGACTCTAAGAAGTCGTCATAAGTTATTTTCCAATTCATATATTAGTATTTATGATATGACGATATGATTTATGATTATGATACTTATCTAATTTAACTTTAAATTGATTTAGGAAAAAAATTTGCCATACAATTAATTATAATCTATTATGTTTATACATTTGGTAAGACTCTAAAAAGTCATTATTTGTTATTTTTCAATTCTTTTAGGAGTAGTATTTATAATGACTTATGATAATGATACTTATCTAATTTAACTTTAAATTGATTTAGGAAAAAATATTGCCATACAATCAATTATAATGATCTATTAAGTTTATACATTTGGTAAGACTCTAAAAGTCATTATTTGTTATTTTTCAATTCTTTTAGTAGTATTTATAATTATAATTTGATAAGACTCTAAGAAGTCGTCATTTGTTATTTTCCAGTTCTTTTAATAGTATTTATGATATGATGTATAATGATATTACATGATGGTTTTTCTACTTTAATCATCTCATTTTTTCACAAAATTCGTCCTACATATTACCATTCGAAGACACAGTTATAGACAACATTGGATATATATAATTGTCAACGAAAAACTTTTTATGATTAAAGCTTCATCACTATGATAATAACATGATACAATTCATGAAAATTTATACAACAAATCGTTTTTGTTAGTATATAAATAGTAATATATCTTCATACACTATTGTTTTCCAATGCATATTGGCAAATCAATCATTATTGGAAAAGCCCTAAAATATGATGGTGGTCAAAAATTCATGTTACATAAATTTCCAAGGTGTAAATGGTCGTAGCAAATGCAATGAAAAAATCAAGCCTTAGACACGCACATGTACACGTACACGCCTTACTATTTTTATAAATTATGGTAGACGACGCTAATTCTTTGAACAAGTCCTGTTTTAGACAAAAAAAAAAAAGCAGTCCACCCCACTTAAGTTTCCAGATCATTTTCAATTGCGGCTCATATAATTATATTCCTGTATTCTAAACAAATTAACGAGTATCACTAAATGGACAAATAGATTTTAATTAATTATATTTGAAATTTCTATTAAAAGTGATGCGTTATAAGAAAAAATGTCATCATTATCAATAATAATTTTTAAACAATAAAGTACGTACCGGTGGTATTCGTTCATGTAGTTTGACAAAAAAAAATCATAAGCATTAAAAAGTCAAAGATAATATATTAGTCCTTCGGTTCAGGATAAAAAAACATTATAAATAAGATTAGAAAAAAATAAATAACATAATATAAATAGAAAAGTGAAAAATACTGAACGGACCACTTAAAAAAGTGTATCAAATGAGAATGAAAGTAATATACTAGCCATATAATATAAGCTAAGTTGATGTTGAAATTTTCTCCATAACAATATTTTACACATTTGAACTTTGATTTATCTTTCTTAATACACCATTAGTTGCTCTTAATGCCATTATAAACAATATACTCCCTCAATTTAATTTGTTGGTCACATTTAGGCGTGTGCAAAATGAGATCGGACCGGCAGTCCGGATCGGAACCGGGTGAGATCGGACCGGACTGATTGCATCCGGTCCGATCTCCGGGTCTTACATATTCGACATTCTGGGTTTCCGGTCCGGTCTGGTCTGAATCCGGAAAAATTCGGGTTTGACCGGATGAGACCAGATGCACATAAAAGTGATTTTGAAAGTGAATAATATTTACGATACTACCTCCGTTCTAAAATACTTGCAACATTTTCCTTTTTCACGTAGTCCAATGCACTAATTTAATTCTTAATATCTATAATTATGTATAATATGACATTATAAAAATTTGATATCAATAATCTTTACGTCCGTCGAGACGAATCAAACAAGATCTCACATGACTATGTTTTAACTTATAGATTACTTATTAATCACAAATTAAAAGAGATAAGTGAATAGTGCTTATTTTTCGTATGTTGCGACTATATTGGAACGGAGGAAGTAATTATTTAAAGGGCTTTAAATATTTTATTTTCAACACAAAATAATTTTTTAATTCAAATATTTTAATTTTATAATAATTAATTTGCTAAATTATTTTTAAATCTTTCATTTTTTAATTTATTTTTGGTATAAAAAATTATTTCTGGTCTAACCGGTTAGCATATTCGAGATTCCGGTCTTCCGGTCCGAGTTTAGACCGATGAACACTTCGACTCACATTAGTTGCTCTCTCAATGTCTAGTCACAAAATCCATTATAAATACATTTTATAAAAAACTTAAATTAAAAAATTACATACAGACGAATCTAACAATTAGACCCACATAATAGATATATATTTTTAAACTTTTTTATATTCATGAGAAAAATTGTTCAAATTTCTCTCTTATATCATATAGAATATTCTAAATGTAACCAACAAAATAAGGGGAAGGAATTGGAACTTTTTTCATTATCTAAATTATTATGTGTGTAATTATAGTATATGAATCCATCGGCTGCCCGAGGTCATTCGATTAAAAATCTATTAGAATTTGATCGTATTATATAATATTAAAAATATTAGTTGATTTACTTCAGTACACAAGTAGAGATGAATGTTCAGTCCATCTTATACTAATATTCAGATGTTTTCGGTGGATGATGAACTATATTTTTTTTACCATTCCCTCAAAATCAATCCAACCGAGTACCTAGGACTAATCTTTGTCAAAGATTAAAAAAGGTAATTCAAGTCAATATATATTATTCCATACATTCAAATACTCCAAAAGCATAATCCGACCCATACGCCGAACTTGGGTTATATATACATAAATATTCTACTCCAATAAAGAAAGCCAAGAGTAAATAAAGATTGCTAATATTAATACTTGTATATTGCATTATTTTTTAAAAATTTAGGATTAGGATAATTATACAATTAGCAAATCATTAAAGTGGATTAATCGTAATATAATGATGTCTTATAGATCACTAATTTGTAGCAGGCAATTCTCATTTGTTGCAATAAACAACATCTTCAAGCAACCAAATCATAATCATCATTACCAAGGTTATTTAATTAAATTGTATTAATTAAATAAAGTGATCTAATGTTATTTCAATAATCTGTAAATGAATTTGTATTATTTGCTTAATGATTTATTTAATTAATTTTTTCTTATGATCTTCCTTTGATTAGCTTTGAATAAGCATAAAAATAAGTTGATTAAGACGAAGCCAATTAGTTTCACAAAATCGTACTTACAGCAGCAACAATGGCGGAGATTATTACTTCCAGCAAAGGAAGATGAGCATGGAGGTCTTATTCTGGAAATGCAGGATCAGACAAGAATGGATTCCAAACTCTTTGGAGTTTCTCTTAGATCTTCCCTTTCTTATTGGACCCAACTGGTTCTTCTTCTTCTTCTTCTTTTTTAATTTCAATCTGTTCTTATTATTGATAGAATGCAGTCGTCTTTAACCATTAACTTAACCTTTTAATTGAACTGGTTGACTGGTTCTACTTCACATGGCCGTATCAAAATCCAATGTGACAAAAACTTACGGTTTAAATCTCATCTATTTATATATATATATATATATATATATATATATATATATATATGGTCAAGTTCCAGTGAAAACCAAGCTTATATGAGAACCGTGAGAATCAGTCTACTTGATAAAAGACTGTTACTTTTTTCTTTTGGCAAAAAAATGTTATTTTTTTTAAAACAAAAGTTGTTACTTAGTTGTTACTTTTTAGCAAAAATTTTTTTTAAAAAATTTTTTTAATAAAAAGTATAAATTTTTTTTAACAAAAAAAGTAACATTGTTTTGCCCAAAAGTAATTTTAATGTTACTGTGATATATATATATATATATATATATATATATATATATATGTTTTTTTGTATAGTGGATGTAACTAACAATATTGTTAGTGAGTCCCGTTATAACTTTCACTACAAAAATAAAAGGATTAGGCGACAAAGCAGTAAAGTCGCCTAATATGTCGCATAAGCCATTTGGCGACAAAACGCTTTGTCGCCTAAAAGTTTGTCTCCTTTTAATTTGTTTGTCGCCTATTTTGTCGCTTGACTCTATGCGACAAAATAAAGTACGTCGCCAATTGTGTCGCATAATTATTTCTGACGAATTAAAAAAAAAGAATATTTGTTATTATTATTTAATAATAATAGTATTATATTACTGTTATTATTAAAATAATAATAACAAATATTCATTTTTTTATATATATAATAAATATTACAAATACATTAAAATTTATATACAATAAAAAATATTATTAAAATTCAAAATTTATACATTAAAATTTATATACAATAAAAAATATTATCTCCATCTATATAAAAAAAAATAAAAATAAATAAATTGTTATTAAATGTTAAAAATACAATTAAAAAATAATATTTAAATATAAATATAAACATATGTACAAAAGATAAATGTAAAGATAAAAAAATTAATAATAACCACCACGACTTGAGCGACTACCACCACCGCGGCTAGGATACGATCCCCGGGAACCACCCGATCCGCTAGGGCTACTACCCATATCACGACCCCGACCTTGGCGACCACCCACTCCCGAACCACGGAAAGCATTACTGCTTTCCCTGTGTAGTGTGGTTTGTAAATACTCGCAAGTTTGTTCGAGAGAACGTAAACGATCGTTCATTTCTCTTATTTGATCTTGAGAAGGGGTCCTCTCGTCGAGTTGAGCTTGCATGAATATACGAAATTCATGCATGGCTCGTTGCATCGTCTCGAGGTGCGCCTTCATCTCTTCATGAGTTTCGCGCTGCTCTCGGGGGTGAAATGGTCCTCAAAAAGGTTAGGGTAGTATGTTCGTTGGCGGACCCCAAACCGTAGTACCCGAGGGGTGAATTCGTTTATTATTATTTACCGCCATGATCGCATCAACGTAAAGTTGAGAGGCGTCAGGCTCTACACCCATTCTTATTGCTTTCGCTTCTAATTTACGGTAGTGCTCCTGTTACACAAATCGGAAAATATATTATGTATAATTCAATAATAAACAATAAATTTAAATAATAAACAATAAATAATGAACTTACTTCAATTTTTTTGTCGTATTCGGTAATGAGGACACGCTGGTCATCCGCATTGCGTGCTCCTTTGGTTCGTAACAATAACCTATAAGGAGTAGGCTCTACGTTGCCAGATTCTTCGGCCTTCAAAAAACAAAGACTTGTTACTATTAATTATTGAAAAAGTTAAAGAAATTATTAATGTAAATTAACTTACCATTTTTTCGCGTAAATGCGCTGCTGAATACGGGCCACCACGATAGGTGGGCAAAGGTGGCGCACCGGAGTCCCCTTTACGCCTGTTACTCTTCGCGCGAGAGCTTTTGGCCTTAAACTCCTCGGTCTCAGAGTAACTTTTCATGGCGTTCCAAAACTCCGGTGGGGCAAAGTCAGGGCGAAAGGGTTCCTGTTCCTCGATCTCAAGGCCCTGACTTTCCCTCTCGGCCCGTTCCCTCTCCCTTTGCGACGCTAACTCTCGCTCTTACGTTCTAAGTTTGTTCATTGTATCTCGGTAACGAACAAAGCATCGTTTGTACCATGCTTTGTGGACCTCTCTATCAATTTGAGGATCCCACTTATAGCATTTCTAAATTTAAATGAAAATTCAAAATAAGAAAAAAAAAAGTATAAATTATGAGAATTGAATTTAACTTTGTCTAAATTTAAAGAAAAGTAGTTAACGTATACCTTAAATTCGTCCCAATAAATTTTTTAACCGCCTCTGGCACATTCTTCCAAGAAGTACCATGAGGGTCTAAAGACAATCGAAACGTCTTTCCAATTTTGGAAGAGACGCCCCATCTAGGGTTTGTTTCCGCTGACGCATCAAATCTAATAAAGATGATTAATTAGCATCCTCTACTATTTAACTAATTCATTTACGTTATTAAAGATAACTTACTGAGATGTTAGCGGAAGCCATGGTAGTAATGGCCAACGATCCCCAGGAATATCCCATGAAGCTTGTGGGGGTGAAGTAGGCGGAGTAGCTTGAGATTGGCGAGCACCAATATTCAGTTGGTGCTGGTTGGGAAGAGAGGCAGAGGCAGGAAAAGGAGAAGATGACCCAGGGTAACCCATTTGGGAAGGGTCATATGGTTGATAATTGGAAAAGACCCTTCCCTGGGCAATTGGAGTATTTCGGGAGAAAGTGGGTTGTTGGCTGAGCAAGCTTTGGAAGGATTGGCAAGGGGGTTGGTTGGTGAAGGGTTGAGAAAAGGACAGTTGAAAATGGTGAGGGTTTGGTTGCTGATAAGCAGGTTGAAAAGGTTGGTGCAAGGAAGGGTTGGTGGGTGTGCTATAGTAACTAGGCTGTTGGAAAACATAGCCACTAGGCGAGATGTTGTTCAAGTCGAAACTCAAAAAATCAAAGAATTCATTGTTAGGGCTGTTTGGGTTATCAGCCATATTCGCTATGTCAAATAAAGACTACACAAAGCCAAAAATACACTAATTTCAGAATTAAGATATATTCAACTTAGGCTATACTAACATTCATACTTGAATAATAACAAAGCTTACTTAACAAAACATATCATACTTGAATAATAAACTTATTATCAGAATCATTATAAATTCAAAATAACCTAAACTAACAAGCATCAAAAAATACAAGTAAATAATAGAAAAAGCAACACGAATATATTTTTTGGTTTTCGAAATTCAGAAAAAAGAACTAAGTAAAAATTATATAGTTTCTGAAAAAAGAAAAAATACAAGTAAATACTAGTGACATTTGAATAGAGTCACTCTCTTAATTGACATTGTTGGATATTCAAGCTCTATAATGTCTTCAAGCCGGCCGTTGAAGTCGTCTCCGTCTTCACTGTCATCGGCTGCTTTAACACACACGCCGCTATTGTCTGCGGCTTTTCTCGTAGCGTGTTTGTTAGTGTGAAACTTATAACCATTGACGTAACAGATGTTATACGTTTTTGCATACTTCAAAGGTCCCTGTGCCATGTCTTTTAGTATTTGGCCGTTCGCAGCATAATCGAGATGACCGACAAAAGCCTGTAAATACCAAACATAGAGTTAGACTATATGAATAGTAATATCAAAAGAAAAACAACAGACACTTACGTAATGTTTGAAGAATATTGAAAATTGCTCTTCGAGTAAAGCATCGAACTGGTCCCACGGCATGGAAGGAGGCACAACAGAATGTAGCTGACTTGTGAACCTTCTCAGATAAGGTTCAACCTCAGGACAATTCATCAGAACATACCGGTGTGCGATTTCTATCAATTTTGTTTTACCCCTACCATGGAATCTGACTGGGTGAGTGAAAATTAGAAGGACACCTGATCTATCATTGTTCTCATCGCCGTCGTCTTGCATAGGAAGGTCTCTATATCTACATCTAACCTCTGGCTCAAAGTAATGAGATACAAAATGAGAAGCCTCTTCGGTAAGATATTGATTGCACATTGACGCTTCAACATGGGCTTTGTTTCCAACATTGAGTTTCAGATGACGTAAGTACCTAATTGTAAAAAAATATATTAATTAGACAATACATAATAAAACAATTAAAAAATCATAAATATTAATTGGATGACGTGGACATACTGTTTGAATGGATACATCCGCCTATATTGAACGGGTCCAGCTATTCTTGCCTCGTATGGTAAATGGACGGGTAAATGCTCCATGCAGTCAAAGAACGAGGGGGGAAGATCTTCTCCAATTTGCACAGTATAACTGGTATTTCCGACTCTAATTTCATCATGTCAGACGTTTTCAGTCTTGGAGAAGTTATTGTCTTGAAAAACAAGCTTAACTCAGTTAGAGCCTCCCAAACAGGTATAGGGAGAAGCTCACGAAAGGCAATCGGAATTAAGCGTTGCATGAAAACGTGACAATCGTGGCTTTTCATTCCGAATATGGAATGCTTGTTCATGTCAATGTTCCTAGCCAAGTCGAACACATAACTATTTCATTTAATCATAATACGAATATAAAAACATATTTCAAAAAATTAAGAGTAATTTTACACAAATAAAACAAATACAAAACATACAAAAATCAAATATCAAACATGTATAAATTAAATAAAATAAATTATCAACAACCACAAAAGATTTATTGTCATGCATAATTACGTATAATAATAATCATACATGTACAATTTAAAAAAAATTTACAATGTCAGAAATATACCTTTTCACAAAACCGAGTTTTTTTGCGTTCGTTCACAATCAAATATTAAGAAATGTGTTTGATTTTTTGCGTTTGGCGTATCAAACACTAACATTTACCTGGTTATATAGGCAAAACACAAAACGTATGCGACAATTTATGCAACTAACATCTAAATTTGAAAATAGAACAGTGCATTTTTTTCCCGCTAAGGATTTAGGCGATAAAATAGGCGACAAACATGGTGTAGGCGACAAACATGGTGTAGGCGACAAAACAGGCGACAAAAGGCTTTTGTCGCCAACTTGGAACAAGGCTTTTGGTCGCCTATTTTGTCGCCTAACCTCTCTGGTCAGATTTTTGCTTTGTCGCCAAACGTGAATGTTTTTGTAGTGTTTGTGTAATTTCTATTATTAATATGTTTATTATTATCTTGTATTTGTTTTTTAGGGTAAAAGAGGCATTTGGATTAAACTTGCTATAAAACATGCCAATCTTATTGAAGTTGCTCTCAAGGTAATTATAATTTATAAGGTTCGTTTGAAATAAGTAATAAACTAAGCTAGAAAGCTTTTTATACTATAATAATGGAATTAATAATACAAATGCAGGAAGGGTTTAGGTACCACCATGCAGAAGCAGAATATGTAATGTTAACCAAGTGGCTTCCTAAAGATGAACCCAATAGTCTTCCAGCAAATGCATCTCATAGAGTCAGTGTGGGTGCTTTTGTCATCAATCACAACAAACAAGTATTAGTTGTTCAAGAGAAGAATGGAATGTTAAGAGGAAAGGGTGTTTGGAAGTTTCCTACAGGAATGATCAATCAGGTATATATTGAGTCTCATTAATTAGGGTTCTTCATATTTCATGGTTTTTAGGAGAATCTAGGTTCGGGCGTGCTTAGATCATGGTCAGTATCGTTTACTAAAAACCTTATTATTGAAATGTGTGACCGTATAACATAGAAGAATAATAGCCGGTTAAGAGGTGAGTGTTCGGTCAAATATAACATATTCTGGGTCTTAACTATCAGCTTAAACTTTTGATTGAACTTGTTTCTTGACATGATATTAGAAGTCAACGTGACAAGAAGTCATATACTCATTTATAGTGGAATATTTAGCGCCAGTATGTGCATACACACTTTTAGCCCAAAGTGTTGATGCGTATGTTTTGATTAACTTCCTAGCCACAATAGTCATTTGTTATTGACAACATAAATTTGTAGGGGGAGGACATTTGTGCTGCGGCCGCGCGGGAAGTTAAAGAAGAGACAGGGGTAAGTACAGCACCAAGTTATAATTTGGTAAATTTCACTTGGAATTGATAAGTTTTGAGTAATTTTTGTTGGAATTTTGCAGATAGAAACTAGATTTGTGGAAGTGCTGACATTCAGGTAGTATTCTTATTTCTTAGCTAGAATGAGTTTTCTTGTCTTTCTTGGCACAAACATTAAAGAGTTGTCAGGAAATCTGAATTCTACGAACAGAAATTAAAATACGAAAGAAATCCAATGTATGGATGAGAATTAAACAAAATGTTGGGATATTTCTCTAAAACGAAATGTGACAAAGTTACCAAGAAATCAACTCAAGTAATTCACACCCCTTAGCTTTACACGTGAACCTTTTGAGTTAGAAGCATGAATGCAACACATTACACGTGAACCTTTTGAGTTAGAAGCATGAATGTAACACACACCATTCATACAGTGTGCTAAATATTCCATTTGACGACGACGACCCTTTTGACACATGGGCTTTGATACCAATAAGTCAAAGAAAAATGTAACAATTCAAAGGAAGAGAGGGCGTATAATGTTATTCCACAATCTTTTGAGATTAAGGCGTACTATAAAATTTTTGTATGATTTCAAATGCTAACAGAGAGCATCACAAGGCATTTTTCCAAAAGTCAGATCTTTTCTTTGTGTGTTTACTGCAACCCTTGTCCTCCAACATCCAAGTTCAAGAATCAGAAATTGAAGCAGCTGAGGTATATATTTGCATATTATATACAAAACATCCTCGATCTTTTAAAATTAAGGCTCTGTCATTGTTATTGTGGTTGTTTAGTTATCACATTGTCGTGTTGTCGATTTAAATATGCAGTGGATGCCCTTTGAAGAATATGCAGCACAGTCTTTTGTTCAGAGATATGAGATGCTAAGATACTTGGTTCAAATTTGTAAGGCCAGAATGGATGGTAATTACTCAGGCTTCCCTGGGGTGCCTATCAAAGCAAGTTTTAGGGATGGAATGGATTTTATCTACTTTAGTAAACAAAACAAGTTCAAAAACAATAACGATAATAATCTCGAAAGATTGGAGTCGAAGTAATCAAAACAAGTTGGTGTCTATGCGAAATATCTTTAATTGTAACTATTTAAGAGTGACATTGTGATAACAATTGAGTTCTGTAAATGGGATATATCGGGTGTAACAACATGATTTATCATCTAATTTTTTTAGTTAGTTAAATAAGTCAATAATCATTTGTAAAATATACCTTTACAAAATTCGAGCTTAAAATTTTGTTGTAGGAATTTCACTAGCATCTACTCCTTATAACAAGTTTGACTAAACATTAAACCTATTATTTTGATGAGCAAAGCTAAATCATCCATGAGCATGATGTGCCAAATAAAAAAATTAACAGTCAAAACTCAAAAAATTGTTGTAAACATAACATGACGTTATAAGTGACGAATTAAAGTTATTTAAAAGAAAAAATAATAATAGGCTTGATTTTCTACGATAAGAGGAAAGATTAAAATTTCATATTAAACTTGTCAAATTTATTTGATCTGAAATTGGATACGAAATCCAACCAAATTAATTAGTGGGTCATAATCAGAAAATTTTGATATGTAATTCGAATATAACCCAACCAGAAAATGCTGGAAGAATTGGGTCAAATCCGAATGAAACCCGAACCTGACCAGTTTGACCCATTTTCATTTCCACGTCATCATTTTAAGTCGAAACCAACTATATTTCTAGTCAATTTTTTTTATTTTGAGTCATGTTCTTTATTGTAGCCTTAGAATTTTGTAAGAAAACATTTCCCTTAAAAATAAAAATTACTATATTGGAAAAAATAATGATAACTTTAAATATATTTAAAATCCTTATTAGTTGGGTCAATCTAAACCCATTTCAAACTGGCAAAACTCAATAGAAATTAACTCGATCGAAAAGTGACCTGACCCACAATCCGCTCGGCTGACCATTTTGACAAGTATATTTCATATTAATGACATGATTTCTCTAATTGTTAAGGTCACAAAAACAATCCCATATTTATTATGCATACATCAACATTATTCACAATTTGACTAACAACAATAGTAAAACCAAGAGTAAATACCCATTAAATGAATAATTAAAGAGGCAATTAAATTTACAAGTTGCAGAGAAAATAAGCAATGAACCTAGCTATAGTAGAAGCAAATTAATACCAATAAGCATGATTATTTATAGTTTAATTATAGAGATGAAAGTTATTATCATCCTTAAAATGGTTAAAAAGTTGCTTTATTGAATCAGACTTCCTCTACCTTATCATAATTCAGTTTCCACTTCTGTTTAGAGAAAATGATTTTCCTAACTAATACATGCATCTGCAAATTATATTCATACATCATTCATTTCATTTCATTAAAAAGAAAAATCTCTCAACAACGAACTCAACCAAAAGTTTAAACTAATACTTAAGGTTTATGAAAATTATATTACATACTCTAACATGTCCCCTCACACGAGAGCACTTCGGGCTAGAAGTGTGGATGCAACACAGACCTTCCTCATTCATGGCGGTATGACCTCTTATCACTCTGGCTCTGATTCCATATCAAGGAATCAACTAAACCAAAAGTTCAAGATATCAAGGAATCAACTCAACCAAAAGTTTAAGTTAATGGTTGAGACCCCGTGATTTGTTATATACTCTTAACAAAAACAGCGCAATGTAGCAAATTCAAAGGGACAAACGAAAAATTAACTTTAATAATGTTAATGAGTATGCAAAGACATGACTGCACATAATCAACAGCTTAGCACAAAACCCTGTTTTCTTTACTATCTCTTCTAGCTGTTTCTTTCCTTTTAGTCTCTCCTTTTGTATCCCCAATTTTGTTTTCTGAGCTGAGAATGCAGACGAATTGGAACCGAAACTGCTCGAAGGTGTTGATGATATTGCTCATGGCATCATTCATATTGAGTTTTCCTTACTATATGCAGCCTGATCCCCCTGTTATGCTCGCTGTTCTGCTGTCAATAATCCCGATTTCAACCTTGTTCTACTCCTTTCTTCTGCTGCTTTTTTCTTGGTGATCATATATCAAGGCGAACAATTCCAATCACATTGTATGATTCTCGTCGATTGAAGCTTTGGTTATGAGACAATGGCATCCTAATGTCACTAATGCAATACAAGGAACACCTTCACATTGCAATAACTCTGCTAGATGTCCATAGTTAGATCATGTTAATCTTAAGGAGCATTTGTAGTTTTCAATGGCATTGCATTAATCTCATAGAAACGCTATTTTGCCTTCTATTTGTCCTACCTACGGCGTGTTTAGGGTCTTTTGTTTCCATTCTTGGGTCTTTTTCAAGTCTTTTGTTTCCATTCTTGGGTCTTTTTCGAGTCGAGACTCTCACTGCCGCAATCTCTTTATCTCCTTTGATAAGGATTATGGTTACCGTCTTCCAGCCCTCTCTAAACCCTGATCATAGCTTCTATGAGTACGATATACCAGGTATGTTGATTAAGATTGTCATCATAGGAGGGAAATGGGAGTGCAAAAGATAAAAACACACATGATTAAGATCAAATTATGCTTCATAAATAGGCTAAAAGCTGAAATGTAAGTGATTTACATGTGACATGAATACAATCTAGCTAACATTCTCCTAATGCTCATCAAATTCTTAGCTACACAATCCTGTTTGCTAACCAAGAAGCTATAAGGCATGAAGGCATTGCAATACAATTTGTCTCTCTTATCAAAGCTCGGAATGCCTTAATCTCAACCGTATGTCTAATGTCATCAGCTACATAAACCAAAACAAATCAGCGTGAGAGATATCTCAGATAATTCGATAAGTAACAATGATATTCACATTCAGAGCTAATCTAAGTTGTGGGTTCTGAATCTTCAACTGTAGGAGAATCGGGTTTTGCACCAGTAATAAGCCGATTCTTGTAAAGGGCTTCAAGTTCATTGAAATAAGGGCAAGATTTAGCATTCTCTGCATGTTTCTTGCCATTACTAGTAGCCCTCTTGTAATACTTATTAAGATTATCCCATTTCTCCTTGCATTTCTTAGCCGTCCGAGTATACCCCATTTTCGCCATATCAGCTGATACTTCTTCCCACACAGGAGCTTTTGAATTCGAGCCAAAACCACTGAACTTATGATCCAATGCGGCTCGCAGAGTAATCAGAGCTTGAACTTCAGATGTGGGCCATCTCTTGTTATTAGGATCAAACTTATCCTGTTCAGTTGGCGTTGGCATACATTCTGAACTACCATTCTCCTCGGACCGAGGGAATGGCAGGAGTTCCGGAACCTGTATTTCCGGAACTCCAAGCGCATTACGAATGAAGGAAATGAGCGCCAGATTACGAGCAGCTTCCTGTGCTCGAATCTGCTGCTCTTCCTTAGCTCGCTCCATCTCCTGGCGACGCCAGGCTTCTTCTCTATCAATCCTCTCCTTTTCTCTCCTCTCAAACATGTCCATTAACTGCTGGTGCATCTGTTCTTGTTTATGTATAACTTGATTCATTAAATCTTGTAAAAATAACTCCATATTTTTTCTTCTTTTCTTCCTTGGTTTTCCACTTGAACTAGGCTCTTCTCCTTCACCACTACCATCCGAAGATGAACTGAATTCAAAAAATGTTAAATCTAAAATCAAAAACTACCCTTTTGATTATACTCAATACAAGTAGATTACCCACAAAAAAAAAATAAAAACTAAAAAATAATAAAAAAAAAACCTTAAAGCAATAAAATATGTAAAAATTGTACCAAAAATATATAAAAGCAATAAATAACCTTAAAGAGAAATTGAGTTGAGAAACTTGGGACTTGAAATTGCTAATCAATTGGGCATCCATTTCTGACTTCAATTTAATTAAGGCTTCAGCTGAATTAACATCTTCTTCCAAGTTTCCGACATTTCCACCCATGTTTGTTTGAAATGGAAGAAACCCTAATTCCGACGAACTATACCCATTAATTCTAACTAATGCTTCGTCTTGAGAAATTTGATTAGAATATTCAGGAGGATTCCGGCCATTGGATCTAATTGGACGGAGTTTCTGGGGAGTTGGGGATGGAATCAATGGCGTTGGTTGAGGGTAGAATAAATCAACGGTGGAGGATTGAAGTTGAGATTGAGGTTCAGGGAAAGGAGTTAGTTCTTCGGGGAAATTGCCGGCGGTTAATTGCCGGTCACCGGTAAATATTTCTTCCATTAGTAAGGAGTGAAGATCAAAATTTAAAGGTGAAAATTTTAAGGATAAAAGTGTGGCGGCGGGGAAAAGTGAGGATGAAAGGGGTGAAACTTAAACTAGAAATGAAGCTTCGTTTGGTAAAACTTGAGAGTTTCCCTTAGTAAACTACTACTAGGTAAATGGAGGTGATGAACATTTTTCAAACGAAAATTTGTCCAGAATAATTCAATCTTTGTCTAATTTTCCTATAATAATCTCAAGTATTGATTAACCATTAATAATCTCATCTATTGATAGTTGTTTTCAATGGCATCCAAGCAAGTAAAACAACCGGCTACAACAGGTCATTTCTTGACCTTCTTCTTCATCCAAGCATTTTCTTCTTCACATGACATTTCTCCATTAAAACCAGTTTACCTTCTTCTACTTCATTAAAAATCATTCTTTCTCTCATATTAACTAATTTTTAAAAATCAGTCTATATAAAAAATCATTTACTCCATCAAAAATCATTCTTCATAAAAATTAAATCTATAAAAATTAGTGTATATGAGAGAAAGAATGATTTTGAAGTAGAAGAAGAAAAACTGATTTTAATAGAGGAAATGTCATGTGAAGAAGATGCTTGGATGAAGAAGAAGGTCAAGAAATGACCTGCTGTAGCCGGTTGTTTTACTTACTTGGATGCCATTAGAAACAACTATCAATAAATGGGATTATTCATGGTTGATCAATACTTGGGATTATTGTAGGAAAATCGGACAAAGGTTAGATTATTCTGGGCAAATTTTCCTTTTTTAAATTATATTTTTAAAACAATGATACTTCTAAGTTTTTGATTCTCAGTAGTACATCGTGCAATGAATGTTGTCACCTACTGTGATTTTAAAGAAGTAAATGTCGTTAAGTATTCGTTAAAGAGCTACATATCATCTCACCCTGGTTACTATAAGTTAAAAAACAAACTCTCTATTTTCCTCTTCGGCACTCTAATCAGGGTCGTCCCTGAGTTTTTGGGGGCCTGGGGCGAAATATATTTTGTGGGGCCCTAATTATATAAATAAAAAAATTTCGGACGTCATGAAAGGAAAACTTATATGAATTAATATAGAATATATAATATAAAATCAGACAAAAATACTCCTACGAGCATTTTTCGATGCAAAATCACTAATAACAGTGTCTAAATCAAGAGACTCAGTCATATTTTTCTCAATCCACAGCATAGCAAGACCATTCAAACGTTCTTGTGAAATTGACGATCTTAAGTAATTTTTTAATATCTTCAACTTTGAACAGTCACAATTCACAAATTCAGTTGTCTTCGATGGTTAGAGTCTCAGTGATTTCATGTATTTTTTTATTAATTTTATTGTAATTTATTTATATACTAAATATGGGGCCTTTATTTTAAGGGGTTTTCTACTTTTTAGGAGTGGGCCCTGGACACAGGCCCACTTCGCCCCCTCACTAGATCGGCCCTGACTCTAATGTTTTCCCTTATTCATCCCCCATTCTCCTTCCCATCATTAGTGTCCCTGCAAGCTCTCTCCGTCATTACATTGGTACTATTCCCTTTAATTAGGTAAGTTTTCCTTTTTTTAAAAAAAATCTTTTTTCTTCTATATCGCGATGCCTTACGTTGTTTACTACAATTTTTAAGTGATCAAATCGTACATATTTGCTTAGTTACCTTTAGATTATATCTCAGAATTGAAAATTATCAAATATTTGGTAGTTTTAAATGCTAATATAGTCATAAGTTTTGAATTTATTTTGTAACCCTGAATTTGGGGTTTCTAAGTTGTTGTGTCCTCTGTGATGTATTTATAGTGAATTTATTCAATTGACATTAAAAAATTTTAGCTTTTAATCATATTTTGATGTTTAGTGATGTTTTCTTTTTATGCAAGTGTTTTAGATTCTAAATGAGTGACAATGTGGTGCTTAGATTCATTTTCAAGAACTAAGAAACCGATATTCTTGTGGATGTAGACTTGGTGACAATGGAAAATTTACTTAAAATAATTCAATTTATTCGTGATTTTCCTACAATAATCCCACTTATTGATTAACCATGAATAATCTCAACTTTAAGGGGTATTTGCCTAGAGTAGACTTGGGTAACCCGATAACCTGCTGTAGTAGGTAATTCACCAAAAAAGTAAACTAAAAATTAATTTAAAATTAGAGAAAATTTTTGAAAAATTACATACAAACTTCTAAATATCAAAAAAATCATAAATATAACATTTTTTTCGACATTTTATTTTAATTTATCTTTTTTTACTCTAGGAAAATACCCCTCAAAGTTGGGATTATTCATGGTTAATCGATAGGTAATAGGATTATTGTAGAAAAATCACGAATATGTTGGATTATTCTAGGTAATTTTTCCTAAAATTATGAAGTATTTGAATGCAATTAAGAGAGAGCAAAATTGGATATCTGAGTATCCTAGTTTTATTTACTCGTACAAAATGAGACATGTTTCATTGATTAATAATAGGCCTAATGGAATATCTACTTTTCTTAAATTTTAATCATTTTAAATTAAAGATATTAAAAGTTGAATTAATACATCAACAAAAGATATACGACAAAACGAAAAGAATAGGAAGAAGTACTAATTATATTACTTGAAAACGGAAAATAAATGTAGTGTTGAATCAGGGATAGTTATCTTGAGTTATAACAAACAAATAAATTAAACTAAACTTAAGAAAACAAAAATTAAATCTTGAATATGCAATTGAGACTCAAGTAGAATTGGGCACTAGTTGGGTTGTGCCCTAATGGTACGATTTACGAGCAGATGCTACTCCTATCAGATATTATCTCGTAATGAGATTGTCTCAAATTAAGAAGTTTAAATCTGAAATTTGTTTCAGTAAATCTTATATGAGATCGTCTTATTATAAAACAAGTTTATATAAGTAGCTTATTTCTTTAATTGATTACTTTATAATTGTAAGTAATCACTATAAGACAGTAAGTATATTTTGGATCAATTTAATGGAGATGGTCTCACCGTGAGAATATCTCATTTTAAAATTAATATTTTCTTTTTAATTTATATTAATTGAACGATTTATAACATATATAAAACACGCTTTATACTGAGACCGTCTATACTCTATTGATGAGCAAATTTTAATTTAACCGCAAGCGCACGGTGTACGCGTAGTGCGGGTCGAACACAAGGAGGCGAGATAATTCAAAGTTGTATGTTTTATGATAAACAAGACAAGGGAAAAACAAATAATATGGGTTTTGTAACTAATCCTAGGGTGCAAAAACTAAAACAAGTATAAAAATGGTGATAAAACAAGATATAACAAACACTAGGGCGTCGGGCATCACCTAATTCTAACATGAAATTCAATTACTTTCATGATTGTATGGAATTAAGCCATTAACATAATCGAACGTGATCTAATTAATCTCAAGCTTCCGCTTTATTGATTAATATCGATTTAAGGCCAACTAATATTAATCCGCAAACTTCCGTTTTATTGGCTAATACTAGAAGGAATTTAACTCAAGTATATCTCAATCCTAATTAATCCTAATCTCAAACTTCCATTTTATTGAAAAGGCTAACAAAGATGTTTAAATCGAGATTCATTAAGCACAGGTTCAATCATAGGCTCAAAGCACACAATCAATCAATAGAATGTCAATCCATGCTTCGAATTAGGGATTTCACCCTAACCCTAGATAAAGAAACTACTCACTATGCATGATTATAGAAAACATGTAATAAACAATGAACGAAAACGAAGAACGAGATGATAACGCAAGAAAACTTACAAATCCGAAAGATAACATAAACTAGATATAAGAAATCAAAATGAAACAATGAATTCTTTAAGGAAAGCTTTAATGAAAGAAAACTAAAAGGAAATGCAGAAAAAAATGGTCTAAGACAGAAAAATAATATTAGTAACCGCCATTATATATAATGGCTCCAAAAATTCAGAAGAAAAACTGTCGAAAATGCCTTCTGACGGAAAAGCAACGAGCGTCGCTTTTCAGGCGACGACTCGCCGCTCACAGTCGGCCTGACGAACTTTGAATGGCCTCCATTTCTTGCACGGTTATCGGATATGGACATATAATATACCGTTGGAAAGCTCTTGAAGTCTACTTTCCAGTGCCGCAAACCTTGCATAAATACGATCTCTCTATCAAAAGTTATGGCCAAAAGAGTGAGCATGTATCAAATTTCACTTCAAAACTTTGTCTTTTAGGCTCTTTTCCATTCTTTTCTCTTTTACCCATCTTCATTGTGAAACGTCTTCAACTGAGCAACGATCTCTTCAGGTATTTTAGGGTTCTTAGGCTATTTCTCCAAGCCTTCACCCTCTTATAACTCCGAAACCTAACAAAAACCTCTAATTTTGCCTCAAAATCACATAAAACACAAGATTGACCTCATGAGACAAAATTTACACAAAATACTAATAATGTACCTAAAAACCCGCTAAAACTTCAATTAAGGAGCATAAAATCGATGCGGATAAGTGCAAATAATTGCACTTATCATCTATACAACAATTAGAGAAAGTTTGTGACGTGCCATGCTGGGCTAATTTTGAAATTAGTCCATGGTCCATTAAAGCTTCAAGGTGGTCACTTAGTAATAATTAAAGAAAATTTGAAATAGATAAGACTTTTAATAAAAAAAAGCATGCAATAAGATCCAAATCAAACTTATTTCAAATATAAGCGCCTGATATCCCAGAGTCCAGGTTCGGGTCTGTTAGCACTTAGTAAGTGCGAACAGTAATAAACTGGTAAAAAAAAATCAAGTGTCTGTTCGCTCTTAGTAACGCGAACAGGTCAAACATGGTCAACATACTGATTTTAAGACAAGAGTTATTCGCACTTAGTAAGTCCGAACAAACTGAAAACCTAAAACAGAACATGTTTCAGTTTTTCAGTTTGTTAGCACTTATTAAGTGCGAACAGCCCGAACCTAAGGTTTGCGGATTACACGCTTAGTTTTGGAATAAGTTTGATTATGATCTTCTTGTATGCTTTTTTTTGATAAATAATCTTCTTGGGCCAAAAGACTCGGGCCTCGAAAATATTCTTGTGTCTTTGGATAACCCACTACTCACATTGTTTGATGAGCTATTCTTATTAGAGACCATTTCTCCGTGAGACGATCTTAAAAAATGTTTAGATTTTCATAAGGCACGTCTCTCGATAAAACCGTCTCATATAACAATTTGTGTTGTTCAATTAGTGTCTAAGCGGTCCTGTCGGCCCCAACCTTTTTTTGTGAGGGCAAGATTTTCCTATTTCATAAATTGTTGTATGAGACGATTTCATCAATAGAAACGACTTACACATGGTTTAACTAACTCATCTAATACATATTATAAAAATATAAATTATTGTTTGAGGTTGTCTCACCGAAAGACGATTTCACAAAAGAGTATCTCTAGAATTTTGAATCCACTAGAAGGATTACAAACCTCGTTAAGAATAGACTTCTAATTAAAGACCCCTTAACTAGTGATAAGATTAAATGTCAAGTCATAAAATTCCATCAATAAATCAAATTCTAATACCAAGTTAAAAACTCAATTCAACCCGAAACTTAAGCGGCTCATAATTAAAGCCTAATATATATTTTTTATCGGGCGATTTCCTGAGAGACCATCTCTTTAAGAGACATCTCTCAGGCCCAACTCAAAAAAATTTAACACATACTTGTATAGTTGTACTCTATGATTTAATTTATGAGCCGATTCAATTAACTAAAAGTCTCCTGTGAGATCGTCTTATCCGTGCAACCAGCCCAAGCCCAATAAATTTTTTTAGAATATTCTGACATACGAATTTTAAGACTTAAAAGGACAATTTCTAGACTTAAAAGGACAATTTCTAGACTTAAAAATTCAATTTTAAGACTTAAAAGGACTACTTCAAAATTTTAATATCAACATTAATGTTTGAGTCATCCTACTTTAAAGTTGAAATAAGAATTTTAAGTCTAGCAATTGATTTTTTAAGTCTTAAAATTGGTTTTTAAGTATTGAAATTGAACTTTTAAGTCTTGAAATTGTCAAATTTCATGGTTTAAAATGTCAATTGTAAATTCTTGAAATTGTTCTTTAAGTCTTCAAATTGGTTTTTTAACTCTTAAAATTGACATTTTAATTTGTGAAATTGCTAGAAAAATATATGTAATTAGGCCGGCCCAATAAGACGCGTCTCACAAGTAAAACGGTTTCACCCAAGTTTTTATGTTCAATTAAATATGATCTTTCAAAGAAACCGTCTTTCACGGCAATTACATATTTCAATTGTTGATAATTACCCGTTTGATTCTATACGAAACTCCCACGGCCTACTCCCACCTCAATTTGCTTCTTTATTTAATAATCAGAAATATGTTTGACTTTCTTTTTTTTATATAATAATGACGTGTACAATTACAAAAAGTATTCCCAACTCCCAAATAACAGAATAGTTAAACAACTTCATTAGCAAAGAAAAATAATAAATTAGTTTGAATTGAGGAGTGGCTGCTGTGCTTTGGACATGAATTTAGTTGGGTAGGAGGAGAAATTATTGCAGATAGTTGGGATAGGCTTGAATATCTCCCTAAACTTAACAATAAATAGTTCACAATTTTTGTTATTTTAATATTGATTATGTCATTACGTGGCATTATTAACATTACCTAGGGTTTGTTTAGCAAATAACTATTCAACTAATCTTTTGAGAGACTGTCTCTTTGAGAGACATATATTAAGTCCAACTCATTTTAACATCTTAAATGTCTACTTATATCATTCTTAATATCTACTTACAATATTTAAAAAATATAATAATAGGTCAGTCCAACTAGAGAGACCATCTCTCATAAGAATTTGTTTACGTTGTTTACTGGTTTGACCAAGTGAAAGTATTGGTCGTTTAATCCATCTATTTAAGCCTTTTATTAAATTGTTTCGTAAAAATTATTTGCTAATTGTTGAATGTTTATTACAGAAAAGATAGGCAGAAAATCAAAAGTCAGTTATCAAACGATTTCCGACTGTTTGACCAATAAAAAAAAAAGCAAAAGCGCAAAAACAAAAAAAACTAATTGGCATACTTCATAATTGATAAATCCCCAACTAAAATATACTTTTACTTGAATCAACTAATACATTTTCTTCTTCTGTACGTGTATACGTGATACTCCACATTATAACTTTACAAGGTTAGGCTACCAAATCTTTATATTTCAACTCTATCTTCTTTACATGCTTTGACTCATGTTGTTTTATATTTTTTCACAAAACTAATAAATAAAAAAAATCTTTGTTTGAATCAAATCATTACATTTTCAAAGAAATACTTCCACATGAGCAAGAGAAATGTAACAATTTAACTCAGACTAAAAATTTTATTATTTTAATTAATCCAATCTTTTTAAATAGTTATGTTGATTATATTTTGTAAGTAAAATGCGGTAACCATATAATACAAAATATTAAATATGATTATCACGACCTAAAACAATAATATGGAGTATAAAATATAGTTACGATCGCCATAACGACATGAAACAAGTTTATCATAGCCTATATATCGTTCACTTGTACCACAATGTGGGTGATATGAGGTGATTGCAACATTATTCTATATAAATTAGCTTCTTTGATCATTCAAAATTATTGCGGCCCGTTTGATTGGTGGTAATGAGATGAAAAATTAGCGTAATTTTAGTTGAAAAACCTCTTGGTTACCTTGATGGTCATGCTTATCCAACTTCAGTTATCTTATTTTCTTCATAAAATTCATTCTAAGGCATTACCATTGAGAGAGGTGGTATTAGGTGGTAATGAAAATTTGTAAACAAATTTTTTTTTTGTGATCAAAGTTTCATTACCATGGGAATGATATGAAAATTTTGATGAAATTTTACACAATAAATCATTCTTATTATCACTATTTAATACCACTAATCAAACAGGTCGTTGGTGTAATAAACTATTTTCCTAATTGCTACATAATTTATTATGTGACATCATCTAAAAACTATAGGTGGATGAATTAATTTATCTAGGTACTTTTGATATTACAAATAACCATTAAAGTTGATATTTAACTAAAGAAAGACATTACCACCTATTTAAGCTAGCAATATGAACGAAATAAGTAAAATGTTTCTATAATTCACCAATTGTCAATTTTATAATCATAAGTTGTTAATTAAGTTATTAATTAAGCATATTTATCATTAAAAATGCTTGAAAGGAATATGTTTACCAATTGTATGAAACTTTAATTGTTCATTCCCTTTATGTAGAAGCAAGGCAAATGTCACTCAATTATAAAATAGAAGTATAAAGAGTATTTATGAAGGTCCAAGCTTGGTATGTTGGCATTAATTTATTTGATTAAGATTAAGATTAAAGATCATCTATCTTTGTTTGGTTTCCTTACCATCTTCAATTCTACAAGATTGTGATGCCTGAAATTGACATGTAAGATGGAATATAAAGATTATTTCTAGGTATTATGTTATAAAACATATATAATTTAGATGTTTCTATTCCGATGCTATAATATCTCCGATCGAGTTGATTTCAGTTTTTGAGTGTATATAAATATATTGACAATTTGATTTTTATTTTCATACACGGGTTATTTCGTATTGGATCGAATTAAGTTCATTTTGGATAACTTTAATATATTCTAATAAGATAAATAAATAAGATATGGTCTAATGAGAGAATACATCTTGATCTAGTAATTGAAGATTTTTCCTACCACCTTTGTAACAATGGTTCGATTCTTACTCGTAGTGTTTAACGTTTATTGGTGCAGGTGTTTTAATAATTTTTCTAAATTTTTCTCAATAAATTATATTCCAATAGGTATCAATAACGCTATTTTTACCAAACAATAATACTTAATTAAACTGTTAAATATCTAACAACTGTAATTATACAGCTACAATTACTCACATCTAACAACTACCCCATTGGTATCTTGGGCCGAACAAACTATGGGGTTGTTTGGCAAATTAGTTTATTGAGCAATTTTAGGTTATTTTGATGTAAATAGAGGGTTGAGTGGTCAAACCAGCTAATGCTAGTGTTTGGTAAACTAACTGGTTGAAACAACTTATTGATATAAATAAGTTGTTTTTGAACAAGTTGCTCATAGCAGCGAGTTTTAAATCAGTTGGTCAAACCAGTCAAAAAAAGCAACTGGTCAAATCAGCATCAGTTGTTTGTCAAACATCCACTGTCCCTTCCCAAAATAAAAAGGTCAAAGGGGTGTAAATGTAATTATTGATATTCCAAAGGGCATTTTGTAAAGAGGTTGGCTTATAAATAGCAAAGAAAGGCAGACTAAGCTGCTGATGTATTCTCAGCGAACAGAGGAAACTTGGACAACCAAACAGAGAACTAACATAAACACAAAGAAGATGACCAAATTTTACGGCAAAAAACACAACCACAATATCATTGTGATGTTGGTCATCGCTGCTCTAATATTTGCTTCAATGATGGTAGACTCTGAATGTCGCCCCATCGACAGAAAAGAGGCAGAAGAAGATGATAACGATGAGATCCTTGGGATGAAATGGGCACTCGACATGTCGAGCACAGATGAGGATGTTGGGATGAAATGGCCATTTGATATATCGAACAGAGATGAAATAGTGCAAGTAGCCGGATATGGCGAGGAAAAACTCTCCACAGTTTTAATCACAGGCACAGTTTTCTGCAACAAGGCTTGTTTAGCATCTAAACAGCTGCTTCAGGTTTCACCAAAGCCTATCTCAGGTCAGTACAGTTACTGTTATACATCCATAAATCAGTTTATACCATGTTATGATCATCTTATGTTAAGATATCATCCAAAAAATTCAGTTTATAATATATCATCTTACGGTCTTACTGTACAACAACATGTCATTATCCCGATACCTAGTGAATTTTGTAAATATTTTGGGATGAAATTGAAGGGGTTTTTTTTTGTTGTTGGGAATACTTAGGACTAAAGCTTCAGTGCTTGTTGCAAAAGGATTTTCATGCAGTGTGACCTGCTACCATACAGTCCTTCCTTATAAATAAAATAAGTATAGGTTAAGTCATACCCATGACAATGTTGCTTAGTACTCTTTCGGGTCGATTTGAGTTTGCTTCAAGAGGTTGTTAGAATTGGGATCCTATCCAATATGGATAAGAGGGGCAGGATCGAAATTAAGAATTCTGAAGTGTCAAACAAACCACTTTACTAAATCTCTTCACCAAAAAACAAAATTGAAGACATGATAGCTATATTGAAACAACTAAAGTACATATTAGTATTTTACTAAATGGTAACAACTTCTTCGGTGTAGGAATATTCATTCTAATCTCTTTTTATTCAACGTTTCATTCTATGTTTACCATTGTATTTTATTTTTTTCCTAGGGGCCTTGGTAGGTGCTAAGTGTCGTACCGACAAAAGAGACAAAAGCCCGAGTTGGACTAAAGCCGTTACTGACAAATATGGAGAATTCATAATCGATCTTCCATCACATCTCCATTCGATCCAAAACTTGGAAAAAATGTGCTCAGTTACAATCCTAGAACTACCTATTGATTCACCTTGCCATGATTCAGTTTATGTCGGAATATACAGGGATATGGAGCTAGCATCTTTTGGGAATGGAATCCGAACATACACTACAGGAAGGATGGAAATTCTGCATACAATGTCTGGAACTTCACAAGCTTGCATAAAAGAACAGGAGGAGCAGGAGATGTCATGATTGGTGAGGACAAAAACCTCATAAAGGTAAAGGGTATGATGGCTCAATCGGATGGCGCTGCAGTCACAGCAATGAGTACAAGGTTTCGACCCCACCAAATTGTTTGCTTAAATTCGAAAAACAGCAAGATTTAAATAAAATTTTAAAATCAAAAACGAGATTGTGAAATGTACCAAGTACGGTTCAAAGGAAAAAAAAGAAAAGAAAAAGGGACAAAACATATATGATATACCCCTATGTATATACTTCTCTTACATGTATATATATGTAATTTTTTGTTGGGATTTATAGCCTTATAGGTGTATCCAATACTTCCATATCATAGTGATTCTCATAAGATCTTTCTTAAACACATACCAGGAGTCAAAGTACTTTTCATTGAAAATAGTAGAAATTGCTACACACTTGAACAAAGAAATATACAAAGGTTGCTCTAGGAACTCAGTTTAATACTTATACTTCGAAATGTCTTTGCACGGTATCAGAGAATAAGAGAAATCCCCAAGTAAATATAAAGCAAATGTTATTAGGCAATGGCATAAGATCCCATTTCAATACCTGGAGAGCATCAGGAATTCGGAGCATCGTTCTACTTGGTTTCAGTTAATATATACTTGGCAACATCAGCACAACAAGTAAGCTTATCGGCTTTTTCCTCGGGAATTTCAATGGCAAACTCCTCCTCGAAAGCCATAACAAGTTCCACCCGATCCAAGCTGTCCAAGCATAGATCCTTTTTAAAATTCGCTGTTTCGGTTACCTGATAGAAGGTAACATAGTACGAGTTTAATTAGATAGCCAAGTACATAACACTTATAATAAAGTTCGACACAGAAACCAACCTTAGCAGCATCAGTTTTAATGTATTTCTTGACCAAGCCAATCACTCGATCCATAATCTGGTCATCACTGTTACCCACCGTAGTGCAGAGTTGTCTGCCATACATGTGCATTAGGCTAGTATTTTCAGTAAAAGACCAAAAACTCAAATTGGCCGGAACTCTAACGTGCTTCATTATAGAGCTCTTTAAACTTTGCATCATCTACATAGACAAGAACCATCCCAAAACATCTTAGTTCTTGTGAACAGAAAATCATTTCGAATCAATATTTTAAAACGGAAATGCACCTGTAGCTGTGCTATTAAGCTCATCAGAAAACACTCATAAACAGATAAAGAGCAAACAATAACAGAGCGCCCACAATTTTAATACATAAACCGCCCTTTCCAACCAAATATTCGGAAGACACTAATACAGATTGAGAGCAAGTAATTATAAGGACCATGTTAGTTTCTGCTAGAAATTTAGAGAACTGATATTAACTCCATAAAATTTCCATCATAAGTAATCGGATATGACTAAAGGCAAGATAATAAGTTGTCCAATACTAAAGTTTTGGAATGTATTACTCCTCCATCCTAGCCATTTTGCTCTATTTGGTTTTTGGCACGGAGACTAAGAAGTTGGGTATAACACTACAACGGGTTAAAGTAGTGAGGTATTGGGAAATAAGACAAAGAGGATATAGAGTAAAAATATCGGGGTCATATTCAAAAATAGAATTGGGATAAATTCATTGAGACAAACTAAAATGGAAAATGGGGCGAATTGAGTGGGACAGAGACAGGTTAAACACCGTAGTGGCCAAAACAAACGGGACAAAGTTCGGACAAATATTGTAAAGGAAGGCAGGAGGAACGATGAGTCGTTGGTAGCATTGCCAAGAGAAGCCAATAGAGTAAGGAGGACCAACAGCAAATCGTGGCATGCCTGGTGACTGTTTTTCGACAGTTCCTTTCGCATGTTCTGTTGAGCGGTTGGGTGCCTGTATGTCTTGGACATTTAAAGATGGTCTACACGACTCACATAGTATGGAAAGTTGTTCATCTCATGAAAACTTGGAAGTTAAATCCATTACCTCACTATAGAAGTTATTTAAGAGAACAATCAATTGACAAATTCTATAGAGAAAACCATTCACAAGAACTGGCATTTTCTCTAGTCCTCAAACACAAAAGTGAATTCCTTATAGCCAAACAATCTCTATCGAAATCAAGTTTCAAACTTGTTCACTAACACAATCTATTGTGTATTTGTGCATCATTATCTTGCCAAGAAAGGTGTGTTTGCTTTATTAATCTTGACGGTAGTTCGTGAGTATCACCCGGGCATATGGGGGAACCAACAATTATCGTGCCAAGCAATTGTTCGTCAAGTTTCCCACAATTTTACTTCTCGGGTTCATGTGTAATTGTGTGCCTGAATCGTGCAGCATCATTGGGTGATGGATTGAATTGAAGTTATATTTCCAACAAATAGTAGATAACAAAAAAGGATGGATTACTAGAATTGCAAGAATAAGTGTGGTAACTAATCGTGTTAAATAAACATCAAATTAAAATAAAATGTATAATCCACAAACCATAACCACTGAAAAAGCTTAAAACGTCATTAATGGAAGGGAAAATTAGAGGGTGGATCATTCTTGTAATAACTAGAGAAAGCAAATAGCTTGATGATAAACAACAAATGAATGTCGAATCTCAAATCAAAAGTATATAAATTCAAACATGAATATAAATCAGTAAGACGAAGAAGTGAAGAAGAAAACAAAAATGGTGTTTGTTTTACCGTTGCTGATGGTGTTTTAATGTTCGTATGCTAAGTGTTTGCGTTAATGCCTCAGAGACCCTGCTCTCGCACAGTCGCAGAAATGTTGAGGTTTGAGGGTTCGAAGTTCGAACAGTTGGATGCGGGCCGGGTTTACCTTAGTCAACTTGCATAGCAACCGCCAACCAGCGACTCTATTTGCGCACGAAAATTTGAAACAAATAAGAGTTTTAATATAAAAAAATAACAAAATAAGATCCAAATCAAACTATATCCAAAAATAAGCGTCAAATTCCCAAAGCATAGGTTTGGAGCTGTTCGCAGTTACTAACTGCGAACAACTATGCGTGTTTTTTGAGCTGTTCGCAGTTAGTAACTGCGAACATGTATGAGTGTTTTTAAGTCAGATTCTTTCTTCCCAGACCCCATTTCCCTAATTCCATAAACCCTAACTTTAAAAAAACGACATTTCTCTCCCTCAAACCCCTCTTAAACTACCTTGCTTCCATCAATTCTTGCTTTCATAATCTAATTTAGCACTTCAAATCTAGTCTGGGATAGTCTAGCTTGCTCAAAGGTATTTTTTTTTTAATTTTTTTCAATTTTTTTTCGTTTTTTAGGTTAATATTAAACTTTGTTTTAAATACTCCAATGTAGGTAAATTCTTCAATCAACACTCTTTTGAAGCTTCCACATTTGATCAAGGTAATGTCTAATTGTTCTATTATCTCTATTTTGTTGGTTGATTAGTTGTTGGTGATGATGAGCATTGATATGTATTCTTTAGAAATATTTGAACTTATTATTTACTCCAATGAAAATACTTAATTGATATTTATTGAAAATACACAATTGAAAATACTTTTTTGAATTATATGAACTTATTCGTTACTTAAGTATTTGAATTTTATTAGAATTGATGATCTAGAAATATATTATTAGAATTTAGGATGTTGTTTTGGGATTGATGATGATCTTGATTATGTTTGTATTGACGTAGAAATGGCGTCACTTCGTGTGACTATTGTGTGTTTTTGGAATGGTTCTATTCGAGAAAGTAGTGGGAATGTTGATTATGTTGGTGGTAGACGTAAGTTGTTTGCGTGCAAATCAAACATGGAATTGATTGACTTTAAACGCCTTATAAGTTCTAGGATTGGGTTGGATCCAACAAAATTTACCGTTGATATAAGTTTCAAGTATTTCATGAGTGGACAATATACAGTCCTTCCGGTTGAGGATGAGTACGCTTTAGATGCTATGTGGGAGCATTCAAAGATTTCCCATTCTTTAGAAATCTACGCGGAAGTAGTTCCTTTAGGTAATGTGGTTCCTTCTAATCCTAATCCTACACCTATGCCTATATCCACTCAAGATCCGTTTAATCCTTCCCCTTCTTGTACTCCTTCTCAACCCCCTCCCAATGAAGTTTCAAATGATGAAGTAGTAAACTTAGGAGATATGGATGATGGTTTTGAGAGTAATGAGCTTGATGATGATCCATCTGAGGATGATGTGGATGTGGATGAGGATGCCCTAGCAACTGACATGACTTTAGGAAATATTGTTCCCCCTACACCCTTTGCAAAATGTCCATCTGTAGATGAGCATGAGGAGGACAACTCATGGAGGACTTGGGCTTGTGATACTACTTACACTGAAGAAGGGGAGTTGGAGAAGGGTATGAGGTTTGATCATAAGGAAGCTTTGTTGGAAGCTATAAGAGTGTATCATATTCGTAGAAATGTGGAGTATAGAACCGAGACTTCAAACCAATCCGTCCTTACCTTGAAATGTAAGCGGGGTTGTTCATGGAGACTTAGGGCTAGGATTGATACATATACATCTTCCTGGCTTATTGTTACATACAATGGGAAGCATGAGTCTTGTATTCAGGATAGTGACACTATCTCAGTTGGATACATCCACTTGACATCCTCTGTTATTAACAATGTGATTAGAAATTGTGTTGCTAAAGACCCATCAATTAAGGTATCTGTAGTTCGTCAGATGGTTAAAGATCGTTTTGGTATTGAAGTGAACTACAAACGAGCTTGGTGTGCTAAGCAACAAGCATTGATGTCCATATATGGGTCTCGGGAAGGTTCTTACACTCTCCTTCCTCAATTTTTAAAAGCTTTGCAACATTCGAACCCGGGATTGGTAGTTGATTGGTTCTTTAAGGAAGACAATGAGATGGGTGTTTATAGACAACCTAATATTAGAACCTTCCAACGGGTCTTTTGGGCGTTTAAACCTTGCATTGATGGCTTCAATCATTGTAAACCCCTTATTGCCATTGACGACACACACTTGTATGGTAAGTATCGTCATACTTTATTGACTGCCATTGCCCAAGATGGTAATAAGGGAATCTTTCCATTAGCTTTTGCCTTGGTTGAGTAGGAGTGTATAGCTGCGTGGTCGTGGTTCATGGCTTGTATACGTAAGCATGTGACACAAAGGTGCGGTCTATGCGTCATTTCTGATAGACACGCTGGTATTTTAGCAACCATGGACGAGCTGTAGTGGCAACCACCTTATGCATATCATAGGCTTTGCTTACGTCACTTGCTTAGCAACTTTAATCGTGCTATGGGTAATGTTCAATTGAAAAAGTTGTTTGGTAGAACTGCTGAGCAAAGGCAACAAGCTAAGTTAATGAATGGCTTAAAGGCAATTGCAACTGCTAAAAGAGAGGCCGTTTTTTGGATTGATAACGTGGGAGATATGTCCAAGTGGTCGTTATGTCATGATGGAGGGCATAGGTATGGCGTTACCAACACGAATTTAGCCGAAGTTTTCAACTACGTATTAAAGGGTGTTCGTTTCTTACCTTTGACCACACTTGTTGAGTTCACCTTCTATCGGATAAATGATTATTTTGTTCGAAGACGTGAACGTGCTAGTTCATGGTTCCTTGGAGGACACAAGTACACATCACATGCCACCAAGATTATCAATAGAAACACCGAGAAGGCGAACTATCATGAGATTGTTGCTTTTGACTATAATAGAGGTGTTTTTGAAGTTAAGATTGGAAGGGGTAACAGAGGTTCTTCGAAGGGGGGTAAGATTCAAACAGTGGACTTGCATCAAAAAAAGTGCACATATGTTATAGTTTGTATGGGATCCGTACCCGGCCGAGGCTTACGCAGCTGTCCCTGATCACTCGGGGATTCAGTCGGGTGCGTGGAGGGCTTCTGTGCCACTCATATGCTTCGACATTGTCGAAGTACATCTACCGGAGCGCGTTCTGCGCCAATATGGGTTGGTATAGAACATCCCTCCACCTTGTGATACCGAGCCCGAGCTGCACCTCATCTCCCGGAAGAACCAGACCACGACTAACTGGTCGGAGATCAACGGGCGCCACATCGCCCGTTGGAATCGTAGACTGGAGTTTATAGCCCAAGGTGCGCCAATTCATTCTGTCGAGACACCGACCACACCGGATTACATGCAGTGGTTCCTCTCCATCACACGCCGATGGATGACACCACGTGGCGTCACTGAGGCGACAATATACTCTGCGCGCCAGATGACTCGATTTGTAAGTCTTCATTTACATTTAATTTATTTAGTTTTCGATTTCATATTGTAATACTAGATTAACTAAGCTCTTAATTTACATTTCCGGCACAAGGTGTGGCGTCGTTATCCGGACTACTCATGAGGAACCGGTCCAGAGATTCGCGAGGATGTGCTCCTGCACGCAGCTTCCAAGACTTCATACCGGAAGTTCGTCCGGTCATCATCGACCGGCGTGAAGCTCATCCGAGAGAGATGGACTTGTCATACACAACTATCGATCGGGGCCATCTCAACCAACTCAACCATCTCAATCATCCCAATATCAGACCCTCCCCGACCAACTCAAGCAACGCTCTTACTACCGTAGGAGGCCTAGGAGACCAACTCGTTGGATAGGGTAGATGAGTGATCGGGATTTAGTTGTATGTATTTGACTACGAATGTTTTAAACATATGTATATATTTAGTTGTATGTTTTAGACATATGTATATATTTAGTTGTATGTTTTATTTAGCTTATAATGATCTCCAAGTTTGTTAATGATGCAATTACACATACATAGTTTGTTAATTAACTACTACAATTACAATCTAGGGTTCCTTCTTAAACTTATTCAAAATCCTCTTGGTTTCTTCACTTCTACGAGCCTTATCAATCGCTTCCCTTTTCAAGTTATTTATCTCCTTACTAAGCTCTTCATTCTCCTTATGAAGCCTAACAATGATTGCTCTTTGCGATTCTGTGCCCTCCGGAGCAACCCACCTAAAGTAGGTGCATCCTAAGGTCATGTCATCTTCGAATAGTGGACAAGCAACATATTGACGCCCGGGATACGTATCGCTCCAATCACGACCAAATTCGACTTCATAACCACAATGACAATGCTCATCCATAGGCAATGAATCTTTCATTTACACAAACATATAAGTTAAACACATCAATATAAATCAATAATAGCATTAATAAAATGAAAGAAAACTTAATAACTATATAAATAAGAATATTAACAAATAAACTTACCTAAGCAAAGGGATAATAGTTTTTTAGAATATGTGATGAATTAAGTTTTAGGGTGTATTTATAGAGGAATGGAAATGACCGTTAATTGGACCATACAACGGCTAGTTTGAAAGGTCAAAAAAGGCAAACAGGTTGTTCGCAGTTAGTAACTGCGAACAGCCCAAGCTTTTTTTTGAAATCATCTCTTCTGTTCGCACTTATGAACTGCGAACAACCCCAAACCTTTGTCCAAACCTAGCAGACGCTTAGTTTTTGGAATAGTTTGTTTTGGCTCTTGATACATGATTTTTTTTGTTTTATAATCTTATTCATTTCAAAATTTCTTTGCGCACAACCCATGAAATTAGCCCAATATCCAAGGCCCATAAATTTAGCCCAATAACGCAAGCCCATGAATAAAGTCCAATATCTTTAGCCCATGAAATTGTCTCACCATGAGACGGGTCTAAAATCATCATAAATATACTAATTCAGGAACAATTGTGACAAGTGTCACTATTTTAAAACCACTTTACCAAATGTCACTCTAATAGTGTTAGATTGTTGTTTTGAAACTCATCTCTTCATCTTCCCTAATGCAATCTAAATTGTCAATGAAGAGTTTTATTTAAAGTGGTTTTAATTGTAATTGAATACTTGATATTGACATAGACTCTACAAATTCATATTCATACTAATATTAATAAAAAGTAAACATACAACGTACATTGCATGGGTATAATCCTAGTAATATATTAAAAAAGGAAACTTTCCTAAATCTATTTTTTACTTTTTCTTTTTATCTTTTTTTAAAAACAATTTTGATTTGGACCAGCCCAATATAGGTCGTTTCACCGTGAAATGCTGCTAACAAAGAATTAGTGTGTATGTTTTAAAATAACATAGCAAATTCAAATCCGCAAAAAAAAAAAAAAAAAACCATAGCAAATTCAAATGGAATTGATTATGCCTATTAATGCTTGAAAAAAGTGTATATTGATAATACTCCTCGCTATTTGTTATCTGTACATATTCTATTTGTTGTGTAAGTTGCTTACTATGCTTTCGGTTAGTTGATTTCTATGCTTGGCTAACGCGGGTGTAAGTTTTAGGATTTCGGATATTTGCAGGTTCCTTTCTTTTAAACCCTTTTTGAGCCCAGTGACTCTTTAACCACCCTCTCCCAATGGGTATGAAAAGTCGTCTATCTTCCCTCCCTAGACCTTGACCATAGCTTGTCTATGAAAGGGATACACTGGGTATGATAATGATGATATTAGTATGTCCACAAAATATGAGTGTTTTGAGCAATGCCATGAAGTAACTTATTGTTGTCATGGTAGAAGTCCAATCATTGTCGAAGCTATTACTTCAACAAATAGTGACAAAATATGGACATTTTCTTCATCAGTAAAAATAACAAATAGCAATCAATGAACAATTTCGTACCATTTGTTTTATACAATGTTATCAATTAAATAGGGGGGGTTTGGTTTGGGTGATACGAATTGATTTCAAATTTTGGGGAAATGTGGTTAAAATGTTAAATTATTGTGATTGAACAATGTAGGGTAAGCTCCTAACGATATATAATTAAAATGAAATGTGCATTTTCATAGTACTAATCATAGGAGTAGTTAATAGATTAATTATTGCTATTTGTAATGCAAAAGAACTTTCTAGATTGGTGGTTATGACTTGAGGGTCGTAGAATATGTCACGATTTTAAAGATAATTTGGGCAATTCTCATTTATAGATCTAATTAATTATGATATTTTTATATTGAGTTAAGTAATGTTGGAAGTGAATTCACTAATTCACACTCCTTTTTCAATAAACACTGAAAAAAGATGAACAATTTCATTAGTAATGTTATTTAGATTACAACTAACTAAGCTAAAAGAGACATAAATAATTAAAATAGGAGTAGTTATTTGCACTAGAACTCTTTTGCTCATTTACATCGAAAGAAAAGAATCTGTGATGGATTAAACTTATAATGTGATTGGATGCATACGTTTTTATAAGTACACTGAGAACTACACATATTCCATACAAACATGAATATTTTTTTAATTCCTCTCATTTCTCCATATATTTATTCTGAATTTGAAGGATAATGAGTGCAATTTTTTTTTTTTTTTTTTTTTTAATTCCTCTCATTTCATTCCTTATTCTTGTAAAAAAAATTCATTCATACTCTTTATTGGACAATACTTAAAAAAAATCTCCAAAACATCCAAAAAAATCAAAATAAAATATTATCCGAACAAAGAAAACATAGAAGAAAAGAAAATTACCTTGAAAAAAACCTATAATAATTAATAAGACGATCAATTATGATGTGATAAATAAAATGTAATCAATTAGAAATCAACATTAACAATAGCATCTGAAAATGTTCTCGGACCATATCTTCCCTATCTGAAAACGGCCATCGACCATATCTTGCCCAAACTAATAAAATTGAAGCACAAATGAAATAATATATGAGATCCTAAGAATTGAATCCCTTGTTCTCCACATCTCACTTCTTTTCTCCTCAACCAATTTCCCACATCCGTTGAAGTCTTATGATAATAATTCATGTTTCATGATTCATAATGATTTTATATGGAGTGTAGTAGTATGTTAATATGATGGTATATTTGATCCCCACCCACCATCTTCCATCCCCTTCTTCTCCCTCTTCTCAATCCCACCACTAAACTTTCTCTCTCTAACTCCCTCTCTTTCTCTTTCTCTTTCTCTATCTATCTCTTTGTTGCTCTTGATGGGTGCATCCACTTTCTTGTACTCAGCTTAGTTCCTTATTCCCCCCTTTTTAAGTTCCCTTTTTCAGTTTCTGTCTTCATAACCCCTCAATTTTGTCTTTTGGGTCCTTTGATTATGTGTTGATTTCCCCCCTACCCTTTTGATTTCCAGAAAGAAGACATTTTTGGGGGAATATTAGGGAATCTTGATTAGATTCTGGATCAAAATAGCAATAAAAAATAAAAAAAGGGGTAATAATAGGGGTTGAAATTAATTCGAAAAAATGGGGAATGTTAATGGTAGAGAAGATGGAAATGGAACCCCATCTGGTTCTGGATTAGTTGGTGAAGAAGAAGAGGAAGAAGAAATTGTTAGTGCTATTACAGTTGCTGGTTCACCTTCTGCTCTTATGGGTCAGTCTCCACCTCACAGTCCTAGAGCTGCCCAATCTCCTCTCAAGTTTGCTCCTCAGGTTTCATTCATCATTTTCAATTAGGGTTCTTTCTTGTTTGTTGGTTTGTTTGATTGATAGATTGTATCTAGGGTTGGGTTTCTATTGATTTGTTGAATTCTGCCAATTTTCGGAATAGATATGTGAACCCATCTTGTATTTTGATATTACACCTAGAAAAGGCTTGTTCTTTGGTGATGATTTGTTGAATTAGTTGTTGATTTTCATGAAAAGGTGTTTAATTGGCTATTTTCATATGCAAGTTATGATTTTTCTTGTGTGATTGTTAATGTTTGCAATGCTTTTGATGAATTATGCACTTTATTTGCTAAAGTTCCTATATAGATGTTCTTTTGAAGTTGTAACATGATGTGAATAACTTTCATATTGAACTAATTTCTTCCAAAGATTCACATGGACCTAAAAACCCTTTAGCTTTGGTGAAGTTATTGCGCTATAAACTTTTGGTGTTTGATGCTAGGTTTCTTTTTTTGGTCACTATATGCGGCAAATGAACAATAAGCTTATTTTGGGAATGGGGATGTGTTTATGTTGCTAATTTCTTATGTTCTTGTGGAGGTGTTTGAGTTTGAATTGCTTGGTGGTATCTTAGTTTGTCCGTGCGAATTGTGGAACAACTTTGCTTGTTAGTTACTAAAGTTTTTTCATGTGCTTTTACATAGCCTCCGGTCGCTCCCATCCAAAAGCCTGAGGAGCTTCATATCCCCAATCCATCATGGTTACAAACATCGCCACCCGAAGAAGATATGAACTATGAGCAAGGGATTCCCACTATGATCACTTGGACTCATGGTGGCAAAGAAGTGGCTGTGGAGGGTTCATGGGACAACTGGAAGACAAGGTTATATATTCCCCTTGTCTCTATGTATTTGTATGACAATTGTGGTGACTGGTGTTTGATACTCTCTCCAATTCACCTAAGTATCTCATTTTTGGGCACCATTCATTATTCATCAATCGCTCGCAGTTTGTATTTTAATCTTAGTATGAGTTAAATTACACTCGAGTGAAATCTTGTTTAATATGTCTCAATGTAATAATATTTATACTTGTAGATACTAAGGATTAAATTATGTGCAGTGATAATTGTGAAAAAATAAATGAGACACTTATGCGGAAGTGGAGGGAGTAAATAATATGAGGTCCATATTGTTATTGCTTAATCATTTTATCATTTCTCTTCAGAATACATTTACAGAGATCAGGAAAAGACTTTACTCTCATGAAAGTGCTTCCATCTGGAGTTTACCCATATAGATTTATTGTTGACGGGTCATTGCGATATGCACCTGATATACCATGGACCAAGGATGAGGCCGGAAATGTTTACAATGTATTGGATTTGGAGGTAAAACTTTTGCCCTGTAGATTTCACTTGAACTTATCATTATAGAAAAGGTGGTTGGATGAAAACAATTAATTTTAGATGCGTTTCATGTATAATACTCACCTTTGAAAATCCACGGACAGGGAGTGTTTGAACTCATGTATGTGTAGTATCTTCATTCTTCTGTGCATTATCAAATGAAACTAAACTTATGGTTTGATGTTTGGTCACTAGTGTGTCAATATCTTTTTCTGTTTCTCTGCTTGATGACTCACATTTATACGCTCTAGTGCACATATCTTTCAATGGAGATTTATAATTCTGCGCTATGAAGTATGAATTATAATAAATGACATTAGGATGCGTTTGGAAACACACATTTCATTTCAAATTGTGGATTTCAATTATGAAATCATAATGAAGAATTTGAAATGACATGGATTGGGTGTCATTCTCAAATCCTCATTTTAATTAAATACTTTTATAACATTGGTGGATTTGACTCAAATCCAAATTTAAATTCTTGTTATTGCCAAACACTAACTTTAAGTCAAATCTATATTTGCAAATGAAATCATCATTTCCAAACAAACCATTATATTATTTGCACTGAAGTTGCATATGATATTTGTTATTAAGGTTCAATCCAACTTCTTTATTTAACTAGTGCAAGGTTGTGTATTCCGGACCCCTGAGCCTTGCCTAGGTGGGAACCCAAGTGGGAGTCGTTTAATGGCATTGGGATGATATAGTTGTATTGCACATATCTTTGATGAACGATAGGTTTGACTTTGTAATCTTTCACCGTGTGATTTTGCCCTTCCACACATAGACATCATGCTGAAGGAAATTAGATTATTGCTGAAAATGACGAGAGGGTTAAATTGCATAAGAACATTTACATTCATAGTTGTGTGTGGGAGAATTGGAAAGTGGGAACCAATTAACAACTTGACATATCTCGATATTAGCCGGGTTTTTTTTTTTTTTGGATAATTGCAATGTCGATGTAGATTGATTAGCCAAAGACTACCTTGACAAAATTTGCAAGAGCATCCTGCCATCTATCTGCAAATTGTTCAAATTGGACATTATTTCTTTGATCCTTCAGCTAGAGCGTTTTGTCTTCACATTTCAGAATGTCACTACTCACTATGATGCGACTTAAATCACGGAGATTAGAAATGTTCTTGTGTCGATATTTATGTGATCTTTTTATTACAAGGAAAAGGAGTCGGTGCTTAGCACATCAACGTGGTAAAACTCTTTAGATTTTGTTCTTGGCCACTAAAACGATAGTCAACAATAAAAAGTTCTATTATATAAAATTTTTCTTTGAGAAACCCGAATGGACAAGACGATTAGATGAATTAAGAAAAGCTTTTATTTATCTAGATGACTAGACATATCAATCTATGAGAATATTTCAAAGTTGTCTTGAGAGTAAATTGCAAGTTCCCTCGGCAGCTCAGTTCACTGGAAATCATTTGCCTGATATTCTATTTTCCCGTCTGATACTGTTGTTCTTCAAAGAGTATTTGAAGGTTTTTGGCAATATCGATTGATTTGACGAGCCGATGGAGTAGCTTGTTGTGAATCAACTGATTTATTATAACAAGTTGTTTCGACCAACTTACCAAGCACTAACATTAGATTGTTTTGATCACCATCTTTTTATGCCTGAATAAGCTTAAAATTGTCCAACAAGCTATTTTCTCGATTTTGAAACTCACGGGTGAATTTTTTTGAACAAGTGCAGGATTATGTCCCAGAAGACACAGGGAGTATATCCGGTTTTGAGCCACCACAATCTCCCGAAGGCAGCTATAACAACACAGAATTTAACCAAGAAGATTTTGCCAAGGAACCACCTATGGTTCCTCCGCACCTTAACCTGACTTTGCTTAACGTGCCTGCCCTGTGCACCGAGGTGCCGCCACCCGCGCTATCAAGACCTCAGCACGTGGTTCTTAATCATCTTTACATGCAGAAGGGAAAGAGTGGACCTTCCGTCGTTGCACTTGGTTCGACGCATAGATTCAAGTCCAAGTATGTGACTGTTGTACTCTATAAGTCTCTTTAGGGATATGTTTTTGAGATATCATCTAAATCTATAGAGGGTTGAGTTTATTGGTGATGGTGGGCATAGATCAGAATCATGTAATGCAAAGTAGACTATGGAAGGCCTTCAAGTACCCAAATTTTATGTTTGCTTCAAACATATTGACTTTCTTTTCTCGCTCTCTCTTTCTCATCTTTAGTCATGATCTTGCTCTCTGTCTCACAATTTTTTTGGTTATCGGTTCTTACATCAGACCCGAAGACAAGTAGAGGGCACTCGGAAAGGTACCTGAGTGTCGGAAAGTGATGTTGTTAGACTGTATTAAACTTATGTGTAAATTTCTTTCTGCCTCGATTCTATCGACGTAAAACCTCAAAGCCGGGAATGCAAACGTCTTTATATAACTGGCTTCTCTTCCACTTAGCTCACCCACTGAACTAACAATTATCATGTGACTCAAGTATGTGAGAGTTTTTTGAATTATATGGTGTATTTGTGTAAATTCAAAAGGACGGAGGGAGCAATATTTTATTACCTGCGACTAAAGCTTGGTCAAGTAGAGGTGACCCTTTGTTAAGCTGGTTTTAAACGGCTTGAGCTCAAAACAAGTCATTCATTTAGATAAAAGGGTGGGCTTTGAACGGGTTGGCTCGGGCTGTAATCACTTTAGTTTAAACTGATTTTGGTTTGCAAATTGCAATTTACATCACTCTTGAAAGAAAGAAAATACATTTCTTCGTATAAAAGAGAAGTTTGAGCTTTGTTTAAGGCTTACTCTGGATTACCTTTCAATTTCACCCTATAATTCCAGCTTGGATTAGCACTCCGAGAGGCAGTTGTGTGAGTAAATGTTAGTAGTGGGTAATTATACAGTTAGATAATATGCATAATTTTCACAATTCTGAAAAATTGCTGTTATCATAACCGTTGGAATGCATTTCTTAAGAAAAATTAACGTTAAAAGTTGTAACGTTCTAAAAACAACTACTTATTGTTCGTGTAACGTTCTAAAAACAACTACCTGTTGTTCTAAACACTACTTGAAACTTACCCAACATTGATTTTTTTTGAAAAAATTATTTTAGCCACAGTCTAAACTAACTACTAACGCTCAAATTATTACACCGAACACATCTTGAAGCAGTTTGGATACGCTAGTACTTCTGAAATTTTCCTTTACCAAACCTCTAACTGTGGTATAAACCCAGAAAAAAGTACAGTTTTGGTGTACTACAGTTAGAGCAGCAAACTCCATAATCAATTTTTTCACAAAACATTTTTGACCCAAACTATTTTTTAGGCTTCAAATATAATAATACTTCAATCAATGTGTTTATTGAGGTTCTTATGTAAAACTATACCTCATCCTACTGTAATTGTAACAGTTCCATAAAAAATAGTAATACTACCTACACTAGATTTGATGGCATATTTGCATGATCCTTACGGCGATCAAAAGACAGGGCATTTCTCTACGACGATCCCTGGGGCAGTCGGGCACGATGCCAAGGGACAATGATCAATCTCCGTTCCCCACCATTTCAGATTCTTGTTCTCGTTTTGTAAAGCGAAGAAGATCAAAACAGCCATGAAAGCTGTCCCGGCATCTAAAGCTGCTGATAGTACATAGTTGTATCTCTTCCACCACTCTTTCCGGTACTTGAATACAAAGTAGTTGAAAATCGTTCCTGTGATCAGCCAACTAGCGATGTTGGTCGGTGTAGCAGGCGGCATCCCTGCAAACCCGTATGATATGACTGGAATGTTGATGAGCGGAATCCATTTGTTGTTTGGGAACATCTTGTGTAGTATCCAGACCGGAACTGGTAATACTGCTCCAATTAGAAATAGCCATACCAAGTTTCTGTACAATCCTCCAGGCCCGAAAAGCCTCTCTGGCCCTATCAAACCCCAGATTACGGAAGCATCAAAGGTGACTCGGAATTTGGGGCATGTCCACGGACTGTTGGGATTAAGGTTGTCCACATCACATAAGTTGTCGATGGTTGCCAGCATCCACCATGCTACTGCGAGGTTCACCACACCAGCCACCAGTGTTCCCACAAGCTGCCGAATGTTCAGACAAAAACAGGATTTCGGTTAGTATAAAGCCATCAAACCTTTTTCTTTATTTTCTACCGAATGTCCAGTTAGAAGTTGTAGTCTAGATACCTGAGCAGCGTACATGGCCCTAGGCGGGATTTTCATGTAGTGCCCGAGTTTGAGATCAGACAGGAACGCCAAAGCATGAACTGTGCTGATTCGCCCGTATATCTTGAAAAGCAAATTTGCTATGGGCTTTCCTGGGTAGATGTACCCGAATATGAATTGTGCTATTATGTCATATCCGGGTTGCTGCATTCATTCACACCACACAAATCACATCAGTTCAGAAATCAAACCATTTCAGATAAATAGAATAATTTAAGTAAAAGTCGTCCGGATTTATGGGCATGTTTGGCAAATGACTGTTGACTACAGCTGTTGACTGTACTAGCTGGGCGTATTGGCTGATAAGCCATTTGTTTGAATTAGTTGTTTAAGCTGGCTATTTGAGTACCTGGTTTGTGGTGGCTTGAATAACACCGATGGGTAGAGTCACAACAAAAGCCAATGCGAATGCAAAGAGCATGCCCCACCAGGGAAGCTGCACATCGTCCTTCCAAATAAACGACATTAAGATCGACAATGCTGCACTCAACACTAATAGGATAAGGAACCACCATTCAGGTACTTGTTTGTATTTGCTCATCAACTTAGCATGTATATCCTTCTTTATGTTTTTCATCGCGGATCTACTCTGTTTCCATATATCACTGCAGCATGACACATCAAAACGAGAATGTTACGATCAAAAGACTCTAACATTATATGGTAAATGGATGTGTATATCTAACTGGAAGCACCGTACCTTCCATGGAATAGAGCGACATGGGTAAGGGTGGCGGTAAATCTTGCGAAACCAGATCCAATCGAAAGAGCAAAGAGAGGACTGAGATAAAGTTTGCCATAGTTATTATAAGCTGCAACGTTAAGGTCACGTTGTGGGGTGAGAACCTTGGTAGTATCGTATTTCAAACCATTGGACCGAAAGAGTTGGTTGGAAAATATAGGGAATTTCCTCGCATCAAAAGTTTCGTACTTCCAGTAGCACAGAGGGATTATTATGTAGATGAACATGATAAAGCCGATCCCAACGTTGACAATGGAAAACCAAGGAGCCACCAACGGGCTACCATGGTAGGCAGAGATGCCCGCCCAATCTAGGGTGAAGGCTCCCACGCCTAGCCCGTGGTAACCTGATCCAATTTGTTGGGCTGTTATGCTTCGTGGCCAGGCCCAACACACCCATGAAAAGAAGGTCAAAATCGGGAATAGATAACCCGGGAGTGCATAATAGGCAAAGCTTGCTGCAAAGAAGATGAGGAAAAATTGCATCCGAGTAAGCCCTTTCGATTTGTGCTCCTTCTCGTGAAGCGCCCTGAAGCATCATATTGTTCATTAGTGGCAAATAAAGGTGATATTACTAGTTAGTTACGGCTACATATTACTCTGTCTGTCCTTTTGAGTTTGCACCATATGACTCAAAAAGCTCTCACATCTTTGTATATTATGTTTCTCATTTGTTATTTGGGACCATATATAATTGCGCGCATACGTTATGAAGGCAAGTAACAAGTGTAATAAAATCTAAAAATACACTTTCATTCATTTTGTGCATTGTATACAAAGAATATACTAACAAATGAGAGAGACTGATGCTAAAGTACCAACTCATTAGTGGCTTATAGTTGAGACAAGGACTTCTAGGAGAAGACAATACATTAACTTCCAAAAGGAAGCAATAACGTTTTTACAAGTTAATGGAACATAATGTTTTAGCATCTTTTACCAAATCAACAATATTGTCAAACAATTATATAGGCCATGGCTAGTAAAGATATTTTTAGGATTCGGCACTTCGAATGGCAATCTATGCAACTAGATCCAATTACCCCAATGTCATTCAGTAACTTTCCTCTTGAGTCCCACCTCAAATGGGTATCAGAGGGTTGGATGCATGTAAACTTACCCTTGTAAAAACAAACGGCTTTTTCTAATTTTACGATGCTCAATAATTAGTCTTTTAACTCAAGAAAGCAAGTTAACAACATCAATGCCAGAGTCTTAAATTCAAAAAATTGGGGTCGCCTAAATAAACTAAAATTCCAGAGCCGAGGGACTTTTTGGTCACACTCTCCTTTATGGATATGAGTTGCCGCCTTCGTTCCCTCCCCAGACCCTGATCATAGTTCCAATGAGCGGGATTACCGAGTATGATGATGATGATCGTTCGTTCATTGGTTGTCTATGTGGATTCTCTAGAAAGCAAGTTATGAACAAAACAAATATATTTGTACTATATGTTGATGTATACAATGAATGGCATTTTCAACTTTGAAGGACTAAAGATAGGCATAAATGTGAAAGAGAAGAATGGGCATGTGAAGTTAAGGGAATGGAATTTGATGCTCATCGTTGTTTCGACATTTCATCATCGGTTTATCTTAAATTCAAAGATCCCCAGAAGATGGATGCCCCTAAAGTCTATAAGGAAAGGCAGATAAAGGAATAAGTAGCCTTTAGCAATTTGCAAGAGCAAGTAGAAAAAGAAGTTGAAGAACAAACAAACCTGAAAAAGGAGACTTGAGCAAGGTTTGCTGGCCACCACATCTCAACTGGGTCAACCAGATACCTTCTAAGAATGCCAGCCCATCCATATCCCAACATCTGATTGTATTTTACTAACAAGCATCAGTTTTTTGTTCTTCGTTATGTTAACACAAACTTCTGTCATATTAAATTTGCTACATTACGTATATAAGTTCTCACTTTGATTTTTATATGAGTAGCAAATTCAAAGAGACAAAGGAATACTTGCTATTTTTTTTTGTCTCTTCAAATTTGTTACTCATACACAAATGAAAGTGAGATTTTTATATGTAACGTAGTAAATTCAAGTGACAGACGAGTGAAATAATATGGTGAAAAAGAAAAACACAAACATAGTATTCAATAAATTTATGGTCAAATAATGAAACTTAGATCACCAAAATAAATGGGGTTTACAATTTGAATTGAGCATGGTAGTATGATACTAATAATGTTATTTTTGTTCATTCAACAAAATTTATAAATAGAGAACATGTTGTATGTCTTATTTTTGTTGAACGATTAAACTAAATTTTCTTTTACAAGGATTCCCTAATGTTTTTCACTATACTAAATATTGTTGTCCTAAAGTGAAGAGAACATGACCTTAATAAATTTATGGGATATTCTATATGGTGACCTGAATTTTTCGTTTTTCTACTTGGTAAACAAACCTATTTTTTAATCCGGTGACTTTGACCTTCCTATTTTTCCACGTGGTAGACAAAAGAAAAGTTTTTTTTGTTAACTATACGCTACTTTTACCTAACATAATTACATTTTTTACAAAAAATAAATGTCATGATTACCCTAAATTGACCACATATTTTGAAATTCAATCGAAATAAGTATTAAATTTAACCAAAAACTTAACATGTTGTCTACCACATTAAAACTTCAAAAGCTCAAGATCACCACATGATTTTAAAAAATATTTGTGAAAAAGCCAAAAACTCAGAGTCACCCTCTAAACTTTCCATAAACATATTACTTTTAAGGAAAAAAATTTCATCCACTTATTTCATAAAAAATTGATTTTACCAAGATATACGAATATTCTAATTAAAAATTTTAAAATCATATTATTGGAGAAATACGAGATACACATTAAGCCAAAAAAAATGCCATCCCAAAATCATATAACATTGGGAGAATCATATAACATTGGGAGAAAGATTTATAAAGTTTTGTACAATGTCTTTATGTTATGTTTGGGAATGAGGATTTCATTGCAAATACTAGAATTTTAAAGTTGGATTTGAGTCAAATCCACAATTGTTATCAAAATGGTTTAAAGATGAGGATTTGAGAATTACCTCCCAAACCTTATTATTCTCAAATTCTACATTAATGATTTTATAATTAAAATCATTAATTTGAAATGAAATGCTAGTTTCCAAACACAACCTTAATTCATTACTGTGGACAAATCATCCAACATCCCCATATTTCAACATTTCCATTCAAAAAGGATTTTTCATTATTCTTTTAAACAAATATTGCCATATTACCATCCAAAAAGGATTCTATTACACATATATCTTGCATAAAAGGAAATCAAATCAAATCTTTTTTTTCTCAATTAAATCTTTTATGAGTTCATTTGAAAATGAGGTTAATGAGGTAAAAAAGCAAGGAAAAACGGATAATTACTCCTAAATAATTCAATATCAATAATGAATTGTACTATTAGCCCAATTTAAAATTGTCTTACTGTGTGAGACATTTTTAGGGGTCGCTTGGATTGAGAGCAAATATTTAAGGGGTAATAAAAGTCAAAGTAGAAATTTAAAGTTAGTTAAGTAGGTGATTAAAGGAATTTGATTGTTAGAAAGGTGGAAGAATGAATTAGAAGATAATGAAAAATAGAGAAAATAGCAATAAGTTCTCTTACTTTTGGGGTATAAATTTACCCTAGGGGGAGGTGGAGGAATTCTTTACCCTCAAATGAGTGAAACCAAACTCTTTTTCTGTTCATCTTTTTTAATTAAGTCATATTCTATCTCTATCACAATTATATTAATAACTTCATTTCCACATATACCTTTTTTACATTAGTTTGACTTTTTTTACTACCTTAAATATTCACTCTCAATCCAAGCGACCCCTTAATGAAAAATTTATGATATAAAAAAAATTTATACACGCCAATCATACTAAGAATCACCTTTGGCTCTGATACCACATTAGGCCGTAACAATTCGTTACATAATCTCACCGTGGCCCACTCATGTGGACACGAAACACCTGTGTACTCGGGCCCACAAACCGTCAAGTAATTTTTTCCTTATTTATTACCAATTGCTAAAAAGGTTGCAATTATCCCAAATTAAACAAATCAACCTTAATTAGTGTCTTTTCCTATCCCTAACTCAATTTCTATAACAGTCTAATACCAAATAAAAGAAATTAATTAATAGATTAAACCAAACATGGTGTACATGTGGTGCTGAATAAAACCAAAAATAAAAGAAAAGACATTAGATGAAGAAGAAGAAGAAGAATCCAAAGACAGGAAAAAAGGTGGAATGAAAAAGTTACAAGTAGAAGTTATGAATAATGTGAGTGAGACTGTGGACGAACATAGATGGGACATGCAACCCAATTCCAAGACTATTTTCACATGCATTTCCAGACAATAAATTACAAGTTTTTTGCAATTACTCATTCATTCAATTATTTCTAGTTATTATCATATTGGAGATGTTATATTAGTTTATATTCAATTATCTCTATGCTGTCGATTGTCTTTATTAAAAGTGTCATAATTTAATACTAATAGGACTTTAAACCTAAAAGAAAAAATAAAAATATAGCAAATTTAATAAAAACAGACTAAAATACTTTGAGACAGGAGAAGTATTACAAAAGTAACACTACTCGAAAAATATACTACTAAAAGTCAATTAGATTTTAAAGAACATGGGCCGAGAAAAAAGGACTCGTTAAAAAATTAATACATAAAAAAAGTCGATTTTCATTACTTTTGGTTTTATGAGATTAAAAAGGATTTTAATAAATAAATAACATAATTCAAATAACAAATTTCCTTAAAGAAAACTTATTTTTGAGTCCGTGTAAAGAGACGATTTCATATCAAATGACCTATAATTAAAAAAAGTTATTTGTAACGCTAAAAAAGTACTCCATATCATGCTATTTAGAAGACTATGAATTCTGTATTATAAGTATTAAGTAGGTGAAACTGAATTTTATTAGGTAGTTTTGGCAACATAAAATTCAATTTTGTTATTCAAAATTAAAAAATTATAAGTGACACCTATATACCTGAAATTTGGAAATTTTAATACTCGACCCAATCATATGAAATTCTATGAAATTCACCCAATTCGACATTTTCAAATCCAAAATTTGTCATACATAGTATTTGAACCAATTCAACATTTATAAATAAATTCCAAATCGACAAACATATCATTAAAGAATTTAAAATAAAAAAATAAAAAAATACCTGAGTAGTTAAAACAATGAAGAGAGAACAAAGAAAGCCAACAGTTTGTTTATAATAAGCTTTCATAACAGTAATTGCTCCAATTGAGTATGCATCACCACCCCCTTGAGACACACCACAATTTGCCAGAATTGTGATTATTACATGCTCTTTTATATTAAACGGGCCCGGGTTCAAACTAAACTCCCATCTACCACCCAAAACGCTATACTTTCGGGTGGGTAATACCCGGGCCATGAATTTACCCATGGGTAAAACCGCTATTTGCATCAGTATAGCTGATATGGTTAGAGGTTGTGTTCTGTATATAAAAAATGTGTTTAAAAATATTAGTAAAACACAAGAAATTGTACCCAAAAACCATGCCCGAAATGTTAGAACCGGAAGATTCGGGTCATCGGTTTCGGGTACAACTAGTGCTACTTCTTCTACCGGACACCGTTCATGTTCTTCCTCATTTTCTTCCTCCGTTCTTGCGCCGCCGTTGTACTGCTCGGCTACTTTGCTACCCATTCTGAAACCCGGACCCGGACCCAAACCCTAACCCGAGAAAATGAATTGGATTCAGTGTATGGAGAGATAGTGAGAGAGAAGAAGAGAAGTCATATAAATACAGTGGTTAAGTAAAGATCATTGCACCATATATTTATGCATAAGGGATGGTATATTGGTATCCCTTTTTAAGAGAGATTTGACGATTATATCCTTTGTGATTACATGTACTAAGTGATTCTTACTCCCTTTATCCCATTTCATTTTTTATTATTTTATACGCTTTTTTTTTTTTTTTTGAAGATCTTATTATTTGTATACGCTTGTTAATTTACTAATTTAATTTTTAATATTTTTAATTTTGTATTATTAATAATTATAAAAAGTACTTTTTCACTCTTAAAAGATTGTTCACTATGAGTTTTTCACAAAATTTAAAAAAACTTTAATCTTTTTAGTAAGTGGGTACTATTTTAATTAAATAATAGTGTCTAGTAATGATTGTATTGGTACTATGAGAGAGAAAAGACATCTAAATTGAAAAAATAAAGAAAAAAAAGAAAATTATCATTGTCATTGACATAGAGAGGGTATATTTGGGGAAAATGAAAGGGGTTATGAGGGTATATTTGGGAAAATGGAAAATATTTTAAAGTGGACAAACATTTGAAACTACTTGTTATAGTAAGGTGGACAAACGTAAAAGAACAGATGGAGTAGATATTAATAAACCTTATGGTGAGAAATATCAATCAAGATCTCATTTGACTATGTTTTAAGAGTGGTTGATGAATAGTATTCAAAAAGCAAATGAGACGTTTGAAAAGAAACAAAGAGAGTATTTTTTTTAAAGTGGTACAATTTTAATGAAACGAAGAGAGTATGATATTATAGACTGTAAATATTAATTTATAGTTGATAATTGGATGAATAACAAGTGAAGTGAAGAATAGATGATAATGAATTTATATATGCCATTAAAAAATATTATAAGAACCATTGCCAAAAGAGAAGATAATGTAAAGTAAATTTAATGGGACAGGAGAATATTTATGGAGTAATTATTTGGTAGAAAAAGTACAAGAGTGTATATTAGTTTTTCTATAATTTTAATTAATTATGTGCTACTAAAGACATAAAAAATTAATTAAAGTTGTCAAACAAAAGTTTGTCTTGTATTGATTTAGTGCACTAAAACCTTAGATTTAGAGACTGTATAGATTAAATTGATTGATTAGTGAAGTCAAAAGTAAAGAGCATAGAATAATAAAACTATTTGGAAATATTTTGAGATTATAGGGTAAGTCGAAAGAAAATAAATGTTAAATCAATAACTATTATTAAAACAAAACACGAATGACATCATCATTTTATAAAATTGTTTATGTGTCACAATCTCAACAAAAGTTTTCCTCCAAAAACTCAATGATGATGTCATTGTTATTTGACTAATATTTATATCTTTGACTTTATTACTTTGTAATCTATAATATTGACTATATTGATTGATTTTTTACTTTTTAGGTTATTAGAAAACCATGTATTTTATTTTTTTTAATTATTTATTTAATGATTACAAAATCCTAGTTATCGCAAGGGCTCTATCTAGTAAAATATAATTTAAAAACTTTATTTAAAAGATAATAATTACTCTAACTGATATAAGACTCAATTCCATCTGACCACAAATAAAGAGCAAAGGAAGTAAAAGAAAAGTGAATAGAATGGAATGAGAGTGAAGTCCTTTTAGGTGTGGGTGGCTCAATCAAAAACATGAAAAGTGGGAAACTTTAGAGACTTTAGAGAGCTTGTGAGTTGCACAGGCCGTGTGATTCTTGACACACTTACGTGCCCGCTCCCATTTTGCCATGCTGTCTGTCTACGTGGTCGGGACCCTTCTTTTGTTCCATCTAGGATTCTTAACTACCTTGCTTGTGTTTAGCTTGTGTCATCATTCTCTCTAATCCTTTCCATTAGTGCTAACCACATTCACATTTAAATGCATAAGACATTATTTGAGAAATGGCTAATAGGTGACAGTCTGACAGGTCGTAGCTAATTGACTTTACTAACTAAATCAACTGATTTTATCAAATCTTTTGGTTAACTGATTGTGAACAAACTCCTATCAGCATTTCGTTAAAAATATATAATTCGTAACAAATTGGTAGTTGTTTCAACCAACTAACTTAACAAACACTAGCAGTAGATGGTTTAACTATCTAACTATTAATTTGTGGCACAATAAGCTAAAATTGCATAATAAGTTATTTTACCAAACATCCACATAAACCTTTATCCCTTAAATTTACTATATCACGCAAATTGAAATGAGAGTTTTTTTAATTTATTTTTATTTAAAACTTAAATAGAAGAAAGGATGCTCATCAGAATCATCCTTCTCGGTTAGTTGCTATAATTTTGATTCTCAATCAAATTATGTTGATTTTGCTATATATTTAATTTTGTTTGTCACACTATATTATTCATTTTAATCTTATTTACTAATTTAGTTTTCTTATTTGTTTAATTGTTGTCTTATTTTTTTTGAATTTTTTATCAAATAAAATTAGAAAAACTACAAACTCTCATTGAACCAAAATCAACGTGAAAGAGACAAATTTGAAACAAATAAAGTAATAATAATAATTATAATCAAATTAATAACTCTTATGGTTGGAATTTATTTGATTTTTAAAAGGTATATTTTTCTTTTCATCATAGTGTTATGCAGTTGTATACTTGTATATAACGTGTAACGTATCTTAGCATTCATTGTCTCTTTACACGTTATATATATATGAATGCTAAGATACGTTACACGTTATATTTTTCTTTCTCTATATTTTTCTTCATGGCCAACCTAATTCACAAATTCTTACTTGAGACTGTCTTTTGTAAAGACGGCTCTCAAAAGCTCAGTCCAATTCTAAATATATATTGTTACAACTCTAAATATAGATTTAGACTGGACTTTTGAAAGTCGACTTTACAAAAGACGATCTCTCAAGAAAGCACCTAAACCTAATTAGATATAGTCTCTCAAAAAGCCATCTTACAAAAATTATTGTAACTTGTAGACTATGGTCCATTAAAATTGAGATCCGTTACTCTTTTCTGTCCACGTGATAATCCGATATAGACCAAGACCCACGGCCACGTTGTCTTTTCGGGTTAGCAAAGGGAGCCCGTAGGATGAGGTTTCAATATTCGTCACTTTCAATGGTAAGGCAAGAGTCAATAGTCGCTAACAAAACATGTGATAACTTTTTATATTAACATGATAATAATTATTACAAATTTTTATATGAGACGGTTATTAAGACGTATCTCATTTATGAATTGAATAATTTAATAATTATTACTACTTATACTATATTTATGTTCTCCTTAGCTCTGTCAAACATAATAGATTAATCGGATTCCTATTCGAATTATGTATAAATGCATTAGAAATTCCTTGATTCAAATCTAACACATATTAGTAATTGGCTAAAACAAAATTGTAATTCTGACTAGATTTCGACCAACTAAACCTATTTAGAGTTTTTTGTTTTCATTTTAGAGGTTTTAACATCAACTCTATCTTATTTTATATCAACTTTAAATTTTTAGTTTAATAGTAATTGTTTATGTTGGATTTATTGTGAAATATAAGAAAATATTAAATGACGTTTATGTAATATGGATTGATTTGACTAGAAATTAACTTGTTTTATTAATGTTAATGTTTGTTTTAGGTTTAGAATCTATAACTTAACCTAACTAATTTAATAAATGGATCAGGCCGAGTTGTTCCATTTGATTAATTGAGTCAAAAGTCTCAACCCAAATTCACTTATTTCGCGTTAACTTCATATCAAGTTAACAAGTCTATCAACTTCAGCAAAGCCCATTTTTATTGTGATTAGATTTGACAAAATGTTTGGTCAGGTTGGTTAATTATTTTTTATTGAGTTATTTTCTAGTTAGGTTATTCTCAATTAGTGTCGATTTCAGTTTGGATCAACTTTGATTTGATGAATCAAAAATTTTGTTAGTTTTAACACAATATTTATCGGTATATTCAAGTCATGTCTTTTTTGTGTTATAGGTCAAAATTTGTCACCCACTAATTTTTTTTCTGGATCAGATCAATTTCAGATTGAATTAAAAATTGACAAGTCTAATTGTGATATAGAATTATACAACATATTCTTAATCTTAATTTTCGTGTTACAAGTTAAACTTTTATTTGGGTTGTGACCCACAAAGTTCATATTCGCCATTTAGAACAATAATATACTTCTATTAATTTAAATTTGTATTTTATGTTTAATTATAAGTTGAAAAGTAATTAATTAATTAATATTTTATTGAATTTATGTCTCTTTTAAACAATAGCTAGCATGAGTCCAGTCATGCTGATGCACCTGTTACTTAAGACTTATGATTAGTTGTTTGAGCTGACTATTATATTCTGTTTGGCCCATTAGATTTATTCAATTTAATTTTTGAATATAACTCACATTTTTTATCAATTATTATTTAGATATTTAATTTATATTTTTATTTCATCCACATAATTCTCTTACTTCTTTAAAAAATCTTTTTTTTTCACCTTTTATCGCGTGCTTTGATTTACTTATCAAATATAATTATAATTCTATGTTTTTAACATTTCATTTGTACATGATTAATGTAGTTAAATTACGTTCATGCATCAAATTCTCACTAAAATACCAAAAAAATCAGTGATTAAATTCATAATGTCTCAATCGGACTCGTTTTGTTCTTTTTTCTTTTAATTTACTTTTAGTACAATTTTGAAATCTATATTAATTAAGAATTAATATCTTTAAATATAGATCATAAAAAAGACTTTTGTTGATTATGTTATAGCAAAAACAATACCTATCGTAGTTAAAATTTTAAAAGTTTCTTCTATTGACTTACGCAATAGTTATTTTAAAATTTTAAAATAGTGATCGCAATAGTTTGATTTGTTGACTTACGCAAGACTAGTTAAAAGAATGAAGATTCAAATATTTATCTAGGAAAATCACTTGATAAGTTTTACGATTATGCTTATTTATTTTTTTTCTTCATAAAATTTATCCTCCTCTTTCTATTTTTTAAGAGTACATGATAGTCAACTGTAATGAAAACTATGAAAAAAACATGTTTAAGGATAAAAAATCTTTACTATAAAAAATAATACAACACATTTAGTGAAATTAATATATTAAAACTTTATCCTATCACCATCAAAGGCTAATCCAGAATGCTAGTATAAGAGGAGCCGAACGCTCTTCTCTAAGAATAAATTGAACTAACTCAACTGCCATTTTTCTATAGGAAAAATAACCCAGAATAATCCAATTTTTTTTCGATTTTCCTATAATAATCCTAACTATCAATTAACCATGAATAATCCCATGTATCATGTGATTTAACCGGGACCGTTGTTAGTTAACTCATTACCGGTTTGCATCATTTTTATTGAATTCTTTTTTTATTTCCTTACCATTTTACTTGCTGCCTTTTCTCTTTTTAATTTTTTAATTTACATTTACTCCTTTCTACCAAATACCCACCATTGAAAAGCACCTCCATTGAAGAAGAACTCAATTGATATTGACGCAGCAGTACTGTAGAAGAATTTTCATTTCTTTTTTGGTGATTAACGCCCACCATTACCCAGCTATCAATGGTAAGGTCAGCTGTTGGTATATGGTTTCAGGCTTTCAGCTACAGTAAGTTTAGTTTTAGCTACCAATTTCATGTTGTTAGTTCCCAATGCTACTGATTTTAGCTTTTAGCCACTGACTGATTTTGTTTTTAGGTTTTAGCAAAAGTCCCCATTTTGTTAGCTACTAATTTCATGTGTAGTTCAGATTTTAACTACTGATTTTTACTAGTTACTAGTTTAGAATGCAATTAGTTAAGCATCATCTAAAATATATGAGATATATATTACAAATGCTACTCGAGCATATTGGTTACTTGATACATTATGTAGGACTAGGCATAAAATTGGTTGTAATAAGTAAATAAACATAAGTAAGTAAACAAAGCAATTAGTCACATGTTAAAATACTCAAAAGGAACTCAGGAATATGCTGTAATTGAGTTATGATGAAAATATTAAAATAACAACAATCATGTATATTTCTCTTGGACATTTTGTCCAACAACAAATGTGCATCTCAAATTCTCTGGCATTTAAGAACTTAAAAACAAATTTTTTGGGTTTTGATGGTGAAGAAGAGATAAGATAAAATAAGCATGTGAAACAAGTTAAGAAGTTGTAATTGTAATGAATGAGAAGATGAAATGCAATGACTAAGTGTGACCTAGAACAGCCGGTCATAATTTTTCCAACAACATTCCTGGTCAAATGACATAATAAATGGGATTATTCATGGTTAATTGATAGTTGACATTATTGTAGGAAAATCGAAGAAAGATTGAATTATTCTGGACAATTTTTCCTTTTATATATTATTATGCTATATATTTGAAATTTAATAAGTTTTAGTCAAATAACACAGATTATGACTTAAACAGATATGAACCTAAATTGTCGTGCACACCACAAAACATGAATACCTTATCTATCTATAAATTATATGCCTTAGTTGTTAATTTTTCAAATAAAACTTCGTCGAAATTTCGTATGTTTGTTGGTGCCCCATGTTCTAAACCCTGGATCCGTCACTGTCTATAATAATTAATAATGCCCAATCTAAGACCTTATATCCACCATGAATGGTGTAATTTGTTAGTTTGTAATTGGCATCACCAGTATTGCCATATTGGATCACTGTTAACTTTTTAGTTTCATTTAAGCTTTTTGTGCAGTACAAAATCCTACTCAATCAGCATGATTTGTAAATCATTATAAAAAACAAAAAATATACTAATAAAATAAGCAAAACACTAAAGAATAATTTACAATTTCAAAAATATCATCTTATCAAATCCTTCCACATAGGTGTAATTTGCCAAGTTGACAAATAACGATGATTAACGTAGAGTTGTTGTTTTGTGCAATGACTTTGGGGGAGTTGGAATTATAGCTAGTTTGAATGAGGAATTGGCAGATAAGAAGCTAGTAAATTAAAGTACCTTTTTTATCAGAAAATCGAAAGTTATATAGTAGGAGCAGCACAGATGTAAGAAGTACACAACTCGGCAAATTATTGTTCTTCAAATAATTTGTTTTGTTGATTTTTTTAAGTTGACTTTTTTTTATCTTTAGGCTTTTTTTGTTGATTATATTGCCAACAAAAATTAGTAATTGATTTTTAATTTAATTAAAAAGTTCGTTTTTATGTCAAAATAATAAAAAGTGCTATTGTGAGTAGGGATTGTTATGGGTCTAATAATTAGACCTAACACAAAAAGTTGGACGAGACGGTCTCATTATAAGACCGTTAATTTGGGTCGGCCCAATTCGCGTGTGTAACAACAATTTAATTTTTTGGGCATTTATCAATTTTGATTTTAAAGGTATCAATTTTAAAAATTATACCTTTAAGGTCAAAATTGAAAAATGTCCAAATTATTACACGCGCGAATTGAGCCGGCACAAATTGATGATCTCATTATGAGGCCATCACGTCCAAGACTAGCCGTAAACCTAAACCCAAAGTTGGCCTTTATTTTTTGGGTTTTAATCTAGGTTTGAGTCTATAATATTAAATTAATTAGTCCGAGTTTAGATTTAGGGTTTTTTAGACCCAAACTCGATCTAAATTTGTCCAAGACTTATATCGCTCTACATCTAACCTATTCTCATCTAAAATTCAACCATAACCCCCAACACATTATCATTTTTTTCACTCATTTTAAATTTATTTTACTTATATTTAAAGGCATCTATATATATATATATATATATATATATATATATATATATATATATATATATAACCACCATTTTAGACCTAATTAATTAACCTTATACGTAAAATAAACACTTTAATTAAGATTTATTCAGATTAATTAAGAACCCTATACCCATTAGACCAGATAGGTTTGGGCACAAGTCTAAAGATTTCAGACTAAATGTATGTGGGTTTTATTTAAGTCAACAAAAAATAGATGAGTCTAAGGTTAGAGTTTGGTTAGATCCAACCCAAATCTAATCTATGACCATCCATTGCTTAGTTTGAGTACCTTTTTCTTTTTCTTTTTCTCCTTTTTTTTAAAATTTTTTTTATTTATTAGTTTGAGTACCTTTTTCATTCACACAATTAACAACTAATTTTCATCAAATACTTTTTGCCCATTCCTTTAGCTTAATTTGTTATTTTGGCCGGTACCACTCTTTTTGTACAACTTTTATCTTAGATAATAACCCACCAGTTTCTTTTACTCATATTCATATATTTTAATTATCTTTTTATTCACACAATTTAATCTCTCTCTTTAATATATTATCACCAAATATCCAAATTTTTCTTAGAATCACTTTTTTTTCTTTGATGCTAATTTAAAGTGACATAGTAGTATCTCTATAATTGTTGCCTGTTGGGCGCTAACTTAGAAAACTAACTTAACACTTAACAAAACAACCAATAATTCTAGTTTGTCAAATACGATAATATTTACAATCAACAACTCCAACTAACAGTCATTTTCCAAACAAACCCTCAAAATATATCTTTTTCAAAATAAATAGCTCAACGCTAGCTAATAGAACTAATTCTTATAATATTTTTCAAAATGCAATTTTATTAAACATAGAAATATTTTCCAAAAAGACATTATTATTGCACAAAGTAAAGAAAGACACCTTGACTAGGAATAGTAAAAATGTGAATGCAAGTAGAAAGGTGGTTGGTTGATAAACATCATTTAAATTCGTTTTACTCAAATGTAGGAATCTAAGATAGGAATCCTACAATTTTCAAGTGGGTCACTAAAGCTATCAAAAATGACTAATTAAGATCACTTGTCCTCTCGTTTGCAAGCCTTTTGTCGTTAAGACATTAATTTTGTTTCATGTATGACAAAATATGCTTACAAGATGGCTCAAGGACCACACTATATGGTGCAATATCATATCTTTATTTACATGATATTTCAAGGCTTAATTTGAGTGGATGATACGGTGCAGCCGTACTCAGTACCTCGTTAGTTGCAAAATCAAAATTTTATGTTATTCTTATTCGAGTCGGGGGACTTTTTGGCCGTGCTCTCCTTTATGGGTATGAGTTGTCTCCGTCCTTTCCTCCCCAGACCCTAGCCGCAGTTTTCTATGGGCGGGATCACTACAAAAAAAACTAAGTTAGGCGACAAAAGAAAAAGCTGATGCCTCTAAGTTTGGCGACAAAACTAGCGATAAAGGGCTTTTTTTGTCGCTAAAATTGTTGTTCAAAATTTTTAAACGGTTCAATTTTTAGTAATTGGCGCGGAAAATTTTTATGCGACAAAATAAGCGACAAAAGTTTTTGTCGCCAAACTGTTATGTGACAAAACTCTTTGTAGCCTATTTTGTAGCCAAACTTTTATGCTACAAAATTGGTGACAAAACTTTTTTGTCACATAAACTTATTCATATTATTTAAACCCTTCATATTCATCACTGTACGTCTCCCATCTTATTCCATCTTCTCCCATTCTCTTCATATTCTCCCATTTTCCTTCTCTAATACATTTCTTCTCCTTCCCAAAACCCCCAGAAACTTATTTCTACAAGAAGCTTAATCACTTTATTAATGAAAGCTACAACAAGAAGCTTAAACACTTATCTTCTCTCTAATCTCAAACTTTTTAAAAAATCTTCCCAAGATTAAGTTTTGAATGCTACGATCTGGATTATTGTTCTTCGAGTTTGGGTTGTTCTTCGTTTTTTTAACTTCGTTTTTTTCTTCGATTTAGTCTTGTTGTTCTTTGATTTTGTTCTTCATTTTTTTCACTTTTTGTTCTTCGTTTTTTTTTCAATTTTTCGCTTTTGTTTGTTTTTGTTGTTCATGTTTTTGTTCTTCAATTTGGTTTTTCGTTCTTCATTTTTTTCATGTTTTTTGCTTCTCTTTTTTTTCATTTTTTTTGTGTTGGATTATTGTTTTTTTGTTTATGTTCTTCATTTATTTTTCAATTCTGGGTTTTTTTTTGTATTTTCATATTATTGGACCATTTATGATTTTTTATAATTTTATCTATTTTTCAGAATTTGGAAAGGATAATTATTTTTTTAGGAAATCATTATTATAATAAAAAACCATTAACAATTTACTAATTATTTTTTAGTTAAAATTTCATTTACTCATTAAATTTCATTTAATTCAGTTTTGTTGTGTAAATATTACTTTAATAATGTATATTTGTTAAAAAAATTTGAATATTTGTTATTATTATTTTAATAATAATAGTAATATAATACTATTATTATTTAATAATAATAATAATAAATATTCATTTTTTTAATTCGTCTGAAATAATTAGGCGACAAAATAGGCGACGTTCCTTTTTTTGTCGCATAGAGTTAGGCGACAGATTAGGCGACAAAAAAAAAACCAAAGGCGACAAACTTTTAGGCGACAAAGCGTTTTGTCGCCTATTTTGTCGCCAAATGGCTTACGCGACAGATTAGGCGACTAAAATGCTTTGCCGCCTAACCCTTTTATTTTTGTAGTGGATATATTGGGTATGATGATGATATGGTGCAAATGCAAATTCTATCCATTTTTAGTTGACAATTTCTTGAACCACTTTTAGTTGGTAAGCATGCACCAAAGCATTGTCATGTTTAAGGACCACGAAAGTACGTACAATAATCTTTCCTACATAAAGAAAAAAATTAAAGGGTTTAGTTCCATGGAAATGATGATCATTGATCAAGTTGTATATGAGTGATATATAAGTTGTACATTTTGTAGATTGTTTAGCATTCATGCTACCCTTGTGATGATGATGTAGTCCATCATTAGGCTCTAGGAGCTTGTACTATAGAGCTATATAGTTTGTAAAATATTTTTTGGGACTATGATGTGGTTTCGATCCGTATCTTATGCTCTTAGGAGTAAGTTGGTGGGAAAAATATATTAATATGAGGTATAAATTCAGAGCCTAAAGTCGAGTCAGCTTTAGGTCCATTCTCACGAAAGTCGACTCGACTTTTTCTGCTTGACAAAATCATTTTCTAGTTTCTAAAGCCGAGTCGGCTTTCCTTGCTGACTCGGTTTTCAAATTTGTTTTTTGTCCTATCCTTTAAATCCCTTTTGGACCGTGTATTTTTAATACATTTTGTCCCACTTCTATTTATATATAGTACTTAGTGATAATATCTTTAGGAATTAATAAACACTAAATGTTCAACAACTAGTACTTTTCTCAAATAAAGTTCTACATTCGACTCTCACGTAATCTTCATTTTTTCTTGGTCTAATATGTTAACGAACAAAAAAAAAAATACAATTAGAGAAATTCACCTCATAAACTTTAATACTCCCTATTATTCTGAACAAATGCCTCATTTTTTGTTTTGGAATATCAACATCAAATATCCAATTTTCTTATATGGTAACCTTTTTCTGGACTTTTTTTTTTTTTTTTTTCTTTTTCTGGACTTTTGTTTTTTTTTTTTGAAATGAACCTTTTCCTGGACTTATGTACTCATAGAATCTAACTATTATACAATTTGCTTTAAATTATCACTTTTTTCATATCCACTTGTGATTCATGTCCCTTTTTATTATTAAATTGGTATCAAATAAAATGAGACATTTGATTATAACAGGAGGAACTAATAACGTGTTGATCTTAGAAACGATAACGACAATTTCTCAAACGAGATGGTTTAATAATGTTGTGACCATTTCTATTGGGCTGACCTATTATACATTTATAGATTTAAAGTGATTACTTAAAACCTTAAATAACTAATTATAACTTTAAAGTGAAGTCTTAAAATAATTATTTAAACTGATAATCTTAAAGTGATCCATTAAAAATAAGTTGATTATATAAGTTCGTCTCGTAGGTGATATAATCTCTTACAAAACTCGTTGAAAGATAAAAACAAGGTTCGCAATCTAAAGGATTAGTTGTGGAACTTCCTAGGGCCCAAAGGTGAAAAAGGCCCATAAATGGTACTTCAATCTTATATCACTTGCCTTAAAACAGATTTGAGGTTGTCCGGCATGATGGTTGGTTTTGTTATTGGTTGTTACTCTTATGTTTTTAGCACAAATTCTTACTTGAGATCGTCTTTGGTAAAGACGACATTCAAAAGCCCAGTTCAATTCTAAAAATATATTGTTACAACTCTAAATATAGATTTGGGCTAGACTTTTGAGAGCCGTCTTAACAAAAGACTGTCTCTCAAGAATAGTTGATTTGTGACCATCACAAAGTATTGGATATTTTTTAAGCATTTAAGCTAAAAAAACAAGAAGGACGCAAAATAAATATAATAAAAGTTCATTTTAATTTTACATGTGATATTTAAACGGAAGACTAAATGCATGCATCCATAAAAAAGATGAAAATTGCTCATAAAGAGAGACTTTCTGCATAATAAAATCTTTTTGACTTTTTATCACTCAACAAGTCAAAAGTCATAAGTTACTTAAAAAGACAACCCAAAAGCTATTTAAAAATTCGTCTCCTAAATTACATTTACTTATCGAAGAATGAATAAGTTAATTGATTTTCAACAACTATTATAATAGTTCAAATCATAAATTAGTCAATATTACATCATATACTACTATTTTTTTTTTCATTTGTAATTAAAATTGTCAATCATTGAATTTGGTAACATAATTATTTGTAATAAATTAAATTCCAAAGGTAGCCAAATTTAGTTGAAAATATTGTCATCTAATTGATCAAAACAAAAATATATTCTCAAAATAAATTGTCATATCAGCATTAATTTTCCGATAAATATATCATTATGTTAATCTTAAAATGAAGTCTTAAAATAGTCAATTAGAAAAATGAATTGATTATATAAGTCCATTTAAAAGTGAAAAGTTCTAATACTTCCTACGTTCCATAATACTTGCTACTGAGTGTGATATATTATGTGGGAATATATCACAATCAGTAGCAAATATTATAGAAGGGAGTAAATAAAAAACTTGATGTAATAGTTGGCCTTCAAATCACAATTGTCAATTGTATACCAAAGCAAGGCTCAGCATTAATAACGTCCACTTCACGTAATACACACAAAATAAGGCCCAACAAGAAAATTTTCTTCAAAAATACGCCATGATTCCTATTTAGCTTTCATTTCACATCCATCATTATTTACATAATTGATAGTACTATTAAAAAGCTTATGCAATTATTTTTAGTTTGAAAGATAATAATAATACAACAAACATTGATAAGATTAAGATATAATTAACAAGATGCTAAACAAAACAAGACACCAAAAACATCTTAATCCTACTATTACACAATAATAATAGTAGATAATTAGCAGTTTTTCCATTCAGGAGAATCTGGCTAGGTTTGAAATTAAAAACCCGATTTATATTGAACCGCATAACATGTAAAATTGAAGAATAATAACCGAGTTGGTTCATCATACACGTATGTATAGAGATGAGTGTTCGACCAGGCTCTGATACCATATTTGTTTACACGATGGAACATGCATTTGGATTCTCATCACTAAAGATTTGAGGTTGATAATTGAGATTATTATGATGATGATACTCCATATAATCATACCTTGCAGATGGCCAATAATAATCATGTCTATTCATATCACCCATCATCATCATCCTTGCTTCATGATCAATAACATTTTTCATCCCTCCTTCATTCTTATCTTCAGATTTTTCCTTTTTTTCTTCTTTTTTCTCAGCTTGATCATTATTGTTAGATTCTTGTTTTTTTTGTTCATCATTTTTGATAATAGAGACTTGTTTCTTTGTCTTCTTGTGCACATACTTAAGCAATGCTTCTGGGTCTGTAATCACTCCTTTCACAATCACTTGACTTTTGCCTACATTTGTTTCCACTGATTCTATGCCTGTGTTCATATTGTGAATCATATCAAATTAGATTCTCAAACCCTACATGGATATCATTCATAGTTCGCTGTAACGATATTGAAATCCCAATATATGTTATATACTCTGTCACACTTCCCTTTTACATGAAAGTCAATCAAGCTAAAGTGTTGTTGGTGAATAAAATATAAGCCCATTATTATTAGGCTATAAGTCACACTCGCTGGAAGCCCACTAAGAGCCTCTATCTCTCTAAAAATATTATTCTATATCAACCACCGTTTATCACCAAATCCACCCGAAGGTACCCATTTATCTGATTGCTTCCGATTTTTAACTGGAACAAGTGTAAAATCAACACAAGTCTCTCTCATATTTAGTTTAGCGTTGGATAATTTCACTCGAAAGGAGGGATCAATAAGAATTGAACCTGTTTATTAGGCTCTTTCCACCACGTCAATGAACTAACTACCAAAGTTGAATTGGTTACTTGACATTATATTAAGGCACAAATTACAAGCTTTATTTAAGAGTATATATAACATGTCCTAGGGTCTTAACTATCTGTCAAGAAACCAACTCAACCGAAAGCTTAAGCTGATGGTTAAGATACCACAATACGTTAGTACTAACACTATCAGCTTAAGCAAACTCAATTAAAAATTTAAGTTGATAGTTAGAGACCCTAATATATGTTATATACGCTAACATTTTAGTTTGAGTAGATAATAAATCTCATAAAAACAAGTATAAGAGCAATTCACCGGCAAAATCTTTGTAAAATTAAATCTCATTATCATCGGATCATACCCAATATATTTATTATCATCAGATCATACCCAATATATTCCGCTTAAAAGATATACGTACCTTTAATCTTTCGAATGCGCTTCTGCAGCTGCTGTGCACAGGCTTCACAGTGCATATGAACTCCTAACATCACTGTTACAATAGGAGGTGGCTGCCATAGCAAAATTGATTAATTTTATTCTAACACAGTATAGACCAACTCTTACTCGGTCTTTTAAGTTTGCATTATATGACGCAAAAAGATCTCACATAAATAATTATATAATGCAAACTCAAATAAGTAGATGAATCAATTAACAATTTAAAGCCAAATTAATTAATCATGCACTTATGCAAATACTTCACAAGCAAAATAATATTATATATACCATTTATTCCATATGATCATAAAATGAATTAGCAATATGCAAAAATTTTAAAATAAACAATAACTAACTTTAATGTTAATTTACGGTTTATTTATTTCTATTGTACGTGTTAAATAATGAAAATAATACTAATGGAAATTCAAAGCTATGTAGTTTGGAACTTACTTGATAGATCATGTTTATTCTGCTCTAATAATTATCTTTTTACAAAAATTATTCTTATTTACCATTTCAACAAGTGGTATCAGAGTAGAGAAACTATGCCGGGAATTAGGAGGCTTGATATTAAGTATAGAATAAAAACTTAAGGTCTAAGGTTCAAATTTTATGGAAACAATAACAGTTATTGTATTGTAAAATCTTAATTAAAACTAATAATTTAATAAATTTTTTGTCTTTTAAATTAAACTCTCACGCACAAGTAAATGTTTTTTAGCATCTACACAAAAATAGATAATTTTGTTATAGAAAAAAAAAATAAGACATGCTAGATAGCTAATAATGAAGGATAAAAAGTCACTTATGTACTAATAGTGATTAAAGATAATCTAGATCGATAGAAAGAAAAAGCAGACCACCATGCAATAGAGATTAGGATAAGTGAACAATATATAAAAGCATATATTCCCCAATCAATAGGGACGTAGGGTGTAAAGAATTCTTCAAGGAATGGGATCAATACATTTGAAAAACAAAATGCAATAGAGTTAAGGAACCATTCCAACTAAAAATTTAAGTAAATGATAAATGTCTCAGGATATGTTGTATACTCTTATATGCTCCCTCACACAAGATTATGCAACACAACTATACAAGCCCTTCTTATACCTTGCGCTAAATATCCCACATGAATTTAAGGGGTAGGTGACTTTTGAATATGCGACAGTTTTGTCATATTGACTCTGATACCATATTAAGAAACTAACTCAAACAAAAGTTTAAGCTTATCCACTTATGTTTATTACTTCTTTTATTTTTCTCAATTTGTTTCTTTTCTAATCTAGGACATCCCATTTAAGAAATAGTCCCAAAATCGTAGTATATGGTGTTTGTTATTAAGAATGATCAACCAAAACCAATTGATTTATATATGATGTTTTGTTCTATAGTTTTTATTATTGTATATTGATTGTTCATTGTACAAAAAAATTCAAGCTAAGATTGTATTCCATGTAGTCAACGTAAAGATAGAAAAGCATATCCCGTATGCCAAGTATCAATCTCAAAATCGAAAATGACTAGCTTTCTTTCATAGCTATAATAACTAGCATATATTCCACCAATAATAATTTTGGAGAAATCAAGCTTCGTACGCACTTAGTCCCTCATACAATGATACAACCTTATCGATAATTTGTGGGCCTTTAAAAGGCAAAAAAAATTTTAAAATTTTAGTCCGTCGTTCTTTTTTGTTCTTCCATTTACTTTTTGCATAGTTTTCAAAGCAATTTTCGAACCTAAATATCTCTAAATACGCATTATAAAATATATATGATAAAAAAGTATACATTAAAACAAATCTAAGGAAGTTTCATATGAATATATTTTATCATCTATAAATGTCTTAAACATCTTAATTAAATTTCTCTCTCCAAAATGGAATATTCTAAACGGGAAGAACAAAAAAGAACGGAGGGAGTAATATATAATCAATGATACTACCTCCTATTCATAGTAAATGGGACATTTGTTTTTTGACACTATTCACTTATTACTCTTAATTTGTATTTTATTCTTAATCTATAAATTAGAACATAGTCAAGTGAGATCTTGTTTGAAGATTATTAATATTCACTTTTTTTAATATTTCGTTATGTATAATATAATAAGAGATATTAAGCATCGAATAAGTGCATTGGATAGTGTGAAAAAACAAATGTCCCATTCTCTATGAATAGGAGGGAGTATAATATTTTTTATTTTTGATATTCTAATTATTTTATAAAAAATTCTAAAAACTCAGATTATATTGCAAAAAATGTAAAGTATATTTAAATTTAATTCAAGTTAATAACATCAAAATTTATTTTTTAGATTAAAAAATTTAAGGCCTTAGACGTTAGCCCATCTGCACTTGCTAATCGATGACCATGTCCTAATCTATTATAAATGTTGTAATTTAAACAAAAGACGTCGACATTTATAAAAAAGAACTTATGTGTAACTTTGTGACAAAAATTTTTACCTTTATAATATCATGGTCGATTATTATTATTATTATTATTATTATTATTATTATTATTAGTATTATTATTATTATATTTTTTTTCTTTATAAATTAAATAATATTACTAATATAAATGAGTTTTTTTTTTCCCATTTTCCACTATTGATGCCCTAATCTCTAATTCACATAAATAAAATATAGATATAATTTTTTAATGTTTTTATTATAATCCGAAATGAAAACTTATTAATCTTCATTCCATTGAAAATAAAATTACTCTACTATTTAATTTGAATCTATATATATATATATACCCACCAAAGATATGAATAGTGAATATATATCCAAATAATTTGAGGGTGAAAATGAAATAAATAGGAGTGTAAATATTCAAAATAATTAATTATGTGTAGAAATGTGATACAGAAAAACAAAGGTGGCGACAAATGCCATATATGCAGGAGGCAGTCTGAAAGGAGTAATTCATACTCATAACTGATAAGCTTCATTGTGAAATGTGCCTTACCTTGTTTTTACTCTCTCATCTTTCATTTCAATTGCCGACTTGTATAGAGACTCGTCTTAAAAAATTTGGGGGCCTAGGACAAAATTTTTATTTTACGTTTTATTTAAAATAAATATATTTATTTTATTAATAAAGTTAATATATCTTTTTTTTTAATTAACCTTTTCATCTACAGGAGAAAGAGAAGACTCAGTACGATTGATCACCTCGCACACCTTAACTCAAAGACCATTCTACTTGTATATTGCATAAAATAATCAAATTATGTGGATAAGGTTAAAAAAATATTATATATACTATTTTTAAATTTTTTTTATTGGCTTAAAATATCTCAAACTATTATTTGACGACCCTTTATGCCTCTAAATATTGAAATACTTATCTTGAACACTATTCAGATAATTTCAACCGACTATTTTTGGGTTATTTTGAGTCGATGAGCAATAATTCAGGGCATACAAGATTAAGCATTCCGATACTCGAGGAAATATGGGTAAATTTGGAAAATAATAATTGGAGATGTTTTGAGTCAATAAGCAATGGTCGAGCGTATTACTTAGATTATTTCAACCTATTGTTTATGGGTTATTTACTTATTTACTTAGCTTGAGGGTATATTAGAAATTTGAAAAATAATAATTAGCGGTATTTTGAATCAACGAGCAACAGTCGAGAGTAATTATTTACAAATTCTAAAAGATATTTAAAGATGTGAGAAATGTGAAAAAAAACATATAGAAATATACTCTCTCCAATTCAGCACTAATTATGTCCCATTTTTATATTAGGTTAGTTCACTACTAATGTCCCATATCCTATTTTAGTAATGGTTTTTTTCCATTTTACCTTTACTTAAAGTCTTTTTTTGTTAACTTTAGATGTACTTTTTCTTAGTTATCTACTCACTAGGATTTTAATAGTTCCCATAACCTTTTCTTAATATTTTTGCAAAACTCATATGGGAATTAAGATCAATTGGAGGGAGCATCTAAAATAAATTGTAGCAAAATAAGATAGACATATTAAACAGGAAATAGTGACAAGAAAGTAGTAGTAATTAAGACAAGTAGACAACCCATCTTCCAACTTGGTTGCTGCAATTCTGTTTTTACTGTTCTTTTAACGCTTAACTTTTTCGTTACACTTTTACTATTATTTCCATTTTTATCATTATATTTTGGACTTACTTTCTTGCTCTACAAAATGTCTTCTGCAAAATTTCTCATTTTGTTTTACCCAACATTTCATCGAATATTCTGATAGAATATAATAACCAATATAATCTAATTAACTGTATTTTTGGATTTGATTTAGATGAAAAGATATTTGTTTTTGGATTTGATTTGGTTTTGTTGGAAAAATCTTAAAAAATCAAAGTTAAGGTTCGTTTAATTATAAGACAAGTCAAATACGTGAACTTATTTGATTATTTATTTTGATGTTTAATTTAATGAATATTTTTTATTTTATTAGAACTAATTTGATTTTAATTTTTAGGGTTGGTAATTTAGTATTATAAAGCTTAATTTAATTTAATTTAGTTCAATTTAATATAATACGAATTTAGAAAAAATTAAACCGAACATGGTTTTCGTATCAAATTTAGTATTACAAAGGAACATGTAGCATCAGAGTAGAATTTAAGACACAAATACACAATCATATCTTTAAGAAATTATAAGTTTGAAAATATCAAGCGTCACATGAAATAAGGAGTATTAATTTATCTTAAAATATAAAAACATTTGCTATTTTAAATGTTTGATTAATTTTAAATAAAAATTTAAGACACAATTATAAAGAAAAGTAAAATATATAAATGACATTAAAAGAAAATAATAAGTTCATATCTAGAAACGGCACAAAGTAGTAAATAAGGCAAACATTGACACCTTACGAACATCGTAGATAAATGATTCATTCTACAAATACTTTTTTTCTATTGCAAAATTTTAAGATATATGAAGAAAAACTACAACAAATTGGAAATAGCGATATTTAATAATATATCCCACTAAAAGCATATTATGTTGTAGTGAAATATATTGATAGATACTCCCTCCGTTTCCAAATGTTCTTCCCATTCACTTTTTGCACAGTTTTCAAAGTAATTTTGAACCTTAATAACTCTAAATACGTATTATAAAAATTTTTTAAAAATATATAATAAAAAAGTATACATTAAGACGAATTTAACGAGATCTCACATGAATATATTTTATCATCGATATATGTCTTAAAAATTTTAATCAAATTTCTCTCTCCAAAATAGAATATTCTAAACGGGAAGAACATTCGGAAACGAAGGGAGTATATTTTAGTTATTCGGTCCTACAAAGAATTTTTTTATAAATCCGCCCTTATTTATGCCAATTAAAATTAGAAAGAAAAGAAGAAATAACTCACCTACACATGCTAAGACTACATTTAAAAGAAACAAAACTTTACACGATGTATATATAGTACTTGATCGTATTATTGCTTATCAATTAACACGTGAAATATATTTTATTTATTACACTTTTGTCAATATCATGTTTATAGCCAAACAATTATTGCAATTTACAACAACCACTACTAATTCTTATGGGACATACATTTCCTCTCATTGTACCCAATTAAAAGAAATTACCTTTAAAAAGTTAATCACCTCATGAATCATGATATAACAAAAATTGATGAATCCCATAATATTGTGTTTGGGAATAAGCATTTCATTTCAAATTATAGATTTTAATTATGAAATTATTAATTTAGAATTTGAGAATGACAAGGTTTGAGAGGTTATTCTCAAATCCTCATCTTTAAATCATTTTTATAACAATTGTGGATTTAACTCAAATTCAGAATTGAAAGTTTTTTGTTTGTCAAACACTAATTTTGAGTCAAATTTATATTTTCAAATGAAATCCTCATTACCAAATATAGCATAAAGGTTTTGTGCGAATTTAAAATTATGATATATTTCTAACAATTTTATATCTTAAACTCTTAACATATACTGAGTAGGTTGAACATGTTGAACATTGCTCATAACTTTCCATGATATATAAGTAGCTAAACAGATTGAACACCCATACGAAGTATTTTAATATTTTGCGTGATTTAATGCATAAATAACAAAATAACGAACAAATGAAATGAAATAAAAAATATATTATATAAAATTGTTTTATAAATCAAACTATTGTATTCACCTAATAGAGTAAAATTTGAATGAAAAAAATGATAAGAGAAAATTTAAGAGGAGAAAGGAAAAAGGAATGCATACTTGTTCTTTAGGGGGTTCTTGAATTTTGTCTTTATTTTCGTCGGGTTTGGGTTGCTCCTCAGGAGGCTTGGGTATTGGAGACACTAAAATAGCTTTCCGACCAGTTTTATGTTGAATTCTGTCGCATAATTTAATTGGGTCTGCTGTCTTCCCTTTTATTGCGACCATATTCGTCTTCCGATCCACTGCTACATCTTCCACCCCTTCAATTCATTCGCAACATATTAAATTAATCTAATTATAAATATTCATCATGATCATCATCTTATTCAGTGTATTCTGCTTTTAGAAAACTAAGGAAAGGGTCTGGGAAGGGAAGGACGGCAACAACTCATACCCATAAAGGAGGGAGCAGCCAAAAGGAGTCCCCGGCTCGAGAAAGATAAATTTAATTATAAATATTAATTTATGGGTAAGTCTCCTGTGAGACGGCCTTAGCCGTGCAACTGGACCAAGCCTAATAGCTTTTTTAAAAATATTCTGACATACCAATTTTAAGACTTAAAAGAACAATTTCCAGACTTAAAAATCCAATTTTAAGACTTAAAAGGTCAATTTCAAAGTTTTAAATATCAACTTTAATATTTGAGAAATTCTAACTTAAAGTTGATATGAGAATTTAATGTTCTGGATTTGTTTTTTAAGTCTTAAAATTGGTTTTTAAAGTATTAAAATTGACCTTTTAAGTCGTAAAATTATCAAATTACATGATTTAAAATGTCAATTTTAAATCCTTGAAATTGTAAGTCTTTGAATTGGTCTTATAACTCTCAAAATTGACATTTTAATTTGTAAAATTGGTAAAAGAAAGTTGTACAATTAGGTCAGCCCAATAAGATGCGTCTCACATGTGAGACGGTCTCATCCAAGTTTTTGTGTTAATTTATACATATCATTGTTAGAGTATATAACATTTCTGGACTTCAACCGTTAACTTAAGCTTTTGGTTTATATACTCTATGTTAGAGTATATAACATATATGGGGCCTCAACCATCAGCTTAAGCTTTTGGTTGATGCCCCAAGATAAGAGCTTATGGTTGATGCCCCAATATATGTTATATACTCTAACACTCTAAGATTTTTTTGGATTATTTTGATATAAAATTATTAAACTAAAAAATATAAAAATGTAAATATTTGGAATGGGAGAATGTTAGAAAATGAAAATGTTAGAAGTTTTTTGGTTTCCTCTTAGTTTCAAACTTTTTATTTTTTAGGCATTGTTTATTTTTAATAGATGTTTAGTTGACAATTTTGGGAAAACATAGAATATGAATTTTTTTTTAAGTGATAATACTTTAATTTTTGTGTATGTCAATTATAAATTGCAGTGTTCAATAAACAAAATTCAAGGTTATTAGAAATTCACGTTTTTCAACTAAAACCCTTTATCAAATCAAAAATAAAAATATTATCCCTTATATCAAGCACCTTGGCCCTCGTGGTTATCACATATATATACTTGTATATTTGTAAAGTTAAATCGAGCTCTTCCAAAGTTAACAAACAGTGGCCATACAAATATTCTCATGACTCACACCCGTATCCCAATGCAACTTATTGTTATGAATCAATTATTTTTAAACAAGTTTCTTTAAACAACATTTCTAAAATGACCTGATCTAAGTAATTGATAAAATTAACTAATTATATAAAACACTCTAAATCAAACACCTAATAATTAGTTGTTTATCAAAACAACAAATAATAAGACTATATTTATTGCATCTAAAGAAATTTTATCTTTCTATAATAAGACTATATTTATTGCATCTAAAGAAATTTTATCTTTCTCATGAATTAAACCGGTCAACCATACAAAACTTAGTAGTTAATGTACGTCACTCTATCTACTCCCATCGTTGCTTACTAATGGAGGAACTTATTTTAAATTAATGCACCTTCACATCGTACAATTCTTTTCTTGCGTCAGTTTAGAGATATGATCATTATATTTTGACGGTGGCAAATATCGCATAATGATAATTACAATTATTTGTCTAACAAAAATAAATGGTGTACACATTGGATGGTAGTTTAATTAATCATAATGTCTAAATATATGCCCCTCATACGAGAGCTCTTTAGGCAAGAAGCGTGGATGCAACACAAACTCTCTTATATCTAGTGTTAAGTATTCTACTTTAAATGAGGGGTGATTGAAATTCGAACTAGTGACCTCTTGTCACGTTGGATTCTGATATCACGTTAAGAAACCATCTCAACCAAAAGCTTAAGCTAATAGTTGAGGCCCCAGCAATGTGTGATACCCCAGATTTAACTTGAAAAGGGATTGATAGACTACTCATATCAACAAGGTGCATCTTTTCTAGGGAGCCCATTTGCTAAGAACTCCACAGTTAAGCGTGCTTGGTGGGGAGCAATCTTAGGATGGGTGACCTCTTGGGAAGTTTTCCTGGTGCGCATGAGTGAGGCCAAAGTGCGCTGAAAAAACTTATGTTGGTCTGTGGGGCTAAGTCTACAGTTTCCATGAGTAGTCATCGGCGGTACGAGAGGCCGGGTGTTACACAATTTTATATAGTTTAACAAATAATTCCAAAAATAGAAAGTAAAGAGATAGAAATGAGAAGAGACCTTGAAAAGTTCGGACAGATCTAACAATTTTCTTGGCACAAGCCTCACATTGGCAATGCATGTCTACTTTTATTATTATCATCTCATTTTCACTCTTTTCTTCTTTTACATTCTCATTTTCCTTCTTCTCTTCAACTTTCTTATTAGCAGTAGATTCATCTCCACCAGTACTATCTTTCTCTTTCTTGTCCTTTATTTCCTGCTAATCATATTTACAATTAAAATTAAACAATTATATAACATATCCGCCTATAGGCTTCAACCATAAGTCCATAACCAAAATGATAAAATCTTAATACATTATATTATAAAATACTCCCCCTGTTCACCACAAGTGTTCCATTTGCTTTTTGGACACTGTTTATCTCTTATTCTTAATTTGTATTTTATTATCAATCTATAAGTTAAAATATATTCAAGTGAGATCTTGTTTTTTACGTCTCAATGTAAGGATTAATAATATCAACTTTGATCTATAAATATTAATAATTAAATAAGTGTATTGAATAGAGTGCATAAAACAAATGTGACTCTTATGACGAATAGAAGGGAATATAATATAAAGATTTCAACTATTAATTTAAGCTTTATATTATGTCATTCAGTTTAGAGAAGTCTTAGTAAATAAAGATTATTTGTGAGGTTGATAAATGAATAGGATGTGATAGGTTGAAAGATTTGTTATTTTAATTTATTTTTTTTATTTTATTTATTTTAATATTATTTTTTTTACTTTTTTATAATTCATCATTCAAATTCCCGAGGTAAGAACTCATAGAATAATACACTACAAACTCAGGGAATTAATATTTTTTTCGTTCTATAATATTTACAGTTTTACACTTATTATCTATAATATTATTTTACAATACTTGCACATTTTTTTGGCAAGATAAAAAACTCAATAATATTTTATTATATTCTTATTTTATTCTCATTTAAAATGGGTAAGAAAAAATAGAGAAAAATAAGTAATTTTCCTTAATTCTTGTTCCATCATTTGAAGGTACAAGTAATTCAGAATGAATACAGTACTAAGTTCATCACAACTTTACTTTCTAAAGTCAAATTCAAAGCTAAAAAAATAAAAATGAAGAATTATAAAATGGCATAAAACAATAAATACATACCTCCCCCATGGCAAAAAGTGATTAATATCCAATAATTAAGAAGAGAAATAAAAAATATAGTGAAGTGGAGGAAGGGTTGAATATATAATATATGTAGGAAATTGAAATAGAGGCGCAAGTTGTAAGTAAGAGTAGGGAATAGGGTTGAGTGAAGAAGATGAATATGGATTAGGAAATAGGAAGTGTTGTTTTATTAGGTAGAAGTGTGTGGTAACCAAACTAGTATGCACTCTACAAACACAAATTCCTGTGAGAGACAGTCTCTTTGAGAGACCATTTCTAATTAGAGTGATTTATTAGAAAATTTAGAGTAAAAATAGACATTAAGCTATAATGGGCTAAACCTGAAAGACGTCTTTCAAAAAGACGGTCTCTCAAGAGAATAGCACTTCTCCAAATGGTGCGTGTAAATCAGGTTTTAATAGGATCACTACGTATGTGGTCACTAATATTTTTTTTAGACTCTACTTGTGCTCTAACCAATATCACCTATTACGTCATCCTATTCTTTTTTCGATTCACGGAAATTTATAAATATTGGTCTTCTTTAAATAAAACTAAAAATTTAAATTAATGGTTATAAATTTAACTCTTTGTTCTCTTTGATTTGCATCAAAGAGAAAAATAGTAGTTTTAAGAATGTGGTAATAAATGAAAAAAGAGAACAAATTGTGTGGATTAAATTAAAAGAGTTAAAATATATGGATGAGATTAAAAGAAAGTGGTGTGTCATCACACAAAATAGAAATGATACAAATTAAGTGGGACGGACTAAAATAAAAAATGCTGCAAATTAAATGGGACGAAAGAAATACTTTTTCTTTCATTTATTATTTTACGATATTTATTTATTTACTATATATGTCATGAGGTAATTTACATTATTATCGTATTTACTCTTATTTTGTTCTTATTCTATTCCTCATTATATTATTTAGGGATAATAATGGTATTTTGCTATCACTAATCTTTGTCAAGTCAATATGATTATGCAAGTATTAAGGACAGAGATGGTCATGGGTCTAATTACCATATTACGTGGATGCCAAGTATTTTATTTGAAAAATACATGGATGCAGAGATGGTCATGGGTCTAATTTTCAAGAATAAATGGGTCTATTCAAGGTTTTTAGCCCAATCTTGCTCTAGACTCAACATAGATCTGACCACGAACCAAATGATATCAATATTAAACTCGTTTGAAGTTTGTATATTTATTTGGATCTATTTTAGACTTATATGTGATCTATATTTTCATTTTAAACTTTATGGTTGCAAAAAAACTTAAATATAAACAATTAGATTGAGACTTATTAAAGACTGACATAGGACCCTAAAGAAAACTCATTAGACCCTCGAGTCTAGGTATAGGTAAACAATATTTCTGATCACTTGAAATCTATTGTATTTGTCGAACTGTGTCTTATACAGAATACTAAGAATGTCCCTCACTTCAACGTGTATTTGAGTCTATAAAATATAAATGCATTTGAAACTAGTTAGACTTAACCTAAAATCAAAAAATATATGGATGAGATTTAAATCAATAATATCAATGATTAAGACCTCCCAATGTGTTTTAGACTATTATACTTGTTTCATTTTGCTATTTCTTTCGCTTTAATTAGAATTGGTGTGGTGTTTGTATCTAGAGATACAAATAGTGGTTGTGGAACTTTTTTGAATCTTTATTATCTAGATTGATTTGGGTCCCACAAGGTGATTAAGCTACAACAAATGGCAATCAATTCTTTAGTTGCCAATCCAACTATGCATACACGAATTGTTTTTCCTATTATTTTGGTTCATTATTGAAGTTGTGATTCCAAATTCCAATTAATAGAGATTTAAGATATACTAATTAATATATTTTCATAAAACGATAAATTAATCAAATCATTGATGCCAAATTTTGTTAACAACTATCAAGGATAGCATGACAACTATAACATGTTCATCTATAATTGAATTAATTAAGCGTATGTATATTACACAATACTTAAAGTTCGATCAGATAAACTATTTTTTGTTTATTAAAATTCGGCTTATATATTTCTTTTTTTAAAAAAAATGCATATGATGATGAGATGATTTTTTTTTTGCTAAAAGAATGATGAGATGATGTTGAGAATGAACTATACGTAAACTTATTTTTTTCTTTCATTGTGCTTGTTCCACTTGTTAGATTCAATAATTCTACATTTTCTTTACGTTAAATAACAATGGCAAAACATCAACAACTTTTATACTCAAGTATACTTCTTTTGTTTAACAAATTTTGCTATATTTTTCATTTTAATGTCTTATTAAATTTGCTACATTTTTATTTTTAGTTTTGATTTATATTTCCATATTTGCTTTATTTATTTTTTTCATTTCATCTGCTAATTTTTCTCACTTTCCCATAAAATATTATTTTTCTCTTTTTTCATGGTATTTCCACAACTTGTACCTCGTAGCAAAAATTGTGAAATGGAAGGAATTAAATATATCTATATTATCTAGAGAGAAGTTTCAAGATAAAGCATGTACGATATTTTGTAAATATCGTAAAAAAGTGTAACTCCATCATTTACACGTAAATCAAACTAAATATTCGAATGAACACCCATAGCCCTTAATAGATTTACAAAACAACAATAAGCGGTGTAGATAAATAACATTACTAGTATGAGTGGCATAATTTGCTTTAATATGTCAAAGAATCCCAATAGCTAGATGACATCAACGTTTACAATGGAGTGTAGTTCCTGCCACTTTCGTACCTTGGAATATATATTGGAGCAACAAAATAGCTTTGGCAAAACAAAACACAAGAAAATAATAAAAAGTACAAAAGTTTAAACAACTAGGCTCTTGAGACACCGTCTTTTTGAGAGATGTATCTCAAGTCCAGCCCATTAAAGATTAATGTCTACTTGCATTATTCCTAATGCTTATTTACCATATCCTTAATGCGTACTTTCAATATCGTAAATGTCTACTTACATTATTCTTAATGCCTTCTTACAATATTTTAAAAAATATATAATGGGTTAGTCCAATAAGAAATGATCTCTCAAAAATCCCGTCTCTCATAAGAATTTGTGAAGTTTAAAATATCAAAAATAAAATGGAGCCCATGGGCTAAAAATTGATATCATGAAAGCTCAATTTATGGTGTGGGCTTTACTATTACACCCATTCACCAATATCATATCACTTTGTGACCATCATTTTACAAAAAAAAATATATGTATTTCTCCTGTTTTTAAAAAAGTATATCATATTTACTTTTTGCGTAAAGCATATTTCAAACTAAAATATTTAGGAAAAATTACCTAGAATAATTCAAACTATTGACGATTTTTCTACAATAATCTCATCTATTGATTAACCATGAATAATCCCAACTTTGAGGGGTATTTTCCTAGAGTAAATCCGGTGACCGGATGACTTGCTATAGCAAGTTTTATTTTTTAAAAAAAAAGATAAATTAAAATAAAATATCGAAAAAAATGTTAAAAAAATGTTCATAAAAAATTTATGATTTTTTTTATTATTTGGAATTTTTCATGTAAATTTTCAAAAATGTTTTCTAATTTTAAATTAATATTTAATTTATTTTTTTGGTGAATTACCTACTATAGCAGGTCATCGGGTTACCCATGTTTAATCTCGGAAAATACCCCTTAAAGTTGGGATTATTCATGGTTAATCAATAGGTGGGATTATTGTAGGAAAATCATAAATAATTTGGATTATTCTAGGTAATTTTTTCAAATATTTATAAGCATATTTTTAAAAAATTACAATAAATATATATTAAAATTCTATACAATGAGATAAACCTAACGCTTTATTTTAAAAAAATATAATTTAATTTTTATAAAATAAAAAGGATATTTAAATCATGCAATTGGGGGACCAAAAAAAACCTAGCACTAAACGTACCTTATCGTTATATGGACTAACCTTTGAGGATTGAATGAATACTAAAGAAAAGAAAGGAAAGGTAGCTATTGAATTATTGATTTTCTCTTTGTCTTTATGTATAACTGATTTGATGCTCAGCCACTTACTACCCTTATTAATTATCTCGTATTTCCTTTCAATATTTATATATAAATTTTTAGCTTGTAAGGGATTTCCTTAACGATTAGAGTCGAATCCAAATAAAAAAAAATGATGTCAATGATATAATCATATAAATAATTAAATATATAATTATTTTTTTAAGCCTTTAAAAAACATGCAAACAGTAAGGTTTGAACCTAAATAAGTGCTAGCTATTAGATAAGAAAACTCCTACTAACTTAACCAGTAAACACATCTTAGTATCATTAAGTATCAGACTCGATACATAACTTAAATATTGTCAGTTGACGGTATTAAAGGACATTGCATCCACCCATGTACTAAACAATAATACACTTTCCTCCTCTTCAAATTATTTTTGTTGGATTTTTAGTTTTAGAATGTACTAAAAAATATTTGTCAACATTATATATTGTCAAGGACACAAAGTAAAAGTTTTTATGGAGGAAAAAGTAGATAGGGAAGTAAGTCATAATGATAGACCTTTTAGTTACTATTAAATATGAATTATTTTTTATATAAATACAAACATTTATGTAGAATGAGTATTAATTAATCACAAATTCTTTCTTGAGACCGTTTATACAATAAACATCTCAAATTTTGGGCTGGCCCAATATATAAATTTTTTAAAAAAATTAATTGGTGTTTTTGTAAGTTAAAAGGAAGATATGAGCTGGGCTCTTAAGAGGCGTCTATACTATAGACGATCTCTCAAGAGATGACCTGTTAATTAATACTACATGGATTATATATAAATGGTTATTTGGTAATATATACTAGTATATATTTGAATTATTTTGAACTGAGATAAGCTTGTTCTTTTTATTTAGTTAGTAAAAAGTCGATAACTAAATCAAGTTGGACTGAGATTCAGGCTTTATCTTTTTAATATTAGTCTTGAGTGCGTGATTATCACTTAGCTCTCATCTTCTTTCTGACTACTATATGTTAATTAAATTAAATCAAATTGGATTGAATACTAAATGGGCTAAATTTTAAGGCCCAAATTTAGGTTACTCAGATCAACCCATTCTATGTTACATAATTATACATACCTTAACTTTAGCAGCTACTCTCCTGAGAGACCGTCTTTCTGAGAGACGTCTCTCAAGCTCAGTCCATTAAAGCTTATTTTCTACTCTTCTTATTTTTTATGAGTCAACCCAATAAGAGATGGTCTCTTAAAAAGACCATCTCTCACAAGAATTTGTGTAACTTTAGTGGGTATTATAGATTAGATTATGTTAAAAATGATGTAGTAACATAGCAAATTATGTGGGACGGAATAAAATAATATTTAGACATACCAAAATTTAGAGGACATTATGATAGAGTATTGATAGGAAATTCTATTTTTATTGCAAGCACATATATATGTCTTACCAGTTATAAATGAGTCAAACATAAGGAAGCTTAGGCTAATGTTATTTACAAGATTCTAATTTATTAAAGCAAGAAACAAATATACATTTTTGTTTTTTATAACTAAAACTATGAAAATTTGAATTTAATAGGTTTTAAACAGTATTATCAAAACTCTAAAGTATTGAAAATCACTCAATTGCATATGGATATCAATGATTTCTCATTATTCGTAGATGATGAATAGAAAACATAATTGAAAGTGATTTTATTAACCTTGTACACCCATCTTTTTGTTTATCTATTACATCAAGACTGTATTCATTCAATTCTCATACTCCCATCTTATTAAATGAATTAATAAATATATACTTAAATGTAACTAAAAATTAATCTACTCCTGATTTCATACTCTTGTTTTATTGATCAGGTTGATAACAAATTTAATTCAGGCAAGAGACCGTCTATAGTATAGATGCCTCTTAAGAGCCCAACCCATATCTCCCTTTTAACTTACAAAACCACCAATCAGTTTTTTTTTTAAATTTATAAATTGGGCCAGCCCAAAACTTAAGATGTATATTGTATAGACGGTCTCAAGTAAGAATTTGTGAATCTAATTTCCTTCACAACTCATGAGTTGCAAGTCCAATCATTATGGCCCATATGTTTCTTACCTTTAGGCTTTAGCGCATAGTTTTTACTTTCAATAAGTTATAACATCATAGTTTTCTATGAGCGGGATATACTGGATATGATGATGATGATGGACTTTTGATGTGAACCGGTGCAACTCTACCATTAAATTCTTACTTTCATTGAGTACCATTGAATGATTTGCAAACAATGAACAAACCTTGTTGCACGAGGGTATGAACGTGATAAATCCATCTGACGCTCAAGTTATAATAAAAACTACTCCCTCCTATTCAACCTATTAGTCCCATTTTCATATAGGGTTAAGTCACCTTATTAGTCCCATTTCTATTTATGGTATGTCTTTATTACCATATTACCCTTACTCACATTTAAATATTACACATATCCTCTCATTAACCCCAAGTCCCCAACTAACCAACCCTTATTAATCCCACCCAATCTTAATTCAAACCATTTATCTAAATTTACCCACCCATCCAAACTTACCCTTCCCTTCCATTTTACCTCCTACTGAATTCATACGCTCCTAAGCTCATCCCTCTTGTTCTTATGGGTTCAAGAACCCTAAATCAATCTCTCTTGCTCTCTTACTCCTTCGTTTTGTTCTTTCATCTAATAACAAGTGGTATCGATTTTTTTCATCCATAGCCTTTCAATGGCAAAGAAAGCACAAGGTTTAGATTCATTTAAAATCCATCTGGGATTGACACACATGGATCGAACGGTGTTCAAGAACCCAGAGTTGAGAGTCTCATCAATACATCATCTATCATTTATCTCACTTGTTGATTTTTCCTAAATCGATTTAGGGTTTATTTTTTTTTGGGTTTAGTTTCTTCATCTTTGTTTTCAATTTTTGTTGTTAAAGATTATTTGTATTGTTTGGGATTATTTGGTCTCGATTTGTATTGTTTGGGTTTGTTTCTTCAACTCTGGGTTTATTTCTGAGTTTGTTTCTTTAATGGAAACCATGAATCTGGGTTTGTTCCTTCAACTTTGGGTTTGATAGAATTTAGAAAAATGGGCTTGGGCAATCCAAATAAGGAGGAGAAGAAGTAGTCCACTCATAAAACCAAATAAGGTTCATTACTAAAACCAATTGGTAATAGTAGGAGTTACTCCTTGCATATATAAAGTGATGCATACTCTTCTCTTTCTCCGATGTGGGACAACTCACATGTGGGTAGCATATGGGCACTTCAACACTCCCCCTCACATGTGAGTGTCCTTAGAATTTTTAGCCCACCACAAGAGTTACAAACCTATTGGGAATGAACATCCAATTAAAGGTCCCTTAACTAGTGGTAAGATTAAATGCCCAGTATAAAGGCCCAACAACAAACCGGGCTCTGATACCATGATAGAATTTAGAAAATGGGCATGGGCAACCCAAACAAGGAGGAGAAGAAGTAGTCCACTCATAAACCCAAAGAAGGTTCACTACTAAAACCAATTGATAATAGTAGTAGTTTCTCCTTGAGTATATAAAATGATGCATACTCTTCTCTTTCTCCGAGGTGGGACAACTCACATGTGGGTAACACATGGGCACTTCAACAGGGTTTATTGTTTCTTCAACTTTGATTTCAAATTTTTGTTGTTTGGGTTTGGTTGTGAGTTTAAGAAACGAAATCTTGGTTCGATCTATGTAATTTTTCTCATTTGGAACAATTTAATGTAATGTATCATTAATTATGAATTTTAATTAGTCTTTAATTATGTAATTCAAAATGCTTTGTTCTTGCTTTTGATTTTCTGTTTAGGAGGGTGTAAATTGGTGAAATTTTGGTTGCATTTACAATTTTTCAGATTTTTGGGGAAAAATCAGATGTTGGAAGAAATAATTAATCTAATGATGTACAATTAACAACATACTTAAACTCCACTCTCTCCTTATCAAGTGGTCCCATTTGACTCTCCTAAAAATTGATGAAAAGTCAAATGGGACTAATGAGGTGAATAGGAGGGAGTATTATAATGAATGTTAGATAAACAGGTTGGAAAGATAACATCTTGATAGATGAATACTCCCTCCGTTTTCGAAAGTCCTTCCCATTTGGAATATGGGAAGGAACCAAGGCAAGAGGAATCTATAATAAAAACTAATCATTGAACATTGGAGAAAGTAGGAAAATATAATTAAAAATAAAAAGATCATCAATTCTGATTTTATTAATAGGTTTTTACACTTTTCATCATCATCATCATCATACCCAGTGTATCCCGCTCAAAGAAAACTATGATCAGGGTCTGGGGAGGGAGGAACGATAGCATGCTCATACCCATAAGGAGAGTGCGATTAAAGAGTCCCCCGGCTCGAGAACGGTCTTCTAGCAAGAGGAACCTGCAGTTGGCAAATAGAATAGAAGCACACACACAAAAACAAAGATAAGATCAAAGAAACAGGTAAAAAGCGACATAAAGGCAAAGGATAAAGACGAACGAGGGGGTAAAGGGACAGGTTTACTAATCTAGGACTTGGATAAGGCGCCGCCAACTGGCCCTATCCTTGGTCAGGTCCTTGGAGAGATGAAGTTCATGCATATCACTTTTGATTTGCTCCTCCCACGTTCTCTTAGGTCGTCCTCGACTTCTCTTACCCTCCACTATGATGCATTCAATCCTTCTTACTGGGGCGTCATGTGTTTTTCTCTGCACATGCCCAAACCATCTCAACCTGTTCTCCCTCATTTTTGCGGAGATAGGTGCAACCCTTAACGTCTCCCTGAACTCCTGGTTTCTTATCCTATCCAACATAGTCTTACCACACATCCACCTCAACATACGCATCTCCGTTACTTCCATCCTCTGTTCGAAAACCTTCTTTACGGGCCAACATTCTGTCCCATATAATCAAAGGTTTTTACACTTTTGATTATCAAAATAAAACAAAAAGAAAATTAAAGCTTTTAATCTTTAGATGAATTAAACAACTAATTATTACAATGAGATTTTCTTAAATCAAGAATCAACCCAAATCCTACAGTACTTAGAATCAATGGTACTGCATTAAGAATCAATACAAAAATCCAACACAAAAACCCAACAATACTAAATTTAGAATCAACTCATACATGCACAATGGTACTGCATTAAGAATCAACACAATAATACTAAATTAAGAATCAACCCAACAATACTACATTAAGAATCAACCAAAAATACATGCACAATGTCGCCTACCATTCAAAGAACATGAACACTGAGAACCCCATTCACAATTACCATCTGCTATTAAAGGATGATCTCTGTAATAAGAAGTCATTAAAATAGATGAAAGGGTATTTCGAATTTTCTGGGCAAAAAATCTAAAATTAATCTCGTTTTAAAGGGAATAAAATGAAAAGAATTAAATTTGAAGAATTAAATCACAATGGATGAAAGTAATTCAATGGATCTAAGTTTTATGAGTAGAGAGAGGAAGATGAAAGGGAGAGATGAATGACTTGAATATGGCGTGAAGAAGAATGAAAAGGCTAGTGGTAGCCTTTAACTTTATGCATGGATATTGGTAAGGAAGATTCTGGAATTGGGTTTTTAATTGCACAAAATCAGAAAAAAAAAAAAAAAAAAAAGAGGGCATAATGGTAAATTACGTGGCATACTATTTGATTTCAGAATTTTACATGAGGGTATTTCTGTCAAAAATAATGTCCCAAAATGGAAACATTCTAAATGGGAAGAACTTTTAAAAATTTCCAAATGGAGAAAATGAGAATAACATTTGAAAACGGAGGGAGTAGTAAATTGTTTTGTGCCTTGTAATAAGTTTGAGGTTTGTACACAAAACCCATATAAAAGGTTTAAGAGGAGAGTTGACTGTACACAAATCCGACGAGGTTCCTTCTTAAAACCAATTAGTATTAGGAGTTAGGAGGAGCCCATTAAACATATATGTTAGTCAATCTATCTAATTCTTTGATGTGAGGTAACATGTAGATTATTTTCCGACAGATGTCAACCCGAGGGTAAATCTTATGAAGAAAAGATTGATTTACATTTGTTTAGGGTCATCCACATCTAATCTATCCCACCTAAGAAAGTCGATTGTACGGGATCTTAAATAATAGTAGGTTGTTAAACCAATGACTTTTGATAACAAACATTGTACTTTAACCAATCACTTAATCTAGAAATTATTTATGAACTATTTTAATATAGTATATTTCAATTCAAAATAAAAAATTATAAACCTTTAAACTCATTAAAAATAGGAAAAATTATCTAGAATAATCCAAACTTTTCATGATTTTCCTACCATAATTCCATCTATTGATTAACCATGAAAATCCCAACTTTAAGGGGTATTTTCCTAGATGAAACTTGGATAACCCGATAACCTGCTATAGTAGGTAATTTACCAAAAAAGTAAATAGAAAATTAATTTAAAATTAGAGAACAATTTTGAAAATTTACATAAAAAATTCAAAATAATAAAAAAAATCATAAATTTTTTTGAACTTGTTTTGAATATTTTTTTTGACATTTTATTTTAATTTATCTTTTTTTTAACAAAATAAAACTTGTTATAGCAAGTCATCCAATCACCAGGTTTACTCTAGTAAAATACCCCTCAAAGTTGGGATTATTCATGGTTAATCGATAGTTGGGATTATTGTAGGAAAATGACGAATAGATTGAATTATTTTAGGTAATTTTTCCTCAAAAATATTGATAGTTTATTTATTTTTCATATAAAAACCACAAAACATATTAAATTTTTATAAAAAAATCGAAGCCCTAATCACATATTTGGGCTTGCCAATAACCACCAATTCAAGCTTGTCAATAATCTCGGTTGGAGTAAATATTACCTTATAAAGATAAGATCTTAATTGATTTATTTCTTACCTAAACTTTTTCTTTTTTCGATTTACCTTATAATAAAATGTTGTATCAAGACCCGATTCCTGTGACGTCGATGATGACTTTGAGCACCTCGTAGCTCACGCCTTGTCTTGCACACTCGAGAGTGGTGCGGAGTGTAGAGGGCTACGGTTTGGGTCTCTTGATGAAGTGGTTGATGTTAATGATGAGTTGAGGAGCTTTGTGCTAAGGATGGAATGTCTTGATCATAGCGAGAGTCGAGGACGATGCTCCATGATCAATGACCATACTTAATCTAAGGATGCAGCAGCAAGGGAAAGTGTTTGTTGGCTTGCTCGATTGGTCGAGCTAAGTGGGACTCAGGCGAGCAGGGGATCGAGCCCAGGTTCAGCAGCAAGTCAGAAGGCTCAGCACAGCCACTCGGGTGGTCGAGCCATGCTGGCTCGGTCGAGCAGCGTCCAGCAGAACATCCTTGCGGTTTTCTGTTTTTCATTCGTAGGTTATGGGCTTTTAAAGCCACGTGGGTTATTGCTACTAATATACCTTGGGGGTTATATAAGGAGCTATAAGGGACCTTTAGGGTTTATGTGAGAGCTAAATAAAAGAGTTTTTACTAGGGTTTTAGCCATTAGAGTATTCTCACTTGTATTAGTGCTATTTGAGGGAGATTGAAGTCAAGCTTCAATCTTTGCTTTGGAGACTTGTTCTAGAGCATTGTAAGGTGAGTCTTAATGTAATGTTGATTCCATTAATGACAAGATACTTGTTTTGAGGGGGAGTTATCATTAGATACCTCATTATATTATTGTGTGGTTTGTCATTTGTTGCATACTCTGTTTTTGTTGGTTTCTTTGCACTTAGTTTTATTCTTGTTTCTTCACTATTAACTTAGCCCATTCACAACATAAAATTTTATAAAAAAAATTCATTCACATTTTTACACCCGGCCCTTATAGAGGAGTAGACAGAGACAAGCTTAGCTAGGCTATACAGAGACCATGCATACACACATTTAGCGTCTTAACATTGAAAAACACATTGATATAATACGAAAAAAGCGTCTTAACATGAAAGACCATTTTGGGGTCTATTGTACGTATTTGCCGGGACATTTTTATTTATATTAATTACTTTTAAGTTCATTGTATTGTGAGGTTGCCTTTCTCAGAGAACATATATCCTGAGGCCTCAATTAAAAGCTTAAGCTTATGGTTGAGGCATTATAATATATGCTATATTTTCTAACGGACCTTAACTATAAGCTTAAACTTTTGGTTGAAGCCCCAAGATATGTTATATTTTCTAACAGCTTTATATATTCTACACTTCTTTGTTTTTATCTATATCAAAATCAATTTGAATTCAATAGAAAAATTAGTAGGTTTTAAGTTTTCACTTATTATCTAAAATTACATTTCGTGAAACTTATGAAACAATTAGGTCGAACTTGACCTATATCCAGACTGGTCGTGACCTAATCTTGACTTATTTTTCATGTTTATTATCATTATTTTGTAGTTGATACTCACGCTTTTTGTTTATTGTAAAAAAAATAAGTATATGTATATGTACATAAACAATGATTTTTTAAAAGTTATCACAATTTAAAATGACTTGATTTAAAATTGACGTGTATAGTCATTTTTGATAGATCCCTAACATTATTGTTGAAAAAATATCTACTTTGAACGCAACAACTATACTCCAAAAATAGCAAATATAACAAAATATTACTACCAGCTAGTACTTATCTTTGTCCTATGGTACACCCATTAGAAAAAAAAGTGAAAAAGAAAATGATAGAAAATAGGAAAATTTATTAAATAATCTTATCTTTATACTTTTTCAGTTTAAAATATAATTATCTTTTCTTTTCATTTTGTTGGTTATATTTTTGTGTTTTGTACAATCTGTAAATATAATTTAAGTCTCAATATCTATAAATAAATAATTTTATAAAACCTATATATATTAAAATTACAACAAGATTTCAAATGAATTTATTTCAACTTTTATATAACGATGAAAAATTAAATTTTTTTGCATGGAAGATAAGCAACAAAATGAATACGAGAAATATTTTAGAGTTCCTAACACACTAATGAGTGACTCATTAGCAAGCTATATTAAAAATGTTGATCATAAGAATAATGGAGTATATTTTCTAGAGTTTCACAAAATGAAAATAATATTTTAGTGAAAGTTGTCATTCAAAGCATCAAATAATGCATTATTAGTAGGCATATTTATTTGGTAGTATAATAGAATGAAATGACTTGATTAAACATTTTAATTGAAATAACATAATTTCATGATCGGGGAGAAACTCAATTGTTTCTTTTATTCTGAAATACTTATTACAATATAGTTATTCACACTATTTTTTCTTTTAAACTTATTTTATATACTGCGTAAAATATATAACAAAAAAATATAATCAATGAAAATCTTGTTTAAATCGTCTAATTACATATATAACATAATACAACATACAACATGTCGTACAGTTTATATTGCTTAAAAAGATAAATATAACAAGTACAATAAAAACGCAGAAAATATAAACTATTAAAGTGGATATATGGCCGTTCTTGAGGGTAGTTTTGAGGTGCAACTGTCTGGGGCTCAACTCATGAAGGGGCCCAAATTGAGTTAAAATCCTTATAATTAAATTATTATTTACATAAGTAGCATCAAGCACGAATTGAACTTGTAGCATTAGAATTTATAGTAAGCGCATGACTAAGGATCTTTTTAACATTTTGCATAGGGTCCAGAAACGACACTAAGTGGATGGAAAAGAAAGAAGAGTGGATAATAATAGACATGCATGTATTCCAACTTTCTAAGATAGTACATAATAATATCGTCAGCTATGGAGACTAAGTGGATTAGGGCAAAAGTTTGGTAAATGAAATAAAAGCCAAATTATAAATTAATGAGGTGGGATTTTGAAAGGATTAGCTTACCCACCGACGGTAGTAAACTTCCTTCTAGTGGCAGACAACTTCATTAATCCGATCCTCAGACGTCAATATATCGTACTACACTACTAGTATTAAGTATTAATTAACACTTTTGAGTTTTGACAACTTAAAACAAAGCAAATTGCAAGAAATTATGTATCATAAATTATTGTGGACTCACAAGTATATTATATGTTTAATACTTAATTAATTATAGAAATTATGAATTTCTTAACGTGGTGTTTGGGAATAAGTATTTCATCTCAAATTATAGATTTTAATTATGAAATCTTAAATGAAGAATTTGAGAATGACTACAGAATGACAAGGTTTGGGTAGTCATTCTCAAATTCTCAACTTTAACTACTTTAAAAATAATGGTAAAATTTGATCCGAATTCAAATTGGAAAATTTTTGATTTGCCAAACAATAAATTTGAGTCAATTCCGAATTTCCAAATGAAATCATTATTCTCAAACATGACATAAGGTTGTTTTACTATGACACGAGATAGATTATAAAAGTATAATGTTGAGTTTAACTACGACCTTAATGTTTAATACTTTTGCAAAATACAACCTTAATGTTTATTTTTACGAATTACAGCTACCAAAGTATCAAAGTTTACATGTTCAAGCCAAAAATACAGAACTTCGACCACTTAACCTAAAACTCTGACCACCAAAATGGTCAAAATTCTGTGTTTCGACCTGAACTTGTAAACTTTGATAGTTTGGTGATTGTAGTTCACAAAATATAAACATTGTGGTTATTATTTGCAAAAGTGTCAAACTTTAAGATAGTTATTCGCAAATTATTCATTATTTTAACACCATAACCGAACTCGGAAAAAACCTATTAAGAAATCTGTATTTGAATTCTATTTTTATTTTAACAGCTTAACCCAAATCTTAATCTTTAAATTAGAGTGAGGTTTAATAGGATTTTTTAAAAGTCCTAGACTCGACATCTTATTTGCCTTATTAATTAGCATGTGATTTATTTTGCCTTTGTTCAAGTATATATAGTAAAAAAATAATTTTAATTATTACTCCCTTCTATTCATAGAGAATGAGACATATTCTTATTGAATCAATTCACTGAAAATGTTTCAATTCTATTTTTGTCATTCTTTTTTATCCTTTTACCCTTACTACAACAACACAACAACACATAAATATCAATACCTTTTATGGAAAAAGACAGTTTTCCACCCACTTTTAAGTGTTCCTCCACTCAACCTTAGCTTTAGTGCAAAAACCAAATGTTCCATTCTCTATAAATAGGAGGGAGTAATATTTTTATACTCCTTCCAACTCAATTCAATTGTTCCATTTCCTTATTTGGACAATTCACTTCAATTGTCTCATTTCCTTTTTTGTTTATCTTTTTTTACCTAAATACCCATACTTTTCCAATTCCCAAGACCAACCTACCACCTTTACAATTAATTTAATCAGTTAAAATACCCAAGTACCACCTTTTTGGTGGATCCCATCTCACTCTTAATATCTGTATCCAACTCAAATGGGACAATTAAATTGAGTTGGAGGGAGTATATCTTTTAAGCTACAAACTTCCAGTTTACAATTATGAGTTATTCAGTGTACAATTACTTAGCCGGCCACACTGCTATAGAGTGTACAATTCCGTTTTTCTAGGACGAGAAGGTGCCCCTTGAGTTAATAATCAATTTTTCAAGGGTTAATAATCAATTTTTCAAAAATTTTAATTATTCACTGTTAGAGATATTATACACAAGTAATTCCTCAGTTTTGAAATACTCGCTACATAACATTTTTGACACTATTTATTGTTTAAGCTTATTTTATATATTACGACTATGTGTAAGAAAAAATTTATTCAAGTGAGATTTTGTTTGAATCGTCTAATTGCATACTTTCATAATATTAAGTTTTTATAAATTTTAAATGTGTATAGTACAACATATAAATATTTAAAATAACATAATATTACATAAAAAAGTCAAATGTAACAAGTATAATAAAATTTACGAAACCAATCAATAATATACTTCATCAAGAGATGGTAGGAGTCATGTACTCCATGTAGGAGCTACTAGAGGAATATTAGGAATAGTTAAGGACGAGGATGTCACATCAATGATAGTAGCTACTCCATCAAATTAAATTCCAATGGTATACTCACCCAATTATAATGATCATATCGTTCCTTTTAATCTAGTCACAAACTCATTTACACTTGTAATTTCATTTGCTTATTTTTTGACCTCACAATCTCACGTGATATACTCGCTACATATCTATTATTGATATTATTCATCGTTCAAACTTATTTTATATATTGCGTTTAATGTGTAAGAAAAGATATAATCAAGTGAGATCTTATTTGAATCGTCTAATCGTATACTTTCATAATATTAATTTTTTATAATTTTTAAACGTGTATAATTCTATATATAAATGACGCAAATAACGCCTTGAATTAAAATTCAAATGTAGCAAAAATAGTGGAACGGAGGGAGTAATACCTAATGGAAATGAAGTAGATATATAAAAAAAAATCTAATACGAAATATTTGGTATTTGATTTTAAAAGATGGATTTGTTATCCATTTTTTATAGACGAATTAAACAAGAACTCACTTGATTATTATATATTACATTATACACAGAGAACTACATGCCATTTAAGATCAATTGATGAATAGTAATTGCTAAAGTAACTGTAGCAATTATTAAAAATAGAGGAAGTATATAATAAAAAAAACTTCATTGACGTTGTTAACATATTAATATTTATAATTCTCGATTAAAACTAAGTTACATAAATAATCGATTGTTAATTAATTTTTAGACTTTTGAATAATCCACATATTTCCAAATAATTTTTTTCAAACTTAAAAAAACAATATTGATTAAAGAAAGAAAGAGAATTGGCTTAAATATATATGTGTACAAAAGGGTACAATTTTTCAAAAATACTACAACAAACTTAAGCTTTTGCGACATTGGATTTAATGGCATTAAAAAATTGCCACTCATTCATATTTTTAGTGTAATAATTATTGATTTTTATTTTAAGTTCCACCATAAAGTGATTTAGCGACACTTAATTTGATCTTTAGTGACATGTAATTGTCACCATAGTCTATAGTGGCATTTGTGAGAAATGTCACTAGATCCTATGTCGCTAAAAGCTTTAGTGTGACTTTTTAATATGCTGCTAAAAGCTCTAATAAATGTCACTAAATCCTCTACATACACTAAATGTCGCTAAATATATCTCAATAAAAGCAAATTATATTGTAGTGAAAGCAAATAAATAATATATATCAAAATCGAATAGCCGGAATCTGATTTTGATTAAATTGGATATTCAAATTGTTTTTTTATTGAAACTTGATCATAATTTGCACCATCTGAAAAATGAATATTTGAATTTCCAAATCTAAAATAAAAAGATTTTAAATTCTTATGGGAAGTTGTAATTCATTGGAATTTACTTCTTTTGTCGATTTCCTAGGAATTACTTAAAGTTATTTGTTTGACAATAGGCATTTTCATTTTCTTGGAAGTAATTTTCCATGAGTGGTTTGGTTAACAAGGTGATGAAGGTGGGAAATGAAGTAATTACTTGGAAAATGGCGGTTACTCCAAATATTGGAGGGTATTATTATAATTTCACTTAAATTGATACATGAAAATTGTTAATAACCAAGGGGGGTATATGGTAATTTAATTCCTATGTATCATAGGAATTAACTTCCCTTGAATTTTACAATTCCTAGAAATTTTAGATTTTTTTGGAACCAAACAAATGAAGATAATACTATTTTCTAAGAAATTAAAATTCCAAGGGTAATAAAGGGTAACCAAACAAGCCCTAAAGAGGAGGAAAATGGAATGAATTAATGAGTTGGACAAATTTGAAGGTTGATGATACCCTTCCCTTACAAAGCTGGCCATGTGGGGTTCTCTAACTTCCCCATTTATTTTCTTGTCTTCTCTCTTTCCAACGCAACCTATTACCTTCGCGTATCTTCTCATTTGTATTTGTACGTATTCAAATACACATATTAAATACCATTATTCTATGAAAACTTTTCCTTTCCTAATTACTCTATTCAACCACCCCATTTACCAATTCTCTCTCTCTACCTGCATGTCCCATAATTGTTGATTTAATTACACATTTACTCTTGTGCATCACTAAATTAATATGATATCAATCTGGTAAATTGAACTTTACCTATTGTCAATGTCATCATATAATTGGAAAAGTACGAGGTGCACATACTCTATGCACCAAAAAGATATCATCTCAAAATCATATGACAATGCGAGAGATAACTCTAATGACTTTTACAGAGTGTACATTCTCTTTAATTCATCAATGTAGAACAAATCATCACAACACGATCAAATGACTATGGTTATCACCTAAATACACATGGTTCTGAATTTATTTTGATCATTGATTTTTTGTTCCGATAAATAAGAATCAAGTTTCTCTAGTATATTAGAAAAAATTAATTTGTAGATACATAAAATAAAATATGACCCACATATTAATTTTATGTGAATGGTATTAAAAATAAAAGTTATAAAACAAAAAGCACCAAAGTGAGAATTTTAATTAAATTGTTGCATAAACGGTCCGTTTGGTTAATGGTACTAAATGGTGGTACAGTACATGATATATAATGTAAAATTTCATCAAAACTTTCATGTCATTCTCATGGTAATGAAACTTTGGTCACAAAAAAGTTTTTTTTTCACAAATTTTCATTACCATCTAATACCACCTCTTCCATTAGTAATGCATTAGAATGAATTTTATAATCAAAATGAGATGATTGCAGGTTATCACAAGCATGGCATCAAATAGTCAAGAGATTTTTCAACCAAAATTACACTAGTTTTTCATTCCCATTACCTGGTTTATTACCACTTATCAAATAGGCCAAAAATATTATAGGTTAGAGTGGAGGTGAAAAGGGAAGATTTGGAAGGTAAGAAGTAAAAATCAAAACAAGAAAGGGGGCTGTTATCACGAATCACAATTCACATGGGATCAAGGAATGGAATTTCCTAATCATGAGCCCACCTTCTTTCCATAACCCAACCCGGCCCCACTTCGGGTAAGGTCGTTGCTAAACCATGAATTTCAACACCCTCATCATGACGTGGCATACCCTTATTATTTGCTTTCACTCTTTCACCAATACTCCTATGTTCTTTTCTACTTCACTTTATTCGTCTTTTTTAATGAAATTTGTTTTATTTTTAATTTTATATATTTTTTAAAAATAATACTACCTCCTATTCAGCCTAAATGTCCCATATTTTTTTGGCACTATTTACTCATTACTCTTAATTTGTATTTTACTCTTAATCTATAAGTTAAAACATAGTCATGTGAAATCTTGTTTGATTCGTCTCAATATAAAGATTATTAATATTAAATTTTTATAATTTTTAATTAAAAGAAATTTGAGATATTAAGGGTTAAAATGTTGCCTCGACAAGTGTGAAAAATTAAATGGGACATTTAGGCAAGAGGGAGTATTATTTTAGTTTTTTATTTTTAATTCCTCCACTTTTCTAAATCTACTACTTCCCTTGTTTATTTTGTTTTATTATTATTTTTTTCATAGTTTTCTAATTAATTTTATAATCAATTTTATAATCTTAATAATTCTAAAAAATTATAGAAAATATCATCATTATTATACACAATGTATCCCGCCCATAGAAAAACTATTAGTAGGGTCTAGAAAGGGAAAAACAACAATAACTCATACCCAAAAAGGAGAGCACGACTAAAGAGTCTCTCAACTCGAGGAAAAATAAGAAAAAAAATTATAAAAAATATATAATAAAAAATATACATTAAAATGAATTTAACTAGATCTCACTTGAATATGTTTTATCTTCAATATATCTTTCAAAAACCTTAATTTAATTTCTTTCTCTTTAAACTGAAATATTTCAAATAAGAAGACTACATCAAATTTCTTATTTCTTTATCATTAATTAACATAGCAAGTTTACTGGAATGAAAGAATAATAACCAGAAAATTATAAGTGGGTGGGTTGCCAAATTGTTCAATTAGATTTAATGATGGCTAATTATTCTTCCCCTCATTAAAGACCATATTTAGTCGTAGTGTATATATGGTATCCAATGTTAATGACATTTCTAGTGAAGTATAATTATTACTACCTATATTTCACTTTAAAAGCTAAATTTAGAAAATAGTCTCTCCCCTTTCATATATTCTTTTTAAATGAAATTTACAAATTTTATTGTCAAACTTTGACTATAATTTCTCATCGATCTATATAAGAAAAAACATATTCATGTGAAATCTTGTAAGATACGTCTCAATGTATACTTTTTAAATATCAACTTTAGAATTTTTAAAACTCACAATTAAAATTATTTAATTTTAAAGTTTACATTTTACGAAAAAAATAAATGGAAAGAATATTTGAAAACAGATGGAGTATTTTTCAAAGTTTAATGCTTTTATGTTCAAGTTGTGTTGGGTTCATATGAAAAGCAAAACTGATCATGACTAATAATGCTGGTAACACACCGACTCATTTGCAAACTATTCAATGCAGAATATTGTAAATAAAATAAAATGGACAAAGGCTGCGCCAAGGAGTCATATTTTACATCCGTTCAATCTTTAACATTTTTACTATAAATGATTAATATATACTCCCCATTCGAATCTTTTTAGTTGTTCCATTTCTAGTAAATTCATATTAATTGTCTTATTTTCTTTTTTGTCTATCTTTTTTTACTTAAATACCCCCACTTTTACTACTTTCAATGTCCAATACCCAATTATCACCTTTACAATTAATTTAATCAATTAAAAAATCCAACTACCCCCACTTTTACTACTCTCATTACCCAACTACCACCTTTACAATTAATTTAATCAATTAAAAACCCAACTATTACCTTTTAATGGACCCCACACCACCCTTAATAACCGTGAAAACCCAAATGACACATCTAAAATGATTTAGAGGGAGTATTTTAGGAGTATCAAGTAAACAAATAATTTTTTTACTCAAAGCGTTTGTGGTTCAAATGAATAAAGTATTCTTGTATGTTGGGAAAAATATTTAGCGTTTAATTTTATTAGACACAGGTATCAGCCAGAGGATTTTCTAATTGCGGACATCCTCTTTACCTCCTCTTTAAGGGTAATAAATATTCACCTTTACAAGTAAAATTTTAATTCACGGTGGTTGTCTGGTTGCGTCATGGACTATCATTGTAATAAGATTTGTCAAAATACACTGTTGAGTCGGTGTCTAACGCCATATTATTTTAATTATAATCTATGTCTATTATTAATAATATATAGTTTACACTCGATCAATTTTTTTTATATCAAAAAGTTCACCAAACTATGTTCCACTATCACTACAATGCAAGATTAATCATGAAAAACTTGAATAATAACATGTATAGGTATTCATAGTCATGATACATGATTTAATTCACACCCTTTAAATTTATTTATTATTATAATTATAATAATAATTGTAATGACAAGAGTCAATTTAAAAGGCACCTTTTGAATAATAACAACTATTTTTGTGAGGGACCCGTCTTTCAAAGAGACGATCTTAAAACAAAAGGCCCATATTTTTATTTTCTCTCTAATTTGTATTTATTAGGCTATTTATACTGCGTCTCTAAGAAAGACCATCTTTTACGATAATTTGTGTTTAATAATCGTAATGAAAAGAGTCAATTTAAAAGGCACCCCAGTGGAAGAATATCCAGCCTGCTCTTGTCTTGTCTTCTATATCATTCACCTCTCATCTCCTTCTCTCCCTTCTTCTTTCTTTCTTATCACTTTTGTCTTTTAATGATCTTAATACCATTCCTAGTTTGCTACTCCTTTACTTAAATTAGAAGCTCAAACCCTCTTTACACTTACATTTGTATTAATATTAGCTACTTATTAATTACTCTTATTCCTTGATCTAGCTACCTGCATTTCTCCTTCAACCATGACTTGTTCTAAAGAACAAAAGGTAGGTTTCATTTCTCATCTCTCTTGTTGTCTTTTAAATATAGTTATTACTGTGTAATATATATTGGGACTTCAATCATCAGCTTTAATTTGTGTAGAGGGCTCAAGATATGTTATATATTGTAACACGCCCCTTATACGGGAGCTTTTTAGGCTAGGAGTGTAGATGCAACACAGATCCTTCTCATACCCACTTTAAATGAGAGTGGGTGAGATTTGAAGTAGTGATTTTTTGTGATGTTGGCTCTGATACCATAGGAAATCAACTCAATCAAAAGTTTAAGTTGGTGATTAAAGCCCATAATATCATACTTGGTATCCAAAGCTTAAATTGTTTGTTGAATTGATTTTTTTGACATGGTATCCAAATATCCACCTCTCATTTCAGTTGGAATATTAACAACTAGTAATTAATTACTAATTTATGATTTTTTTCGGTTTTTGTATGATATACTTAATTAAAGTTGATGGAAAATGTACAGGTTACAACAATGATACTAACGGTGGATCTTGATTGTGAACAATGCTATAGAAAGGTTAAGAAACTTTGTTGCAAATTCCCTCGTGAGTCTCTTTGCTCCCATTTTCCGATTCTTTTCAGCTGTTTCTTTTTAATTTCATTACTTGTTTTATTCTTACGGCTCGTTTGCTAGGGTAATAAACGGCAGTAATAAAAATAAAAAATTAGTGTTATTTTGGTTAAAATATCTCATGGCTACCTTAATGGTCATGCTTGACCAACTTCAATCATCTCATTTTCTTCATAAAATTTATTCCAATGCATTATCATACTTGGCAGAGGTGGTATTAGGTGGTAATGGAATTTTGTAAACGAAAAAAAAATTTGTGATCAAACTTTCATTACCATGGGAATGATATGGAACTTTTGATAAAACTTTGCACTATAAATCATTTCAGTTACCATCATTTAGTACTACTAACCAAATGGGCCGTAGTATTTTGTTATTTTGAATTAGTACGTAGATAATATAAGCAAAATACACTGGATGTGATGATAATGACCAGTAGTATTTTGAGGTGTTTATCAGAATTTAATGAAACTAATTTCCAAAGAAACTAATAATCTCCATTTATTCATTATTTTCAAGTCTCTATATTAACAATTAATTACTATTTACTTTTTAATATTTCATATAAAATCACAACCGGGAACAAATTTATTCATAATAAGTTGGATTGATCATTCTTCTCCGCATTTTCTTATCGACCCAACTTGATTAACATAGTTTTAATTCAATAGTTTGGACTATATATTATAGATATAGTCATACAAATTCCTTTAGAAACAATTTTCTTTAATTTACACTAGGTAAAAATCTTAATTATACATGGTAGAATTTATTGATTTGTTAATTAATATTGATAAATAAATTATATTGATGAATTGGACTAAGTTATAAAATTGTTTGTTTTTTGATGACAAGATCAGAAATACGGAACCAAATGTTCGATGAAAAAGCTAACAGGGTGATCATCACCGTCGTATGCTGTAGTCCTGAGAAAATCAGAGACAAACTCTGCTGCAAAGGTGGCAAAACCATCAAAAATATTGAAATTCTCAAGCCCAAACCTCCACAACCCGCCCCGGCTCCTCAACCCGAAAAGCCCAATCCTCCTGCTCCTGCTCCTGCACCACAGCCCGAAAAGCCCAAGCCTCCAGCTGTTACTCCTGCTCCACAACCAGCCCCTGCCCCTCAACAAGATAAGCCCAAGCCCGTCCCTGCTCCTGAACAAAAGCTACCCGAAAAACAGAAAAACGGGTCTAAGAACGGATCCAAAAAACAAGACCCACCTCCAGAGGCAGCTTCAAAGCCGGCTCCGGCTCCGGCTCCAGCTGCAGCACAGAAACTAATAGTGGAGCCAGAGGCTCAATGGGTACCCGGTTACCCGCCTCCACCTCCACAAATAGTCCCAGTAAACATATGTTGTGTTCCTTGCTACGAAGGAAGACCCGGATGTGGTGGAGCATGCTACGGGCCTGGACCCATGTACCCGTCGGGATACGGGAGACCCGCATACCAACCCGGATACTGTGTGACCCGCTATGATTATAATTATCTGAGTGAAGAAAATCCTTCAGCATGTTCTATCATGTGATGGAGCTGTCATTAAGGCTACCTAAATTCCCTCATCTCGTTACTTAAACGTTAATTGGACCATATAGTCGTTTAATAATTTTTTTTTTAAATTTTTGTTATTTTGAAATATGTGAATTGCACATGAAGGTTCTATAGACTAAAGTCTATACAGGCTATTTTTATGTTGTTGATATTAGAGAATACGAGTATACGTATACCAATTATGAAGATGTAATGCAATCAAGGAATATTAATAATACTTCAATAATATTAATTATTATTTTAAATGGTTGTTACGTTTATTTGTGGGCGGAAAGAGGTGGTTTTTTTTATTATACAAATTTTGATCATATACTTCCTCCGTATAGAAATACTCGCTACATAAGACATAAAGGTACGACTAATAATGTGTAAATTGTTTGAATCATCTAATCGCACACCTTCATTATATTAAATTTTTGTACTTTTTTGTTAATAATAGTTTGAGATATACGTAATCAAAATCATACATTGGATTGTGTAAAAGGTGATATGTTGTAAATATAATATAATTAATAGAGGAAATATACAATAATTTTTGTAATTATTTGATCAATGTGTATTTCAGCGTATGTTGATAGAGGAAATATACAACAATTTTTGTAATTATTTGATCAAAATCATGATTAAAACTTTGTATTTTAATATTCATTATCAAAACCTTTATATTTGGGTTACGTTGTTAACAATAATCTATATTAGATGGTGGTTCCAAAATAGCTCGTTGCAAATGGTGATAACATGACTTGGTCCCAAACGATTGAGAGTTTTTTTTTTTCTAAAAAAAAATATGCCATGAGTCATTGTTTTTCCTAGCTTGCTAGCTAGGCGTCGTATGTGCATTGTTTTATTAATATAGGTGTTTATTTTCTTAAATAACTATTTTCTCATTGAATAAATTTCAAAAAACAATCATGGATTTTATTTTTTTTGATATCTATAAATTAAGACAAATTTTATTGGTTTTGTAGCATTTACAAATATCACTATTTTTCCGATCTCTGTCATTTATAAAAAAATGACACAAATTTCCTCGAAATATTATATATGGATTCAAAAAATCCAAATTTTTAAAATTTAACTAGTTCATGAAAATATAGTTATTAATAAAGACATAAATAATAAATGTAAGAAAAAGTATAATAAAGTAGAAAAAACGATAGATATAATAAACTTTTAAAAAGATTATTGTTAATATAATTTAAAGATAAATTATCAGTAGCTCTTTACCTGTTTTATTACTTTTATCTTTATTTTTAGTTATTTGTACGTATTCTATTTATTCTATTTGTAAGTTGCAGGTTTCTCCCTCTTTGAAGACCTTTCTCGAACCGAAGGACTTTTTCACCGCACTCTCCTTTATGGGTATAACCTAACGTCGTTCTTTCCTCCCCAAATCCTTATAATAGTATTCTTTGAGCGGGATACACTTGATGTGATGATGATGAATTAAAAGAAAAACTTTTAAGACAGAAAAACATCATAAATAATATGATAAACTTTAAAATTAGAGCATTATTGAGAATGCCTTGTATACATTGTCGTCTTTTTAATTTGCATTTGCTTATGGTTTAACAATTTGGTGTAAATTAACTTCAATTTATAAATAAATTCAAAGTGTTAATTGAAATTGACATGTATAAAAGTAAAGTGAATTCATTTTCACATTAGTCACGATCAAAGTCATGCTTTAATTTCCACAATCTAATTAAAAGTATCTTATCTAATGATTCATCAGAAAAAATGGATTAATAGTTAATAGTAGTACTGTAGTAGTACTATATATACAAGGGGCCATACATAGTGTACAAAAGACATAAAGATTAAAGGGTAGAGGTGGTACCAAATCCAAAAGGTTGATTGATTTATGTCATGTTTCGCAAATGAAGTAATTAAGTGACCAAAATGTGTTAAGTCTTTTTCCACCCAATAAAGAAAGGGTGGTGCAAGTTGTGTCAAGGACCATCATAGTCCATCAAATGATGCATCAATTATCAATTAGTATTATCGTGACATGCAAATCATATATGGGTTAAATAGTCTACTTAATACACATTATCAGTATATCGATCTCTTGTTATGTGCTCGTCTCACTGACAGACAATTTGAGTAGCTCATTATGAATTACTCTCTCCGTCCCAAAAAATTATCATAGTTTACACAAAGATTAAATTTTGGTGGGACTTGGGATCAGAGTCATTTGAATGGTGTGGATGATATTACTAGAGAATTAAAATGTACGTGTAAATAAAAATTAAAGAAAGTTGTAAAGATATTTCTATAAAAAAATTATAATAAAATAAAAGAGACAGATTAAAAAGAAAAGTATAGCTATGCATTAGTGATAGAGGGAGTACATATAAAGCCAAGCTATACTTTGGTGTATTACCACAACAAAGTGAAAGGAAAGCAAAGGCTAATAATTAGAGTAAATATTAAGCACTAGACAAATACATCTATCTTTGATTGTGATTGTAGTAACCACTTACCATTTGAACAACAACAGATTGTTAGAATTGAAGCAAGCTTTTCTTCCCTTGATTAGTTTTGCTATTAGTTTTATTCGTAGGTTTTTTGTAGGATTGGCTGTGAACACGATCTTATAAATATTGATACGGTTTTAAAGAAAATTAACTAATATTTATTTATGTTAAAAATAATGTGAATAGTGAAAATATTTTAATGGTTTAAGTCATAATTTTCGGTCAATAAATAAAAATTGTTATTTGGAAGTTTTAAACTATAAAAATATTTCATTAACAAACAATATGTGAATATTGGATGAATAGGGTCCATCTTTGTACTGTAATATATGCAACTTTTGTAATTCGATTACTAACTCCACGAGGAAGTCTTGGTAAATAATGATGATTTGTAAGGTTAACAAATTACTCTTATGTGGTACGATTTAATAGGGTGTGAGTTTTGTGATTTTAATTTATCTTTTTTTATTTTGTTTATTTTTTTATTATAATTTTTATCATTTTGTAGTGATTTACAAATCATGGTTATTGATTAGGAATTATTGTAATTCCAAAACATTTTAGAGTATAAGCTGTACAAACATATTCGCTTGTACTATTTTTTTCTCCCTGTATTTTGGCCTAATTTTTAACAAAATTGTGTTTTTGAAAAACACAAGGTCTAAATCAATCAAAGGATGCATAGTAGAATTAAACAAGTAGCTCTCCTCTACAGGGAGTAAACAACAATGACCGCATAGCGCAGTGGATTAGCGCGTTTGACTTCGGATCAAAAGGTCGTGGGTTCGACTCCCACTGTGGTCGTTTTATACTTTTATAGCTTTTGGATTATTTTTGTAATTGACTAGGCCTATCGAACGTCCATACTCAGATTTTGGGCTATTTGCCACTAAGCCCAACGTTTTGAGGAAAAAAAAAGTTATGCTACAACAAGTCCTTGTCCTTTATGAGACCGCTTCACAAGTTTGACTAGTCTAATTCATGAAAAAGAAATTTAAATTTTTTGAATGTGCCTCTATAAGGTTTGAAATGGACCAATTTAATGATATTTGTAGGATCGAATAAAAGGGAAGACAAGCAAAAACTAAAGACATAAGTATAGTGAGGTGTATTAAGAATAAAGATATATTAAGAACCTTCTGATTTAGAACAAAAACACTAAAAATCAGTAGAGCAATTCAATGGAGAACAAGAAAATATTGTAGGAAACACACACAACCATCACTCTTTTGAAAGTAAATAGATAATTTGCACAAATACTACAAATATTAGAGATTGAGAGAGAGCTTTGAAGAAAATTAAGCTAAAGAAAGTTGTTGGGCCAAATAGTATACCTATGAGTTATAGATGTCTAGGGTTGATTGGACTAACTTGGCTAACTAACACTCCCTCCAACTCAATTCAATTGCCCATTTGAGTTGGGTACGGATATTAAGAGTGGGATGAGATCCACCAAAAAGGTGGTAGTTGGGGTATTTTAATTGATTAAATTAATTGTAAAAGTGGTAGTTAGGGGTATTATAAGTAGTAAAAGTGGGGGTATATTGATCATTACTTGTGTGAACATGGGGTATTTAGGTTAAAAAAATCATTGACAAAAATGAAAATGGGACAATTGAAGTAAATTACCCAAATAAGAAAATGAGACAATTGAAAATCATTGACAAAAATGAAAATGAGACAATTGAAGTAAATTGCCCAAATAAGAAAATGAGACAATTGAAATGAGTCGAAAGGAGTATATTCAACAAGATTTTGAACACAAACAAGATACCCAATAACTAAAGAAAAGCATGCTAGTGCCTATTTAGTATTACAAGAATAAAGGAAATGTTCAAATTAAAAATTGAAGGTGGGATTGAGATTGAGATTTGACCCTGTTAATTTTCAAGAAACTAATATCATGAAGGGATGATAATAGGGGTGAGAATTGAAATGAAAGTAAAAAGACTAAGTTACCAATATTCAATAAAAAATCTACATATTATTTTATTTGAATTATTTTATTTGAAAAGGGCAAAATGGTAAATTTATAATTTATTCTCATTCCCATTCTCGCATATACTTCCTCCGTTCTGAAATACTTGCACTCGATTGTAATATGTTGTGTGGGAAAATGTAACTATCAGTAGTAAGTATAACAGAACGGAGAAAGTACCAAACAAGAATTTAGATTATATTTTAACAATTCCGAACAAATAATTTCTAATCTCAATCCCATCTTCTAATCACCAAATTCCTATTTCCATATACCAAACACTCTCTGTAGGGTTAACAAAAAGACTTGCTGATACATACCACAAGGTACCAAAAGAAGTATTTTGATGGATAAAGATAAAAAGATATTCTCAATTGAGAAATACGTTAATACAGTTCAAAATATGCATTGAGATGTGAAGATAAGTGAACTGAAAGACAAACACAAAGAGGATGAGCTACGCAAATCCGTCTACAATGGCTACCCATTGCTCATCACTCTATGATTCTCAAATTCTCCCCTCCAAATTTCTTCACCGCACTCCATTTTCTTCGCCGTCTTCACATTTTCGTCACTCTCTCCCTTTCATATCCAAACCTGTCAAATCCTCTCAACTCTCTCTGCAGGACCCGATTCAAGCTCAACCCACCCCTAGTCCAGATACCCAAAAGAAATCCTCTCTTTCACCATCATCATCATCATCATCATCAAAGAATTATATCTGGGTCAATCCAAAAAGCCCAAGAGCTGCACAGCTTCGAAAACAGTCTTACAATTCAAGGTACTCTTATCTTGTTAATATTTCGCATTCTTTAGACTCATGTGATGCAACCCATGAAGATGTTACTAGAATTTTGTTGGGTATTGGAGAGAATTTAGTTGAGCAGGATGCTGTAATTGTGCTGAATAATATGAACAACCCAGATACTGCTTTATTGACTCTTGACTATTTTCAGAATAAGCTTAAATTGAGTAGAGAAGCTGTGTTATATAATGTTACAATGAAGGTTTTGAGAAAATGTAAGAAATTAGATAGAGCAGAGAAAGTGTTCGACGAAATGATTGAAAGAGGTGTTAAACCTGATAATGTTACTTTTTCTACTATTATTAGTTGTTGTAGGATGTGTAATTTACCCCATAAAGCTGTTGAATGGTTTGAAAAGATGCCGGCTTTTGGGTGTAACCCTGATGATGTTACTTATTCTGCTATGATTGATGCCTATGGAAGGGCGGGGAATGTGGATATGGCTTTGAGTTTATATGATCGTGCGAGGACTGAGAGGTGGTTGATAGATGCTGTGACATTCTCCACTTTGATTAAGATTTATGGGAAGACGGGGAATTTCGATGGGTGCTTGAATGTGTATGAGGAGATGAAGGCTCTTGGGGTTAAGCCTAATTTGGTTATATATAATACGTTGCTTGATGCAATGGGACGCGCCAAAAGACCTTGGCAAGCCAAAAATATTTACAAGGAGATGATCAACAATGGAATTTCTCCGAGCTGGGGGACTTATGCTGCTCTATTACGTGCCCTTTGCCGGGCTCGTTATGGTGATGATGCCATTAAGGTTTATAAGGAAATGAAAGAGAAGGGATTTGACTTAAATGTTATTCTTTATAACTCTCTTTTAGCAATGTGTGCTGATTTGGCTTATGTTGATGAAGCTATTCAAATCTATGAAGAGATGAAGGGCTCTAAAACTTGTGAACCTGATAGTTGGACATATTCGTCTATGATTACTATATATTCGTGTAGTGGACAGGTTGCAGAGGCAGAGAATGTGCTAAATGAAATGGTCGAGGCTGGTTTTGAACCCAATATCTTTGTTTTTACATCGCTCCTTCAGTGCTATGGAAAGGCCAACCGAACAGATGATGTAGTGAGGACTTTCAATAGAGTTTTGGAATTGTGTATAACTCCCGATGATAGGTTTTGCGGTTGCCTTCTAAATGTCATGACACAAACACCAAAAGACGAATTGAGTAAGCTCATTGAGTGTGTTGATAAGGCCAATCATAACCTTGGTAGTGTTGTTAAAATTTTATTAGAGGGTGAAAGCAGTGAAGGACATTTCAAAGGAGTAGTATCCGAACTCTTTGATACAATAAGCATCGATGTTAAAAAGGCTTATTGTAATTGTTTGATTGATTTATGTGTCAACCTTAATTTGTTGGACCGAGCTTGTGAACTTTTGGACTTGGGACTCTCTTCTAAAATTTACACTGATTTGCAATCCAGAACTCCCTCTCAATGGTCTTTGCACTTGAAATCCCTTTCACTTGGAGCAGCTTTGACTGCATTACATGTTTGGATGAATGACTTGACAAAGGCCATTGAAAGTGGAGATGAGCTTCCTCCACTACTAGGTATCAATACAGGACATGGAAAGCACAAGTACTCAGAGAAAGGATTAGCAGGTGTATTTGAGGCTCATCTAAAAGAACTTAATGCACCATTCCATGAGGCTCCTGATAAGATTGGATGGTTTCTGACAACAAAAGCTGCAGCCAAGTCATGGTTGGAGTCTCGAAAGTCTCTCGGTCTAGTCTCTGGTTAATCTTTGACTGCTGTTGTGGAGGATTTATGATTTATTGTTGCAGAGTTACAGTAAGTGCTTTTTTCACACCATTTCGTTTAGATTACATCTTATAGGTAGAGCTAAATCTACTCCCCTTGGTTATGATTCTTCAATGTTGTGTGACCAAAGTTGGCCTTGCTTTATTGTATTTATTTGTTGAGTTTAAATTATAAAAGGAATTAATAAATGCTTCTATATGCCCTAGTTGATGTTGTTACAAAACCCACACTTTTTCTAGCATACCATCAGGAAATCTTGAAGATATCTTAAGAATCTCACCACGTCATTCGTATCACATATAGTAAGGTCTTGTTGTATGCTTGAGAATCGAGGCTCTTAGATACTATCCTCTTTGTCCAGAAATAAATTTCGTATGGAATGCCTGCAAAGAGTTGTCCCATTTTGCTAGCAGTCCTACTTAAAATTGAGTAGTGGGAAGATCCTAAAATCACTATTATGATACCCGGGGAGTCCTTGAGACCTTAAGTTGTTAGAAGTACCTATAGACACTAGACTGAGTGATTATCAGATGAGTCTCTGGAGAGATCTTTTAAATGTTGATTTTGTGACTTTTTTTATTTGTTATTTGCTGAAAGAAGTTGTAAGTAAAAAAAAAAAAACATATTTTGAGATTTGATTAAAAGATCTCAAGTAGAGCTGGAAATATCTTCAAAGAAAAAGTGTGTAATTCCTGTGTGAGGATGATACATGGTGTGTTGCTATAGCATACAGAGCTTGTGTGGATACTCTAATCATGAAATGTCTGAAATTCTGATTTTCCTTAACTAAGAAAATCAATCCAATAATGGTCCACAATCCAAATATATTAAGCTCTTTTGTTCATTCCTTGCTATATGATTATGCAAATCCCTATTCTTCTTGTCGTTTGTTACTCCTGTTATCAAGGTGATCTTCGGTCTACCTCTTTTTCTTTTAAGTTATACTCCTCAAGGATTTACCTTTCCACTTACTTTTGGATTTTCTGACCTTTGCACACAACTAAAAACAAGTGGAAACAATTTTTTTTCTAGACTTCAAAAGCCTTTTTTGTGTCTCGATTTTGAATTCTATCCTTTGGATAGGTCTACCCATTCGACTTAACATATGCATCTCAGCTATGCCTATTTTCCTACAACAATCATGTCCTGACATTGGTTGGTACTTTCTCATACATATTATAGTCTATAATAATATACTTACACAACATACCTTTCTTTTTTATAACCCTCCACATCACTATACTTGTTACTTTGACTTAGCCTTCTATTTGTCCTGTACTACACTAGTAGTACGTTTGTTGCCACATTAGTTGAATAACTTATATTGTAGATTGCCCTAGCATAAAGCAAAATTGGTTTATAAACATGCTTGTGTGTCTCCTGAGGCATTCTATTTGTGTTTTGGGGATCTGTCAAGTTGGTTCCGAGTAGTAGTATGAAGTCTTTATTTTTACGAATTTCTGGTTCATTCCTCAGCGTCACATATGTGTGAACACCTGAATGTTTGAAACCTGCTTGATTTCTCTCTTATCTCTTGCAACATTCTTAAAGAAGAGGAAGACCGGAAAAAGTAGTTACACACTATCTTTTACTTTTACAAAAGAGTGCATATGTAGGATTATGAGCTCACAGTTTGCTTAATTGAAGATCACAGGATCTTTTACTTTGTACTGTAACATTCTGAAGTGTCCGTTGACGGTTAATGTGAGAATGACCTTGGTGTTTTCATTACCTCTAGTGGCTATTGATTCATAAGATTCGAATATTCGAGCCACAAACGCGTCATTCAAAGAAACGATTTCCTAAACAATTAGCAGGATTACATTACAGAAATGGCTTGAAGTGTTCTTTATTTTAAACAGTAACTATTTTTGCTGGAAATGTTATTTTTACCCAACATTGAACCACCTTTGCCAGCTTGTAACCATTTTTATATACATATATGACCTATTTGACTACTCCTGAGCCTCCAGGTGACTACAACATTCCACTACCCCACTGCCATTAAACGGCTTTATCCTAAGCTTCTATCTAGATATCATATTGGGAGTTGGATGTACGCAACATTTTTCTTATATTAACAATGGGGATATTTTCAATTCACCCTGATAGCAAAAACTAATAGAGAAATTAGCTACTATATGCCTATAACAACCTGTCTTAATAATTCAGTGCCTTTTTTGTTTATATTAATCCCTAAACGCTTTTCAGCCTATCTCAAAGTCAAATGATTTTAAATTATTATCCCCTTCAGACATGGGAGTTTTTTAATCTCAATAATTTTTTTCCCTCTATAGGTTTATGTACAATGAACTTCACAGCTGTTGTTGACTATGGGGAACCCTCTTTTCTTTTTGTATATTGTAAAAAGCTGCTACCTAGAGCTAAAATAACTAAAAATAATACACTTTATGTCCCTTAGAGATTGCTATATTTTTCATTTTGGTCTGTCCCTTTTGACTTTGTAATATTTTTATTTTAGATAGTGTCTCCACTGCTTTCTTTAATTCTTATCCACACATCTTTTCTCATTTTCTCTCACTTTATATTCTACGCTCACAATTTAGTGGTCCCAACCAATTTCTTAAAACTTGTGCCAATTGTGGGTGGTGCAATCTCCGAGAGACGGAAGCATACTCTATTTCTTTGAAATTGGTACTAATAGTAATATTTCTCCTGTAACATGTCACTATTAGTAGCAATTTCAAAGGGACGGAAGGGAAGAATAAAGACACTTAAGTAGACTCTTCAAAGCTAGAAGTGTTAACATCAGTAGACCCTGTATTCAAGGAAGACATGCATCAAGTGTGCTTTAAAAAACTGTTAAAAACTAGTTTATTGTCTGAACGTGCAAACCTTCATGGCTGATTTGACCTTGTCAGTTGTCACTCTATAGAATGTTTAAAACCTTAATTACCAATCAGTGAGGTGGACTGCACGTTATGCTGGTTTACTGACTTGGTTTAAACTAATAACAAACTATATATAAGGATTTAGCTGTTTCTCTTTTTTCCACTAAAAAATATACAATTTTCTAATCACCATGGGAAACTGCATTCAATCCATATTGTCTCCTAATGGGGCATTTAGTTCTAATAGGAAGCCTGAACTTGAGGAACTTAAGCAATATGCTAAAGTTTTTCCTATTCCTGTTCTCCCCCCATTGCTTTTAGAAGGCAAAACGGGGAAACCCATTGACCACCCAATTCCTCAAAAGATGTCAGTCGATGATATCAAACGTAGAACCGTGAAAATTGTAGTTACAAAGAAGCAGTTAGAGGAGCTGCTTAAGAACATTAAGGAGCTCGAAGCTACTGGGACTTCTGTGCGGTTTGCTGAAAACGTTTGGGAGAATGAACGAAGACCAAAGTATAGGTGGAAGCCATCGCTTGATACAATCTTAGAGTAGGTCTTTTGTGTTATTATAAGTACATTAGGTTCACGATTACCTTTTTTATTTGTATTTTTCTCTATCCATTCTTCTTAATGTGAGATAGATCAGATGCAACCCAATTTTCCTCAGACCATGTTTTTCCTAGTGTGAATCTGTCTGGAAAATGAGAGGTGTTTTTCTGTCCGGGAATTGAACTTGAGGCCATGGAAATAAAATAAACTAGAATTTGGAGAGATTGAATCCTGGTTTCGGCCCTGTATACGACTCCTTTGGCTACATTATAATCTTGATTTTCAGGTTTTGTATGGCTTATTTTCCTCTCCTTACGTAGTATTGTTTTCCCCCGACTCTTTGACCATGAAAGAGGCTATATTTGTCTCTAAAATTATAGAATTATACACAAAACTGATACTGGATTATATGTGTATTTGTATGTGTCATTTTACTCTTAAGAATCTGACCATGTAGAGCTTTCCTCGGGTAGGCGAAAATCGAATTGTACATTGTATTTCTGAATAATATCTTATTTACAAAGTACATAAAATCAAATTCACAAAATTATATGTCTCAGCTTCTAATTGATTTGACTGTTAATGCAAGGCTAGCTGTTCGACTCGTAACTCATTTTTTTCACAAACATGTACACACCGGAAACAAAAAACACGCAGGAAAATCCCTATTTTAACTTCATAGAGCTTTCAAACTGATTACATTCTCATGAAGATTTTGTAACCCTGCAAAAATACAATATTTTCCACCAGTTAATACCGATAATTGCCTTTGAATTTTTCTACAACACAAAGGTGTATATAAAGTTATACCGTTTGAGGAAACTTTTGCTCCAAATCTTCTTATTGTCATCCTTTGCTGTTGATACTGGTGCCTTCTGTATTGCTAATGCTTCTTTCTTTGCTTTTCTTGCTTCCACATCTATGGCTTTTGTCAGTGTGTCGACTTTCTTCAGGAGTGTCTGCATTGTAAATTTTAGCCGTTAAAAGCTCTCGTGTCAAGTAACAAAGATTTGATCGTATTTTGGAAAAAGTTTACCTTATTCTCTTCTTCTTTAGCATTCAATACATCGTCTTTTGCCTGGCAGCATTTCCGTAAATTGATCACTTCCTTTTGAAGCTGATCGTACAAAAACCCTGACACGACATCTTCACTCCCTACATCTTTGTTATCTAATTCAGCTGCTGAACTGTTTTCTTTTGACACTTCAGTATTCGTGTCAGGATATGCTATCAACTCGGAGTTTTCCTTTCCGCAACGATCTGTATTGATGGTTTTCGACGCCCATAAATTTTTCTTAGCTATGTTCTCTTTTGAAGGATGATTCTCCAAACTATTCACTTTCTCCATGCTCGACTGGTGAAGTGGTGAGCTCCTGCTATTCATCACTGACCCTCTTGGCTGTGATGAAGATCTCTTCCTAGATCCTGCATTGTTCGATACAAAACCCAGAATCTGAAGAGAACTCGGGTTTTTTGGCGTGCCTGGATTGCTCACAGCATGCTTAAGGCCTTCTTCCAAAGTCTTTAGCCTGAGCTTGAACTTTTCCTGAGGTTATACGTTCGTTAAACGCCTGATAATTGATAAAATCAGGAACTTGTTATGTAACGATGGAAAGTTACCTTAAGCTGTGCTTCGGCCTTAGCTGTTCTTTCATTCACAGCTAATTTGTCTCTTAAACGTTGCATCTCCGCCTGAAATATAAATATTCCCGGTTTTTGATTTCATACATGGGAAATGCTTTGAAATCATCAGCAATGTAACACAGAAAGCGCATACCTGTAAGACCCTACGCTCTTCCAGCCACTGCTTTACCGGCATCACCTTATCATTCTCGCCTTTCCATTCGTTAGCAATAACAGTTGCTACTCTGTTTGCTGAGACTCGAGCTCGTGCTAGTTCCCTCTCCAGGACCCTCTTCTCTTCCTAATCATCACCAAATAGAAATCAATTAATTAGAAATTAGACCGTTAATGATCTTGTCTTGAGAGTGTTTGATCTTACATTGAGTTCGGAAATCTTGCGTTTATATTCTCGAACAACGTTAGCAGTGGCCCCACCAGCTAAAACCGCTTCTTCAAGCTCCCGAATGCTCTGACCAAGTTTTTCAACCTCGACAACTTTCTGACGATTAGTCTTTTCTAGTATTCTGTTCTCCTCCTGGCAGATTTCAATCTGTCTCCTTAACTCCAGGTTTTGGTTTTGTATATCCTCTACTATCAAAGCTCTTTCAAGGGCACTCCTCAAGATCTTCTCCGTCTCGATAAGAGCCGCTTCTTTAGACTTCGTAAGACGCTCTAAAGCTTTGTTATTCTCTTGTAAAGATGCAATCTGTCAAAAACCAGATCAAGATATCAGTTAAGTATATCTGTCAATCTGGTTATAATAAAAGTTGAAATCATTTGAGTCCATTACTACCTCATTCTTGTACATCTTGATGTCAGCTTCGAGGGGAGCAATAACTGATTCGAGTGGAAAAAAATCATCGTCCTTTTGGTTTGTGTGAAGCCTTCTAAGGGCTGCTTCAGCAGCAAATTGTGCGGCCAATGCTTCCTTCTTTTCATCGGTTAGTTTCTTCAACTCGAGATTCTGCATTTAATCAGTTCATAAAACACAAAACACCGTCACCTTGTTTCGATCCCCTTAAAACAAACCGGGGTCTAGTATTTAATATACATATGTTGAGGCCTCAATCAATAGCTTACGAAAGCCATAATTTTTCGTTATGTTGGCTTCTGCTAACATATCAAGGAACCAACTCAACTAAAACTTAAGCTAATAGTTGACGCCCTAATATATGTTATATACTCTATTATGCCTTCTTACCGCAGAGCTTATTGGGCAAGAAGTTTGAATACTCCTTTATATTGGTGAATGAGATTCAAACCCGTCATGTTGGCTTCTAATATTACGTGAAAGAACAACTCAACCAAAAAAGCTTAAGTTGATGTTTAAGGCTCAAATATATGTTATATACTCTATAGCGAACCTATAACCTATAGAATTGTTTTGGGTCATAAGAACAAACAAAAGCTTGATTTTCTAAAATTTTCATCAACATCATGAAAGAAGCATATATACCTTCTGCTGCAGAACAGTCTCAGTGACTCTCAGTTTCTCATCCAACTTATCATATTTGATTTTGAGCTGTGCATCGAAACAACACAAAACGCGACATGATAATCGTACAGATTGAGCTAAACACTTAACACGAAAACTAAAAACAGAAGCTAAGAAACAAACCTCGTCGAGAGCCTTTTCCTTGAGCGCTTGCGTAGCTCTCAAAGCCTTGATCTCACTCTGAACAGAACCAAACTCGGATTCTTTCTCTACAGCCATGTTTAAAACCCAAAAACATTTGTTAGAAATCAGACATTCTTGTTGGAAATTAGACATAGCTGACCAAACACGTTTATTTTCATAGGGCAGAACAGAATGAACAGCTACTTATTGAATTAGTTAAGTGACAATTGACAAACTTCTTAATCTGTATTGTTATTCTGTTATACATCTTTTAAAACGATGTCCGAGTTTCTTAGACACCAACATCTTAACGGACTTTTTTGTTTTTATATTGTTATGATGATGCATTCATACTGTATGATATGATTAAAGTTTGTTAATGGTGATGAAATTTCTGCAAGCTATTCCTACTTAGATATCAGTCTGTAGTAAAGTATAGGAACTAACTTGATGTTTTTTGTTACTCTCCACCTAATTACTCAATCATCACTTTTTATGTTACTTGGACTCGGGTACTGATGTCGGATACTAGTGCATGTCTAAGTGTCAGATACGTCTAAATGTTCAAGTTTACTGACTTGATTTTTTATTAGTTGTTAAGTTGTTTATGTTAAGACCAATCGCTATGAAAGTATTTGGTAAAATTTAGTTATTAAATATTATTTATTAAAGAAAATAATATAATTTAGTTTAAAAGTCGAAAACTAATGATAACTGTTAGCTTTTCATTTTCACTTAAAATTTTTTTATTTAATATTAATTTTGGCTATTTGAATAACTAAAAAGTCAAAAATCAATGAACAATCATTTATCAAACGGACTCTTTCAATTGAGTAACACAAACTTTTATGTTAGATGAAATATCAGATCACTATGAAGATAGTCACATATACTTTGAGAGGCAGTAGATCTCACTATTCATCATGCCGGTTATAAGATGTAAGCAATCTACCAAACACACAAAATTACAAATTACTTTAATTTTCATTAATTCTTTGTTTACAATTATTAAATCTCATATAGCTTGACTCTTGAATATTACACTTATTCAACCCAAGCTTTACTTTCTTATGCTTTCATTTTGTTAGAAATTGCACATCACTCCTTTTTAAATCGAAATTATCGAAATAATGTAACACTTTACCTATTTGTTGTGTATAATTTCATATTTGAATTATTTTCTAGTAATCTTACCTTTGATATGTATTTGCTCACAACGTACTTAAGTTATAAGTGACCTGTTAAACAGACGTCTTCTACCACAGAAAAAAAAAAAATTCTTTTTTAAAAAAGAAAATCACCCCTCCTCCTACTCATCATCCCTTCTACCTGTCCAATCTAGCCTTCGACACTTGCCCCACCACTTCACCCACCCTAAAACCGAGCCTAGACCCCAAACCAGCTCAATCTCACTAACCCCTAAACACCCACCCCACAAGGGATGAGTATGGATTTTGAACCCTAAAAGAATTTAAGGGTCTAAATTCACATGTTTTTGGACTCAAAAACTTCGGGTCGAATTTGGATCTATGAGTTTAGGGTTCGCTTTTGGGTTCAGGTTTACACTTTTGAGATCTAAATCCAACCCAGATCTGACTTAGATTACACTCATAGACTCTTTTACATTTTTTATAGAAAAAATATACAAAAAATATTATGTGTTTTTGTTAGTCTAGTTTATTTGAATCTTTGTCAGTTTATGTAATATAGATTGTGGTTGTTGTATTCGTATTTGAAAAGCGAAAGACTTAGTAAACATTTCATTTTAAGAACTTGAATGATGAAAAATTTTGTATATTTGTTTCTCAATTAGTATAAAGTATTTAAAAATCTTTGTTAATTAGCAATATTAAAATAACATTATATGAATGGATAAGATGTAACACCCGAAATTCCTCTATTCCCTTGCGGTTTTGGTTCCGTATAGAAGGTCGGAAATTTAGAGAAATTTCGGATGTTACATAAAAATTGCATAAAGTATTATTTATTTATTTTTTGAAAAAACATTAAAATTTATCTAGACCCTAAGACTTTAAGGCTTTATAGATCACGATACGAGTCTGAATTCAATAAAAAAAATTAGAGTCTAGATCTTGGTCTAACTGGACCCGCCCAAATTCGACACATGTTTTCGCATATGTTTTTGCATAGTGGGAAGGAAAGGAGAGAAGGGTAGTGGATTGCGGCGGTGGTGGGGTGTTTGTGCAAGGGGGATGTAGGGAGATTATGCAAGAGAATGGTGAAATTTTAGATTATTTTTGATATTTTTTCTTTTAAATATCGTTGCAACGCATAAATGATTCTAATTAAGCGGCTATTTGAGTTGATTTTAAGTCGAGTGAGTTTAATATAATGGGTAAAAGTCTATAAAATGTGTTACTTTTGTTCTTACTGCTATAAAACACTATATAAAGAAAAAGATTACTTATAATAGGACATTAAAAGCTTTTTAAATCTAAATTGACCCAAAACTAAATGAAAATAATAGGACAAACTAAAAATATTATATGAAACTAAAAAATATGAATTGGATCCATCAAGTGATCTCAATCGGATATATTCAATCAAATTTTAAAATCATATCATAAATTAAATTCAAAATATAAAAATAATGCAACACAAGTTAAATTAATCAAAAACTTCAAATATAAACACGTTTAGTTAAGTTTAAATTTAAGTAAAATCAAATGTCAATGTAAATCTAAATTGAGTATTTTTAGCTAGTAGCTAGTAATTAACATGTGAGAGTTCTATAATTTTCACTTATAGGGTGCATAAGTGCATTAGTTAGCTCTAACCATAATATTTTATAAAAAAGTTCGATCAATTAGGATATATCAGTATACACTGTGACTAAAATTTAAATTAAAGTAAAATATTAATTAATTAATTTTTAAAAAAATTTACTCCCTTTCATTAAATTTATTACATTTATATCTTAAACAGGAGATTTTTTTTTACAATAAATATAATAACAAAAAATTAAAAAGGAGGAAAAAAAAATACTCGGTAGGTGATTATATATACTTAGACTTGTACAAAGCGATAATAACTCTATTAGACGTTGTCATGACTTGAAAATGTCTTAACTCATACAAAATTTTTTGTATAATACAGTTTTATCAAGAGAGATGTTATATACGTAAGTAAAATCTTAAATAACCCGTCTAATACTTCCTCTGTTTTTTTTACTTGCAACAAAGTCGACTGCGATAGTATTCATCAAATAAATTGACTTTTATATTGTCGATAATCTAAAAGTTAAAACATAGCCATATGAGTCTTGTTTGAATCGTCTCGATTCAAAGTTTATTTGTTTTGAGTTTTTATAATTTTTCGTATGTATAATATTAGAGATATCAAAGATGAATTCGTACATTGGAGAGTGTGAAAAAGCAAATAGTGCAACTAATATGGAATGGAGGAAGTATATATTACAGGGCCGGATAAGGATCGTGTCGGGCTTAAATTAATATGGGCCTGACCGGATAAGGGCCCTTTAAAATTAAAATGGACTTTAAATGGGCCGAACTTTCAAAGCTCGGTCAGGCCCAACCCGACCCATTTTTACTACTAAAATTATTTTAATTCCCATTTATCAATTTATAACAACTAAATTATCATTTATAATAATTAGATTGAAAAAAATATCAATATTTTGATTGACATTGTCATTTATAATATTTAAATTTTACATTAATTTTACTATTTACAAAGACCCGTTTTCGGTCCTTATTGAGCCCTTTTATAGCCCGCTTCATTTTAATTATAGTATAGCTCGTTTTCGGCCTAACCCATTTAATTATAGTATAGCCCTTACAAAGCCCTTCTAAAAACGGGCCGGATAAGAGCTCAAAATGAAGCCCCGTCCATTGAACACCCTTATTCACAACCATCGAAAGCAAGATATCAAAGTTAAGATCAAAATGAATCAAGAAAATACCTTTAAGCTGATTTTGCAAACGATTAAGCTCCAATACAAGAGGCCCAGAAGCTTGAGACTGATAATTTAAATACATATCTTCCTTAATATTATTTTCCATTATCCCTAACATTTTTATTTTTATTTTTCTTGGAAATTAAATGATGCAAATTAAGTATGTTGTGGAGGAATTTAGGGCTTAATATATAGTATAGTAGAGACCTTGAAGTTAAGGGTATGAAGTCCATCCTTTTACGGAATTATTACTCCATTATTAAGCGCCAAGTGAGGAAACAATTAGCATAAATCATTTTCTTTCCCCTTCATATTTCTTAATCCATTCTTAATCAAGTTTCATATTGCATAATAATAAAAACACAAATTCTTTGAATGAGATGATATTATGAAAGTATCTGATTAGACGATTCAAACAAGATCTCGCTTGATTATATTTTTTCTTACACATTAGGCCGCACAATATATAAAATAAGCTTAAAAGATGAATAGTACTAATAGGTCTAATATAGCGACTATTTCAAAACGGAGAAAGTAAGTTAACTATGAGTCCATCTCATGATGATACGATCTCATACAGCACTTATTATTATTATTATTAATAATAATAATAATAATAATAATGCGTCAAACTCGCCTTAATTTGATTCTTCTTTTGATAGTAACCGTTACTAATTACTATCCCCCTCCATCATACACCTCTTCATTTCTATTTCTCCATCAATTAATCCTTACTCATTTCATAGTCATTTTATTGTGACTCTTAACTACTACTTTTTTTTAATAGTATCTGATTCATTAATAAAGAGTCGTATAACATTTACAGTAGACATAAAAATTAGCAAATACCTAACAACTTTAAATAAAAATAATTCAAAATTAACAAAACTACAATCGTTATGTATGAGATCTGATAATTCTTAACTACTACCCTTAGCTCAATCAACTCCTTTGTATTTTTCTAAAAAAAATAAAAATATAAATACAAAATTTTTCTAGTACAAGGTGGCTAAGGAAGGATACAACCTAGAGGGCAGAAAGCGAGAATCAAACTCAGTACTTAACCAAAAAAATTAGTAATGCTCCAATTAAAACGAAACTTAATTCTCAATTGCAAATATAAAACATTAATTTTAAAGATTCACATATAGTTCGATGATAACATAATGACATTTTTAATAATATTAATATTTTTAATGTAAAGTTTGGAATCCCTTCTCTTGACCTACAAGATCAATATTCATTTGCGTTAGCGCAAAACCTTCCTTAAACCATGCTTAGTTATCCACTTAAAAACATTATTCAACAATTAAAATGAATTATAAACAAGAAAATATACAATCAAATTGATATATAGTATTTATATTGAAGTGGCTTTAAAGTCAAATTATAAAAAAAAGAAGACAAAATATCATATATTCTACATCTTTGCTTGAAAGTATACAATATGAATGATGATGTATTTTGATTAAAATTACATTAAAGATAAGAATAATTTCTTAAACTTTGACATTTGGCAAAGCACAAAGAGACATTTTCTATCTTACCAACATATCCATTGAGTTAGTGCCCAAAAACTATTTTAATCAACTAATTTGCATATTATTATCTTATTTAAGTTCAAAAATGGTGTTTGATTAAGAAATTTTTTGGACTCATTAATGGCTTAAATAATAATTACTATTATAGTCAAAAAAGAAATTCATGTGAAAAGATTTGAGATGGACTTCTCCTATGAGGGGTGTCAAGTTAATCCCTTGTGTGTCTCTCTTAAGTGGTCTAGTTTAGGTAAAAATCATGTCAAAGTGAATTTGCAAAAGGGTCTTGTTAGTTTTTCAATATTTTATATGATTTATTTACATAATCAAATGAAAAGCATTTCTAGAAGATTAAGTCTTGTAAAAAAAATTTAGGTTGATTTTACGGAATATATTACTGAGTTTCTCCAAAATTCACCATATACCATATGAAATGTTTTAATTCATTATATATTATTGAGCTTTCGTACGTTAGCACATAATATCATTAATGACAACTGTCGTCAGTGTGCCGTTTGTGGTAAATTATTAATTCACCATATAGGTATATGGTGAATTTTGGAGGAACTCAGTGATATATTATAAAATTTTCGTTGATTTTAAGCTTATAGAAGTGTAATTAAATTGGTGGGAATTTGAGAATCAAGTTAGAGTTATTAGTGTGTGGGTGAAGGTTGGTATGACTAATCTAAAAAAATTGTATGAAATCTACTAAATCAATACAATATCAATGTCAGATTTAATCTTAACAATATCGAGTTGGCTACTTGAACTACATCTACTAAAAATCGACCAGGTTACGCATAATATGTCAACTATTTCATAAGTCAAGCCATTTGCTAAGAAGTGGCAAAAAAAAACAAAAAAAATGACAAACTAGCAATCAAAGAATGAGTTATAAGGGAAATTTGATCTCTCTACGGTACTGAAACACAATTCGATACTTAATTCACCTTTTAAATTCGTTATTCACTCGTAATGATTCAAAAATAGCCAAAAATCAACCACAATTCACTTTTCTCGATTTGCAAGGCGATTAGGGAATCATGTGATGCTGATCTCTAAAGGCTAAAGAAAAGAAATACGTGTTTGGCAAATTAGCTTATTGAGCATCTATTTTGGTGTAAATAGAGGATTGGGTGGTCAAACCAGCTAATGCTAATGTTTGGTGAACTAGCTGGTTGAAACAACTTATTGGTATGAATAAGCTGTTTTTGAACAAGCTGCTCATAACAACGGGTTTAAAATTAGCTGGTCAAACCAGTTAATAAAATCAGCTGGTCAAACCAGTTAATAAAATCAGCTGGTCAAATCAACTACTATAATTAGCTATTAGCTACCAGCTACCAGCTGTTTGCCAAACACCCTCATAGTGTTTTTCTCAAAAATTTCAGTTAAGTTAGATGCTTAATTATTTTCTGTAAGATGAAAACCCTCTAAACTAAAAGCAGTAATCTTGTGAGCTATGTTCCATTGCCATACCCTGCTAAATTATGTCTGCTTCTGTCAATGTTCCTGAATCATCGACGTCTAGATTCCTGAAACACTCCATTAGAACACTAACATCCTCTTCAGTAATCTTCTCCATTTCTTTTAGTTTCTGTATAATAAACTCTGCAGCACTGCACCAAATTTCAAATAACTATTAGCAATAAAAGACCAGCACGAAGTCATTTACCAAACACACCCAACGACTGTTAGAGTATATAACATACCCTAGAGCCTCAATCATCAGCTTAAGTTTTTGGTTGAATTGGTTCCTTGACATGGTATCAGAGGCCGCGTAACAAGAGGTCACAAGTTCAAATCTCAACCACCCCTCATTTAAAATGGAATATTTAACGCTATGTATGAAGAGGGCATATGATGCATCCACATTTTTAGCCCAAAGGTCTCTCATGTGAGGGAGCGTATTAGAGTATATAACATATCGGGGCCTCAACCATCAACTTAAATTTTTGATTGAATTGGTTCCTTGACAACGTGTTAAAAGAACCAACTCAACCAAAAGCTTAAGCTGCTAGTTGCTTATATACTCTAACAAGCCCCACACATGAGAGTTCATTGATAAATGAGGGGGTGATTGAGATTCGAACCAGTGATCTCTTGTCACGTTGCCTCTGATACCATGTCAAGGAACCAACTCAACCAAAAGCTTAAGCCGATGATTAAGGCCTCAAGATATATTATATAATCTAACGCAACGACTGACCTGACGACATTGTCATGATCAAGGTCAGCAGCCTCAATATCATCCAAAGTAAACTTCCTGCTAAGAACCCACTTCAACAAACTCCTCTGCCTCCTCTCTGTATAAACTTCAGTCATATAAAAAAAGAACTGACCTAAACATATAGTGCTACTCAATATCCAAAACACCCCAAAAACTCTGCCCTTAACCGTCCCAAAACTCTCATCCCCATATCCTAGTGTTGTAATTGTTGCACAAACACAATAAAACGCATCAGTAAAACTCATTTCTTCATGACCCATCAAAAACAAAGTCCCAAAAATCATTAGCAGCACGAGAACAATCGAAGCCATAGTGAACTTGTACACGGTCTTATTAGTTTCGACTTGTTTGAGTAGCTCGACAGGAGTCACCTTATCGCGGAGATGAAAAGCCTTAGCCACAAGTGCTTCGTTTTTCTCGACAATGTAGTCAGCCGCCTTGCTTAAAACCATACCAACAATGATCATACCACTAAACACAAACAAACAGGCAAGTAGTTTAGCTAGTGTAGTGGCAGGAACAAGGTCTCCATACCCAACAGTAGTCATAGTCACTATGCAGAAATAGAGTGCATCGACAATTTCGTTTGTTTTCTTGCCCTCGAGCTGACCTCTCATCAGGACAAAGGTAAGTGTTCCTGCACCGAGGTATATGGTTAAGGCGAGGAATACTTGTAGAAGGATCGGTTTCTTGGTGGGCGACTGCAATTCAGGGGAGGGCTTGTTCTGTGACCCGGGTGTAGTTTTGGTTCGTTGGAATCGTCTTCTTGTGAGCACATTGTTTTGTTCATTGTGTTTTGTTGCAAGATCATTTATAGGGTTTTCGAGTAATGGGGTTTTAGTATTGTCTTTTTCAGCCATGGGAATCGAGTGTGTTTTCTGCAGCCTGTGAAATTAATGGCCAGTTCATGTTAATCTTATGTTTATACACAAATACTTTTGCAAATTAAGTTGAAAATTATCTAATTTAACAATGGATTTCATTACTAATTCCTAAATGTTCTTGATTAGTAGAAAACTGTTATGTTTGTGTATCAAGTGTCCTTCAAGAACAGGATCATACAAGGAGGTTTAAGGATCTGTATGGAGAACAAAACCCATATCTTGCTTTTAATGTGACTATCACTTGATGACACTGGCGGATTCAAGGAAAAAAAGTCGTGGGAGCACAAATTACGAGTCTTCATCATCATCATACCCAGAGTATCCCACTCATAGAAAACTATGGTCAGGGTTTGGGGAGGGAAGAACGACGGCATCTCATATTCATAGAGAAGAGTGCGATCGAGCACAAATTACGAGTAAGTATAGAAAACGTTCAATCCAAATATACACACAGAAAATTATCATAAAAATGTATCACTAGTTATAATGTTTTTTGAACTCGGTACCCTTAGGGCGGGTGCAATGCTAGATTGCACCAGGGCAGGGTAATTTGTGAAAAAAACATTTGGCGTTAATACATGTAGGATTGATGAATTCTCAAACATTAGTAATTTCAAAAAAATCATCTTAACAAGACGAAGGTCTATATCATGGTTGAATTCTCGATATATGTCATATTCTATCAATTAGGTCAAAAACATATTATGTCATATTCTATCAATTACGTCAAAAACATATGTAATCTCAACTACGTATTTAGAAACATATTAACATCACCATATAGTTATAGCTTATAATCCCTATTGCAAGAACATGAATCATTCAAACAAAATTAGTATAAAAGAAATACCCATGACCCATTTAATATAGTATTTGTCATTATCGATGACTAGAGTTTTGCATGGAATAAAATTAGGAAAATAAGAAATTCACCTCTTAAAAACTAATTTGAATAAACCACGTACAAATTCGTAATTCTTTTCCCCATTTGTATAATTGAGGGCTCTTCTTCATTACGAAGGGAGGGAGATCTAGGGGGAAATATAAGATCTTTAGAGGAAGAAATATGGTCCATATATGGATCTTCATCAAATTTAGAGTTGTAAAGTTTTTTGTCATTATTTTTTTTTTAGTAATTTTGTTTTTGGTATTAATATATATGGTAGGGGAAACTCCTAGGCTCCTATTGGGCATATGCATAGCCCGCCCAAAAGCCTTGGATTTTGTTAATCTTATGGGATTCCTCATCTATCATCCCCTCTAAAAAAAGTACCTAAATTTTGGTACACTCAATTACTCACCCTACTAAGGCACTAAATATGGAATGCTAACGCTGTCTGTTTCATTTTAAATGTTTTATTACTTTTTGCACAGTTAACAATTTACTAATTTAATACTTAATAGTGGTAATTGTGTTTAACTAAAATTTATAAAAACTAGAAATTAATAAACCTTATGTTGAGACGAATCAAACAAAATCTCATTTGACTATGTTTAAATGCATGAATTAAGAATAAAATACAAATTAAAAGTGATCGATGAATAGTAACCCAAAAGTAAATGAAACATTTGAAAAGAAACGAAGAGAATATAATTTAATTTTATATATGATGAAAATGTTCAATCAAACAAACATACAAGTTGAAAATGATTAAATTTACTGGACTTTTTCGAAAAGATTGACAATTGGACGTGGACGGTTTGAATCTTCAATCTTCATATACAGAGAGTAAACTCATAACTACGTTTATGGTTAGTGATAAAAAAAATCACCACATATAAAGATCGCTACCATGTTATACTACACTTTATAGCTGCCTAAATTTTATTGGATAAGTTAAAGTTTGAAGCTTTTAGGGAAAAACTTTTTACCCATACTACTTTTTTTCCTTAAAATTACGCTAGTCAAACAAGTCAACTGAACCGACTAACGGCGAATTGTGATTTGGCTAACACCTCCGAAGTCCTCGGTGGTAACCCTGCCCATATTTCCTCTATTTCGTCAACTACGGCCTTCTCCAAATTAAGGCATCAGTCTGAAGTCTGAACCCTCAAACCGACCAGTCTGTCGCCATTAAAATCGAAAGCAAAGATACAAAGCATAATTCCAAGGGTTATAAACTGATTTCCCTCTGGTATCCTTTGAATCCTTCAACTAATTTGCTTTTATTGATACATTTTTACAAGATTGAACCTGTTTCTGCCTGTTGTTCTTCCTCGTTTCTGCTCTTTAAATTGAATTTTCATGTCACAATTATGTCATAAGTTGTAATTTCCCATTTGGGTATCTCTTGTTTCAAGATTCGAACAAATTGAGATTTGTTATAGTGCATCATTTTTCCTACGTTTTTTTTCTTGTTGAAAATGGCTGCAATTTGAATATTTGTGGTAAATTCGAACGTAGTGATTCCAATGTCTGGTAGGAATAATTTATGGCTGAGAAAACAGAACTGCCCATGTGGAGATTGGAAATGTTATATTACTTATGATGCACAAACTGATGAGACATCATTTACATCTCAAGTAAGCATTAAGAATGAAACAAACCAATTATTTGAGGACATGATTGACCCTTATGTTGGAATGGGGTTTAAAACTGATGTTGATGCTTTTGATTATTATGGGAGTTTTGCTAGGAAGAATGGGTTTTCGATTAGGAAAGAACGGTCGAGGATAAGCCCTCAATTGGGCATTTATAAGAGAGATTTTGTTTGTTATCGTTCTGGTTTTGCATCTTCTAGGAGGAAAGCCTCTAGTGAGCACCAGAGGGATAGGAAGTCTGTGCGATGTGGTTGTGATGCGAAAATGTTCTTGTCTAAGGAAGTTGTTGATGGGGTTTCTCAGTGGTTTGTTGTTCAGTTTAGCAATGTTCATAACCATGAGTTGTTAGAAGATGATCAAGTTCGTCTTCTTCCTGCTTATCGTAAAATTCAGGAGCCAGATCAAGAGCGCATCCTTTTGCTCTCGAAGGCTGGATTTCCTATACATCGTATAGTGAAAGTCTTGGAGTTGGAAAAAGGAATTAATGGAGGGCAGCTGCCTTTTCTAGAGAGAGATGTTAGGAACTTTGTTCAGAATCGGAAAAGAATGGCTCAAGAAAGTGATGCTTTACTTTCTGAGAAGCGAGATAGTGAAATGTTGGAACTTTTAGAAGCTTGTAAAGCCCTTAAAGAAACTGATGAGAGCTTTACCTATGATTACTCTATGGACGGGAATGATAAACTGGAAAATATTGCCTGGACCTATCGAGACTCTCTAATTTTGTACTCTATGTTTGGTGATGTTGTCCTTTTTGATACAACGTATCGGTCAATCACGTACGGTATGACTTTTGGTGCATGGCTTGGCATTAACAATCATGGAAATGTCATTCTTTTTGGTTGTGTCTTGCTGCATGAGGAATCATCCTCTTCGTTTTCATGGGCTATACAGGTTTCTTTTTTGTATTTAACCTCATTTGTATTCAATGAATTTTCATGTCGTTTGAGTCCCTATCTTTGCAGTATATTCTAATTTTGATCAGATATTATGTTTTTCTTCTGTTTCATGGAGTAGACTTTTCTGCAATTTGTTGATGGAAAGTGCCCTCAAACAATTCTTACTGATATAGATACTGGGCTTCAAGAGTCAATAAGGAGTGAATTACCTAGTACAAAACACATCATTTCTGTATGGTATATTCTGCCTAAGTTATCCGGTTGGTTCTCTCTTCTTCTTGGGTCAAGTTTTGCTGACTTTAGGTCTGAGTTTGATATGCTATACCGCATGGAAAGTACTGAGCAGTTTGAGTTTGAATGGACTCAGATGGTTGCTCGATTTGAACTGGAGTCCGAGAAACATTCTAGTTTATTATTTTCATTGAGAGAATCCTGGGCATTATCTTATGTTCGAGGCTATCTTCTTGCTCAGATGGCAACATTAGCATATTCAAAATGCGTAGATATGTTCTTAAAAGGCATAATCAACAAACAACCCTGTTTATGCAGCTTTTTTGAACGGGTATAATGAGAAACCTCTTCATGCTTTTGAGCTTGCATTGATTTGAAGCTATGAAATGATTCAATCTTTTTATGGTTTTCTAGATCAGCCACGCTAGAAGTATACAAAGGCAGGCATACCCCGATATGCGAAGTATACAAACGAGGACATGCGTGCCTATTGAAGAGCATGCTCGAAATATCCTCACTCCCTTTGCTTTCGGTGTGTTTAAGCAAGAGTTGATGCTTGCTATGCAGTATGCAGTTTCTGAGATGGCTAATGGTTCTTGTCTTGTTCAACACTTCAAGAAAATGGATGGGGAGCGCTTTGTAATATGGATACCAGAAGGTGAACAAATCCATTGTTCCTGTAAGGAGTTTGAATCTTCTGGAATTCTATGTAGGCATGCTCTTCGAGTATTCATAGCAAAGAACTACTTTGAACTGCCTGAAGTATACTTTTCTAGAAGATGGCAGAAAATTCAATATGATGACCAACCGGTTCAAATAAGCAAAGATGAGTGGTTTCAAGAATTTCATGATCTCACGTCAACTCTATTTACCGAATCATTGGTAACAAAAGAAAGATTTGATTTGGTACAAAGAGAACTTAGTAAAGAGCTTCTAAGACTTATTAATGAGGTTAGAAGTATGCCTGCGAATGATGAAGTTGGATAAATACTACATGGTCATTCCGTGACTAAAAGATGACGGCCCTTTTACAAAAATAGATCAAAGATAAGGTGTTTTTGAAAAGGATGAATGCACCATTTGTTGAGCATCTATTTCTGCCTTTGGTTCATGCTTTTCTCAGTTTATCTGTAAAAGACATAGCTGATGTGAAGAACAGGAAAATATGGTGGAGGCATCTGAATTTTGATTTAACATTTTTGTAAGCATGGATGACAGATGTACGCAATCTTACCCTTGTTGGTGATTACTAAGAGGTTGTTTTCCGAATTTCCCTTAGTAACAAATATGATTTGCAACTTCAAGATGGAAGGAAGAAGTGGAACATGATTGTTCAGCAAAAAAAAAAAAAAAAAAAATCAAAACTCTTGTATCTTTCTTCCGTTGTAAAAAAATCGTTTTAGTTGATATATAGACCAATGCCTAATATTGGAAATATGTATTCTTACGAATTTTCTGATGTGAGATCTTGGGATTTGTCTTCAACTATATTTGCTTTAACGTCTTCCTAACATTGAAATAGACAAGCAGATGATATAAGCAGAATGTTCAAATTTATGTAATCCAGCGGCCCGTTTGGTAGGTGGTAATAAACCACGGTAATGAGAATGAAAAACTAGTGTAATTTTGGTTGAAAAATCTCTTGGCTACCTTAATGGTCATGCTTGACAACCTTCAATCATCTCATTTTGTTCATGAAATTCATTCCAATGCATTACCAATGGGAGAGGTGGTATAAGGTGGTAATGGAAATTTGTGAACAAAATTTTTTTGTGATCAAAGTTTCATTGCCATGGGAATGACATGAAAGTTTTTATGAAATTTTACACTATAAATCATTCCTATTACCACCATTTAGTACCACTAACCAAACGGGCCGCTAATGCTTGTGGTTTGGCACTAGTTTTGTTCTTGGTGCCAAAAGCAATAAACAAACACCTAGCAAATAAAATTCTCTCTTCAATGATGCTCCGGGAAGTAGTGTCGATCCTTGAAGTGCTTCCCAGTCAAATATTCCTTTCAATCCAAAGGCTTTGGCGGGCAGCAGCTTTTAGCTTATTATGCAACTCCTGGCTCAAGCGAAATTATCCCTGTAGGCTGCTTGTGTCAGGTACTTTCTAAGCTGTGCTCTTAAGATGATACTTTTTCATACTTGATTATGGGATGATCAATCGGCACTTTGTTTCTTCCAAACCAATGGGGGAAAATTTATTCTTGATGTATTACTAAGTTCTTGATGTCTTGTACAGTTACAGTGGAGTCAGGACTGTATGTATTGTGCTAAGTTTTTATTAAGTATATATTATATATAGAGAGTTTCGGATTTGTTTGATTTAAACCTTTGTTATTTTGTCTGGAACACTATATGAAGTTTATTAATGTCTTTTGTATGGAAAAATGGAGAACAAAAAAGTAATTTCTTTTTGAAGATATCTTTTAAGTTATTTGACTATAGGAAACTGAATAAATAAGAAATAGGAAGTTTATTATTCATAAACTATGTTCCTGTTTTGATTTTGATAGGTTCACTCTGCTTATCCAGTTATCCTGATCCCTGACAAAGTATGTCGTTGATTGTAACATATTATTTGCATACCAAAACAAAGATCTTTCTCGTTCTCTCGTTGATTTTTCTTTGTTTAGATAGCCGACCTCGGATTTTGAGATTAAGACTTTGGTGTCGTTGTTTTATACTGTCTTGTTGATTTTTTTTGTTGGGTTCCCGCATTTTCATCTGTTGCTGATAACCTGATTGTATCTGCCCTGACTCAATTTATCAAGGATTAGAATGAATGATAAACTGACAAGGAACCCAATGAAAGCAGACGACTTGGAATCCGGGATAAACATAAGCTCAATCTCTCTTAACTTATGGTTCTGCCCACTTTACTCCAATTTAGCCTTGTTAATCCTGTAGACCTTTGTCGATCCTCCCCACCATTGTGGAATTTCCCCTTCGTCCTGTACTACTTTGGCTACTAGTGTCAGACAGTAAGAAATCTTGCAATTTTGTGAAATTATACTAATTTAGTCCCCAATGAAATTTCAATCTCACACCAACTTGTGTTGAGACGAAATGGAGAGTCAGACTGATATAGCTTTTCCTATTCTGTTCTAATTACAGCTGTATAAATTATACTGCAAATGAAAACTCAAACAACAGTACAGCATATCGTTTATATCACATTATCGTTACTGCATTGTAAAAGGTTTTTAAGCTACCGTGAGACAACAACAAACCATGCGGTGGACTTTGTCAAGTTGCGGATTTGTTACGTTTCTGTGTTCTATCTCCTTCTAGATCACCCTTTGGAATCTTGAGAGGGGTCTGCATTTAGCAGGTAAGCCATTAATTTTGCTGGGTTTATTTTCTGCATAATTATGGAGAGGCCCCATTGGTTATTTGCTTGCAGACTTATTTCATTATTGATAAAGATTGTAGACAATGAAAAGGATAATGTGTTAGTTTCGGACCACAGAAGTGTAAGAACCTGATGGAGTCGTTATCATAGTCCATACAGTATGTATCTGGTAAAAGACAAATTGCCATATCCTTTTGTTGTATATCATTACTTGAATGCCTTTTTTATGTAGAAGAAATATCATGATCCCCTGGTTCAAGTTTTTTGGGGGTATTGAATTTTTAGCTGATTTTATCACGAGTGTAAGAACTAAGCTCTTCTATGAACGGGATATACCGAGTATAATGATAATGCAAGAACCAAGCTTACTTTAAGTCGAAAAATCAAGTTATCGTGAATTAAGTGATGCACCAGTTATTGTGCACCCTTTTTTAATATTTCATTAACAAGTTCACACTCTCGGTCTCCACTCTACTTAATCACATTCTCTGTTAGTTTAAGGTTGATAGATGCTATTTTAGTGTGCACTAGCGGCCTGTTTAGTAGGTGGTGTTGAACGGTAGTAATGAGAATGAAAACTAGTATAATTTTGATTGAAAAATCTATTGTCATCTTGATGGTTATGCTTATCTAACTTCAATTATCTCATTTTCTTCATAAATTTCATTCCAAAGCATTACCATTGGGAGAGGTGATATTAAGTGGTAATGCAAATTTGTAATTTGTAAACAATTTTTTTTTTTTTGTAATCAAGTTTCATAACCATGGGAATGACATGGAACTTTTGATGAAATTTTACACTATAAATTATTCTCATTACAATCGTTGAGTACCACTAACCAAACAGACCGTAAGTCCATGCAAGACCAACCCTTTTAGACGCGGTTTACTATTACTTGGTTTGAACAGACAAAGATGGGAATCCGGGACTGTTTGCAGATTAAAATAGTTTGTAATACTCAATTATGAGGATGCATAGGTAAATAACGATTATTAAAAAGTAGTAAATCACTCTTATGTATTTGAAGTTATATTTTATCTTTTTCTTATTTTGTTTTTATATATTTTTTGTTTTTGTGTTTATTTGCAAGTAACTGTTTAGAATTTTCTACTCAATTATTGCTGTAAATCCAGTTACACTTTTTATCAGAATCTGCTACATGTGGAACATACACATGACACGTGTAATCAGTTGATTGCATTCAGATTACTTTGCTCCTAACTGTTTCAGTTAGCCTTTCTCTGTTGATTCCTTTCTAGTGTTTTCTACAAACAGTATTATACCTAACTCTGCTTGTATCCTTTTTTGAGTGGTATGGAGAGAAGGTACACTTGGTTGTATTTCATCATTTGACTTTGAATTATTATACATTTTAATATAATGACTCGTTATTTTACGTGCGTTCCTTATTTATGCAAAGTCGTAGATGATTTTTCTATTAAGAATACATCGGAAATACTTTCTTGTTTTTTGAAAGGTAAAGTTGTAAAGACATGACCCGCTTAACTCTGCCTAAATGAAAGCTACATAATAGCATTGGAGTTGATTACGTAAGACTTCTTAATACCATTAAAATAGTAGAATACTTATTTACTACGGAAACCGACAACAAGAGAGAGTTTACAATTTAGGCCTGGTTTATTTGAGTAAGATTCTATAAAGGTAGAATAGTGTAATATATAGAATAGAAGAATGGTAACAGAGTTGATTCGGCACACACAGAAGTTGGTGTTCACCCCACTCTATACGGGTATGAGGTATCCTAAATATCCATAATTAGCAAAAAGTTGCACAGTACATGGGATGTTATGAATGATGATTAACTGATTATTAAGGCAATCATTCTGAGATGTAAAGTAACACAAAACTTTGGGGAAAGTCATCAATGGTCTGCCACTGCCTTGCAAAAATTAAATCTACATTAACAAAGGAGTAATTTGTCTTCTTTTCCCTTAAAAACTCCTAGAGATGACAAAAAGAAATTCCGGTACAAGCAAGGCAAAAGACTATAACTGTGCATAATTTGCTAAAAGTAGCACTAAAATGATAATTATGTCAAATCATTGAGAATAATGAAATCAAAACAGAAAAATTGTTTTTGGTGGAAGGAAGCAGAGGGAAAGAAAGGAGAGGGATTTAAAGGGATGAAAGATTCGTTATTTGGATAATAACAGGGGAGGGAAGGATTTTGAAGGGAACAGATCAATAATTTTTGCTATGGTTTCAAATTCTTCAAAGTTAAAAAGATGTCAAGGGAAAACTCTCGTCTTCCTTAATTTCCCTTCCTTCCTCCTAAACGAACAATATTTTTCATTGCTCTTTCTTTCCTTTCACTTTCTCCCCCGTCTCCTTCCCTTCCTCTCTTTTATGTTAAAAATTATTATCCAAACATATGGTAAAGGAGATAATAAATCAATAATATTGAGAAATCTATAGAAACTTGTTATTTTCACTAACTAGTATTAATATTGTTAATTCTCAATTATGTAAACACTAATCCTTTTCACCATTCAAACTTCTAGAACTTGTATTGACTATTAACATTAAACCTGGATTACTGACTAATGTAATTCTAATTTTGATATATTCTTGCACTTAATTGCACTTTCCTGTATAATAAAAAAAGGTGGGAAAGATCATTAAGGCAAGGTCAAGCAGCAATGACTTGCTGTTGTTGAGCTTCAAGTTTAAGTTCTTCCTTCATTTTCCTTATGAACTCCTCAATCTTCTTATTCAATTCTTCTGTATTGCTTGCAGGTTCTTCATTTTCCGCGTCATCTTCATCTCCTCGTACAATCAATTCATTTTCTTCGTTAATTTCTTGCTCGATTTCTCCTCCATAAACCCGATCATCTGTTTCTGTCAGTCGTTCCAAATCTTGTGCTGCATCTTCTTCTGCTGCTTCGTATAAAGGCGACACAGATTCTGAACTTTGCATCATCACTATCTCTGAACGAATCTCATCGGATTCAGACTCCTCAATGATCTGATACTCTGAAAACGAACTGCAGGAAGCTCGGGTTGAACCAGATTTTCCAGCAAGAAAGATGAGAATACCATTGCAAAGAAGAAACATATACTTCCTTTCGAAGGATTGAGTGAGGAACGAAAGAAGCTGAAACGTCGAGAAATAATACGAGTAAGAATGGAGGAAGGAGAGTCCTGTGAAGAAAGAAAGGAGAAAAGAGAATAAAGATAGTGATAGCAATAACAGTAAGGCTTTTCTTAGATAGTAATGTTTAAACTTGCTTCTTATGGATGCTGATATGTTGTTTTCATCAAGGTTTAAAGCATCATTTTCATGGTGCATTTTTCCAAGGCAATAGGAAGAGATTAAAGGGTTGGGGTTATAAAAACTTTGGTGATCCTTTCCTTTTTTGGCTAATGAGTGTAAGACTTTCTTTATATAGAGAGAAACCAATATTAAAGGGAGGATTGAGGTTATAAAAACAGGGTCGGGTAGTTTTGAAATGCAACTGTGTAGGGTCCAACTTATGAAGTATTCAAATTGAGTTAATCTTTATAATTAAATTAGTATTAGCATAAGTAGCATCTAGTATAAATCGAACTTGTGGTATTAGAATTCTTAGCTAAGTGTATGACTAAGTGCTTTTTTTATTTTTCGCTTAGGGCCTAACGATTGTCAGGAACAGCACTGCGTTGAGCAATAGGCTCGTACTTAATTTAGGTTCGGGTTTGTCTAAGTTATGATTCAGGTCATTTGACTAAAAACTCTATTAATATTAAATTGTGTGATCAAACAGAATTGATTCTGTATAGATGTTGAATGTTGATTCAAGTTGCTTTTGAAGGTTCTAGTTACACAAATTGCAACAGAAAAGGTTAATGGAAGTGCTTTGATTATTGTTTGGTTTTATTGGCGTATTTTTGATTTTGATCATAAATCAGAGGTAGAGTCCAGAAGTTGTTATGGACCCCATTTAACACATTAATCAAATTAATTTATGGCTATTTATTGCATCTGTTTGGAATATATATTACGACCATAAAACATAATATTTCACGTAATTTGACACAAGTACAGAGGCAAATTCAAATAAAAAAGAAAAAAAGCAATGTCAAGTAATAAAATTAGTTTATAAAGTTGTATATATTTAAATTAAAGTTTTCACAGAAATGTTTTTAATTAAAAAATTGTCTTTCTAAGTTCATATTCTTTGAGTATATTACTTGAAAAATTAATTCCATAAAAAAAAGTCTTGCATAAAAAAATTAATTTAAACCAAATTAGTATATAAAAACAATCAAAAAAATTTGAACTAGATAACGACTTTGGTAAATATCGTGTATGGACTTAACTCACACTAAAATAGTAAGTATATTTAATTTAATTTTTAAATAGTAAAATCAAGTAATTTAAGTAAAAATAATACTCCCTCCTATTCAGCCTAAATGTCTCATTTGGTTTTTTCACACTTGCTGAGGTAATATTTTAACCCTTAATATCTCAAATTATTCTTAATTAAAAATTATAAAAATTTGATATTAATATTCCTTGTATTGAGACGAATCAAACAAGATCCCACATGACTATGTTTTAACTTATAGATTAAGAGTAAAATACAAATTAGGAATGATGACTGAATAGTGCCAAAAAACTAAATGAGACATTTAGGTTGAATAGGAGGTAGTACAATATTAAATTGTGCACATTACTCACTGTAGATTAACTTCATTTAAGACTTACCGACGACTTTGCTACTTTTTATATGCTTTAAATTTAAATTATAAGAAACTACCTAATTTATATACCTTTTTTAAAAAAACTACCTTATATAAAAATTTTTGCAAAAAACTACCTTATATAATACAATTCTTTGCAAAACACTACATTTTACTGATTTTCGTCAGTTGACTGTTAACATTAACGTTGACCTGCACAGAATTGTATTATATAAGGTAGTGCTTTACAAAGAATCATTTTATATAAGGTAGTGTTTTGCAAAAAATTGTATTATATAAGGTATTTTTTTGTGCAGATCAACGTTAATGTTAATTCCTTATAATTTTTCCTTAAATTAATTGAATTTACCTTTATTGAAGTAAAATAATTTTTGGTACACATATTTATGGACGTTTAATTATAAATTACTTATTTAGGATTGAGAGCAATTATATCCCCTAATTTATACTTCTACAAACTTATTTTTGAAGGTTATTGATTTATACAAACTGTATTGTCAAATAATTTATAAATTTGGGAAGAAAATATATATTCTATATTTAAAGATTATATAATCATCGTAAATGGAAAATTTAGTATATTGGTTACAACATTGCCATAAATATTTTACGAAACCTTATTATATATTCCAATTCCAATACATTGTAATTATTATAATTATAATTACCGTCATTATTCATTTGTTCATTATAGTTTTTTCAAATAAAATAATTTAATTAAAACTAGAGAAGTTCAACCATGAACGCAATATTTTATGTCGTTTTGCACTTGTTTTTGTGCAACTATGCTCTCTCTTTTAGGGCAGGTATATCCTTCTAATTTCTAATGCTTAAATCTAAACTTTATTCTTTGATCTTTGCCATATTATTTTTTTGCTTTTAAAATTTTTAATTAGACTATACAAAATGATTTTTTAAATATATAAATTTAATACATGATATACGTGTATATATATATGACTATATGAGTATATGACCTAACGTGCAATTTTACTGATTTACTTCGTTACAATTAGAGGTGTTCAATGGGGCGGGTCGACCCAACGGGTTAAGGGTCGGGTCACATTTTGACGGGTCATTAGCGGGTCGGGTCAATAATGGGGCGGGTCATTAACGGGCCTTGGTGTAAAGAGCCGGGCCGGGCCGGGTCGGATAATTATAAATATTAATTGCGGAAAAAAAATTAATTACTTTTTTTTATTTTTTAAAATATTATTATTATATACATAAGTAAGTCGACCCAATGGGCCATAAAATATAATAAAAAAAGCTATTCTATGAACTTTTTTAAAAAGGGTCAAAGAGGGTCAAATTTAAATGGACTTGACCCGGCCCGGCCCATTTATCATTTGACATGACCCGCCCCGCCCCGGCCCATTTAAATTTTGACCCGACCCGTCCCGCCCCGCCCCGTTGAACACCTCTAGTTACAATCAATTGTTTGAGATTTTTGAACTTTTTTATTAGTATGATTACAACTTAAAAATTGACTTTCATTAACTTTGATATAATTAGTTATACGTTTAGATGTTAAACATGTTTAGAAGCTCCTATGATTAACGATACATGCAGGGCTGGACCGATTCGGAGCAGGAGACAAAGCATGTTCCGAAGACGAAATAACAATATACCAATCAGTTTCAAGACCATTACCAAGCGGAATTCCCACATACACAGTTGTGATCGAGAATGGGTGCATGAGCGGATGCACCATAACCAAACTCCATCTAAATTGCGACGGGTTCAGTTCCGCTAGGCTTGTGGATCCATTTGTGTTTCGAAGGATCCGTTTTAATGACTGCCTTGTTAACGATGGAAAACCCATTCCTGCATCTGGTCTTATCAGTTTTCAGTATGCTAATACTTATCGTTACCCACTCTCCGTTGCATCCTTTGTTTGCAACCCATAAATTACTCTTAATAACTTATTATAGAGTACTATCTATATTTTGTTCTTAATTCCTTTATTATTATTAAGGATAATGATATTTACAGCCCTTAGGGTTGTACATAAAAGTCAACAAATTTATTTTATCATTATTAATTTTAAGTTTTTAAGAGAATCTAATCTAAAAATTGGTAAACAATTAATATTTTATATGATGATTTTTAAGTTTCCAAGAAATAATAAATGATAAAATAATAAAGTATAATTAATTGCTTATATTTTCAAAGCAAAAATAATATTAAATTAAATGTAAGATTTCTTTTTATATACAGCCCTTAGAGTTGTATATATCATTTTCCTATTATTAATTATATAGAATTTAATTTTCGGATTTAGGTCTCAAAAGTACGAGCAACGTAAATGATCGTTAATTTGAGCTTTTAATTTCAAGGGTTCTTAACCATGTGTGTTTTTGATTTTTTTTTATCGGTTTTTTTAAATCTATGCACCAGGTTTTATATAGGTTTAGACAATAAAATACGTAGTTATTTCAAATTTTTCTCTAAAAAATATGAGGAAAATTACCGTGAATAATACAATTTTTTGTTAACTTCCCTACAATAATGACGTCTCTTAAGTTCAGCCCATTGAAGCTTAATTTAACTAAAAGCTGATATTGGATTGACCAAATTAAGGACGATCTCTCAAAGAGATCGCCTTTCACAAGAATTTGTGATTATTTTATTAATACCTTTCCTCTCATCAAACACTACAACAAATTTAATTTTTGGCGACATTGGATTTTGTGGCATTAAAAAAATGCCACTAATTTATTTTTTAATGTAATAGTTATTGGTTTTTATTCAATGTTTCATTATAAAGTGATTTAGCGACACTTTATCTGGTCTTTCGTGACATATGTAATTGTTACTACAGTCTATTCACTAGATCCTATGTCGCAAAAAGTTTTTTTGTGTGATTTTTTAATATCCTACTAAAGGGTCTAATAAATGTCACTAAATCATCTATATATACTATTAGCAATTTGAAATAGCAACGTTTAAATTAAGTATTGCTAAATATATATCCCACTAAAAGCAAATTATGTTGTAGTGAAACAAAACTAATTATATTAATTAAAGGAACAATTAACCAATTATTTTATTAAAGTAATGATAAACTTGTACAATATTGTATGATTATTTATGAATAATTATGAATTAAATTCCACAATTAACACATAGACATGTGTAGCCACTCCCAGGAGGTTGGTTTTCGATGCATTCTCCAACTCCTTTGTATGTTTCAAAGCATTTTTGTTTACACGTACTAAGTTCACATTCTCCAGGTATTACTAGTGGACATTTTGCTCCTACTGCAACTTCCATCACCATTGCTACCAAATTAAACAATATATAAATAAATTGTGTTAGTTTTAATTTCTAATTATCATTAAAAAAAAATTGTATAACAATATAAATTGTGTTAAACAGCAATATAAGAAGAAAACTAATTATTTATTGAGACCGTCTCACCATGAAACGGTCTTAATTAGGTCAGCCCAAATTCTTTAGAAAAAAAACTGTTCCTAATTGTATAATTTAAATTTCATTGTTTTTAATGTTTTTTGCTAACGGGTTGCTTGTATGGGCCCGTCTCACGGTAAGACGGTCTTCCACAAGACTTACTTTACGAAGAAATTATAGTTTAAAGCCAACTACTAAAACAACCATAACAACGACATTTAAGATGAGATTTTAAGAGGTTTGGACTGATATACACAACTTTATCCTAGTTAAATTATTTCAGCGTAAAGTCTGTCTACAACTTTCTCCCTGTGCAAAAAAATAATTGAGTAAGAATCCTTCATTTCAAAGCATGTGTCACATTTATTTTTACACAAATTTTAAGGAAACTATGTTAATTGATAAAAAAAAACAAAATAACTAGGGCATCTTGTGGCCGGAGCTCAAATAAATATGAACCATAAATAATTTTCTAAATAAAAAAATAAATTTCTTTTTTATTATAGCGAAATTTCAAAAATAGTAAGGGAAATATATCAACAAAAAAAGACATACATATATTGGTATATTATACCTGAAAAAATGAGGAAAAAAATAAGAGTGCTAGTAGCATTTTTGGCCATTTTTTGATATTTGTAAATAAAAATTGGGAAACCTTAAATTAGAAAAATTTTTCTGCTTGATGTTTTTGTTTTGAGAGGGATATTTTACATGAAAGGGATTTTATGCATATATATATATACACGTAAAGTGATGTTACATTATTTTTCTATTTAAGTAAATATTTATTATGCATGATTTTTGTTTTTAATTCTAAGAAGTAATAATATATGTGCATTTAAGAAATATTATGTAATATCATTAATTGTATGATTCGTTTTCTAGTATTAATTAGAAATATCATATATTTATGAACAATAAAATTATAGTATGATTTTTGTTACTTATTATGAGAAATATTATGTATTTACGAACTAAATGCAGTATATATCCTCAATTATATGCTTTTTGTTTCTAATTTTAAGAACTATTATGTACTTGAGGATTGATTTTTGTTTCTATTTTCAGATGATATAATATTGTCCTTATGAATCTCATTTTTCTAATTTACTTAATTTCTTGTAATAGTTAAAGAATTTTTTAATATAAGAATCGCGTTTTGCTTTTGTTGGAAAGCAAGTATAACTCATTTTTATGTAAGTTCTTAGAATCGATTATTTCATTATATTTTCTTTCTTTAGCCTGTTCTATATTTAGAATAAAAAATATTTTAATAGAATAATGATATTCATTTATCTCCTCCAAGAAAAGTGTATTGATAAAACTCCTTATGATGATCAATGAAGGAATTCAAGAACTACATTTTTGAAATTGTTGTCAATCAAATTGAATTTTTCTTATTTTCCGGTGTGTATTTAAAAAATTTTGTTTTTGTTTTCTGTTTTCTGGAAACATACACTATATAATTAAAAATTGTATTTAAGAAAAACATAGTATATTGAAATTTTTTAATACGCTGTATTTTCCAATTATATGATTTTTGTGCATCAAAAAAATTATATGATTTCTATATTTCTATTATATATTTTATTTCAATATACCCCTATTGTTTAGTTCCTTGCCTATGTAGATTAGAGTTTAACAAATGTTTTCCTGTCAGATTTTGTAGAAGTATTAATTAAGATTTTAATTTCCTGATTTGTGATTTAATCAAAAAGATTATGTTGGTGGAAGCCTTATTTTAATTCTTTGTCGGCTTTGCAGTAAGATCACTTGGAGAAGATGTCTTGTTCCTACAAAACGCACCAAGGGGTTAGAAGGGCGCGAAATGTTTTTCCGGGGACCCACTCCGACGCCCAAATCAGTACAGATCAGAGATGAATTGCCTAATAGGTCTTTCAAGGTGCACTGTGGCAACTAGGTTGATTACTACTTATGACTTGTTTAGACGTGAGGTCTTTATAATAAATTATCACAATAATGGCAATAATATTTAGTTTTTATATTTTTCTGTTGATCTGAAAATCAATGTGGGTATTTGAAATTCACTTAAGATTGTTTGTATTTAAGCTCTTAAATTCTTTGTACTTCTTTTTCTATAGTAGAAATTAGTTACCTCATTTGTGATTCTTTGATGAGTATTTATAGCTAATGATTGTGGAGCAAACATTCCTTCTCTAATCCCAAAAACATTCTCTGCATGTCTCACTCTTCTTTTAAGACGTGTTAATCTCTTAATCACTCCAAAATACTTTCTTTTGTGGTGTTTCTAGCTTCTCCTTTTAACACTCATCATAATAACCTTTGATTAATAATCTCTGCATGTCCCACTCATCATAGTGATGCTTAATGAAGGACCAGTGTCCTCACATTGCACGTGAGCTTCCCATACACTAACATTCAAAGCTTGTACGTAAAATTCTTCAATAATACTGCCAAACAATAGTTCCCAGATGACTGCTGATTAACAGTAATTTTTTCTAGATTCTGCAAAATTTAACCTCTTTTAACTGTCTTTAATCATAATAACCTTTGATTAATATTTTACACACAACATGTAACATTGGAGAAGTATATTAAACTAATACTACTATACTAGTACTAATTTGAAAAATTACAATTGGTTTTATTTGTTTATTTAATTACAAAGTAGACCAAGAAAAATAGCAAAGTAAATGATAAGACACAATTCATATACATTAACATTAAAATTTATTATTAGTGACTAAATAACAATTTTCAAGTAGTTTAGCTAACCAAAATTATTAGGTAGTTAACTAAATTCTCAATTTACTATATATAGTTCCACACAATTTTCTTATCTATAATCCATCTATATAATATACTATATAACTATGCTTAAACAATATAATTTAGGGGAAATAGAGGATAATGAACCACCATTTACTCGATCCACCGAAAATAATTTCACTTATTAGTTAATTTTTACTAAACCCACCTAGAACCTTCTTTGTAAGTCATGCAATTCAAAATCGATGATCATCGTCATAATACCTAGTATATCCTCCTGCCCATAGAAAACTACGGTCAGGGTCTGGAGAGGGAAAGACAACGGCAACTCACGCTCATAAAGAAGAGCACGGCTGCAATTCAAAATCGATGATGGTAAGTTTAATTTCGACAACTATACTCGATAGATGGGCTTATTTAAAAATAAACAATATATGAATTTATTTTCTGCAGATTAAGCGAAGATTGATTTACTATTGACAATTTTCCCTAAAATTTATTGACAATTAAGATGCCATATCGCGTAACACTTTTTTCTTACCCTCTTGTGTCTACAAGCAGAATCCCATCTGTGATAGTTCAAACAATGTACAGATTGTATTTGCAATCCGAGAAATCGAGCAAAACAAGACTATGAGACTACGACCTATCTCGCCCTCCAGGAGGAGCAATGCCCTTTCTAATAAGCATATCGTATATGCGATCGATTTTCACGGGCTCGATATCAAACATGCAGTAAGCATCCACATTACAAGTCATATCGCCGCTGAAGATTTTAACTGATAATGTTTCCTGCATCTTCAGATACAGATCTGGGGGTATGTTGATCTCATGGCAGAGTTGTTTCTCCTGCCAAAGTAATCGGAAATGCATAAAGTAAGATTTTTAGGAGTGAAAACTGTATTTATAAACATTTTTCTAAGTTTAGCACAAATATAACCTTACGGCCCGTTTGGTAGGTGGTATTATACAGTGGTAATGGGAATGAAAATTAGTGTAATTTTGGTTGAAAAATCTTTTGCTACCTTGATAGACATGTTTGTCTAACTTCAATCATCTCATTTTCTTCATAAATTTTGTTCCAATGTATTACTATTGGGAGAGGTCGTATTAGATGGTAATGGAAATTTGTCAACAAAAAAACTTTTTTGTGATCAAAGTTTCACTACTATGAGAATGACGTGAAACTTTTGATGAAATTTTACACTATAAATCATTCGCATTACCATCATTTAGTACCACTAACCAAACGGGCCGTAAGGTAGAAGTGGGAAAAAACATTAAACTTACAGCTTGAGAAAGCAATTCTTCGCCCGGGTATCTCCCTATATCAAAATCATCAGCAGAGGTGAAAGTACTCTGCCCCGAAATCAATGAAGATGATTCACTCCCAGTTTCGGAAGCCATGGACATATGTTGACTATATTGATTAGCTCTACGAGCACTTTCTTCGGCTTCCCTTCGCCTCTTCACCTCAAAATATTTATCTGCCTCAGCAGATGTACGGCAACCAGCAGCACGAGCTTCCTGCATTCATTAGAGGAGACATTGTTATAGTGAACGTGATATCATCTGATTTTAACTAGAGGTCCTTAATCTAATTGTTAACAAAAGATTGAGGTTTACAAAATAAACTGTCCATTTCTTTTCAAATTAGATGCTCGGAATAACTGTTGTTTACAAGTTACAATATTAATTTTTCATCCACAAAGTTTTTTTTAAAAAAAGCACATCAGCTAATACTCGACTACAGCTATACAAAAACCTCAGAGTTAGGAAATTGAAACTATGATTAGGGAAAAGGCTAAACCCTTAATGTTGTGGGAAAAAAATAGAGGCAAAGGAAAATGACACGGTAATCATTTTAAAGTTATTTTTATTTATTTATTTATTTATTTATGGATACAAGTATACAACCTCCTTTGGTATACAAGGGGAAAATTGCATACATCGGACCCCTCCAAACTTTTAGTGGCATTAAGGTAATGGAATGTTGAGATGGTAGTCAAGAGCTTACACCTAGGCTAGCCAGACTATGTAATAGTTTAGCTGACACTGCCTAAGCTAGCCAGAAGAAGTCTGGCTTCAGATCTCTCATAGCATCCAAAGTACAGGATCGGGTTTGAGATTTCTTATTAATTTATCAGCTATCTATATATTTGATGCAATAATTGATTATGTTACTAAGTTGTATTTCATCTATATATACAAAACAAATTCAAATTTTGAACATAGTTCAATAGTATGTTCTAACAAAACCTCAACAAATGGCAAGCAGAGCCATGGAATATCAGCCTCTATGGTGTTCATAAAACATAATCTAGCCAGTGCTTGACCTTCCAACATATGTAGCTTTAGATGAATTTAATAAGTCAAAACATAGCATCAAGCTTAAAGAAAAGAATTTGGGAATTTGGGTAAATTTTTTAGATAGCTCAGGCTCAAATCCTCCTATTACGCATGTACTCCCTCAGCTCCCCTTTGATACTCTCATAAGGAATATTCTACTTTAAGACAGAGGAACATATACATGATTTTTCATGCGTATGTACAAGTTAAAATAAATGCATGTGAGATTTTATTACATTCGTCTCGACGTATAAAATTATTTGTTAACTTTTTATATTTTTTTATGAAATGCATTTATAGATATTGAGACTTGAATGAAAATTATGCAAAAGGCAAATGGTAACATCGAAAGGGAACGGAGGTCGGAGGTAATAAGTTATATGAGCCCTCTTTACTGAGTGGTATAAAATACAGATTATAAAAAGCTTTACTTCACCTCAAGTTCCAGAATTCGTTTGCGAGTGCGGTGTTCTGCAATTATAGCCTGTAGCATATCTTCATGGTCTTCCTTTGAATGGAACCGCATGAAAGGATCATATCGACGACATATTGCCTTTTCTTCAGGGGTCAATTCCTTCTCAAAAGAACTGGGATAAAGCAAATTTCTCTCAAGTATGAATTCCTTTCTTCTGTTTCTCTCATCAAGCCTGTCAAGTGTCAAGGTGGCATGAATAACACCCTGCAACAAAAAAACTTTTGCTTTTCCCTACCTTCATACCAGAGTGAGAATGAAGTAAGAATTAGATTCTATGTGTTGTACAGTTGAATTTTGATACGGATCAAAGCAAACTCCTAGAAAACGTACAAGTTTTGTTCACAAATAGCATCCACTAAACGATCAGACAACAAATCTTATAGACATTAACAAACCACAATCTATTGGATTTAATAACATTGACGGTCAATATCAGTTCTGAGGCAGGTTCAGAAGAACACCTTCAGATACTAGCGTAGTCAATGTGTGATCAAGCATAATCCGGCAAAAGATACAAGCTTGTCTTAAAAAAGGACTTTTATGACTGTGGATGTCATCATTGTACCCGAACAGTAACAGCTATCTTTGCAACTTATACTTTAAAGTCAGACTTACATTTCCATTTAGATGATAATTATATCATAAAAGCTACATTAATATGACTAGCAGTCATTAATTGATCCACTACCGTATTTCGAAGACTCTACTATATGTTTTGTGGCAAGTACCTGCCTAATTGTGTCCACATACAAAAATAATCAAGCTAAGGCTTACATCAGCCAATAAAAACAGGCAAGGTCTAATTAGTCTAAATATGTTCAGATAAGGGTATCCAAATTCAATTTCAGAGCAACAACTACTTCAGATTAGGACCAATCTATCAGTAACAGCGACATTTACTCAAGTCCATAGTTTATCAATGTTTCAAGATGGAATAAGTAATTCCTTCATAGTGGTGCACACAGGAACATTTACCAGTTCATTAAAACGTCCTACTTATGAAAAATGCCTGAAAAGGATAGTGAAGTGGATAACCTACCTTTTTGAGTAAATATGTAACACCTTCAACTTAAGCTCACGCTCTTCTTCAGTATCTGCATCCTTGAATTCCATCTCCGCGAGCAACTGCTCAGCATCTATGTCATATTCCGTGTCAAATTCACGGCGCTTAGGGTTGAATCCGCTTAGACTCACCAGGGAGGAATCTTCTTCCTTTGGAGGTTTCTTCCCAATTGGGTTTACATGAGAATCTGTACTTCAGAGGCAAAGTGAATGTGTAAAACATATTATCACGCAAATGAATACAAAAACTTTAGTTGGGGAAAGGATCATGCATATGCGAGGAAGTAGAGTCCAAACACTGGGGCACTTAGACTCTTTGGTAACCTCTGTAACATAGATTTGATAACAATATGATTTGTTGACTAACCGTGGTTTAGCTAAAACGGAACTTTATGCTATTTCATGTCACAGTGAAAAGGCCTTTCCTTAATTCACTTAGAAGAAACATCAAGTCAGAAGCTCATCTTTAAGTAAACAGCATAACTTTGTGGATTCTTTTATGGAAACTATCCAAAATAATCAAGGCACGAACAGGATCCAACTGCTAGGTAAAATATTAATTTAAACGGACGAACCTTTCAGAACCTAGATTACATAACTTCATGAGCCTTATAGCTCAGTTAAAATAACATAAATAAACGTAACAAGTCTTTTGCAAACCTGCATCTTGATTTTTTTTCTCAGCGTCTTAATAGTACAAAATTATAATACTCCAAGCATTAATGTTGTCCTTCTGATGATTGTAAAAGAAAGAAATAACTCACCGACATTTTGGACAGATAATAATCGGCCTGATAGACCTCCCTTTGGCAATTCATCAATTCTGCCAAATATATTTGAACGGTATGGCATGTAAGCATTGGTAAAAGGCTTGCATTACACAATAGAAGAGATTTATGCTTACTTGACTCTGGTAGGAGAAAATGTTGGCTCTGTTTTCACAATGTGATCACCAAAAGAAGTTGATCCTGTATATGTTGTGAACACATACACAAATTTAGTTCATGTTTTCTGCATATCTTGTCTCTTTGCTATATACTGAAGATAACCACATAAAATGGGCACACCAGATTCGAAATTCAAGCACAGGAAAAAAATAAAAAGAAAATAAGTCTTAATCACTAGCTCAAGTTTTTGCTACATATATTAATGTGAAGTTTTTGGGAGGGAGTTCCTTCTCAAAATAGCAGCTGCGTACAATTTTACGTAAAACTTCATCTACAACTTACCTCATCTTGATTTCTATAAAATAAAGTAAGAACAGACATGGAAAAGTTTCTATCCAAACATACAAAATAGCCATTTGAACAAGAAATTTTGAACCAATAAATCCAAAAATAGGCCAAATCACCTGACACGTTAAATGCTTGATTTCATTTAAAAGGTTCTCAAATAAAAAAAACCCAGCTATACTTTTGAATCCTATTTGCAGCATGCCTATTCTTTCCACGTATGCCGCCGCCTTCCAACTACTTACTCTATTTTAGGACTCGCTGTATAACTAATTAAGACAGCATCCCCCCCTACATATTTCGCAATGTCCTAAATCGCCAAGGACATGTGAAACCTGAGTTATATGTTATATTTTAATTTAAAAATTTTGATGCAATATAATTTCTGAATTTGACAATGGCAAGTTCTAGTTTGCTTTGCTTCTTGTTGTTGGATCCAGATAGATTATATATTCATTCTCACATTGTCTCCGTTGCAAATTGCAGTTATTACTACTTATCTATTATCTATGCAGTTGTGGTATACATGCATCTTTTTTGAGATGCATACAATTTAAACAAAAAAAAAAATTATTTGCCTTGTTGGATCAATCCAAAGAATCAAAACTGACTACTTTTGATCATAGTCATTGTGTTCTTAGCCTGATAGAATGATATTGAAAAACCCGGCCTAAAGCTCATGCAACCTCAAAATTACCCCCACCTACCGCTCTGCCAATTCTGAAAAGATATAATTTATTGACTTTGTAGCTCTATAAATAGTCATTAACTCATTACGGCATCATCGACTATCCACCAAATAAAAAAGAAACAACTAGTAGCACAAACTTACCTGTAACCAACAATCCACATGATCTTATAAAAAACAAGCCAGGTATATAAATTCAAATTAATTATTCAAAAAATATAACAAAAACCTCTTGTATCTTCACTGTTTTCCTTTGCCATAGCAAGAAGCTCATTTCGATTTTTCCCATCAACATGAGACATGTCCTGTACGTAAAATGTAACTCTTTCAATGATTCAACAAAACATTGGGGTAAGCAAGACCTGACAAACAAAAACTGGATTTGGTTCATGTCAAAATTTCGTACCGGGCGAGGGAAATGTGGTGAATTCAAGTATACATTTGTATAGTGATTAATGCACTGCTCTTTGTTCTTAGTGCCCACATGCTCTGCAACCTCCGCCCAGTTTCCTAAACCATACATTCCAAGTCCCTATAAAAAGAACATCAAAGACAAGAGAATGCAATCAAATGTAATTCCTACATCCTTGCAAGTACTAAACAACTATGCAACACAGCTAAAATGCTAGAAAGAATTCAACACCTCCAAGAGCAGTATCTCTTCATCCGCATTCCAATCAGAAGAAATCAACGGAAACGATAAACTATCCTGTTATTAGTATATACAGAACATGACATCAACTTTAAGCCTTAGGGAAGCGGCGGGTGGGGGGGTGGGGGTGGGGGGTTAATAATGTGTAATTGAATTGTAACAACGTAGTTGAGAAAGGAACTTAAGAGGGACAATTGTAGATGAAAGAATTAACGCACCATAACTCTGTAATCATGATTGCTTTCGTGAGGCTTCAAATCTACTCCAACAGAAAAACATTCTACGCACAGATCAAAGTCAGAACACATAGCACACTTGATACGAATTCGACCAGTGATATCTTTGTTGCAGTAGTTACAGTGGTATAAAGCCTTCTTTCCATCCCCTGTCCCTTGTCCTGAGTCATTAGAAAAAAGAAGCCAAAATAAGTACGGTTACACATAGTATGTACAATTTAAAGCAAAATTCACACAAGACAAGTACAATTACATTTAGTATGTACGACTTGTTTGGTAAATGGCTTTTTACCATCTTTTATATTCAAATTTTGCTTTAAATTTTATGAAGCGATCAAATCCAAAAGATTTGAATGAATTTTCAACTAGAAAAAAATGGCCGGAAAGGAAAAAAAAAACCAACTGGAGAAGCTATTTTTAATAAATAGTTGTTTCGTATATAAAATACTTAATACACAGCGGACTTTACCTAAATGTTACATATAAGTAAATAATCAACACTACGAGCGGATGAAAACAATCAATATCAATACAAAAAAATATATGTTAAACAAGCCAAAAAAACATGTCGAGGAAATATATCTATTGGACATGCGTTTCAATTTCACACATTCAAGGCAACAGGGTCGTTCCTGAGGGTAGTTTTGAGGTGCAAGACGTGCAACTGCCCAGGGCCAACTCATGAAGGGGCACAAATTGAGTTAATCCTTATTATTAAAAATTAATTCTTTAATTATATTTTATACCTTATCATTATATGATCTTAAATTCGTACATTTATTTGACGTTGATTTGATTGAAAAAAGAGAAATTATATGACTTATAGTTGAAGAAAAAAAGGCGAGACATTACTTCTACAAGGGCCTTTTAAAGGTTTCTCTTAGAGCCTAAATATTGTTAGAAACGGCATTGCAAGGCAGCCTATGAATATGCCTTATGATTTTGAACAACTCCAATTACCCCAGTCATTCACAAATGTCACCGTGTAGATCATTTCACAGTTACCTAACATAAAATATAGCAAAGCATACAATGTTCCCTCATCAAGCACTCACGTAATTCATACTTGTAATTAACATGCTTAATAAGACGTTTTGAGCAAAAGCAAATACCTCCTAAAGCAGATTCTATGCTTTCCCCACTAGAGGCATTCTTTTTTCTTCTTGATCTGCAAAGGAACCAAGAAGAAGTGTACTCTGAACAGACTTTAAAATACATTAATCCCCTTATTGTGATCACAATATGCAAATTTAGATGGTAAAGGTATATATATATATATATATATATATATATATATATATATATATATATATTTGTGTGATATATATATATATATATATATATATATATATATATATATATATATATATATATATATATATATATATATATATATATATATATATATATATATATATACACATTTTAAGCTCATTTATTAACAAGGAACCTTACATAAATAAAGGTGTTAATGTTAATGGTGACTTGAGTGCAAAATCAAGTCATGCATTATGTGATTACATAGAGATGGTATCCTATGGAAGGTTTAATGGGTGAATAAGTGTGTGACGTGACTTAAAATGGTGATTAAGCTGATGATCAATGCATAAAATAAATGGAGTCATTGATGATGGTGTTTAAGTGTAGATTAATTCTTGAAGTTATGAGGGAATTAAGATGTGGCTTAAACACATGAGAATAATTAAGCATGGTGAATGAATGAGCAAGAGGTGTGCATTGCCAAGAACAAGTTGTACTGCAGTGCATTGGATCCGTTCCTTGTTTTTTTTTTCAAGTCTTATGGCTGTTACTCTTATGCATTAAACTATACTTTTAGTTGTACTGCTTCTAAATTACTTCACCAAAAGTGTTGAGAAGGACTAACAACTGCAGCTTAAAAGTGTATTACGCTTGGTTTTAAAAAATAACTTATGCTTGTTTGTTTAAAAAGAAATGAACTCCATCTCCAAGATTTAAATGAAATACTAAAATGACAATCAAATCATATACATTCAAACCGGATACAAAATCTCAACAAAGATAACAAATAGAATTATTAGTACGATATTCTTGGCAATCTAACATCATTCAAAGTCATTGATTATCATTCATGAAAGTAGCCTGAAAAAGTAAATTCAATTTAGAAAGGAATTGAACAAACAAAAAATGATGAAATTAAGGGAAAATGAAGAAGTGACCTTTGAGTAGAGTCTTCATCAAAATGAACACGAGAACGACCCATTTGACGGCTTCTTCTTCTTCTTTTCTTCGAATCAAATTAATTGGAAGAAACCCTAAAAATCTGTAATATTCAAATGCAGTCGCATTGACTTAGTACTGTACTATGATTACAGAAATCTCGTTGATTTCCTTCTATAAAAAGGTAGGTCTGATGAATTTCGTGGCTTGCAGATATGGTTAACGCATTAACACTACATAATTTAGGATTTATAGTAACATCTGTATTGACTTTAAAAATTCCAGAGAGAATAACTGTTCATTGTTCAATCTTTTCTTTTCTCTCTAACAGATTTGTTGACCGTCTCACGGTCAAACGACTTTAAAATAAAGGTACATAAATACAAGTTTTTTATTAGGTTATTTAACCTATATTCTTATTTTGATAGACCGTCTCACAGTAGCTGCTATTATGATAGACCAGCTCTTAAAAGACGACACTAAAACAAGAAGTTCATATTCTTATTTTCTCTCTAGTTTGTATTAATTGGATTATTTAACTTATATTTATAATGTGTCTCTACGAGAAACCGCTTTTTTCTACAATTTGTGCATAAATAAAAGCTTTTATTATTGAGTTATTTACCCAAGTATAAGGCATGTCTAATGGTGAGACTGTATCATACAAGAATTTATGATTCTTTATATTTTAGCTTACGTCGATACTCTCAAGTGGACCTTGACAGTGGGCTAGCTAAGAGTAGAGAAGGACTTAAATGAAAATGAGTCGAGTTGAGTTGGGTCGGACTTTATTAAATATAACACGAGCGTAAAACGGATTGTGAAACCCGGCCTATTTCAACTTGCCCATATTTTTTAAAATTAAATATTAAATTAAACTTTTAAAAATAATCCTCCATATTTCAAAACAAGTGTTTCATTTACTTATACATAAATTTTTTAAAATGTGAATTATTTAATAAAAAATAAAGTCGGCGAATCTCGTAAAGCTAAAACAAATAGTTTCTCCATTCTTTTCTACTCGAACTCAAACCAACATTTGCACTATTTACAGTGGCGGATGTACTCACGGCCCCTCGGACACGTGCCCCAGGCACTTTAAAAATTTTTTTTTTGAAAAATCAGTGTTTCTGTTGGAGTTGAAATGGCGTGCTTTAATTCTAGAAAGAAACTCCAATATTCCTCCTTCTCTCTCTAAAAAACCCAATTACCCAAAGCACTTCACTCAAACCCAAAGCACTGCCAGTCCGCCACCACCAACCACGCCACGGCTCCACTGCCGCACCGCCACAGACGCCGACTCCTCCATCATTCACAGACAGCTCCACTTCACTCAAACCCTAATCCCTGAAAATCAAAATTTTGATTTTGTTGAAGGTATTTTCACTCTACTATATTCTAAATCTTAATTTTAATCTTGTTCAAATCTTTTAATCTTAGTGTGAATCTTAAATTCTTAATCTTATTGCCTTGTTGTTTTCTTTTAACCTTGAATTTTGAATTTTGTTGATGTTAAATTGTTAATATGTTTGTTAATTGTTGATGTTAAATTATTAATGTGTTTGTTGATGTTAAATTGTTAATGTGTTTGATGATGTGTTTGTTTTTTGATTTATGAATAGTTGAAATGTTGGGTTGTTCTTGATTTTTTGGTATATTAATCTATGTTAATGTAATAATGTATATTATTCTTCTTGCTAGAGTTTGAAAATCAAAATAATGAAGAGAAAACAAGAGAATATTGCTTCTATTTTTGCAAAACATTTTAGAAAAAAAAGTAGGGGCAAGTCTAATCCAACTCAATATTGTGAAGTACAATCAATTAATCCTACTCCTACTCCTACTACATCATCTATTCCTTCTTCTCAAGATGAAGAGAAAGAAAGTAACTAATATAAGTTTTAAAACCCCAACCCCAACATATGAAGAAAGATTAACTTGGATTTATGTTGGACTTATCAATTAATCCTACTCCTACTCCATCTATTCCTTCTTCTACTCCATCATCTACTCCTACGCTTTCATTTTAAATTTAAACGTTTGTAATTTGTTCGTTACCTTTTTATATTAATTTGGATTTATCTTGGACTCTTGGTATTATTGCGCTTCTACAACTCATATTGCCGAAATATCAAAATTTCGTTCATTCGTTGGTGCCCGGGGGACTTCAAACCTTGGATCTGCCACTGACTATTTATCATTTTGTGGTAAGCTAATATAAGAGAAAAAATTATAGTCATATAAAATTTTGTTTTATTCGTCTTATCACATATTATCATAATATCAAGTTTTTATAATATTTAGGATCATTTACCAACAACAGTCTTAAAGTTTACTCAATTTCAAATAAACAGCCTCAAACTTTGTTTTTTACCAACAACAACCTTCAACTTGGGAAACACGACATCGATACAGCCACTTCACCGGATGACCTGCTAATTGACCGTTGACTATGCTCAATGACCTTTAACTTTCACTTAATTTCATTAATTAAACCTAATTATCCAATTATCCCTAATTAAACTCTTCTTCCCCAACCTCTTTCTAAACCACCTCAATCACCTCCATTCTCCCTCTTCATCAATACCACCACCACCACCACCACCATTAAAACCCCTCCTTTAATAACAACCCAATTAAAAGTCCCTTCTTTCTTATACATTAGACTAAACATTTGTCTTCTTCAACTCACCATTAAAATGTACTCTTTCTCTCCCAACACTACCACCACTATTAAAACCCAACATTTAATAACACCACAAACAACTTATTACTCACAAAATTCCTCTTTTATTATCTAAAAAATACCCATCAGTAGACAGAAAATTAAAATCCCAAACTTAAAAACAAAAAAAACTATATTTTTTTCTAATTGGTTTATTGATTAAACCCAGAAACACCTTAAGTAGGAGCAAAATCTAAAAACTTCTGCAAATTAGTACGAAAACTAATTGAACAAAGTAAGTAAAGAAACATCATTGAACAATCTTTCTTTTTGGAGGAAATGATTCTAGGGTTTTCATTATTTCTAGTTTTTTTAAGGATTTGTCAATGGTGGATTTTAGGGATTTGTAGGAATTGGTTTAGTAGATTAATAAAAGGTAAGAAATTGAGATGCCATAGATTTCTTATTATTGTAATTGGTATTCTTTCTCTCTTAACTGATTAATGCAAAAATGTACTCTTTCTCTCTCAACACCACCACCACCACCATTAAAATCCCTTTTTTAATGGGTATTTTTCTTGGGTTGATGGGTATTTTTTAGATAATAAAGGAGAAATTTTATGAGTAATAAGTTGTTTGTGGTGTTATTAAAGGTTGGGTTTTAATGGTGGTGGTGGGGTTGGGAAAGAAAGAGTATCTTTTAATTGTGAGTTGAAGAAGACAAAGGTTTAGTCAAATATACAAAAAAGAAGGGTCTTTCAATGGGGTTGTTATTAAAAAAGGGTTTTAATGGTGGTTGTGGTGGTGGTGGTGGTGGTGGTGGTGGTGTTGATGAAGGGGGAGAATGGAGGTGATTGAGGTGGGTTAGAGAGAGGTTGGGGAAGAAGGGTTTAATTAGGGATAATTGGATAATTAGGTTTAATTAATGAAATTAAGTGAAAGTCAAAGGTCATTGAGCATGGTCAACGGTCAATTAACAGGTCATCCGGTGAAATGGCTGTATCGATGTCGTGTTTCCCAAGTTGAAGGTTGTTGTTGGTAAAAAATAAAGTTTGAGGCTGTTTATTTGAAATTGAGTAAACTTTAAGGCTGTTGTTGGTAAATGATCCTAATATTTATTTATGCATAACTCTAGAAATAAATGATCCGACAAACACATTGAACTATTAAAAGAAAAAGTATGAATCAAAAATAACTTTCTTAATAGAAAAATTAAGACAATTACTAAAAGAGGAATTTTTTTTGTCAAATTCACAAATAAAATTTGGTAAAACAACTTCATCTATTTACTATTGTTACAAATTACAAATTCAAAAGGAAAATTAGCTTTATTTCATTTATTTTGTATCGTTTTAATGAAAAAAACTCTTATATAATATAATCATCAACAACTTAATATCCCGCTCGAAAATAGGTTTTGGGTGAGTGGAAATTTATAATGCGACTTACTAAAAAGAAATAAGACTATAAGAGTATATGCAACCAAAAAAAAATAAATTATGATACCCCGCGCTTTAATATATTTGAACTTTAAAAAGAGCACGACCCAATAACATGCTGTTACATGTAAAAGTTGCAAAAAATTCATCGATAATTATCAAAATCTCAAGTTTCTTCAATATGCCTACTTATGAAGTAATTTGTTGTTTTCCATAACATTCAATTTCAAATTCAATCTTCAAGAATTTTCTCCCCTTTTTCCACTTCAATCAATCTCTTTCACTCTCCGCTCAAATGTCTTCCTATGGCATCCGTAAAGCTTCTTCTCGCTACGATTCATACGATTCGCAGGCTTCTTCACCATCTTCTTCTGCTGAATTCAAATCATTTCCGTCAAATCCCAAATTTTCAATAAAAAATGAAGTTTCTAAAGCCAATGCTATTATCAAAGCTAATTCTGTTAAAAATGAGCAGAATTTCACATCTATGGTGAAAAAATTTATGGAGAAGAGAACAGTATGCAGCTCTAAATCTCAAATGTCGAAAAATAATGGCGATCGAGCATTGCAGTTGATTATTCCTGCAGATTTCATTGCAGAGGATTTGAAGAAATCTGCATGGAAAGGGTCAAATTTAAGTAATCTTCCAAAGAAATTGTTTGGTAAAGCATTGAATTCGAGCTCGATCTCGGGTGAGAAGAAGGTAAAGGCATTGACAGAGGTGAGTACGAATACGAGGACTTTAGCAATGGTGCTAAGGAGTGAAAGAGAGCTTCTTAGCTTGAATAAAGATCAGGAGGCGGAGATTGCTGAGCTTAAGTCTTTGCTTCAGGAACGCAATCTTGAAGTATTGTTCACTTCTTTTTTATTACATTTATACATTATATGATCCTCTTGCTTAGTTGAACTTATATATCCAATTTGGAAATCAGTAATCTCATGATACTACCAGGTTTTAATAGTTGCTATACTTAATGTAGTCATTATTTACCATCGTTTGGTGTCAATGCATATATCATAATGTCACAATATCAATTTTTTAATCATGAGCAACTAAAAATTAGTTTAAATGGTGCATTGAATAGGGTAAAAACAAAGAGTATACAACTATGAAAGTCAGAATATTTATGAATGAAAATGCCATATAAAGTAGTCATTTCTTTTTCTGGATTTTGTTGAATATTAATATCACAATTTTTGCATGTTTGTATTGTCTTAAGTTAAGAATTGCTATAGATACTGGTTGTCCAAAAAATGATTGAAAGTGTTTATTGAATGACTTTTACGTCTTGATTGACTTTTGGATTCTTAGTCGTCCAAAGCCAAAAAAAGTATTTGGCAGGGGCTATGAAAAACTTGCTTTCAAACCAAAATGAAAAGGTTTTATTGCCTTTTTTCAATGAATTTTGTCTTGTTAACCTAATTTTTGCAACAATCAATAACTACTTTCACTAAACAATTGTAGTTTAAAAGTCAATAAAAACAATCAAATGACCAGTACTTCTAGGTTAAACAAGCCAACTAAAAAACGCAACCAATAGTTAACAACATTTCACTATGATCCTATGGATGTTTTATTATCATAAACCTTGGACTTTTAATTATTTAGTGAATTACGTTTAGTTGTCAGATATTAATACGGTTACGAATTTTGCTATCACATTGTTTCTAGCTTACATAATTAAGGAAATAGAATGACATTATTTTGAAATACTTTCTAGTGTATAGTATCTTAATTATAATAGCTGTGTGATTTGTATGTCTCCAGTTGAATTTATGTGGGGATATTGAGAAGAAATATCATTTAGAAGATATTCATGTGCACTTGTTATTTACATGAAGTTGCACACAATGTTTGCTATCAAGAATAAATTGGAAAAAGCCTCTTTATTTTTTCAAGAATAAGATTGTATACATACGACCTTCCAAAATCATGTTAGGTTGAAGACAAGGTGGGAAACCTTTAATGCTTTAGGGTCATGCAATGTGTATCATCAAAATAGTACTAATATGGATTACGGAATGTTCGGTAAATCGACATGTATAGTTAGGCTAAGGAATGTGTTCTGTATGCTGAATGCCATGTTTTTTTGGACTAAACAGTTTCTGATATTTTTGTGTGCTCTATAATTGTTATAAGTGATGGGTTAAGCAGTAACTAATGTTCATGTGTTTGCTTCAATTGGTATAGATAGAAAAGTTAAAGGATTTATGCTTGAAGCAAAGAGAAGAGATAAAGGCGCTGAAAAGCGCTGTCTTGTTTCCGGAAGAGATGAACTTGAAATTACATCAGCTATTAGAGAAGCAAGGTTCAGAACTCAATCAAGCAAGGCAGGTCATTCCTACTCTTCAGAGGCAAATTTCTTCTCTTACGGGTCAGCTACAATGCCTATCAGAGGACATTGCTGAGGTATTTTGATAACAATTGCTTTGTTAGAGGACTTCAAAGAAACAAAATTCTTGCTAGTTCCTCAGTTTGAAGGACAATGACAAGTCAAGACAACCCTTATATCACCACTATAGAAAGTTATGCTTGTTCTCACTTAAAACTTGGATATTATTCATTGCAAGAGCAAGAGAATTCAACAAATGATGCTAGTTCTATAAAGTTCGTCAGGTCCTACTGCTTACTGCTTACTGCTTACTGCATACAATATCGCGTCACTTATGGGCAAATCAGACATTGGTACACGAATTTGAAGTGGAAGTCTACTTAACTAGTTTAAATAACTTTCCAAGAAACAAAAAAAAAGTTGAGGGGAGGATTTAGAACTTTGTCTCATATAGTGCAAGTATGCAACTTAGCAGTCCTTAAAACAGTCACTAACTCACTAGTCACTAGCATAATTTGCAAATTACAAGCATATATTGTACTATCTGTACTTCTATATTTCAAACAACATTGTTGCTGCCTTTGTGCTTACTCCCTCCATTCCTTTCAGTTTGCCACATTGCATTCATTTTTTTTTATCTCGGGAGAGCAAACTCAAAGGGATAGAGTATGTTGAATGAATTTCCGATATTTCAATTCTTTTACAAGTACATTTCAATTGACAGTTGGTTAATATTGCTTAAAATACAGGTTAAGGCAGTGAAGTATACAGGCAAGGCATATAGCTCACCAAGAACACCAATATATGATCAAGAAGAGGCTGCTAATTACCTGGTATGTTTCATTATCAATATACACTTTCCCATATTGATGGGCTCCATGCATTTATAATTCAACATTTTGGTTGTCCTAGGTCACGCATTGCAAGCATGTATAAATATAATTGACAAGGAAATAAAATACAAATATATAGCAAAATATATCAAAGGGATTAGACTAGAGAATTTACTTGCCTACAAATGAAACTTCAAACGGATGAGAACAACTTGTGCTTTGACGTTTTATCTTTGACAATTCACATTTTTGTTTAAGATATGTTATTGCAACAACTGATTCAGATTTCAGCGATGATGATTCAACTACACGAGACAGTCTAGATGACATGTTGATGAATGATGTGAACCCGTGCTTGACACCATGCTATTCAGAGGTGAAATCTAAGGTACATGCCACACTCTTTTCAACTCAAGATGCATTGTGATATGCAAGTATTTGTTACCTATATTTTTATGGCAATGGACCGATGGTAGCATCATTTTGAGAAACAGAACTAAGAGTAAGTATTTTGTTTCTCAACCGAACCGAATGAATTTGAGGCAGTGGGGACTGGGGTGTGATGAAGATCTAGAGGTTTATGAAGTGACTCGGTTAACAATGTCAAGAAGTTCTGATCTTTTCAAAAGTTTGAGACTAGAAAGTAGCACAACTTGTGCAACTTTTCGTAAGTCAGATGAAAGTAAATACAGATACAAAAAGAGAATGGATCATCATGTTCTTTTAAGCATATACTTCTATGTTTTGTAGTGTCTTATTTATTTCGAGTTGTTATTTGCCGTGAATTTTCCACGCTAGGGGTCGCTTGGATTGAGAGTAAATATTTAAGGTAGTAAAAAAAGTCAAACCAATGTAACAAAGGTAATTATATATGCAAATGAAGTTATTTAAATAATTGTGATAGAGGTAGAATAAGAGTAGATTAAAAATGATGAATAGAAAGAGTTTGATTTCACTCATTTGGAGGTAAAAAATTCCTCCACCTCCCCCTAGGGTAAATTTATACTCAAAAATAAGAGAACTTATTGCTATTTTTTCTATTTTTTCATTACCTTCTAATGTATTCTTCCACCTCTCCAACAATTAAATTTCTTTAAACATCTACTTAACTAACCTTAAATTCCTACTTTGACTTTTATTACCCTTTAAATATTTACTCTCAATCCAAGCGACCCCTAAATTATGATTTTTAATGAAAAGGTGACAATTGTTGTAGCAAATTTCAAGTCTGCTATACAAGCTTTCAGAATATGTAATTGTTGTAGCAAATTTCAAGGCCCGCTAATATAAGTAATAGGGAGGAGCCCTAACTCGACTAGCCTTGTATTTTCATGTCCAATTAAATCAATGTCTGGCTAACAATTTCTAATACGCCAACTCGAATCTTTGAAACCTTTTTAGAGTTTCATGTAATTAGCCAAGCACTCCGATGAACTCCCACATCAAAACCACAAAACGAGTAATTACACAAAGAAGCTTAAAGTTTACCACAACAAAATCCTAAATTACCTTCGGACTACAACAAAGGATGACATTTTCATACCAGAAAATGCTTTCAAGTCATTGATACAAAGGCTTTATATGACAGCAAAAGAAGCCATTTTCGTTATATATATGTATGTATACACATTACTAATCTAGTAGTCTACCACCTTATGTGATTCTTCCCTTTGTCCCCTCCATACAATCGGAAAAGGCTATAAGCTGAGATGCAGGAGAGAGCAATAGCGCAGAGACTAACCGCTAACGAACTTGCAATTCCTTCCGCTACTTGGTTACAGAACTTTCCGTATAACCCACATGTCTCCATCCATTGCAATTCTGCTTGTCCGAACTTTCCAAGCACAGATGACTGTATTGCTGCCGCAACTGCTGCAAGACTTAGGTAAGCCATCACCTGAAAAGTTGGTACTAGTTAAGGCTCAGCATATGTCATTAGTTAAGGCCAAGATAGTCATGGTAACAATTGCACGGACTCGGAAAATTTCACTGAACAAGGTCTAAATAGATTCACTTCATTTTAAGCCTTTTCAGGTAAAAACCACAAATAAAATCTCAAGTCTTATGTGAAATAGACTGACGATAAAAGTTCCACCAATGACAAGTCTAACCCCAAGTGCATACAGCTTCACCTTTAAACCATCAGGCGTGTACTCATCTGTTCCACTAAATTTGTTACATTTAACTTTATAAGCTCTCATATTAGAAAGATAAGGATTCGTTTGAACCAAAATGGTGCAAGTTATTCATCCCAAGTTCCCAACTAATCTTCAAAAACCTAGTCAACAGAAATAAATTAACTAGTGACTCATGAACCCTATACCAAACAAGATACTCTTCAATAAATGTAAGAGGTACTGTTTTCTCAATGGACCCTCAAAGGCTCAAATGGCACATAATGGTTAGTGTCACAGTGTCAGTATAATTTATTGAACTTCTTTAATGATAGTATATGCTGATCTACTACATCAACAACATAGGGACCAGCAATACCAAGCTGTTTAGCTTACATTAGATTATGAAAACCTATTTCCTAATGTATGACCCACCAAAATCATATTTATAGATTAATTAGCATACTACTTCATAATTATGTTTTGTTCTTTAACATGGGACACTATTAAATAAACTTAAGGGTTCGCCACATAAAAAGATCACAAATTGTACGCTATCTCATTATTCCACTTATTTATGATAAGTTAAGTTTATCAATTAAAAACCAATTAAAAGATAGGAATTGGGTTTTGTTCAGTTGGATAGCAAGTATCATTCTAATAGGTAAAATCTTGGATTTTCTCACTTAACCTTTTTCTTTCCTCGGCCTAGATATAATCCAAAAAACCAATGAAAAGAGGAGAGTTGACAACCCTAAAATATTTAGTGCACCACATAGCACCGCTCCATCTAGGTACATTAATGATTTTCAAAGGCAAATTAATGGAGTCCTTGAAGTAAATTAGTCTTTGCACCACATAGAAGACTAACAGGATGGGGTGGAGCAAGAGAAGATATGGCAAGTATATACAGACCAACCCTTTGAACATGGATGGTTCTGGGCATGTGCAAAGGCCTTAAACTAATTACTTGCTTTTAGACCTAAATTTTTTTGAGAAAATCATTGCTTTTAAGACTCCAAGCCCAAAGCTTTGATGATGCCATTTTTCGAGACCGTCTCTGATGAGGCAACCTCAAAGAATTTCATATTTTTGTAGTATGTATTAGACGAGCTATTCAACCCATATATGAGGCGCTCTCATACAACAATTTGTGTTACTTTTCTAAAACTTAGATGATATTGATAGAAGTATACCTGATCAACAGAGAAGATGGCCCAAGCTAGAGGTTTGCTAAAGAGAACGCTTCCTTTGATCATTCCTACTACACATCTCACTGCTTGCATCAAAGAATATGCTGCAGCTATCCCATTAGCTATCACCAAGAACCTATTCACAAAACATACAAACAGGGTAAACAAGGTACATGAAAGTGCTCAAAGTCCCTTACATTAAAATAACTTTCAAAACTAATGAAGGCAGCAACTATTAGTTTATGTTACTTTTATTTCACTTAAATTGCTATTTGGGGCTTCAACCATCAATTTAAGCTTTTGGTTTAGTTGGTTCGGTCAGAAGTCAACATGACAAAAGGTCACGGGCACCCAGCGTTAGTTATAAAGAGAGCATGTGTTGCATCGACACATTTTAGGTCAACAAGATGTGTTAGAGTATATAACATATCCTAGGCATTAAGCAGAATCACCTTTAGGCATTAAGCAGAATCACCTTAAGCTTTTGATCGAGTCAGTTTCGACACTAAACTTTCAAATAAAATATAAAATAATGAATTAGTGAAGGAGTAAATCTTACACAAGTGCTTTCATATCAGTGAATTTAGCCTTCTTTGTAATGGAGAAGATGACCTTAACCTCAGTATCAAAACCAATAAGAGCAGCTGCAAGAATACCAAGCCCAAATATCAAAACCCTTAACACCAATTCTGCCATTTTCACCCTCTTTTCAACAACTTTAGCAGTGCAGCTTCCATGGTAAACTGCCACATTTCCAGGACTTGCTCCAACTCCTCCAAAACTCATCTTTTCTTCCTTCACAACTACCTACTACTTCAAAGTTCTAAACCAATAATATAATCAATGTGTAAGAAACTGAACAGAAAAAACTTTAATATTTGAGAAAAGTTTCAAACTTTCTCTTTTTATACAACCCTAACTCTCACAAATCACAATCAACCCAAAAGGGTAAACAAGAAATTTAAAAAAGTGTAAAGAAATAGGCAAATTAACTCCAAGTACTTGTGGGTTTTAGCCACTAGCCAGTAAGAACAGATTGAGAGTAATGAAAAAAAATGCAAACTTGGTCTTTCTTATAAAGACCCTTTTAAACATAAAAAAAGAAAAGTATTGTAGGACCCAAAACATATGCAAAAAAAATAAGTTGTGAACCAAATTTCACCACAAAATCAAACATATTTTTAATTTATTACAAAAAATTTGTGGCAAAACAATGATAATAGTAATAGTGTGATAGTAGTAGTTGTACTACCCTAAATGAGTGTGAAGCTTATATTTCTTGGTCACTTATGCAAGGTTTAAAGAAGTGACAAGTGGGAAATTATGGGCAATCGTGGAAGTAAGAAAGGTACTTTAGAAACAATCACTAGGGGTAAATGTGATGATAAGTAAGGCGTTTGGTCGCATATAATCTTAAATTAGGTCTAAACTATTAACTTATATAAGTATTTGGATTTGTTTATATTAGGCCGTGACAATTCGTCACATAATCTCACTGTGGCCCACTCGTGTGGATACGGGAAACCCGTGGGCTTGGGCCCACAAACCCACGGATTAAGAGCGTTGACTTGCATATACACTCGGTGAGGTTTATTGTTTTCCAAAACCATATGGCAGTAGGAAGATTAGTTCACCCACTATATATGCAAGTCAACAACCCACTATTTTATCGATGTGGGATTTTGTCTCACATGTGAAATATTTCCAACAATTTATTAGTTTTAGTTTAAAGGATCTTAATGGGTAAGATCTCATCTGATTTTAACCCTAACTTAAGTTTTTGATTAAAACGATCTCTTTACACAATATAACATTTGGGTCATGGGTTTCAATCATCACTCCTCATTTGAAATGAGCTATTTGATTGTCATGTATGAGAAGGGTCGAAAGATAAATGGTTTCCCCGTTTTGTAACATTAAGTAATTAATACTTTTTAGGTCCTAAGATTGTGAAAAGATGTAAATTCAAAAGATTGTTGTGTATTTTTAATCCGCTAATAAAATTAAACAAATCACTGATCAGTCATTCTCACCGTCTCAATAAATCTCATCTAAAGCAGGGTCAAGAGAGCGGAAAAAAATGCAGACTAATACCCTCGTCACAAGGAGTTCGCGATAAATCACTTATCAATGGTTAGGCAAAAAAACAAATGATGAAGCTCATTGAATGGGGAAGAAGGGTCCACAATAGAGCATTAAAGTGATCAAAAGAGTTGGAGCTTTCTTATGGGGAAGGATCCTTCCTCTTCCCAAGAAGAAAGAGTAAGAAGATATAGAAAAACAATGATAAAAGAGAAGAGAAAATGTTAACTCCTATTTCTATATTTGTGTTATGATGAATTAAATGGAAGGAGAGATAGATAGAGGTAGGAGAAAGCATTAATGGAGACCCATCACTTCAACTAATGCAGATTGGTACTCTTGTACAACTCCAACTAAATGAACTCATCAGAACACTTGTGGTTTTAGGAGATTTTCAGATTTTGTTTCTTTCTACACCTCTCATAGTCTCATCCCACCAAATAGATTATTTTTAATCAGTTAAATGTAGAGGTGTTCATTTGGGGTTATTATGTTGGTTTCGGTGCGAGTTCAAATTAAATTTTAAACCCCTCTCACCTATGTTACTTGGACTCGGATATTAATGTCGAATAATAGTACGTGTAATTTTATGGTTAAATTGAAGTTGTCTAAGGGGGTGTTTGGTATTTGGGAATGAGTTGACAAATAGTAATTTTTAAAAGGTATTTACTAATTACTACTACTACATTTTGTAAAAATTGAGTTTTATCTTGATTGGAGATCCTAACATTCAACTTAGAGAATAAAATTGTAACTTCTATTCTCACCTATTTCTTTATTTATCCTATTTTTCTGATCATTGTGAGGGAAAAAGAAGAGATTATGGTGGGCACATGTTAAGTTAATATAATTGGAACCGTTGGATTGGATTAAGATATTACCCAACAACCACAATCGCACATAATATAAATAAATAAAAGTGAAAATCATTATTTCCACTTCTATAATGTTTACCTACCAAATTAACAGTAATAATAATATATATTGAATCAATTGATGATGACATGGTGAAGTGTAAACTTTAAGCTAGAGGATCCCAACACAAAGTAGAGTCCCCTCACACTAAAGGGTATGATCTCCAATAAGGCAATAACAAGTAGGCATAATTTAAATTGAACTCAGGTGCTTATTTAAATTGAGTTGAATTATACTAGTATATAGTATCATACAATACTATAAAGATGAAGTAAATTCCAAGTGTCATTCTCTAAGAAGGCATGACAAATGAAAATTTTTAATTGGTTAAGAAATAACTCTATGACTAAAAATACTATGACTAAAAATGATAATCATCATATCATACAATACTATAAAAATAAAGTAAAATTCCAAGTGTCATCCTTTAAAGAGGCATGACAAATGGAAATTTTTGATTGGTTAAAAAATAACTCTATGACTAAAAATACTATGACTAAAAATGGTAAATGAATAATAATAATAATAATAATAATAATAATAATAATAATAATAATAATAATAATAATAATAATAATATGACGTCTCAAGTTTTGGGCTGACCCAATTTATAAATTAGTATATAATTTTTCTATTTTTCAGGAATAGTTATTAATTGATCATTAAATTCATTCATTTACAGTGTCAAACTATCATAATAATAATTTTGAATCTTAGGAAAAATGTATAAAATAGTGAACCAAATGATAATTATGGAAACAAATAAATTAATGCAAAAAAATCAATCAACTTCAGTTAGTGTGTAGACAATCAAACTATCTTAGTTACCAAATATAGTGCAATAAAAATCTATCAACTAAAAATATTGTCCACTTTTTTGTAATTCAATTATTCCTTTATGAAAATAAAAAATGTATAAACACTTTTATGGATGAAATTACAATATAAATAGTCACATATGGCCCCAATTGTTTGCTCATACTATTTCTATTCTCTGAATTTATAGTGTTGTTTAATAATATTTTATAGAATAACCATTAGTTTAATTACTTTCAAGAAATTCATGGTGAGATGGGAACATGGAAAATTAATTATTATTAATAAAAGTCAAGGACAAACAATATCTCATGTTGGTCTATTACTACCTTAGCCTGTTTTTAGTCATGAACAATTTTACGACGCCATTTCTAGAGTGACTAGAATGAAAAGACGAAGAATTCTCATATGCGACAAGGATGGTGAAATATGCTATCGTACTGAGAATTTAGTATATATATTGATATGTTTCAAAACCTATAAACTTTTGATTAACAACGTATATTGGGTTTCTTTATATTTAATTCTTTTAATTACAATATATATGTGTAAATACTTATTATTACCCACCTTCATATAATATTTGTATTAGTCTAAAATTTCATTAAAATATTAACGTAATTAAAGATCCGTGCATTGCACGGGTTTTTATACTAGTTATATAATAATTAAATGAATTGGATGATACAAAGTTCCTCCGTTTCAAATTACTTGCAACATTGGAGGTATTTACATTATTCACTCGTTTTTTTTAATTTGTGCTTAATTTTTAATCTATAAGTTCAAAATAATCAAATGAGATCTTGTTTGATTCGTCTTAATGCACAAGTTATTAATATCAAATTTTTATGTTTTTTTATCATACGTAAATTGAGGTATTAAAGATTGAATTAGTGCATAAAAATGCGTGAATAAAGCAAATATTTGAAGTATTTTGAAATGAAAAAAGTATATGTTAATTAAACTAGGAACGTTAAATAGAATATAGTTAACTAAAAAAATAAATAGAATATTAGCATGGCCCCTAAATAATTATCAAAACACAAAAACTTGCGTAAGACGGTCTTAGAATAAGACGAGCGTTGGGCTGACCAAATTGCAAGCGCGTGTACTACACGCGCACGCCTTGCCTCGAGATTTCTATTTTTTAGTTTTTTTCATTTTTTGGGTAATTTTTAATTTGGATTTTAAAGGTATAAATTTTGACCTTAAACATTTCAATTTCAACCTAAAGTAATACTTAAACATATCAATTAAAGTAAAAATTTCAATTTGAACCTATATTTGATCAATTGTGGTGTTAAACTGATCAATTTCTCCCTAAATATGGTTTTGTTCATAATTTGAGAACTAAGTTAATCAAATATTATTATTTTATCATTTTATGGATGAACTTTAACCAACAAATGAATGGTCAATAATACAATCAATAATATCGGTTTACATATTAAAAGCATAAATATCAAAAACTAAAAAAAATAATAAAAAATTTAATACAAAAAACACAATGTAGTTGCAAGTGTTAAACTTAACAATATCAATTATTACCAAACATGCATCAATTATGATCTTATCTTGTTTTTGTTATAATGTTAACTATATCAACTATAAACAAAATAAATGAACTACATAATAACATACAATTCATTACCTATCACTGCCAAGTATTACCAAATATGCATCAATTATGACCTTATCTTGTTTCTGTTATGATGTTAACTATATCAATTATAAACAAAATAAATAAACTACATAACAACATACAATTGAATACTTATCACTGTAAATTATATTAGGTAGAAATTGATCACTTTAATGTTAAAATTGATCACTTATAGGTTCAAATTGAAAATTTTACTTTCATTGATATATTTAAGTACCACTTTACGTTGAAATTAATATCTTTAAGGTCAAAATTAATACCTTTAAGAGTAAAATTGAAAAATGCCCAGAGAAATGGAAAAAGTTGATGAGCTCTATATTGGACCGCGTCTTAGACTAAGACGATCTTACCCAAGATCTGCTGTTATCAAAATACAAATTAAATAAAAGTGTTATTCAATATGAAATCAAATTGAAAAGAAATTGAAAATAATTAACATTATTCCCTCTGCCTCTTAGAATTTTTCCTATTTTTTAGTTCTGCCCATTAAATTTACTTTATTTTTATTTTTGATTATGATATTCATACATTTTTTTAAATTCTCATATGCACATTTAAATTACACTATTATTATTATTATTATTATTATTATTATTATTATTATTATCTCATTTACACATTTCTTCTTTCTTCAATCCCAGCGGAATTTGAGTCTTTCGGGTTTAACTAGGATTCGAATTTGTGAAGTTTTAGGTGAATTAAGATCAAGAAAAGGAAGTTTTCGAATCACACTAACTCAACCCCATTCATTGTCGAATCCTACTCATCGGAATATGGAGGTACTTATGGCAGAACGGGCCAATTTGGTCTTTCACAATAAAGCGATAGATGGAATTGCCATGAAACGACTTATTAGTCGATTAATAGATCACTTTAGAATAACATAAAATACTACTTTAGTGATATTTACTAATCCTACCAATTGTCAACGAGATAATTTTTTCAATATGAAATCAAATGGAAAAAGAAAGTAAAAATATTAGCATGGCCCTACTCGTATATCCATTTAGAATCTCGATGCAAATGTGAATCAAATCATAGATATGATTGTATAAGATGATAATAGTTCTAGTATTGTAGAGAAAAATGAACCATAAAGTATGGGGGAGGGCCACGGTGTGGGAAAGTTGGTGTAGTGTAACACTGCATTTATATGCGTTATTGACTGTGTTGCAGGCTACATTTGTGTTATTCACTGTATTGTTAATGGATACTTACATTATTCTTAATACTTATGTATTGTAAATGTTTATTTTTAATATATATTTTAAATGTCTACTTACATTATTCTTAATGTCCACTTACAATATCTTAAAAAATATATAATGGGCTAGCCCAATTAGAGATGGTCTCTCAAAGAGACAGTCTCTCACAAGAATTTGTGTTATTTAAGAGCTACTTGTACAATTATATGGACCAAATTATTTTTTACTATCACTGTCATTGCTTCTAGTTGTTTACTAACCTGCCCTTTATACTTTTTTAAACATCATGTCTATTATTTTATTTCAACCTTTGTTTTGGCTATTGTGATTCTTTTGTAGGTAGTTTTTGATTTCCAAGCAACAGTGCTAATCACATCCTTTTATTCAGGATTCTCACCTTTTAGGGGTAAAGTTGATCTCTTTCCTTTAGTATTTCCTCTTAAGAGAGTACGAGTATGGATTGTCCGTCACCTTAGCTCACCCAGACCTTGTTATGACCGTCATTGCTTCTAGTCTATAGAAGATCCTTTATTTAGATTGAGTTCAAATTTGTCAGGGGTGGGCTCCTTGACCAAAATATTGTGTAAACAAAGATTATTAGTCTTATGTTAAGTACTAATAATAATTTACAATTAAGAAACTAAAAATTTAGTGAGCGTTTGAGAAAATTAATATTCATGTTCTAAAAACATTTTTAAAAAGTTAATTTTCAACAATTAACAAAAATTGATTTTTTGTCATAAATCCTTGGTACATAACTACGTATATGGAGACTTTTTATTGCGTTATTTTTTTGCATTATCATTTAGTATTCTGCAATCGAATATTGATTTGATTTTTGTAGTTTAATCAATGTCATTTTAAAAAAAATTCTAACTAATGTTTAATTTATTTTGCCCTATAAGGCTATAGCCTATAACTATTGAAGTTTTATTGATAAATATATCAAATAAAATAATTTTAAACTTAATAAAAAAAATTTAATTATTTAAAACTATCTAACATAACAAAATATAGCTTGATAACTATTTTGCCCAACTATAATACTTTAGATTAAAAATAACTCTGCTAATAAATAAAATACTTCTATATCTCTCGAGTCTCGACTATTTTCCGACGAACAGGTCCTAAAAAACTAAAATCGTGTTTTTCAAATAAAAAAGGAAACATTTTATGGGTTAATCGAACAGTTTTTTTTTTTCTCCAGAAAATGTTCGATTGATCTCGAGTTTGGTGTCAAGCAAATTCCTTTGATTCAATGCCCTTTCCGATTCCTTCTCTCAACTCTCTTTTTCGTCGATCTTAAACGTCGACAAGTTGCTATCTTAATCAATCTACATCTAATTCTTCAATAATATTTCTATTCTGGGTACGTTTTCTCTTTTTTTCTTTGACCTTAAACATTTTTTTAAACTTATATTATGCATTTTTTTGGGTTGTTAAACAAGTTGGTATATTTTTACCCTCAAAAGGGTTTGTGTGATGATTTATTGAAATGTACTATCAATTGGGTTTCCGTGTTTTCGGCAAGTGAACTTAAAGTTTCAATCTTAATTAATTTGGGTAATTTGTTGGGGGTACTGGGTACTGGGTAGTAGTTGAAGTTGAGTATTAGATGGGATTTTCCTGTTACTTGCTTTGCAGATTGCTTGATTGTGATGTATAGATTTAGAATAAATGGAACCAATCGCAGGAAATTATGATTGGAAGGTTAGACAATCATCTATGATCTATTAGTAATTTAGCATTGTGGACTTGTAGTTAAGTTTTTACTATATGAATGTTGTGTTTGTTGTATACTAGAAGGTTTATAATTAATTCAAAATATCTTTTTTTAGTGCTAGATGTTAATTTGTGGAATTGTGGCGATATTGTTATGGAAGGAGATGAAAAATTTTGAACTTTAGTGATAGTGATGTAAAAAGGTAAGTTTTGTATCTTATATTATAGAAACAAGCCCAAGTCTTTTACTAATTTGAGTATAGGGACTAGAGTTAGAGTAGTTTTTTTTGCAATTGTCATGTTAAGTGAGAAAGTACTGAAAAATTAATCTATGGGAAGTTTTGTGGATCATGATGGATTGGGACTTGAGTTTTAATTAGGATTGGGGTTAATGAAAAAGAGTGGAGTAATGCTTAATGCTTGACTAAGGTGGTCCTTGAGGAAATATTTATGAAGAACTGACAAATGTTATATCCACATGTTATGAATGATTCTCCGTCCATTTTCTTTTGTTCGTCCACTTATGTGGATGTGGGAGCCTTTTGCTAATAGGATAGAAATGGGACTAACAAATAAATGTATATAGCTGTAGCATAAAGAAACTATGTTGGGGTTCTTAAATAAAATTAGGAGGTTGAGGCTGAGGGATGCTAATATTTGGAAAGAAACCTCTGTTAATCAACATTTTTTTCTTAGAATCCTTAGATTGGGAGTTATGGAAGGTTGAAGACAAATAATTTTTGACTTATTGTAGGAATGGTTTTGTACGGATTTCCTTTTATGAAATTATTTTTTGATCAAGCAGAATATGCTTCAAAAAAGAAGTAAAACATAGAGTGTTAAGTTATGATGAACAAGGTTCACTAACAAAAAAAAGTCTCATTTTTAAATTTATCCTTACGTATAGCAACTTCTCTGGACTAATAGTGCCTGTAATTGTCGCGATTGCGGTAACTCGTTTTCGGTAATGCGGTTGTCGTATTGCCAAATTTCGTCCTAAATCGTGATTTCTCGCTTGAAACGACATATAATACGTTTTTTTACGCCTTTATGACGCGGGCTTTATTGGTTCGGTAGATATCGCTAGTTTGTTGACATGCAAATAGTAAATATATAACACCGTTTTTGTGAAATTGTTTTTTTATTGGTACATAAATTTTGGGGTAGTACTAGATGAGTTAAGATGACACCTCCCAATCCCATAAAAATTGAGATAGTTTCGGATTCTCTCCTTCATTTTCCTGCTGTTCTTTTCCTCTTCTCTTTGGGTGACATCTCTCTCTATATGTGTGATCTCCCTAGTCCTTTGTGTTTCATTTTATACCTCGTACAGTAGGAGGTTTATGTCTCAGTATTTTGGAGTTCAAGGTAAAATAAAAGCTTGATGAATAGGAAACAAGGACAACTATGCCATTAAGGAAACTTCTGAAAAAAAGGAATATCTCCTTTGTTAGTAGTTATTTTCTGAAATAACTGAACAATTTTTCATGGAAGGACTATTATTTCCCAAATACATATATCCCTCTTCTTTTTTTCCTCGAGATTTCTCATGATATTTTCATGCAGATGTAATGGAAATCATATTGGCTGCATTCTCTTGATAACGCCTAAAGAATCTGTTTATACCATCCCACTCAATACCAATGTTATCATATTCAGGCATTAATTTTTCTTCAATTTTGAGTATCTTTTTCTTCTATTCACTGGCTGTGAAAGTAACTTTTTCAGGTTAATTAGGAGAATGGCTCAAGATGAGGGAGAAAAGCCATTGAGGAAGATTTCCGAAGCATTTAAAGATCTGGCCTCCGCTATTAATTCCCAGGATTCTGATCTTGAGATTGCCCCATTTTCCCATGCTTGTTCTGTTGTCTCCCCCTTGTTCAATTGTCTGGGCATAGCATTTAAGTTTGCAGAGATAGACTATGTTGCCAAGGTAAGAAAACTCTCTTTCTCAGCTCCCTTTCTCCCCATTTTAATCGGTTTTTTTTTTATTGGTTTTAAGAATGCTGAACCGTGGATGTTGATGATAATTTTGTAGTGTATTTGCAGGTTAATGACCTTGCAGAGACCTCAAAGTCGATTACAACATTGAAAACAATGATCGATCTAGATATTCAGGCAAAGACTGTGCGGAAACAAGGAAGTCATACAAGAAATCTTTTGAGAGTAAAGCGTGGTCTTGATATGGTCAAAGTACTTTTTGAGAAGATCATTGCAACTGAGTATGTTTTCCATCTCTTGGTGTTCACACTGCCTTTTATTTATCAATCTATCACTAGTTGTACAAGATTGTTGCACGTGAAATGTTTGTTTCATAAATTTATATAAAACTAAATAAGTCTCCCCGTTAAGAAATGATTGTCTGGATTTGTGCATATATATGCTTCTTAAGCATTTACCAAAATCCCAATATGTATTCATGATTGAATTTTTCATCAGCTCCTATTTATCTATAGTCTATAGTCTAAACTCTGAAGTCTTTTCTGTTCCTGCTAAATTGTTCGGGGTTTGGCTCTCCTGATGATGCTACATGAACCCATCCTATCGTGATTTTGCTAATGAGTAATGATCATTCTTTGAACCCCTTCATCATGTTCTTCAGTTAATAAAAAATGGTTTTAACTCAATTGCATTACAGGTTAATGTAACAAGGTTTTGAGGATAAGACAAAATCTGTTATAAAACGACTATTATACAACATAATGGCCCCATTTTTATTCCATGGGTATATAACATAACTTCAGGGTTGTGAAGAGTTCACCATGAACAAATAGATAAGGTTTCTTCTTTGGGAGAAAAATACAGAAAGCAGAATGGTGTCCAAAGAAACTTTGTTGGGATTTGGTCTTAAATCACTTTTTTGAAGATAGTATCTAGCTTTCTTTGTGATTTATTGTAGGTGTTTGAATTTAGGATTAAATTGTAGAGTTAAAAGCTGACGACGTGGTCATTCATGTGCCTTTTTGTTTCCATTAGACTTGGCCTGGTCCATATGATATAATTAGTTGAAAAGTTTCTCTTGAGATGAACACATTTTATCTTTTATGAGAGCCCAACAGGAGAAATCATATGGCTGAAGTTCTGGTCTTGTGATGAGCTCTTTTATCATTTTTTGGTTTTATTTTTTGCGGCTATTGGCATTTAGTTTTTCTTCGATTATTGTGCTCATGAAGAGGATTGTAAGATTCTGCAAAAAGTTTAAATTGAAAGTTTCAAATATAAATTTTGTTCCTTAGTAGCCAACATAAATGTGCTAAAAAATATGGATGGCCATTGTCGGCATTACAAGAATTTTTTAGCAAGGAAATTGTACTTTTACCTTTCTAGTGTGAGTTTAATGAAGAACCCGAAAGCATGTAACAGTTGTTTTGCTGTAAATATTAATATATTCTTGGATATAACATCGAGATTACAAATTTCCTCTACTAAATAAAACCAGTAGGAATGACACTGTCTTACATTTTGACAAGTTCTAGCTGTAAACCAGCAAGCATCTTCCTTGCAAGATACTGACCGTGTGATTTTTGGTGTTGCAAATCTGTTATCTCCCACATTTTTCGTTCATGCATTTGATCCTTGAGGTCCCTTTTTTTTAGCACGAAATCTTGAGAGTTTTTGGGAGGTTTTTCTGCTACAAAATGCATATTGGATAATGAACTCATATTATGCACAAAACTTGACATCTATTACTTTGAAGTTCATATACCATGTATATACTTGGTGTTTTGCTTGATTTTGTATCATGGATGAAGTTATTGAAACATCGATGATTGAATGGACCGGTAAAACTACTTGTTTTTTTTTATGTGCTGCTTTAGTTTAGTCAATTCAAAATTTAAAATAGGATCATAGTTCATACAAGCCACAAGGGTGTTTTCTAAGGTTTGTGATGATGTTAAATACACAAGTTTTATGTTAAATTAGTGTTCTTTTGAGTAAAGTATTCATTTTCTTGTTAAGTTTAGGTCAATGTCTCAGAGGTACATGAACTTTACTCTTTTTTGTTTCTTCTTTTAGCAAGATTGCAGTCTAAATGAATGTATAAGGATTTGAAATTAAGTATGTTTTAGTTTCATGCATGGCTTGTCATTTGTCGTTTCCATTTAAAGATCGACTTCCATCTTCAGGGGAAATTCCTTGAAGGATGCGGCTTCTACTTCTTATGCTCAAGTGTTTGCACCTTATCATGGATGGGCTATCAGAAAAGCTGTTGCTGCGGGGATGTATGCGTTACCTACGAGGCCGCAGTTGATGCAGAAGCTGAATGAGGAGGGTATGTGCACCTTCTAGACTAGTTTTTCCTGCCTAAATTTCTTATTTGGAGGTTCTAGTGCATGGTATTTCAACGGCTTAGAAATTTCTCCTAGTCATTATATTTGATAACCTAGTAAAAATATAAAATATATATTTTAAATATTATTTTATTAGTTTATGTGAAGTTGCACGTGATGTATCCTTTTAAGGATCAAACGAAATGACCTCGTCATACATCCGACCCTTTGAACTTTGCCTAGACGGAAGCGTAGTTTAGCGACATGATGGCATTGGGGTTATGGAGAGTTATTTTTTTCTTTATAGTTCCTTGAAATAATGACTTGTGTTTGATTAATTAAAATCGACTCTGAGTATTTTTGTCTAGAAGAATTGTATGGGTTAGATGATCCATCCTTGTATAGCAAGTCTTTGTCTACTAAATAATATTAGGATGCGTTTGGAAACACACATTTCATTTCAAATTGTGGATTTCAATTATGAAATCATAAGGAAGAATTTGAAATGACATGGATTGGGGTGTAATTCTCAAATCCTCATTTTAATTAACTACTTTTATAACATTGGTGGATTTGGCTCAAATCCAAATTTAACTTCTTGTTATTGCCAAAAACTAACTTTAAGTCAAATCCATATTTGCAAATGTAATCATCATTCCCAAACATACCATTAGAGAATAATGAAGATAACATATAGTCCCTCCGATTCAGAGCAGTTGTCCCATTTACCTTTGTACTAATTTAAGAAAATGTAAGCCGTTGGATAAAAATCAATGTTGCGCAATCTTATGGGGCTTAAACAATATGAACCACAAGTATATTTCTAATAAGAGAATGATTAGTATATGTAATGAAATATTATAACGATTTTATGTTTCTTGACAGATGATTCTGCTCGAGTTGAAATGCAAAGCTATATTGCGTCGTCTGAAACTGTGATCGGATACATCGATAAGCTGTTCATTTCGAAAGAGCTCGGTCTAGATTGGTAATTTATGGGTATTCTTTGTTTAACTTAGTGATTAATGGATTCCTTGCCCTTCTAAGTTGTATTAGGATGATGACATCCTTTGATCCCTTAATTTTGTACAATGCTTTGGTGCATTTTCCATGAATACATTTTATCTTGTATTGGTCAATTGACATTTTAATAGCCTTATATAAAAAGCAAATAAAGGATCCTATATATATACAACTTGTAAACTGTGCCTACTATTTCGACCGTACAAAGTCGTGGATTCATAAATCCAGTTACTCTCGTGAGAGACAATTTCATAACAAAGAGCCACTATACTAATAATTTATATTGATCTTGAGCAATCTTATGGGACGTACGAGTTTATTATTCGTAAGTCGCAACTTTATCGGTATAAAACAAAGAAGTTGTTTTATCTCGACCTTTAATAGCGAACATTGCTAGTAACTTTACTAAGTATAAAAAAGAAATACACTTTAGCTATCTTTATGTATGATCCATTACAACCCAAAAACATAGGTCATTCAAAATCTAGAATTCAAATTCACTATTTCATAGTCAAAAAAAGCTAAATGGAATCTGTGATTTAGCAATCCAATTGTGTGCTCTGGCTTGTTTTGTGTACTTTACTTCAAGGAATGTAATCATACTTGCATTTTCCATAACCTGTTAAAATATAAAAAAAACACATAACAAACACTCAATTAGAAATTAACATTTTTATTCTTTTCTAAACAAATAGTTATCATTTGTACGGCGGTGTTTGATAGAATAACTTGTCGAACAATTTTAGTTTTTTTCGTACAAATAGATGGTTGTGTGGTCAAATCAACCGTTTACCAAACACCCGTAACATATTATGAGACTCCAACCATCAACTCAAGTTGATGATTTGAGGTCTACAATATGTTATATACTGTATCAATTTTTGATCGTTTGTTAAGTTTAGGGGCTAACTTGGATCAACGCCAGTAATAATAGCAGCGGCTTTGAAGTAACAGTTGCCACCCTTGTGCTTGAACTTCTGGAAGTAGCTATTGAACGCATATGAAGCATGATCTCGGACCGTGTTTGGCATGAAACATGGTTGGTTTTTCTGTATCTTACTGCAGTCTGCTCCTCCTTTCCCACAGGCCCAGTCTAGCGCTATCTGCAGCTCGTCGTCTGGCGTCTGTTCATCAGCTACACACCATTCTTCTAGCTGTGCTTCTGTTAGCAACACCACTAAAATTACTTCGAAACTAACCAATTCAACCAAAAACTTAAGCTGATAGTTAATGTCACATGATATGTTATATACTCTAACACACCCTTTTGACCCCTCACACGAGAGCCACAGAGACTCTCCTCATACCTGAAACTGAATATTCCACTTTAAATGAAGTTTGATTGAGTTTCGAATTTGTGACATCTTATCACATTATCTTCTGATACTATATCAATCAACCAATCCAATTAAAAGCTTAAGCCGATGGTTAAGGCGCCATGTTGAGTCAAGCCCAAAATCTCATGATGATGGAGGTGATTTTGATCATCTAGTTGGGTACGCTTTGGCTTGCACGTTTGAGGACGAGGTAGCGAGTTCAAGGGAGTATGGGGACATACGTTTCGGGTCAATTCATGAAGTGGTTGATGTTGGGAATAGTGTGGAGTGGCTTGATGAAGCCAAGACACAAGGAAGTCATGTGCATGGAAGGGGCTCGACCAAAACAGATCGAGCAGCAAGTCGAGCTGCCTTGCTCGACCAAGACAGAAGCTGGCAGTGAGCACAGTGGGCTCGCTCGACCGGGTCGAGCGGTTTGGCTCGGGTCGAGCGGCTGTGGTCCACGGTTTCTGACGCTGCTGTACTTCATCCGAGTAACTTGTTTTTGCTTAGTTTTTGCTTGGGCTCCAAGCACACTTGTACTATGGGATTCTAGAGTGTTCTAAGGGTCTATATAAGGGTCTCTAAACACTCTAGAATCATTAGTGAGAAGTCATAGATAAGATTAAACTAAGGTTGAGTGAACCAAGGAGTTTTCTTACTTATTTATGCTTTTTGAGGGAGTTTGAAGGTGAGCTTCAAACTTAGTCTTTAGGAGTGAGTTCTAAAGCATTTGGGTTGTATCATTAAGTGTAATTGGTTTATATTAATGATATATAACTTGGTTTGAGGGGGAGGTATCCTAAGATACCTCATTAATCTTGTGTGTTGCTCTTTTTCATTAGTGCTCTGTTTTTGGTGCTTTCTTTTGCCATTACTTTCTTCTTGTTTTCATCCTTAAACACATAGCCCATTCACAACACGCCACAATGTATATGTTATATGCTCTAACAAGGACTTATAAAACGATCTTATTTATCTAAAAGTTTAAGCTGATAGATGAGGCGCCACAATGTATATGTTATATACTCTAACAAGGACTTATAACACGATCTTATTTATCTAAAAGCTTAAGATGATAGCTAAGGCGTCACAATGTATGTTATATACTCTAACAGGAACTTATAACACGATGTTATTAATCTATGGAAAATGAAAAACATTGCATGAATTCAATCATTATATAAAGAATAGCACAGGATTTATACCAGATTTGAGTGATATCAATGCCAATATGAGTAGAGCCAGAAGACTTCTCCGAGCAAACGACATCTTATTAGGACTTCAACAAGTTATAAGGACAATTCATGGATGATGATACTGATCTGGATACATGAATTTATACTAAACGTACCCAAATGTAAATCTTATGAATAAAGTATTTGTACACTTTTTAAAGTCCTTGGATCTAGCACTAGTAGCTTAGAATCCTAATAAACCTGTACACATTTGAAGATGCCCATGATATGCTCTTCACTAATATTAAAATTGTAGGATATTTAGTGCATTAAATATGTTTATGTGTTCACATTAATGGACTTCTAAATCATACCACTAAATCTTGTTAAGTGATTGTTCTAAGACACTTGAATAGACAAAGTTATACTTTGATCGCTTATGTTATGATCCTGGTGATTTGATTTAACTTATTAATATTAAATTGTGTGATATATTCGAACTGATTCAACATACATGAGCAGGTGAGGGTTCGGCCCACCTTATCTTGTTATCTTGGATTCGTCCCTATGGGACGATAAATACTATAAAAAAAATTTTTTAAAAAAAAACATTGTTAAAAGGATCTAGCCAGAGTGATTTGTGGGTAACAATTAAAATGGGGAATTGATGAAATATTAATGATTTACTTGTTTTGTACGTTTTCTGTAATAGACAAGTTCTGATACTTATTATGAATTAAAAGAAAAAGGTTGTGGGTTCCTTGAATTGCCTTCTTGTTTGATTTAACTTTGATGATGAGTAAAGAATAATGATGTATTGAGCTTTCTCTAGAAAAACTTTGAATTTTAGTATTTGAGTATTAAATGATGTCTTGTCGAGAGGAAACACCCTCAAAATAAAAAGTTGTTGAAATCTAAAGCATTTATAAACCGTCAAATTTAAGTTCAAAGGCAAATCGAAGATGCTATTATAACTAGGAACTCACCTATTCATGTATGCTAAACTAGCTAGCTCAACGATTATTTATGTATGTTATATGTTACACAACTCAATATGAATATGATTTTGAATCAAATTATCGGATTATAGTTATTGAGTGGCAAAAAATTATAAAAGTTAATTTTAGGGGCGTGACGTGTATAGTAAATGTAAAGCCTTGTGGATAGACAAGGGAGGGCCATTATTTAGTAGGTGCATTGAACTAAAATGTAGAAGACTAATGATCTTATAATACATGATTAAGGATGTATCTACTCCTAATAGATATGATTATGACCAAATTAATTAAAAAGGAAAGTACAAGTGTGTGATCCAAGAAGCTTACCTCAAAAGCTCAACAGCTATATGAAACTCACATCACCTAATTATGGTATCATTACAAACTTGATGACAACATTAATCTCCATATGCTTAGTATTACCATAATTATTAGGTTTTAATTTAATTATTAGGGTTTGTCTAATAATTCATTTTATCACATGGAGATTAACCTAATCAATAATCATTCAGGTGACTACTTCAATCAATTACAACCTAATCTTTATCATCGACCAAGGCCAAAAACATTGCTTGTTCTTTTTCTTTTTCATACATCCATGTGTAAGTTTTATTATTTTTATACTTATTATGTACATGTAGACCCGTACCCAAAGCAATTAATGATAAATCAGTATGTAACATAATTTGTGGTTGAAGTCACTGGCCAAAAGTAGAAGAGATAGATTGCCTCCCTAAATTTTTTTTTTTTTTAACTTTAAGTAACACTACTACATATTCTATGTAATACACATCTTTAAAAAATAAATAATTACGGTTAATTTAATAGCAAAGTTATGTTTTTATAACTAAGAGGTCATTAGGTTAAAAATAAATACACATCTTAGAGAGACGTCTATTAGGCTCAATCCATTAAAGCTTATTTTTACTCCTACTTTATATTTTTTTTATGGGTCGATCTAATTAGAGATGGTCTCTTACGAGAATTTGTGTTTTTGTAATAAGGTCCGTATCTAATTTGCTCAAACAACATTTATGGGCCACAAAATCATTTTGCCGCCCAGAAAACAAGATTTTTGACATTCAAAACCGTTTTTCTTAGTAGTTGAAACCCCAAACCAATAATCCAAATATATAACATTATATACATAAACTTATAGCTTACTTACATTGATCATAAATTCTTTCAGCCAGTCTCCTGAGAGACCGTCTTTTTAAGAGACGTCTCTCAAGCCAAATCCATTAAAACTTATTGCCTACATTTATTCTACGTTTTATGGGTCAACCCAATTAGAGATGGTCTCTCACAAGAATTTGTGAAATTCTTTTAGTCGTCTCGAAATAATTTTGAAAAATCAAAATATTGATAGATCAAATTTAATATTTCTACTCCTGCGTGACCATTGAAAAAAGAAATTAAATTTTATGTCTAAATATGTACTGGAATCATATGGTTAGCAATCGAAAATAGATTAATCATTTTAGAAACGTGCATAAGTACTATCTCCGTTTTATTTTACATTTATTGCCCTATTGGATCATGTTTGTACTTCATGTTTATACATAATTACATACATAATATATAAATTAAGCTTAATTAGCTAGTAACATTTAATATGGAATAATCATCTGCCTGTTGTATTAATTAAATGATGAGAATTTTGCTGATAATTTGCTGTAATTTAGTTAAGAATACTATTTGATGATTAAGGTTTTAGATCACACGTACTTTTCTTTTTTTTTTTTTTATTTAGTTATTCCTTCATAAAATCAGTTTCTTTTATTACCGCTTGAAAAATTAATATCAGAACGACGACAATGAAAAAATATAGAGAAAATAAATAACTATATGTTTGAAAATAAAAACTTCATTGCCATAGTAAAAATATTTTATATTTTACAGAATATAAAATTAAAAAGCAATAATGTTACCGGCCACCATTTAAAACCAATTATCAAACCCTGGTTAAGGTAATTCATAGCAAAGAAAGAACATTAAATTCTTAATTCTTCAATGATACTAATAACAGCGCGTTTGATTAGTAATAGTAAATGGTGGTAATGAGTATGATTTATGTTTTAAAATTTCATCAAACCATGTCATTCCCATGGTAATAAAACTGTGATAGCAAATTTTTTTTTTTTTTTTTTACAAATTTCCATTACCACCAAATACCATATCTCATAATGGTAATGCATTGGAATGAATTTTATAAACAAAATGAGATGATTGAAGTTGGTCAAGCATGACCATCAAGGTAGCAAAAAGATTTTTCTACCAAAATTACACTAATTTTCATTTCCATTACCGCGATTTATTATCACCTGTAATAGGGTCGTTAAGGATCATACCAAATAATATTAATAATAATAATAATATATAGAAAATAAACAATGTATGCATAAGCTAAAGATTAGAGACATTATATTATTTTCATGCATGATACGTACTTAGTATATGATCATAATTACTTAAACTAATCATACTACATTATTTTTAATATTTCTATTACAACAACTTCATTATCAAGAAGGAAAAATTGATAATAGAATTATATAATTAACTAATTAACCCTCTTAATTAAAAAAAAAAAAACATAAGCTCACAAATGAAGAGTAGTATCAACTTCTGAAACATGCTGACAATCTTCTAATTTATAAGCACTTGATATACACGACGAAGGCATTCTGCTACTTATCGTCGCTATTGGAGCGTCGAAATTAATTTCCCGTCGCAAATCTTCTTTATTACCCGTCGCAAATGAGGTTGCATTATTGTTTGTAGACATAGTAGGAGGCCATAAAGAGAGGGATATTTCATTAAGATTATTATTATTATTATTATTATTATTGTAATTATTGTGATTATGAGATAATGATGATGATAATGAAGATGGTTTAGTACGATTGTAATAATAATTGGGTGGAAGAAATATTTGAAGATCATCATCATGATCATGATCATCATTGATAATGATAGAATTATTAGGAGAATCAACGGTTGAAAATAATCTAAGAAGCTCTTTTTTTTCTCTCATTTCTTTAACTCTTTGAAGTTGTTTAAACCTTTCTTGTAAAAGAACTATAGAAGATTGAATCACTCCATGTTGATTTGCTTGATTTTGAGTACTCATCATCTTTGCAATTTTTTTTTAATTTATTTTTTTGATATTTTTGTAGGTTTATATTTTGGGGAAGATATATAAATATATATTATATATCTTAAATTATATTGAAATGATCAATATTAAAGCTCAAAGTTATTGTTGATCAAGTGGGATAGTAGTAGAAGTATTTGTTGTTTGGTAGGTGCATGTAAAAAATAAGGGGTATATATAGGGGATACCAAAAGAATAATGTATGTATTGTTTTGGGATTTAAAAAAATGAAATAATTATTTATCTACTCTCTCTAATTCATGGGATTTGCCCCTGAATTAAGAAAAAGTCGTAAAAATATATCCTCTCTGTTTTCATTTGTTCTTGTCATTTACTTTTTTTGTTGATCCCAATACAAATTTAAAAGTTTATTTTAATTGTGAGTTTTAAAAATTTCTAAAAATTGATATTTAGAAATTATATTAAGACGAATCTATCAATATCCCATATGAATACGTTTTTTTCATATAGATCGATGAAAAGTCATGGTTAAAGTTTAAGAAGTACTAAAAATCATGAATTCTATTTCACAAGAACATACAAAAATGTAGGGAGTATACTTTATGGAAATGAGAATTATTAAATTAGAATATGAGTCATGACAAATAATAAAAAGTAGAAATTGTGAATAATTAACCAATGTTTGCTTGATCCGCTAAAATTAAACTCACCTATTACATTGTTTATATTTGAAAAAAATCTACCTACTAGATATATTTACTAAAAATAAACTCAATTATTGTTTACAACCATCTTCAGAGCTTCAAACAATTAGGAATAAACAATATTTAAAGTTATTTTCAGCAATATTACTGAATTAATGAGTTTATTTAAAAATAAAAATAATTAGGAGTATTAATTTTTTTGACACTTTTCCAAATAAAAATATGAAAAAATCTATGAAATAGAGTTAAAAAAAATCCAAATTTCAGGTTTCAAAAATCATTCTGAAATTTGATTGATTTTTGGGGTTTTGTATGGAAAGAAGAGATGAAAAAGGAGGGAGAATCGGGGAGTAAGCAAGAAAAATCCAAGAAGAAAAAGAATAGAAAAAGGGGTGGCCAAATATTTAGGAGTAAGCTTTGATCTTCACAAAAGAAAGAAAAGAAAAAAATAAAATAAACAAAAAATAAATAAAAAACAAGAAAGATTATAATTTATAAATAAGTAGGAGTACTTGGTAAAGAAGAAATGGACAATTACTAAAAGACAAAAGAATGTTAGATATTAGCATATTGGAAGGGTATGTTTGGAGGAATAATAGGTTATATGAATGAATACATTTCACTTCCTTCCAAAACTTTTCCACCTTTTTTCTTTTACTCTACATAATTATTCCTCTATTTTTGCCTTTTCCTTATAAAATTTTAATTGTCTCCTTAAATTGAAAAGTAGGTAAATTTATTTGCTCTCTTTTTTGGAGGATCATTTTTCTTTTTATAGTGGTTTTCTCTTTGAGGAGGGATCTTCATTTTTTGTCATGAAAATGACTATTGAGCTAAGTTCTATATATTCTCATATTATATAAATTGACACAAGTTTAATTTGAAGATATTAAATATTATTTCAATTATATTTTTATTTATTTTGATAAAGAATTTAGTTTAATGAAGCTATGATTGGTTCATTTCATCGGTGTACTTTCTTTCTCATATTTTGACAATTATATTATTTTAATCTAATTCAACCATCATCATCATCTTACACGGTGTATCCCGCCCATAACACTATGAGTAGGGTTTGGGGAGGGAAGGACGACAACAACTCATACCCTTAAAGGAGAGCGCGACCAATGAGTCCCTCAACTTGAGAAAGATCATGAGTAATTCCCGCAAAGAATAAGACCGAGTAAAGCTGACACTAACTCCATAAGTTTGTATCTTATCACCAAAACATAATCGTTAAATATCAAATAAAGATAAATAAATGCATAAAAAAATACGATACAATAAAATAAAAATAAAAATAAAATAAATTAAAATAGAATAAAAAATAAATAAAGAATAAATGAAAAAGCCAAAAAACAAGAGCACTAACAGGTAAGCGAAAAGTGATCAATAGTCTAGAACATGAATATGCTTCCCCTATCCCTAATTCAACCCTTCAATTTAATTCAAATATATAAAGTATTTATAATAATTAATTAATTAATTAAAATTTATTGACTCATCATATTATATCAAATTTCAATCATAATACACCTAGTTATATCGTAAATTGGACGGAGAGACTTAAGAGCAAGGGTGGACTTTTTTAAGATTCAAATTAACGTATTCGATCCTATGATATTTTTAGGTCATTATATAATTTTTTTTATATATAACTATTACCATAACACAAATTCTTGTGACATCTCTATTGGATTGGTCCGTTAGGGAAAATGTAGAATAAATATAGACAATAAGTTTTAATGAATTGGGCCTGAAAGACGTCAATGAAAAAGACGGTCTCTCAGAAGACTAGCCGCATAACACAAAATGATGTGACTTAGTAGTAAGTAGTGTAGTTTTTGAACCAAAAATTAGATTTGAATCTTACCCCATAATTCTATTACAGAACCAAGACTCCTCAAACTTAGGAGCCAAAATAAGTCATTGCTTATAAATGATGTTAAATAGAACTAGAGGTATAAATTTTAAGATAACACAAGTAATTCCATAATAGTTAATATCCGAATATTACTTCCTCCGAACCAATTTAGTTGTCTCATTTATTTTTTCACACTATTTATCAATTCCGTTTAATTTGTATTTTATTCTTAATCCATAAGTTAAAACATAGTCATGTGAGATCTTGTTTGATTCGTCTCAATGCAAGAATTATTCTTATCAACTTTTCATAATTTTTATTTAAGCATAATTAGAGATATTAAGGGCATGCTTGTATTGGGTGTAAATACTTAAGGGGGAAAATAAAGTCAAACTAATGAAATGAAAGCAAATAGAGATACATTTAAAGTAGTTGAGATAGTTGTGAAGAAGATAAAATGAGTATGAAATAAAAATAATGAAGGAAAAAGAAGATGATTTCCCCTATTATGGAGGTAATACATTCCCCCACCCTCCCCTAGGATAAATATTTATCCCACAAAACTAAGAGTTCCCTTTATTTTTCATTACTTTGCAACCATTTTTCTACCTCTACGACAATTAAATTTCACTAATTTATCATTTATCAACTTCATTTTCTTACTTTGACTTTTTTTTTACTTCCTTAAATATTTACACCCAATACAAGCATGTCCTAAGAGTCAAATTATTACCTCGACAAGTGTGCCCTAATAGATGGAACAACTAAATTGGTTCAGAGAATATACTTTAATAGTTTTTTCCGAGTAGATTTTATCGAGAAAGATGGGTAGTGTACTTTCGTTATCTTTGATACATGTAGGACATGTCGTATTCCACCCCTATAGCGACTATAGTTATAAATAATTATATAATGAGACGCTATCATCAAAATCAAAGTTTGTACTTCTATTCTAAAGAAATAGCTCTAAGTATAAATGAGTAAAAATTAATAACAATAAATATAAAAATATATATATTTTATGGAAAAACATAGGATCTAGACTATTTAGATAAGAATATGTGGATAAACTTAAAAGAAAAAATATAAATTATAATAAAAATAAAAATGAGACAAATATAATACTTCCTCTGGATTTTATTAGTTGCTACAGTTCCTGTAGCAATTATTGTTCACCAATTGATCATATTTGATGTATAGTTCTTCTATATGTATAATGTAAACCATAGTCAAGTGGGATCTTGTTTGATTCGTCTTAATATGTATTTTCTTAATATTAACTTTTTAGAATTTTTTATCATATGAAATTAGAGATATTAAAGATTAAAATTGTGCATTATTGGATAGCGTGAAAAATAAAAATATAGCAACATTTAAAAATCAGAAGAGATAGAATAGACGAAAAAAATAACCTAATTTTTTAAGACATAATGAGTATATATGCATTATCTAGCTATACCATCATGGTCTAATCATATAAAGAATGAGCACTTAACTTGCTTGCCCATACTTTACTCTTTTTTTTTTCTCTCCCTCTTTTTATGCTTATACAATTATTAATTATACAAAAGGGGCTTAGAATTTGAACCATAATTTATATATATTAATATGAAGTATTTTTTTTATAGGATACTTTATACTCTTGTGAATTTGCTAGTAATATTAAATAGTATCAAACAATTTCTATCAAAAATAAATAGTATCAAACAATAAACTTAAGAAAATGAATTTTTAATTTCTCATTTTATTAATATTAACTACCATCAATGAATAATTGTAAATTGCAACACTAATCATCAACTCAACATTATTGCATTAATTCATATTAGCTCAAGTCCAACAATCACTTCAAGTGGCTAATTTATTATGCGGAAAAATTTTATTTATTTATGTATTGATTTTGGGGTAAGACTAGAGGATCTGTTGAGGTAAGGAGAGAAATAAATGATTTTTCTTTGTAGGTGGTGAGAATTGAATCTTTAAAATTAAACTTAACCTGTTATTAAGGTGATAGAGTAAACTTTCAACTATTAAGTCAATCTATGATACATTATTTTCATTTTGTTGGAAATTAATTGGTTTTGCAGATAACAATTAATACCGTTAAATATGTAATAACATTTTTAATTTCAAAACCAAGAAAATGTTTAGTAGATTTTTAATTTTCTAGAAATAATAATTGTTTTATTACTATACAATTTTTGTATAAACATTAGAAGGCCCGTAATAGTTATCTCATTTTTTGAACCTATTGTATATGTCCATGGAAATGACTAGTGCTCATTAAGCATTCAAAATTTAAATTAAGGTACAAGTTTAAGTAAGGTCACTTCACAAATAAGCTTTTTTTCAAATAAAGACAACTAATCTAATTGAATTTCAATCAAAAATAAATTCTACCAAACACACTCCCTTGGTCTTTCAGAGAGGGCAAGGTTACTAATTGGCACGATATTAAAAAATTGATAGAAATCACTAAATGGTGCGGATAAGATTAAATATTAGAGAAAATGAGAAAAAATATGTGGATAAAAATTAAAGAAAGTAATAAGATACTACCTAAAGTAAAAACGTTATAAAGTTAAAGAGACGAATTAAAACAAAAAGTAGGATAATCTCTTAGGAATAGAATGACTATTTGACTACGATAAATGGAGCCAGATTTTATGTTGGTAGCTAAGTAGTCTTTCTCAATCTATTATTTTTTGATGTGCATATAAGCAAAAAGTTGATTAATATCATCATATTTGAATTCAATGAATGAAATTAAAAATTGCAATCCCATTTTAATACTTGGGAGAAAAAAAGTTTATATATATATATATATATATATATATATATATATTATGCTGACAATCAACACCTATTGCGTACTTCTGATGAGATTTATAATCAACTAACTACTCGTAACTATAAAGATCAACTTAAATATAATATGTGTTAATATTTAGAGAAGAGAATTTGAATTTTTTGGAATTAATTAAAACACATTACTATTATTGTTGAGTCAATAATGAAAAAGAAGAGTATATGCTCACTAATGGAAATATGAATATGATTAGCACAAGATAGTGCTTTAGTGTGTTCTCTCATTTTCTTTCATGTATTTTATATGATTTTGAGGGTAGTGTTTAGATTAAAAGTGCAACCAACAAATATAATAAAGGCCTATAAATATGGAGAATCTCCTTTTAATCATGCAATATTAAAAACCTAAATTCTAAAATTTAGAGATGACTACAATATAAACCTATAAATTAATCACACAATATTTATTCATGCTAGTTTTTTCTATTTATTTTGATTGTCTACTATTTCAAACTATAAATCTAGATTTTTTTATTCTTTTTTACTCCTATCCTTCAGGCTTTTTCTTATCTGGTCTTCATCTCCTTTTTCAAATACCTAAAACGCAATCTTTTTATTTCCTTATCAGTTTGTGTAGCTAGACTGCACATATACACAAACTACGTTAAAAATTTCTCTTTTACCTTGTATTCAACATCAAAAATCATAAAAAATTTCTTATATTTTTATTTCAAATTTTATCCCGTCTATTATAAATAAAATTTTTAATATAATTGATCTAGTTTTCAACTTTAAAAAGATTAATAACAAAATTGTAAATTCTCTTTGACATTGTACCATATCTTTTCAAAAAATCTATAACTTTTTACGATGAAAAGAACTATCAAAGGCATATAATATCTTTTTATGACTAATCCCTAGCTAGTATAACAAATATCATGGATGTACAAACTTGTGATAGTATTAATTTGTACGTACATAGTATGTAATATGAACCACGCGCATCATTCATACCTCCAACTCCAAGTGTAGTAAATTCACTCAATTACCGTTCTTCTACATGTTGTAGGTATATATTTATATGATTTTTAATAAAAAAAAAATTAAGTCACTACAATATAATTTATTTTTAGTGGGATATATTTAGCGATATTTAATTTAAATGTCGCTATAATTTAATTTTTAATAGTATATATAGAGGATTTAGTGACATATATTAGACCCTTTAGCAGAATAATAAAAAATCACACTAAAGCTTTTTGCGACATTGGATCTAGTGACATTTCTCATAAATATCACTATAGACTATAGTAACAATACATATGTCACTAAAAACCAAATAAAGTGTCGCTAAATCACTTTATAGTGGAACTTAAAATAAAAACTAATAATTATTACTATAAAATTATAAATTAGTGGCATTTTTTAATTCCGTTAAATTCAACATCACAAAAAGTTAAATTTGTTGTAGTGAGTTATGAGCTATAGGCAGAGTTAAATCTAAATTGTTATTATGCATAAATATGAAAAAGATGAATAATTGAATCTATATATAAATGTTTGACTAGACACATAAATGAATTTTCTTTTTCATGATTATTATCTATGTTGTATGTGTTTGATATGGTTGGAAGGCAATGTGAAACATTGACAAGAAGAAACAATATAGAGTGGGAATAATCTAAACAACTTATGATGTTTTTAGTTGAAAGTTTTAAAGTAAAGATAGAATAAAAGGTATAATAATTGAGTAAAAAGGTCCAAAAAATAATAAATATATACTAAAACATTCCCTCAATTTTCTCTATCTCCAAGGCGCACTAAATTTGTTTGTAAGTGTTTGGACGAGAATGGCATGCTTGGATGAAAGCTGCAGATGCTATTGGATGCTTCCTTTTGTACTACAACATTTTATGAATTGATAGTGAAAATTGGAGCCTCCTTCAATCTTTTTCTCTATTATTATTATTATTATTATTATTATTATTATTATTATTATTATTATTATTATTATTATTATCACTATTATTATTATTATTATTATTAATATTATTATTATTGTTATTATTATTTGTTCAGATGATTTATCTCACATTGATGAAGTAAGGAATGATATGCACACTTTATAAGTCATTAGAGTCTTTCTTCCTATTACCATATGGTTTTAGGATGATATCTCCTAATTGTCTTATGAAGTGTGTGTAATTGTGTATCTTGAGTTATCCTGATAATATGTTGACATTCACAATAAAGTCAGCCTAAACTTAATATGGTATCAGAGCAGATGGAACGATCAATAATTAAAAATGGTTGGTCCGAAAAGAATGGTGTTCCTAACCTAATTTAGTATTCTCACATGCGAATTAGATGAGAGTTCGCATGTGAGGGGTTGTTGGAATGGTTTATCCTACATCATTAAGTATGATATGCACACTTTATAGGTCATTAAAGCCCTTTTTCCCTTGTCATATGGTTTTGGGATACTGTCTTCTTATCTTATGAAGTATGTGCACCTCATGTTTTCCGATTATGTGCTGGCATTCGCAATAAGTCTAACTCAATTTAACATCATTATTAAATTACCTCATATTGTAATCAAATGTAGTCACATTTTCTCTTTTGGTATATTTATATCAAATGTCATTTTCTTATTTGGTAACCTTTTAGATTTATGTCTTTGTGAAATTCATCTATTTACACAATTATTATTAAATTATTATATTTTTTCTTACGTTTTTTACTCACTCCTTTCATGTAATCACGTGTGATCTTCATCTTCTTTTTTTTTTTCTTAAAATTTGTGTATTATCTAATGAAACATTTGATTAGAATTGGAGGTAGTGCTCTTTATTATTGTTATTATTGTTGTTGTTTTTATTATTTTGTAGTTTTCTTGTACATATTGGGATGAAAAGGGTACAAGCTATTAGGTAGGGCGTGCATTTGAGACTTCCTATGAGATTGCCGTCCCAATTTGCATGGAATTTACTTATTTCCAAATATATGCATTAAACTTCATAAGACATCATTGGTTGTTGTGTGGAGTGTGGTTGGAGCATTTTATGGTCTTAAACTAATATTACTAAGATTTTTATATTGATTTTTGATTTTTTAAAATATTGTTATGTTTTTTGAAGGTTTTTAATTCTAACTGTTTCTAGCTAGAATCACTCCGGAATAATTTTATTTAGTTTAATTTAGTTAATTGGATGTTGCATTTTATGTTATTAGTCATTTTAAGTATTGATTTTGATACATTTGAATAATCTCAATATATTGGTTGTGTTTGGTAAAATAACTTATCAGGTAATTTTAGCTTGATTTGATATAATTCAAGGGTTGGGCGTGGTCAAACCATCTAAATCATTTGGTAAATTAATTGGTTGAAACAACTTCTTATGAATAAGCTACTCATAGTAACGAGCTCAAAATTAGCTGATCAAACTAGTTAATTAAGTCAACTGTTTAAATCAACTACTATTGTAATCAACTATCAACTACCAGTTATCAGTCGTTTACCAAACACTCCTATCAAATTTCGAGACATAAAGTATTCTAATGTGAATACTACAAGTGTACATATGTATTATTGATAGGGTTTTGTATTAAGGGCAATAATATCGCAAATTTATTCTATAGAGCTCTAGGGTATAATTTGTATTACCATTAATCACTAGTAGAATTAACGTCATTTGCTACTATACAAATGTGCTTATTTGTTGCTCAATTTCGGATTGCGGCAAATGGAGGGGCAGCAAATAACCAAAAGCTTTTTGCTGTTAGTTAAAGAACCACAACAAATAAAAATTATTATGTGCGAAAAGAATCAAAGTAAATAGATTAGTAAATAGCAGTGTAAAGTTTTTCAACTAAGAGAGAAAAGGAACTTGACGTGGGTGACTTGTGTTATAGTTTTTTGCTATTGTTCAATAAAAAATAACAATAATATTTTTTATTTGCTATTAATGTTTAAAGATAGTAGCAAAAAAATATTTTTTTGCTGTTAAATAATCAAAACAGTAGCAATAATTACATTATTTGCTATGTTTGAGATTTAAGTAGCAAATAAATAGCAGCAAATTAGATTTATTCTACTAGTGAATGTGTAATAATATAATCAAGAATCACAAAACTATATGATATCAGACCCAGCGTGACAAGTATTTGAATTTCAACTATACTTCATTTAAAGAAGAGTATGTAACGTTACGTATGATACGAAGAGAGTCATTGATACATCCACACTTCTAGCCCAGAGGGCTCTAGTGTGAGGGAACGTATTAGAGTATATAACATATCCAAGTGTCTCAACCATCAGCTTAAATTTTTAATTGGTATTATTTCCCTCTATATTTGCACACTACAACATAATTTGCTTTTAGCGGGATATATTTAGCGACAATTAATTCAAATGTCGCTATTACAAATTTCTTATAGTATACATAGAGGATTTAGTGACATTTATTATAGCCTTTAACATCATATTAAAAAGTCACACTAAAGCTTTTAGCGACATAGGATCTAGTGACATTTCTCACAAATGCCACTATAGGCTATAGTGACAATTACATTTGCCACTAAAGATCAAATTAAATGTCGCTAAATCACTTTATGGTGGAACTTAAAATAAAAATTAATAATTATCACACCAAAAATATAAATCAGTGACATTTTTTTAATGCCACTAAATTCAATGTCGCAAAAAGCTAAGTTTGTTGTAGTCCCACTTCATTTTATTTCTAAAACTTAAGTAATTTTATTTTTATTGAAACAAATTATAGCTTGACATGTGATTGGATAGTGTACTTAAAAATTTAAATTTGAATTCTATTCCTTAGCTTGTTGATTCCCTAGCCTCTACAAGTATATAGTAGAAGTATATAACATGATGACATTCATATCCACCCATATGAAAACTACCATATCATTTTTATGTTGGCAAATCACTGTGTTATGACCGACAAGTGACAATGAAGTAGGGCCTTAATAACTTAACATATATATAAGTGGTCGCAAATCGTCATAATTTGGTTCATTATGTATTTGAAAAACAACATTACATTGTTCTTCAATTATCATACTATTTGACTTAAATATTACAGAGTATAAAAACTCGTGCAATGCACGGATTTTTACTTACATTAATATTTTAATGAAATTTTAGACTAATATAAATATTATATGAAGATGGGTAATAAGTATTTACACATATATATTGTAATTAAAAGAATTAAATATAAAGAAACCCAATATATGTTGTTAATCAAAAGTTTATAGGTTTTGAAACACGTCAATATATATACCACATTCTCAGTACGATAGCATACTTCACCATCCTTGTCGCATATGAGAATTCTTCGTCTTTTCCTTCTACTCACTCTAGAAATGGCGTCGTAAAATTGTTTATGACTAAAAAAAGACTAAGGTAGGAATAGACCAACATGCGATATTTTTTGTCCTTGACTTTTATTAATAGTCATTAATATTTCATGTTCCCATCTCACCATGAATTTCTTGAATGTTATTAAACTAATGGTTATTCTATAAAATATCATTAAACAACACTAAAAATTCAGAGAATAGAAATAGTATGAGCAAACAATTGGGGCCATATGTGGCTATTTATATTGTAATTTCATCCATAAAAGTGTTTATACATTTTTATTTTCATAAAGGAATAATTGAATTACAAAAAAGCAGACAATATTTTTAGTTGATTGATTTTTATTACACTAAATTTGGTAGCTAAGATAGTCTGATTGCCTACACACTAACTGAAGTTGATTGATTTTTTTGCATTAATTTATTTGTTTCCATAATTATCGTTTGGATCAATATTTTACATTTTTCCTAAAATTCAAAATTAATATTATGGTAGTCTGACAATGTAAATGACTGAATTTAATGATCAATTAATAACTATTCTTGGAAAATAGAACAATTATATACTTTTAATAATTTATTAAATTGCAGTATAATTGTAATGAAGGCAATTTATTTTGCAATATAAATTTCTACCAGTGTATTTTCATTTTTATCTATTTTTCTGTATAAGTTTCTAAATTGTACATTTATATATAACAGTGTAATTGGAATAATTATGATTTATTGCATTCATTAATGTATAAACTTTTCCAAAAATGAAAACGTGTAAATATGGAAAGTCAAATAAATGCAAATAAATCAATTCTATTAACACCATCCATTGAAAAAAAGACAAATGGCATGTTCATATTCAACTTTTCCTTTTTCTAAACTATATTAAAATTAATACATTGTATGCTTGTAGCAAAAATTCTTATAATTTGATCTCAATGGAAAATATGAAATATTATTGTTGTTTAATGAAATGTTGTTGCATTAATTTCTATATATGTTTTATTAAGTTAACTACGCTTAAAATATTTTTTTTAAATAGGAGAATAAAACTTATATTTCACGGATATATTTGAGTTTAAATATATTCATATAAGATCTAATTAGATTCGTTTTGATGTGTGAAATATGTAATTTATATAGCTTTTATAAAACATATTTATATATATTAAGACTTATACTCATGCTTTGAAATTGTGCAATGAAAGGAAAGGAGAATTTGAGTTGTCCTCATTAGTCATCATATCCGGTATATCATATTCATAGAAAATTATGATAAAGGTGTCTAGGGAGGAATGAATGTGGCACCTCATATCCATAAAAGAGAGCGCTATTAAAGGGTTTCTCGACTCAAAAAATGAGAAATTGAGAAAAAAAAATATCATATAAGAGTAAAATAAGCTAAATTCGGTAAGAATAAGTTTATATAAATAAAAATAAGTTTTCTTCAAAATAAAAAGTTCAATTTTAAATAAAAATTGAATTGCGGTAGGGGTGGAGGCTGGAGGCTGGAGGTAGGTCGGTCATTGGTGTTGTGTGTTAAGTGTTATTCACTCCATTCTTTTTTGTTTGTCTCTTTTAAGATTTTTACTTTTAGAAATTCAAAATAAAAAATTTAATTTTTAAAAAATATATTCAAGATAAAATATATTTATATTGGATCATGTTAGATTCGTCTTGATGCAAAGAATTTTAATATGTAATTTTTAAATTTTTTTATTATGCGTAATATGAGATATCTAGACTCAAACTTTGCGTTGAAATACGTGAAAAAGTAAAGTGGACAAACAAAAATGAGCGGAGGGAGTAACTATTATAAGAAATGGTTTTTAAATAGTTGTTGCCTTTTATTGTTAAATATAGCTAATTTAATGAAATATATATATAATTTTCTCTTTCATTTGTTTACACTTAATATAACAAGATCAATCATGTACGCGAATAATTAAATGACGTAATTATAAGCAAATTATGTGAAATAATTAAATTATTCAAAATCTAAAATATTATTGTCTTAGTTCATTTGAAACTACAACAAGGGTATTTGACTATTTGGTCATAAAGATTATGGAGGAGCACGAGAATCATTAAATTAAGTGGATGTAATGCTAAAAGTGAAAGAAAATTTATGGATAAAAATTAAAAAATACGAGAAAGGTGAAAGGTAATTAACAAGAGTCAAAGTTTTATATATTTAAAAATAATATTTTTTTGCGATCAAATTTTCATCATCATGAAATCACATTAAACTTTCAAAGAAATTTTACACTATATAAATTTATTTCAATACTAGTATCACTATTTAATACTATACTACTAATCAAATGGGTAGTTTGTGTTATAATTTTGTAATTCTCACTTCCAATGGTAGACTTTCTTCCAATCAATTTAGGGATACTGATATTTACTGCTTAAGTTGCACTAATTAATAGCCCATTTGCGATGATTATTTAAGAAAAATTTTAAAAAGGAAGAGAATATATGCATAATGAAAATATATAAATTTTTGTGAAAGACGGTTTCTTTGAGAGACTATTTCTTATTGGGTTGACCCATAAAAAAATGTAAAGTAAAAATAGAAAATAAACTTTGATGAACAGAAACGGAGAGACGTCTCTCAGGAGAGTAGCTAGCTGATGTAAATATGTTTGTATGGACTATGGATATGAATTTTGTTGGGTCCACACTCCACCTGCCCTGAATAATTGGCCAGTGATTGTGCACATTCTCAAAAAGTCTCATAAATTATTTAAATATTAGTCTTTACTCTTTCGTTTTATATTTTTTTCATTTAGAATATTTCAGCTGAGAAAATTTTATTTAATTTTTTTGACATGTATTTAGAATATAAAATATATTCATGTGATATATATCTCATTAGATTCGTCTTAATGTATACTTTTTTGGTGTGTATTTTTTATTATTTTTTATTATGTGTATTTAGAGATATTAAGGTATAATATTTGCATTGAAAATTGTGCAAAAATAAATGGGAAGAACAAAAAGAAACGGAGGTATTACTTATTTGTTACACTTTTCTATTTTTTCCATATGTTATATGTATCTTAAAATGCTCTTAATTTCCTTTTAAATGTCCTATTTGTTTTTGGGTTACTATTTATAAATTACTTTTAATTTGTACTTTATTCTTTGTCCATGCATTCAATCATAGTTAAATTTAATTCGTCTCAACATAAGGTTTATCAATATCTAATTTTTACAATACACAATTATCACTATTAAGTATTGAATTAGTGTATTAGCAAACGTGCAAAAAGCAAATAAGACATATGAAATGAAACAGAGGGAGTATCACTCAACAAATTTGAATAATAGCGTAGCAGTATAGAATATGATATTTTCAGAAAAAAAAACAACTCAACCATAAGCTTAAACTAATGAGTGAGGCTTTATGGTATGTTATATGCTCTAACATGCCCTTTTTATTACGTTAGCTCTGATATCATGTCAAAAACTAACTCAATTAAAAATTTAAGTTAATAGTTAAGACCGTACTCCATGATACGTTATATACCGGATGTAATGATATTGAAAAATGAGACAAAAAGAACTATATAAGATGGTTCATATGCTCATGTGATGACAATCTAAACTAATCTCAACTAAAACATGACAACTTCTTTGCGGAATTTAATGACACCCAAAGCTAATGGGAACAGGTTAAGGCAATGCTAACAGGAGCAGTTGAACTCTTTTTATACTAACATTATGTTTTCTAATTTAATCTTTCTCGAACATAATACACAATCACACAAACATATACATACACTGTCTTATATTTTTTAATATTAATTTATTTCATTTTTGGCAATTCCTAGTTCCAAATGATATTCCTTCATCCTTTCCCTTTTTGTACATTCCACGGTCAACACACATTAACCAAGCAAAAACATTAACAATGATAGTGTTTGGCAATTGGCCAAAAAAGTGTTTTGTAAATGGCTTTTAAAACAGCTAAAAAGCTGGCTTTTACGCCAAAATGAAAAAACTGCTCCAGCTAGCTTTTTGGGTTGGCTTTTGGCTTGTTGGTCCACTTTTGCTCTAATAAACAGCGAACAACCAATATTCAAATTTACTAAATATTTCCACAAACAGCTAGCTTTTTAAGCTAGCTTAAAAGCCAACAAAAATAGCCAACATTTCCAACTGGTCAACCAAGCCAACTAAAAAAATCAACCGCCAACAGCCAACAGCCAACAGCCAATTGCCAAACACTCCCAATATATTTTTAAAATTTTTGTTACTTATTAGTTTTTTTAGAAAAGAAAGTATATAGAAATGACCCATGACACCATAATAAAAGTTTTGAAAAAAAAATCTCATCGTTTAAGTGATCCACTATCAAATTTTCACCTTTGCGTTTTTTTTTTTTAAAAAAACTCACTTTTTATGTATGTTCGATTTAGAGGACTTTATGACAACTTTTAACTTATATAATTTTAATTAAAAATCAAGTAAAATAAAAACCATTAATTTAAAAGTTCAAAATAAACAATTAGAATATTTTATGATTTTTTATTTTTTGTTGCTTTGTTTAATTTAAATACTTCTTTCATTTCAAAATGCTTGCAATTTTTGGCTTTTTTCATGCAGTACAATGCACTAATGTGATCCTTAGTATCACTAATTATGTATGTTAAAAAATTATTAAAATTTAATATCAATAGCCTACATTGAGACGAATCAAATAAGATTTCACTTAACTATGTTTTACCTTAGAAATTAAAAGCTAATCACTAATTAAAGGCGATAAACAAATAGTGCAATATTTCCGATGTTGCAAGTAATTTCGAACAAAGAAAGTATGTAACAATCTTTTAGATTAAATCAAGCAAAGTAAATTAAAGAGATTAATAAACATTAGGCAAAAACAACAAAAAGAAGAGAAATATAAAATATAATTAACAAAATTGTAAATATATATATATTGCACACATCATATTCATAATAGTAGTTCATATTATGAGAATCCATGCAAACAAATCTACAAAACAAGACAAATTTTACGTGGAATTTGATGGTGGCAACAAGTAGTTAAGAAGAAGAGTCTAATTCAATGAAAACAAGAGTTGTTGAATTTACCTTTTTTATAAACTCTTCTCCAAACATAATAAACACAAACACATCCAAACAGTTGCTTGATCCAATTTTGGCAGCTTAGTAAAAAAAAATTTTAAAAATAAAAAAAAAAAAAAAAGTAATCCCTTTTTATACTTTCCTTATTTGAACCCTAAACACATTTAACTAGAAGATAATGTAAATTAAAAACATTAGAAAACAAAATTAATGTATATTAATTAATTAATTAATATCTCAAGTAAAAAAAAGAGTGTTAATCTCAATGAATTAAAATTGTACTTATTTATGTATTTGCTAGTTAGATTTACCTAATCTAACTGCTTCTTTAAATTTGACGAAATAATAGTTTTAATTATGATTTAAGTTACTGTTTACATGCCTAATTGCACGTTAAAGCACATAAGTACATTGGACTAGTTGTCTAAGAAGAACATTGCCAAAACCCAATTTCTTAAGATACCCTTAAATGTCAGGTCTTCTTTTTTAAGCTATCGCAAAAACTTGGACGAGACAAAATCATTATGAGACCGTAAATTTGGGTCGGCCTAATTTGCGCGTGTAATAACAATATTTCAATTTTATAGACATTTATCAATTTTGATCTTAAAGGTATCAATTTTGACACCTTTAAGGTCAAAATTGATACTTTTAAGATTAAAATTGAAAAATGCCCAGAAAATGAATGAAAATGCCCAGGTTGTCACACGCGCAAATTGGCCCGGCTCAAATTGACGGTCTCATTATGAGGCCGTCTCGTCCAAGTTCAGCTGTTAAGTTATACTCTTTCCTATCCATCTAATGTGTCCCATTTGAGTTTTTACAATTTTTTATAGTGGTTGAATCATAAATGAGACTATATGTGAAAGAAAAAGTGTATTGTCTTTAAATTTTAATAGAGATGAAATGGGATTAGTAGGTGTAACCGTGTAAAGGTGTGTAAATGTTAAGTTTAGTAAATATAAATTGACAAAGTTAACATACTTAAAATAGAAATGAGACATATAGAATGACTTGACCAATAAAAAAATGAGACATTATGGTGAATAAGAGAGAATATAGTTTTCGTATTATTTTCAGAGTCCTAATCATATAAGAGTAATTTTATTTTAGGTAATAATCATTTTGGAATAAGGGGTAGATGAGATACGAACCCATAACTATCCTCTCATAGTAACTTTGAAATTATGTTAAGGAATCAACTCAATTAAAAGCTTAAACATAAATGCTAATCTATATGTACATAGTAGAACGAATTTTTTGAACTACTTTATTATAGTACAATTTTATTTGCACAATTCTTGTATGAGATGTTTTTACCGTGGAAAATGACTCATACATGAGTTAAATAGTCCAGTTAATATATACATGTTATTAGTGTAGACTTTTTATGTTGATGTATTCTCACCAAAAAAGACTCTCAAGAGAGTAACACTTTTCTTTCTATTACGAAAACTATGCAATCCAACAAGCCCAATTGTTAACAAAATATTAAGAGAAAATTGGAAGATAAAAAATACTTATTTTTAAAAAATTTCAAAAAAAAGTATCGTGAATGTCAGATATTTGTTCGATGTTATTAACAGCGAACAAAGAAACTAGTCCCAAAATTTCAAAACTCTTTGTTTGTTGTTACTAACTGCAAACAAAAGAATTGCAACATCAAAACGATTAAACAGACAAAAATAATAACAATTATTACTTCTCTGTTTTACCTATTTTGTTAGTAACAGTGAAACAAGTCGTGGTAATTTTTTTTGTTATTTGTTGCTAATAATAGTGAACAAACCCCGACCCTAAGTTCAGACTCAAAAACACTTAGTTGAGAATTAAAATTTTCCGAACCTAATTAAAATTTTTTTTTTTAAACAAACTCATATGATTCAATTATTCATATCAAATCAACAAGTCAAGTGAAATAAGTCTAGAAAAGGTAAACAAGCCCATGCCCTGGCGGGCTCGCCCCAAACGCAGCCCAATATGTGCGTAGTCTGTATTGGATCCCCAAGCATCTTATTGACTGAAACTAAGTCCATTGGGCCTTAAAATGGGCGATATTGAACGTAATAGCTACTTCAATGTAGTTGAACATCTTAACAATCCATCTGTTAGATACAAGAGTAGTATAGTATAAGTGTACAACATAATTGGTGCAAATTAGTGTAAATTGAGTTTGGGATGTTATTATGTTAAAATTCTACTATTTGATAAATAATTATTTGGTTGATTTTTAGCTGGGGTTGTTAATTGATTTTATGATTGTTAAACTAATTTTGTAACGCAACTATTATGGTAATGCTAGAAATTAATTGTTTGCTTGCTTTTAGCTTTTAGTAGAAAAGAAGCAGTTAAAAAATCAATAAGGTAATTGGGGGTGTTTGGCAATTGGCTATTGGCTGTTGGCGGTTGACTTTTTTAGTTGGCTTGTTTGACCAGCTGGAAATGTTGGCTGTTTTTGTTGGCTTTTAAGCTAGCTTAAAAAAGCTAACTATTTGTGGAGATGTTTGGTAAATTTAAATATTGGTTGTTGGCTGTTTATTAAAGAAAAAGTGGGCCAACAAGCCAAATGCCAACCCAAAAAGCTAGCTGGAGCAGCTTTTTCATTTTGGCTTAAAAGCCAGCTTTTCAGCTGTTTTAAAAGTCATTTACCAACACTTTTTTTGGCTGTTTGACCAACTAACAAGCCAAAAGCCAAAAGTCAACCAAAAAGCTAGGACAAAAGCCATATACCAAACAACCCCAATAAAATAATGAAAAAAATATATTATTATAGTCTTTTTGTTTTGTTTTAAAAGTTAACTTTTTACGAGCTTATAGTCATTTACCAAATATGTTTTTGAATAAGGTAGGTATTTCAATAAAATTTGATATATTATAAATTTTATCCCAAATATGTTTTTCACTAATTTTTTTCGATTGTTAAGGAAATGGATGTTGGCCTTTTGAGCAAGATAAAATACATATTTTAGGAAAAGACGAGTAATATTTATTTTCTTTGCTTTTTTTATAAATAATCCCTTCTATTAATAATTTTTGCGTTGAGACGAATCAAACAATCTCACTTAACTACGTTCTAATCTATAGATTAAGAATAAAATACAAATTAAGAGTAATAAGTGAATAGTGTCAAAAAAACAAATGTGTCATTTTCTATGAATAAGAGTTAATATTTTTTAATATCTTGAATGATGATGATTGCATCATCACTATTAACTAAAATTAGAGATCACTTTTTTTTAAAAAAAAAAGAAAAAGTGGGACATCTAATCAATGTTTAAACTCTTGGTGGTTATCAAACAATTTGAGTTACAAATTTAATTTTGCTTACCCTTTGATTAAATCGATACACTTTTTTTTTATTCCATTTTGATTATGATATAAATTTTTTCTAAAAATGTTGTTATCACTCACTTTTATTCTCGTCCACTAATATTAATTATCTTTTAATATTTTTCACATAATTAAAAGGAAAATTATCATGAATAATACAATCTTTTGTTAATTTCCCTACAATAACACCAACTATTAATAAACCATGAATAATATCAATTTAAAAGGGTGTTTTCCTAAAAAATCCCTAACATGTATCAAATTATAGGTGATTATATGACAAAAAAAATTGGTATATTAACTAATAAATTAAAGTTGGTATTAGTCTAGGAAAATACCATTCTAAGTTGGTATTATTTATATTTAGTCAATAATTAGTAATATTGTAGGAAAATTAACAAAAAGTCATATTGTTCACTGCAATTTTCCTAATTCAAACAATCTCATTTTTTATTAATCTTTTGAATAATATATAATTATTGTAATTTCTTGAAAATAAAGAGAATATATTAATTTTAATGCTTGTAAACATAACTTTAATTTTAAGAGCTACGTAACATAAATATTAAACACACCATATTAGTCCATAATAATTAAACTATGCTAAACTTTATTAAAGGGATCTTTTATTGCATTTTGATAAAGCAAAGCTTGTAGTTGTAGGTGTGTGGAACATTCTTCGTTTTTTCGCCTTTATTTTTCCAATTAAAATTGACACAAAATTTGACATATTTACAAATATGCCATTTTCTACTTAAGTGTCTTTGACCGTTGACTATCTTTACTCTGTTTCTCTTACTTTGAAACCGTGTACGGGGAAACTATTCCGAATCTGCCGCTGGTTTTTTTCTAAATGTCTAACTCACGTGCTTTTTTGTGATTTTTCTAAACCCTTCATTTGTCACTCGTATTTTTGGATGTTTGAATATTAGCTTTTAAATTGATTTTTTTGTTGATATTAATTTGTGGTTTGTTGATTGCAAAAGTCAAAAAAAATATTTGAAAATTTCTTATATTAATCCAGTTATTTTTTATTGGCTTTTGACTTCTTTTCTCTAATAAACAGCAAATAATGAATACCAAAATTAACCAAGCATCTTTCTAAATAGCTGACTTTTTCAACTAGCTTAAAAATCAATAATAACAACCAATATTTTTAACTTATTGTTGAATTGTCCATATGTTACCCACACGTGAGTTGTCCTACATCGGAGAAAGAGAAGAGTATATTGTATACATCACTTTATATACTCAAGGAGTAACTCCTACTATCATCAATTGGTTTTAGTAGTGAACCCTATTTAGGTTTATGAGTGGACTACTTCTTCTCCTCCTTAACTTATCAAATAAGCCAATAAAAAAGCCAACAACAACCAACAACCACCTCTCAAATAAATGTCCTATTAATTTTTCTAACTCAAGTATATGGATGAAAACTTATGAAAAAATTAAGTGGATCATGACAATAAAAGATAAATTAAAAAGAAAAATAGGATATATTTAAAGGTACAGAGACTAATAATTCAATTCCCTATTCCTAATCTTGTGGTTTTATTAATTAAGTAATTAAAAAATAAACATGCTCTTATCTTACTCTTTTTTTAAGTCCACTAGCTAGTGTTGATAAGGATAAATTTACAATACCTTTTGAAATGTCTATGTCAAAATAAATAATAATCCTTTGACCTATACTAATTACTACATACATGACCTGAGATTTGTACCGGTCCAAAATTAATCGAACCGATTATACTACATTATTTGATCACTAGAACCGGGTACATATCTCATAGAAAAATGGATGATCAAAATATTATTGGATAAATTACAGGTCGTCCAGCTTTTAATTTTTCTTATTTTATCTAATCTTACACATTTTTTTATGATCTCTTATATAAGTATAATTACATCTCGTCATACTAAAATTAGATTAAGAAAAAGTTCATCTGAATGGTGTCAACAAATACAATACTAGTACATCACTTCACATTTAATAAATTAATGAAACTACAACTTATTGTAATCAAAGTAATTCTAAAGAAAATTTACAATCATATCATACGATCATATAAAAGAGTTGTTATATGACAAATGTCATGTTTATAACATTCGTGCTAAATGACAAAGTATTATAGGAGGTGTTGTATTTATGTAGCATTAATTTTACAACTAGCATTTAAAATCTACATAAAATTCATACAAAGATAATTATTACCATATTAAAGATCATTTGTGACAATTAAGTCCCTACAATAACAAGTTGTTTTAGTAAAGGTATAATTATAACATTATGTATCTTTATTATTTTAGATTTTTTTTATTAAAAATTTATTGTATGTACTAATTAGTTATGAATTACTCTTGAATTTTTATTGTAAAAATTTAAATAAAATACCATAGATAATGCTTTTTTTACATGTCAATATTTCAATATCTGTGCATTGCACAAATTTTTAATCTAGTATTAGTACGAATCATACAATATAATAAAAGACTTGGAAAATTCCAAGTGTCAGCTTATTAGAGCTTCGATAAATTGAATAATAGGTTTCTTTTGATTACATGACATTTTAATTTTGGGAAATAATATTGATTCAAATAATTAAAATTTTATAATATGTATAATTTATAGGCATATTTTAAATTTTATAATAGGCATAATTTATAGGCATATTTTAAAGCTATGCTAAATTAGGTAAACAATGATATCACATTCAAAATCTTTATTAGAAGGTCATCATAAAAAAAAAATTTTAATGAATAAAAAGAAACTTTAAATAATAGTTGTGAGGTTGTTATAAAATTTTAATAGTGATTATTATATTTTATGTAATTGGATATTTCTTTTAAAATTTATATTTTGTTTATGTATTTTTATATTAAAAAATCCGTACATTGCACGAGTTTTTATACTAGTTCTAAATAATTAAGTTGAATGTAGGATGGTTTTCCATGGCACCCAAGAAAGAAAATTGAACAATAAAAATGGTAAAAGTATGCCCATTTGACAATTAGATTGGATATATATGGAAGTAAACAACTATAAACTTAACCGTAGTCAGGATTTAAAAAGACAAATTATTGAAGATACGCAATAAGTACTACGAATTAGAATAATGACAATATCACCTAACAAAAATACCAAACGCAATACTAAGGAAAAGGAAAATTTTACTTGGTATTACCTTATTCACCTACCAAATATTTTCTTTTTTTTTTTTTAAATTGCACCAAGAACAGTTTCACACGTCTCAATATAATAATTTAATTGTTAATATCTCTAGTTATATACATTGAAAAATTATAGAAATCGAAAATCAATAAAATTCACATTGCGTAGATTCTAACAAGATCCCACATGAATATGTTTTAACCTATAAATAACGACAATATGAAAATCAAGTGACATTGATAAATAGTGTCAAATTGTCCTTAACTGCAACTAAATAAAAACAGAGGAAATATTAGTTTGAGAATTGAAATTTTTTAAATCCACCAACAATCAATTTATGAAAATAAATAGTTTTGTTTTGAAATTTTTTGAAAAAAACAGCTACTAAGTTTGACGACTTTTAGAATTACAGTGATTAAATTTTATTATTTTTGATTGCAACAACAAATAATTAAAAGGTGTAAATTTGCTGTCAACTAGCTGAATTCTTATAACTTCAATAATAAGAGATAACATGTTAGATTTGGATTTTACTTTGTTTTTTTAACTATCCTACCTTTGATTTTAAAAATTATTTTTATAAATTTTTATTCAAATTTTATAATTAGTGATGTGGCCTATAAAACTACATCGCAAACATGATTACAAATAATTTACTAGGAGTAGTAATTCCTCCATCCTATAATACGTGTTATATTTCAGTTTTGGGTACAATTTATATGTTAGTGAAAAGAGAGGCTAAATACCTCACTCAAGGATCAAGTATGAAGTTTAAATGTGTGTTTACGTTGTGTCAAAGATTAGGAACAAAATAATAATGCAAGTATTAAGAAATGGCTAAAATAAAGTAAATAATCAACACAAGGATTTAAGGTGGTTCACCAATGTGGCTACATCCACCATCTAGCCTAGGATTATATTAATGTGTTCAATAGGAGAAAATACAAAAACTTGAAGGAATTACAATGGAGGTTATATGTAGGAAGAGAGGAGCTAATAGGGTAGAAAATAAGCAAGGATGGTAGCTCTAATTATGAGGGACTTTGGGGCAAGGAAATACTAAGTATCTAAGGGGTATTTATAAGTAAAGTGTATAGGGAAGTAAGTGGGCAGCAGCTGTCCTCCAAGTATATTAATCCAACCCATAACAAAAAAGAGGCAGTAAGTATCCAGCAGCATGGCTCGACCTGCTGACTCGGTCGAGTGACCAGTCGAGCAGTGGGTTGGAGCTGCTGTTTTGCTCTTTTCTCTCTTTCTTTTGGTCCCCACTTCATTACTCCATCTTGTACTATAGTCCTTGCATCTGAAAAGAGAGTCTTGGAGCCCAAGACATGCACTACAAGGCATACATACACCCAAGCTTCCACTACTACTTAGTACTATTGTACTAATAGTACTTGAAGATACTCAAAACACCCAATCACAAAGTAGTACTTGTCCTCTTCTTACTTACACTAACTTACTAGATTAATTAGCTTAATCTTGTTATGATTACTTGGTAATACAAGTCACCAATAATCCTAACAGTTAGTAAAATTAATTTTTTATAATTCGACATATAAATGAATAAAATAACACATTAAATTGCATAAAAAATCAAATATATGAATTATATAAAGTTCTTCCCTTGATTGTGATTCTTAAGGTGGCCCACCATGAAAGCATCAAACAGTCATTCAATGTAATAAGAGAAAGTCTTAGTAAATAACGGTTATTTGTGACGTTAATAAAATCACGCTTATGTGGTAGAATGTGATAGGATGAGAGATTTGTTGTTTTTATTGAGAAAGTCTAGGTAAATAACGGTTATTTGTGAGGTTAATAAATCACCCTTATGTGGTAAGATGTGATAGGAGGAGAGTTTTATTGTTTTAATTTATTTTTTTTGATTTTCTTTATTTTAATATTATTCTTTTTGTTTTTTTGTGGTGATTTACAAATCACGGTTATTGATTAAGAATTTTTTATTTTTATTTATCTTTTTTAATTTTGTTTATTTTAATATTATTATTTTTATCTTTTTATGGTTATTTACAAATCGGTTATTTACAAATCACGCTTATTGATTAGGAATTTTTGATGTAACAATTATTCTGATGAGCACATGATTATCAGATTTGACAAGATCAAGATATGATCACATCATCATACACTTTACACCCTCAATTTCCACTTCAAACATTTTATATTTTTGGTGATCTCCTCAAGATCAAGAAATTAAAGGGAAAATAAAGAGGACAGAAAGGTGTGATTTACAAAACAAAATTGGATAAATGTAAAAATAAAATATAAAAAAAGTCAAAATGTATCGATATAACAAAAAAAGTATAGCAAAACTTATGAAACAAAATTAGTAATTCCTATTAAAATTCAACAAAATTATATTGTCTTCAACGGAGGTGTTTATTTGAGTCATACTATCGATTTCGCATCAGGTTTTTCAGGTTGATTTAGAAAAAGACTTTATATTCAAATTAAGTAATTAACGTTTACCTAATTTATTGAAAGTCTAGTCAAGATTGAGTTTGATTACTAGATTAATCGTCGAATTTATTTTAATCACTTCTAATCTTTATAATTTTTTAAATCTATTAACTATCAAATTCATGGGATCGCTGGAGAACTTCTCGTAGATTTTGGCTCAAGAACTACTTATTGACTATGGAAGCAAAATTTATACGAGAATCGATTAGGTGATGTAACAGCAAAATATTAACTGACTTACATATTTTAATTTTTATTTAAATTTGTTCCACTTTCAATAATAATCTGAAATTTTAACATACTTTTTTTTTCAAACTACTTGTATTTTATTTTAATTCTTTATATATAAAGTGCAATTTTATAGGGATAGAAATTGACAATAGAGATTAGAGATAAATTCTTAAAATTAGAATTTAGAAGTATATATATTAGTGCAGACTCGACGTAAATTGTAAAAAATAAAGCTAAAAATATAAACCCATCTTGAATGTTAATAAGATTGCGTAAAACCTAAAACATATATTTAATACAGTTTTAAAATAAGCTTATAATTTTATTTTAAAATATATATGTGTCAAAAAAAATTAAAGGTTTTAATCAAGAGATGACTTCAATATATATAATCATGCTTTTTAAGACTATTTTACTTAGATGAAAAAAGAACTGATAAGACCTAACTATTTTTGACATTATTTCAAAAAAAAAAAAAACTATTTTTGACATTTTTTTCTATTTTATTAATAGGAGTTATTCCAATTCATAAAACACAAATTAAATTTACTTAAAAAGGATTAATTTGTGAGTAATAAGCTAGGCTTGATGCCGACACAAATGACTTTGTGCTAAATGCTAAATGTAAGCTTTACAAAAAAGAATATTTGCCTCAAGCCTCCAGCTACTTCAAATTCAGTATTTATTCTGTCAAACCATATTTTCTTTACTTTTCTTTTAATTTTTATTATTAGGAAAAATTATTTAGAAAATACCTAATAATTTTTTTTTTCAAAAAAGTACATAATAAAAAAAGTTTAGCCAAAAAATACATGATAAAATTTTCTTTTCCAAAGAATACCAAGTAACGTTTTCCTTCAGTTGACCATCAAATATAATAATTGACATGTCAAAATAAAAAATTATTCTTCCTCATGTTCAATTTTTTTTCCAATTTAATTTCGATTTTGAGTAAAAAATAGAGGAGGAAAATAGTGTCAAGGAACCATCTCAACCAAAAGCTTAAGCTTATGGTTGAGGCCCCAAGATATGTATACTCTAACATATACTACTATGATATGAGGGCTAAGTAATTTCATAAAATCAAATAAAGTTTAGATGTGTTAAATAAAGTTTAGATGTGTTTTAAAAAATTTATTGAATGGTTAAATTGTCATGCAAGTGATAACTTTATACGTCGTAAAATAAATTCAAAACTAATTATTTAAAATATATACTTTTTTAAAAGAGAAAACTTTATAATTACCTAGAACAAATTGTCTTAACTAGAAGTACAAGCTAAAGGGGGAAATAGACAAAATAATGAACCTCCGCTTAAAGTCCAAATAGAAGTTCTTCAAAAAAAAAAAAAAAAAAGTCCAAATGGAAAACAATTTACAATATCACAAGAAAAGGTAGACGAATTGAACCATCTTGAATACACTTCATTCCAAATTTCCAATATGACTTAATCGTATGATAGAATTTAGAAAATGGGTCTCGGCAACTCAAACAAAGAGGAGAAGAAGTAGTGCACTCATAAACCCAAAGAAGGTTCACTTCTAAAACCAATTGGTAATAGTAGGAGTTACTCCTTGAGTATATAAAGTGATGCATACTCTTCTCTTTCTCCGACGTAGGACAATTCACATGTAGGTAACACGTGGGCACTTCAACAACGTACTTTTTGTCTTACAAGACAATCTCAAAATCTATATTGATTGATAATTAAGTTCTTTAAGATTATGAGTCCAAAATTATATTAAATTTTCTTATCTAAAGACATACTCCCTTGTTCCTTTTGTTTGTCTATTTTATTTCTTACACGCATTAAAAAATAAATTTTAAGCTTCAATATCTTAAAAAACTACAACAAATTTAGCTGTTTGCGACATTGGATTTGGTGGCATTAAAAAAAGTAACTGATTCATATTTTTAGTGTAATAATTATTGGTTTTTATTTTAAGTTCCACCATAAAGTAATTTAGTGACACTTAATTTGGTCTTTAGTGACATATGTAATTGTCACTATAGTCTATAGTGACATTTGTAAGAAATGTTACTAGATCCTATGTCGCTAAAAGCTTTAGTGTGACTTTTTAATATGCTGCTAAAGGGTATAATAAATGTCACTAAATCCTTTATATACACTATAAGAAATTAAAATAGCGACATTTAAATTAAATGTCGCTAAATATATCCTACTAAAAGCAAATTATGTTGTAGTGAAATACGCATTATAAAAAATAGTAAAAGTTATACATTAAAAACCTTTATATTAAGACAAATCTAACAAGATTATAAATAAATATATTTTATCTTCAATATATACTTAAAAAATCAAATTTAAATTTCTTTCTCCTAACCTAAATAAACAAAAAGACATTGATGAAGTATTTCAATTTGTCAAAGATACTTTAGCAAATTTTTCAATTGGAATTGACTAGTTGGTGATCAATTCCAAGCAACCTAGTTAGATCTTGCATGGTCTCCTTACTTGAAGTTTTAAACTTGCGCCATTTATGCCTTATTCCTCTCGGGCATAATTAGCTTTCTTAATATTTTTATTTTTATTTTTATTTTTTTTTAAGATTAATATTTTTATTTTTGCCATAGCTAACATTTCTTTTTTTTCATTCTTATCAACGCAATTAATTTATTTTTTATCTCATTTATACATTTATCTCATCTCTACGTAAACAAAACTTGGGAAATTTCACGTGGTAACCATGAGTTTTTGGCTTTTTCACGTAGTAAACAAATATTTTTTTGGAAAATTTACCTAGAATAATCCAACCTATTCGTGATTTTCCTACAATAATTTCATCTATTGATTAACCATGAATAATCCACAACTTTGAGGAGTATTTTCCTAGAGTAAATCCGGTGACCGAATGACTTGCTATATCAAGTTTTATTTTTTTAAAAAAAGATAAATTAAAAATAAATGTCAAAATTTTTTTAAAAAAATGTTCAAAAAAAATCTATGATTTTTTTTATTATTTAGAATTTTTTATGTAAATTTCTAAATTTTTCTCTAATTTTAAATTAATTTTCAGTTTATTTTTTTTGGGAATTATCCACTATAGCAGGTCATCGGATTACCCAAGTTTACTTTAGGCAAATACCCCTTAAAGTTGGGATTATACATTGTTAATCAATAGATGGGATGATTGTAGGAAAATCACGAATAGGTTGGATTATTCTAGGTAAATTTTCCTTTTTTTTTATTCGCATGATGATCCTAAGCTTTTACCTTTTCCACTTGATAGACACGAAATTAAAATTTTTGTTTTATTTAAGTTATTATTTTCCATCGTAAATGATTTTTTCTCATGAAACCAAAACGACGTGAACATCCTTATGGGACACACTTTTTGAAAATATGTTCCAAACAAACTTAATTTGACAAAACCTTTTACAAGCTAAAAATCACTATGAAAATTTACACAATATTTGTCTATCCTAGGTAAAATTCAAATACTCAAAATTACCATATCAAATTTTCAATAAAACTTTTTACCTACTTTTATTGTTTTAGTTGTGCTAAAATATTAGGCGACAGTGGAAGTATTAATATAGCCAACAATTGCCGTACAATCCTTTTACCATTCAGTACCTTTTTATTCTTACAACTCAGAATTACTTTTTGCAATAAGCGAGATCCAAACTCTAAAGAGATTTTTTATTTTCTGTTTTTTTTTTGTTTTTTTTGGAAATTTCGAAAGAGAATTAGTTTTTCATGTATAAATAAATAAAGTATTTTCTTTCTTTCTCTTGATTTTCTATTCATCTAAAATCGAAATTATATATATTAAAGCCGTTGATCTGAATAAATCATATTTAACTCTAATAAGTTGGAGAATCTGTTATTTTTTGTTCTCTTAATTATGCCCAGATCAATTAAATATTTTAAACAAAAAATTTTAATTTAAATCTCATCTAACCCCTTTTTTTTATCTATCAAAGTCAAACATGAATATATATTTTCATATAGATCAATAAAATTTATAGTTAAAGTTTGACACTAAAATTCATATATATAAAATTTGAGAAGAATATACTTCCTCGGTTCCTCCGTTCCGTTTTAGTTGCATCATTGGGTTTAGCACGTTTTTTAAAGGCCGTCAAATCAGTTTGGTAAAAGTAGGGATGCATGATTGATGGTGATATGTGGGGTAGAAATAAAAAAAAATTATTATAAGTAGATAGTGGTCGTGACTTGTGGGTATATTAAATAATTAATGGGATGATGTATGATTGATGGTGATAATGGGGTAGGAATAAAGTGAGGATAAAATAAGTAGATTATTTTTGCCAAATATATATAGTAATGTTGCAAGTAATATGAAACTTTTAAAAATGGTAAGTGTTGGAAGTAAAATGTAACGTAGTATAAAATTTGTTTCATGAGTTCATGCTTTTGTTAATTAATTCATTACAAATGGCCCCACCCATTCACTTAATAGCCACCAATACCATTGATGAATGGCCAATCTGTAATTATACCCAAAATCATGGGCTTTAATATTCGTGCAAACCAGTGATCATTATAAAACTCATCTGTTGATTCAACTTATTAAGTTCCCCAAATTTTCCATAAAATTTCTATTCAGTCAAATTTATACTACTCTCTACTTCAACAACATTTCTTTGCTCTTCCTCAATATCTTCCTTTCCTTCTTCAGCCTACAATTTTCTCAATCAACCTAGATTTCTCGCTTCTGGGTCTAAAATAGGTATGTTTCACTTTTTGGTGTTGACCCACATCCCTAAATCCTTGCTTCCTCATATATTTAGTGAATTTTTTCAATCTTCTTAGTGATTCATCATAAATCTGATGTTATTTTCCCCTATTTTTTGTTGTTTGTTTTCCTTTTCGATTCTATTGTTTGGTTGTTGTTGTTGAATTTGATTGCTTTTAGTTTGATACTTAACTTGATCTTGGGTGATTTTGATTATTTCTATATTTGAATTTTTAATTTGTTTTTTTCTATTCTGAATTCATAGTTCCCAGAAATTTATTAATGGATTAGTAATTTTTATTATAAGATTTGATATTCAACCGGTTTTATTCAGAAATTGGAAAAATAATTGGTGGTTAGTTCAAAGAATATTGTGCTATAATTTTTTTATTATTTATTAAGTTTTACATTATTAATGGCTGGTTCAATGAAAAATAATTATGAAGGGAATCTATGCTGTATAGTATATCAGTGGAGAGATTTGGCTGTTTTTTTTCTTTTTTCTTTTTTTATATTTGGGATTTAAATGTTTATAAATGAGCTTTTATTGATGGGTTGATTTACTTTTATGTTATTCCTAAATCTTAACAGTGGAAACATATACCTATAAGAATCAGTATGTATTAGAGTTTAGAATTTTCAGAGAATTAACAAAAGCAAATGATGATTAAGAATATTATGGATGTGGGTTTGTGGGGATGTGGAGATTGATGAATTTTTAATTAATTGGGATTTATAAAGAAGTAAATTGGGAAAAATAATTTGAAATAGTTGTGGATCTATAAATCATGATGGTAAAGTTTTAGTAATTCACAAGCTTTTGTGATTTTGTCCTAAGAATCAGAAATAACCTATTTGTTATCACTGACTAGGGTAATGTTGCGTAAATCTGACCCGCCATTTAACGCCGTGGGGGTAATGAAATGTATGAATCTATGATTTGTGTTTTACAAAGAAATTAGGTTAATTCGCTTGTTGCATACCCTTTTCAATTTGTTTTGTCATATTTCATCTTTCTTGTTTTAGGTTGATTATACTCTTCATTTCCGTTGATTTTTATGAAGTGCTTTACATATTCTTAATGTAGTCATTGATTTTTAGGTGGTAGTTAGCTAAATGGAAGTTTGTTTTTGATGAGGAGTTGTATTTCAGATTTGATGTTCCTTGTAGAATACTATAAACCGAGAGTCGATATCAATAGCTACTAAACTAATCGGTTGATATTCAGAGTTAGAAGGCTGTGTCTTACATCAGTGTTTCTCATCTAGATCCAAATGAGGATCTCTCGACCTTCTCAGTTCTATGATCATTTTTAATCCTGTTTTTATGTTTTAAGCGATATGTCAAACATTTTACGCCTTTTGATCTCACAATTTATCGACAATCTATGAAGGTTTAGAAGTTGGTCAAAAGTGTATATTTGCATTTTGATGTGGCTTTCCGAGTTGAAATATTTGTGACCGGTGAATTCTTATCGTTTTTGAACCTCCGCTTCAGGTACAGCATAATCTCGGTGCGTACAACCTTGTGGTCGTTTGCTGTGGGCAAGAAACCGGGAGCTCATATTCTCACTGACGTTTGTGTTCCATACGAAAGGCTATAATAGTCTTTTCACCCCCTGAGTTTTCTTCGACAGTCGGTTTTTAGTATTCTCGGATGCAAACTTCTCAGCGCAACTGCATACCAAGTGCAGTACATGGGTTCCCTTACCAGCATGCGCCTGAGATGACGCCTTATTGCTCTTCCCATTACCAAATCGTGGACAAAAACATGTACCCCGATATTCCTACCCAGGAAAGCCTGATGTCTTTCCAAACATACGACGAAGGGTATTTCACCTTAGACTCTGCTCCAGCCACGAGCTTATATAACATCTACGACTCACCAAGCGATGTCAGTACCTTATCAAACCGAAGCCCATTTTCTCCCCAAGGTTCTCAATCGTACATCTCGGACCCTCATCAGTCGTCAGACAACAATTATGGTTCCCCAATTAGCGGCTCCTCTGTGGTGGACGACAATACCGAACTAAGAAACCGACTCAGAGATCTAGATCGTTTTCTAATGGAGCCTGATTCACCCCAGATGTCAGATGGGCACTTTTGCTCAATGAACAGCCATGGGTATCATGTAGCCACGTCAAATCGACTGATGGAAATGCTCCCGAAGATGGAACTCCAAGAGGTTCTTTATTTATGTGCACAAGCAATCTCGGACAATGATTTGTCGAGTGCAGAAACCCTTATGAATGCTTTAGAGAATATGGTGTCGATAAATGGGACTCCTATCCAACGATTGGGTGCTTATATGCTCGAAGGTCTGAGAGCGAGGATCAAGTCTTCAGGGTATACTATCTATAAGAAGCTAAGGTGCGATCAACCAACGAGTAAAGAGCTTCTTACCTACATGCATACTCTGTATCAGGTTTGCCCTTATTTTAAATTCGCATACGTATCTTCGAATTCTATCATCCAAGAAGCAATCGGGAATGACAGGAGCATTCATATAATCGATTTTCAAATTGGGATGGGAACACAATGGACATCTTTACTCCATTCTCTAGCTAATCGACCTGGTGGGCCCCCACTTGTTCGTATAACGGGTGTTGATGACTCCCAATCAGCCTATGCTCGAGGAGGAGGGCTCGATCTTGTAGAAAAAAAACTGTCGGCTGAGGCCAGATCGTTCAGGGTACCTGTGCCATTTGAATTTAATGCTGCAGCAATGTCGGGTTGCCAAGTTAATGAAGAGAATCTTAGGGTTCGTCCTGGGGAAGCCTTGTTTGTGAATTTCCCGTTCATGTTACACCACATGCCGGACGAGAGCGTGAGCACAGAAAACCATCGAGACCGCTTGTTGAGGCTAATCAAGAGCTTATCGCCTCGAGTAGTGACTGTTGTCGAGCAAGAGTCTAATACAAACACTCCTCCCTTCCTTCAACGATTCCTCGAGACTTTGGATTACTATACCGCTATGTTCGAGTCAGTCGATGTGGCTCTTCCAAGGGACGACAAGAAGAGGATAAACACCGAGATGCACTGTCTTGCACGTGACATCGTTAACATGGTAGCTTGCGAGGATTCAGAAAGGGTAGAAAGGCACGAGCTATTTGGAAAATGGAGGGCGAGGTTATCCATGGCAGGGTTCACTCAACTACCCCTAAGTTTCTCAGTGAAGGAATCGGTTAAGGGTTTGATGAAAGATTTCCATGAGAATTATCGACTTGCAGAGAGGGACGGAACACTATATCTCGGTTGGAAAACCCGCGGCTTGTCATCCGCCTCAGCTTGGAGGTGAGGCATAGTAACTCACCGCCCGAATAAAATGCCCCAACTCTTGTAAAGTTCAGTTTAGCTTATGAGCTTCTTGTTTTGAGGTTGTTTCACCGTGAGACAGTCTCATACAAGATGGGCTGCAATATATTTGTTTGGTTAGTGGTCATTGGGATAGAAGTAACATGTTAACACCAATATAATGTGATAGATGATTAAACAAACAAATGGGTTGGGTCCATAATTCTCCATTTTTAGCTTAAAGAAATAGTGTTTTAGTAAATGTAAAGTGTGTGAACTACCAAAATAAATGGGTATCTTTCGTTGCACATTCGTATTATTGTAGATGATTAAACAAACAGCATTAGTTTATACATTTATGATAAATGCTTGTTGGTACGTTGTCCCCTAGACCACCCCCACCGCTAGGAAATAACGGTGATAAATGCTTGTTGCCTGTTGGTACGTTGTCTCAATCTCTTACAATTTGTTCACCCCAACATATATAAAAACTTCTTATTTTACATTAAATTCAAAGGAATAGGAATAAAGAAGTGACTATTACAAACAAATACTTCTATATTAATCCAAGAGATACATGTATATTTATTTTTCAGAACTGACTTGAAAATACCAACGAGTACATCAACAACAACAATATTAAAGTATTAGAGCCCATTTAGCAGATGTCTTTTGGCTGAAATTGTTGGTTGGTTTAACTTGCTGAAAGTATTGGTTGATAAGCCAAAAATACAAGCTTTGACCATTTAACCTAAAATTTCGACCACCAAAATGGTTGAAATTTTGTGTTTTCGTCCGAACCTGCAAACTTTGATACTTTGACGGCTGTAGTTCGCAAAAAATAAACATTAAAGCTGTAAAGTGCTAAACTTTAAAGCTATAATTCGTAAATTATTCAAGAAAAAATAAGTCAAAAGTTAATAAAAAACTGTTATATGAATAGTTTTTTTTATTTTAGAGTAAAAATTAATTTAAAAGCAAACTTAAAAGTTATCCGATAAACACTTTTTGATTGTTTAACCAATTTAAAAATCAAGAGTTAAAAATCAACTTAAAAAACCAAAAAGAAAAAAATATATTCAAAACACCCCTTAATCTTAAAAAATTCAAGTTAATAAGGGCATGGGTTGGCCGTTGGTGTATTCATCTACATGATGACTACATTCTATTATATTGATAGTGGTTATTAGTATTTAGTAGTAACGTTCTTTTGTTCCTTTTTAATAAAATATAAAATACTTGATTTTGGATTGATTTATATTTAAAAATGATTGGATTATTTAAATCCATGTAGCTTGCATGATGCATTGTACTAAGTTGGTACGCGCACAAACCATAAAATATACATATGCTTTCTTGCAACTCATTTTAGTCACATGCGCAAATGTGTATTGCACACGTCGGTTTGATGGAGTGATGCACACGTCAACAAGGTTATGTCATGTACACATCACCATTTTACAGGACTAGATAATTATACTTTTATGTTTTGCTTGCTACAAATGTATGGGCACACATATTAAGGAAAATACTGTGTAATTATTAGGAGCATATGGGAATTTCTTATTAGGGATTTTTTTAATATTATTTGATAAAAAATGAAAAAGGAAAATAGGTTTTTTAGATGATTGAGAATATTATAAAGATTAAATAATGGTAGGTATAAAAGTTGATGAGATATAGAGTAGAATCAAAATAGGAGTAGGTGAAACTTTAAATGATTGGTTTTTTACTAAAAATGAAAATGTAGTAAGTAATATGAAACTTTCCAAATAAAAAATATAGCGAGTATTATGGAACGGAGGAAGCACGTAAACTCTTCGTTTCTCTCATTTAGCATCATTTTTCTGTTTGAATTGTTCATTTTATTTTGTATAATGTTTATTTTTAGACAATAGTCCATCAGTTTCTTTTAATCTTATTCATAAAAACTATATTTTAATTTTATTTAAACAATTAATTTTTTGTTTTCATTTATAATCAAATGTTACATTTTCCTAGAATAATAATTACCAATTTTCTATTTGCTACTATCCTAAAGAGACAAAAGAGTACATATTTTATCGTATAATTCAATAACAAATTCAAATAGTGAGGGTAAACACAATAGAAAATTTATAGAAAGCATATCCTTAATCCTTGCACATGGATGAATGGTGCTATTTTCATGTATCTGGTAACTGGTGACAATTAAAGAACACTTAACCTCTCAAAGTTTTACTATAATATGCGTGCAAAAATTAAAAAAAAAAACAAATAAAAAAAATTAGAGTAAATCAAATGATATTAATCTAGATAATATCAAGTTTCGAAAAGCATATGTGCTAATTCAAAAGTTGGAGATCGTTCTTAATTAAAGAACAATTAAAAAAGTGAAATCTAAACTTATAATAGTTGTACAAGTTAGTACAAATCAACTAATGCTTCATAATTGGTTCTGATGTCTTTCTGATCTAATATTGGAATAAAATCAAACTACAAATGACAAATGTGTAAAGAAAATTAAAAAATTCAGCTGTAACAAATAATGTACATAAAAGCCAAGACCAAAGACAGAATTCGTGATGCTAAACAAAAATTGGCTTATAGAAATAACATATTGAAATTGCAATTAAGAATTGCCACATTTAACTTCCATTCCGCCCATAATGTCAGAAAATTTCACTACTCTTTATCATGATTGTGCCTCGAATGATAACAGTTCAATTTTTTAAGCACATACATTTAAATTTAATCAACATCCCTAAATAAACATCTCTAATTTACGGGATCTAATTGGTTCTGGGGGTCGAAAATCCTCTAAACACAGATTGGAGCCAGCTCGAATCTCATTCATTACAGATTCTCCTCGCTCGGATTTGATCATTTCCAGCACATTCCCAATAATGTCAGCCGCCAATCCTGCTTCTAGAAGACTACCATCCACCCCACCATCGCGCACTATCTGACCGACATCTTTCAAGGGTATTACATTTTCTACTATAACACGAGCAAATATTCGTCCGAGGAATTCGGGTGCTTTGGGGGCATCAGTAACAGTGTCCTCCAACTCGTTCAGTACAGATTTAAACCTGGGAAATAATAGTAAAAATAATAAAAAGATAACTCAGGAACAATATCATGTCAAGAAATGGATTAATTCACAAAAAAAGTCCTACCCTTCAATGAGCAGGCCAGGGCTAAATAAGCCTTCCTGAGATTTTGTAAGATTGACAAGCAGCTTTGAAAGCATATCCCGCTCCAAGTCTTTCCTCTCGAAGGAATCAGCGACCCAAATAGATATCATTGTAGGTAAAAATCCTGGCGCATTCAGTTCCCTAATGCAATGTGCAACTTCTTTTTCATCTTTGGCACTGCAAGCAAAATGCTCCATTATTGACATTCCGCAACGACAACAAGTGCATTAAAATCAACCTAAAGTCATATATTGTAGAAATTTAGTCAATCTAGAGTCAAAACCAATTTTCGGAATTAAATATTCAATTTTGGCATTCCAATTCAAAACACTTCGACAATTGCAAAACCCTTGTCCATTCTCTATTGTCCAAACTAAAATCGAAGTCACATGTGGAAGACAATCATGGATAGTCCAAAAGAGTTCTCTCATTGAACCTATTGAATATTGATGTTATGACACACTTTTATTTCCTCCATTCAATTCCAATACAATAGCAAATTCTTCATTCAAAGCAAGTCAATATTTATCATTGATGCCACATCACAAGCAAAGGTGTCAAATTTTATTTCCTTCCTGCCTATGTCATATAACATTGCCAGTGTTCCCACTGAAGATTTTGTTTGGATAACAATTTTGGAAGGGAAACAAAGAGAGAGGGAAGGAAGCATAAAAAATGCTTTGAAGGGGATAAAGGCGGAGAATTTTGCGGACTTCTTTTTCTGTGAACAAAATCTATCCATAGATGGATTTTCAAGGAAAATCAAAAGCCTTCCTCACTCCTCATCCCTCTCATGAATGGCAGTAACAACTAACAAGGATGAGGAAGAGCATGAGCAGGTGTATTAAGCACAGGTTGGAAATACAGTCCACTGTTTAGAACATGAAAAAAACAGACTTGAGAAAGAAGAGGAAATAGACAAAATAATCATGAGAAACTCCTTCATCTCCTGTTCTCTTCGTTGCCTGCCTCACTAACATAACAACTGTTTTTCACACTATCAATCAAGAACTCGAAAACAGAAAATTACATTTCAACTGCTCTTTTCTCTTCGGATCTCTCCCACTTCCTTACCTATCTTTCCTTCCAAATGCTTCTATCAGAAAGTGTAAGAGTCTGAACTGTAACAACTCCTATGAAGTGGCATGGACAGCCAAGGGTACCAATATGTGTCAATATGTGGAACAACAGATGTAAGCTATCTAAACAAACAAAACATTTCAGATGGCCTCTCTCTCTCTTTCTCTCTCTCTCTCTCATGCAAACAGAAACTATCATGCATGATGACATATCACATACAAACAAAGAACTTCATATATCAGATTCAGATTATGGAACACCGACACATAATACAGAGACAGCATATTATTACAAAAACGTGGCAAGATTGTGAATAGAAGTCTTTGAAGCTAAAACATTCAAACAAAGAAAAGCAGTTGTTTATCCTGTTTGTCTTGAATTTGGTAAGCCAAAAAACTCCAAAAATCAATAAACCACCCTAACTAAATGAAGGCCCTACAAATTGATGAACCAGAAACAAATTTGAAACAACGCTCATACAAAAGACAGCCTCCACAAGTTTTTCTACACAAGACGACTATAATATATTTCAAATTTTATGGGGCTTCCAGATCCATATAAAACCTAGATCTGATAGATAACTTGATCAACATGAAGGCAAATGACACTACCATCACATATTAACAAAATGAAATTAAAAATGCAGAAAAGTTCTAACCTGTAGTACTCCCTTATTGCTGCAATAGACTTGTCTCTTAAGCGCTCCTCAGGCCATACTCCTTCCGAAACAATATCGTGACTCGGGGCAGCCCGTGGTGCAGGTGGGGTTATTGGCCTAGGCCGGTCTGAATTCCGATCAGAGTATCTGGACTCCCTATTTGCATTAACCTCTTGACTATTAGACTGATCATATGCAATAGAAGTGGAATATCTATCCGAAGCATTCCTCGCAAAGTGATTTTCCCTTGAGCCATACACTCCACGCTCTGACACATTATTGTAACCATTCATTCCACCTAGCATTCTTCTAGAATCACCATAGGAAGGAGTATTATCTAACAAAGGTGAATTTGACGCACTTGGTGGCCCTCTATATACCATCCCCCTAGCAAGCCCACCTTGGGGTCCCAAAGTAATAGACTCATCACTTGATTGCCTCTGAGGCAATGGCATTGAAAGGGTACGGCTTTCGTAAGTGCTCCTTTCATCTATCCGAACATCAAGTCCACCGTATCCACGAACCTGAGCGGGCATACCTCTGAAACCGGCACTCTGCCCAATCGGAGAAGATAACATAGTTCCTCGAGGACCAAACTCCATAGGTTGGGCCCTTCTCACTGCAGAATTCATACTGGGACCACGACTTAAACGGTTTGCTTGTCCTTGCCTTTCTTGAGCCGCATCACGATGCACTTCCTCAATCTTCTTAGGTCCTTCAATCTTCCTTCTCTGTTGCCAGTTATTCTTCCTTAGATCAATAGCATCCTTCAACATAAATCTTAACCTAGAAGACAATTTCATATCGTTTGATAATTGACCCATGATATCAAAATAGGCATCCATATGATCCTTGGCTTTGAAATGATCAATCATCTCCCCAATTGTGCTCATCAATTTGCACAAGGCCTCAATGTTTTCTTCATCTGGATTTTGAACACCACCTAACAACTTCTTTATACACTCATGCATTATTCTTTCAGTCAACATTTTCTTCTTGTACAACTCCCCAATCAATCTTATATTGCCCAACATACGTCTCCTAGCTTTCAGTCTCATCTCTTCTCTTACCTCTTCGGATTGTTTAGGCTCATCTGCACCTTCATTATCAGCCTTATTGGCTTCTTGTTCTTCTCTTTCTCCCCTCTCAAATTCCTCTTGGCACTTGTTCAGTAACAATCTCCTGAAGGTGATCTTCTCATTTTCAACACTTAATTCTGGCAGTTCGGAGGCAAGATGTTGACAGAAATCTGCATACATTTCACAAAATGTGGGCTCCATTAAAGCCTTGTCAAAGATCTGAGAGATCACTCCATTCAGAGTCACAACATTGTCAATATTAACTTCTTTAACTTGCTCAAACAGTTTCTCAAAGTTCTGTGGAGTCAATTTATTCAGTATACTCTTTAACTTCCTCTGCTTCACCTCTTCTTCATCAGATACTTTACCTATCTCATACTTTTTCTCAGCTTTGTGCATCACTGGGGAAGGTCCCTGAGGAGAAGGCATCAAACCTTTATTGAAGTTTGCAGCTCTTTGCCAACGATCAGCATCAGAGTTATTTTTTTGCATTCCCTGATAGCCCAACGAATGCATTGGACCAGACAGGATCCCCCCGGCATGTGGAACCGGACCTTGCGGCCGCGGATTCCTGAGCACGCCATAGTTAGGCACTGGACCACCACGATATCCCATGCTACTGGTTGCATAAGCAAGATCTATCCCAGGATCCCGAACAGAGAGAAAAGCACCGGACTGTTTATTCCACCTATCAGCATCCATCATCCCCATCCCACCCCCACGCCGATCAGACCGGGCAGCTCCAGTTGGCCTATCTATGATTCTTCCAGGACTAGGATATTCTTGATCACTACGAGAAACATTGATATTTACAGACATTAAGGCAACCATATCAGAAGTAATTTCAAATCCTTCTGGGAGATCAGTACAAAGCGCAGAGAATTTAAGGAGGAAATCTCTAGAATACTTTCTTAATGTGACTCCATCTTCATCATGAACTGAGCCTCCACAATCACCCTTAACTGAGGAGTCCAATTTCGGGGCAGAAATTTCAGCAGCATCTTCCCAATCATCAGGTTCAGTTTTACTCTGCACATCCTTGTCTACACCACTACTCTCTTCCAGCTTTTCATCACTACATACCTCCATCGAATTGACCGCAGATGTAAATTCTGCAGCAACAGCAGTCTCTTTCTTTTCCTCTGGTCCCTTATAAGCCATGTAAAGATCAGCAGTTGTCCCCTGAGCATCTGCCTTCTGAAGCATTTCCTTCCACTTCTTTTTGCCTCGATTCATTTTATTTGGTTCGACAGAAGTTTTAGAAGAGCCCAACAAAGTACCTGATGATGAATTCGGTCTTGGGCTATCCACGACTTCCCCTTCATTCTCTAAATGTGCATCTACAATATTCTCAGAAACAGAGACGGTCTCCTTATCTGACATACCAGATTTAGAAACACCGTTACTTTTGCAACTGACACTGTCTGTGGCTCCTGACAAAATGCTTGAATCTGAGATGCTACATCCATCAGATATGACAGAAGATGACTTTTCTGTGGACATTGTGGCAGCTTCATCACAAGAGCTTGCATCAGCCCCTTGCTGAGATGCATCCGACAAACCTTTCACATGATCAACATTCTTTGATTGGGCATCTTGATCATTCTCTTGGGCAGTATCTGAGACATTAGTAGAATTATCTATCACAGTCTCTCTTAAATCATTATCCCCTTCTATTTTTCCATCTGGAGATTTTTCTGTGGTTTTCTCTAAAGGAATATCACTTTGTTTTGTATTCTGTTCTTTAGCTGCCTTATCTACTGCACAATAGGTTTCATGAACTTCAGATGGATGAGATGAGCTTTCAGAACCAACACCAACAGCATCAACATCAGTTGGTGCAGCAGAAGCAATTACAGGGGATGTCTGAACAGCTTCTGATACAACCACCTTAGAGTCTGATAAATGAGTACTTTTAGCTTTTGAATATTCAAAAGCCATAGCTTCAGAAGAATCAGCAAGCTCCTGAGACACTCTGGAATCAGAATGCTCCTCAACCTGCAGATAAATTTTATTGTCAAACCAATAAAACAAAACAAGAAAGATATTATTTTACAAATCACAAAAGTCAGCACGTAATAAGTATAACCTGGTGTGACAAATCAGATAATCCCTTCTTGTCCGGGTGTTGCTTTTCAACATCCCTTATGGACACAGACTTGACAACAACTTCCCTCTTTGCAACATTTGGTTGCGTAATAGCTGATGATTCTTCTCTGGAAACCAAGCCAGGAACTGTAGATGCTGCTACTTGACTTGAGCTGTCAGCTACAACAGAAGCTGGCACATCAACAGAATGTTTTGAATGGACAGCAGTTGGCTTCGGCTTCACAACTTGGTTCACACCTTTACTCTGCTCAGGTCTTACAATAGCAGTTGATTTTATGGCCTTATCCCCAGAAGCAGGTTTCACGGTCACAGGGACTGAAGTAGATTGCGATGAAGGAACCACAGTCTGAGTATCTCGTACATGATCTAAATTGAAAGCATCAGGAGTGCCATGCACAGAAGCCCCTCTATTGACGGAATAGGAATTAGCTGTATATTGGTTGATATATGGCATATTTGGGGGTGCCTGGCTAACAGAATAGTTAAACCTGGGTCCCTGGGGGTTAGCATTTAACTGTGCACTTGTCAAAGGCAATGAATTTTGGGCTGCAAAAAATGGGGGGCCTGTTGAATAAGAGTTAGAATAGTAGCCCATGGGATGAGCTGCAGTGTAAGAAGGTACCGGTTGGGACTGTGAAGGCCCAATCTGATGTGGCCGTGATGTTGTTGATCCACCATCTCTACTATCTAGTCTCAATTCCTCGTGCGTCTCTGGATGAGTTATCTTCACTGTTTTGCGTGTATTTCCAGATAAACCAGCCTGCTGTTGATTATACTGATTAGATATATTCATCCCCAAATTTCCTAATTGATGTGGAAGCTGTGGTGGAAGCTGTGCACTGAAACCCAAATTCTGGCCATGATGCATAATTCCAGGAGTTGGCATAAGCTGATGTGGGAGACCAGGCAGAAAAACTTGTTGTGGAACTTGGGAAGGATTTCCCATCTGTAATTGCATCTGCATTGGCATTGGAAGCGAACTAGTTGGCATGCCTTGAGACTGAAATTGCGGGTTAGGTCCAACAAACTGCATGGAAACAGTGGGCTGCTGAAAAGGCTTTGGTTGAGATATCCCTACTGTAGGAGCAGAAGATTTCTGTGATTGTGTTGAAGGAGATATGGATGCCACTTGCACCTCTTTTTTGGACTTAATATTAGTCTCCTGAGAAATAGGAGTGTCGGCAACTGAAACATCCTTTTTGGGCAATTCCTGCTTGGGAGCAGATGGTAATGGAATTGCTGGGATAGCCCTTGAAGCATCACGCCGAGCCTGCAACAGAAGTTCAGAAATTACCATCAATCGATTCAATCATAGAGCATAATAGCAACAGTGAGCTGCAAGATGTTTGTACAATTGTACATCGAATTTCTAAACAAGATGAAGCTCCTGTCAACAAAAATATTCAAGCAAACATTTTAGTGAAAATTGACTCTGTAGCAGTTGCTTTTCCTTCCTCACATAGAGCAAGTGAGTTCCTAAAACACAGCCTCTCCTCTCCCCTCCCTTCCATACCCAACCCAGTGCGTAACAAAAAACGCAAAGTTGCTCGTACCTGTACATCAATACCATTTTAGACTAGTTGCACAAAAATAGGATAGCCAATCACCACAAAATCTCTTTGATGTATGCCCTTTAGTCAATGGGAAAAGCTAGGAATAGATTCCCACTGCATTGTTGATGGTCAATTAAATTTAGATAAAATTTGCAGACTTGACCAAAATAGTTTAACAGTATTCCCATTTCTTTTTTTAAAGAGAATAACATTCCCATTCCATCATCAAATAGCCAAATCAAATCAGACTATCATGATTTCAATTAGTTCTAAACCGGCACGGATATTCAGTGAATAAAATTATGCTAGAGCAAAATCCACTCTTTATTTGATATTGAAAGGGCTCTTGACTAAACAACAGGCAAAATGGACATTTTTTGTAGACCATTGGTAAACAGCAAGATTCAAATCATGTTCAACATGGCTAAAAGAGCAACATCCAGAGGACAATAGCATACCTGATTACGCTTTTGCTCATCCAAATTAGGCGGAGCTGAGCTAGTTCGAGCAGGCACCTGTAAAAAAACATTAAACGAAACATTGAAAAGACATGTAAAAGTTGCAATCTATGCAGATCGTGACTGGCCAGAGGCAGCAAAAATAACAAACCTGCATGCCATTCATTAAACCTGGACTTATGGATCCAAATTGTAAAGGAAACCCCTTTGCTCCATCACCTAGGAGGAAAAATGTTTCATAAACAAATAGTTGATACTTCTCAAAATAGAAAAAAATGGAAGATATGACACAAAACTAAAACCAGAGAAAAGCAACGTAAAGCAACAAGGACGTACCCTTTGATGGGGTGGAAGGCATTGCGGAGCCTGAATTCATGGAGGAAGATTGAGAAGGAGGAGCCTTTGGTAGTGGCCAGCTAGGCTTCTGAGAAGCTGGATCAGCAGATTTGGTAATGACAGCTGGAGTAGGAGCATTTGGCACTGCTAAAGCAACAAGAAAAACACAATCATTCAGCTAAACCATGTTACTCAATACTCACATCAAAAAAGTAACAACCCTACATGCAGAGGGCTTCCAAGAGACTATCTATCAGATATAAGGCAAGGAAAACGGAAAACGCTGTATTCCCCAAACACCACTTGTAGACCCAATTTGCAAAACATACAAGAGAACTAATTGTTTCCCATGAAGTCCTAATCAACAACCATACAACATGCCTAGTACAGGGAGGGGGAGGGAATAACAATTCAAACATTAAAAAAATCAAACATTAAATATATATATATATATATATATATATATATATATATATAACTTCCAATAACGGATAACAAAAAGCACCTTGTAATGTAGATTGTACATGGCCAGAATTCTCCACGGAACGCAAACTACTAGCAGCATTTAAATCTGATGATGTATTCACAGGTCCAGCATTTCCTCGAGACTGCCCACCTTGAGAATTGACAACCTTCTTATAACTGATCATCAATTTTTAATTTCAAAAACAAAAAAGATTAGTGACATGATAGCGAAAATTTTAACAAATTTGGAAAAATTAAATGCAACTTTGCCCTACTACAGTCAGTTAAAATTTCTCAAATTTACCATTTTGGCTATAATTTTTGTACAAACTTAGTACATTGACTTAACCTCTAAGAAATTAAGTATGTATCATTCATTGACATCTCACAACTTGCACCAAATTAACACTGACAAATCAAAGAAATTCCCGTTTGCTCCTACACTAACTATTCAATCACTCAGTATTACTTTAAAACTTTACTTATAACCAATTTAACAGCTCAAAGAATCACAGTAAAATCGATAAATTTAATAACACAGTTAGCAATATACCCTTCCATTAATTAAAATAAATTCCTTTTCCTCCCCAGCAACCTTTTTTCAATTACTAATAGTACTTCCTACAAAATTTAACACCTGCATCATTTTATTATCAATAAATATGATAATACACCGGATAAAATACAATACCCTCATAAACAGTGTAAAAAATAACCCTAATTAAGAAAAATTTACCTCCGATTATTAGAAATCAGCGGAGCGGTGGAAGTGGTTGGGGCGCCAACGCCGCCTCGTCCACGACCACCCGAAAAATTCCTTTGCTGACCAGCAGGATTAGAACCAGATCGTCCACCGCCTGGCTTTCTAAACTGCGACTCGTTTTTATCAAACCTTGATTGATTGAGGGACATATAGGCCCTCAAAACCCTTCACCACTTCGAAAAAAAAATCGTCTTCTTTTTTCTTTATTCTGGAACAAGATCACCAAATCAAAACTCAATTAACATCAAAATAAGTACAAAAAACAATCATAAAATAATACAAACAAAGAATCACGCAGTAAATCATCAAAAACAATCAATCAATGATAGTAAATAAAAGTGAAGCGGAAATTAGGGTTAGCAGATGAATACACATTGCAGTTGAGAAGCAAAAAGTGCATGAGAAGAAGAGAAAACAGTGAAGAAGAGAAAACCAAAATTAGGGTTTCAAAGAAAGAAAATTAGGAAAATAACCATGGAAATGCTGCGATAATGAAACGGAGATAGGCGGAGAGGAGAAGAAGTATACCTGACAAGAGAGAGAGAGAGAGAGAGAGAGAAATTGTTAAGTGTGTTATGAAAAAAGAAAAAAAAACGGATTCGGGTGCTTAATAAATGGAAATTTTACATTTTAAAATTTTCGGATTTTAGTGCTTAATAAATTAAAATCAGTTTTTAAAATCTGACTTTTTTTTGGAAAAATCTGACTTTTAAAAGATTTTTTTTTATTTTTTATCTTTACTTTTACTTTGTTTACTTTAAAAACTTAAAAAAAAAAATTAAAAAAAAAAAAAAAAAAAACACTAACCACCCCTCCCCATCTCCATACAGGCCACCCTCTCTCCCATCGCCTCCTCCCCTGAACCACCATTATACATGAAATTCAACGAGATCCCACAAGCTCACCTCGCTCAATTCGCGAAGGCATTCACCCCCTCAAGCCTCCTATATTGCTTGACTATCTCATTAAATTGTAATCTTTTTAGGTTACATTCCTCGTACGATTTATGTTTATATTTAATACACATTTATACATACAATCATCTAAATTTCACATCGACATTCTACTATTAATATACATTTCTTTTTTATTCTGGCTATATTGCTATAGATTATGCCTAATACTATGTCAAATCATATTTGGATTTGTTGATCCATAATAGTTGGTATTAGAGCAGTTCGAATTTCGGTGATCAGAGACATGCCAAAGGTCCTGAAATGCAGATTATGCAGTCAGATGGAGTTCTACAATAGAATTTTTCAAGGTTGGATGAATATTAATGTTCTACACAAATGTAAAATTGCCATAAACAAAACAATAAATAAGATATGTGAAATACTTGTAAGATTCAACAAAGAAGCGGAAAAGCGATCCAATGCTATTTTTGAAAAGTTAGTAACATGACATCAGAGAAGAAGGAGAAATCAGATGATCTTTGGGAGATTTTAATCAGAATAAGTAATGAAATTTAATATATAGTATATAACATATTATAAGGTCATAACCATAAATAAAAACTTAATAATTTAGTAGACTTTATAACCTGATATTATATGGTTAAGTTATGAGTTTAAATCTCAATATTAAATATCACTATGTCACATATACATATTATTGGCTATAATTTATCAGCTTAAGTTTTTGATTGATTTGATTCATTCAAAAATATTGTCAAAATGCATCTCCAATATGGGGCATCTCCCCACAACCACCTCTAAACTAGAAAGGGAGAACAAAACCACACATCACTATAAACTATTAAGCACTTAGGAGGGTTGGACAAGACACCTCAAAGTGGCATTATAAGAATATTCATCTATCTTTCTAATCAAAATGATGACACTACACAATAATCCAACTAAATGCTATATTCCAACGTTATAAATTTACAACAACGTAAGAGATACATCTTACATATTTTAACCATTTGGATAACCATTTTCCAAATCATAAGCAACTCCCAAATGTCACCATTAGGAAAGAAAAACATTACTATTACCTTATACACTAAGCAAAACAAAACATGTAACGTAAGCAGAGTTCTCCAGCTAGAATTATTTACTTCCATATCGCCAAATGTTATCCCATTTCACCTTCTCGATTGTAGGTGCCTTCCAACCCTAGGCGAGATGTATACCACTCACATTTCTCTTTGCAGGGCCCATTTTTTTGGGGATCATTTGAGTAATTGAGTACGATGGAGTCCTCATTGCCCTTTTCCTTTTCCTCGGAGAGGATAAGAGTATGGTCTGTCTGATACCTTCCTCCCCCAGACTCCTACCTGTGCCGGATACTAGGTTGATGACTATGAACCAATGACCATGACTATGACCTTCTCGATCATTTAAACATAGGAACAAAATATTATCCAGCAGTCATCTCGTACACAAACTCATACTTCTATGTTACGATGCTAGACACAGTCCATCCTCTTTGATCATCTTCTTCGCGTTCACTTGGTAGCAATACACTCTGCAAACAGAAAGTTGGAACCCTGATAACCATACAATTCAGAGCAAGTTACAAAAAAGGTGTGATTCTTGGCACAAATTTGATTCAGAAAGGCAACTCTAAGTTTCAGTTTCATAGGCTTCCGCATAAAAATTCGACCAAAAGAAGAATCTAAACTTCAATTAAGAACCGATTTAGATTCTCATTAGCCTGCATTTTGTACTATTCTCATAGGCCACACTTCCAGTTCACAAGAAAACGACACCAAGATATACATATTCGCATCTATGAATCATCTAAAAGCTCAGAAAATAAAAAGAGAAACTGGATTCGAAAAAAAAAGATTAACACAAAGTAAATGTTACTTGGACTCGGCCACTCTGGTACTGACGTTGGATACCAGTACGTGTCCAAGTGTCGGATACGTCTAAATATTCAATTTTACGCCTAAAATGAAGTAATATAAGTTTAAACGTCATCCATCACAACGTTTAGACCTTAGCAAGAGATGGCATAGACAAACCAATAAGGCATTTGATTACTCAGTTTATCTCATCTTCGCTAATCTAGAAATTATAGCCTATGATTTCGCTTAAAGTCTAAAATGATTTCCTGACAAGAAATCTAATTTGCAATGATTAGAACAAGAGTACCTTAGATATACAAAGTAAGGTCATCATCATACCCAATGTATCCCGCCCATAGAAAACTATGATCAGGGTCTAGGGAGGGAAGGAAGACAGCAACCCATACTCATAAAGGAAGATGCGGCCAAAGAGTCCCCGACGTTAGATTGTTCCTTGGAATGAAAGGTTCCTCAATGATCATGGAAAAAATGGGAAAGTAACATGCTGCAAAAAATCAATGGAGAAAATGGGAAAGTGGAAATGGAAGACAACAATACATAAGAAAACTAGACAAACAGGATACCTTGAAAAAGAAACTTTCTAATTCCACTATTTCCATAAAAGCTTACAGATTCCAAAGTTATGCTTGAATTACAAATGTGGTTTTTCCTTTTATTTGATACAGCATACTCAAACATTTCATCCTATGGTTTCTCTTAAAGTTATTTCCTTGCACATCATATCTACACAAAGAAGACAGGAAAAGTCGAGCAAAGCTCGGTTTTCTAAGGATACAAAAATTAGTCCTGTAGAATCCATACAATGCTTCAAAAGAGTTCTCACATGCAATACAATCGCTACCCATTAGTCAGGTAGCTCATTTTCTCTTCTTAACTAGCCCACAGGCAAACAAACATGTGCCAAGCAAAGAAGATTCGATGTTGGGCAAACAGATGAACATACAGCAAAAAAATGCCAAGCCTTAATCCGCAAAATTGTTAGCTTATAATAGCAAAATTGAGTGAGTTTTGTCAGACATGTGAAGCTCTTTCAATCACAGCCCACAACATACACAGGCATTCTTTAACTATATGCAGTCAGATGCAATGAAAATTTGTCCATGAAATATGCTAGATATATATCATCATGATTGCCAAATAAAAATTTATATGAAGTATAAGTACACCTCAAGGATTATGTAAAGGCGACAGGCAGGTATAAACGTAAACTTGAAAATTAAATCAGCTTAAAACTGATAGGGAAAAATGACTAAAGCGAGCATGGACAAATACAAGGCACAAGGCATCAACAAAGGAGAAAAATGGAGGAAATACATACATGTACAGTCTCAAGACTCAAGATCCACTTCCACATTTGATGCATCGTGTCCAAGTTGACCGCTTACAAATCCAAATTTTAAACACAGATGTTGATTACGAATTCCAGGGAATTCAATGGCGGTAAATTCACCATTATAATGTCGAATAGAGGAATTTTTTGATAGCTGACCACAATCTTTTAAGATTAAAGCTTTGATATTAGTTCCCTAAACATGAACCTTTCTCAAAGCCCAGCACCACAATGCAAATCAAGAAAAACCCAAAACATAACTCCATTTCTTGTGAATGAAATTATTTATTAATATATACCATGTGGTAGCATTGGGGATAAAACCATTGTCCAGGCCTCTGTATAAAAGCATCAAGGCATCGTTTAACAGACCACGCTTACAATGCCAATTAATCAAAGTGTTGTAAGTAATAGAATCAGGTGAGATTCCTTCAACTAGTAATCGCTCTAAGAGGTTAACGGCTTCTTGGAGGCGTTCATTTCTACACAAACCATTAATCAGGGTATTGTATGTGACTATATCTGGTGTCAAGCCTCTATAAATCATCTCTCTCAACAATTCTAGTGCCTTTTCCACCTTCCCTGTTCGGCAAAGGCCATTGATAAGTATATTACATGTAATCACACGAAGCTTGCTTCCATTTCTAACCATTTCTTCAAATAGCCCTAAAGCTTTTTCTAGAGCTCCGCTCTCACATAACGCCTTTATAAGACCATTGTAAGTGATTTCATCAAGAGGTAGCCCTCTAAATATCATATCATGAACAAGTTTGAGTGCCTCTTCTATAAAACCTTTTCTCAAATAAGCATGGATTAATGTATTGTAAGTAACAGAGTTAGCAATCATTCCCTCCAATAACATATCCCTATACAACTTCAGAGCCTCTTCCATTTTATTAACCATGCATAACCCATATATTAGAGAATTGAATGTATATATATCAGGTTTACATCCTTTTCCTGACATCTCAGCATATAATTTGAAAGCCTCATGGATGTTCCCATCCTTGCAGTGGGCACATATAAAGCAATTATACCCAACCGTATTCAAACTGAGGCCCCTCGTTGACATTTGATCCAGTATATGACTAGCTTCCTCGATTTTACCTTCCTTGCATAATCCATCAATCAATATAGTGTAAGTAGTGATATTTGGCTTATATCCTTTACGTTCTATGTCTTCCACAAGCTCCATAGCCGACCCATAAAGACCCTCTTTGCAAAGACCGCGTATTATTAAGTTATAAGTGTATATATCTGGTTCGCATTTAGAACCCACCATACTTTCCCGAACAATTTCCTTAGCTTCATCAAGCTTTCCGGTTAGTACACATCCTTTTATCAATGTATTAAACAACACAACATTTGGCTCAGCAACTTTCTTCAACAGAGCCTTAGCTTCACTAACCTGTCCTGCTCTACATAATCCATTCATCAAATAACCATAGGTCACAGCATTAGGGGAAAAACCCCGAGCAAGCATCCGATCAACCAACTTGGCTGCCTCATGAATACGACTAACCATACAAAGGCCATGTATGACATCATTAAATGTTTCAACATCTGGGACACACCCCATCAATATCATCTCTTCCAAAAGGGTCAACGCATCATTAACTCGGTTTATTTTCGACAATGCATGTATAAGTGTCTGATAAATAATCGAATTAGGAACACATCCATACTTCGTCATGTCCCTAAGAAGAGACAATGCAGTGTCCAGTTCATTAACCTTACAAAGCGCCTTCATTACAATACCAAAAGTATAAGTAGTTGGTGAAAGACCCTTATTCAACATATCATAAAAAACATTAGGAGCAACCTTATGACAATTCCCAGCTACCAAAATTTCTAACACTACATTATACGATCGAAAACTAGGCTTAAACCCATATATATCCTTCATATCCAATAACAATCTAGTAGCTTGCCCAGGCAATCCAGCCTTTCCATAATACCTCATAACTAACATAAAAAGGGACTCTTTAAAAGCAATCCCTTCATCTTTCATTTGCAATAACAACTTATCTATATCTTTAAACATAGCAGCAGCACCAAGTTTATAAATCAAAGCGTAATATACATCATAAGAATGAGAATACCCTTTTTGGGTACTAGCCCAATTGAAAAGTTCCATTGAAGTGGGCAAATCAATGGGCAATTCAATTAATTTACATAACCTAAAGGGGGTAAGAAAAGCAAGTGACTTTTGAAGATCTTCAATGTCAAAGGGTTTAAGTAAATTTTCCCAATCAGTTTCAGAATTGAAATGCCCATTTTGGTTATAGTTTTCAGCAGCAGATTTATTAGTATTATCATCATTATTTATAGAAGAACAATATGAAAAACTTGGAGTTTTAGAGAAAGATTGAAGGAATTGGGTCATGTAAAGTTTTGGTACTGATTTTCTTAACATAACAACTCAAACACCCAAATTTGCGAAAGAAAGAAAGAAAACAATGGAGTTATACAAAAAAGTTCAATAATGGTGTAAAGAAGGAGAAGTTTATGTACCTTACAGAGTGATAGGAGGATTAAAAATGGTGATTTGAGCATCAGGCAGAAATTTGCTAGATTTTGGGGAGAGAAAGAAATGTGTAAGTCCGAGAGAATGCAGCACAAACAAGTGCAATGTCGACTATATTGAATACTCAACAGTCGACGACGCCGTCTTATGATTTTATTTGGAAAAATTAACATAAATATTTTCAACCTTTCACCTATTTACCGTGAATAATCCTATTTTTAAATTATTTTTTAATAATTTAACCTATATCATATATTTGCTCATAGCATACTAAATTACTAATATTAGGTAATAATAAGGTATGTTGTCAGGAAACTAAAACAAAGATTGAATTATTCATAGCGAACAAATAACAAATGTTGAATTATTAGAAAATAATCTAAAAGTGAGATTTTTCACGGCAGACGGTTAAATTATTAATATTAATTTTTTCTTTTATTTTTTATTTTTTGTCGTGGTGGAGTATAACATTTTGTTTTTGAAATTATAATTCGATCTTACGTTTTCATTAACTTTGAAAATCTGATTTAAAAATTTTTAAGAAGTTGATTTATTACTTTAATTTATAATTATATTTTTCATTTCTTTGCTTTATTAAGTAGGAGAAATTATAGTTTTATGTTAAATCAATATCATGTTGAGTAAAATTTGTATTAACATTAGATAAAATTTATTCGGATCAATATTAAGTGAGGTCAATATGATTGGGTTCCATATCAGTTAAACTCCATGTAAAATTGAGTTCAATCATTCTTTGGGCCGAAATGTTTCATATTTAGGTTCACTTTGGTCGTATCAAATTGGTTTAATTTTACCTCATGTTGGAAATACTAGGTTCAAACCTTTGAATGGAATAGTGTCGAATTAAGTTATTTGGTTCAAGAAGACTTCAGGACACGTTTGTTCAATTTGGGTTAAATTCATGATATGTTATCAAGATAATAAGTTTAGAATAATTCATGTAGAAAATTTTAAAATTTAAAATTGAGTTCACGTCAAAATTTGTATATCATAATTCAACTGAAGAATACTTATACTTATAAATTTAATAGGTAAAATTAGAGGTGTTCATTCGGGTCATTAAATCGATTTCAGATCAAGTGTTTCAGATCGGTTCAAATTCGAATCTTGTGTCCACATACGGGATACATCACTAACTTGTACATATTTGAAAACTTCTGGCTTTCTTCATTAGAACTTTTGGCACACATTGCTGGTAGAATTTGAATCACTGAATCTAATTCCATGATATGGATACATTATCCTACATTAAACCCAAAAATACAAAGTGGAACCCCAAGTTTACCTACCTACCTAGCTTGCTACCCACACTGAACCTTTTGTTGCAAAACCGTTCTTGCAGCTTCAATGACTACCTGCCCACTTACATAGTGCTGTCGGCACACAGGCATGTAGACTTCAGCTCCCCCAATCAGCTCAGTCTGTTTTTCGTCCGTTTTCCTCAAACTGAAGCAGGCACGTTTGCCACACAGCTCACATCGAGCAGTGAGCTTTGTAACAGAGTCTGCTAGTGGAATCACATCAAGAACAGAGCCGAAGCTCTTCCTGCCACAAAACCGAAATTTTATTATAAGGTTTTAGATGTGGATTATTATATGGTTTGCATTTCTTTTTTATATGAAATTGTGTAATGGAGAATCAATCGGGAAGATTCTCCTCGTTTTACAAGCTTACAAGGGTAAGGTTGCGTATATCACTATTATCTACACCCTCCGCATCTAGTCTGGCGGAAGCTAATTGTCAATGGGGTAATGGCATTCTGTATGACGTCATCCAGATGCAGAAGAATCAGAGATGATGTAAATTGTACCTCATATAGTCACCATCTAAACCAGCAACTATAACAGTTTTGCCATCATGATCTGCAGCTCTTCGGCAGAAGTCATATAGATCCCCAAAAAATTGAGCTTCATCAATACCTATCACTTCTAGCTGCAAATATTACCACGCATTAGAAGTAGGACGGAAACTAAATGGTACCCAAAAGAGTTGGCAAATGCCGCACATATTTTTTTAAAAAGCCCAAACCCCTTAAGTGAGGCACTGAATGTAGACAGATTTTACAAAGAAACTGGTCTATTATCCAGAAAAATATGGCCAAATTAACACAATGTGACATCCAAATGCACAAGATAACATTCTCTTTAACAATACCTCATCATAAGCACTTGAGCCAATCTTCTGTTTGAATGATGACAAGTCATGCAATGCCAAGCAAGGATATTTATCTCCATCATGAGTTACGATGGAGTTGATTTCATATCTTGTGTCTTTGTTTGATTTGATCAGTGCCACTTTCCTGTTTCACACAAACCACATAAAAGGAATTGGTCAATGTAGTAATATTGGTCCTAATTATCCTAAAGCATGAAACTCCAATACAAGATATATCAGCGCCAACTCAACAGAACATTTGGCAACAATAACAATACCAGAACCTTAATCGTAAAAGATTGAGGTCGTCTACATGAACTAATATATCAAGACTTTTGGTTCTTGATTATGAGATGTGACTAAGTTTTACTAAACCGGTTGTCACTAAGGAGTTGGACCGGTAATAAACAACAAACACTCACAGGCGGAGTTCCAACAGAACATTTGGGTAGAGCATAACAGGATTCTAGACAGAAACACAAAAGCAAGTACACAATATTTTCCCATAAGGTGCTAAGTATATGGAAGATAAAAAAAGATTCCTTCAATAATTTAAAATTATTGTGAGGCATTTATATTTCATAGTGATGAGAACATCCAACAATGTGACCCATAGAATTGAGCATGGGTGCAAAAATGGAGAGAGGCCATTGGAAAATTATGTGATCGAAATATGCCGTTAAAACTAAAGGGCAAGATTTATCAAAAGATCTACTAGATGGAATAAAAATGTTGGACTTAAATAAAGGACCATAGTAGGAAGATGAGAGTAGTGGAAATGCAAATACTTCAATGGAAGTCTAAAAAGTGCTTAGTTGAGGAAGCCCCCATGTTAAATTGAATTCAATTCATCACATATTGTGCAAACAGCAAAACATCGACCATATCACTATATCGCGACCATATTGTACAACTTTTTAAGTTTAATACTACTAAAAATATAGGTCTGAGTCATAATTGCGACCAAAATCACACCTTTACACTATGGCAGTCATGAAAGAGATATTGAACGCTCAATAACTTTATTTTATACTCGCAATATTTCTTGAATTCAGATAAATAGCTAAAAGTTCTTCATTAGAAACCACACTAAATACTACAGAAATGAGAGCACCATTAAATGCATGGATTTTCCTTCAAAAAAAAATACCACTCAAAAGCAATATTTAGAAATACTAATATACATGGATGGACACAAGAAAATTGTCTTAACGGTATCCAATAAATATATACCTCGCACCATAGAATTGAAAAGAAGAAAAAAAAAACACTATTCTAGCAAACCTAAAAGAACAAAAAGTGTAGAAACAATCGGGTATCAACCATCTTAACAAATGCAGTTGCCTTCAAATCATCAAGCATTATTTTGAGCAAAACTACAAATACTAGAAGGTGCACAAACGTTCAGGTGTCTTCCATCTCTATATTCCTTGCAAAAACAAGACCGCGTTCCATCACACGTATCAGCCATGGTATACAACTTTTGATAAAAAAATAAATTGATATTTTTGGCATTGTTAAGTTGTAAAGACACGTGTTTTGGGCTTCCTTGAGGGATATTTCATGGTTAAAGCCAATATCGGATGCTATGACAACCGCATCACTCCTATTTCGAGATTGCAATTGTTAGCGCACTTTTGCACTATGCCATATTTGGAGTTCCTTTCAACTAGTAGTAGTTACTTCGCAACTCACATGGTTTGAGCATAAGTAATCAAGCTTGGATACTTAGAGGAACGTGTGTGAGCAATCACGTATTCATATGTATACAAATAAATAGTACCTTATGTCACATATTGTTCACTATTTAAAAAATAATAAATCTGACAGTACTAGTTATACATTGTTTTCAAAAAGTGAACAGGTATACGGTACAATTCAATTATATAGATATGAACATATTATTGCTCGTATGTCTGTATAATGATTTTTTGAATTGGCGTGCCAAATGCAGCTGGGTGCCCAGGTATTTGTAAGATTGGTTGGAATGAATAGTATAGAACAAATCAGGTAACAGACCCAAATTCCTTACCTGAATAAATTCTTCTTTTACGTTCCGCAACAGTTTAACTAAAACTTAAAATTCCTGAATCAGTACTCTAAACTTATTTCGGGCTTGAAAGTACCGTCCTGTAGTACACAGCTCAAAACTTTCAGCATTTCATAAGTGTTCTCAGCATCTTTGTGTGTATTGTCACCCTTAAAGAAGGAATGAACTTCATTCTGAACCTCAATCCTACTATATGCAGGATCTTTTTTCACTCCACAGTCCCTCATCAAACCCCAAACATCAGCCACATTTTCCCACAACGCATAAGTGGCAAAAGTATTTGATAGAACAACATATTTTCCAGCATTATTGGGCTCCAGTTCAAAGTATTTCTTTGCAGCCAATTTCAGGATTTTAACATTCCCATGAAGTTGACAGGCACCAAGCAAAGCACCCCATACTACAGAATTGTCCTTACATGGAAAGCTATTAATAAAATTGTAAGCCTCTTCTAATCTCCCGGAACGTCCTAAAAGATCAACCATGGCTGCATAATGCTTCCTGTGAGGCTGGATCCCAAAGTCATCCATCATTGATGAGAAGTACTTCCAGCCTTCATCAACAAGACCCCCATGGCTACAAGCAGAAAGCACAGCAAGAAATGTGACATAATTGGGTTTCACACCTTCTTTAATCATTTTTTCGAAGAAAAACAAAACCTCACCTGTCTTCCCATTGTGCCCATATCCAGATATGAGGGCAGTCCAAGTGATTACATTTTTATTAGAAGCTTTATTAAACACTTGATGCCCCTCACATGGACAACTGCATTTGAAATACATGTCCATGAGAGCACTATTAACAACCACATTTTGCCCAATTCCACACTTGACCATAACTCCATGTGCTTTTTTTCCTTGCTCATGCAGCGCCAACGAGGCACACGCTCTAAACACAGAAGAAAAGGTGAACTGATCTGGAGTCCTACCAATACTTCTCAGCTTAAAATAAAAACTCAATCCTACATCATCCATCCCTTTCTGCACATACCCTGCAATTATAGAGTTCCATGAATTTAAATTCTTATCCACCAAATCATCAAATAGATAGCAGGCAGTCTCCAATTTCCCTGCCTTAGAGTACAATATCAACAATTTGGTCTTTAAATAATCATTGATAGTAAAACCAACCACTACCATATGAGCATGGATTAATTTTCCCCACTTGTACGCTCCTCTATGTATACAGTCTTGCAACAAGAGAGCATAAGTGCGCCACCTAACAGGTACTTCAGTGCAGCACAATAATCCAACTGCTTCCCTCAATCTTCCTGAATAACATAGATCCTTCAAAGTAGTATCAAATTGTAGGAAAGAGCTCTTTACTTCCTCAGCCTGAAATCTGGGAGATACTAATCGTGACAACTATATCCAAAAGCTAAAATACAATGGTGTCCCGTAGAAAATTTGGATGATAAGAAGCAGACTAGAACGTCACCGATGCATTCCAAGTACACTATTCTAGAAGATCGCGTCGCATTTCTCTAACGACAGCCAAAGTATGGCACTACTTATAATGATTAGTCACTACAAGCTACATATTATTTCTCAAAACTCAAACATTTCCTCAAATATCTTATAATTAGTTCAAAATAAACATGTGAGGCTAAAAAAGGTCATTTCAGTAAATACAAGTATATTCTAAAATGTATGAAACTGGATAAAGTAACAATCATTTGGTGACAAAAAAATAGCTGAAATGAATTAATTTCACATAGATCACATAATAAAATCATACTACAAGTTATAAAAAAATTGATCAGAAAACATAATATAGCATAAAATAATCAAAAACCTTCACAAAGCAATTAACTGATAACTGGCGATAATACAGAAAACTAAATGTATCAATGCACGGACAAAAATAATCCTACAATTAAAACTAAAATAGCACATTACATGTAATTTCCTACGGTAAGGTTGAATTTCTAGCATTTTAGTTCCCTTGCTAAATCACTAAGAAATGTTCATACTTATTTGGTTTAACACTAGAATTTGAAATAATTTACTATGAAGTCATTTGATTGTCATTGTTAAAAATTTGGCTGAGAATTCATAACTTATGAGTGTATGAGGAATGAGGTGTCTCTTGCTAATTTCCTAAGAATTGGACTTATATTGTTTGGATGACCATAAAAACTTATAATTGACACAAATTTATAGTAAACGGACTTTGTTAATAAATTCCTAAGCCTTATAGGAATTTACATTTTGTTGGAATTTCTATCTCCTATGTTTTTTTCAAATTTTAAACTTCAACAAAAACAAATCCAATAAACTAACTCTAAGTTTGTGGAAATTTCAAATTCTATGGGAATTTCTATAATTTTTAAATTTGTGGAAATTTCTAATTTTCATTTTCTAATCACAAGGCAAACTCTACTAATCTCTAATCCCTACGCTTCTCCAAAAGTGTCAACTAAAAGACTATATACATATAGTGACAAATGTAACTTCCAATATTAGCATACACTCAAACAAGCTCCAACAGTTAAAGCAATTAAACCTAGACATTACTTTTTTTTATCATAACAAGTAAAAATAGAAGATAAGAACCTGCCGTTATTGACTTCAGAATGAATTCGTCGAAGAAGCGAGGAGGTTTTCCCGGCGAACATGGGACCCACAATAACGTGAATTTCACCGGAACAAGAAGATGACGACAATGTCGAAGGAAGAGGATTTATCGGCATCTGATGATGAGGAGGAGGAGAAGGAGGAGAAAAGGCGCAACAACGCAGGGAAGTGGGCACGAATGAAGCAGTTAGTAATTTAGGGTTTTTTGGGATGATGGAAAAGGGGAGAAGAGGTAAATAGGTAGAAGTCGAAAAAGTAGGGATAGTTTTAAGAGAAATTAGGGATTTCATTCTAGATATAAACATTCCCAAAATTGTGAAGAAAATAAAAATCAATAAGATTAAAGGTCCGCCATGGCTATGGAGGTTGAAATGGGGTTTGTATGGAAGAAAATGGTGAATGAGGTTTTAGGGCAAAACAGACTAAACGAGGGTTTTAGCTTGGAGGGAATTTCGGTAAATAATGGTTATTTGTGAGGTTAATAGTGGTAAGATGTGATAGGAAGAGAGTTTTGTTGTTTTAATTTATTTTTTTTTATTTTGTTTATTTTAATATTATTTTTTTTATCTTTTTGTGGTGATTTACAAATCACTGTTATTGATTAAGAATTTTTGAAAATTTTGATGGGGGTTAGTTAAATTTATTTTGCTTTTTCTGTCTCTTCAAAATAATTTAGAAGTCTAAAAATATTTATATATTTAAACTAAATTTATTCTTTTAGAAGAAATTAATTTTATAGTGTAAATTTTAAAAAAGAGAAAGAATATATGTGATGTCTCAAATGAATGAATTATTCAAAAAAAAAAAAAGTTCACAAAATTAGAGTGCAAAATAAAAAAGAAAATGTGGATAAATAATTACACAAGCAATTGAATAGAGATGTAGAATAGAATATAACTTTAAAAAGGCAATAGATGTTGGACAATAAAAAGTCATAAAGGTAATTAATGGGTATTTATGTTGCATGTTTAGATTAGTTTTTTTAAGACAATAAATTGTAGTATCTGTCATTAGAGTTTTTGGAAATCAGGATCTCTCGAGAGAGACCGTCTTTTGTAAAGATGACTCTTACAAGTCCAGCCTAAATCTATATTTAGAGTTGTAACAATGTATATTTAGAATTAGACTGGTTGAGAGCCATTTTTACAAAAGACGGTCTTAAGCAAGAATTTGTGTTTGGAAATTAGAGTTTTGAATTTTAGTATTCACTCATTTATTTTGTTTGTCAATTCTAAAATAAATAATAAATTATTTTAGGACAAAGAATTTTAAATAAGAATTCTGAGAATTCTGTTGAAGATAAATATATTTATATAAAATCTTATTACATTTGTTGTAATGTATATTTTTTATAATACTCCACATTCTTTTATATTTTTTATATTAAATATTTATTGATATTAAAAATCACAATTTATTTTGAAAATTGTATAAAAAAATAAAAATATGGCCAATATTTATATAGACATGTGACATTGATATGATTATTTAAGAAAATCTTTTAAAAGATGAAAAAGACGTTACTAATCAATGTTATTCTTGTACAAATTATATATCCAATTTTTTTTTACGTATATTCTAATATACTATGTTACTTTCACGGTTCTAAAATCTAAATCAATGTAAAAATTAACATAAAATATAAATAACCAGAAACAACATAAGAGTCTAAGATGCACATGTTAAAAACAATATTTTGGAAGTACTAATTTTTATACTTTGAATCCCTTTTAATTAATCTTCTGCTCTTTTTAATTTTAAATTGTTTTATTTATTTTGCCTCATTTTATTATTTGAAAATAAATTATAAAATTTTCTTTCTATTTTATTCACACAATTTATTTATTTTTATAACATTGAATTATTCAAGTTCAGATGAATCCAACAAGTCAAAAGTTAGTAGTCCATTTTTCATCATTCTATTTCTCAAAGAAAATACCACATATGAAGTTTTTTATGGATTAAATTCTTATAATGAAGTCTATATACATGTTAGAAAGCTCCATCCATAAACGCATAACTTCAAATACGAAAATTCAATAGACTTAAAATATATTTTTTAATCTCATTTGTTATTCACAAATTTTTGTTATAGACTGTCTATAGCATAGACGGGTAAATATGGGGCAGCCCATTTTGCAAAATAAGTAACTAATTAGTTATCAATCTTATTTTTAAATTTAAAATCATTGGGCTGGGCGGTTGGGAGAGCCGTCTTTGCTATAAACGGTCTCTCAGGAGACCTTTTGTTATTATTATAATTCTTTAAAAAAAGGTGCAATAATTAAGAATAAGAATAGAGATATTAGGTTAGATAAGCTGTGGTGATTAGGAAGCTAGCGCATCAGTCATGTGATAGAGTGATTGTTTGATTATTAGATCTTAATTAGCTGTTCTTTTCTCCCTTTCAAGAAGTGGAGGAACAAAGTTATCCCTTCTTTGCTATTCACACATCCTGTCCCCACCTTCCCCTGTTTCTTCCTTCATATGCTTTCACTATTTTTTTAATATTTTTAAAATAAAGTTGGATTAAAAGTTTCTTTTTTTTTTACCCTAATAATTAGCAATCTTTATCTACAAGAACCTTCTTTAGAATTTAATTTTGTGATGTGTATGTATTCCCATGTTTTAATGGAGCTCAAAATTCAGTATCAAATTGTGATATCCCAGATTTAGTTTGAAAAAAGATTGATAGACTACTCATATCAATAAGGTGCATCTTCTTTTCATCGTGCTTGGTGGGGAGCAATCATAGGATGGGTGACCTCTTGGGAAGTTTTTCGGGTGCACACGAGTGAGGCCAAAGTGCGCTGGAAAGACTTATGTTGATTTGTGGGGCTAGTCTACAATCTCCATGAGTAGTCACTGGTGGTCTGTTGGGCCGAAATGTTAGACAAATAGGAGTATATGAAATATAATATCATGAGAAATTAAAATGGACTATCTACTTTAATTCATATGGTTGTTTAGTGACTTTAATGCACAAATTTGATTGAATAGTAATAGAATCTTTTAAAAGTACGATGGAGAAGTGGTAAGAATCGAACTTCTATTATAACAGTAAAATAGAGAGACCGAATATATATGTGCCTCAATAAGATTGGATTTATGCCATCAGCATGACAACATGGCCGTCAACTAGCAAGGGCAAAGCGGACTTATCCCAAAATATCATTTTCATGTACATAAGGTTAATATAATTAAGTTGAATTAAATTTAGATTTAATTTACATAATTTTTTGCTAAGTAATATAAGTTATTAGAGTTTTTTTGATAGAGTAATTTAGATATCAACAATAAATAACAATAGAGCTCACAAATAAACGATAGTGTCGTTCCTGACAATTTTTTGGTTCTAAACGAAAAATAAAAAAGGAGCCCCTTAATCATATGCTTAACTGAGAAACCTAATGCTGCAAGTTCGATCCATGCTAGATGCTACTTATGAAAATACTAATTTAATTATAAGGACTAACTCAATTAGGACTCCTTCATGAGTTGAGCCCTAGGCAGTTGCACCTCAAAAATGGCCCTGATTAACGGGATACATTTGACCATCAATTTTTTATTTTTACCACTTTGTAGTTTTAAGTTGTACGTGATCCTTTTATAATTGCATACTTAAAACATAGTAGTAAAATATAGAATAATCTACTTGCATTCAAGAATGAAAAAGATATGTAATCAACATTTACTTAAACATTGCAAGGATAGGGATCATCTTGAAAAAGAAAAAAAGACCAATGTTTAGATCTAACTTTAAATCTTAAAATGACTCATTATCTAATCCCAAATTAGTTAAGTAATTAATTAATATTCTATGTACTCCATCTTTTCTCAAACTAAACCATAAATTAAAATTAAACCATGTATTATTGAAAAAATTATGCCCCCAAAAAGTAAAACAATTCATAAAGATATCCAAAAGATTAATGATTAATTATGATTAAATGAAAGGAAAAAAGAAGATTTAATATAGTGACACCACAAATCATTTATGCTTTGCTCCCATATGAAGGAAACAAAGCATGTTATGTAATGTTGTATTGAATTAATAAAATAGTGAAAATAGAAGAATAAATAAGAAATGACAGATGATAATCAAGTTGGCAATTTTGGTACAAATACCAACCTTCTATCTTAGGAGTTAGGAGTATGCACCTTGCTAATTGCCAATTATAGGTACTCTACTGAGAAACCGTATATAGTATAGACGTCTCTCAAGAGCCCAACTCATATTTTCCTTTTAACTTACAAAACCACCAATTAGTTTTTTTTTTTAATTTATAAATTGGGTCAGCCCCAAAACTTAAGACGTCTATTGTATATACGGTCTCAAGTAAGAATTTGTGTATTTATTATTGCTCGGTCTATGATAGTTTGCTCTATTGTTAAATGACGCGGAAATTAAGAAGTTAAATATAAAGTATTAGTATAGAAATTCGTGCAATGTACGAATTTTATGAGTATGAAATATATAAAAATATAACTTTAAAGAATGACGCAAATATATATGATCATGATTAAATTTATCGAATATATGACTTTTAAAAGCAAAAATTAAATTTGATTATTTGAATTATTTATTGAATACATACATCACTTTTTCACTCAATTAAATATATTAAATTTTAGATTAGTTATATAGAATTGCTACAAAAAATTATACTCCATATTAACCTAATTTAGCTCTAATTTTATAGTATTGTATGATTAAGATAGTGAAATATTTGAAAATAAAAAAAAGTGATTTTAGTAAGTAAAAACAGTGGGATCATGTCCAAAAATATAAATATATAGTAGAAATTTCATCGAACAGATTAAAATAGTAAAATTGAACAAATAAAAAACATACCTGTTTTTATATTTGTCTATGTCTATGAGGCAAAAGAAGATAAGATTTGAATTTAGTCAATCTTGTGTTGTAATAATAACTTTTAATTATAGAAAGTATAAATGTAACTAATGATGAATTTTTAATTTTTTCGGTATTTGTCATTTTCGAATAATAATGTATTTTTTAGCTACAAATAGAGTCTCAGAATGAAGAAAAATTGTGAATTTAAGAATATATAAAAAAGTAGAGGTTTGATTATTATGATAATGGAAGAGAGATAATATAATAACAAATGTAGAAAAGTTGAAGAGGGAGGGAGAAAAATGAATGTTTGAAAAACTTTCTTAGATATGATGAGAGCATTTCATAAATTCAAAATCAAGTAAGAATAATAATTTTTGTATGAATTGAAGTAAATAAGTTTTTTTAAATAGCAAATATTCAAATGGAAAAACAAATTAAAACTTCTTGTTATAGTAATGTGAAATTTTTTTTAAAAACCGAGAGAGCAACAAGTTCTTTTGATTTTCTTACGGCTTAACTTTGGCTTTCTAATATTTGGTAGAGGATATCAAATGAGAAAACAAGAATTTATATAGATAGAATATAACAAACTAAAACTGCTTGTTATTGTCTAATGTCATATCTAATACCTCGAGAATAAATAATTGACTTATCAATCAATATTTTTAACTAATCAAATTACTTAATAATTATAGTCAACACCTATATATTTATCAAACCAGCTCATGATATAAATGAGTTTTTTCAAAAAAATAATGTCCCATTAGATTTTTTTTGTTCTCAGTTACTTTTTACAAAAATTTTTATAGCTCATTTTGAATCTAATTATCTCTAAATACGTTTCATAAAAAATTATAAAAAATATTTCTATATAATTAAAAAGTATACATTAAGACAAATTTAACGAGATTTCACATGAATATATTTTATTATCTATGAATGTCTCAAAATCTTAATCAAATATCTCTCTTTAAAATAAAATATTTTAAATACGAAGAACATTAGAAAAAGAAGGGGTAATAATATTTTAGAAAAATACTAAAAAGGCATTTTTGTTAAAACATTTCTAATTCCTACTATGATACATGAATCACAATTAATTTTCTTTATTGACATAATGTCATTAATTATACTCCATATGTGAATTACTTTTTTTGTAATCAAGACATGTTTTTGTTCTTTAGGAATTTCTAATACGTTAAAAACTGATATTCCCAAATCAAAAGGTAATAAATGCTATTCCATATATGAATATCTTATAATATTTTATTTCCACATTGACGCGGATAGAATTTAACCTAATTCCACGGGCTTTGGGCTTCACCCGTTTCGAATATAATTTCCAAAACACAAATTCTTACTTGAGACCGTCTTTTGTAAAAACGGCTTTTAAAAGCTCAGTCCAATTTTAAATATATATTGTTACAACTCTAAATATAAATATGGGCTGGACTTTTAAGAGTCGTCTCTCAAGAGAGCACCTGTTTTCACAAATCTTCATTTAAGAGGTCTCATCATGAAATTATTTTTAATTGAATTGAATAGTATAATTAAGTTAATTAAAACATTTATTTTTGTTATTATAGTACTTAAATTTATTATTTAATATTTAGCATATAATATTAAATATTAAAATTGATATTGTGATAATTAAAGCACTTAATTTTTTTGAATCATATTTGTTTAAGAAGCTTTTTAGTATTTGAAATAAATCAAAGATATTCGACAGAAAACAAAGAGAGAAAAGAAATTAAGCGTCTATATAAATAGTAAGACTCGAACCCCAATCATAAGGGAGAAAAAAAATGCTTCAACTCCTAAGCTAATCTAAAAAGATTTATTTAGCTTATCAACCATATAGGACAATGATGCAAAAGAAGTAGCTAATAAGGTGTAATTAGGGGTGAAGTCATAATTTTGAATTAGGGGTTGGGTGATTATCGATTAACTGGCAATTATTTAATATATAAAAGCTAGTTAAATTGTGAAAAAATTATAATCATATAGAGTAAATGAACTTGAATCATAGTAAAAATTATATTTAACAAATGGAGTTAAAACTTCTCTATAATAATCCCTTTTGAAAAAAGCTAAGTGTTTTTGACTCTTAGGGCCAACCCCAAGATTTGTGAGGCCGAGAGCTAAACGTTAAATATGGGCCCTAAATACCATGCAATGAGCCAGTATAATTAGCAAATTTCTCTAATTGATCACTTATTTTAAGATATGAATGATCACTTAAATACCGTAAGTGAACACTTTAAGGTTATAACTTATAAGTGATCACTTTAAGACAATAAGTGTATATTGGGTCAACCCATCAAAAATGATTTCACTGTGAGACTTTCCCATTTGTGATTTTGTGTAACTATTAAAGCGTCGTTTTTCTTATATTTTTGGATGGGTCCGATGCACAAGTCCCTCTTGTCCCCTCATAGGGTTGGCTATATTGACTCCATATATTTGCTTAGTCTATTAAAAAACTAATAGTTTAAGTTAAGGTTTGACCCTTAAACTTAAATTACCATGTGTTATTCCAGCCATTAAGCTATAGTAATTCTTGTAATATTTTTGCACTGATATTGGTAAGGGGGTTAAAGCCAAAAAAACAAAGGATCACATTTTCGACAAGGGATCGGGCCTACCTAATCTCCCATGTGGCTTCGCTCATCGGTGTAATACCTCGAGGTAAGCTTTAAAAGGTTTGATATTATCAACTAAGTAGTCTTCTCATAAAGAAGTTTATTTGTTAACAACTTCACGATTAAGTATATTCAATGTGAAGTATTCTTATGGCGAGTTATTTTTAAAAGCTCTCAAAGGTACACAAGAGAGATGAAGATATGCATCTATTAGTGTATATTGATTTGTCAGGTCAGTCTATAATCGTCATGTGCATTCACCAACATGATGATTGATGATTAAAATGCACCCCAAACACCAAACAATTAAACAATTATCATATCATCATCATCATCATCCCAATGAGTCCCACCCAAAGCAGGGTCTGAGGAGGGTGTGAAAGAAGGCAGACCATCACCCTTATTACAAGGAGGTTGCAATTGAAGTGAGTCCCTCAACGTGGGTAACGCTTGACATATACTCTCTCTGTTTCACTCCATTTCCCTCATTTTCTAATTTGTGATTTTCGACATAATTTGCATCCCACAACTTGTATTTTAATCTCATACTTTTGTTTTAAATTTCTTTTAATTTTATCTATATAATATAATATGTATCTTAATTTGATGTTAATTTAAAGAGAAGGAGGAGTAATATTTTTTTTTGATATACTTCTACTTTGCACAATTTAAAATAGAGAAAATAACATTGAGAAAATAGAAGAAAAAGACAACCAAAAAAAAAGGTAAAGAAGAGGCATACACATACACTCAAACTTTTGAAATCAACTTAAAAACTAGCATAGCAAGTCACCATCTTTCTTCGTCTCCTCTTCTACACGAGAGGATAGCCAAAGCTACCTCTCACCCCTTCCCCTTTCTCTCTCTCTCTCTCTCTCTCTCTCTCTTTTCCTCCATTTCAACCCATTTTTTCATCCATTATTCCTCTTAGGTTCTTACATATACCCTTCTTCTCTTCCCCTGTTTTCACAAACTCAAAATTTTTTCATCTAATATCCCTCCTCCTTAGTAATTTTCTGTATTTATTCCTTAGAGGGGGGGTTGAAGAGATTGAATAAGGGAGAAGCTTACATCTCTCTCTTGTTCTTGTTTCTATGCCTCCTCTCAGATCTTGATTTCTTCATCAACCGTTTCTTTTGATTCATATATTGGATAATTCATAATCTGGTATTCTAATTTTCCCTTTTTCATTTTATTGAAAACCTTCGGTTTTTGTTTAAAATTTGAATATTTAGGGGTGTTTTGTTCAAGTTAATGAATACCCATATTGTATGCTTGGTTGATCATTGATCTGATACTGATTTTGAAGGATCTGATTTTTTTTATTTTGATTTAAGCAATGCCCGTTTTGACCCATAATTCTTTTTTGCTTACATATAATTTGAATATTTGTTATCATGTATTGTATAGATTTCATATTTTAGCATTAGGTTTTCATTCATTTTGATGACGCAGTTCATTTTCACGTTTTCAAGTCGATTGTTTTTCCTGTGCTGGATCCGTTGTTGCCATCCTTGTGATGATGGTTTCGTTTTCATTGTAACAAATACGTGCTTGAATTCTAGTATTAGATGCTTTTAACACTAAACTAATATGATCAATGCAAAATATATGAAAAAGAGTTTAAGAATTGAGCGAAGATTACAGAAAATGTTATTTCCTTATTGTGTAGGATTTCTGATATTTCTTTTCGATTATGAACATTGTTAGTTTGGAAGATGGATCCCGGGAAGCTTTTCATTGGTGGAATTTCTTGGGACACAAATGTGGAACGGCTGAGGGAGTATTTTCAAACATTTGGTGATGTTATTGAAGCTGTGATAATGAAGGATCGAACTACAGGCCGTGCTCGCGGGTTTGGCTTTGTTATTTATGCTGACCCAGCTGTTGCAGATCGAGTTGTTAAGCTGAAACATATGATTGATGGCAGAACTGTAAGTAGTTGCCATTTTTCAATCTGATTCTCTGTTGTATTCATTTGTTATTAGTAATCGTGGTAGCTGTGGCTGAAAGTGTGTTCCTGAACTCTCATTCATATGTTATGTCGTTGATTTCCAGTGACTTTCAGCTGCATATATTCGTTTATGGTTGTCATTTTATCACGGTTCTATCTTTAGATGATGAAGGGTAAAAGGTTAAAGCCTTAACTTCCCGTTTAGTTAGTGGTAATGAGAATGATATATACTGTAAAATTTCGTTCATTTTCATGGTGATGAAACTTTGATTTTCCATTACCAGCTAATACACCTCTCCTAATGGTAATGTATTGGAATGAATTTTATGAAAAAATGAGACAATTAAAGCTGGACAAGCATGACCATCAAGGTAGCCAAGAGATTTTTCAATCAAAATTACACTAGTTTTCATTCCCATTACCATTTACTACCGTTTATTACCACCTACCAAACGGGTCGTAAGGGTAATGTAGAATAGCCGGTTTTGATGATGAAGTAGCTTGTCTGTTTTAGTCTAATCACAAACAGTCTAAAACTCGAATACAAATTAATCTAGTGGCTAACATCATGTTGCCACATTATGAAAATAGAAGCTTGCTTATGGTGTCTAATGTGCTTAGATTTGATGCTTTGATTTGCTAATTGATAAATCATTTTAATGATTAGCTTATTGGCATTTTCCTTGTTTAATGCCATCATTTTATGAACACATTTAGCCATTTAGAGTTGTTTATTGATATATGCAATAATGTGATAAACAGTTAGAGGATGTTGCATTACATGATTAGTATATTGTTTTTGATCAGGTTGAGGCAAAGAAAGCTGTTCCTAGAGATGACCAAAACATCCAAACTAGAAACCATGGCAGCCCTAGTGCATCGCCTGTGCCTACTCGCACAAAGAAGATATTTGTAGGGGGTTTAGCATCTACTGTGACCGAAGGGGATTTCAAAAGGTACTTTGAGCAGTTTGGAACCATTACTGATGTTGTTGTTATGTATGATCACAACACCCAAAGGCCAAGAGGATTTGGGTTTATCACCTTTGACTCTGAAGATGCAGTTGAGAGAGCACTGATTAACACCTTTCATGATCTTAATGGGAAAACGGTTGAGGTCAAACGCGCTGTTCCAAAAGAGTTATCACCTGTTCCAAACAGGAGTCCTTTAGGTGGTGGTAGTAGTGGACTTAGTAGAGTAAACAGCTTCCTCAATGGCTATACACAGAGTTACAGTCCTATCCCTATGGGAGGACATGGAGTCACGATTGATGATCGTCAAAGTCCCATGCCTTATGCTCGAGGTGGATTCCCTTCTTTTAGCCCGTCTAATTATGGAAATGCATTGAATTATGAACCAAGAATGAGTCCAAACTTTGGTGAAACAGCAAATATCTTTCCAAAGCTGAGCTTTGAGCAAGGATTAAGTGCATTGCCTAATAGCAATGTCAACAGGCATGACAGTTTTGCTGATTTTGATGGGGTGAACAGGGGTAATGTTTCTACTCTTGGTTCATCTTCCTGGAGCTTGTGGGGAAATGGGAGCATCAATGAAACTGCTTTCCCTGTAAACAATGCTCCTACAAGTCTGAGAAATGTTGAGGCAAATGCTCTTACTAATAGTGAATCAATTTGGAACCCCCCTGCCATTCCTGCTCAAGGCGGAGGGCGTGCTTCTGTCTCAAATGGTCTCGGTCTTGGCTATGCTCGTGAAAACAACAATATCGGGTCTGATGTGAGATTGTATGGCCGAGATATGAGAAATAGGACATCACCGGTATCATCTTTTCCTTCACTAGATGGTGGGTTTGATGCTAAGTTTGATGATTTCCTTGGTGGTGGGAGTGACCAGTCCTTGCTTTTGCCATCTTTGGGACTCAAGGGATCTGGTTCGTATGAATTCGGACTTGGTAATTCCGTCTCAGATGTTCCGCTCAATAATCCTGCTGGTTTATGCTGGTAGTTATAGAATTTGTCAATAGCAATATAGAGGTAAGAGTCAATTCTCTCTACTACATCATAATTTACACAACTTCTGCTCTAACTTCTACATGCCTTCTATCCTGTTTTCCGAGTTTTGCTTCTCTACTTGGTGTTTGTTATGTGTGAATCGTCGCTTTAATTGCGACGATTTAGTAGTAGATATCTATTTATTCCCGTATTTAGAGCCAATTCATATGCTCCTCGGTAAAATGCTCATAAACGATAAGTTTGATGTCAGTCTTGGAGATACTCCATCAGTAACTCTACATGTATGCCATACGCTTCCCTGGCCGTAATCCGTAACCACCGATTTTTTTGTTGATGAGTGATTGTAGAAGGCTATTTGTTTAACAGATTTAGTTGTCTAGTACTTCCTCCGTACCTGTTTGAATGCACCTACAATATTTTGGGTAAAATTTAGGGGAAAGGGTAATTGGGATAGAGGATAAGACAAAAAACAAGTGGATGATAGAAATGAATGGCTAATAAAGAGAGATAATATGTTTGTAAATGAGATCAAAAGAAAGAAAGTGAGACTATTGCCAAAAAGGGATAGAGTGCAAAATGAGAAAGACAGAGGGGGTGCAAAATGAGATTTAAGTTAGCTTCCGAACTAAACTAGCTAAATCTGCTGAGCTTGTTGCTAGTACTTTTCATTGCCAAAAAGGGAATCGATCTTCTTGTAGATGGTGAGAATCGAACCTTTATCACAAGGTATCACAAGGTGGAAGGAAAATCCTTCGACCACTACGTTAACCCACGATTCCCAATTCATACGGGACTTAAAATCAGCTCTTTCAATTGCAAAGAAGACGACTCTGGTTACCTGAATCATAATTGTATCATTAGAATGCCCGGATTGTTTTTTTCCATTATGCTGAGATATCGTTTTGTGGTTAGTTTCAGGGTTTGCGGTTGTAGGAGTCATTATTCAATTGGATGAAGTTTCTGTAGGTGAAAAGAAGTCTGCAAAAACCGTATCCTGCAAATTCAGTAAGTAGAAACTTGGTTCGTAGCATTGATCAAAGTCGCTGCTTGGATTCACAGTATACATTTAACAAAGATCGTTTTTTTCCTCCTTTTCCATCGTATTTTGTCTTCGTTCGTTGGAATTTGTAAATTGAGTGACGGAGTACACATAGTATCATCCATTACTTGCAACATGCGGGCGGGTGCTTATAGCCTATAGGAACTAAGACATGGATGTTTTCTGATCTTCTCATATAGTTTTCCAGCCAAGTTGTTTATATTCTTATGAGGTATTTAATATTGCTGTAGTGAACATCTGGTTGAGTTTGTAATGGTTAAACTCTTCAGAATGCTTGTTAGCTACTTGCACCTTTCCAATCTTATTTAGCTAGTCTTAAGTTTCTTTTTTCATAGTGTGTCCCTTATACTACTTCTGTCTCGGTTGTACATTGCACAAAGATCAAGAAATTATGAGACCATATGCATTGCGTGGATAATATTACAAGCGAGTTAAAGTGTTAGTAAAAATTGTCTAACCCATAATGAAGTTGCCCCATCGACTTTAAATCTGCTTAGTTGAGTACTTATAGGTACAAACCTTAAATATTAACATTAGTTAAACACCGCTCGTCTGTTCCTTTTAAATTGGACGCAGTAACGCAGGGATGTCAATTTTTTTTCTCACTTTTCTTTAGTTGGGATCTTAACTTGGGATCCAACTTACAAAACATCAAAACTAGGAGTACATTCTAGTTCTAGCCTATCATTTGAAACCAATGAATCAATTGTTTACTAGGATATAAAACAAAGACCAAAAAAGAGGGGATTGTGTTGTGTGAACTAGAAGCCGCTTTTATTCTACAGGGAATACTGATTTAGTCATTTTGTACCCTTTTATTTTGATGATAAGAGATTTTAAAATTGAGTATAATGAAAATAAAATAGTTAAATATTTAAAATAAAAGAAACATAAAAAGTAAAATTGTTGGATTATTGTTACAAAAATAAAACTAGCAAATTAATTAAGCATAGATAATTAATTAATACAAAAATTTGGGTGAGACACATCTTATTAGACCGACCCAATTCTACAGTTTTTATTTTTTTTATTTTTTTTTATTACCAATTTTACAAATCAAAATAATAATTTCAAGAGTTAAAAGACCAATTTAAAGACTTAATAGACCAATTTTAAGGATTTGAAATTGATATTTTAAGTCATCATATTTGACAGTTTTAAGACTTAAAAGTCCATTTTAATACTTAAAAAACCAATTTTAAGACTAAAAAGTCTATTGAGGGACATTAATTCTCATTTCAACTTTAAAGTAGGATTTTTCAAATGTTAAAATTGATATTAAAAATTTTGAAATTGACCTTTTAAGTCTTAAAATTGGATTATTAAGTGTTGAATTTGTACTTTTAAGTCTTAAAATTAGTATCTCATAATATTTTTTAAAAAGTTATTGGGGCAGGGCCAGTTGCAACTTGCAAGGCTAAGGCCGTCTTATAGGAGAGTAATTAAAATGAAAAACAGCTACTCTTGTGAGAGACCGTCTTTCAAAGAAACAACCTCAAAACAAGAAACAACCTAAAAAGTCTATTTAGCCCATATATCTATTGCGTCTCTCAGAGAGACTGTCTCCGACAACAATTTGTGAATGAAAAATAGGACAATTAAAAGTTGAATTTGATGAGACTTTGACGGCTATTTTGCCACGATTTGCCTTTCACAAATTCTTACTTGAGACCGTCTTTTGTAAAGACGACTCTCCAAAGCCCAATCCAGTTCTAAATACATATTGTTAAAATTCTAAATATAGATTTGGGCTGAACTTTTGAGAGTCTTCTTTACAAAAAACGGTCTTTCAAGAGAACACCTGTATGATTTTCACCTTTCATTTCAATGCAATTCTTTTCTAATTCCCTGGGCCCACAGAAGGTGGACTATGAATATATATGATAAGCCCCATCTTAGACTTAGTATATGGGCCCACAAGTCTTTTAGTGCTGGACCACTCGGCCCTATTCTTAACTCAGATCACGGCTACATGTCTCTTTGCCACCTTGACATTTCATCTTAGTTCTCATCCATAGGTGATACTATGATAGGACTACAATTTATATATTCATATAGTATTTAATATTTTTTTTTATTTTTCATTTAAATCACCATAAAAGCAAAAAATTCTCCTCCATTAAACCCAGGATCATTGACTTTTGTAAGGTACAACAAATAATATTCTTTGTCCAAAATCAATAGTAGTGAACTTGTGACTGTGTTCTCTATGCCAATTGTCTTTACTGGAAAATGTCATCTACATAATAGAAATATATATAAATGACAATATATACTCTTTTTGTCCGTCCATAATGCTGAGAATTTTTGAGTCGGACAAAAAATATAACTTTTAAAATATTTACCTAATACTTTTTATAAGAATAGTTATCTACTTTGCTTCAATATTTTAGCAAATAACATATACTAATTTAGTTAATTTTTGTATGTGCTAGAACACATGACCCTAATCATGAGATCAAAGGAAGTAATTATGATAAATACCTACAAGACGTTCAGTCCTGAGGAATGAAGAAATCACGCCATTTCCCCAGGACAACCAGTCTTGGGGAAAGATTACAAAGCCCACACACTTGTACGGTTGCAAGCCCTGCAGAAAGAAGGAAGAACCAAGATACCTGCAGGATAACCAATCCTGCAGAATGATAACGACAAATATGATGATGTGGCAAAAAGACAGCTGTAAAAGCACTGTCCAGACATTGCTACAACTCGTATAAGGCGAGACACCACACCTACCTCGTATATTACTGTACTATCACGTATCAGAAATCAGAAAAGGGGACCATCACATGAATGTCTGCCAATCCATAGAGGCCACGACAGCCAAAAGGATATTCTTTGTCTCCTCTCTGCTGACACCAAAAAGATCATTTTCAAGGTAAAAGACAAAACGACCCTTAGGGTTTAGGGATCTCTCTCCTAAACCCACTACTATAAATACACAGTGCCATGCACTACCAATGGTAACGTAACTCTTTGCATCCAATACCTAAAATTGCATTAAGCAAGAGAACTCTTACACTTTAATAGCTTCCCAAACCATATTCTCTGTTCCATTACTGACTTTACCATCGGAGGACCTCGGAAGTCCCCTCTCCGGCCCTCGTTTGTTACTTTGTGTAGATAACATTGGAGAAGTAAGCTAGAACGCATCTCGTACCTCCCCAGTGATTCACATCTACTGTGAGTCGTAAAAGACATTCTTTTCATCTTTTAGAGAGGGTGTTGATTGTTCTTTTCAGTAGGAACAATTTTAAATAATTTTCAAGAAATGGACTCACATATTCTCATTCCCCTATTTTTTCAAAGTTACTTTTATGAGAGATTATCATTCCATAAAACGACTATAGTTATACGCAAAAACTCATTAGAGATAATCCGGGTTGCAAAACCTGACCCAGATTATCCGGTATTCGGTTATTTAAACAGGATAATTAACCCGATTTTTGCAAACCGGATAATCCGGACCGGGTACCCGATATACGATTTTACTTTGATTTTTTTTTTCTTAATTAAAATGATGATAGTAACTTACAAGCTAACCTCGAGTTGAATCTTAAAATAATTGTTCTCTTCCGAATTATTTTTTTTATGATTATCCTTACTTAAACCAATGAGCAATAATCTTATTATTTAATTTTTTTAGTTTTTCTTTTATGACTAATTAAGCTACGTATTTTTAGATAGTTAATATTTGAGTTTTATATAAAAAGAATTTTTCAAAATAAAAATAAAGATAAAAAACACATGGTTGAACAAAAAAACGCCGAAATAAAAATAATAAAAAATTCTAATAAACCGGGTATCCGGATTCGACCCGAATTAAACCGGGTACCCGAAATCTGGGTCGAAACCGGATCACATTTTTAGGTATCTGAAAAACCGGATACCCGGATTTCCGGATCCGGGTCGACCCGGTATTACCCCTAAAGGCAGGTACTAATGGGTTCTCCTAAACTCAATTTTTTTAGAAAAATCAAATTTAACCTCGAAGGTATCAATTCTGACATTAAAATAATCAATTTTTACTTAAAATAAACCTTGAATGGATCAATAACGATATTAAATAACAACCTAAAAGTGTTCAGTTCTAACATTAAAGTGATCAATTTTTACTTACAAGTTTATAACCTAAGATAGAACAATTATTTTAAAGTCTTCAATTTCAATGTTAAAGTGATCAACTCAAACCTTAAAGTGATCAACAATATACAAAGTGACCATTAATAATAAGTTATAACTTTAAAAGAAATTAATTTTGACCTTAAAAATATTCAATATGACCTTTTTTTAATCAATTATTGATTGCATATTGGAAACATTATAATTAGCCTGATTGAGCTATTAGTCTCATGGTAAGGTGATCTCTCGCAAGACCTCTTGTAGTTTATATGCGAATAATTTGCATTCATCAGGCTATTTAACACATTTATAGACCACATCTCACAATAAGACCGTCTCATACAAGAATTTATGTTCTTTCAATAGACTCATGGGAGTAGAGATGAAAATGAGCCGTTTGGGCTAACTTAGACCCAATTTAAAGATCATACTTGTTTACTACTAGAACTAGATGGATGAATGGTTCAACCTGATCTGAATGATTTACATTATGTTCGGATAACAAATTAGGAAAAAAAAAAAAGAAATTAAGAGAAGGGGAAGAAAAGGAAGTGAAAGGAAGGAGAGCGGTAAGAAGGGAAGGTATATTTTATTTGTTTAGAAGGAAAGGAAAGGGAAAAGGAAGTAACTCAAACGTTTCCCCTCAAACCTTTCCACCCTTAGGCGATATTATATATTCTTAACAAAACTTGTCTATATTTTCCTTCAAATCCCACCCCTCCGAATCCCTTCCGTTACTTTTTGTTATCCAAACAAGAAATTCTCCATTCTTTCAAATCGCTCCCCTTTTTTTCTATCCAAACATAATGTTAGTGTCTAGTTTAGATGAACTAAGATCGAATTTCAGCATATACAATAGTCATTTTAGGAAACATTATCAGCCATTAATTGTGAGATCACTGCATGATTCAAGATCCCTCCCCTTCAAAATCACTATCCAAACAAAGAAAAATATATTCCTCAAATTCCTTCAACCAAAAGGACATAGGAGAAATCTTAATGATTTCAAGAAAATAGAACAATATATATATATAAGCATATAAATCATTAACATTTATGGAATGTATTCAGCATCACCAGTGAGCATAGGAGTGTATCACAATTCACAATAGTAATGGAAACAAAGCATATCAATTTTAATGTTCTAAAAATATAAAGGAGAAAGCCTATACTACAAAATTCACTGCAGAAGCATCAATAACAGAAATTTACCAGCCATCCTTCAAAATCCTTTCTTTCTCCAAAATGTACATCCCTTCCTTGTACTTTTCACTCTCTTCGTACGCCTTTACCTGCATTCACATCCATTTACACAATGTTTATCCATTAATACAATTGCAAAGAATGTATTCCGACACTACGATATTGCAATGATGTCCATTCTCGATCGGGTCAAAGACGTACAATTCTTTTATTTTATATTATAATTGACTATATAGTATACAGTAAAACGACTCAATAATTCATGAGCACTTTTTAAACATGTGAAGTTGCAGTTGATGGTTTCTACCAAAAGTCTAAAAGGAAAAGCATATTTGTTATCACTTAAAAGGTAAAGTTGCGTACTTGCATACATCTAACTCCTAAACCCCACCTAGGTGGACGCCGCTTGATGACATTTGGGATAACGGCAAGTACCATATTGCAATCAAAGTGATCAGTGGGGCCTATACCTTGTCAGCCACCTCCAGAAATACTAGTACTCGGGCAGTCATATATACATGTATGATGAGTAGCCCATCAAGCTTCGAGTAGGATATTCAGATTATCGAATTGAATGCAGGAAAAAAAAAACAATTTGATTTATTCAAATAGGTCTTCAGAACGGGCATATACGTGTAAAAGGCTCCTCAATATCAAGCTAATCATAATCTCAATACAATAGTTCATAAAACCAACATGCAAGAGAATGCTTGGAGAATATAACAAAAAAAATTGGTTTTTCATGTATACTACTGTACACTAGAGACCTTGTAATTCAATTATGTATGGAAACATCATTCGGGTTACCACAACAAAGTAGATGTTAAAAACTCAGCTTTAAAATACTGCAAATACAATTTTAAGTTATTGTAAATATGAAGAACACAGAAGACGTAGTCATGATTGCACGAAAAACTTAAAGGTTTGCTTAAACCGCCAATGGCTTAAACTAAAACTTACATATTTCCAACCGAGTATTTGCTGACATGATCTACAGTATACATCATTGAAAGCATGCAATCCCGTGGTAAAATGTCGTTCTTCAGTTGGCCCTAAGGTGATATTCACCCTGAAACATATCAAATGAAAATGTGTATTTAGATTATGACATGATAGTTATCACGAGTGTATCAGAGCTTAGGAGCATTACAATGTACGTAACGTGTCAACAATAAAGGGACAGACACTAGGGTGTGTTCGTATAGTTTATACAACATAGGAAAATAAGCACCAATGTTATGTGGACTAGAGTAACTGCATTCAAGTTTCAGACTCGACATATCATTTATCATATTCATGTTCATGAGTACCTATATCAGCCCCCAAAATTTCTTATACTAGGGCGAGAAGATTCAACCGAGGTATTTTTCTTTAAGGTTCTACATCTACAAATTGTTTTTACCCTTGAAATCATTATTTTACAGTTTAGGAGTTCATTCAGTAAAGTCGTGCCTCACGCCTAGGCTCCAGTTCTCTATAGCCCCTATGTGCCTCACAAGTCACACCTTTCTATACATCGATAATGTTAAAAGGTTGAGGACTAGATGACTTAAAGTATAATGAGTTCTTGAGAAAAGACGACAGTGAAGAACATAGCAAAAGCTACCCATCTATTATGTCCAACACTTGAGTGTTAACACATTTGAAGTGTTCTTCAAATTGTAATAAGCTATTAGCTTCCTAATGACAACCCATTTCTAATGTACTAATTACTCATATGGAGATAAGATTTAGACATATTTTTCTTTAGAGGTTTAATTTGAAATATCCAGCAGCTAAACATCATTAGTATTTATTTTGGAATAAAGTGAGTCATTTAGCATTCAAGAACAACCATAATTTTCAAACAATCTAAAGCCTAAAAAGCTTCTCTAGAAAATAATAATTGACCCATGAACATAATCATCATCATTAGAATCATGGGTTAACCGGTGGTTGAGGGTTTTTCCTTTCACCTTGTGACTATGATTCGATCCGATTCTCACCAAGGAACAATTCCCTTTCCCCATTGCTTGCAGGGATAATCTAGCCTAACCCTTAATCAGAAAAACAAAATTTTAACATCCTTAATCATTCAAGTTTTTCTAACCCTCAAAAACATAATTCAATTATTAAGAGAATTAGGGTCAATAAAAACTGAATAATCTTTGAGATAATTTGTGGGTATTGTTGATTAGGATTTAGGGTATTGTAATTTGTTCCTTTTAACCTAACTTCTTTCCCCAATTCAAACAATTTAAATGTTTGTGCATCAAAAGTCCCAATTCCCAAGAAATTTACAACAACACCCATCAACACAAACAAAACAAACACAAACTATACTTCTTTTCCATTAAAATCAAAGCAATAACATGATCAATTAAATAACTGCAAAATCGAAGAATCAAAAAAGGAAGATTGAGAGATACATACACAGTTTTGAAGAGATAAGCTTTTCCAAAACGGCCGAAAAAATTCTTAGAAACAATGTTTTCAGGGGATGCGGAGTCAACTTTGCAGCACTTGCATCTGAATATTTTTGGACCTGGAAGTGATTCTATAAATAATCTTCCCATTTTTGACAAAAAATATTGCGACCCTTTTCAATATTTATATAATTGTATACAAATATACAATCAAGATGAAAAAAAATCAAAATTTGAGATAAATAGAAGAATTTGAAGAAGAAATAGGAGTAGTGTGCTGCCCAGAATACTGGGAAGGAAAAATGGGTTTGGAAAGCCACGTGGTTTGTTTTGTTTCATGGGGTGTTCGTAAACACATGTTTTTTTCTGAGGGACCTTCTCTTTATCTCTTTGAATAAGCACTAAGAATACCGCCGCCGTATATATGCGATCACTTGCAGATTATCCTATGATTTTGAAGTTGTTATTTTAAGTTTGAATTGGACATTTTAAATTTTGAAATAAGCATTTTTAAGTTTTGGATTTGACAATTTTAAACCAATGGAATAGAAATTGCAAGTCTTAAAATGGATATTTTACAGTTGGATTAGGTAAGTAAAATATAAAGATAAGGGATGAAGTTGGGGTTTTAAGAGTTATAATTAGCATTTTAAGTGGCAGAGTGGGTGTTTTAAGGGTTGAAGTCGATAACTAAAAAAATTAAATTAAGCCTCTGGAGAAGAAATATTGTGGCATGGAGTTGAAATTTTAAGTGTTAGATTTGACTTTTTAAGTTTTGAATGGTGCTTTAAGACTTGTATTCGGCAAGTACAAAATTTTTTTGATCGCACGCATGAGGTGGCCTCACACAAGTTTTTGTGTTAAGAATGATGTATATATGCATTTAAGATATTGAAAGTAGACATTAAAACTACGGTAAGTAAGCATTAAGTATATAATGTAGATAGACATTAAGAATACGGTAAATAGGCATTACCCTTTAATGAGTTGGGGCTTGAGATACATCTCTTAAAGAAACGGTCTCTGAAGACACTAGCTGGTTCGTAAATGTCTTTAAATTGATTTTGAGATAGGATTTTGGCTTGTTAATTTGGTTTAAAGTAGAAAAAGTTTTGTTTAATTAGCCCAAAATAGTTATAGTTAAAAAATAAAAAGTTGGCTCGATTTGTTTAGTTTTTTTTTTATTGATTTTTAAACTCTTAGTTCACTATTTTTATAAACAATTAAATTGTAAATGTATAAATTTATCTAATAAACAGACCCTAAATCTTTAGTTGGATATTTATATTTTACATACTCCTTCAGACCTTAAATCATTAGTTGGATGTTTATATTTTGCATACCTTCTATTTCGACTTAACTCTTGTGTATACTATCTGATGTAGTTTCTTCTATTCTAATTAAATACTCCGTCTTATTCTACCTAATAGTCCCATTGATTTTTTTTTCACTATTCACTTATCACTCTTACTTTGTGTTTTATTCTTAATTATAAGTTAAAATATATTCATGTGAGATCTTGTTTGATTCGTCTCACTACAAAGATGATTAATATCTACTTTTTATAATTTTAAATTACAAACAATTAAAGATATTAAGGGTTAAAATATTGTCTCGACAAGTGTGAAAAATCAAATGAGACTAGTAGGTTGAATAAGATGTACTATTCAATTTGACAAATCATCAATTTCAAGAAAAAATGCATAAGGGAACCATATGAGATGAGTGGGTAAGAAAAAAAGTGACAGTTTGGTGATGATCGTGTAAATAGTTGAATCTTTTAAGAGCAATAAGAGAAAAAAAGTAATTCATCAAATAAAGAAATAAGACATATAATATGAATATGAATATAATAAAAGAGAAAATAAGACATTTGATTATAATTTAAGAGAGTATTAATTTAAACTTTATATCTTTAATGGTGCACGATGTATATTAGAAAAAATTATTATTGAATATTGAAAGGAATCAAACAAGATAAGTTTTGAATTTATTTTGGCATATAAATCAAGAATAAATATGAATTAAAATTAAGAGTTTGAGTAATATTATAAAAATTCAATATTAATAATATTTGCATTTTGAACGAATTAAATAAGATTTTATTTGACTATATTATATCAAAATTGATCAAATAATATAATCAAAATGTAAAGCATCATCGGTTAAAATATGCGATAATGTGATTCTCGTGATTAGTACGATGAATAATTCATTGACTTACCTTGTTTTCTAATCCTCTAATCCTCTATCCTCTAACAATAAATCATGCGGTAAACTTGAATACTGTTCATTATAAATCCTCTATCCTCTAACAATAAAACATGCGGTAAACTTGAATACTGTTCATTATAAATCCTCTATCCTCTAACAATAAAACATGCGGTAAACTTGAATACTGTTCATTATAAACAGTAAAAATACTGTTTGTCCACTTTATCTTATTTGCTCTATTCTACTAACTTCCTCCTTTCCCGTTGCATTCTATTCCAGCTCTTCAAATGAAGAAGGTGGAGTTTTACTCTGATTTTCCTTCTCTCTTTCTTCCTTCTCTCATTCTTCCATTTTTTTGTGAGATTTAATTGACAATGAAAGCAAAATCGGGCAAAAAAATCTAAAATCTACAATCTATCTAAAATCAGTCAAACATTAAAGATTCAATTTGAGATGAAAACTGGGAAAGCAGGTGCATCTACTTACTCTCGCCCCTCTTCTGACCCGGATAAAGCTTCGGCCATTTCATCATTCAAGTATGTTATTTTGTTGATTGTATTTGATTTAAGGTTTGTAATTATAAAGTTGATTTCTTTTTCATTTTGATTTATTAGTCATTTTGGGTTGTTTTGAGTTTGATTGTTGGTAGATGGTATTTGAAATAGAATTTAGGCTACTATTTTAATTTTTTTAGTGAGAGGGAATATCAAAGAGGAGATGAGGTTTCTTGGTATCCAGATGGTGAGAAGATTGTTCGAAGCAAGTATTGTCCAGCTACTTTGTTATGCATTTGGTAATTTATTCAACTAATTATTCTAATTTTAGGTTATAGGAATGAATTGTTAAAATGTAGGTGATTAATTGTGATTATTAGTTTGATTTGATGATGACAATCAGTTTTTGATGTGATTAATTTTGGCAATGCAGATAAGGTTTTTGGGCCGAATATAAATACAGATGAACTCGGCATGTTTTTGAAGCTGCAATGGAGGGGATTAATGGTATGATGATTAGACCTGATTTTTGAACATGCGATGCTTGTTTTGAACACTATGCTTCAGAAACTTTTGTGGATCAATGCCAACAGCCATGAAATACATTTGAAAGGAAGCAACCATGAGCAAACAGAAAACTAACATAATCTAAGTAGAAAGCAAAATTAGTTTTAGTAAATTTTGTAAATTCTGAATTTTTTTTCCTGAATATCACAATGGTAAATACGCGTACATTCGACCCCTCAACCCAAGCTCTTGAGGAGAGAGTCACTTATTCAGTCAGTGTTATTGAATGTTGATGTTGTAATTTTGAGTAAACTTGATAAAATTGTGTGTGTCAAGTGGCTATATATATTGCACAATGTAGATTAATTTTGGTGTAAAATATCTGATATTTGTGATTTTTTTGTATACTTATAAAGTTTGTTGCTGAAATGGCTCATATGCAGCAGTATGTAATAGATTTATAGAGGTGTCTTTCTAAATCAGTTGATGATTTTTTTAGTAACATTGTTAGGATTTAGTTATCATAGTTGTAATACTTGAAAAGGATTCTGAATTTGTGGTACTACTTGCATTGATGTAAGGGATTACGATATTGAGAGAACTGAGCTTGAAGTATAAGACTAAACTATTTTTTTAGTGTATGTAATAGATTTATAGAGGTGTGTCTTTCTATATCAATTAATGGTTTTTTTTTAGCTGTGATTTTTCTTTCTTTTATGTCTATCAAGTTTATTTTATTTGTAGATTGTAGGCTCTTTTATATGAAATTGTAGTATAAGACTAAACTATTTTTTTGTGTATTTGTCTAATTGTTTATAGTTTTGGTGTTGTGGGTTATCTTTCCTTTTCTATCCCACATAATACCCACAAAAATGATTGTTACAATTTGAATATAATCTTGAGAGATTTTATTTATGGGTATTTCATGTTTCTTGAATTTAATGGAAAACTAAACTTGCATTGCTGTGAAATATTGTTTTTCTTTGTTATGGAAGTGAATTTTGAGTGATGTTTATGGGTTTTCATGTAATCATGGATTAAATTTGGGGAAGGAACTTGTTATGGTCCTTATGGATAAAGGTTTTGGAGCAATTTTTTTCTTGATTGGTTTTTGTTTTTTTTGTGTGCTTGATTAATACATACATTCAAAAGTTTAATTTCTATTTTGCTTTGAAATTGGTATTTACATAATCTGTGATTAAGAAGTTGTTAATTGGGTGTGCTTGTGACAATTTTTGGTTTATAGAAAAGGGTTCTTGAATAATTCTGAGGGTTTCTTTCAATGATTGATTGTATATGTTCTATGCAAATGATAATGGTTTAATGATTGGATTAGGGTTTTCATTGGAATTTGTCAATTTGATGATTTTCGTCGTCAATTTGTTGCAGAATTGAGAACAAGTTAATTGCTACTTATTAAGTTTGAGATTATTGATACTAACTAAAAAATATTTACTAATTTGTGTCAAAAATAAATTTGTTTGCTATTTTCTTTTGCATTATTAAGTGGCTAAGATTTTATCTTAAAATAATGAACATTTGAGATTGTATTATTGTGGTGTTAGACTTTAAAAGTTAACCACTATAAAATTACGCTCAAATTTTACTACACTATGCAATTCAGTATAAGAGCTTTTAAATCGAAATTAGCGAAGCTTGTTATCAAACCCAAGAGCAACAGAACAATAACATCATTGTCTGGGCAATCGGTATTCAGTCTGGGGATAACTAATTTATTGGTTCAATCACAACATTTTCACTTGGCCTACAATACACAAATGTACTACTTCATGACATGAGTTATTTTTTTTATTAGATTTTTGGTCAGATTGTGCATTCGACTATTATACCAACTAATCAATGTTTCAATACAGTACTTTGGCCTTAAAGAGGACTAGAAGCCAGTCATTATTGTTCAGTTGTTTAGTTTTCTTGGCAAAGTGTCTGCATACAGGAAGTCTAAACCCATCCCTGAAAGCAACGACGAGTCCATCAAGGTGGTTGTTGCCGACACTCATCAGGAAATCGTGTTTGATTGAATTTGCTACAGGTTGATATGGATACAGCAGACAACGACATTGATGGAGGCTTGAATAAGTTGGATGAGAGAGTAGCTGAGTAAATTGTAGTATGTGTTTTATAATCCATCCACAAACATCTGGCTTTGGTTTGATGAGCTTTGGTTTTGTATTTGGGGTTTAGTAAATTGTAGTATGTGTTTTATAACAGCTATATTCATCTGCTTCACTCTTCAGTTTATAAATTCAATAGCTTTTTCATTTTTCTTTAATGGTTTATTTGGCTTGAAATAAATTAACATTGTTATTTCCTTTCCTTTTATGAAATAAGAAATCTTCCATTATCTAATTTCTTCTATAATAATAATCATATCCTCTACATTGATTTTTTTCAATCAAGCGAATCGTAAATTCGAATAATCATGGTTAAGATCCTTGCTATTGATGATGCACATTGAAGTTTTGGGATGCGAATTAAGGGATTTTTTTTACACTTTTAGTTTAGTTATTTTTTTCTATGAAAATCCCTATTTCACTTGAAAATTCAGGGTTTGTTTTCTAAGTTTTAGATTTGCATTTTGGGATGCAAATTAAGGGTTTTTCTTTGGAATTTTTGCAGCATCAAAGAAAGGATTTTTAAAATGGCTTCAGATGCCAAAGTTCATACCTTTGAAGAAGTTTCTAAGCACAATATCACTGAGGATTGCTGGTTGATTATCTTAGGAAAGGTCAGCTCTTTTTTTCTTTTTTTTTTCCTTGAATTTTCTTTATTTTACCATTGGGTAGTACACAGATTTTTGTTATATGATTTTCTCTATTGGGTAGTCATATTCTTTTTGAAACTGAATTTGTTTTCAATGTGTGCTATGATTAGGATGTCGAGGGAAATTATCACTTTTTTAAAAATAGTGTATTTGTTATTGAGTATGCTCATATTTGTGATGAAATTGTGAAATTAAAATTGATTTTGCGCATGAAATTGTGTAATTAAAATTCATTTTGCTCATAGTTCTAATATATCCACTTTTATGGACAAAATGTGCATATCTTCTTCGAGTATATCGAGCTCGTCTTCTCTATAATACTGTTGGAAAATACACTGCTGGTATTCAACTATCAAATCATCAATCTCTCTCTTTTCATTCTGTTTCATCTCAATGAGAACCTCCTTTTCATTAGAGATGTTTCCAAGAGCAAGCTCCAATTCCACCACCAATTGTAGAGTCTTTTGCATCTATGAACTTCTTACATGGATCTAGCTATCTAGCTTTTGACCCTTCTTGTTCAAATCCATGACCTGCTTCTTTATGACACTCAGATTTTCTAGGGATTGCTTGATCTCGTTTTGAAGTTTGGTTTTTTCTTCCTCGGACTTGAGCAAATCAGTAGCCTTGCTGCAGATCAGCAGGAGCTTCACTCTGCTCAATGTTATCTATGGAAAAAGAGCAAATCAGGAGCAGGCTCGATAGCAGCAGCAAAGACAACATCACAGAACCAGCAGCAGGCTCGAAAGCAGCACACAGTTCAACAGCATCAGCAACATCTACATCACAGCAGAAGCAGGATCAACAGCAGCACAGGAGCAGCAGACTCGACAACAGTGCACTGATCCTGTTTCCCACACACATTGCATAGATGACTAAAGCCTCAAAATGGCAGGTTTGAATTGCAAGGTACCCAACATTCATATTATATGCTTGATGCACGAGAGCTTTCTCTTGTCATTGCCTCATTTACTTTGTATGTGCAAAGACATTCAGCATATTTGATAGATGTGTATGGACTATCCATGTCTTTTTGTGAAGTAGCTTCATCATTCTCGAATAGTTGGACGATATTACTTGAAGAATCTTAATTGCCGCCTTTATTTTACTTACAACTGCTGGCTTTATTCACTTTTCTCTCTCGTCTACATAAGTTTTTATCTTTTTCTTGTGGAGATGTTATCATGTACTGAATAAAATTCTTGTTTCACCGCCAAATCATCTATTATGTCAAAAGAATTTCATTGGACTGTAAAACAATGCTCACTGTTTGTTGCTTATGTGCTTATTTCAGTTTCTAAACTATATCACAAAGTTTAATTTGATTGGTGCAGAATGAAATACAAATTCAGAATGAAGATGATTACTGTTTTGAGCAGGTACCTCCTGAAATTTTTTTATCATCCCTGATTTTAGTCATTGTATTGATGTCAGGAGCCCTTATGAAAGTGGCTTCCCATGTCACAGTTATGGATCCTGACTGAGCAGCTAAGCTTAGCAGGCTTTGATTAAAGCAATTAGTTATTTTACCAACTAAGGCTATTTGAAATTCTGGTATATTCTAATTAGAATAAACATATTTCATAAGTTTACATTTGTTCGTATGAACAAATGATGTTTATTCTTTGGATTCTTGCCAACAAATATTGGTTACCTATTTTGTTTTACCAGCTAAGCTCTAAACTGCTTCATTATCCTAGCTGTAGGAATACACCTTCTATAAGCTATATTGTGTTTCAAATGTCAACTTTGAAATTAGTTACCTATTCATTTTAGAATGAAGTCTTTTTCCACTCAATATTATTATGTGTATTGAATACTCGAAATTAGGCGTTGACATTGTTGTATAAACTTAAAGGCCGAATCATCACTGAAAGCTGAATCATCACCCACAGATTCTTCCCCTTCTGAAAAGCAGCAACCTACAGAGCCTGAACCAGCACAAGGTTTTGTCTTTTGATATCCGTAATGTATATATTTTTGGCCCGATAATTATATTACCTATTATTGCTGTTATTGAATCAACTTTTTTAGAAGTTATCAATATAAACGAGGTTGGCTTTTAAGCGTGGTAGTTCAAATATTTCTGGAACTTAAGCCTACCAATTACCATCCCTTTGTATGAACACTAATGGGATCGAAATGTTTTGAGGGTATTGGTAGATCTTGTTTTGAAAATCCTTTTGCACTTCTATTAGACTGTAAATTGAGCCTTCATCTCATCATATGTGTTGATGGAATTATGTAGTCTGTACATTTTGTAGTCCATTTTTTTATACTTATTCTTAACGATTGATTTTCTATTGAATACCCATGATAGCTAAAACACTACATACCAACAGAAAAGCTAATGCATAATGTGTCAATTGCAAGTACTAACAGCTTTGGGGCCTCTCTTAGAAAGTTATTTTATTGTTTGCGTCCAATGTTCATGTGACAACTGGTTATGCTATATCTTGTATTCTTGGGTTTTTAATGAACCAGTTGATGTTAAGTTGAATATTGTAATGTGGAAAAGTATATTGTAGAGATTACTTGAAAACTAAATTTATGCTACTTTAATTAAGGTTGCAGTTAAAAAAAATATTTTGTTTTAAACTATTTAATGTATAATTTTCTATGGTTCAGCCCTTAATGTATGGTTTTGTACCGCAGATACTGATTCAGTTCTCAAAATTTTCATCTAGTAAACCTGTTGAACGCTGTGGTGATTCGTGAGTTACATCAACTGTATCCTCTCATGACAAGGTGTGTAATTGCCCACTCTCATCCAACCAATCTATTTCATTTATAATCTTCCAGCTTCAACTACAATTTTTTTATTCCCTTCATTTGAGTTACTTAAACTTGCAGCTTGTTCAACATTTTTTGAGCTGAATTTAGGCCTCACATCCTTTCAGGCATGGTTTGCTTTAGTAAAATACTTATATTGAATAAGGTGGAATGTTCATTTTAGATTTTGAAGCCATTCAATTTTTTGAGGATCGTCATTTGAATTATGCGCTTTTAATAATCGTTTGAACAATGTAGTTAGTTAGTTTGTTTGTCATTTTCAGTAGTATTGAAAAAGTAGGAATTGAAAATGGATACACATTTATTGTACTTTTAAAAGTGATTTGGTGATACAAATAAACCTTCACAAATTTGGAGTAATTAAGTAGAACCTTAATAAACAGCAAATAATAATCAACAAATAATATTAATTTGCTTGTAAAAAAAACATTGTACTGTCAAAGCTGAAAACAGTACTATAAAAACAGTAGGCATTGGATTTTCTAGCTGCACCAAATCGTGCCATTAGTTATAGGTTTCTTTTATCACTTTTTTTGATCCTTAGTACTATAACTTTTCCCAGGTTTTTAGGGACTGGTCATACAACATTCCTATTCAGCTTTTATATTTCATTCTCAATTGCTCAAGCTTCTCACATAGCACAAGGTTAGTTTTCTTATACTCCTCTTCGTTTTTTGTTTTTACTCTGCAATGTTGAACAAAGGTTTTTATTTATGATGCACTGATTTAGTGTTGTTTACTCACTAATTATTTATATGTAAATCTGTTATGTAGTTTTGTTAGGTTTTTTCTAACCTTTCCATCAAAAAAGGTTTTTTCCATCTTAATTTATTTTTGTCTGATTATTGATTTTTGGGTTACTCCATTTTGTTTGATTAGGGTTTTGTTGTATTTGACTTTTTTTTTTTTGAAATCTAATTTATACTTTGTTGTAATTGTTGCTCAATTTTGTAGAAATCTAATGAAATTATAGGTTTTGCTAAGTGTTTGAATATGACTTATGGGTTTTAGAAAGTAATGTATTTGATGAACACCTTGAGATTTTAGTTTGGCAGGATTTGAATGCTTTTACATATACATTTTGGCTATACCACCTGTTATGCATTCTGCTGTGGCTGGGTTTGGTAGCTTTTGCGGGGAGCATTCTTCTTAAAATCACGCCTGTTTTGATTAAATTTATTGTTGTCTCCCTACACATTGTTTCTAATTTCTAAGTATTAATTTTACTATATTGCAAGCTTGGATTATATGGGATTTGAAACCCATGCTTCTTTTTTCCTTTCCCCTTTTTGAGAAAAAGTTGTTAGTCTTGTGTAAAGTAATAACGGGTGACTTGCTTGTTAGTTGTTTCATATGTTGAACCCCTGTTTCTCGCTCTTCCCTCAGCTTTTCTTTTGTTCTACCACTGCTCACTCTCTCATGTTTTCTGCGTCTACTTTTCCCATTGGCCACTTTATAAATATCATTGTGATATAGTTAAAGTTAAAGGTTTAGCATGTTTTGTTGGCTCTTTATAGCTTAGTGTGCAACAATTTCTTGGACAACATGCATTGTCATTGTAATTTTAGCTAGAGCATAGATTCCCTCTTAATTGTGATGGTTAATTTGTAGGTTGAATTGCGATATCTAACTGAAGACATTTCTGGTGGCAATGCTCATTGCATTGCGATAATTCAAGCATTTCAAGAGGCAATTAAAGACTACTCGACCCCACTAGAAAAATCTTTGATTAGAGACATTTCTGAAATAATAGGTAGTTATGTTTCATTTCTGATTGAGTGCAGGCCTCTTTCAGTTAGTATGGGTAATGCTATTAGATTCTTAAAGAATCGAATTGCCAAGTTTCCTTTGAGTTTGTCTGAGTTTGAAGCAAAAACTTCTCTGTATACAGATATTGATCATTTTATTAATGAGAAAATACTGATTGCTGACAATGTCATAGTCAAACATGTTGTAACCTAAATTTGGGATGGAGATGTTCTCCTCAGTTATGGGTCATCATCAGCTGTGGAGTTGATACTTCTACATGCACATGAAATAGGGAAACGATTCCGTGTAGTCATAGTCGACTCACGTTCGAAGCTTGAGGGTCAACTTTTTCTTTCAGATTGGTGGCCAGGGGCCTGAACTGTACATACACGCATATAAATGTCTTATCTGTTAAGGTGTAGACGTTTTGCTCTTTCTCTACCTCAAGTGCATTAGTCTTGATTCTATGGATTATGCTTTTCCATAAAATAAAAAATCTATTGTACATCTTCTGAAACAGATAATATATTATATCAAATGGCACTTGCTTTTCCCCTGAGAAGCAGTGGCACACTTCATCAAAGAGAATGCTAAAACCTTTAGAATAGTTTGGTAAAGTCATTTGTGTTGTAGCAGTTTTAATTTGATCCGCATTAAGTTTTAGATTTCTTAAACATGAGCTTTTCTTGAACTTATTTGCTGGTTTTAAAGACTGTATTTTGGCCACATTATTACTATGTCAACATATCTTCATTATGTTGTATGCTAACATAACGTGTTTATCGATTGCTTGAATTTGTCTTTAGTAATGGATATTGGTTCATTTGGATTAGTATTTTGCAATGAAGACGTGTGTCTACCGAAATGTTAGAACTAATAGATGCGAAAATTATATTTTATTCAAGCGTTTAATTTATTACTTTTTCATGAATCTCGAATAACGCAAACTATTATCATCAAATTAAAGTGTAACTTGGGGGACCGCGTGCGTATCACGCTGCCCCACTACTAGTCTTAAAAAAGTATACATTTTGTCAACTTAATACAGCAAAATTAGCCCTAATTAGGGCGTGCTTGTAGTGGGTGTAAATATTTAAGGGAGTAAAAAAATTCAAAGTAATAAAATGAAGTTGATAAATGAGAAATTAGTGAAATTTGATTGTTGTAGAGGTGGAAGAATTGTTGCAAAGTAATGAAAAATGAAGGGAACTCTCAATTTTGTGGGGTAAATATTTATCCTACGGAAGGGTAGGGGAATGTATTACCTCCATAATAGGGGAAATTATCTTCTTTTTTCTTCATTATATTTATTTTATACTCATTTTACCTTATTCACAACTATCTCAACTACTTTAAATGTATTTCTATTTGCTTTTATTTCATTAGTTTAACTTTTTTTATTTCCTCAAATGTTTACAACCTTTCTAATTATAATTGTCATAAAATAAATGAATAGACATTAAAAATCAGTAATGGCAACAAAAGAAACCATTGTCAATGGACTGACAACTTTCCAGTGAGCCTGGGCTATGACCAGTAAAGAAATCAAAGTAGAATCTCAATTACCAATGCAAGAGGATTTTTGTGGAATCTCAACTTTTCGCAACTTTCGTGGTATCAGAGGTCAACGTGACAAAAGGTCACGGGTTCGAATCTCAACCACCCTTCATTTAAGTGGAATATTTAGCACCAGGTATGAGGAGAGCCTATGTTGCATCCACACTTCTAGCTCAAAGGGCTCTCGTGTGAGGAGACGTGTTAGAGTATATAACAAATTCTGGGGCCTCAACCATCAGCTTAAGCTTTTAGTTGAGATGGTTCCTTAACAATTTTTAAAATATGCAAACATATAAATGGATATCACAAGTCAGCGTGACAAGAGGTTACGGGTTTGAATCTCAATTACCCCTTCATTTAAAGTGGAATACTCAGCACCAGGTACGAGGGAGAACATATGTTTGCATCCATACTTAAAGCCCAAGGACTCTCGACCTCTCGTGTGTGGGGGAGTATTAGAGTAAATAACATATTATGGAGCCTCATAATATGATTTATCTTTAGATTTTCCATATTCATAGACCGTGCTTATTTCCCTGAGTTCTACTTTCATTTGTCTGAGAATCAAAATTCCCTCATTCATAAATGTCTTTTTGGTGTTTGACAATTGGTTGTTGGCTCTTTTAGTTGACTTGTTTGACCAGCCGGAAAAGTTAACTGTTTTTGCTGGTTTTTAAGTTAGCTGAAAAATCCAATTGTTTATAAAGATGTTTTGTAAATTTAATTAAGTATTGGTTGTTGGTTGTTTATTAGAAAAAAAGTAGGTTAATAGCTAAAAGCCAACCAAAATACTAAATGGAATATGTTTTTTATTTTGGTTTAAAAGTCAACTTTTCAGTTGGCTAATCTTAAAAGCCATTTACCAAATACTTTTTAATTGTTTGACTAATCAATAAGCCAAAAGTTAAAAACCTATCAAAAAAAACTAAAAAAAAACCTCAACCAAACACCACTATATTTATAAGGGTCAAAGCAAAAATTAGTTTTCTCTTGTAATTTTGAAGATAAGAATAATGTGTATGAAATTCATCATTTCTAGAGGAAGGAAAGGATAAGTCCAACATGAATAATTTTCTAAACTACTAAATAAAAGAAAAGAACAAAACAACAACTATTATGTGGCAGTGGTACTAATTCAAAATAGACCTTTAATGTTACAACTTACAATTAAATAAATATGCTAGAGGCATATAATAAAGACAAAGATCTTCTCTATTGAGGTGCTTTAAAGCGATCACTTATTACTTTAAAGTGATTATTTACAGTTTTAAAGTGATAATTTTTTTTATATTTTTTAGAGTAATATTTATAACTTTTACATAATTATTTATAATGTTAAAGTGATTAATTAGAAAATTAACTTAATTATATGAACTTATCTCATAATGAAATAATCTGGTAGGACACTTGTTCAATGGAATAAGCCAATTACAAACGTATCAATCAATTCATATAAAATAGGAGAATAAATAGTCATAAAACATCCAAAAAGACACCAAAGCTATTCAATCAACCCATGTTCTTCACATTATCCAATCCCATCCAATATCCAAACAACATAAATAAATTTCAATCTCTTTTGTCTATTTTATTCTTCTTTTCTTTCTCTCTATTCCCCTACAATGATTAATACAAACGACCACCATAATCAGCATGATCATCAAGATCAAGAACCAATCACCACCGACGATATCAAAACCCCCCTTCTTCCAATCAATATCAACGGTAATGAAGAGGCTTCCACCTCACTTATCCTGTCCCTTGCCACACCTAATACATTGTTCATCCTTTTAGGACCCTTGTTATGTGGGGTAATATGCTTGTTTGTTAAGGTAGGTGAGTTGGACTCAAGTAGGAATATGTTGGGTGTTCTTGTGTGGATTTTTACGTGGTGGCTAACGGAGGCGGTTCCGATGCCGGTAACATCCATGTCGCCGTTGTTCCTTTTTCCGATGTTCGGAATATCGACGGCGGATGTGGTTGCTAAGTCTTATATGGATGATGTTATATCTCTTGTGCTTGGAAGCTTCATTCTTGCTCTTGCTGTTGAACATTATTGTATTCATAAGAGACTTGCCTTGAATGTAAGTCCTACTCCTACATTATGTTGGTTGAATTCTTGTCACTTTACATACTTTTTTAGTTTTTATTTATTTATGGGATTGTTTGGCAAACGAATGTTTGCTGAAATTATTAGGATGGGATGAAGTTATTGACTAGTTTGACTATTTTGACTAGTTAAAAGTATTCACTTATAAGCTTGTTAATTTGTACAAAGATATTCAATAAATTTAGTTTTTGGTGGTTGCCTTCTAATAGAGAATGATAATTAAAAAGTTAAAATCTAATTAAAAAGTTATTCATCTTATGATTTTGGTTTTAAATTACTTTTGTTACTTAAGTTAAATTTTTTTTTTTTTTCTTTTTTTCTGGTGAATGAATAAGTCTTTTGTTTGTCAAAAAAAATCATTCAATGACTCTAATCAAATAACATTTTAAAATAGCTTAAGTATGATATTTGTTGATGAAATTTGACATCTATGACGATGTTTAATGGAATATTTCCATTTTAAAGAGCTTTTTGATTAAATTTAGATTTTAAATAAAATTGAAATTGATTCAATTGATGTGATTGTAAGATTTTAATATTCTAATGTTATTTAGTGCTATTCATTTAGAGCGAAATTTGAAGATCATATATACATAAACTATATCTTATTAATAATACCGAAAAATTATTTATTCTCGACATTTTAATATAAGTTATAGTCAATTATAATAGAAATAAAAAAAGATAGATATTTTTCGGGATCGAAATAATGTACAATATTATTGTCTTGCATTTAATAACACAAAATTATTTGGCCACCTAAGTTAGTTCCACACTATAAAAGGTTTCATTATTAGGCATTAGATTGAAACCACTAGATAGAATATCATCTTATTCTTAACTTCCCACCTGACAGTTTTATCACCTTCTCTATCAAATAATTAAATCAGTTGCTATCATAAAAATTCAACACGACTCCGTATAATAAAGTAGAATATTTTATAATTGAATGAACCATTTCACTATGAAAGAACGTTTATAAATAATTTATTTTATAATTAATTATTTTAAAATTGTAAATAATGATATTAAAATTATAATTAATCCCTCTAAAGCGATCATTTTAAGACAATAATTATCATTTTGATTTTTTTCTCTACATTTTTCTTTTTAAAATCGATGTTAGACCAATTAAAATATTTAATTACTTAGAACAGATTTAAAATATAATATATATTTTTATATGCCTACTTATTCTAACATTGAATAGTGGTAAGAGATTAATTCGGTAAATCAATTACGTTTAGGACTATTCTTTCTTCTTTCTTTTCTTAATGTTTATTTATATATTCTATATGGGACAGCCAAGGTGGTCATAAATTGATGTGCAAAGTAGTCTTCATGTAAACTTTTTTTTTCAATTTGACTATCCTTATCGATTTACAATTATTTTCAGAAATCAAATTTGGCCATTTGAAATTGAAAAAATTTCAAGAAACAACATTTTTAATTTTTAACATAAAAGATAATACTATATTAGACGTAGTCATCATCGTACCCGGTATATCTCATCCATAAAGAGTATGATCACAACTTATGAAACGAAAAATAAAGACCACAAACTATATTCATTATAGAATGCAACCAAAAGTCCTTGGCACGAGAAAGACTGCACGTGATAAAATAACATTGCATGTTATATATTAAATGTGATTGGTATAGTTTCAGATAACAATTATCTAAACAATCACGAGTAATATAATATTATATTTTTTTATTTTATTATACTTGCAATTAATAGTGATATTTTACTGCAAATTAAAATATTACAATTGGTCGCAAATATTTCAAAAAAAAATATATAATATTAAAAATTATAGTTAAAGAAAATACGATCATGGTTTCCGTAATATAACCCTTGTTAGTGCAAAATGTGTGATAAACAATGCAGATTACTCTATTATTTTGTGGAGACCCGGTAAATCCACCGCTCCTCCTCCTTGGGATTTGTGCAACCACGGCATTCGTCAGCATGTGGATGCACAATGTGGCGGCCGCCGTCATGATGATGCCTGTAGCCACAGGCATCTTACAGCGACTTCCGACGACTAGGACAGCGGCCCAAAACGACACCGTTGACAAGTATTGTAGGGCAGTTGTTTTAGGAGTTATATACTCAGCTGCTATTGGTGGGATGTCAACGTTGACTGGGACAGGTGTCAACCTGATATTGGTGGGAATGTGGAAGAGTTATTTTCCTGAAGCAAATCCAATAAGTTTCAATACATGGTTTTTCTTTGGGTTCCCATTGGCACTCATTATATTCTTCTTTTTTTGGGGTGTTCTTTGTTGCTTGTATTGCAAAAGAGGGACATCAAGGGCTCTTGCTAATTATTTGGACAAGGGTCATATTAAAAGAGAACTTGAATTGTTAGGTAATGTATGCTTCTATTTCGCAAAGGTTATTTATCTAAGTAATCTTCTTATTAATTAAATGTGCGAATGTTACGTTATACGCTCTATTACGCCCTTTATATAAAAACTCTTTGACCTTCTGTTACATTAACTTCTGATATCTTGTAAAAAGATCAACATTTAAGGTTGTTGATAAATTAATCGGTGAATTAAACATTTGAGAGCAAAAACTAGATGCGTGGAAAAATCTTACAAATTGATGAATTAAACGGTATTTAACAAGAATTTAACAGAAAATGCTACAACAGTTAGATATTGCATAAACTGAATGCTACCATTTAGAAAAATGTTAACTAAACTAATTTATTTTTATGACCCCTTTTCTTATCCAAAACTATAAGTGGCCATTCTTTTATGCTTGTATTATGTTTATTAGTGAAGTGTTATGATATTGACCTCAAAGCTTATCCAATTTGATTATTTGACCTTTGGTTTTTGTCAAAAGATGTTCAACTAATGATTATGCATTCTTTTTAATTCCATCTCTTGGTGACACAGGTCCTATGTCTTTTGCTGAAAAGATGGTGTTGTTTGTCTTTTCGGTAAGGTTCAAGTTCAAATCTTTAATTAATTTTTTTTTAAAAAAAACTTTACATTATCATCATCATACCCGATGTATTCCGCTCATAAATAAACTATGGTCAGGGTTTGGGAAGGAAGATAGACGGTAGTTATCCCCATATAGGAGAGTACGGTCAAAAAGTCTCCCGGCTCAAGAAGGGTATTCAAAGAGAGAGGCACCTGCAATTATCCGAAAACGTGCAACTTATACCCACGTTAACCAAGAACAATAATCAACTAATTAAATATACACAATAAATAGAATACGTACAAATACTTAAAGAACGATATTGATACTAGAGGTGATAAAAAAACTACACATATGTACATATAAAATTCAATATCAGTCACCACTTAGCCTACTAGTTGAAGCCTTTTCTATTTAATTATTTTATCTCTCCGTCTAACGTACTCTCAAATCATAAAAACTACATTGCATTCTTTTATTGTAATTTGTCTCAAATTATGCATATTTTTATTACATATCATTTGTAATCTTTTTGTTAAGGAACCAACTCAACCAAAAGCTTAAGCTGATAGTTGAGGCCCCATCATGTTATATACTCTAACACGCCCCCTCACATGAGAGCTCATTGGGCTAGAAGTGTGGATGCGCACATGCGATGAATATACCACTTTAAATGAGGGGTAGTTGAGATTCGAACCCGTAACCTCTTGTCAAACTGGCTTCTGATACCATGTCAAGGACCAACTCAACTAAAAGCTTAAGCTAATGGTTGAGGCCCATGATATGTTATATACTCTAACACTTTTATATCATGCACAAATGATAATTTTAATTTATTTTTCTAATTAAAAAAATTGTTGTTTTAAAGCGAGAACAGAATCTAATTTTCACAAATTTGATAAATATATTTTCCATCCTTGGATAAATGTAGGTTCTTATAGTTCTATGGATGACAAGGAACTTAACAGATGACCTTCCTGGATGGGGAGCTCTGTTTAAGGGAAGAGCTGGTGATGGCACTGCAAGTGTGAGTACACATACTTATTGTTTACAATTATACAAGTATATAATATAATATACTTTTTTTGTTCTAAAATACTCGCTACATTCGCTACATTAGACTCATTACTATTAAGTATTAAAAAGTGAAATGTATGTATGTATATGTATACTCCCTGGTCCCTATAAAAAGATGATATATATTGTACTTAATTTAGTTATTGTAATGTATAGGTATTGATGGCAACTTTATTATTCATAATACCAAACAAAAGGAGAAAGGGAGAAAAACTGATGGATTGGAGCAAGTGCAAAAAACTACCTTGGAACATAGTCCTCTTACTAGGAGCCGGTTTCGCCATCGCTGATGGCGTCCGCACAAGCGGCCTTGCAGATGTCCTGTCGAAAGCACTGGACTTTCTCGAGGCCGCACCATTTTGGGGCATCGCCCCAGCGGTGTGCCTCATTGGTGGAATCATAACCGAGTTTACCTCGAACAACGCGACCACAACATTGTTGGTCCCGTTGCTGATCCAAATAGCCCAAACCATGCATTTGCATCCTTTATTGCTCATGGTTCCTGGGGCAATTGGAGCTCAATTTGCTTATTTGCTTCCTACTGGCACTCCTTCTAATATTGTTGGGTTTTCTACCGGCCATATTGAGATCAAGGATATGCTCAAAGTTGGCTTTCCTTTGAAGATTTTTGGGACCATAGCTCTTTCTATTCTAATGCCCACTCTTGGTAAGCAACTTTAACATAGCTCTTCATATTTTAATTATTTTAATGCTCTTCAATTATTAAGTTAATGAAGAAAATTGAATTTTTTTGGGTTGGAGCGGATATTGCTTTCTCATTAACTTTCACCTTCTCTCGCCCTACCATATAATCCCTCCGAATCATTTTAGATGTCTAAAAGCCCACACTTTTCCAATTCTCATTACCCAACTACCACCTTTACAATTAATTTAATCAATTAAAATACTCAATTACCACCTTTTTAATGGACCCCACACCACCTTAATAACCGTAAAAACCCAAATGGGACATCTAAAATGATTCGGAGGGAGTAATAATTGAAAATTTAACTAGAATAATCTAATTTTTTCATGATTTTCTTACAATAATCTCACTTATTGATCAATCATGAATAATATCAACTTTAGAGTGTATTTTCCTAGAGTAAACATGGCAATAGGATGACTTGCTATAGCAAGTTTTATTTTTTATTTAAAAGAAAAGATAAATTAAATTAAAAGTATTAAAATTTTTTATGAATTTTCTTATCATTCAAAATTTTTTATGTAAATCATTAAAATGTTTCCTCTAATTTTTACATATATTTGCAGTTTGTTTTTTGGTGACTTACCTCCTATCCCCTAAAATTGGTATTACTATAACAAAAAAATACATGATAATTTTTGTTTATTATCTGTTTTTATATTGAAATTCTAGGAAATAAGTTTAAGACTCTGAGTCTCTGACTGTATACTTTCTTTTGAATAGGAGCCTACGTTTTTGGAACGGATAAACCAATGAAATACCCATTAACTTGGCGCACTTCATGATTTCAAGTGCGCACTATGATTTGTGAATTTGTATCATATATTTGGGCGAAAGAAAATGAAGATTAAAAGAAGAGAAAAGATGGAGGAATGATACTTTAACTTCATTCCAATCCCTTGAACTGAAGGAATTTTTCATTTAGATAACAAAAGGAAGGGAAGTCAAATAACCATGGGAGAGTTACGCGAAGACTTTGGGTTTAAAAGATATTACAATTTTTTGTATATTTTTATGATAAGTTTGGAATTGTAATTCGTGTTATCTTTAATTTGAAGGGTCCAATCATACTTCAAATGTCGGAAAGAAAATTAGAGAAAGAAAAGATTGGAAGGAATTAATAATGGCAGATCAAAACGCTGTATTAAATGGGTTGAAAGATTACAGTCAATAATAAAGTCAATGTCATATGATTCACCCATAAGGCTATATGTGCCTCCGCCCGAGAAGTAAAACTCCTTATGCTTGTCGAGTTTCCTTTTCCACAACTTCTATTCACTTCCTCCTCTATCTTGATTATGTCTATACAAACAAGTCTAAACCCCTTGTTCCAAACCTGATCCGTTTAGGTAATTGTATCGAAAATCACAAGTCACAATCTTGATCTGATCATGATATATATGATTATGTCGACCAAATTTCTATCATTCAACCTGTTTAGGGTTTTTGTTTTCAATTTAAAATCTTTACAATTGACTACATGTTATTTTTTAGTCCTTGATTTTTAAAACGTTTTGTTTATGATTTGTTTATGTTGTATCTACTATGAAAAATAAAAAAATCTTTAATAAATTAAGTACTTAGGTTATACACTTATACTTACTGATTTAACTCGAAATTAACTTATATAATTAAAGGTGTTATATAGGTTTGTTTTTACTATTAAAATTTTAAACTTAGTATAACGCACTTAATAAATGAATCAGGTCGAATCGACCCATTTAATTAATATGGTCAAAAGTCACAATCAAACCCAATTATTTCGAATTATTTTGAGGCTAAATTAACTGCCTAATCTTAACTGTTACCCAAACATATATGAAACCGGTCGCGTTTTTATTAATTTGTTAAACTAAGTAATTTGAATAATCATGTTGAGTTGGTAAATATCCATGCTTATATGTGTGGTTGATTAGACTTACATTCACACTTATACGTGTGGGTTTTTAACACATATTTGAGTTTCTAACGTTAGATTTGGTTCTTCCTATGCTTATAAATAATATTATTTTATTTACCACATACATTGAACGGAGATTAAATTTAATATTATGTACAAAATTAATTAAGCGTGGGTAAATAAATGTGTAAACACAATTTCTTTTTAAGTAATACGATAATATGAATGTAGATGGACAATGTTTATATTTATGCAAGTATGAAGGGTATAATTATTAAAAAAATTGATTTAAGTGTAAAAATAGCTCTTCTAACCAAAAAAATTGAGAAGCTGTAAATTTGAGGTTTTAATTTTTAGCCTTTAGAAAAACTTTAGTTTCTCAATGAGTACTAGGATTTATATATTAATAAAAAAAGGTGATGACCAAGTTTCAGCTTTATTTATTTATTTATTTATTTGAATATAGTTTCAGCTTTATTTTGATACATTGAAGTATTATTGTTAGGTTAAAATTATTTTTCATAGAAACTAAATTTTAAAAAATTTTACTTTTCAATAATCATTGAAAAAATCCCATTTGCCATATCAATTTTGGTAATATTAATTTATTGCATCATTAATTGATTATTCCTTTGTCTCATTAAAATAAACATAATGTGTCAAATAATGTATTTTCATATAGACGGAGGAAGTATATGATTAGCTGCAAAAGGTAAGTTTACCATAAAGGTATATTTGTTAATATCAATTTTGATTAGGGTCATTTCCTTGAATTAGTAATCTGAACTAGAAATTGATAGCTCTAGAGATACTATTTATATTCGATAACTATTTTGATTTGGTCATCTTGTTAATTGTTTTATGTTTTATTAAAAATAGTAATATTATATCTAATATCATTTAATTAAGAATATTTTGCTTAATTAATTGATAATCACATTGCCAAATGGAGCCCATAACTTTTAAATTTCAATGGGTAAGTTATAGAAATTCCTAACTAATCATCGCAATTTGTAAATAACCAGTAAAATAAATATCAATAAAGTAAAAAAAAATTAAAATCCTAAAATCGCACAATATTATTACACTATCTTTGATAATGAATATGAACTGCCAAGTGTCATTTCACCGCGTTGCGTCTTGCTATAAATAGATCCCCACAACCACCCACTTTCCCCTCATTAAACTCCCATTCACAAATTCACCGACTTTTCTTCTCAATTTCCATTCTCCTCAAATCTAGACAAAAAATGACCACCCGCCGCATCCTCCTCGCTTTCTCTCTCCTCGTCGCGATCTCCGCTGTTTCTGCCGGCCGTAAACGCGACGCCCTAGTCGGAGGATACAGGTCCATCAAAGATCTTAACGATCCGTACGTTCAAGATGTGGCCAAATTCGCCGTAACAGAGCACAACAAAGAAGGAAAAGACCATCTCGAATTGGTCAAAATCGTTAAAGGTGAATCTCAGGTTGTCGCCGGAACTAATTATCGTCTTACGATCGCCGCCAACGATTCTCACCAGTATGAGGCTGTTGTTTATGATAAACCATGGGAACACTACAGGAGTCTCACTTCTTTCACCCCTGTTTAAAATTTCTATGTTTAATTGTTGATTTGTATTTGAAAAAAATGTTATTGAGATTTTATGGTGCTTGAATGTGATATGAAATAAGAGTGTATTTTTCGTTCTTTGTTGGTTGTAATGTTGATACGAAATCCAATGTGATGATATCGTGAAATTTGTTTTATACACTATTCATTACTTTTGTAAATATTCTTTTCATTTCCTGTTCTCATGTATCAATGCAAATTTTAAATTAAATAATTTTAATTATGAGTTTTTAAAAATTTTAAAATTTATATTTAAAGTATAGATTAAGATAAATTTTACAAGATTTCAAATGAATATCTTTTTTCTCAAAGAACATATGAAAATGAAAACTGTATACCAATCAATTAGCAAACAAATAAGCAAAATAGCATTTATTTTTTCATTGTTGAATTTAGCAAATAAATGTATATCATCATAAAATACAAAACTTAAAAGTTTTTAGAGTATGTTTTTTGAGTGTCAAAGATTTACACAAATTAAATAAGATTTTATTCGACTATATTTTTTATACAAAAAATTAAATGTAAAGGACGATATTGTCTGATAAATAGCTGTATATATGCATAGATGGCAATTATAAAAAAACTGAACAATATATTTTTTCCTCCTAATTTATTTATTACTTTCATATTTTATTATTTTATATATTTAATCTACATTTATATTTCCTTTTATATACCATCTAGTACTTTGGTTTATTTGTCTAATAATCTAATCACCATTGTCTCATGATAAAACAATTTTATTGTCTTTTAAATCAATAAAATAAATATTTTAAACTTTTAAATAAGCTATTTAATGTAATTTAAAATTTATTTAGTTTGGATAGAGTAGCATGCTACCTCCAATTCACAATTATTGTCCCATTTATTTTTTTCACACTTGCCGAGACAACATTTTAACGTTTAATATCTCTAATTATTCTAAGTCAAAAATTATAAATTAGACGAATCCAACAAGTTTCCACATGACTATATTTTAACTTATAGATTAAGAGTAAAATACAAATTACGAGTGATACGTGACTAGTGCCCAAAAACAAATGGGACATTTATTTTGAATGGGAGGTAGCAGTTAGTAGCCCATTCTATAGAATCTATGCAAGTGGGACGCTTAAGTTTGGTACGCGTTGCACCATGGACGGATGAATTTCAGTGGGTACATATAGATTTAGATGTGTATGAAACCACTAGCTTAAAATGTACTTTATGTGCCCCTCTATTGTGATACTCCTATTACATTTGCTATGTGAACAAAATTTAAGTAAATTAAAAAAATTAATTAAAAAGTGAACAAGTGTGATTTATATAAAAGTAGAAAAGAATATGTAAATAAAATTAAAAAATTAATTTAAATATATGAATATGAATTAACGAAATAGTAGTTTATTTTATATCTAAAACTAAAATTACAGCCAATTTCATTAAACAAATAAAGGCTAATACAGTAATTGTTGGTTGATATATTTATAATTTTATTAATAATAATACTAAATTATATGGGTGAGACTCATGAGAGGGGTGGGGACTTGGGATGGGAGTTTGCTGAAAATGAAGAGTGGACAAGTCGTGATAATTAAAGAAGATTCAAGAAGTAACGACCATAGTAGGGAAATGTTTGCAGTTTGCAGTTGCACCCATCCTTACGCTATATTCGTCATAATCAAAGACTTTAACGGCGTGTTATGTGTGTTCTTGTAGGCAAGTTGCTGAATTATTGGTAACGTAGGATCATTTTAATGGTTAAAGTTCATCTAAATGCTAGCTTATTTGTCATTACTCATTATACTCGATTACACCCCTCGCAGCATAGTACGTCATGGTCAAAAACTATAAGAGTAAAGAGTAAAGACTCATGAGAGTGATGTCCATAACATAGTGTTAAAATGCGGTAACAGAATGATGTGGTGATCGTAACGCCTACATATCTTTCAAATCATAAGATATTGATTCCTTGGTAGGAATCAAAATGCGGTTTCTTTTACACATTTACAACACAATAATTGGTTCTTTTGTTTTTTATACAACATGACTGATACGATGCGAGACGACTTTATTTTTACACTATGGTTTATAGTCAAATCAAACTGTTAGAGTATATAAACATATTCTGGGGCCTCAACCATAAGCTTAAGCTTTTGGTTGAGTTGGTTCCTTAACATGGTATCAGAGCCAACGTGACAAGAGATCACGGGTTCAAATCTCAACCACCCCTCATTTAAGTGAAATATTTAGCACCAGGTATGATGAGAGCCTGTGTTGCATCCACACTTCTAGCCCAAAGGGCTCTTGTGTGAGGAGGCGTGTTAGAGTATATAACATATTCCGAGGGCCTCAACCATCAGCTTAAGCTTTTGGTTGAGTGATGAGCAAATTTTATTTTAACCGCAAGCGCACAGTGTACGTGTAGTCGCGGGTCGAACACAAGGAAGTTAGGACAAGAAACTTGGTAATTTCGATTGATTATATTGCTTAGGGAGAAAAAAAAAAGATTGGTTGGTTGTGAACTAACAACTACAAATGCAATAATTAAAATGTGGTTTAATTATATGATGAAAGCATCTAGGGTGTCGGGAATTCCCTAAAGTCTTATTTGATTTAATTCGCATTAGTGTCTATGAAAAGTCGAATTAAATTCATGGTTAAACATGATCTTGTTAATCTCAAACTCTCGCTATATTGATTAACTATTAGATTTAGACCCTATTAATTCGATTCTCACACGCTAGTGTTATTGAACGAATTAATAAGAATTTAACTAAAATTTACCCTAAAGCAAAGTCGATCCCAATCTCACACACTAGTTCTATTGACTAGTCCGACAAAGCATATTTAATTTAGGGTTAATTAGCACAATTTAACCACTTTAATCCTTAGTTTTATAGACACATTCAAGAATCAAATCATACTCAACTAATAGGTTCGAAACCCTAACCCTAGAAAATGGGTCTACTCACTAATCATGATAGAAAAAATAAATAAAAACCCTAGAATGAAACTAAGCATGATAAAAGATGATAATAATGAAATTTGCAAGAAAAAACAATAATTAAACTATGAGACAAACAATTAAAGATCCAAGAGCCAAAAAAATATGAAGAACAATACTATTTTTAATGAATGACAATTTCTAAGAAAATAATTAAAGTTTGACAAAGAAAGATTAAACTAATATTGTAGGAAAGAATAATATTAGTAGAATATTTTATTTTATATTTTATATTATTATGATTTAGTTGCCAATATTTTAATATTCTGTAATATTTCGTTTCCTTAAATTAGTTCTAATCTCTTGTATAAATAGAGGTAGTACCTCTTATTATTATTTAATACAAATCAAGTATTCACCAGATTAAACCCAAACCGAATTCCGCATTATGATTTTCTACATGGTATCAGCGCCGTAAGGTTTTCCTAAACGGAAAAACTCTATCGGTATTTTATCATTGATCATAATCAGACAAAATCGATCCAAACAAAAACCAATTCAAAACAAAACCAATCAAACCAAACCAAATCAAAAACAAAACCAAAAAAATGACCATGATTTCCATGGCACAAATGGAACAAATGTTCCCAATTTTTCAAAAAATGACTCAAAAGCTTGAACAACCAATTCAGATTGAAAAATTAAACCATCGAAATTACACCACTTGGTGTAAAGAAATGAAAGTTGAACTGGAAGATCGGGGGATGCTCAATCACATCACCGTCATTCCCCCGACGACCATAACTCCACAATGGAAACAAAATGATGCCAGGGTTATGTCATGGATTCTTGCATGTATTAACTCCGACATTATCGACCTCGTTATTTCATTCACTACCACTGCCCATGAATTATGGACTTGGATTCATACTCTATATGGGCCAATTTCACTACCTCCCGAGAACGACACCATCGAGCGTGAGGTTGCGAGGGGGAGTAACGTAGAAGAATTGGGTATGCAAGTTAAGGGCGAGAGGGAGAGTAAAGAAAAAGATAAAAATCAAATTTCAAAACAAGAAGAGACAAACAAACTAGAAGCAAAAACAACCGAACTCCAATCCGAAAAACATTTAAAAAAGGTTCTCTAAAGGAAGAAGTAAGCATGGATAATCAAATCCGCAAACTAACCCACAAACCCATATCTTCTACCCATCTACCCTTTAAACAAAATCAACCCAATTTTATCTTTGAATCTCAATTAATCCAAAAACTCAAAATCCAAATTGTTGACCCAAATCAAAAATTAAACCAACTTAATCTATTTTATTACCATTTATCTAAACTCCAAACATTGAAAATTAATTATGACAAATTTGGTGAAAAGATTATCAATGCTTCCTTTGCAAAATCAAAAGATCAACTAGCGGATTTTCTTATCAAGGCAATTGGCTCAAAAGCATTGAAGAATATTTTTTGGCAAGTTCGGTCTCAGTGATACCAAGACCAAACTTGAGGGGAAGTGTAGGAAAGAATAATATTAGTAGAATATTTTATTTTATATTTTATATTATTCTGATTTAGTTGCCAATATCTTAATATTATGTAATATTTTTTTTCCTTAAATTAGTTCTAATCTCTTGTATAAATAGAGGTAGTACCTCTTATTATTATTTAATACAAATCAAGTGTTCACCAGATTAAACCCAAACCGAATTCCGCATTATGATTTTCTACAAATACAAAATTGATAAAGAAAGATTAAACTACTAATAAGAAAGACAAGAAATTAAAAGATTACAAGAAATAAAAATGGTATTCAATGGAGAAAGATTAAGGAGAAAGAAGGAGAAAAGGGTTTTAGTATGCACGGAAAAATCAGAAGAAGCAGCCGACTCGGCGGCCACTTCCACGCTCAGGAAGCCGAGTCGGCGTTTTTGGCTAACAGCTTCAGCAAACTTCAAACGCTCGTCATTTCTTGCTTGGTTGTCGGAATCAGACATATAATATACCGTTAGAAAGCTCTTGAAGTCTAGTTTCCAATGCCGCAAACGTTACATTAATGTGATATTCCTATCAAAAGTTATAGCCAAAAGAGTAGACATATATCAAATTTTACCTCAAAACTTTTGCATTAACAACACTTTTCTACTCTTTTGCTCTTTTACTCTTCATGGCTTGACAAAATTGATAGATTGATACGTTATTTGAGCCTTGTAAACATGGTTAGCACCAAAAACCCACAAAAATGACTCAAAAGTACTATAATTCACCCATTTGGCTACAAATTGGACATGAAATACCGAAATGTACATGGCTCATCCTTATAAAGATGGTTTCACCATGAGACGGTATCACCATGAGACGGTATCATTTAAGCATTTGTGTATTAAAATTATATATTTTCCTCAATTCCATTTTTTCTCCCTTTTCTTATTTTATGTCTTCTAACTAGGGATGGTCACGGGGATGGTCTAAAGCAGGTCCAACTAGTGTTGGAGTCGAACTCTTTTTATTTTTAGAGATTCAGACCCAGATCCGGAACCTAAGTGTCTAAAATTTTCAAACCCAGACCCAAACCCTTTGGAGCTAATGGGTTATAGGTCTAGGGTCCTTAATGGGTCTAAAAAAAGTCTCTTTGATTGTGAAATTTGAACCTTTTGTAAGTCATTATATTTTTCGTATATTTGCAAGAGAGTTATTATCGTATTTTTTAAATATTTAATACTAATTTAACATCTAACGTCTCATATCATCATCCATTTACGCTTAAATTCTATTACAAACACTAGTTTGAGTCCATAAAAAAAGGGTAATTGAGTTATCACTTAGATCTCGGACTCGGACCCGAACCCTCTAATTATTTTTTAAATTCAGATCCGACCCGAATTTGATGAATCTCAAAAAATAAGACTCAGACCTTTAAAAAAAACGAGTCCAACAGAATTCTAGACCCATTACGATCCCTACTTCAACATTTTTGCTTTTCCAAAACAATGCTTGCATGACTCAAATTTTCACTACGTCGAATTGTTCAATATTGTACGGTGTAGCTAGCAGTAAACTAAGCAAATGATGTGGCTTTACAATGTCGCATGCACTAAACAAATATTCAAAAGTGATATACTTCCTCCATTACATAGTTATATATAAAATAAAAATTATAAAAATTAATGAAATACTTCCTCCATAGTCATTTTACTTCTACATGATTATATTTTTTTTCTTGTACAATAGCCGAAATATGTAAATTAGCACATAATTATTTATAGTGCAAAAGTTAATTAGGTGCAAGTAATTACGAAGGTAGTACTCCCTCCGTTCTTTATTGATTGTCCTATTTGAAGATTTCACACAAATTAAGAAAAGTGGAATCTTTGTAGATAGTGCGTATTATTTTATTAGAATAGTGGTGTAAATTAATGATTGTATTTGAAGATTTCACACAAATTAAGAAAGGTGGAATCTTTGTAGATAGTGGGTGTTATTTTATTAGAATAGTGGTGTGAATTAATGATTTTATTGGTATTATGAGAGAGAAATGAGGGTTAAATGAGGAATAAAGAGAGTATATGGAAGATAAAAACTTTCTAAAATAGAAAAGTATTCTAAATAGGACAAACTTTTGAAACTACCCATTATAGTAATGTGGACAAACTTAAAAGAACGGAGGAAGTAATAAATAAGAACACCAAAATTTCATATAGCCCACTAATGTTGCTACATTATATATTATATTCAAATGATAACATGAAATTGCAAAGTAAAATAATAAAATATGTAAATGTTTCGTAGAATGGATTTAAAGGAAAAGCAAACATATATAATTTGTAATTGAGCAAATTTTGTATAATAAATAACGTTTTATTGCAAACATATATAAAAGTTAGGTTATTTTGAGTTTGATTTTTTTGAAATTCAAATATAGTCCTAACTTTATGTCATCAAAATAGGGAGTAGTGAGTTATCATATGAAGTTATTTGTCTTTACTATTTTGAGTTTGATTTTTTTGAGATTAAATTAGAATACACGATGTTATGAGGGGGTAAGTCTCCTGTGAGACGACCTTAGCCGTGCAATTAGTCCAAGCCCAATAACTTTTTAAAAATATGCTGAGATACTAATTTTAAAACTTAAAAGGACAATTTCAAGACTTAAAATCATCAAATTACATGACTTATCTTAAAATCATCAAATTACATGACTTAAAATATTGATTTTATAATGACACTTCTTTGAGAGCTTTATGGGTATATATATATATATATATATATATATATATATATATATATATATATATATATATATATATATATATATATATATAGAGAGAGAGAGAGAGTTAAACGAGTTAATTCCAAATAACATAATTATTATGAGTGTTATATGATCTATCCTCCATCACTTCTCCACATGCATGAACTTGAAGCGTCTATGAAGTTATGGGTAGGTTGAATTATTTGATGTCTTAGATTTACTTCGTTGGGTATGATGATTTGTATGTAGTGTATTGCTACTAATTATGATGAAGATGAAGACAAGAGTGTTAAAAGTATACCATCAATTTAACTTTTGGTCGAGTTGGTTACTTGATACGTGACAAAAGATAATGGGTTTGAATTTTAGTTACCCCTAGTGGAATATTTTGCGTAATTATAAAGAGGATCTGTATTGTATACACACTTATAACCCTATAGGCTTTCATTAGTTTAAGCTTTTAAAAGATACAAACGTAAAGATGAATCAAATTTCAAAAATGATATTTTTTAGCTGTTGATATTGAATTATTAATGCAACGATGTATGTCGTAGAATGTACAAGAAAAGAATCTTGTCATTGTTCATGAAGGTTTCGTGCAAAAAAGGCATGAAAATATCCATTTCAAGATCATTAGGATCACATACATATGAAGGTCTAAAAGCATTCAATATATATCTTACTGATCATGCATGTTATTTGGATCCCAAAATGTAACAAAGGCGGGCCCTAAGGGTGGGTAGAAAGGGTCTCGTCCAGGGCCTCTTGTTAAAAAAACAAGATTAATAGTTGAAAAGTCCATATAGATTATAAATTGCAAAGAAAAAGAGTCTTAATATATTATTTCGCCCAGAATCCAATGTATCAAGGGCCGGCCCAACAAAGGGGGAAGGACATGTTCATTCAAAAAGGTTTAGTAATAAGATAATCACAGCACTTGCCACATGTTTATGTAGAAATTAGAATTCATTGAAAAAATATTGTAACAAAAAAACTTGTTCACCTAACAATCCATCAATCCATATTGCACAAGTAATAACAAAATAGAGAAAATAATTTAATTTTGTCTTATTTAGAGTATGTAATATTTTTCTCGATTTCGGCTAACTGTTCTCAATATCCTATCCATCCTCTTCCTCAAATTTACCCAATATTCCAAAAGAAAGTGATAAATACACACTTGTCAAAATATAAATGTTGATGTTGTTAAGTAAAAGAAGAAAAATGATGACAAACTCATAAAAGAAGTGGATTACACAATATCTATTTAGTATTATTGTAGTATTCTTTTTTTTAAAGAAAATTTCAAAGTCATGTAATATATGGTCTTTGAATAAAAAATTAGTCAATTTATTGGGAATAAGATGATTTAAAAACTAACAATTAACAATCAGTCTTCTAAAAGACCATCTCTCTTTGAGAGACCGTCTTTATCGCTTAGTCCATCAAAAATTAATGTTTATTCTATTTTTCTTTATGGGCTGACCCAATTAAAAATGATGAGACTGAACTCACAATAATTTGTGAACAATTAAAAGTAAAAATCATTTTTTAAATGTTCTATTTTTAATTTGTGATTTAAAAAAGCCAAAAATAAAAATAAAAATAAAAATTTACAAATTGGCCTAGTAAGTTGACAATTGAGAATTTGAGATTAAGGGGTAGTTGACCACCTCCACAGAATTGTTGATAACAAAATCCCGCAAATATCCTCTTCTTTCCTTTCATGTGCCAACGACACAGGATAAGCGCCAACAAATTAACTCCGTCAAAAGATTAATATCAACAAATGCACCGGTGATGAATGATTTTCCTTTCTTATCACGAACCCTAGGAGAGAGAACTTAGATACCTGCGAAATTTCCCCAATTCTATTGATCTTCTAAGAGTTTGATTCTGAACAATCGACAATCATGAAAGGTCTGTTCAAATCCAAACCTCGAACTCCAGCGGAAATCGTTAGACTCTCTCGGGATCTCCTTATCCAATTTGATATGAATACCATCCGTGAGAGCAAGCGCGAAGAAAAGGTTTTTTTTTTTTTTTTTTTTTTTAAACTAACTTTTTCGTTTTCATGAATCATAATGTTTTTCTATTCATGTATATCCTCATTTATTTTTGACAAAATTTTGATGATAATTACTTAGTTGATTCAAGATCATTTGTATAGTAATTTATTATTGATTTGCAATGTTTTTAGTAATATAAATTCTGTATTATTTTTTTTTGTAAATAAATAAATTGGCTTTTCATTTATTTTAGATCTTATGTTGGATTGAATTATCATAAATCTTAAATCTTTTAGCTTTGTGCTGTATAATTGTATCTTGCATCTTATTTTGGAAAATTTTGGTGTGTACTGTTAACTTTTGTTCAACAAAGTTCGAAAATGTGAACTTTGAACATTTTTAGACTATTTAATTGGCACGAGGAGCAAAGAGGTAGAGAGCAGCCAATGATTCTGATGAGCAGACATAGAAGTATAATATTTTGATTATTTCAAGTAAATTTATCCTATGATTGGAAATTTGATCTCGGTCCGATCTTTGATTGTGGCTCTAGATTCGTTGTATTACAATGGTTAAACTTTGTAGTTGGATGTTGTACAAGTGGCTCTTATATCAACCTTATTATTGACTAGATAGCTGGGTTTATTCATTTTAAAATCATTGGTTTTGGATGAGTGGTTGCTTATGATTAGTGTCTTAAACCGTGGGATTGTGGTGTGAATTACGGTTTATGCCCGATAATTATTCGTAGTTAATCTATATGGATGTAAGGATTCAAATCTCATGGAGCATATCTATTATCTCTCGAAGTGTTCATTTTATCCTATTCCTTGTTAATTGTCTCAGTTTTAGCCATAGTTACATGGAACGTGGAACGTACTCAACGTAGCCATTAACCGCGATCCGGGAACGTCCGTCCCCAATCACCACGAGACGCGACCCCAATCGCTCAAGGTGACGTCCCGGTGTAGAAAACCTGTTTTAAAACGTATTTTGGCCTTCATTTATAAATCAACAAAATAGAAGGAGAAAAAATGAGATGAAACTCAGAAATCTAAAAAGTTCCACTTGAAAATAATTTCTTTAGGCAAAATAATCATTTTAACTTAATTTTGTTTTCAAATAAATATTTTATACGTCATGTATCTCGTACCCAATCGTTCCGGATCCAATCTAGGTTGCAATCCGTGTTCCCGTTCCCGTTCCCCATTCCAAACCGAATGTCGTTGTAGGTAACAATGGTATTAGTCACATATTTAGGAATTGCTGATGTAAATTTTTTTGTGAAATTAATAGTATAAGTTGTTGGACTAAAAGCCAAAAGGTTGAGTGTTTGGGTATAATGAAGAGAATGGTGCTGCCGAATAAGTAATGAATCCAATAGAGGCAGACCATTAAGAAATGGTGCTAGTACTTATGAGTTATGTGCAATTATTTTTGGATGTAATAATATTGAGTGGCGGATATGTTTCTTGAGCATAAAGCATTGTAGCCATGTGCTTGGTGTAGGCTTGAGAGTCATTTAGGGGTAATGTGAGGCAACATAATGTTGTGTTGTTTTTATTACACTTGGCTGAATTGAATTCGCTTTCAAACTGCTTGCAGTTGGTGGTGGTTGTTTTTGTAATCAGCCATTTTTGTGTATTGGGGTTTATTTCAAAAGTGAATGCAGCTGGCTTAACCTACCCATATTCTCTCTCCCGTGTTACTTTTAGGGAAGGATTTTTTTGTGTTGTTAGATAACATTGATTTTTTACATAAGGTAAATGTATGATGTGAACTGCTGAATAGCTGTTATATTAATAGCTTCTATGCTTGGGCTTGTTTTACGTTGAAGTACATATTTCATGAATCAGGTTTTTGCTTAAAAGTCAAAACAAGTTGCTGTTTGTTTAAGTATTTAGATTTAGGTTGTATGCCTTCTTCAGTGAAGAATATTCGAAAGAGATCTTTCCAAGCTTGATGGAATAAATAAATGTCATTATGTTAAAATCTTGGAGGATCTGCTTCTCTAGGATGGAGATACCTTTATAATGGAATGATGCTGCTATTTTATTTCATGGCTTTTATATCCCTGCTTTATCTGATTATATGGCATATTAAAAGCTAGAATGATTTTTCTTAATCTGTTTTATAAAACCAAACTTTATAGGTTCAAAACAAGCATTAAATTTTGGTGCATTTCTCTTCCAGATGGCGGAGCTAAGCAAACTCATTCGAGACATGAAATGTATCTTATATGGAAATAGCGAAGCAGAACCAGTTGCAGAAGCTTGCATGCAGCTAACCCAAGAGTTCTTTAAAGAGAACACATTTCGCCTGCTGGTCAATTGCCTTCCCAAATTGAACCTGGAGGTATGCCACTCACCTTCAATTAGGATGGGAAATATGGACATCAGTATGATACTCATCATTATGTGTAGTTTTTATCTTGAGTTTCAACAGTGCCAAAGATTCTCATGATCAGACAACTGCTCTGGGACACATGCGTCTTTAATTTTGAGATTGTTCCAACTAGTTTTTCTGATTGTGTGAAGGTAATCTTTTGCAGGCTCGTAAAGATGCCACTCAAATTGTTGCTAATTTGCAAAGGCAACAAGTGCATTCCCGTCTAATTGCTTCTGATTACCTGGAAACAAACAAAGATCTGATGGACATTCTTATATCAGGGTATGATATTGGATTGAGAGAATTGGAGCTGAATCTTTGTCAGTCTTAAGTTTATAATTTGATTCTGTTTCCGGTTATGTTTCAACTGTTCGTACAACACATCCTATTCCGACATAATATGGAAAAATGTTTCTGGGTGTGCTTGATTATGTTTATAATTTATTCTTTTCCTTAGTGATGTATGGAATGTCCTATTCACTTTGCCCCCAAAATATTGTGCAACCTTTACTTTATTCAATTCTTTGAAGTTAAGAAATAGAGGAAATTTGGGTGGTGGTCTGGTTGATGTGGGACCTAACTTTCGGGATAAAGTTAAGAGAAACGCTTGTGACCTCTCACAAAGAAAGATTTAACTTTCATTAGTTCTGTTTGTTAGCTCCACTTCTTATCATGTTATCCCAAAGGGACTTTATTTGTATCTTGTATCAAACATATGATGTCTGATTATTGGTTGTGTACCTGTGCAGATATGAAAACACAGACATGGCCCTGCATTATGGTTCCATGTTGAGGGAGTGCATACGTCATCAAGTTGTGGCTAAGTGAGTATTTTGAATCATGGTTGTTCGGTTTAAATGAAAATCAGCATTTCCCTCTTTATAGGAAGCTTTCATGCTTCTGAGTTGACAACTTGGCATTGCGCTTTGTAGAAATACAGTGCTTTCTAATTCGAAAGCTTTTCTTTCAATGTTCTTGATTGAATGCCATGATTTTTTCTTGAGCAACGGCCAACATGTAAAGTTGCGTTTGTACTTGGAAATCATTTATCTTGGAGTTTAGGGAGCTTAATTTACCATCCATCCATATGGACATTGCGCTTGCTGTGATCAGCTTACCATTATTGAGATATTATGTTAAATATTTCTAACAATCTCTATTTATTTTATTACTATGATCAGCTTACCATTTTTGAGATATTATGTTAAATATTTCTAACAATCTCTATTCATTTTATTACTTAAAAGTCTTGTATGTCTTGATTATACATGCCTTTCAATTGTTATCTTTTACTCTTCACAGATATGTATTAGAATCAGAGCATTTGAAGAAATTCTTTGGATTTATTCAGCTCCCAAATTTTGACATTGCTGCTGATGCTGCTGCAACTTTTAAGGTTTGATATCATTTGCTGTTGGAATCTATTATTTGCCTTCTGATTTGGGAATGAATGTGCTAGTGTTTTTTAAGATTTTCTTATGGCATTGTAATTTAAACTACAAGCTTTACACTTGCCATAAATTTGTAATATAAATCTGAAATCCTTTCTCGACTATGCCATGCCTGAAATTTTTTCCGAACTAACACCATGCTCATGTTGGACTGTACACTATGTCATCTATGCAGCAAATTTGACTGTATTGTGGCCATGATGCAGGAACTCTTGACAAGGCATAAATCCACGGTGGCTGAGTTTCTCTCTGTGAACTATGATTGGGTATTCTTGGACTTTACTTTTTCATTCCTTTTGTTATGGTCGTCAAAAAAGGTTTAAATATGTATGCTGCTATGTGCCATTGCCTATTTCTTGATGTCATAATGCACAAAAAGAAACGATCATATGCGAGTTATTTTACTAGTATAAGAATCATGCAAACCTAGGGTTAAGAAGCAAGATTTAGGATACAGCTGATACTCAAGAAGTCATTCTGACATCATGTTTCTTCTGCCTAACATTGAAATGTGAAATTGCGAATATTGTTGTTCTTAAGGTGCTCATTGAACTAGCAAGTGCCAACTTTACTAGTCAGTGTATGCTGTGCAAAGTGCTTGGTAAGTAGAAAATGCAATGAAAGAATCATATTCCTTTGTTCAGAAATCAAAAGGAGGGAGGGAAGGATGAGATCTTATCAGTTATGAGATTGTTGAGGGAGTTTCACTTCTGTTTTGCTGGTGCCAACACTGAAATATTACTTATAACTTACGGCTCTTAGAATGAATAGATATGGATACCATTGCTACCTTTTTTAGGTTTGGTTGGATGTAGATAGAGTGGACATAAAAACTTTTTATTTTCAATAGTGTATATATCTCATGCTTAAGCCTGGATGTAAATGTTACTAAACTCTAAGTGAAGGCCTAAAGGGGGTTGTCTAAATTACGTCTATCAAAGTTAGAACTCAATGAAATGACTTCTTTAGTGTGTGATAATGAGCTTGATGAATATGGAGGTTTTTTTTATGAAGTACTTCCATTTATTAAGCCTTATTTAAGTTAGGTTTTTGCTTGGATAATTGTTGTTTATCTAATTGTTCAAATCATACTTTTTATTCTAATTGTTTGCGTGTATGTGTCTACGATTTGTTCCAGTTTTTTGCTGAGTACAACTCAAAACTCCTGGAATCGAGCAACTACATTACCAGAAGACAAGCTGTAAAGGTATTAGTCCAAACTACAGATGACATGTCATGTGGTACTCTTCAGAATTGTGTTTCTTACTTTTCTCATTAGTGAATTTGAGTGTTCTCAATAGTCAATACTTTGGCATATATAACTCTTTACAAAATTCAGCAAAATTATCTATTGACAAGGTCCTTTTTCCAGAAATGATAGGCGATTGTATATTGATTGCCACAAAGTATTTGCTAATCTTGCCTTGTGTTTTTCAGCTCTTGGGGGACATGTTACTGGATCGTAGCAATACTGCAACCATGACAAAATATGTGAGCTCAAGGGAAAATCTAAGGATTCTGATGAATCTTCTAAGGGTAATTAGTATATACATACTTTTATAATCTTCCATTTGGTGAATTATCTTTTTTCTATGTGAGGCAACAAGTGAGGAAGAAAAAAGGTCGGTTAGAGGGTTGAGGATTGTATTCGATTTTTCAATTTCAATGTGTGGAATATCTTTGTCAGAGACGCATCTTGTATAAGCTTAAAGTATCTGAACAATTTGCAAATATGTGTATTTTTCAATGCAGGAGTCAAGCAAGACCATCCAGATAGAAGCATTTCATGTTTTCAAGGTTTGTATATGCAATTTTGCATTTACATTATACATACTTACAATTAGATTTACTGTTTTAATGAATTTCTATTTTCCAATCAGCTATTTGCTGCAAACCAAAACAAGCCAGCCGACATCGCCAACATCCTTGTTGCAAATAAGAGCAAACTTCTTCGATTACTTGGTGATCTCAAGACTGATAAAGGTATATGATGCAAACTTCTCTATTTTTTTCCTAAGCTTTGTTTCGAACTTATTTCCTCCTTATTTCAATATCTGGTCTTTCATACGGCCGTCGTCCTGATTTCTAATGCATTGGCAATTTGGCATTGATATTTTACAGAGGATGAACAGTTTGATGCAGACAAAGCCCAAGTCATGCAGGAAATCGCTTCTCTTGAACCCCGAGAACTGGCATGAGCTTTTTTGTATGTTTTATATCGTTTCCATTGTTCATTTATCTCCAACCATTTTTTCCGTTGTAGCCTTTTATCAAATCACAGCCTGTGAACTCAGTAGATCACTGCTGTCATCTGTTTCGCACACAGATCTATATTCTGCTGTCCTTCCTATTGATTATGCAGCCTCAAGTTCTCAGCATCTTGTAATTTTGAGCGAATATTGAGAACATCTCCTGTATTTAAGAATAATGTTGAAAATAAATAAAGTTTAACATGAGGAGTCCAAAGTGAAAATGCATCTTTCTCCAAGTACAAATTGATCTTTGTACATACTCTTTCTTTTTCACCATTTCGGAAATTTAGAAAAGTCGAAGCACACTTGTCTCATTGTCTGGATATCGATTCCCTAGAGTTATGGAAGCTTAGTTTGTCTGAATATAGTCCATTGACATGAGTATTACTACTCTCTTTAATTGTTGATACACTTTTAGAGGTCCTTTTTGAAGTAAGGAAGGATTATTTATCAGCTATTCTCTTGAGAGACCGTCTCTTTGAGAGACATATCTCAAGTCCAGCCTATTAAAGATTAATGCCTACTTCGTATATTTAATGCCTACTTACATTATTGTTAAGACGCTTACTTATTGTATCTTTAATGCCTATTTTTAATATCTTCGATGTCTACTTATATATTTTATACTGCCTACTATAATATATTAAAAAATATATAATGAATTGGTCCAATCAACGATGGTCTGCAAAAGAGATCGTTTTTCATAAAAATTTGTGATTATTTTATGCGGCATCATGAAAGATGTGGTTGGAAAATGGAATGCTTTTATCGTGAAAGGGTGTGGAAGGAAATTTCTAGTTAGAGTCATGGAAAGTCACGGGTCTAATAATTACAATAAATAAAAGTGCACTTCAGCATATTATACAGGCATATTCCATGCATTTGTTGATATCCGACTATCAGTTATTTCATCTGAAAATTCTTTTGGAGAAAATGAAGATTAATTCCAATTGAAGTGAATGGAATGATACTGAAAAAGAATATTAAAAAAAAATTAAATTGAAGTAGGTCACTATTTAACGTGTAATAATTAATAGCATGAACTCAAGAAAGGATTGGAAAAAAGTTTTCTTTTATCGTAACTAAAACAAAAATAGTATTTACTATGGTATCGTATCTTAGTGACATTATTATTGAAATCTAATAAATTGAAAATATGGTAAGTTTATTTGGGTTGAAAGATAAATATACAATTGCGTTGCTTAAGCGAATATGATTCAGTTTAAAAAAATGTGCAAAGTAGATCAAGAGATAAATTGGGGTTTTAAAATTTTTATAAGTTCTATTAACTATTGTATCCCTTAATTTGGTTAGATAAATTGCTCTGTAGCGGTTTGAAAAGATTTCTAAACTATTTTAATCTTATTTTCATATATTAAACCCATCCTTAAATTAATATCATCCATTCAACACAATCAATCTCTTAATTCATCATATTCAGAAACAACTTTGACACATGGTGGCTTTAGAATGAGAATCGTGGAATTCCTATGATTTGTTACGTGTCACTTTGCTCAATTATTCCTTAATTAAGTACTGCTTTCTTATTCCTTAATTAAATAATGTTTTCTTATTTGCTCAATTATTCTTTAATTAAATATTATTTTTGTATTTTCTCAATTATTATCAATAACTCTAGAGTGTAAATATTGTTTCTCTTTTACATCTTCATTTGCTAATTAAAGTGGACTTCTTATAAAATGTAATGTCTTTATATATATTAAATTTTAATTTTTCTATTGTTGCAGTATGATGTAAATTGTCAATAATTTACATTATATATTTAATATCTACTTTGATTGAGTATGTAAATTTTTTCTATGATTATTAATTTTTTTTTTGAATAATTAATAATTATGCAAACAAAAAAATTATCAAAACAATTAAATTATGAAAATTTTCAAATCTCGTGCATTGCACGGACATTATACTAGTTACTTATTAAATACCTATCTCTTTAAAAAAATACTTCATTCACAATTAATGCAAATTCAAAAGAATAAACTACAACATATATACTCCTTTTATTTTCAAATGTTTTTCTCATTCACTTTTTCCGCAAAATTGTAGTCAAAGTTTCAATAAAATTCGTAAATTCTATTTAAGAAGATCATATGAAAACAAAGAGAGTATTATAGTACTTCTTATTTGATGTAGTTGAATTTAACTTTTAAACAAACTTTATACAAAACACAAATACAAATGCTAACCTAGGCTCTTACACATAAAATATAGGAAAAATTACCTAAAATAATTCAAAATATTCATGATTTTCCTACAATAATCTCACCTATTGATTAACCATGAATAATCCCAATATTGAGGGGCATTTTCTAAGAGTAAACACGGTGACCGGATGACTTGCTATAACAAGTTTTATTTTTTTAAAAAAAGATAAATTAAAATAAAATGTCGAAAAAAATGTTCAAAAAATATTCATAAAAAAATTATGATTTTTTTATTATTTAGAATTTTTTATGTAAATTTTCAAAAATATTTCTAATTTTAAATTAATATTTAATTTATATTTTTAGTGAATTAACTACTATAGCAGATCATCCGGTTACCCAAATTTACTCTATGAAAATACTCCTCAAAGTTGGGATTATTCATGGTTAATCAATAGGTGAGATTATTGTAGGAAAATCATGAATAGTTTGGATTATTCTAGGTAATTTTTCCTAAAATATATATATATATATATATATATATATATGTTTAATCAAATATGACGATTAAATATTTATTTAACATCGTAGCCAAATTTAAATAAAAAAATATTTAAAAATTAACATAAATACAAAATTCAAATTTCAAATGACTCAAAATATGTATAATTTCATTTTAAAAGCATTTGGGATACTTGGGAATTCTTATAGGAAAAGGGCATCTTTGATCTTTAAATAAATCTATAAATAAAATGCACGTTCCCGTATACTATAGATCACTGACACTGAATGGTACACCAAGCTTCCTGAAATTGGCAGCATCATCAACATTCACAACTTCTCAATTGTGTTTCTCCGCCTCTTGTAAATTCACAACAATGTCTTCAATTGGTAATCATCTTTCTCTTAATTCAACACTTCTAATTGCAGATCTAAATGGGTTTTCTTTAATTTGTTCAAAGTCCTTAGCTTTATAATTAATTTCCCCATTTTTAGATTTCCTTGCAACTGCTGTTGATGCTGCCAAAAAAGCGGGAGAAGTATCTTTCTTTCTCTCCTTTTCTCTTTCTTCTTCATTTGTTCATCCTTTGTTTAATCTTCTCTTAAAATTGAATTAATTTTTTTCTTTTTTTGATTGATAGGTAATTCGCAAGGGGTTTTATCAGACCAAAAATGTGGAGCATAAAGGCCAGGTTACCCTTTTCTTTAATTCTTATCATCTATTTGTTTTATTGTGTCAATCTAATTTATGTTGAAAGTTAAGTGGTATTGCAATTTTGATGATTATTGCATGAATTAATTTCAGTTAGAAGTGTATGAAATATGAATGTACTGCCAAATTGTGAATTATAAACTTTGTGATGTTTGAAGTTACCAGTATTAGTAGGGAATCACTTTTCTGATACATGGGAGTTAATGGATTTTTGGGTATTGAGATAGTTGAGTACTAGTGGTGTTAAGAGTTGAAATTTAGTTCATTTATAGATAAGAGGGATTTTTCATTCCATTCCATTACCCAATATCATTAAATGGCTCTTACTTAGGCTGGTTTTTTAGGAGTCGGATGTACACAATTTTACCTTTGTTAGTCATGAGGTTGTTTCCGATTGACTTTAGAAGCAAATGCGTTAATGAGTCATTTTAATATAATTCAATATAATCTTAAATGAAAGAAATATAAATCTTTGGTCCATTGAGATAAAGAACACATTACATAAAAGGAATGATGTTGGAGAATATAATGGAATCCTGTGTTTCATGGGGCTAGCACAATATCTGATTAACCTCCCTGGATCATCATTATTGGGTTGCCATTCACTTGCAATGAATATGGTCGAGTCTTTTTGGGTAAAGTTGATCCTTGATATATAGAGAACTGCTTATGCCGTAGCTTGTGCATGAATTTGGGTTGATATGAAAAAGAGTATGAGGCAAAGTTTGATACAAAGCTTAACAATTGAATCCCTAGTGGAAAAAATGAGAAAGCAAGGCTATATTATTTGATGGTGTTTGGATACCATGGGATGCACCCTGAACTTTTCGTGGAGTTGAGGATGACTATATTCAGTTTAACGTAGAATGTGGCATGCCAACTCAATTGGCTTGTCAATTTTCTTTAGCTAATCTTTAGATATAGTGGATGTTTCAAGTGGAGACACCCAACAAAGTTGTGACCCGTAGAATTAAGTGTGAGTGGTTAAATGGAGCGCGGCTATTGAAATATTATATGGTTGAGGTGTGCCTTTAAAGTAAAAGGATAAGTTTTATCGAATGACTGATATATTGGTTCATGTAGTTGATCCCTATCGTTTGGGTTTAGACTTTGGCATTTTTGTTATTGTTGTAATCTTTGATGTAGTGTTTTACACATCTTTGAATGTTGTCTGTTTATTATTCTTTTGAGAAGGGGATTGAGGTGAAGCAAATTGGGTATATCAAGGTAGGTTCACATAAGCTTGTGTATAAGATCTTTTGTTTTGGATAAGTGTTCAAAATTTTTGCCATGTAATGTAGATCATGAAGCAATAGTTCTTTATAGCAACTATGGAAGTATAAGGTTAGGTGATCATAACAGTTGAATTCTTGTGGTTCATGGTTGTGATTATAGGTATTTTAAGGTTCTTGATAGATATTGACAAGGTTGTCTTAACCTTATTTTTTGACCCCTTTTTAAGAGGTACGAGGTCACTGTCATGAAGTATGTAGTGGATAGTTTTATTCAATGAATTGCTAAACTCTAGTCCAAGAAGTTGTACTTTAAAATCAATGTCAACAAAAAATCGATATCTATTGATTCCCGTGAGTCAATCTGACGAGGGTAGCTCAACATGGGTTTTGGTAACATCAAATCATTTTCTTTGCAAGATTCGAAATTTGCTTTAAGTTCTATGTTTGATATGTTAGTGCATGCAATCTTAATTGTGGAATAACTCGTCCAACAGGTAGACTTGGTTACTGAGACCGACAAGGCATGCGAAGACCTTGTTTTTAATCATCTTAAGCAGCATTACCCTGATCACAAGGTTTCCCTCGTTATTTATTATGCTTTCTCTTCTTTATAATGTGTTTTATACTTATAATATGGCCTATAGGAGATATGATCTCTTCCATATACTTTTCAGTTCATTGGTGAAGAAACTACGGCTGCCTATGGTGCTACGGAACTGACGGATGATCCTACATGGATTGTTGATCCACTTGACGGGACTACTAACTTCGTTCATGGGTAAATTGATGACATCTTTCTCCTTTCTCGTTAAAGTTTTTATGTTGTGTTTAATGCTAATTTTAGTTTCAATTATCTGTAAATAAAACTTCCAGGTTTCCTTTCGTGTGTGTCTCCATCGGTCTCACCATTGGAAAAGTTCCAACTGTTGGTGTCGTGTATAATCCAATATTGGACGAGGTATGAATTTGTGCGTTATTGCACTGCTGCAGCATATTCGTTTCTATCATATTAGCGGTTAATGTGATTTAGAAGTATGAAGCACAACTAAAATTCTGCACCCGTATGCAATATTTGTATATCTTCTTGACCTACCTCAACTTAAGAAGGCCTTTATATTTGTATTGTTTGGTGAAATCGAAAAACTTGTGCATCATACTGACATTTAGCTTTTGGAAATAGCTTTTCACTGCCGTGCGAGGGAAAGGTGCATTTCTCAATGGAAAACCTATACAAGGTTTGTCGTAAATCGCAGTTGATTCAATCAATAACTTGTACATATGATGGGCACCTTCAACTCATGACTTATGTTGCTCTTATGCAGTATCATCAAAAGATGAACTTGTCAAATGCCTTCTTGCAACAGAGGTATCTGGAACGTTTTGTACTGCTAAATTTACCTTTAGCACCTTCGATAATTTGCAATTTCTTGTATGAGACGGTCTCACCGAGAGATGCACCTCATGCATGGATCAAATAGCCCAACTTATACAAATTATTAGTATATGGGCGTCTTGTTTTGAGCTCGTCTCACCGAGAGATAGTCTCTCACGAGAGTAACTCAAGACGGTCTCAGACCGAGATCACAGGTTTGAATCCCCCTCGCCACTTGTTTGGTGCAAGAACGCCTTCAGCCTTCCCCATTACCAATATGGGGAAAAATAATTTTATTCTTTTTTTAATGTGCTTTGACTCCGAAGATGAACTGTACAATGAATTTTTGTGCCATTTGTTGATACAGACCGGTACAAAACGGGATAAAGCCACCGTTGATACTACAACAAACAGAATCAATGCATTGCTTTACAAGGTATACTTCATGTGAACCCCACTTGGTCCAAATCGCGATTTGAGCATTGTACATGACCTAAGCTAAATGTCTAACGGTCTCCTGTAATTAGGTGAGGTCTGTACGAATGTCAGGCTCTTGTGCATTGAATTTGTGCGGTATAGCTTGCGGAAGGCTTGATCTCTTTTACGAGACTGGATATGGGGGTGCATGGTATGAAACCTTCTTATTTCCTCGTATTTTAAATATACTCAAACGGCCAACTCATTTAGCGTTACCAATGTCGAATATTTACGAGCAAAGATCCAGTTTTGTTATATGTACAATTTCTTAACAGTTTTTTTCGCGTATTTCAGGGATGTGGCTGCTGGAATTGTAATTGTTGAAGAGGCTGGAGGCTGCGTTTTTGATCCGTAAGATTAATTTATATAGTTTTCCAAACAATTTCTTTCGTTTCTATGATTTGGTATAATAGTTTTGCAGTATATCGACTTTAAGTCGATTATTGTCAAGCGGTAACTGAACAATTCTGATTGCTGCTGCTGTATGCTTAGGTCGGGTAAAGATTTTGATATCACAGTCACCCGAATAGCAGCTTCAAACCCTTTGATTAAGGATTCGTTTACTGAGGCTTTTCGACTGGCTGAATGAGCGATTACGCGACAGCAAATTGTAGAACAATACTCAATATTCATTGTTCAGACTTCAGCATTTGAGATGTATTTTTTGGAGACAAATTGTAATAAAAGTCTTGTCAATTGTTCTAATTGTTTAAATCCTTAAAAACCTTCTAGAATATAGCATGGGCCATGATTTCAATTCAAACCCTCGAATGTCGATATATTGGCCCTAGCGATACCATTCACCAAAATTATGGATTGAAGGCGGTTGTATCCGCTTTTATGATAAGGGTTTAATTTTGATTCTCACCAGCTACTGGAAGATCGATTCACCACATATTTGATCAACTATTCAAATATTGTTGGGCAACATTCTATTTCTATTGTTAAAGAGCTTTTGATTCAAATTTGTTTTACTTTTATGCTTAAACCAAACCTTTAAATCTAACAAGGTCCAGAGGCCCACTTACAGCTCTTTATTTCTTTGGGCCATCTAGCTTTTTATGTAGTAAGTATATAGAATCGCCGTTGATTTCATCATCACCAACCCAATATCCCGCTCATGCTAATGCATGCGTAGTGTTAGAAATAGTTTAGTATAATATATTATATATTATATATGGTCATGATAATGTTTTTTGCCTTTACTTACCACCCTTTACTTATCTTTTGTTTAGTTATTTGTGCGTATTCTATTTGTTGTGTATCTTTAGTTAGTTGATTACTATGCATGACTAACGTAGGTGTAAGTAGCAGGCTTTCGGATATCTCTTTAAAGACCCTTTAGAGTTGGGGTACTCTCTGACCGCACTCTCCTAAATGCGTATGAGTTGTCGTTTATCTTCTCTCCCCAGACCCTGATCATAGTTTGTCCATGAGCGGGATACATTGGGTGTGATGATGATGGTCATGATAATGCATAAATGTTTTTATATAATGTTGAAGTAGGAACTTCAAAAGATAATTGAAGTGATTGAATTTTTTTGATTATAATTTAGACCGTAAAAGAATGAGTTAGACAACAATCGAACCCAATACTTACCAAAAATCTTCAAAATAGCATTCTAGTTAAGTCATTAGAAATTTTCGATTACAGTCCGTTTGGCTAATGGTATTAAATAGTGGCAATGAGAATGATTTTCAGTGTAAAATTTTATTGAAAGTTCCATATTATTCCCATGGTAATGAAACTTTGATCACAAAAAAGTTTTTTTGATTACAAATTTCCATTACAAGTTTACAACCTAATACCACATCTCCCAATGGTAATGCCTTGAAATGAATTTTATGAAGAAAATGAGATGATTGAAGTTGGACAAGCATAACCATCAAGGCCGCCAAAATATTTTTCAACCAAAATTACACTAATTTTTCATTCTCATTACCACCTACCAAACTTCATTACCATGAGCGGGATATACTATTTATGACCACCTACCAAATTTCCATTACCACCTAATACCACCGTTTATTACCACTGTTTATTACCACCAATCAAAATTACAAATTTCATTCTTATTACGGGTATGAGTTGCCGCCGTCCTTCCCTCCCCAGACTCTACCCATAGTTTTCTATGAGCGGAATATACTGGATCGGATGATGATGATGATGATTACCACCTACCAAACGGGCCATCAAAGAACTTACATAGTTACATCTATTAACTAAAGATCAAACTCGAATTTCGCCTAAAAAAATATAAAAATTGTCTTCATAAAACTTGATACTTATACACTATGTTTGGATAGCAAATTAGGAGAGAAAAGAAATGAAAGAAAGGGAAAGGAAAGGAAAGGAAGGAAAATACTCCATTGTTTGTATAGGAAGGAAGGGAAGGGTAAAGAAAAAAATTTCATTTTCCTTCCAAATCTTTCCTCTTATGGAGAGATTTAGATGTTAACAAAATGAAGGGACTTAATCCCTCAAAATCCCTTCCCTCAAAATCCTCTCCCTCCCTTTTTGCTATCCAAACAAGAGATTTTCCGTCCCTTAAAATCCTTTCTTTTCTTGTCCTTCCATTTCCCTCAATCCAAACAAGGTCATAATCTTCCTTTAAAAAAACAAACTAGTCCTTTTAAATAGAAAGAGTAAATTATAATATACAACAAAAGCTGAGGATTTGAAAATTAATGAAAATTATTATATTACTTAATTTGATTTCTTAAGCATGAAGACAAATCAAAGTAGTACTATTATTAATAAAATGTAATTAGGAGTAAGTATATATATGAAAGGGCTCATTTGAACAACTTCCACTTGCCTACAATCTTTTTCATGCTTATCATCTTAAATTATTCTTGAAGCAACACATACAGCTAAGATTTTTTTAAAAGTACACTAATTATTAAATAAAAAATTTTCAAATATTAAAAATAACAATTTAAATTTAAAAATAAAAAGCAATATGAAAGCCGCAAGCAGAATGTATATGTCATAGTGCAACAGGTACAAGGAATTGTGCACTGTCTATCACTAAGTTTAGTTTTTCTTAGCTGATAATGTTGATTAGGTCCCATTCAATTTTTATACACATCAGAATAAATATTATTTTTTCAGATAAAGTTTTAGATTTGATTCTGATCACCTAGCTTTTAATATTAAAATATATTTAAGAAACTTACATCCTCAAAGCATAATAATAATAATAATAATAATAATAATAATAATAATAATAAAAACATAAAAAATAAAAAATAAAAAATTCTTTCTTATATACACCCTTTAATTTTACTTAAAAAAAATAAAATTATACACTATTTAATATTTATCATCTCTAAATATTTTGCTCTTTAATTACCAAAATTATGAATTAATTTGTTAATGTTTGACTATATAATTATTGCCTTAATTAGGTTGGTGGTCGATATATGGGGTTGATATTGTTGTTGTGTCTTATTATTATTGGTCAAATTATATTGCGTGAGCTCCTATTTAAAAATAGGTCGAAAATGATACTCACCTAGACTATTAATTGAGGAAATTTTGCATCATTTAATTACAATGAGATAATATATAGATAAAAATAAATGGATATACTAACTCTAAGTATACATCTATTCAAAAAGAAAAAAAACTACTAATTATACATGTTGATGCGTGAAATAAAAAAAAAGTAAGTTTATATTTATAAATGAGATTACGTGAGAAAACGAAAGACAATGAAAATTAGAAATGTAGTAAATCGAAGAACTGTGAACTAAAAAGTGAAAGAAAAACATAGGATTAAAGAGGGTTCTTCAAATTATGCTAGCTAGTATTTGTTAATTACGAGAAAAAATAAATTGTGCGGATTAACAAAATTAGTACATTAGAATATATAAATGAGATTAAAAAAGTAAGAAGTTAATAAAAAAAATAATGTGCAAATAAAAAAACAACCTAAAATAAAAAATAAAAAAAAAACAACCTAAAATCAAAACTTATTAAAGAGGAATAAGTGATATATGCTATTAGATGACAAGTCATTATAGAAAAATAAGTAATATCAATCTACATCATAATTACTTATTTTGCCTACTTCAAAAGCTTACTTGCCATCTTACTTCATTTCTTTTTTATACTTTTATGATATTTTAGCTTAAAATTTTTTCACAACTTTCATTTTCTTTTCACTTGAAATAAGAGTAATATATTTGAGTCTTTTTAGTTTGCAATATTTTTCTTCTAAATATAATAATTTTGAGATAAATAATTCAGCTAAAAACAGAAAATTAAATTTAGTATCAGTTTACAAATTACAATCATTGATTTTTTTGTTGATTTAATTTAAAAGATAAATAATAGTCTATTCTCAAACTAGATTTGCCATTATAATTTTAGGGTTTTAGATGTGGAAGATGGAAGAAGTGAATTGGGGTTGCTGTGGGTGTTGACATTTCAATGAAGGAAGGAGAAAAGTGGGTTTTTAATAGCTCACGTGCCTCTCTCACGTGATAGTCAACGGTTAATCTTGCCAGTCAACTAACGGATTTAAGCACTAGGTAGTCTTTTGCAAAACAATGTATTACATAAGGTAGTTCTTTGCAAGAATTTTTATAAAAGGTAATTTTTTTAAAAAAGGTATAAATAAGGTAGTTTTTTAGAATTTTTCCTTAAATTTAATTAGTATACTTAAAAGTCAATGTTCAAGCTAAATGTCAAATTTTCATTTATAGGCAACTCTAGGTGTTCTACACGATTGTCCTTTCATTTCTACTCATCCAATTCTTAGGTTAAGAAATAATTATAATAATTAATTACTTGTAAAAATAATATAGTAATAATTGTATTTGCTATCTCTATAAAGGTTTAAATAAAATATAGTAATAATTGTATTTATTATACATTAATATCTTAATTTTCAATCATTACTATAAATTTTTATATATAAAAAAATTGAAAATATATTCATTATACATTAATAAAAGATAATATTTATGTGTACATTTATTATGAAGAATACCTTTCTGGCTTTCTTAATATTAATTGAAGTAAAATCTTTGATTTGTTGAATACTAGATAGTTCCCGTGCGATGCACGGTTTAATTAAATTTTCTGACATGAATTACACTAATTTATAATAAAGTATTACAACTATTAATAATACATTTCAAAATTAAATTTAACACAAAAATATGTAAAATTATTTTTTAAAAGTTTAAACGAAAAATAGTTTTTTCATGAAAAATGTAATTGACATAAAATAGTCACAACCGAATTATAATAGAATTATGCATTGCATTTAAGTATTCAATATCAATTGTATAAATAACAAAAAATCCAAGTAAGAGTATTTTATGTTTTAACCATCTCAAAATATCCAATATACTAAATAGTACTCATTTAATAAATAAAATAAAATAAATTTATAAATAATTGAAAAATAATATACTCAAAATAAGAAAATAGAAAGTCAAAGATTATAATAACAATGACATCATCATTTAATTTAGGAGGAAAGTTTTTTAATGAGGAAGCGACACGACACATAAGCAATTTTGAAAGGTGATGATGTAAGCGTGTTTTGTTTTAGTAATAGTTATAGATTTAACATTTCACCCTAAGATAACATAGTTACTCACAACTCGTGTCATTAAAATTACAGTTTTAGTATATAATATAGGTAAATTAATAAATTTACTAGTGCTATAAAGTAAAACATTGTGGGGTCATGGGATCTAATAAATCCAAAGTGAAAAAAGGCAATACTAGGAACTCAACACTTGTAACACTTTTAATATCATAATTAACTTTATTAAGCTAAAAAAGTTTGAATATTAAAAGATGGATTATATTGGACTAAACTCGGTTTAATCCTATGATTATGATTCATAATAATAATCATTACTTAATTTACTTAAAAATTGTGGTTAAGAAAGTCGACGTGTTCACTAAAAAGAAGTGGCTGACTTGATTACCAACGTTGTTAATGATTAAGCTAGATTAAGTAATTAATTAAAAGTAGTCTTAAGAAGTTATCCCATTCTTTGGGATATAATTACTGTTATCTTTAACGTTGGATAATTATTTATTTATTAAGTTTGAGGAGGAGATTACTTTTATGTGTCGATACATAATAAATGTTATGTATTTATTATGTAAATTTCAACATTTTGTGGCAAACAAGTCTTTTCAACTTTTCATTATATGGTTTGAATTAAAATAGGAAACCCTGAGGTTTTTGTAATTGTTCCATCGTGATCTTTTTGCACATAAAAACGTTAGCAAATGTTAATTTCGAAGCTTTAAGATTATTGTATGCCTATTTGTGTGACTCACCATTTCAAATGCAATCAGTTTCAACATTTTTCCCCAAAACATAAACCTCAACTCTAACATATTTCATCCAAATCATATTTTTCCCTTACATCAAGATGGTAGAGTTATAGTTTATATTTTGGAGGAAAAGATTCAAATTGATGGCATTTGAGATGATAAGTCGCATAAATAGGTGTACAACAACCTTAAAGCTTCGAAATTAACGTTTGCTAACGTTTTGCTAACGTTCTACGTGCAAAAAGGTCACGGTGGACAATTTGGTAAAACTCAAGGTTACCGCGTAGATTTTTTAAAAGTTTTGAAACCGTATGAAAAACCCAAAACCTCAGAGTTACCACACGTGGAATTTCCATTTAAAATATTTTTTAACAAATCAATTTAAGTTATATTTATAAAAAATAATATTAATATTAATATAGTTAGAAATTATGTTGAGTTTTTATCTAATTATAGTACTTAATTGTGTTGAATTTTTATTAACTTTAGTTTAAGAAAATCTCTTTTATTATTTATGAAGGATCTCAAGTTTAAAAATTTATGAAAAATAATTTGGGTTTTATAATACTATGTTCTGCCCCTATTTTAATTAAAAGTTGATATTATTCCTAATTAATCAAATATTTAATTTGTGTTTTATTTGACAACGTAAAGTGAGTTGACCCACGCATGAATACATTTTATTAGCTATCTTAATCATGATTTCGCTGAAAAAATTATGAACCGCACATAAGACTTATAATTATTGCTTGATTTGGACTCTTTAATTTTATCATAATCTTTAATTTAATTGTTTGACATATACATTATACAAATGGTGATGTCAAGTACTTATTTTAGCTAGTGTGTCATTTTCGACATTTTTTTCTTCCTTCACCGTACTGATTAATTTCGTTAATAATTATCCCCTAATCTTTATCATCCATCAACGCAGGGCCAGTCCTAAGGGTGGGCAAGAGGGGCTGTTGCCCAGGGCCCCATGTCAAAAATGTAAAATTAATGATTGTAAAAATCCATATAGATTATAAATTGCAATGAAAAAGCGCCCGAATGTGATATTTCGCCCAGGGCCTTAAAATATCTAGGGTCGACCCTGCATCAACGTTGTCGCTAAACTTAGTTATTAGTATGTATAGAGCGCGTTACATTAATATAGCAAGATTGTTTCATATAATAATTTGTGTTTAGTTTTATATAGATTGATTTATACTACTAGCCCGTATTCGTTACTAAATTAATTAGTTTATTGGTTTAAGTTGTATCTTTCAAAATTTTTTTCCATTAAAAAAATAAAAATCTAGATTTTTAACTTGTTTATTACTATTTTGAAAGTTTGAGAATCATTAATGGACTAAATTATTTAACTATTGTATCGATCATTCAATTATCTTTTTGCTAGTTTTTCCGTCCTTTCAGTATAATTGTTTTGCTAGTGCATTAGGCATTCGAAAATATTATTTTGTTCCAGTATTCGTCATTCGCTTAAATTATTACTAATCTATCCGCTATTTGTCTCTTCCAACATTAAGTTTCCAACTTCGCCCTTATTTTAATAAAAAAAAAATAATATAATAAAGTGAATAATAAATATTAAATACAGAAAATCCCTAGTTAAATTTGTTAAAAAAAAAAGCACTAAACACTAATCCTTTAAATCTTTATGTGCAATGTGTGCGTTCATTAAAGAGGTGTTGTGAATTTGTAATTGTAATTGTACCATCCCACAAAATTTTAATTTATATATTATTAAAAGAATATTTTTTTATTAATAGGAAAATAATTGCATAACGCTGCAAATTATATATTAAATTTTATCCCGACAAAATTAAAATAAAGAAAGATAGAAATTGGACCTTTAAAGTTGCCAAAGAGACATGAGAATATTAAATTAATAAGAATGCTCCAATTAAACATTCGTTTAACACTAATTACTACATCAAATCTATACTAATTGTAGTATTCTTGTCTAGTTGGTACGTGCTACTCTTCTTCTTTAATATTTTTAATTTAATTATTTTACTAATTTGTCCATTAATTAACTTAGAATATCTCCGTTAATTTTGCTTCCTGTTGCTTCCCTGCATGTTAGCACGTGTGAGTTTCGTGAAGGGTAAACAAAAAAAATCAAATAAATTAGGAAAAATTGTTAAAAATAATCTATTTTTTGTCTATCTGCTATAAATAATCCTTACTATTGATTATTTTTAAATAATTCAACCTTTGTATATTATTTGCTGACAGCACCCCTTTTCACATTTTAACCGACTACTATATAGGTACCTAGCACCAAAGAAGAGTAGGGTAAGACTAACAAAGAAGCATAAAGCCGGGAAGAAAAAGTGAGCATAACGGCTAGTAGGTACCTACATTAACCGGTTAGAATATGAAAATGAGTGTTGTCAGCAAATAATATATAAAAGTTAGATTATTTAAAAATAATTAATATATAATAGGGATTATTCACAACAGATGAACAATAACAACAATAAGTGAGATTATCAAACAATTTCCAATAAATTAAGCTTCTTAAAAAGGTCTAGGACGTTGGACCGTCATCAAAAATCACAATTTTTGAGGATAAAAATAAATAAGTTGACTTGATTGTCGCAATTTTCTACTTGATCATGCATGCATCTAAATATGATAATCAGACGGTGGTCAGATGAAACCGTGTATGATCATCATCATCATATACATTTAGACTGTACGTTACCACGTGTCCTCATGTCTAGATTTTGTACGGTAGTCATATATATACGGTGGTCGTAACTCGTAAGGTGTTAAAGTTTCCGGTGTCCAAATATTATTCGCACGTGTGATGTGTAGGTTATCTATACGACTAGTGTAATCAGGTCGGGTCTGTCAAAGAACCAACTCAATCAAAATCTTAAACTTATGATTAAGGCCTCAAGATATATTATATACTCAACAAAAAACCATTTAGACTTAATTTGTTCAGACTCATTTTAAAAATTTTCATTTAGTGATCTTTTAGTTTGCACTTTGTAACTTGTTAGTTTGAGCTCGTTTATATATAAAATTATGTTGTAAAGAAATAAAAAATATCAGATAACTTTTTATGGCAACCAAGTCGAAGAATTGACCTCATCCATTTCGCCCTGACTGGAGTATATAACATATTCTATGCTTCTATGGTGGGAATGTTAATGAAAATTTAATGTAATTTTGGTGGGAAAATTATTTGCCAAGTTTAGTGATTATGACTGTTTTATTTCAATCATTCCGTTATATTACCACTTGGAGACATAATATTTAATAGTAATAAAAAATTATCAATATAAAATTTTTAATGATCAATTTTGATTTGTGTTTGTTTTGGGAAAGGAGGATTTGGTGATGAAAAGGACCGAAGATGAGAACAGACATTCGGTGTTTTTTGATCAAGAATGAACATCCCATGTTGAGTTTTGAGATGGAGTTACGTCGGAAACTAGAATTTATGTGTTAGTTTGGTTAGAGACGGACATAACATAAATTTGCTCAATATTTCGGGCGAATTAGAATTTAATTTTTTTATAGCACCAATATATCAAACAAATTTCTACGGAAATTTCTATAAAGTTTTATTTATAAAATGAATAACTAATTTTTTTTCTCATTCTTGCAAAATGAGCAAAATATATCTCAAGTCAAAACCAAAACGATCAATTAATATCATTTTTACCTCAAATAAGGGCAATTTAAAAGATGAATTAAAATTCAAAAATTTGGATTATTATGCATCAATTACCAACTAGAGCCTTTATCATTTTCACAAAAAGAAAAGAAATTAAAAATCCCATTTACATCCTTCAACTCCTCCAAAACCAAATCTCAAAATTTCAATCACCCTTCCAATCCCAACATATAAACCCATTTTTTCTTCCATCATCTTCATTAGTCACACATAAATAAAAAGCCATTAAAGGTTGTTTTTGCGGCTGAAGGAGCTGGTGGGCAGAATTTCTCAACAGTAGCAATTGCAGATGAGATGAAAATCAAATACCCAGATGCCAAAATCTTATTTATTGGTGTTGATTCTGGGATAAAAAGCATTGTTATACCCGCTTCTGGGTGTGACTTTGCTGCAATACCCGCAACCCCATTGGTCGACCCATTTTGACTGTTTAAAATCTGGGCATCCCTTTAAAATGGGTCAATTCAATGCGTGAAAGTTGGAAGATAATGAAGGAGTTTGAACCCCAAATCGTGGTTGGAACCGGGGGTTATGTATCTTTCCCTATTTGTTTAATTGTTGCTTTTAAAGGATTAAAAATGGTGATTTAAGAACAAAGTTCAGTTCCTGGGTTAGCTAGGTTTCTTTCATTTGTTGCTGATTTAGTTTTTGTTGCTTATAATTCATCGGTTGATCGATTACCTAATGATAAGAAGAAGATTGTAGTGAGTGAGAATCCGATTAGATTATCATTAAGAGGAAGATTGAAATTTTGAGATTTGGTTTTGGAGGAGTTGAAGGATGTTGAAGGATGTAAATGAGATTTTTAATTTTTTTTTTGTTGAAAATGAGTAAATGAGATTTTTAAAATTAAAGTCAAAGGTAAAAGGGCACGATCAACGGTAATTTTGGGGTTCAGCCGGTCATTAAGTCATTTTGGGGTAATTCAGCTGTATCGCTGTCATGTTTCCCAAGTTGAAGGCTATAGTTGGTAAAAAAAAAAAGTTTGCGATTGTTTATTTGAAATTGAATAAACTTAAAAACTGTAGTTGGTAATTGATCCTAGTGTTATTGATTGTTTTGAAATAAAATACTACTAATTCTATAATACACAAGAGATTAATTAAACAGAAGTTATATGAAGGGATTCCTCAAAGTGGAGCACGAGCATATGTGATTTTGGGAAATGATTTTGCAGGTAGCAAAGTTGGGAAATGATTTTGCAGGTGGCAAAGTTAATGAGATGGAGGTGCTCTTTTGAGAGACCGTCTTTTGTAAAGACGACTCTCAAAAATCCAACTCAAATCTATATTTATAGTTGTAACAATATAAATTTAGAATTAAATTGCGTTTTTGAGAGTCGTCTTTACAAAAGACGGCCTCAAGTAAAAATTTATGATGAGATAAGTAGAACTGCAGAAGTGTCAATGATGTATTAATGGGAAAAATAGACACCAAAGAGCATGATGTGTTCCAGATTGTTTGAGGTACGAATCATGTATTCATACTTATCAAATTGAATAATATTTGGAAAAAAGCTAAAAAAAAAACGAAATTTTTATCAAGGCAAAAATGTTACTTAACAAAACGTTTAAAAAAATTGTCTATTCAATGAAATTATAAAATTTTGACAATCAAATCTTATTTTAATTAGAGAGTAAACATTATTTTTAGTAAAGAGCTTAGAACCTTACAATGGTTGGATATAGGTCAAGTCGGATTGGATCAGACTGTAATATAAATAAAAAGAGCTCAAATGGGTCTGACCCTCTCAGGTTGCTACAACTTGACCCAAACCATATACTACCTCTGTTTAAGTGACTTTGCTCAATTTGATTTTTTGATACCATTCACAACTCACTCTTAATTGTACTTTATATTTAATTTATAAGTTAAAACATAGTCAAGTGAGATCTTGTTTGATTCGTCTCAACGTAAGAATTATTAATATCAACTTATTATAATTTTTAGTTATGCACCGTTAGAGATATTAAGACTTAAGCGTGCCCAAATGAAATGGGACAAAGTCATTGAAATGGAGGAATTATAATTTTATTCTTGTAAAGCATATCAAATTGAGTTAAATGACTTATAATTAATCAGTCCATCTTGTATGAGACTATCTCACCGTGAGATGAGTTCATACAAAAAAACCACTAGTAAATAAAATTTTTTTAAAAAAGAAATCTCAAGATGAGACAACCTTAATAGAGAATTAGTGATAATTTTGTTTTTCTTAATTATAATTTATAATTACATTAACTATTACAAATCCATGGTAATATATCATAAATCAAAGAAAAAAATAATCAGTAAGTCTCCTGAGAGACCGTCTTTTTGAGAGACGTCTCTCAGGCCCACTTCATTAGAGTTTAATTCTTACTCTTATTTTATATTTTCCTTTATAGGTCACCTAATTAGAGTTGGTCTCTCAAAACGACCGTTTCTCATAAGAATTTGTGAAAAATAATAGTATAAAAGGCCACATAGAAAACTATTTATCAAGTTTCAAGACTCATTAAAAATCCAACTCATTTAAAATCCAGCCAATTTAAAGTATATATAATAGTCGAATCCAAACTCCCCATAAGAACTCTCCCCATTACACAACTCTAATCCTCATCAAGTCTTACCTTCCTTAAGCACACTCTATAAAATAAAAAAATAAATACAAAATATTTAATAATTTACATAATTTTGCTCTTAATTAGGATTTTGGAATTGGTAGAATATTACTAGAGTACTAGTAACGATCTCCCCGAGTATGCCCCGAGTATGAAAAAGAATTGGGTCCCCAATAAAGCTAACCCAACCCCATCCTTCTTTTATTTATTACTCTTTACATTTGGCAATAACCAACCTGTCACTCTATCTCTTCTCTCTCTTCATCCTCCCGGCTCCCATTGAATCCGAATAACTCCCTCCTCTACCACACCTAATACCCAGACCCGGTATCCACACCCGGGATTCCTTTCTCTTCCTTCTACATAAAAATCTTCTTTCCATAAATAATGTTTCAGGTTCTATTATTCCATTTCCATCTTTAACTATCCTCCATTGTTAACTAACCCAAGTTTTTCTTCCAGAACCTTATTGGAATCCGAAAATGGTTTCGGTTGAAGATACCCACTCCAATTCTACCCGAATACATTCCATCTACTCCACTTTTCACTCACCATCTTCTTTATCTTCTTCATCTTCTACCAAGATATGGCGTGAAAGAGGCCGCTCTATGAGAACAATACGCTCTACTATCTTTTCTCCTTCGAGAGAATCTGATACGGAATCATCAATCCTTCCTCCTACTGGAACCAGTACTTTTGTTTCTGAAAATCTCACTGATTCCGTGATTGATATCCGTCTTGGTGAGCTCGCTTCTCGAACTGCTAAGTCTGTTAAATCATCTTTTGCTGAGGAAGATTTTGGCCTTCTTGATGATCTTTCTAGATCATTTAGCGATTATTCTGTTTGTAGCAGTGATATATCCGGTGAATTACAACGGCTAGCAGCGACGGCGCTTATTGGGCCGAGTACGGATGAGATGGATCTAGAACCCGAACCATGTGAAGGGTTTCTTCAAAGAGAAACTTTCTCGACTGAAATAATCGAGAGTATTTCGCCGGAAGATCTTCAACCAACTGTGAAACTATGTGTTGATAGCTTGAACTCTCCTTCGGCAGCGATTAAGCGTTCTGCAGCGGCAAAACTCCGATTACTTGCAAAGAATCGGGCTGATAATAGGGTTTTGATAGCAGAAACAGGTGCAGTTCCGGGTTTGGTGCCGCTCCTGAAATCAACTGATCCATGGACTCAAGAACATGCAGTAACAGCGTTGCTGAATTTATCTCTTCATCCAGATAATAAACGTCCGATTGCAGAAACTTCAGGAGCAATAAAATCCCTAATTTATGTGTTGAAAACAGGGACGGAAACTTCGAAGCAGAATGCGGCAGCAGCTTTGATGAGTTTAGCTATGGTGGATGAAGAGACGCGCTTAACCATCGGCGCTTCGGGTGCGATTCCTCCATTGGTGGCTCTTCTTCTAAATGGGAATGCGCGAGGAAAGAAGGACGCGCTGACGACATTGTATAAGCTGTGCTCAGCAAAGCTGAATAAAGAGCGTGCTGTGAAGGCGGGTGCTGTTGGGCCATTGGTGGAGTTGGTGGCGGATCAGGGCAGTGGCATGGCGGAGAAGGCGATGGTGGTGTTGAGCAGTTTGGCGGGGATAGAGCTTGGGAGGGCGGCGATAGTGGAGGAAGGCGGAATAGTGGCGTTGGTAGAGGCAGTGGAAGAGAGTTCGGCGAAAGGGAAGGAGTTTGCGGTGGTGACATTGCTGCAGTTGTGTGGGGAAAATGTAAGAAATAGAGGATTGCTGGTTGCTGAAGGTGGTATTCCTCCTCTTGTTGGTTTGTCTCAGACTGGTACTGCTAGAGCTAAGCATAAGGTGAGTTAGTTTTTCAATTTCTGGTCAATTAGTGTTCAATATTGAATGATTATGTGATTGTTTCTTATCACTAACCAAATTATAATGGAAACAACCTTTTTGTACCCTACAGAGGGTAAGGTTGCATGCATCGAACTTAAAACCCCGCCCTGGATGTAGTTAATTAATTACTTATTGCATTGGGGTGATTGTTTGATTAATTTTTTTTTTCTTTACTTGGTTGTTGAATTGTATATGTCATTTGAGTTGTGGAACTAGTAAGATTTAAGTGATTAGAAGAGAATTAGATGTGAACAATGGATAGTTTTGATTGAAGGCGTTTAGGATTATTCTTGTGCTTTGTATTAAGATTATTTGAATCAAATTATTGAATTGGGTATGCTTAGAGTAGAGTTAGAAGTATTCAAAATAGATCCGATGAGTTGATGTTCATCCGAGTTTATAACCAAATCCAAGTTGACCGGACTTAAAAATGGATTTACAATTATGGAAAGAACAATGTGGACATAAGACCCGGTTTTAAACTGACTGGAAACACCTCGAATGAATACCTGCTTTGATTTATTAAATACGTTGCGCTTCTTCACTTTGTTTTTGTTTTGATTGGACAATGAAGAATTGAATGAAAGGAAAGTAAAGAGAGGGAATTGAAGGGATATAATTTTCTTTATTTGGATAACAAATTTGGAAGGGAGAAATTAAAAAGGATGAGATTGGCTTCCTTAATTTTGTTAATGATTAAATCTGTCTCAAAGGGATAAGATATGAAAGGAAAATGATATTTTTCTTGCCTTGTTTTCCTCTAAACAAACATGAAAAGCTTCTCTTGTTTGATGAATTCTTATCCAAAACATAGTTTGCAAATAGAGTTCATCTGAAACAATTTAAACGGGTAAGGTCATGTATATTGGACATCTTTAGACTTTGTTTAGGCAGGAGCCGATTGGCATTGGAGTAATAGTACGTTGGTATGTTTGACTTTAGGAGTTAATCTTATTTAATCATTGCAAAAAAGAGATGGTTTTTCATTAGTGTTCTGGGATTTTAAATTTGACTAAAGTTAGAAAAGTTTGAGGTTTCAGCTTGAGTTTGAATTGAATTAGCTTCTATCTTAGTAACTAGCTCTTGTACCTTGAAAACTTTGGGCCATTGAGCTATACTTGACTGATGGAAATGGAGGCCCTTGTTGACTGTTAGGTGATGAAGATTGAAAATTGAGTTGGCTTTTATGCTGTACTTCATTCTCCTTTTGAAGAAGATTTTAGTTTTTCACATTTAGAAGCATACTCTCTTTGTCTAAAGAGCAAAACTCAGTTTTCCTTTTTAATGCGCACCATTGAATTTGCCTTATTTTTACACTATTTCTTTGATTTTCATTTCTACGATTTAACCTATCTTTTTATCTTGCCCATTCATTTTTTTCTTTTTCCATAAAAAATACGATTCCGTTTCTTTTATTTAGTAGCAAAAGTAAATTGTGTATTTTTTTGTAGATGAAATAAAAAGAACGTTAAATGCATGAATGAGCTCAAAAGAAAGTGGTAGGTTATTGTCCAAAAACAGAAATGACGCAAAGTTAGTTAGACGGATTAAAATAGCAAATTATGTTAAATGACTGAAATCGGATGGGTACTTCTTTTTCCAGTTTCCTCATTTTTCCTGATATTCTCCCCATTTGTAAGTTGGGGTTTTTTTTTGGGAAGGAGGGAATATTCATATGTTGTGAAAGAGATGAATTTCCTTTGAAGCTAGAGCTATTAGTGGGTCCATAAACCATTTTTTGAACACAGTTAAGTTTAGCTAATTGTGGGCTTCATTCTCCACTAATTGTAGTGGACTATATCATCAATACTGTAGTTTTTTCTGCGCAAAGAACTTGTGTTTAAGTAGTCACTTCCGCGTAAATTCCCCTTTTTTGAACTTGTATAAAGTTGTGAAATGAATTCATAGGAACCTTAACGGATACTCCCAAGTTTTGAAATGAAAAGAATTAACTACTTCTAATTCAAAGTCCTTCAGATTAAGGGTAGTTAAAATGTCATTAACATCAGTAAAGTTTTAGATTACCTAATCCTGTCAACAAATGTCACAAAGATTAGGTAACTTTTGAATTGGTTAAGCTTACTAATTCCTAATCATATTTGGTCAATTATGGCAGGCCGAAACACTTCTTGGAATCTTGAGGGAACCAAGGAAACAAGAGACAGCCTCATCGTCGAGCCCTTAACAGCGTATCGAACAGTGTTAACTCCGTGGTTGTGGTTGTTAGTTTCCGTAAAATTGTATATATAGTAAGGAGGAATGGTCTGTTTTGGTGGTGTCTAGTTTCTTGTACAGTGCGGTTTTGTCGACCGGAGAATCTGAAATCTTATCAGTAGGAGTTGCATTGAGATGTTGAAGCTAACTTAGATATTCTTTAATTTGCAAATAGGTTCGCTGTTCATCGTCTCCAAATATCTTATCTTGTTGTCGTCTTCCTCCCCTTTTTTCGTCTCCGCATATTTGGAGATGACACAAGCCTTTAGCATGTCTCGTTTTCGCCTCTGTGAAAGCTCGGGCTTGATCAGGTTCTGGCCCGTGAGGTTTTGTGTTGGTGGTCTGAAAATTTGTAACAGAAATATTAGTTGATGTGCCCAGAAAATGGAGTTGATGGAGACAAGAGGGTGCTTGTTATCCCATCTTTGCACATTGTGTTTTCTTTTTCTTTCTTATTTTTTGGGGCATTTGTGGAAGGCATACATGTGTAATGTTTGGATGTAAAATTATTAATCCAATTTTCTGTTAGGTGGTTGGTTGTTGTAATTCAAATTTATTGCAGGTATTATTGATTTTTCATTCACAAGTTTTTTACTATCCCATCTGAAAAAAGCAGAAAGAATATAAAATTACGGGTTAGTTTAGTGTTTGAAGGCGTTTTCTTTGATATTTATAATAGGGGTATGATTTTTACAATCTACTTGAAGGATTAAGTGCCTTCGTTTTAATACGTACGATTTCTCTAACCTGCTTCCGAATAAAAAAAATAAATATCATGATGTTTTTTTTAAGCCTTGTTTAAGCCATGTTGTTTTAGAATGCTTGGTATGCTGCCAACGGACAGAACATTAGTTGGATTGTAGCATTAGTAATTTTTATTTATTTATTTATTTATTTTTTGAGATATAGCATTAGTAATTTTGTACTTCTACAATAAGGAGATTAAAATAGAGTCAAATTCAACTCTTTAAAATAGAAGTGAAAAGAAACTTTTGAAAGACGATAAAAGAAGTAAAGAACAATTCGATTTTGCTTTAGTACTTTTATTTTTTTCAGTTTATCCTATTATCTCAAGAAAATAAATGATTATCATTGATTGATGAAGAAACCTAATAGGCTTTTATAATCATAATTCCCAATTCAGTATATAAGTCAAGATCCAAGAAGAAAATTAGTAGACATACTATACTCGTACGCCTCCAACGAGAGAGAAAAGAAGGAAATTACACCAATGAAAATAAGGGATGGGATTGAGTGCTTGTATTAAAATTGAATTGAACGAATTAAATTAACCTAAATATAAGCTTTTTAAAAAAATTATAGTTTAACTCAATGGCCGAAGTCTTTTTCTACCATCTTTATGATATATATTTTTAAAGAGTATTATGATTTAACTCAACTAATTAAATATATGTTTTTCACTAAGTTTACAATTTACAATCTAAATGCTAGAAATTCACATTGCTTACATTATAGGAGTATTTTTAAGATTTAATAACAAAAAGGTGAAAATTTTTTTCCAATTTCCTTTGAAACTAATGGTCCTTTATTTTTCACATTGAATATTTATTATTATTACCCCACATAGTAAAAATATGATTGCCGACAAGAAGCTCCACAACAATAAGAAATTGCCATAATTGGGAGGTTAAAGATTGAAATGAAAACATGTTGTATTTTGTATTATTGCAAAATACAGATGCCATTTGAATATTTCAAGGACAATTTGGGGCTTGAATGAGACCCATCTGCAATTTATTGTATTTTTGTTTATGGGGTTGGCCTAAAATTGACGAGTCTATCTATTTATTAGAATACGACATTTTACCCGCTATATATTTTTTTTGTCTCTTTGAGTTTATTTTTGAAACTAATAAAAGAATTTGTCATGATAAAAATATCACTTTTAGGGGCAATCTCAAAATCATAAATGAGTGATTCATTAATCGTCACCAATCAAAAATTTTATTACCTATACAGTATACTATAGCCTATAGGGGTGTTTGGATGTTGACTTTTATTTTGATTTCTTGGTTGAATTTTAGCTCTTACCTTGTTGGTTGGTCAAACAGTCAAAAAAATATTTGGTAAATGACTTTTAAACAAGTTGAAAAGCTAGCTTTTTAAGCCAAATAAAACATACTCAATTTAGCTTTTTTTTTTGTTGGCTTTTGTCCAATTGACCCACTTTTTTTTCTAATAAACCAACAACCAATACCTAAATATACCATATATCTATCTTCAAAAAAGAAAAAAATATACCATATATCTCCATAAACAACTGACTTTTTCAGATAGTTTAAAAGCCAACAAAAGAACAAATATTTTCGGATGAATAAACAAGACAACTAAAAAAGCAATAATCAATACCCTTTCAATTGCCAAACATCCTATACCTACATTATTGGGAGATTGAAGAGTACATTTTTGGAATAGATCACATACTGCAATAATCAACTCAATTCCAATATACATTCGGAAGGAGTAATCAAAGAGGGTTCAGTGACAAAGTTTAGTTTTTGTTATCATAGTTAGTTTTAAGGAAAAATTATACAAAACTACCTAATATATACCCTTTTTTTAAAAAAACTACCTTATGTAAAAAATTTTGCAAAAAACTACCTTATATAATGAAATTGTTTACAAAACACTACCTTACTAACAAATTCGTCAGTTGACCGGTAAAATAAACGTTTGACCATCACGTTTTAGGCACGTGCTTTCATTTAACCCATCCTTCCTTCTTTAAAATCAAATCTGAGTGCTTCATTTCATTCTTCTCCTTTCTTTCTTCACTGGAAATATTGGCACTGTACAATCTTGGTAGCTCGAGAATAGCTCGTTCTTTCATCAAAGACTTTTGTCTCAAACAAATGCCATGGTGTAGGCTTTAAGTTATGTCCAGCAACTGTTTTCGTTTGGTAAGCAAAGTCTTCAACCTGTCCAACGCAACCAAACGCTTCTACTCGTTAGACAACAGATATTGCTAAATCTAATTAGTGCATCAATAAAACACAAAATTAACTCATCAATTGAAAAGGAAATCAGACACAGTATGCGAAATTTACCATAAACCCTAAAAAACGAAGTACTTAAAGTATAGTTTAAGAAGATATACATACCTGACGAAATTAATGCTAACTTTGGGTAGGTATGAGCAACAGAGGGAGGTTTAATTGAGGAGGGAAGATTGTGATTTTCTGAGATGAAGTTTTGGGTAGGTATTTCAATCAATTCGACAGGTTGTTCTTTGATTGAAGAGGGAGGAAGATGGGTTAAATGAGATCACGTGACAGGGGCGTGCTAGGTAGGTGATGGTCAAACGTTTATTTTACCGGTCAACTGACGGATTTGTTAGTAAGGTAGTGTTTTGTAAACAATTTCATTATATAAGGTAGTTTTTTGCAAAATTTTTTACATAAGGTAGTTTTTTTTTAAAAAGGGTATATATTAGGTAGTTTTGTATAATTTTTCCTAGTTTTAATGACCTAATTCAACAAATATTTAAGTTTATGATTCAAATTTCAGAATATCTTTTAGCACATTCCCACGGAAGTATATGTTGTTTTAAAAGTGTAGATGCAGCATATGCTCTTTTTATACTTGACACTTAATATTCCATTTGAACCCGTAACCTCTTTGTCAAATTAGTTACTAATATCATGTCAATAAACTAATTTAACTAAAAGTTATAGCTCCATGATATGTTGTATATTATATATTATGTTCCCTTACATGACATTTGGGCTAGAAGCGTTGACACAACACCAGTCTCCATCATATTTAAAAATGATTCTACTTGCTAGGAGGAGTAGATGACATTGAAACCCACATATTAGATCTATGATATCTATATAATATATGTTATATACTCTATCAGCTTCAAGTTAGCAAAATTGTTTTAAAAGTGTGTTTTGATATTTGTATTGGGTGCCCACCACACATGTGGAGTATTTTTTTTCCTCCACTAATGGGCCAGTACCCGGGTGTATGACAATGATGAGTGGATCCATAAAATGGGTATTGGGCCAACTTGACCAACGCACTATAGAATATCCCCATCACATCTCAGTTTACCCCCATTCCAAAAGGTTAAAGTAAAGGCAAAAAAAGGTGTTTATATAATTATAGAATGGAAGACTTGAAGATAGAAAAGCCAACTTTCATGAGCTAACACAACACACAACACACAACACACAACACTCGTGAGCTGGTGGGTTTCATACTATTGTTGCGGCTCCACTTAATGCAACCCTTTTATATGCTTTTGTTTAGATTTCTTTAACCTTCTAGCTTCTTCACGAGCAACGCGCCAAATGGTTCGAGTGTGGTGTCAAATGAGTAAGACATGGGTATTGATACTAGGCTGTTGTCAAGATTCGACATGCTAAATTGCCCGAGTGTTGTGTCAAAGATTAAGGAAAACCAAAGGTACTAGTTTAAAATTATAATCCTAAAAGGCTAAAACATTGGTAGTTTGACCGATAGGTTTAGCAATTTGATAGGTATTAGGAAATGAGAAAAATAATATTTATGTCTATAGATTGTAGTGCTCGGGACATGATGAAAATCGGAATGGAATTGATGTTTTAATGGATGAAATAAGATGATTTTTGAAACTAATATATTGGTTTATGTTGTCAATTCTAATTATTCGAGATTAAGACTTTGGCATTATTTTTGTTAAGATTTCTCAATAAGTTTATGAATCTATCATGCATATTAGTGCACCTTGATGATCATAAACATATTATATGTATATAATAGGTAATACACGTATTCCTCTTCCTACTGAATTTTTTTTCTACTCACATAAAATTTTACTGAAGTAATAAAATAAAAATACAGCATAATTCATGAGTCATAAGAGTAATTTTATTAATAGTATTATCAATATACCTTTTTCAAAAAACAAATATATATTACATATAATCATATAAACTGAATTATGTTGATTGTTGAGTGATTGTACTTCTCATTGCTTTGCAACACTTAAATAACAAGATTCTTATATATTTTGAACCATATCTTAGCCCATAGAAGCAAACACACAATTGTAATTGTGCAACTAGGCACAAAAACAAAATACCCAATGAATATATAAGTTTCTTACATTTTTAGTACAATGTAGACCGAAAGAAGGGAAAAGGAAGAGCTAAAAAACACGGCATCGATAATCAAATTCAAGACCTTACCAGGAGAAAGTGATACACGCACCAACTAGAAAAATTGAATTACTTTATTAAATAATTTTCACACTTTTCCACTACAACCAAATTTCTAACTCCAAAACAAAAAATAGAAGGCCAAGTAAAGAAACTATGACTAAATCTTCGAAGTGACTAATTCATCAAGATTCAATGCTTTTGTTCTGATTTTTGACACCACCAAACAACTTAGGCTTATACCCTTTTTCAAGCATATGCTCCACTTCTTCAATGGGCAGTCCTTTAGTTTCAGGCACCAAAAAGTAGATGAAAATGAAGCCAATGACCGAGAAGCCGGCGAACAAGAGGAAGGTTCCTGCTGAGCCTAAGGCTTGGGTTAGGGTCAAGAATGTTTCACTTACAATGAGGTTTGATGACCAGTTAGCCACTGCAGCTATTCCCCCACCAATTCCTCTGTACCTTAAAGGGTATATTTCTGAGTTGACAATCCATGGTACTGTTCCCATTCCTGGGGAGTAAGATATAATGTATGCTCCTAATAGTATGACTGCCAAATACCCCAATTTGCTTGGACAACCTTCTGTAAAGTACACTCTTTGTTGTCCATTACATGCATCTTTTAAGTCATCTGTGTTCCTCAAACATGCTCCTGGATGCAACTGATACATAAAGTAGATGTATCAATTAAACAGATCGCATTTGATTATGTTAGCTTATAGATTAAGAATAAAATATAAATTAAGGATGAGTAGTGACAAAGAACAAATGGGATATCTAACTTGATTTGGAGGGAGTATAACATGTCTGAGGATTTCAGAAGTCAATGTAACAGAAGGTCAGGAGTTCATATTTCATTCACCCCTCATCATTTCAAGTGGAACATTTAGTGTCATGTATGAGTACGTCGTGTGTTGCATCCACACATTTAGCCCAACAGGTTATTAAGTGAGGGGACATGATAGAATATATAATATATCATGAGGCTACAACACGGCAATCAGCTTAAGCTTTTGGTTGAATTGGTTCTTAATACAAATATAATCATGAAACGAAGTACATTCATTTACGTTAATGTCATCAAGTGACTTTCACCCAGAGAAATTTTCGAGAAGACAGATGTACGTAACCTTATCTTTGTCAAAACAACGAGGGTATTTTGATTGACTCTTACTAAAAAATATCAATTGAGGCGCATATGTTAAAATAAAAAACTAAACATGCACAAAATAGATGAAGAAACATAAAGCAAGAGTATTACCCCATTTCCGGCTTTGTTTGCACAGAAAGCACAATGTGAGGCAGATTTCAAACAAGTCATACAGTTCCAAGAAGCAGGATTTTGAGCAGAGTTGAAAGCAGGACAAGTAGAATTCAGCCCAAAATGGGTAGATTCAGCATAACTTATTCTTGGAGCATGTTCTGCAGCTTGATAGAATACAATAGCCAACACTACCAAGCAAGTAATGATCCCAAACATGGACACAATCATAAGCCGTCTTCTGCCATGTCTATCGACAAACATCATGCTCACAATCGACCCAACTGCATTTAGTCCCGAGGTGATCAAAGACAGAGCTAATGCGGTGCTCTTTGAAGCAAACCCGGCTAACTGTACTATCGTTGGGCTGTAGTACATGATTGTATTGATACCCACAAATTGTTGAGCCACTTGAACTGTCACTCCGGCATATAGCCCTCTTCTAAATACTTGGTTTTCCCAAGCTTTCTTGACTTTGTTTAGCACACCACCTCCACCAAATGATTCTTCCTGTGCCCTTTCTGAGTCTATGGATGCCTTGAGTGCTTTCTTCTCGTCTTCCAATTCTTCTTCGGGATAGATTCTTGCCAAGATGGCCTCGGCTTGTGAGACTTTACCCTGCATCGGAGAAGTATTGCGTAAAGATCTTGGGGAGGACAAACTTTTAGGAGGTTTAGATGTATGCAAGCTTACGATTACTAGTTTCGACTGCACAAAGTTTCTTAATGACTGGCTTACAGTTTTGTGCATTGCAATTGCAAGTAATGTGAGTCTAGGATGATACAGTTAGATCATTGTTTGGGCATAATACCTTTCTGTAGAGCCATCTGGGAGATTCTGGTAGAGACAACATTAAGATAAATTGCAAAAATGCTGGAACTGCAGCCACCCCCAGCATCCATCTCCAAGTTCCTTTGACCTGAATAATCAATACATCAGGACTTTTTATACAAATTTTGGGCACACACGGAATTGTAATTGGTCCCAAATAAATATTGCACAACATTTACTGAATACAAATATTTGATTACATCATAAATTTTACAACAATATTTTTGGTGAGACACTTGTTCTGCACCTATACAATCTTCACTTATGTTTTTATATAAACTCATGTCTCATTTATCTCATACACCTCTCATTTTAAGGTGTACATCTCTTGCACACCTACTCTAGTAAGCCAAACAATCAATTTGTGCTAAAAACGTAGAGTTTGAGAAGTTTGTTACACACCTCTACATTTCTCTAGTGTATTCTTATATTTTTACTTCTTATCTAGATTTTTCTATTCGAGATTTTTTTAAGCTCAATCTAGCCTAGATCATTCTAGATTTTTCATATTACATTCTATCAATTATGGACTGAATAGTTTTTACAGATGTTTGATTATTTATATAAAATGGTGGAAATGAGAATGAGTTTTAATTTCAATTTTAAGTCATTCTCGTGCTAATGTAGTTGGAGCCTCCAAATGTGTGATTTTCTTCATGATTTTTATCACCAACTTATACCATCTTTTCAAGTGATAATGGATGACAGTGTTTTTTGTGTAGAAAAACAATGATTAAAATAGAACAAGCATGATCATAAGCCGTTTAAATAATTTAATACATCTTACCAACAATCAAACAGGCCGCTAAAAATAATATACTGCTAGGGGTGTAAGTAATTTGGTGAAAAACCGAACACCGAACCAAACCAAATCGAATAAGTAATTTGGTTCGACTATATTTTAAATTTGGCTTGGTTTGGACTGAATTTTAATTATAATTCGGTGTTCGGTTTGGACTCGGTTTAGGGTCCAACAAAACCAAAAAACCGAACAAACAGAAATGTTAAAGGCATGTTATATCTTCTATTTGAATTTTTGCCCTTATTTTTAAATTTTTGTTAAATGTTTTTTACTTGTTCAAATTAAAAATCCTAAAATTCATAATATTTATTTAGAAGCTTTAGAAAGAATAAGTTTGAAATGATACATGCAAATTTGACTTTCAGTGCAAAAGATACAAATCGGTGCAATTCGGTCTATTCGGTTCAATTTGAATTGGTATTTTAAAATTCGGTTCGGTTCAATTTGGATTATAAATATTATGATTTGGATTTGGACTGAAAATATCAAAACCGAATTTTATTCGGTTTGATTTGGATTTGTATCGAATCCAAACCAAAAACCAAACTTTCACCCCTATATACTGCTACAATAAGTAGATATCAATTTTAAATAGTAAAATGATTAGTTTGAATCCTTAAAGATCACTTTCTATTAGTTTACATCAATTGTAGTCAGCAAACATCACCAATGATAAACTAAAATATGAATAATATATCAGCAGAAGATATGCATTGTTGAGTAAAATAATACCAATGAAGTGTCCAATTAGGTGATATAAACAAACATCCTATTCAACATTTGGATTGGTTGTCAAAAAGATTCCTCAGTGCAAGAAACTTCCAATATCTGCTAACAAATGGATGGATGAGACTCCATGATATATAAGCTATTACGTCTTTCATATCAGACTTTTTTGGGTTATAAGTGTAAATATGACAATTTTTTTTATACATGATGCAAAATATTCCTCTGAATAATGAAAGTGAATGAAATTGGATTATGTAACTTTTTGTAATGTTGACTATACCACATGTCAAAGAACTAATTCAGCTCAAAATTTTAAGTTGATGGTTGAGGCCCCAAGATATGTTATATACTCCATAATTCCACTATACTCCCACTTAAGTGTGATTGATTTGAGGATCATATATACGCAACTTTGAAAAAAAAATGGTTTTTCTTGATCGACCCTTAAACCAAACATCATCGATAATTAATTCGCATAAATAAGTGCACAAATTTAACAAGTCAATTTACTATACTCCATCATATACAGAAACTAAAAAACCGTAAATCTTCAATCCTATCCAAAATGTGTGTACACATAATCATGGCCACGGGGCGGGTTATCCGGAACCGAACCGGTCCCGAACCGCTTGAAATCGGTCCCGGAACCGGAACGTTCGCGACAAGTTCCGAACCGCGAAACCGTGAACCCGCCGGAAAAAATCGTTTGAACCGGACCAAAGAACCGCGGGCCAGTTCACCCGGTCCGAATCGGTTCACCTGGACCAGAACCGGGAACCGGACCGGAATGGTTCACCCGGCCCAACGGTTCCTATCAAAAGTTATAGCCAAAAGAGTAGACATGTATCAAATTTCACCTTAATACTTTTGCATTAACAACACTTTTCTACTCTTTTGCTCTTTTACTCTTCATGGCTTGACAAAATTGATAGCTTGATAGGTTCTTTGAGCCTTGTAAACATGATTAGCACTAAAAACCCACAAAAATGACTCAAAGTACCATAATTCACCCATTTGGCTACAAATTGGACATGGAATACCGAAATGGAGTGAAACCACATAAAACAACCCTAAACCGCCTCTAAACATCGAAAAGGAGTGCAATAATGTAAATGATGAGTGCAAATAATTGCACTTATCATATGTCCACGCAACTAAGATTTTTTCATATGTTTATGAACCAAACGTTCACTTAGTAATAAGTGAATGTATTTTTGTTTTTTATCATCTTCTTAGACATTCCCATGATGATAGTAACGTTTTTTTAAAGTCGATTCTTGCAGATATGATGGATAAGTGGAAAGCGTATTTCACTGATTTTCCTTATATTTATGGAATTGCGACAATTTTAGATCCGTGTTTTAGGGCGGAAAACCTAAGTAAAATAATAGGATTTTACTACCAAGCATTAGATCGCCCGTCTAGTGATGTACATATTTATGTAGGAACTTGTAAAAAACTTTTAGCAGAACTTTATGATCATTATTCTAGTATATATAACCCGAGTCGCGATACGTCTAGGCGTGCTAGCGTCTCGGAACGTCCCATGTATTATAACCCCATAATAGCTAACATAATAAGTCAAGATGATACTTTTATAGGATCATCTTCTTCCTCCCCCTCCGCTTCATATTTAGAATTAGATAATTATCTTAAACATCACTTTGAAATCGACCAAAGTAGTTATAACATTTTACAATGGTGGAAAGAAAAATCATTAAATTCCCCATATTATCGAGAATTGCAAAGGATATCCTTGCAATTCCTACTTCTACTATTGCGTCGGAGTCTGCTTCTACTATTAAAATTCCTGCTTCTACGAAAAGAGATCTCGTCTTGCTCCACATACTATTCAAATATGTGTTTGCAAGAAAGATTGGGATCAAGCGGATGTCCGAACACAAGGACTCAAGACCAATGATGATCAAGACGACGATGATCCATGGATGATGATGGATATATCTGCATTATCGTCGGGAGGAGAGTCGGCGGAAGCATCTAACCAACCATATGACGATGACGAATAGGATTATGGATTACGGACCACGGTCAATCAACATCAACATTCAACAATTAAAAATAAAAGGTACGACAAAGAACTACGTGGGCTTTGATTCCTTCGGGATACGTAGGCAGCTTAGTATTTCTTCGGTATACTAGGTTCAAACCATTCTCTCCCCCTTTTTTTATTAATCATCTTTATCGTTTCTTATTAATTTATTTTTTTCCTTCTTTTTAGTAAACATTTTAATAACGATGACAAGCATTGAATTTCGATAATAATCAAGTAATCGACGAAGGTACGTCCGCATTATTATAGTATTTTTATATTAAAATTAAAGGAAAAATAAGAATGGAACCGATGGTCCGACCCACCCGACCCGGGTATTGGAACCGCCAAAACCGTCTCATGAACCGCCAAGGAACCGTTTGGAATCGTCCGGAACCGGAAATGTTCGGGTCAGGTTCCAGATGGAACCGGAACGGAACCGGCCCAACCCGGACCGTGGCCATCACTATGTACACATACTTTAAAATTAACTATAGTAAAACTTAGATTGAACACAAAAAGTCAAAAAGATTGATTACTTACTTGAGTGAAACCAAGATTGATGAGGTAAGACAAGAATTGGCCACCAGTAATTAGCAACCCATTAGTGCTAACAAGAGCACCTCTAATCCTGGTAGGGGAAGTCTCAGATATGTATAAAGGTGAAGTCATGGAAGCCATGCCAACACCCAAACCCACAAATATTCTTCCAAGAATGATCATCCATGGAGCTGGTGCTGATGCCATTATCAAAGCTCCAATGAAGAACAGAATATCTGCTATTATAATTGTTGGTTTTCTCCCTATTTTATCATTTAGCCATCCTCCTACTCCTGCACCAATAATTGCTCCTGCCACTGCCATTGACACTATTGTTTCCTACCAAACAATCATTTTAATTGTCTAAATACTCAAACTTTTTAATATCACATTCAATCAAATATGTTCACCTCTATGAAAATGAATATTTTGAAGTAAAAATAGCTAAAAAGTGGCAAAATTATGTATAGTGAGAAATTAATTAGTTATACGACTTATAATGTGTGCAGTAAAACTGGCAAATTTCATTATCATATACGTCTTTTTGTGTTTAACATCCTCATAGTTTTACATCAAAACATTCCATCACTTGCTTTATTCCATATGCTCGGCATATTATGAAATATTTAAGACCTTATTTTTTAAATCGGTCTAATGCAATCGCACATGTTACACCCGCATGAAACCTTTCCTTGTGATAAGATATATGGCATTCATAGTCACTAATATGAGTCGGTGATCAATTTGACAATGTAATTAGTATAAATTTGTTTGGGTAAAATCGACTGCTTTCCTCTAGTCCTCTTTGTGAAGGGAGTACGGGTATGCATTGTCCGTCAACTTTCCTCACTCAGACCCTCCTCTCGAGTGGGATATTGAGTTGATGATGATGATGAATTAGTATAAATTTATAACCCTAATTATGATCAAATTTTTTCTTAATTCTTAATGATTTAATATTTTAACTTTTTTTCAAAACAACACAGCAAATATATCTAAAACCTAAACCTCGAAAAAAATCAATTAGAAAGACCAATCTGCAATGACTAATACGCCAATAAACAACAAAAAACAACCACCGATAGAAACAGAGGATTTAGGTTATCTACATCCCGATAAACATAAATTATAATTTTATGCGGTGGATTAATCAATTTTTTTCTCCATTAACATATTTATTAACAGAAAATTATGAAAAAAATACCTGCAACCATGTTTTTCTTTGCACTTCTTTGAAATCTTCTTTGATATAAAGCAGAGCCCCAGAAATAACACCTACGTAATGAAATCAAAATCAAATCAAACACAAAAAAATTCGATAAACCTTTCCAAAATCAATTTCTTTTCAATAAAATCAAAAACAGATTGTACAAAAAGCCAGTGAAAATCAAACCCAGTTTTCAATAATCCTTAGTAAGGTAGTTCGTCCTCTAAATAAAACAAAACCCTATTCTCTAAAAGGGATATTACCCAATAAGTAACAAAAAAAATAAAGTTTTAATGGGTAAAAATAAAGACGAACCAGTGTCATAACCAAAGAGAAGGCCACCAATGCCAGCAGAAAAGGCAAGTCTCATAATATAAGGAGTTTTCCCGATTGTTCTGAAACATTCTGTGAATTCTGTTTTGTCTGCCTTCACAATTCCACCTTCAACCATGTTTGAAGATAAACAGAGAAAGAGGGATTTGTTTCGAATGAGAAAGTGGGAGTATTTATGTAAAAGTATGGCTTCATAAAAGTAGGAAGTTATTGTTGACTATTGAGTAAAATTATGAGTAAAATTATGACTATTAGATATAATATTTTTCGAGTTTTCTGGATTTATCTATTAACTTTTTGTAACTTTCATTTGATGATGATGTATGTTTTTTTACGCAAATTTGGATGTGTGATGTTTTCATCATGAAACAACGGGTTCATCGTCATCATCATACCCAGTATATCCCGCCCCGCCTATGGTAATTATGGTCAAGGTTTGGAGAGAGGGTGGCTGCAACTTACACCCATAAGTAGAGCATGGCCAAAGAATCCCTTCTCGAGGAAGAATAAGGTAAGGTTCTGAATCTGCCATTGATATGAGCAGCGAACTCCACAGGTCTACATCTTTTTACCCACAAGCGTTAACCTTATACCTAAGATAACTGCCTAGTCTCTTGAGAGATCGTCTCTTTGGGAGACATATCTTAAGCCTAGCCCATTAAAACATTAATGTCTACTTACCGTATTCTTAATGCCTACTTACATTATCCTTGATGCTACTTACGTATCCTTAATGTCTACTTTTAATATATTAAATATTTACTTACATCATTCTTAATGCATACTTATAATATTTTAAAAAATATATAATGAGCTGACCCAATTAGAAATGGTCCCTCAAAGAAATCGTCTCTCACAAGAGCTTGTGAATAATTACTGATATATGAGGTTTTTATGTTTTGAAATCGTCTAACTAATAAATAGTTTCTTACAAAAATAACTCATTTTTTATCTTTCAAAACCACTTACACAATGGATCCTTAGTTTTATTACGGGTAAAAGACCGGAAGAAGGAAATAACTGAATGAGAATTGAATTTAATATGCTAGTTTTTCTACATATATAAATAATTTTGGAGGAAATAAAAAAGAAGGGGGGGAAGGAAAATAATAGAAATGAAGGGGAAATAACTCTTGTTTGTATAAAAGAGAATGAAAGGGATATGAAGGAGATTGAAGTTATGCTTCAAATCTTTCCAACTTTGGAGAAATTGAAACTATTGCAAAAAGTATCCATCAGATCCTTCTAATTCTTGCCCTCTAAATCGTTTCCATTACATTTTGCTATTCAAATAAGAGATTTAAATTCCTCCATTTCCTTTTCCTTAATTTTCTTTTATCCACACACCCTAACGTTTACCGGACACAAAATTTGATCCTTTGGCATAAAAGATTGGAAATACAAGTGATCTTTACAATTTCAGAACGGTCTATGAGTTGCTCTTTTGTACTTTCTCTGTTTCATAATACTTGCTACATTTAACTTTTTTACGCAATCCAATGTACTATTTTGTTCATTTATATGTCGGATTATACACATTTAAAAATTATAAAAAGTTTATTTTATGAAAGTATGCGATTAGACGATTCAAACATGATCCCACTTGATTATAGTATTACTTACATATTATAGCCGCAATATATAAAATAAGCTTAAACGATGAATAGTGCCAAAAAACAAAATGTAGCAAGTATTTCGGAACGGAGGAAGTAATTGTCCCTTAGACCCTAGGTTGAAATATGTTGGAATGATTATGTTTAGATTGAAGGTGCTCATTGCTGCAATGATGTGATCTTTTATCTGATATGATAAGTAAAAAAATTTGTTGTATAGAGTTTTCACATTTTAATGCCTGATATAATAATTTCCAAAAAGTGCTTCTAACTGATTTTTTTCTAGGAAAAATTGTCGGTAATAATCCGAACTATTGACAAACCGCTGCGAATAATCCGAACTATTGATTATTTATGAATAATCCCACCTTTACAGTTTATTTGCTCGTGGCACCCCCAACTGAAAATTAACCTGTTGTAGCAGGTTTAATCTATCATTTGCAGGTCATCTTCTCCAAAGTTGTTTTTATAAACCCCATCTACTGATTTCAATGTCTTCTCCTCTCAAAAACCCATTTTTCTTCTTCCATTTGGTGGTCACTAGTCTTGGTGTTAATTATGAGCATCAATTGTACTATTTACTTACGGGCCAATTTGGACAAGAATAAAACTTTTCTCCGGGACGAGAACCCCTTTTACCAACCTGCAGTTTCGCGAAATACCCATGCTCACATCTCACGCCATTATTCCAATTTGAAACTCTACTAGGGCTTGCGGAATAATTGGAGTTCATTTACCCAGAAAAAGGAAGGTGAAGAAGGAAGAAGAACAAAATGGAAGAAATAGAAGAAGAACAATGGGTTTTTGAGAGGAGAAAACATTGAAATCAGTAGATGGGGTTTATAAAAATAACTTTGGAGAAGATGACCTGCAAATGATAGATAAAACCTACTACAACAGGTTAATTTTCAGTTGGGGGTACCACGAGCAAAAAAATAGAAAGGTGGAATTATTCATAAATAATCAATAGTTCGGATTATTCACTGCAGTTTGTCAATAGTTCGGATTATTTCTGACAATTTTCTTTTTTTCTATTATTACTAAATGCTTAGGGGACATCATAAAATGTGGCTCAAAAGCTTATAATTTCTTTATGTTGAGATGTATTTTTAGGTTTCTCATTTTCCATTTGCATTGTTGAGCTTTCTCTCTTGGTGATTTTCTTGTTGGCGGTAACAAAATGATGATGCGTTAACGGGAGCTAGTGATGCGGTTATTTAAATGACTAAATTTCAGTGTAAACCATAACATATCCCTTGATACGATCTAAAATGCAATTTTTTAACACCTTAACAACGCGAAAAATATTAATTTGTTTTTATTAAAAACCTTTACTGCTCGATCGATGTGATGCGACCTTATCTTTAGGGTTTTGGAAAGGATCCATCAGACCATAGTAAATGAACATGGTCAGCCCAATTGAGATGTTGTCACCATAAAAACTATTTCATTTAAGTATTTGTGAAAACGAAAATAGTCAAAATAAAAAGTAAGTATTTGTGAGGATCACGGGAGTAATTTAGAAAAAACGCTAATTTGTTATTCAGGTCGTCTCATACAAACAGGTTGAAAAAATGACTATTCCCTTCGTTCCTTAAAAGATTCTCATTTGTTATTTTGAATGTTTCATTTGTTGTTCTCATAAAGATATTTCAATTTATATCACGAATTTTGCACAAAATAACCTTGTTCTAATATTTTAATAATACAAGTGGTTGTGAGAGATGGTCTCTTTAAGTAGATATTGTAAGTAGGTATTAAGAATAATGTAAGTAGATATTTAAGATATTAAAAGTAGGCATTAAGGATACGGTAAGTATGCATTAAGGATAATGTAAATATACATTAACAATACGGTAAGTAGATATTAATTTTTAATGGGTTGGCTTGAAATATATTGCTCATTGAGACGGTCTTTCAAGAGACTAGCTGTTTTAATAATGTTGTTGTCCGTTTATATCTTCCACGAACTTCATTTTAACATTTTTATATTTTTTAATTCCCCACATGTTTCCCATTAATTTTATAAATGAATTTTTTTATTAGTTGTGATCCTTATATTTTTTCAATGTCTATGATCCTCACTTTTCCTCAATCACATATGATATTCAATAAAATAATATATTTATTATCTAAAATATTTTATTTTTTCCACTAAGTAATTAGGGAATATTCTTTAATTTTTAATGAAAAAATGCTGAGTCACTACGATATAAAGAAGTTTTGCCATGTAGGCGCGCTTGAACTAATTTGTAAGTAGTTAATAAAAACTCTAATTGATCTCAGTATCATACTCTTCGGCTCTCTCATATTTTCTGATTCTGCGAAATCCTTTTAAAACCCTAAATTTATAGAGTATAATTTTTCTTGATTTCTATCCCTAATCTAAAATTCACTCTTTATTATTACTTTTTTAGCCGTACTCGGATGAGATTCTTTAAAATCGATTAATTGTTCTCATACCAACTTCATCATCGTCAACAATTTGATTGCTGAACGGAATTCAGCAATTCAATGTCATCCGTTGGTACTAATTGGACCACACAGCAATTCTACCTTGATCGTTTTTCTTCGAAGCGGAAACTGGAGGCTTATGATTCATCAGTTAGTCGAATTCGTAAAAATTCCAGCAATTGCTGGGGAAAATCTGTTGTCGATGCTGATGTGTCACCGTTAATCAAAGACGGATTTCTTGCACGGTGTGATACGAGCCAATCAAACTGGGATCTGACGGGGTGGCAGTTGCAATTTTTTGTGAAGTTGATTTCTGGTGGTAAAACCCTAGTTTTACGCGGGAATTGGGATGATACCGTTGAACTTGTGCTCGAGAAGATTGAAGTGATTACGAGTATACCAAAGACGGAGCAAAGGTTAGTGTATAGAGGGAAGCATTTGGACTGGGATCATACATTGAGGCAGTGTCAAATTGAGAATGATGCGAGTCTGCAATTGGTGGGGAAAATGCGGAGCACCGGTCATCCTCAAGTTTGGCGGGTAATTACTGATATGGTTTCCAATGTTTATAGAATTTATAGGAAAGAATTAGCTTTCGTTGATAAACTTGTGGTTGATGATTTCTGTTTTTTGTTCAAGAAGCCGTATAAAAAGAGTAGGATTGATGATGGCATGGATGATAAGCATTGGAAAAAGATAAAAAAGAAGATTATAAACATTGGTAAGGTGGATTTCTGCAAGATTTTTATGGATGCTAATGCTGCTCACGGTATAATTATGCTTTATGTTTCTAATGAGACGTATAACAGGACATGTGGGAAAGAATGTATTGAGGGTTTCATAAATTTTATGAGAGACTTAAAAGGGTGTGAGAATGATAGTGATAGGGCTTATTGTGTTACTACGGTGTTGAAGTTTTGTAAAGTACTTAAGATGATGGTATCAGAAGAAGACTCCCTGTATTTATATTGCAGGAGCAAACTTGGGTCAATGTTAGAGGAAGTCGTAGTTGGTAGTGGGCAGGAGGGATCCTATGACCGCGCTGGTACTGAAGGGAAGATGAACAGGGTTGCTATTGGAGACATGTTTCCTTTCTTGTGGGATGTTGGGAAGAAATTGATCTGTTACTTGTCATTGAGCGTGGAACCAGGTTTCATCGCTGAGTCTTTAGATCAGGTTGTGTGCGATTTTTCTTCTTTTCTGCAGCCAGTGTTGAGGTTTACTGCAAGAAAACTTGCTGCTGCTTCCAATGCCCGAAACGGTAAGGGAACAGCCAGCCTCTTTTTACCTAATGAGATTCAGTATCTCTTTGATCTTTTGAAAGATTTACTGTATAATATTGATAAATGTCTTAACAAATTGGAGCTAGACTTGGTGGAGAGTAAAAAGAACGTTGAAGCTAATGAAAGCTTCACATCTAAGTATCTTGCTATCCTTAAGGAATTGTATGGCATTTCTGTGCTCTATCCAGGTTTCGAAGACCAATTTTTGAACACAATGAGACGGTATAAAAGATCAGTGTGTGAACTTGTTGTTCGATACGCTAAGCCTTTTGATGATAATAGTTGGCTTCTTAACCATAAAGATGTCCTGAATTATGCATCCAGGAGGCATTTAGCTATGTTGCTGTTCCCAGATGCGAGTGAAGATTATGAGGAATTACATGAGATGTTAATTGATAGGTCTAGTTTTCTGGCTGAATCATTTGAGTATATATCTCGTGCAGAACCGTCGTCGCTGCATTCTGGTCTCTTTGTGGAATTTAAAAACGAAGAAGCTACTGGTCCTGGTGTTTTGAGGGAGTGGTTTAGCTTAGTATGTTTAGCGATTTTTGATCCACAACGTGCCCTTTTTGTTGCTTGCCCTTTCGATCCTCGAAGGTTCTATCCTAATCGAGGCAAGTTGTTTGCATTCTCTTGTGCAATTTGCATGTGTTTTCCTAAGAAACTCATACATTTAATCATCCGTTTGACATGTAATGACTACCTCCAGCCATAGAAATTGAAATGGTTGTCTTTGGTGCCTTGCATCCTCATCACCAGGATGTAATATAGGATTTTACTAATGGACTTTTAGCTCTAGAAAACTGTTCATGGCTCAACTTTAATGATATTTATGGTGCTTAAAGTATTCTAAACTGTGTGAACATAGCTAAACTTGGTGCAGATTTATGATTTCACTGATTGAATATCCTTAATAGATTTTTTGAAGCAGGAAATGATTTTCTTTTCTGTAGGTTATGATTTGAAAATACATTTCTACTTACTAATTAAATTGCTTTTCGTTTAACTTGTAACCTTGTTGTAGATCATCTTTACGCCATGTTAATTCTAGCGTACAGAAAGGATATGATGGAAATACCGTGTAATTTATACAGCACTATTTATCTGTAGCAGTGTAACATAATTTGCCAGTTATTAGCTTTTTGAATTCGTGATTTGCTCAAAATGACCCTAGAATAACCCAAAACTGACCATAATTCGCTTTTCTGATTCGCAATTCGCGTAGTCATAGGCTTCACCATGTAACAAAGATAAGTGTTTTCTTTACTCTAAAAGAATGAAGCATCAAGCTTGTTTTCTTTATTCTAAATGCTTCAACTTGTGTATGGTTTGCTTATTCATGCTACATTCGATTCTTATGGTGAGAAAAGGAATATTTTCTGATGTTGTTGTATAATTATGTCAATGTGTTACATGCCTTTTCTTCATACCTTTTTACATTTGTGTTAAATTATGAATTTCTTTTGATTTTTCCTGAGCTTTGCTTCAATCAATTCTATTTTACAGCATCTTCGGTACATCCCCTTCATCTTCCGTACTTCCGATTTTCGGGTAGGGTGATTGCTTTGGCTTTGATGCATAAGATTCAAGTTGGTGTTTCTCTAGATCGTATCTTTTTCCTTCAGTTGGCTGGAAGACGTGTTACCATGGAGGATATACGGGATGCAGATCCATGCATTTATATTAGTTGCAAACAAATATTGGATATGGATGCTGAATTTGTGGATTCTGATGCATTGGCGCTGACATTCGCTACTGAAATTGTAGACCTAGGAACAAGGAAAGTTGTGGAACTTTGTCCTCAAGGAAAAGACATTGCCGTGAACAGCAAAAATAGGAAGGAATATGTCAACCTCATTGTTCAACATCACTTTGTCACATCTATTGCTGAACAAGTGTCCTGTTTTGCTCAAGGTTTTGCTGACATTCTTTGTGAACGCATACATGGAGAAATCTTTTTTGAATGCTTAGAACTGGAAGATCTTGATTCGATGTTGCGTGGTAGTGAAACTGAGATCTCTGTCAAAGATTGGAAGTCACATACCAACTATAATGGCTACAAAGAATCTGATCCTCAGATAGTTTGGTTTTGGGAGGTACGTTATGGCATTGATTATTAGTTATTACTCGGTCATATTAAACTACATGTTCAACAGTTCAAGGTCTCATTTCTTTTGGGAAGATACCCAGTAAAGTTGGGTTTATATTGGAATACTTCATAATTGGGATTTTTTTTTTGGAAACTTGCATTATTTGAGTTTATTCGTTTCATTTTTTCCCCTCAATCTGTTCTCATGCAAGTTGTTTTTGAATTTTGGAGATTGTGTTCTATACTTGCATCATGTTGTGGTCAGTGCTTAGTTGCTTTTTTTGTTGCATGATCTGATTGTTTGATGAATGAAAAATTTTCTTCAGCACTTCCAGAAGCAGTTGGACAGGTGTTGGCTTGTACATCAGTTTTGGACTTTGTGTACAAGTTCAGAAAAAGATCCTCCTGAATGAGATCAATATTGTAACCATGAAACTGGGAGATTGTTTTGACCCTATAATGGCATGAAAATAGCAAAGCAGCTTTCATTTGCACGTTTTTTTTTCCCTGAGATTTTTGCTGATCAATAGTTTTTGATACCTTTCTTAGATCTTTCTCAGAATCCTGAAGAGATGGACCAAAGTAGGATTTTTTTTCCCTCGTCATTTATGTCCTCCGTTTTACGTGAACAACTTGTTTGGATGGGTGGAAATGGAGAAAAGGAAGAAAAGAGAAATGGAGGGATGAAGTTTCCTTTATTTGGATTGCAAATTGGAAGGGGGGAGGGCAGGGTAGAGAATTAGAGGGGGTGAATTCCTTCGTATTTTGTGAAAAACTAACCCCTCAGCAACTGAAACATGTGAACCTCTCCTCATATCTGTTGCCATCCTAATTGATGATTTAAATAAGCTGTAAATCTGATCAAAAGCATTGGAATTACTATCTATATGTTGCAGGTGGTCGGAGAATTAAGTGCTGAACAAAAAAGGACGCTTCTTTCCTTTTGGACATCGTTGAAGTATCTTCCTATTGAAGGTTTTTGTGGTTTGGCATCTCGATTGTACATCTATAAAACCTTGGTCCCACAAGATCACTTGCCCTCATCCCATACATGCTTTTATCGTTTATGTATCCCGCCGTATCCATCGGAAGCTGTCATGCGAGAACGTCTCCTTGTGATCACTCGCGAACATGTTGGGTGCAGCTTTGGCACTTGGTGATTTGAGGGATTTTGGTGATATCATAACTGTGGGAGGGTGCTATATTTACATAAAGAGTAGCTAGGAGACTCTAGGTTTAGAGTTTGTACAATTGTAAAGATTTCTTACAGTAAAATTAGGTTACTAGTTTGTGCCGTATAAATGGCGATCTCGCCTTGGCAACATCCGGAACCAATTTTATGCATCATCTGCTAATGCTTATTTAAAGGGATATCTTACTATCTCAGTTGAGACATTGTTTGGAAACCTCATTCAGTTCCTTTTCAAGTTGATTCTTTTCCTACAATGAGCCGTCGACTATATTGCAATTTGCAATTATATCCCTTCGGCATATTTAGAGGTGTACATATGGATGTATGTGCGTGTTTCTTGTATAATGTTTAGGTCGGGTTGATTTTAGTTCTTAATGTGTACGTATGGTTATATTATGCGAGCTGAGTCATAGTCGGTTCAGTTAATCGGTCAAATTTGCACCGGATCAGTTGTTGAATCTTGTAATTCTCCTCCATGTGTACGACCACGATTGTATAAATTCAGCCCTTAATCCTGGACATACGAGATGGCTGTTCTTCATTTTGTGTCCATGTACTCGAGATGCTTCAGGATCACTCCCGTCATTTGCTCCCTGTTTCTTAGCTTTCTTATGATAGCAACTATTCTGAAAGTCTTAATTTCAAAAGATTGGATTTAGTTATCTAAACCTATATCATTTTCAATGGTCGTTTATACGCATTTTTCTTCTCACAAGATTAAGCTATTGATGCAGAAAAACATAGCAAGATTTCTCAGAAGAAAAACAAGATTTATTCTTTCAGAACCAAAGCCAGCACAGTATCAAACTCTTTAACATTTCTCCTCCCTGAACTCTAGCCAACATCCATAAGAATGGGCATATCATAAGCAAATAGCTTTGATATATATAAAATTTTCCCAAATCCCAAACCAAAGCCTTTCTATTTTTACCTTATAATAATTTAAATAATAAATACTAGCAAGTAAATATAATAATATAATAAAACAAAAGAACTGATCAATCCCAGAAATTATACTTGAAAGACACTTAAATTTACTCCTCAGACTTCTCGGGTGCCTCAGATTTGGTGTCCTCTGCAGCCACTTCAGGAGTTTCAGCTGGTGCTTCTTCGGTCACCTTAGCGGCTTCTTCAACTGGTGCTTTGGTGGTCTCCGTGGGGGCCGCTTCGCTAGCTTCTTCGACTGCAGGCTTCTCTTCTTCCGCTGCAGGGACGACCACCTCTTCCTTGGTCTCTACCGCGGGTTCTGCCTCTGCCTCAGCCTCAGACTCGATTACCTTTTCCGGCTCGGCTACTTCTACTGCTGGAGCCTTGGTTTCTGCTGGGGTGTCAGCAACTGCCTCAGTAGGAGGGGCTTCTGCAACAACTTCTACTGGTACTTCCTCAGAAACTGCAGCTGGGGCGGCCTCAGCTTCTACGGCTTCTGTGGCTACTGTCTCGGTCTTGATCACCTCAGTAGGTGCCTGAGTCTCGGGCAAGACGGTGCTTGGTGCAACCTGCAGTCAAGACACCTTAAAAGTTAAAATCTCTACCAAATGGCCTGTATGATCTAATGGATTGTGCTTAGCTTATACATAATTCATAGTATATCTGCAGTTTCTTCTAGGGCTAATACATAAAGTAAGATGTTAACACTTTTCACCCAAAATAAAACAAAAACAAAGATTTCAAAGAAATTAAATACCATAAAACTTATAAAATGAAATTCATATTATTGAGTTATCATATTTATGGGCTTATCACCCATTTATTCATTTGTATTGATCATGAAATCCGTTCATCGAATCAAATTATGATCTGACTGTACGGATCTTAAGTCTTTGATGTTGATCTTTCATATGAAAACCAAGTTATCCCATTTATTCATTTTGAATATATATATATATATATATATATATATATATATATATATATATATATATATATATATATATATATATATATATATATATATATATATAAAACTTGCAAATTGTTAATAAATTGAAGGACATCTCAAAAAAATAAAAATAAAATGAAGGATAAAATGAAATCATACAGATTCATAAAATGAAGGATAAAATGAAATCATACAGATTCAAGTCATTTCAAAACTGCTAAAAAAGCAAAGCTCATTAAGTAATTCTTTAAGGTGATCTATACAGATCAAACTGCTCATCCAAATGTACTAATTAATACGAGGGGTGAATTCAGAATACATATATAGGGTGAGTCAAACATTCATCTTTACATGTGTACATAATTAACTCGCTATATATTATTTTTTCATGAGTTATATATATGTATATTTGTACACTTCAATATTAAAAGGTTTTTAATTAAAACATCAGAGCCTATTAGTAGGCTCGAGGCAATATTCACCCTGACTAATACATTATATTAACTTATGACTATATATATATATAACTTGTGGACTATTTATAGAACAAAGGATCAAATCGAATTGTAAAACTTTGAATTCTTATTAAATTTTTAATTATCAAGTCGTTTCGAAATTGCTAAAAGCAAACCTCGTTAGGTTTTCATGCAAAAACTTCTTTAAGGTGATCTATACAGAACAAGTTGCATCATCCTAAAGTACTAATTAATACAAAGGGTGAATTCAGATTACATGTATAAGGGTGAATTTAATATTAATAAGATTCTTAATCAAAAGATCAGAGCCTACTAGTAGGCTCAAGCCTAGATTCTCTCCGACTTATACAATATGTAACTTATGACGAGATTACAAAATTAGGAATACAACTCTGTTAACATCTCAAGGAGGATATAAATAAAGAAAAGAGAAAATTGTTGAGATACACAAAAGTTATTGGAAATATACCTCAGTGGCCATTTTTAGGAAAGGAAAAGAGAGTTAGAATGGACAAAATAAAGTTGAAAATTGAGCAAAGAAGCTAAGAATTGGTAAGGAGTAATTTTGATGAGATGATGAAATACATGAGAGGCGGAGTATTTATAGGAGAATTAACAACAATTTGAATGAATTGATTATTAGAAATTAAGGAGAGGTAAGGCAAAGAGGTGGGGCCACTTATGCTTCAAAAAAGAATCTTAGGCAATTAGACACCTCAAATCACTGACATTTGCAAATGGGCTATTAGTTTGTCTACTTGTAAATATATTTTTTCCCTCCCTTTAAATTTGGAAAGTTAAAGGAGTCTTGAAGATCATATTATTTACTAAAGTAAAAAAATAGTACTCCCTATGTTGCTCTCTCGTACTTTCTCCGTTTTGAAATACTCGCTACATTTTTATTATATTCACTATTCATTGTTCAATTTTAATTTATATATTGCGGTTAATGTGTAAGTAATGAGAAATTACGGAGAGGTAAGGCAAAGGAGTTGGTTATTAATAATAAAAGAAAGGAAGCAAAATTAGTGGGGCGAACTAAAATGTAACATAATGCAAACTAAGATAGACAGAGAGAATAATACTACGTGTTAATAGATATTTTCTTTCAAAAAATATAGGGTTTTTAATAGATATAATCAGTGTTGTGTAAAAGTATGTAATATAGGAGTAGATTGTAAATAAAGTATTACTTTGAAATTTGCGATAACGCTACGTGTAAATAGATATATTTAATTAAGATGAAAGCGGGTCGAATTGGCACATACATGCAATCCAAGACTTCATGACTTAGATCAATACGATACGAGTCGGTCCAAAGCTTGGTCTATCTCTGCAATAGTTTTTATTTTTTGATGGCTTAGCACGACATAAAACAACATGAAGCTTTGCATGGCATGCACAACAGCACAACATGAGTCAGCATGTGGCACGACAACTACAAAATAGATGGCCTGGGCGGCTCGTCACCTTGAGTGTTTTTCATTTTGGTTAGGTATATATTATCCTCTATACATTGCTTCAAACTACTTAATTATTTGCTCCTATTTATAGATAATGAGACATTTTTTTATTGGGCCAATTTACTGAAAATATCTCATTTTTATTTTTGTCATTTTTTTTTACCCTTTTACCCTTGCTACAACAACACAACAACACATAAATAGCAATACCCTTTATGGAAAAATATAGTTTTTCACTCACTTTTAAGTGGTCCCCTACCCCTCATTGGTTTTGGTGCAAAACTCAAATGTCTCATTCTCTATGAATATTGGTTTTGGTGCAAAACTCAAATGTCTCATTCTCTATGAATACGAGGGAGTATTATTAGTTATTTCTATATATATTTCGAAATTTTGATTGTTTTAAAATCATGGTGTTTTTTTGACATGGGGTTGGGGAATGTATGGAGATTCTTTCGTTCTATATCAGGTGTTAACCTTACAATCTTTGCTCTTTTAAGAGTGTGTACGTTGGTCTTATTGTGATCAAATTTAGGCAATAAATGGTGAGGCACTACTGTTTTTGGATAGGTTAGAATATCTGTACAAGTCGATAATAAAAAGGGTATAAAATTTTTTTTTTACAGGTAGTGAGAATAAAATTCATATTACGAAGATGAAATAAAAATTCTTAAATATTAGGCAACACTACTCTCTTTTTATTTGACAACTATTGAGAGCAAATTTTTTAGGAGAATAAGATGGGAATAGAATTATTAATAATCGGAAACAACCTTTTTAATTATTATCACTAATTAGTGTATAATAATAAGAGTAAAAGTGTATATAAACTTCCTCTATTTCATATATTTGCTACTGAGTGTGATATATTATGTTGGAAAATGTCACAAGTATATGAAAAGAAGAAAATATGATCCTTATATAAATTTACCTTATCTCAGGTGACAGCCATTTAATAATATTAGAAAACTGAAATATTGTTGTTGAACTATAAATTATAAATAGTAGTACTATACTGTTTTATGCACATAATAATGTTGGACATAGAATCTTTCACATTTTCTGGACAAAATAAAATTACTGATCAAGGAGAAAAAAAAAACAGATACAGGTACACAAACCAAATCACAGTATTCCTTAACCTTATTAGGTTACTAAATGTCTAAATATTCTTCATTAAATCTATATGCCCTCTCTTGAGAGACCGTCTATAGTATAGACGTCTCTTAAGAGCCCAACCCATATCTCCCTTTTAACTTACAAAACCACCAATCAGTTTTTTTTTAATATATAAATTAGGTCAGCCCCAAAACTTAAAACGTTTATTGTATTGACAGTCTCAAGTAAGAATTTGTGTTAAATCTAATTAGAGGAATCTCAAATCAACGTATGATTTGTATGCATCAGAAATTCAGAATATATTCCAATGTAGTTAATTAGATGTTTTCGTTTCTTCAGTTCCTTTTATATTTGAGAACAATTAATATATTGGAGACCATCTTATATAAGAATTTGTGTTTTAAGTATCCTATTTGATCCTTGTGATTAGGGTTTAGTTTTTACCAGTGCAGGAAAGATTTTTTCCTATTGCCTATAGAGATTCTCGAGTATAAAGCTAAAATTGTGTACTCTATACAGTTCAAATTTTCTAATGATATGTTTAAAAACGATGATTTTATTTGAAAATCTTAAATATATTAGCTTCAATTTAATACTGTTTAAAATTAGGTGAAATTGAGAATTTGAAAATGATTTTTCCAACATTATAAATTTCATAATTAAAGCCTAAATAATTATGTTAATTTTGTCCAATTAATTTATGGTTGAAAGGTCATCATAAACGTATATAGCAATGCTCATTATAAATTTTATTATCTGTTTATCTGAAAAAGAATTTCAATTGAAAACAATCTTAGATATTCATTTACTAAGTTTAATTACTATTATAACTTATAAGTATTGTATCACTATTTATAAATAATAATTTTCAACTTTATTTAAAAATGTCCAAATAGTTTCCTAGTCGTCCTAAAGATCGCTTTAGAAAGACCTCTTTGGCCCTTGGCCCTTGCTATTCAGAAAGAAGCAAATTTTACGGGCTTACTTGTAAATCTGTCGGCCGCGCACTGCGTATGATGACCTAAACAATCAACAAATGGTATAATTAAACTTTAATAGAGAATTAAATTTTATCTTAATTAGAATGTGTATCACATCGGGGCAGGCCATGTAGTAAGAGCTATATGAGCGACGATTTAGAGTCCCGTTTTTTAAGGGTTCATATTTTTTAATACAACGTACTATATATAGTATGTTTTTTAATTGTTTATTAAAACATAATATTATTATTATTATTATTATTATTATTATTATTATTATTTGAAAGAGCGATACGCGTAAGTAATTGTACGATTCATGTTAATAAGTTTCTATTATTATTTTTGGTTTATTGGTTACCTAGTATTGTTTCATATATATTTTTTGTTTCAGAGAAATCATTGAATTTAGGTATTAAAATTTTGTTAATTTGTTGTTTTTCATTGTTTAATTGAGTTAAATAAGCATAGTAGTGTCTTGTAATTTAATCGGAAAAAATCAATATATTTCAATGGCATTTAAAAAATTGAAACATACACATTCGTATTTTAATTTTCGCTCAGACCACTAAAATGTCTGAGACGACTCTGTATCACATTTCTATGAAATCCTAGGTTCAACTTTCAGCGTTTCCTCCCCTAACTCTTCCCTTCCTTCTTCCCTTCCTTCGGTTCATCATGTACTTAAAAGAATTAATTAAAATATAGATTTAAGAATGTCAATTTACATTTACATAATTCATATTTTCTTTCTAATTTACCTAGAATGCTTAAGTATATTTTTCGTCTATTTTAAATTTACACCATATAATTCAAATATATAAAAGCTTTCTGCTTGCAACACTTGAACGACCAAGCTAGTAGGTAGGTGTACATTGATCTGTAAAGTGTTCATGCTCCAAAAAGAAAAGGACGGTGACTAGTGGGGCTATCCAAAAGTAACCTTCATATACAAAACCCTGTACAAAGCTATGATGATTAAAGCCACTAAGGAATCAACGATAGAGATTTTAGTCTTCAATAATTAATTATTTCGATTTAGTCCTTAATTAATCTATCCTAATTTCATTTACTCAGTAACCTATCTATTTTAGGGTCATACTCAATTCATAAACCACTTGAATCAATTAAGATCGGTTTAAAAATGAGGAAAATTAAATGTAATTTGCACAAAATGTATCATAGATATGCTAATATCTTATTAATCTGATTTATAATAGATTCGACCGTAATCAACCTAGCTATGATGTGATATTTATAGCATTACACAATGTGAATCAATAATATTGGATTCAACCATCAATCAATTGGTATTGGTCTAACATTATATATAGCGATTGCATCAAATCTCACTCAAGTCAAACTTTTCACCAGTCAAACCATTATTGTGAACCAATATGACTCAAAATAAAATAATTCAACACGTCATAATTCAACTCAAAATCCGACTAATTCATTGGACAAAACTCATTAAATTAATTAGGTTAATTGAACCTAAATAGCATGGTCAAGGAAATATTAGGAACATTCCATGTGTAAGTATACCTTTTAACCTAAGACAGCATATCCTGTAATGGCTATTGTAAATAATCAAAAGATATAATGTGCAATTTTAGTATGACCCTAAAATTTTGGTCCTTTTAACCTATCTATTTCAGGGTCATACTCGGTAACCATCTGTCAAGGAACCAACTCAACCAAAAGCTTACACTACAAAAAAAATGCAGTTTTGCGACTACGCATTTTAGTCGGCATTCGGTCGGTATACCGCTATACCGACTAAACGGCGACTAAACATGACTAGTCGGTCTAATGTTGTCGGTAAATGAGCTGGGTCGATAAAGTGAACCAATCAACCAAAAGCTACACTACAAAAAAAATGCAGTTTTGTGAATAGCATTAACCGCGACCACGACGATAGTCGTGCTTAGTCGCAATTACACTAAGTATTAGTAGCTATCTAGTCAGTGCAAACCAAAACCGATTTTGTTGATATTTATTTGTTTTTTAATAAATATTAATTTAATCATTTGCACGACTAAGCTCCGACTACGCCGTAGTAGGATATTAGTCGGCAAACTCAAACTTCGATTTGACCGATTTTGACCACAAATTAGCGCAAACTGATTTTACCGACTAATTCCACATTTTAGCGCCTAATTTTACCGACTAATTCCACTCATGTTTGGTAGGAATTTGGTGAAATTTCAAACTTTTATGTGACCGATTTTCACCACATTTTAGTGCGTAATTTACCGATCGATTAACGACTTACGTTGGTAGGAATTTAGTCGGTGAAGTCTATAGTCCGTTGACTGAAAATATTTTTACCGACTAGTCACCTACTAAACATACATCGGATGCTGTGGTATATTATAAATAATAAAAAATAAGCGGTCAAATGTGGTCAATAGTCGTTGACCACATTTGACCTGTTTTTATTATTTTATTATTAAAATAAATTAACGATCCAATTTAATAAAAAAACGCAAATAAATTATCGATCCAATTTAATAAATAAACGCAATAAAAGATAATAGTAAACGCATAAATAAAAATATTAAAAAAAGAAATTAATATATACAACTTATTGTTTTTACATATAAAACTAAAAAAATAAAAATAGTAAAAATACAAGGATGGGGGGGGAGGAGGAGGTTGCGACAAGCCCCTTTCGGCGAAAACCGTGCGCATAAAGCTAAGAAGGTGTTGTACCTCTTCGCTCAAGCGCCTATGCTCGGCAACTAGCCGGTCAAACTCCTCCCTCGGAATGTTCGATTGGAGGCTTTGCGTAATTTCGTGAATGGTACTGAAGCTCATCCAACCGCTCATTCGGAATTGCTCGGGAGGAGTGGGGTCGAGTCTCGCGCCACAACATCAGGTAATAGACCGCTGACATCCAACCCCAAACCACGACTTATTGGGCTTCTTCGTCGGCTCATCCGATTCGATATGTTTGGATGACGAAAATAGCGTCATTCATATCCTCTTCGACGCCTCGAGAGGAAGCTTCGACGCAGGCGTAGTACTACTCCTAAACAAAGCAAAAAATTATATAAGAAATTGGATTTTTGTATAAAAAGCAAAAATTATATAAAAACAACATACAATTAAACTTACATTTACATCCTTGGACTTTTGTTGATCCATCAAACGTCCTTTGTTTTCACTCTATGAGTGTGTAGAAACAACTCATAAGAGGACGCATGCTGGTTTTGCTCTTTTCCTGTGAAAACAAAGTTAATAGTTAAACAAAGTAATTAATTAATAATTAGAAAAAATTCAAATTCAACAAAACGAATATACCAATATGCGAATGTCCGACGGCGTTACCTGAGCCGGTATGGTGACTTCTCGACACCCAATTCATTGCCCCACGGCGTTCTTCTTCCTCGCTCGGCTGGTATGATGGGTTTTCCGGCCTTTACCCATTCATTCCAAGCCTCACTATCGCCCATTTGGGCTTATATTCATTGTCATCTTCATAGAGGCCACTCTGAAGATGCATAAGATCCTTGTACAGGAGCTTGGCCCTCTTCTCCCACTCCGATGCTGACCTTGGAAGTGATAGAGGGATCCCAATTCCATTGTTGCTGAAACGACAAAAACAATTAATATTTGTTTTACAAATAATTCTACTTAATGTTATTCATTATAATGTAGTAATTAGACTTACTTGAAATCCGCTAATAGAAATCGATAGCAGCCTAGATAGGAACCTCCAAGCATATCCTCTAGGATCTTGGTAGGCCTCAAACGCCCTACAATGGACGCTTGATATTTGGCGCCGTGTCGGTGGCAAACGGTCTGCTCGCTATTCCACGCAGGGTGGTGGTCGGAATACCGGCGGGAGGGTCATCCCGCGGCCTTGGCGGTCATCATCCGGCATTGATACGCATGGAACGGATGACACCGAGAGGATTGCAGCTCCATCGCAGCCTCTAAATCGACCGCACAAAATGCTCTTCTAATTCGCATTTGTGCAGCCAGGTCGAACGCATTGCCGAACCTAGCATCACATCGGGTGGTATGGTTGACCGCGGGTCTATACGCTGTCCTAAAGTATTTCTCATCCTAGGCATCTAATTAACAAGGATTTTTCTAAAAAAAAATATAAACATTTCGAAAAAAACATATATATTCGAAAAACGCAAAAAAAAAACAAAACCCTAAAATATAACATTAACATTTCAAAAAACTCTAAAAAAATAAACAAAACCCTAAAAATATAAACATTTCAAAAACATATATATTCAAAAAACTCTAAAAAAAAAAAACAAAACCCTAAAAATAAACATTAACATTTCAAAAAACTCGAAAAAATATATTTCAAAATAAAGATATATATTTCAAATTTCAATTTAAAAACGAACCCAAAAACAACATAAACCCTAAATACAAAAAACATAATAAACATTAATATAAAAACAAGATTATCAAACCCTAAAAATCACATAAACAACATATGAACATTAATATATAAAAAAACGAAATAAACCCTAAAAACATTATAAACATTCGAATGAATAAACATGTAAAAACAAGATTATTATTATAAACATGTAAAAAAAAAACCCTAAAAATCACATAAACATATGAACATCATATGAACATCATGTTTTTGAAAAAAAAAAACATATGAACATATGAACATCAAACCCTAAAAATCACATAAACAACATATGAACATCAATCAACATATGAACATCATGTTTTTGAAAAAAAAAAAAACCTAAAAAAAAAACTAACCTTTAATCCTTGAAAAACTTGGAAAGTAGTCGGAATCAAAATAATGGTAGTCGGAAATTGAAATGGTAGAGTAGGAAGAATGGTAGGAATAGTAGGAAGAATGGTAGCTAAAGAGAGAAAAGAACGAGAAAGAACTAAAGGAGAGAAAAGAAATGAACGGGATTTTGGTGAAGTGTGGGTATATATATAAATACATCACCGACTAAGCTGCGACTACAACGTAGTCGATGGCCGCCTGGTGAACTTTTACCGCTTAGCCTAATGCCTTAACTGCCTCAGTAATTCCGTTAAAAATTCAAAAAAAAGACTTTTCCAGTCACCGATCTGCCCTGCGACTACATCCGTAGTCGGTGCTTAGTCGGTGAGATATTTTCAACCACCTACTAATTACTTCAGAACTTTTCGTAAAGCTTGGGAAATTGAAATAACTTTACATCACCGACTAACCCGCTATCAGATAGCTCGGAGTTAGTGTGCATTTTTTCAACGCCATAATAACTTCTTGCGAACTTTTCGATTGGGGAAGGTGAAACAACTTTTCAGCAGACGACTAATGTGCGACTCACTGAGTCGGTGCTTTGTCTGATGGTAAAAAGCGTTTTTACCTTCCCAATGCCTTTTAACTTTTCAGATTTCGTTTTTTTTATTAATTATTTATTATTATTAATTATTTATTATTATTATTATTATTATTATTATTATATTATTATAATTAATAAAATCTTAAATACTATATTTAAATATATAAAACTATTTTTTTTTATTTTGAAAAATAAATATATAAAACTTACTTCTTCAAAAAAAAAAATATATAAAACTTACAACCGAATTTAAAAATAATAAGAAATAAACATATTATTATTAAATACGTAATACTAGGTTACATAATCGTCATCGACCTCATCGTCGTCAGATAATACAAGATCTTCGCCGTTTGTCTTCATTTTCCCTGTCATCATGATCCGTTTCGTCTAAGTGTAAAAGTTCTCCAGCCGGATCACGCAACGGTGCGACTTGTAGGTCAGAAACATCTTCATTTGCCACAAAATCGGTTGATCTCTCTTCCAGTTGGAAAGCAGTCTCCTCAAATTGCTTTGATCTGACTTTGCAAACAGCTCGCCAGTCTTTCATGTTTTGCCTTAAACTGGGATAAGATAAGTAATAAACTTGGGAAGCTTGAGAGGCTAGGACAAACGGATCGTACTTTCTATAAAATCGACCAATATGAACGTTCACCATTATTGTAACGCTGGATGGATTCTCGCATTACCCTGGTCGTATCCGTGGTAGTCCGATCAAACCATTGACATTTGAACAAAGCTACCCTTTTATTTGAAGTGCTCGATACTCGAGGTCAACAATATCCTCTAACTTTCCGTAAAGTCCTGTTCATCCGATCGTATCATCGATTTGACGCACACCCGCCGTTCTCGAAGATTTCTTTTTGAATGAGAGATAGTGTGAAATCTATAACCATTCACGTAACAAACATCATAGCGACGCGTGCCTTCGCGAAAGGTCCCTCGCCAGTCCTTTAGAATATCCGCATTATCCACACCGTCTGAAACCCGCCCCGGATCGCATACAAGAACAATAATTCAACGTGAAATACGTAATACTAATTTTCACAACAAATTAAAGACATTTAACGGTACTTACAATCTGCTTAAACCATAGTGCAAACCGGTCTTCACCACATTGTCAACTTGCTCAAGTTTAGATTAGGCTCGTACTTTGTGATTAAGTGTACGAATTGATCATAAAATTGATTCACCTCCGGACAATTTCGCAGAACATAAGTGTGAGCAATTTTGAGATCTGCTTCATCCATCATAAAAGCCTTACCCCGAACATAAAATTTGATGGTGTAAATATGGACAAAACACCGGCCCGACAGTAAAGAATCCATCATCGCTTCTAGGTAGATCTCTAACTCGTGATCAACATCCGCCCAAAGTAATGCGATACAAAGTATGATGCTTCTTCATTAAGATATGCGTTGCAGATCGACGCTTCAACATGTGCTTTGTTTTTGACATTAAGTTTTAAATGTCAAGATACTGTAATTTAAACCAAAGAGTAATTATTAAGACATGTAAAAAGTTATCAGAAAAGTAAATAGTACTAATATTTTAGACGTGTAATTAGTAATTACCTCTCAAAGGGATACATCCACCTATATTGTACCGGCCAGAATCCTCTAGTTGTGGATGAACGGCGATGTTCCATGACGCCAAAGAATGTTGGAGGAAATATAGTCTCTAACTTACGAGCACAACCGCAATTTCCTCGTCCAACCTCCACATATCTCGGCGTAAATGCTCGGAGAAGTAAGACTTCTAAAATACAGACTAATTTCAGTAAGAGCTTCCCATACTTTTTCTGGCAGCAACTCCCGAAACGCAACAGGAATCATTCGTTGCATGAACACATGACAATCATGACTCTTCATCCCGAATACCTGATGTTTAGCCATGTCGATGTTCCTGGCTAAATTAGAGACATACCCATCAGGAAATCTCAGAGTTTTAAGCCACTCCAGAATGACAGCCATTTGCTCTGCTTAGTGTGTATGATGCCTCGGGGATGGTAGAACCAACGGATGCAATTCGACGGATCCCGAAGCTCGCTAAATCTTGACGGCTCTGAGATGATCCTTTGTTTTTCCGGTGCACACACATTATTGTGTTGAAAATGTTATCAAAGAAGTTCTTCTCAATGTGCATCACGTCAAGGTTGTGACGGATCATATTTGTGCTCCAGTACGGCAAATCCCAAAAGATACATCTCTTCTTCCATCCAACACAATGTCTACTTACATCCGCGTTGTACTCTGCTGCATCGTCTTCAAACACCCTTAAAACCCAAACGATCCAACTCCTCCAAAGCTCATTTCCGGACGTGATTTCGGGCCTTACGCCTTCTCAACAACTCCATGCTAAAAGCACCCGGTTTCTACAAATCGTGTGCACTATCTAAAATCTCCTATGTGAGTCAAACCAACCGACTTTTCTCGTGGTCTTAAATAAAAGGCTTTGGAGTCATCCATGCAGACGACAAGCGCGAAGCGATGTACTCCACCCCAACATCATCGAATAAGCGGGAAGTCGTTGATTGTCCACATCAAAGCGCACGAAGTATAAAGTTCGCTCTTCGATACGCTCGACGCCGATCCCATCTTCCCACAACAATGTAACTCAGTATCAATGGTCGGAGGTACAAATCAATCTTATGTTTTGGATTGTTAGGCCAGGGACGATCACCGTAAGAACATGTACGCTTTTCATACACATGAAGGGCGAAGATTGTATGGAGTTAGTATTACGGCCGCATGAATATTGTTGACGAAGCCAAATGGGTTGAAACCATCCGACACAACCCCATTCTCACATTTCTTGTCTCCGTGCAAAATCCGGATGTGTCGCTTGAAATTCAACCAGGCCTCACCGTCCGAGGGTGACACATCTCTCCATCTTCAGACGATGTCGCGATGCCACCTCATGGTCGGCAGCATCGCAGACGATACAACGCCTGAGTTTCCTAGGACCAATGGGAAAGTAGTGGAACGCTTCTTGGGTTATTATCCGATTTCCATCCGAAACACCACACTCACCACATTGGGTCATACTCTGGGGGCCCCAATAAATCATACACCCATTAACACAAATACATCTTCTCTACGCGAATCCAAGAGCCGAAATTTGCTTCTTCGTGTGAAAAACTCTTTGTCATCCGATTATCTTTCTAGAACAACTCAATAATGAATTGACATAATTCATCATAAAGTCTTCGAATACGAAAGTCCGTCTTCGGCTAGACATCCTTCCTATGACCACATCGAGTATGCGTTTCACGCCGGATAGCTGGTAAGTGGTGCGCCTTAGATTTCAAAGAACTGCGGATATAGGGTCTGGATCTTCATCGTATGTACGGGAGTATGGTACATTAGCTATCATCATCAGATGCGGTAGAAAATGATGATGTGTATCCGGAAAAACACTCGCCGATCGCATACACCATTTGTGCATACTGGATTAACGCGTGTTCTCAGAATTCGGTACAAATTGGTGCACCGCCGTAACATTTGTGCGGTACCAATCGTAGTAGTTTTCAACAAACCCCTTCTTTAACGATGATCTCTTACGACATCTACACCCCATACTCTACGATTCATGCACTTTTACACGGACACCTAATTTCAATTGATTTTTTTCTTTGCAAATTGTATAAATTCTTCGACCCTTCTAAATATCCGATATTAAAAATCCTTTAGAACTCGTTGGTACATCCAACTTCTTTCGAATAAGTCCATTGCTCGTAAGTGAAAAAATATATTGTCTGCGAATGTAAAGAGAAAGTAAGGAAGTAAAATGTAAGAAAGATTTACGTAAGATAGATTTACGTAAAATAAATTTACGTAAACGCTATTTATAGAACAGGTGGAATTTTCCGACGGACGGGCATGCACCATAGTCGGTATAGTGTCGGTCCATGAAAAGATGCGCACTTAAAAGTTTTGAATTTTGACATCACGATCGACGGCGATCGCGACTCATAGTCGCAAGTTAGTCGCTATACACACGGATACTGAGGTAATAAGTGGTTTTGACCAACAATACCTGCCATTTGACCATAGTCACCGACTACCCAGCGACTAAAGGTGTAGTCGGGGTGTAGTCGGTACTTAAAAAAATTAAAATGAGCTTTTTTTCCGGCCATTTTGTTTAAAAAATTATTAGTACTAAGTTGAAATTGTGTTTTTCCTTACTAAGTTCGTCGTATGTACTATAAAAATTAATAACGTTAAAAGTATGTTTCTCAAAAAAATAGAAAATAAGCATCGTATCTTTACTTATGATGATTCTACTAAGAAATTTTTCATTGCAATCGTATGTACTATATGGGAGCCATCCGTTGATGAACTAGAGGTAGTAGAATAGGCAGTAAGTACCACTATCGGGCAAACAACGCTTCAAATCAAAAATTATTCTTTTCGTAGCAAAATATAAGTAAAATAATACGTTGCTCATTTTCTACAATTTTGAAAACATATTTTAAGCGTTCTAACACATTTTATAGTAAACATACGGACAATAAGTAAGAACAACATATATTTCAATTGAGTCTTGATAATTATTACAACAAAGCGACCGAAAAAAGCTCATTATAATTTTTAGGAAAAATAGCTATGTTAATCAACATAACCTATTACTTCTTGACACGCATACCTATTGATACACCAAGTTTTTTGGGCATTTCTAGAAGCTAAAAGCGATGCCTGCGGTCTAACTTGACTTGTTCACAAAGTGCGGGTTTGAGTTTCTTGGTTTCTAGTGTTTGCTTCGGGCTATCATCACTAGAACAATTGTTACAATCTCGATAGTTCTAGAGATAATAGCCTGAAGCAAACACTTGAAACCAAGATAACTTTAAAGAAGCTTTTTCGCCATTTTGAGTTATAATGTGGTTGATACCTTTAATATCAAATATTGCCATTTTTGAACGATGGACCGAGCAGTTAGATTTATGTTTCAGCAACTTGTCCGTTTTAGTGTACCCACACTTAAGTGATGAAACTTCGAGTGTGGAGTGCAGTAAGAACGGCAAGTGAAAAACATGACAAAGTTAAAACCTCTCAAGATCAATATTAAATTTTGCCATATTTTTATTATGATTGAACCATTTTATTAATGTTTTCAACTTATCACACTCCACCTCCACCCTACTTAATCTAATTCTCACTCAAGTAGGAGTGAGAGGAGAGTATGACAAAAAAACATATAGTCATATAGATTATAGAGAAAGCGAAAGGGCAATTGGAAAATGGCGTGAAGGGGTATTTATAGACAAAATCGGGAACCCTCCGACTACTTACGACCAAAGCTTGGTGGAATCGATGGGGAAAAGTTTTTTATGGACATTGTTTTGATTTTTTTTTTTTTTGAAATTTCCGACCAACTACCGACCAACTCGCTGGTCGTTAATCTAGCGACTATAGGTTTGGTCGCAAATTAGTCTGTGGTTTGCTACCATATCACATTTGGTCGGTATTTAGTCGGTAGTACCGACCACATGCTTTTGGTCGGTATTTTAGTCGGAAATTGCGACTAAAGTACCGCAGTCGGTATTTCTGAGTCGCAATTTTGCAAAATTTTTGTAGTGTTAAGTTGATAATTGAGGTCCCAAAATATATTATATATACTCTAACAGACTTTATATATTGTTGTGCCATACTGGATCATGCATGTCTCCATTTAAAAGATATAATGTCCCTACAAAATTTTAATAATTTAGGTTTTGATGAGTTATGGAACTATGATGTTTGTCTTTGGGACCCCTTTTAAATCAGGGACAGCTAGAGATCAACTGTTGCCATGTAGATCCATAACTTTCCAAACATAATTAAATGATGTTTGGTACTCTTTGAGCAATATTCAAATATCACTCCTTCATTAGAACTTTGAAAGTGTGCATTTTTCTTTTTGGATTACCGGATAGATTGAGGAGACCGGAAAACCGGAACAAAATCGATTTTGAAATTTTATTTGAAAAATTGATCAGTGTTTACTCTAATTAATACAAGACTCGATTATCAAAAATGTACAATTTTAGTACTCTAAAAAGGTAAATCATACCTTGTACCCTTTAGGAGGGAGTAAAGATGGATCTGCGTAGTCAGAACCCCCAGCTGATACCTGTGTCCAGAAAGGATCAAACCCCAAACCTCCTGCTTTACATGCATATGTACTTTTGGTTATTAGATACTCTATACATTTTAATCAACAAGTAATATGAATACTAAGTAGGCCACAAAGTCAGAGTAAGTTTTAAAAAGAGATGGATATTTATGGTGATCTGTTTCGTTGTTGGTTATAAATAATGAGGATAATTATGAAAAAAATTTGCAATTTTATTAGAAAAATCTCTTGACAAGTTTAATTAATTAATTGTCATGATTGTTCTTCTTAATTCAATCATCTCATTTTTTCTACAAAGTTCATTTCAACGTGTTATTATTTGAAAATGTGATATTATATGATAATAAAAAATATATACTTTTTTATATATTTTTTTAATTTTTTATTATGCGTGTTTTGAGATATTGAGGTTTAAAATTTACTTTGAAAACTGTGCAAAAAGTAAATGAGAAAAACAAAAAAGAGTACAAATTAGTTTTAGTGACTATTAAAAATAAAAAAATGAAAGCAAGAAGCTAGGAAGTATATTAAAAAGTTGACAAGTCCGATAGTTTTAATGATAAAATAATGTAACTATTGTAACTGTAACACCTTTGTTAAATTAGAATTTAGAAGCATATTCAAACATACTTTGTTTTGAATAATTAAGTTAAGGAGTAACTCGCAAGGTCCGAGGAATAGTGAAATTTGTCCACCAAAGTGGGAATATGATTATTATTACCAATCACTTAAATTCCCTCTTTTCTAATTTTTTTTTTAATTTTATGGCTTTATTTAAACACATGATACGTGGCATTGTTCTTAAATCAAATACTCCCCTGTTCATCCTACATTCTATCCTTAATATATCCAATCATGTATAAGGAAAAATCGTAAAAAGTTAATATTCGTAATATTACATTAAGACGAATCAAATAAGATCTCACATGACTATGTTTTAACTTGTAAATTAATAATAAAATACAATCTAAGAGTGATAGACAAATAGTGTCCCAAAAGTAAATGAGACACCTAAGTTGAATAGGAGGGAGTAACATTTTGCTCTTTTAGGATAGATCATAAATGAAAATTAAATTCATAATTTATAATATTATTTTTCGATTCAACCAAGTGACTAAACTGATGGTAATTCAACCAATACTGAAATTAATGATTTCACATACTCAAACTACGTTAAAATATTTTTTTCCACTTAACTTTAATATTTGCAAATTCAGAACGAATAATAGAATAAAAATGTATGCAAATTTAATGCAATAAATATAAGTTATAATAATCCCTAATGAAGTAATGATCATGGGCATGCTTGTCTCAGATTTTTATTCAGATCCCGGTTGCATGTTTCAATTATTATGTCCTAATAATTTACAGATATGAAGTATATATGTACTAATTAGTTCATGTAATAGTATATACTAGCCCTAGTATGAAATATGAATTACCCATTAATACTGTTCGTTATTTTTTGTTTTATTAAAAAGAGAAAAAGATTTAGTGATTTACAATGTGAATAAGAGTTTGTCCCATATATAAACATTAGAATTTTGAAAAATTTAAATAGAATAAGAGTTTATCATCTAGAGATAAAAAAACTATTTATAAATTAAACTGAAATAAATAAGACTAAAATAACCTTTAAAGTGAGAATCAGATCTTATATTATCATGGTTGGAGTAAATATCATCTTTTTTCAGACAAAATTCTATAATAGAATCTCAAATTATCTCTCTCCTTTTCTCAACCTACTTTATAATTCAAAAATAAGAAACAACCTTTAAAAAAATACACAATAAATACATGTCTATGTTACTTAAAAGCATTTTTTCAAAAAAAAAATGTAACTTAAAAACATAAAAGTATACTACAACATGTTAATATCAACTATCAAGGCATTGTTGTCCCTCCCAAAACATTAAGAGATGACTACTACAATATAAATACTTGTTCCGTGTAAAATTGTTCTAAGATTTTGTCTTTAATTTTTTGGTTGGTACTTGGTTGGATTAATAGAGTCAAGCTGCCAAATCGTTTGATAATAAGAAAAAATTGACATTAATAATTCAATTTTTTACTTATCTGCTGTGAATAATTCAATTTTTTGATTATTTTCTAATAATCCAACGTTTACCATTAGTTCGCCGTGAATAATCCAACATTTATTTTAGTTTGCTAGCAACATACTCTATTATAACCCATTATTATTAATACCGTATGTTGTGGGCAAATTTATCACAAAAGTTGGATTATTAGAAAATAATCAAAAGATAGGATTATTCATAGCGAATGAGTGAAATGTTGAATTATTAAAGTTAATTTTTTCTTGGTAATATCATTATCCACAATTTATTATACTCCTGAGATGTAGATTTCATAGGAGTTGTTTTGATAAAAAATTAATTATAACAATGACTTTTTAACCAGTTGAAAACTAACACCAAAAGAAAAAGGTAACCTTTTTGGCTTTTTCACTCGTTTTTGCCATATCAGTCTACTTTTCTTTTAATAAACAACCAAAAAAATAACAACCAATATATAATTTAATAATAAATTAGCTTAAAAACTAATAAAAATCCAACAATATTAGCATTGTTATGACGATGATACACAGTTGTAAGGTTTAACTAGGGCTATTTTCATAAGAAATCGTTAAGTAAAACTCTAACTAATATTCACTCCAAAATCAACCACGACAATAAAATCAATGTAATTTATATAATGATCAATTTTAAAAACAATTGTTTTCGTTTAAATTTTTTAAAATTAATAAGAAGATTCGAGAATTTGTTTGATGTCAAATTTATTCAACAATATTCAATCAAATGAAAATTTTTGAACCCGAACGCGAAAATAATCCAAATCACTACAACTTATGCTAACACAATCATATGCTAACACAACCAAGAACATAAATTCTTATACAATCGCACATTTGTGAAGCAAAAATGTTGTGCATCGAGTTTAAATAATTATTACAATTTATGCTAAATAAAAGTCGAAATTAATAGTAATCGAGCAAAACAAGAGCATTGCAAAAGGCTCTTTCAAATTACAAAAAACTGGGGACATATTTTGATTACAAATTCTGAATTCTGAAGATATCTAATGAAGGGTTAGATAAGCTATTCATGACTTGGCAAGTTTTCTCAGCACCGCTGCAGCTCGCTGTTCAATTTTAGGAAGGACCCATTCATGCTGAACGATGTCAAGTCCGTCTTTCTCAGCCCCCAAGCTCTATTCATCCACACCGCAAAAAAGAAAAGCCATTTTTAGTTTATTACACAATTAAAAACACCGTATTGTTTATCAAGAAGGCGAAAACATAAATGAGCATATCAGGACAATTTTCATGATAAAATGCTAAATATTCAGGTGTGAAATAGGCCATGTTAGCTACAGCCAAGCCCCAATGTTATCTGGAAATTCCTCTATCCAGAAATATTCGTCACATGTACTATTTTATGATCTTGTTATAAAGGGCTACCTATAAACGTACAATTTACCGTGTCAAAAAATTATAAAGGGCATCCAGTCTGCGGTGCATGTTGGATATACTCTTCTTCGTACTCTGAGATTTATATTTCACGCTTGTTAACCCTACGGGGTAAAACTTTTTATTTTAAAGGGTTATGGTATCAGGAAAGGAAGTATATCATCCAAACAAGGAAAAGTATCCTTCACACACCATCTCTCTTTCTCCAAAACCCATCATCCAAAAAGGGTCCCTACTCATCTGAATTGGGACTAACCCCAAATTAAAAAGGGCTTATTCAACCACAATCCATTGATTCCCAGTTCACAATAATTTCACAGGTACAATCTCTTACTAGCATAATCTGCGAAAGCATACCTTTGATGAGTCAAAGCCAAAACCACCCATTTGCATCATGCGTTGAGTGTCGTCCATAGCTGAAATAAAAAAATAAGTCAGTTCCAACTAGGTACTAAAACTAAATTATTAGGACAAGTATTTCAAAAGAAAACACATAGCTTGCTTACAATTGATACTATCCCATTAAATTTATATGTATACGTATGTGTAACTATGTATGTATATCCCCTTCCTATATATATATATGAGTGTGTGTTTGTGTATATGTGAATGTATATGTAAGCGTAGATGCATATCTCATTGAAGAATCAAAGTGTATTGATACGTACCATTATCCTCTCCTAGAATTAAGCTGAACAAACCCCGTAGTCCAAACAAGTTGAGGAAATACCTGAAGAAAACATATCCACAATCAAATAGTCTGAAAATACAATACAAGATTAAAAACTATGCAAAAAATTTCAGATTGTACTATATACAGTACAAAACTAAAAAATTATGACGTACAAAATTTTTAAAAAAGTACAAAAATTTGCGCATAAAAATTGTATTGCAAAATAAATAGTTTACCATGATCGGCTGCTGACATAACTCACATCAACAGTGCTCAAGTCTATACCATTCTGAAGCATCGACCTGAACCTCTGGGTCAGGGGAAATGGGATTTTGGCTGAAAGATCAGCAAAGAGGTGTTAACTCTAAAGCAAAAAATAATCTAATGGTATGTTTGACAACTTGGAATTCATTCTCAAATCTTGAATTGAGCCTAATACTATGTTTGGCAAATCTTGAATTTAAAATGTGGAATTGGGTCAATTCCATAGACTTGCAATAACAATGTAAAACTTGGTCAAATATCTAAATTTGCAAATTCCAAGTATATAGGTGTCATTTACAATTCTTGAATTTGAATATCAAAATTAAATTCCCTATTTTCAAATCAATTTCATGTTGCCAAACACTACCTAATGGAAATCTTTCTTTTAAGAGGCAGAAACATCAAATGTTAAATGAGTAACTACAAGTAACAAAGACCATGTAACCCATGCACCACATGAGAAAAGGATTGCAACAAAAAAACCTAAAACTTAAGCATAAAACAAAAAGAACTAAGAAACAAAAAATGCATGAAAAAAGAGAAAATATTAGGTGTGGATGCCTCAAACCATTATAGTGTGAAATGCGAAAAGTTGCCCGTTTCGAATTGTTATAACGAAACAATGAAGAAACACGATTTGAAACGCCAGAGGTAACATTCTAATATTCCGAAAAAAAGGTATGGGATAATAAGATGTTGTTACCAATCTTTGTTCTATAAAGCTAGCCTCAACTCAAACACCCCACACAACACCACTCAAGGACAATACAAAAAAGAATTAAAAAAATAATTGTAGAAAGAAATCAAAGTAAACAGGTAACATAAAGGCTCTATCTTAGCTTCTATTGGTTCAAAATTTGTTTCCTATGTTTTAGTTCCCGTTTTGTCTCCCGTATTGAATTTAATTTCATTTCGTTTAACAATGTCTCAAACACATAATATGAAATTTCTTTCAGAGTTTACAGTGGGAAAGAACAAACCTGCAACAAAACCAGAGAAGAAGAAGTTCACCCAAGCAAAAGTGAGAGTCTGGAAATAAAAAACAAAAATATATCAAAAACAAACAAATAAACACGGAACCAACCCAAATGGAAACCAAAAGAATCAATTTACCTGAGGTATAATCATTGATAGATTCTTCTTCATCATATCCATGGCCATGTTTGGATCAGAGAACATTTGCGCTTGGGGATTTTGACCTTGCCCTTTGGGAACATGTAGAAGTCCATTTTCCTACACATGAGGTTGAACACATCAGTTTTCTTATTAAAATCAGATATAAATTGCAGGAAAAATAAAAATATATTGTTGAATAACTCAAATTGACATATTAGAATGGACAATAAAAACCAAGAGGAACTCAAAGCAAGCAGAATTTCAGAAGAACATCAGCCCGAAATGCACATGGTCTTGCATCAATCAAATCCATGAAGATGACTTATTTACTGAAAAGAACACAATCCATACCTTTAGCAGACCTACAACATCATAGATCCAGAAAAATAAAAAAAAATAAAAAAAAACTTCAAATGAATACTGTGATTTGTGAACAATCCCTACTAGTTGGCTAGAATTATAATGTCCATGGATCCATTAAAAATAATTTTTCTAATTTTTACTCACAACATTGCTACAATTACACTATTTATTAGTTAATCTCATTTCACATATTGTACTTTATGTTTAAGAAAATATAGTCAGATGTTTCATCCGTTTTAATGTCTATTTTCTAAATAAATGTTCATATTTTTTTTTTGTGCATAATTTAAGATATTTTGGCCCAAAGATGTGTATTGAACTGTGTGAAAACATTGACTGTTACGACTTACGAGTAAAGAAGAACGGAGAAAGTAAAGGAAAACACTTTGCAACTAAAAGTAGAATTTAAAAGTTTGTATCATGGGGAATTACATGGCTGTAGAAAAGGTAGAAAAGAAACGAATTAAAGTAGGTAAAGAACGGGCATGTAAAGCTTGCTCAACAAAGAATAAGGGAAAGAAAGGGCTCTCATCAAAGAGTGAAAAACAAGTAGGAAAAGCCCTAGCCCATTCACCGTTGCATGACTTGCATCTCTCAACAGATGAACCCAGATGTTCTTTTTTGTTCTTCCATAGCAATTTTTTTCCTTTCTGTCTTCCCATGAAGTCGTACCCAAGTGAATTTTGACATATCAAAGTCATGCCTTGTACCAGAAACTTTGATCTGCAATAATTCGTCTGTACAAGTCTCAAAGATCAAACAACTCCTCACCAGTCACCCTTCACTCCGAATAATGATAGAATTTCCTCAAACTTCTTCAACCAAGATATACAAAATTACCCAAGGGAATTATCCTCCAAAATTTAGAATGAAACCACTTGCAAGAAAATAAAAAAATAAGACCCCATTGGACACATGTTGGAAAAATAACCCATATGTGATCCCAAATCGAAAAATTAAAGAGAGGTTGACTAATATATAAGCTTGAGGCTTCTCCTAAAACCAATTCGTTTTAGGATGAAACTTCATTAGGCTTGTGTACAAATAACTCTACTCTTATGCAGATCTTGCGTACAACTTCTTTTATTTGACTAAAGGCTTAAGAAAAGAAAGGCATCCGTTCTCCCTCCGTCTTTAGTAAAAACCATCCCTCCGTTGTTGGAGAGATAGCCTTGGGGAAAAATAGAGCTTCATTTCCCTTCCCTTTCTTTCCCACCCTGTTACCCTTTGCTTCCTCTCCCTTCTATATCAATATCCAAACATAGTGTTCGAAAGGCACCTTCATTTATAGCTTTGTCTAATTGTCCAAACCTATGTTCCATCGACTGTTCAGCTTACGTAGGAGTGATAACAGTCTTCCCTCGCCGCCACAGATACCCTCTCTCAAGATCAAGTAATTGTGTGTGTATGTTAGAATTTGAGAATTAAACATCAGCGCCAAAATCTTCACAAATCACTTTACTCAATGGACCTCAGCTCTAGTCTTTCTAATGTTTTCAGCATCCAGCAAAACTAATGCAAATAACTAACTAATAATCACCCATCACATAGGGAGCACACCTAAATATCAAAATCAACAGACATTTTTTACCCAAATAAAAAACAAAACGACGGAAAATATTTGGATATAAAATGTATCAATCCAAAGTAAAAAGGCTTCCTCTATATATACTGATGCAAATAACTACCTTTAAATCAAAATAAAGACACAAAGAGACGGACCTCATTGCTGTAATAGAATCGACGAGCACGGAAAGACTTAGGAGGGATGAAATCAGCAGCAGACCTTAAGTTCCTAGCCCTAATTACCACTTGCCTGCACATTATGTCGAAATTGAAATCAACCCAATAAAATTAAACATAATTAAAAGAAAGAAAACACCAATTAACAACAAAAAAAATCACCCTTCTTTGACGACTTTTCCATCAGGGGTTTGAAAGGTACGCATGAGTTTAGAGACGAAATAACGAAGGATACCAATGAGAACCATGACAACTGATAAAGGTATTAATACCCAGTCTCTAATGGCTGTATCTAACACTAGATCTTCCGCCATGTTTTTGCTTTCTCTCTCTTTTTACTTCTTCTGCTCTCAGAATTTGCGATGTTTTGAGGAGGAAGACTGAGATTTGGTTCTCGACTGATTTCGATTATTTTCAAGCAAGTGTGTCGACGTAGACGGCGTCGTACCGTATATGCTTTTATTTAGTAAAAATATAAATATAAATATATTGGTTAGGGTGAGTCATCCCGTCGACAAATTGAATATGGTGTGCACAACTCATCCCAACAGCTCTGATATTTGCGTCCTATCCAAATTGGTTACTCCCACATGCAAACCTGAGAGAGAGGGTTGGCATGAGTTGTCCCACATCGACAAATTGAAAATGGTGTGCACACTTTATAAGTCATTGGAGACGTTCACAATAAGTCCAACTCAACCTAACAATATCCCACAAAATATCTTTAAAAAGGAAAATTTGTCCAAGATAATCTCACCTATCTCCCAAATAATCTCTACTATTGATTATTTCTAAATAATTCAACCATTGTATTGTATTTGCTGATAGCACTATTCTTTTATTTTAACCGACTATTATATATACCTACCACTATTCTTTTAAAGCAAGATAAGGGGGAAAAGGCGAGTGTAACGGATAGTAGGTACCTATAATAGTTTAACCGACTATTATGAAGTGTGTGCACCTCATCTTTTCCCGACAATTGTTGGCATTCACAATAAGTCCAACTCAATCTAATAATATCCAACAAAATATCTTTTAAAAAAGAAAAATTTGTCAAGAATAATATCACCTATCGCCCTAATAATCTCTACTATTGATTATTTCTAAATAATTCAACCGTTGTATTGTATTTGCTGATAGCACTATTTTTTTTATTTTAACCGACTATTATATATACCTACCACCATATAGGTATTTTTAGATTGATTTGAGAAAAGTTTCGATTAAGAAATCCAATTTGCAACACCTAAACCTAACGCTTATGGCCGGGGAAAAATTCACGTACTGGCTAACCCTTCTGCCATTACAAACTTATTCAAGATTATCTTCAATCTCAAAGGTCAGTTCTTTCTCAAATTCTTGTTGAAAATAATCAGTTTTTGGAATAATTTTTGTGGTTCTGTTCAATTGGTTTTTTGATATCATAATTATATCCTGGATTATTTGTTTTTACTCCTATATTTGTTGAATCCCACCTAATTTGTCTGATGATCCGTCCATTATTTCTGTAGATTATCCAAATAATAAGTTATTTGAGATAGAGACAAGATTAACCAGAAAGTGAAGATGTAAAGAGAACGAAAATGATAGAATTAGAAGAAGAAGAGGTGGGTTCACCAAAAATGCTTGTTTTTGAGAATCCCCTCTTTCTCTGGCTTCGTATGATGATGTTGATGATGAAGAACAAGAGAGGAAGATAGAGATGATAACGAAACTGCCATTAATTGCCATAAAAATGAGGTAATTAAGGATGATGAAGAATAGATGTTGAGGATGAAGAAAGTTTGAATTTAATCAAGGAAAGCGAATCGATCTGTGGAGGTCAGGAGGGTTTGAATTTAACCAAGGATGATTATTTATTTCTTTTCTTCAAGTTTTTAACTCAATATGCTGAATCTGTCCCTTAAATGTTTCTTGCCAGTTAACTGTCCTGTGTAAAACCTTGCTGAATGTATTTTCTCCTTACACCAAAATGCAATGAGAAATGGCGGTTAATTGCACATATCGTTCATGAAGGCAAGCCCGGTGAAGGATCATACAATGTGTTCGTTCAAAGGAAATCTGCGTAGAACAATGGTAATTTGTAAAGTTTAACTTGTTGCCTCGAACTTTGGTTGATTATTGTAGATTTTTCTAAGTTAGTTTCTTTCTGCATAATAATCTGCTCTTCTTGCATCTGTGAAACTTTCAGGTGATGTGCAGGCAGCAGGATTTGCATGTTTCAGAGACACCCCTAAGATGGTTGCTCTTTCAGAGGCATTAGGCTTACATGCAGGTGTACGAGCTGCAACAGCTACACTGAAATCTATCAGATTTTCTAGTAACTTGAGTTACTGTGTGGTAAGTAAGTACTACTTTAACATTTCTATTCTAGTCAATCATTAAGCCTATGCGTTGTATGCTTTACATTACGAGGTGGTTGAGCCCGAGAGTGAAAACCCGTCTGATCGATTTGTGCTCACACTGTAAATCATACCATGTTATAGTATACTTAGTCTGAGACATAGTGTGAAAATAAGGCTGCATTGCATTGGCTGCAATGTAAAGGTTTTCAATATAAATAAACTAATATTCCCCGCGTTGTAAAGGTGTAAGAAAAACCGCGTTTTATAGTTTCGATTGATACATAGGCGTTATGATAAGTGCATCAATCTCGTTAACGCATCACTGCACTGTTACTACAATCACGACAGTTACTGCATTTTTACACTATGGTCTGAGAATCGACAGGGTATTGCAACTCAGTCTGAGGTGCTTCAATATTTTGCTCCAGTCTGTTCTGAAATTAGCTGTAAACTTGTCATGTTGTCTTAACTGAAACCTCCCATGATCAAGGTAATGACATGATTTTGCAATAGTTTTGTGAGGGAATGTGACAGTGTTTCTGGAACTATAAAACCTGCCATAGTTACAGAAAGCCTAATTATGCTTGGCAGTTGGCACTCTGGTTTGTATTGGGGATTATGGTTTTCTGTTTATATTATGTGGCCAACTAAATGAGCAGACTTTGTAGGATTTGATTGGAACTTCATGCTCTTAGGTAATGTAATTGAACTATAGAAGGATGGCTTATGTGGCGTGTTTCACCGCGAGACCTTCTTCTACAAAAATCTGTGATAAGGTTATAATTAGTCACTTTGTAAAATGGACTGCTTTCTTCTTGTCCTCCTTGTAAAGGGAGTACAAGTGTGAATTGTCTGTCATATTTCCTCATCTAGACCCTTCTTTCGAGCGGGATATTGGGTATGATGATGTTATAATTAGTCACTTTACGGTTATAATTAATTACTTTAAAATTATTAGTGATTATTTTAAAACCGTAAGTATATCAAAAAATACTTTGAGAATACTAAATTGAAATGTTATTAGGGTTACCATGCGGTTTAGAAACAATATTTATCCACCACGTGGAAAAACCAAAAACTAAGGATCACCATGTGAAATTTGTAAGTAGTTGAACTTGAGTCATTGCCAATTTTGACATTGCGTATTGAACAACTTAAGTTTTGATTACTTTAATCTCATTAATCTCAATTCTCAAGTAATAAACAAGTGGTTCTCATCAAATTAGCAATTTACTTAAAACTTCATTTCACCCCAAAAATGTGACCTATTTTTCCCCACCTTGAGACAAGCACAACACATAAACCATACCTACCAAGTACCAACTACAACATACTCCCTCCGAATCAGTTTAGATGTCTCATTTTCTTATTTGGCGAAATTATACCAATTGTCCCATTTCCTTTTTTGTCTATCCTTTTTTTTACCTAAATACCCCCACTTTTCCAATTTCCAATACCCAACTACCACCTTTACAATTAATTTAATCAATTAAAATATCCAACTACCACCTTTTTAATAGACCCCACTCAACCCTTAAAATCCGTGAAATCCCAAATGGGACATCTAAACTGATTCGGAGGGAGTAATATAAATAGTCTTACTATGGGTGTATTTTACAAATAATTTTAGATTTTTGCCTTTTGGCTATCTATTTGATCAAATAGCTTCTAAAATACTTGAATCAAAAATGTTTATTTGGATTATCGAGTTAATTTCGAATTATGTGTTTCAAATTAGTTTAAAATAAGATTTTGTGTTCACGTTGTAATTTACATATTTAAAATTTATTTTGAAGCCCGTAAAATCAAAATTATGAGTAACTTTTACATTAATTATTAGATTTTTTTAATCAATTTTACATTTTACAACTAATTTTATACTAAAGTTCTTCAAAACAGTTGACTCCAATGCTAATAAATCAGTCAATATTTTCAGTTCAACAAATATATTAACAACAATTTGAATTGATAACCAAATCCTAATAAAAGTACCATCCTTTTCCATTAAAGTTGACTAAAGTATTTATAAGCCATTATAAGGTTAAATTAATACAAGAATTTCAATTATTGTCACATCCTAAGAAAACAAATATGCGAATTTCTATATCTAACTTCACAATATCACACGTCACATTTATTTATGGCCTAAACTGATTTGTAACTTGGCTCTTCATCTTTTTGACGGAACAAATATCCTTATAAGGTGCCAGAAAACATAACTACCACAAAATTGTTCATCTATATTATGCTTGTTCAATCCTTTAACAGAAATTATTAAAACCCAAAAGCTAAATCTAATAACTGATAGCTGATCGCTGATAGATTAGATAAAGAATATCCCTTTATGTCCTAATTCCTAGCTTTTTCAAAGTTTGCATCCTTTGTTTTGGTCTTTGGTCTAAGTTCTAGATTTCAAAATTTCAAATTCAATATTTGTAAATGTCAACTTATTTCCGTCCATAGAAAAGTACAAGAACATCACCAATGCAAGTATTAATCATAAAATCGAATTATTCCTTTTGCTAATTCGAATTGAAGGGTGATAGAAAATTAGTCAATTTTCGACATCCTACCCATAGCTAGCAACAACAAATCTATTGATTGAGTCGATATTGATAAGCGATACGCAAAGAGATTAGGAGATCAAGACAATGATAGAACTAGCACAAGATGAGTTGAAAAACTTAGGTAAATTATGGTTATTAACTTTTGTGTCACTAAGTTATTGTTATGTTATAGGCAAGATTATACCCAAGGGTTTTACAAGATTAGTGGCAATACTTCCAGTAATCATTCTTTTTCTTAATTTGCCACTAAATCTTACTTCTATTCATTTTTGTGGCTTTACTTCATTCTTCATTTCTTGGCTTGCAAATTTCAAGCTATTGCTTTTTGCATTTGGTAAACCTCCTCTTTGTGTAGATCCCCCCATTTCATTCCCTCTATTTTTAGTAGTTTCTTGCTTACCCATCAAAATTCAGCACCCCCCATCATCTAAAAACTCACCAAAAGAAGAAAACAAGCACAACCCAGATCATAAATCATTAAATAATTCCTACCCATCAACCAAAAATTCTCACATTTCGGAAAATAATCATGACCCAGATCATAAATTACAGAATAATTCATACCCATCTACCAAAAGGTCCAAAATTTCGAAAAATAATCATGACCCAGATCATAATTTTCAAAATATATTATCCCCCAATCCTCAAATACCTCAAAGTTCACAAAAATTACCTTGGAATTACATCATAAAAACTGTAATTATAGGCCTAATGATCAAAATATATGATTATAGTGATGAATTACACCCCAAAATTTTATGGTCATTATATTTTCTCCACATCTATTTTAGCCTTGAAATAGTCTTAGCAATTGTTGCAAAATCAGCAAAGTTTTTTCTAGGTTTAGAATTAGAACCTCAATTTAATGAACCCCTTTTATCAACTTCCCTACAAGATTTCTGGGGTAAAAGATGGAATCTAATGGTAACCGGTATTCTTAGACCTACAGTATACCTGCCCACACAGGATAATTTCACCAACATCATAGGCCGTAAAAAGGCGTCGCTTCCATCAGTAATGGCAACATTCGTTGTATCAGCACTAATGCATGAATTAATCTTCTACTATTTAGGGCGTGAGGAACCTACTTTTGAAGTGACGTGGTTCTTTCTGCTCCATGGATTTTGCCTATGTGTTGAGATCGCAGTCAAGAAGTACGGAAGAGAGAGAAAATGGTGGGCTCCACCAAGGTGGTTGTCTGGTCCTTTAACGATATCATTTGTGGTGGGAACTGGGTTTTGGTTGTTTTTGCCGCCATTGTTGAACGCTGGATTGGAAACCAGAGGTCTTGGAGAATATGCGGTAATTGGCGGTTATATTAAACGTGTCTTGGAATGAATTGATGGCACATTGTATTGAAGTACTATTTGTTTGGGAATAAGGCGCAATATGCACTTTATTACCGCACATAAGTATTTTCTACTTTGGTCTGGTACTATTTAATTTGATGGTTCATCACTTTTTTTTAATTTCATTTATACATTTAAATTTTTTTTTAATTTTAACTATATAATTCATTCTCTCTTTTCATTTATTATCATTATTTATTTTTTTCTTAAAAAACAAAAGTTTCTCTCTGCTTTAAATTATATGGGACAGAGGGAACAGTTGATAATCCTATATCTAAAAGATGTAGAAGTATCTAAATCTAAATCTAAAATAGTAAAGTTGATGTACACTATTTCCTCGTGAGCAACTAGTTTATGGATGCTAGGTACTTGATTTTTATATTGGTTTTTTTTTTTTTTGACTTTTGCCTTTTAACTTGTTGGTTGAGCAAACATCCAAAATAAGTATTTGATAAATGACTTTTAAGCTAGTTGAAAAGTTGGTTTTAAAACAAATTAAAAATCTACTCCAATTAGCTTTTTTTTGTTGGCTTTTGGTCTGTTGGCCAGTCTACATTTTCTCTAATAAACAGCCAACAACTAATATTTAAATTTACCAAATATCTCCATAAACAGTTGCTTTTTCAGCTAGCTTAAAAGCCAACAAACAGAAAAACAATCAACATTTTTAGTAGGTCAAACAAGCTAACTAAAAAGGTCAATAACCAACCAAATACCCCTATACAAAATCAATTCTTTGTTTGGTAGCTTTTATTTTGTTGTATTTTAAGTATGATTGTTATAGGTTCTTTTGATTTTTTGGTAGCTTGTATTTTTTGTATTTTAAGTATCATTGTTATAGGTTCTTTTAGAATCTAGAGTGATTAATTAATTTATAAAACTATAGTTCTTGGTTTCATAGTCCATACAAAATTGTTGAAGAGATTAGAGACGTTATGGTATTGAAGTTGGCCTTTGTCATTTTTATTCAATAATATCATTCTTAGTTTTTTTTTGTTTTTTTTTTATTTTTTATGTTTTATATTTTATACATCAAATCTAGGCAATTCTAAAAGGTATCAACCAATTAGTGGCATAAAAAGCAATCATCATTCAATACGAAATCAATTTAGACACGTTTTCTAAACCTCAAGTCCTCCACTATCTGCTCATCAATTACAGGAGACAGAAAACCAAAAGCAGAGCAAAATGTTAGAGCTAGCAGAAGATGAGCTATACAACTTCTTCAAAGTATGGGCAACAATATTTGTATCATTGAGCTATTGTTACACTATAGCTAATCTTACTTCTAAAGGTTTTACAAGATTTTTTGCCATTATCCCAATTGTTCTTCTCTTTTTAGCTCTTCCTCTTAAACTTACTTCTTTCCATCTTGGTGGTTTAACTGCTTTCTTTATTGCTTGGCTTGCTAATTTCAAACTCTTACTTTTTGCTTTTGGTAAAGGTCCTCTTTGCTCTAATCCTTCTATCTCATTCCCTCATTTTCTTGCACTTTCTTGCTTTCCCATCAAAATCATACAAAACCCATCTCAGAAAAACTCAACCAAATCAGAAAATAACCAAAACCCAGATCAGAAATCACAAATCAAATCATACCCATCTCAGAAAAACTCAACTAAATCAGAAAATAACCAATACCCAGATAAGAAATCACAAATCAAATCATACCCATCTCAAAAAAACTCAACTAAATCAGAAAATAAGCAAAACCCAGATCAGAAATCAGATAATAAATCATACCCAAACCCTCGAATATCTATTTGGAATTACATAATCAAAGGAGCACTTTTAGCCCTAATAATCAAAATCTATGATTTCAAAGACTATTTCCATCCAAAAATCTTGTGGCTTATATTCTGTTTTCACATTTATTTCACCTTAGAATTAGTCTTAGCATTTCTTGCATCTTCAGCCAGAGTTTTCTTGGGTTTTGAGCTTGAACCTCCATTTAATGAACCTTTTTTGTCAACCTCATTGCAAGATTTCTGGGGTAAAAGATGGAATATCATGGTTACCAGAATCTTAAGGCCTTCAGTGTACCTTCCAACTCTGGAAATCTCCACCAAATTACTGGGCCGTACGTGGGCCCCACTACCTGCAGTTATGTCCACTTTTTTGGTTTCGGCCCTAATGCATGAGATCATATTCTACTATTTGGGCCGTGAGTGGCCCACATTTGAGGTGACGTGGTTCTTTCTCTTACATGGATTTTGCCTGTGTGTTGAAATTATAGTTAAAAAGTTAGTTGGTGCGAAATGGCGGGTCCCACGGTGGGTTTCTGGGCCGTTGACGGTGGGCTTTGTGGTGGGTACTGGGTTTTGGTTGTTCATGCCACCTTTGATTAGGGCCGGGTTGGATAATAGACCATTTCAGGAATTTGCTGCGGTTAGCAATTTTGTAAGAAGTTTAAAGGCTCATTTGAGTGTCATATTTGCCGAGATTTATGAGTTGATATGAGTTGATCTAATGGCGGTAGATTTTTCGTTCTACATTAATGATAGAGTTTTGATGCTTACTACCTACCGAATAAATTGATTTATTTTTGCCTAGGTTGCCTTTGGGAATGTCCATTTCATTTTGAATTGTAAATTTTAATTATGATTCATTAATTAAGAATTTGAGAATGATAAGGTTTGAGAAATTATTCTTAAATTCTCATTTTTAACCATTTTTATATCATAGTGGATTTGACTCAAATTCAAATTTAAAAATTTTTGATTTGCCAAAGAATAAATTTGAGCCAAATTCAAATTTTCAAATGAAATCAAATCCTTGTTCTTAAACATGGCACTAGGGAATTCTCCTTTCTTTGAAATCAAAACAAATCAATATTTGTGTATTTATTATGTACTTCTATTTCATTAGTGCTTCAAGTGGTTTGTAATGTGGTCTAAAAGACCATTCTTCCCATTTTTGGTCATCTATACAATACCTATTTCGTATATTTAAGTTTACTTTATATATTCCGTGTTCAAGTGGTTTGAAATAGTTGCTACATTTTAATTATAGGTACTCTTTATTATTTAAGTTTACTTTATATATTGCGGTTAATGTGTAAGCAAAAATATACTTCATCCGTTCTAATTAGTTGCAACATTGGTAAAAATGGCACTATTCATTCACTACTCATAATTTGTGATTAGTCTTTTATTTATAGGTTAAAATATAGTCAAGCGATATCTTGTTTGATTCGTCTCATTATAAAAGGTTATTAATATCAAATATTAATAATTTTTTATCATTCATAATTAGAAATGTTAATGATTTAGTTAGTGCATTAGACGTCATGAAAAAACAAACGTTGCAAGTAAATTAAAACGGAGGAAGTAGTCAAGTAGAATTCCTTTTAAATCATCTAATCGCACAATTTCAATATATTAATTTTTTATAGTTTTAAAATGAGTATAATTCAATGTATGATAAATAAATAAAATATTGTAAAAAGTTAAATGTAACGAGTATGATTAACGGGAGAGTATGTGCATGTACACGAAGATTTGTGTATTAGTGGTACAATTAACGGTCAAAAGTTCGCCTAGTACTGTCCTCGTCCTCGTGCAGCACGTTGTCCACTTTTAAATAAGTTGGTCTTTGTTAATACTTCCTCCGTTGCCTTTTACTTGCAACACTTACCCTTTTAGAAGTTTCATATTAGTTGCAATATTACTATTTTTGGTAAAAATAATCTACTTATTTTATCCTCACTTTATTCCTACCTCACTATCACCATCAATCATACATTATTCCATTAATTATTTAATATACCCACAAGTCATAACCACTATCTACTTATAATAAATTTTTTTATTTCTACCCCACATATTACCATCAATCATACATCATCCTTACTTTTACCATACTGATTTGACGGCCCTTAAAAAATGTGTCAAACCCAATAGTGCAACTAAAATGGAACGAAGGAAGTATTTTATAATCTTCATTTTAGTTTATAGGTTATAATTTGACTTAAAACTCATACTATTATTCAATAAATTGAAATGAATAACGTATTTTTTAGCAAAAAATTGTTACATATATATATACTTATGTTTTGTATTTGTAAATAATTTCTAACATTCAATAAGCTTTAAATAGTTTATGCAATTAATTGTTAGAATATAAAACTTATCATCTGTTTTAACTATCATCTTAAGTTTTTGTTTGAACTGTTTATTAACATTATTAGATACACGAAATATTACGTAGATAAAAGTAGAAATTGTGTAAGTGATTTATTAAATTGTCATTTATTAGCAAGCACAAAGTGAGCTATACCTAAGATCTTGAGATTTAAAGGTTTAAAAATTATATTTTCATTGAAGGTTGAAAACTTGAATGGAATTTAGATATAATGTACAGTTTTTGCTAAATAAGAGTAAGAGCTATTAATTGTTATCAACAATAAAAGAGTATTATATTATTTATTATGCCATACGTTTTTAATGTAAAAAAACAATAAGAGTATTAATATTATTTAATACGTATAAGTATAGTTACAATTAAATTATAGTTACAATAAGAAGAGTTTTTAATGTAAAACGTATTTATTATGTCATACGTTTTAAACTATAAGTATAGTTATCAACCCTCTTTATTTTCAGTTTAGGCTCAAAATAAAATGTGACAAATCCCTTCACTAAATACCAAACACAATTCTATAAGTATAGTTACAATTAAACACATTAAAACAATTAAAATTTCAGTTTATTTATGAATTATGATTATGAAATTCAATCCACATTCTTTTTTCTCATTATGCAATTCAATTTTCCATTAAAACACACGAATTAAATCATACGTTTCATGTAATATTAATTATAGTATTAATTATAGGCATTCATTAAAAATATTTTGTTCTATTAATTAGAGATATAAGTAAAGTTCTTAGGAATAAACAAATAAAAATGACAACTAGAAGGTAAACATTCTCTTTATTCGGTTCAATTCACATTGTATTTTTTATTTAAATATGGCCAATTGATTTTACACAATTTTCTTATTTGAAAATGTTTATATTCTTCTTTTCTTAATCTTATCCAAAAATTTATTTTCTGTACCATTTTTATAAATATTTATATAACCAATGCTCATGTATTATGTCTATACATTAATGTTATCATGGAAGTTAGCATAATATGTTCCTACATTGTAAGACCAATTGACCCAACATTTAAAGGAATTTATCAATTATCCGAGTTGGATCAAAGTGGTGTGATCACTCATGTTCCTACAATATACTTTTACAAACCTTCGAATGAGTGGGTTGCATCGTCCAAGTCTTTCATAAACACCCTTAAGGAGTCATTAAGTCGGGTTTTGGTGAACTTTTTTCCCTTAGCTGGTCGTGTTCGATGGATAGGGGGAGGGCGACTTGAGCTTATATGCAATGCGAAAGGGGTCGAGCTCATTGAAGCTGAGTCATGTGGACGACTTTGTGACTTTGATGATTTTGCCTCTCAAACTGCTTTATTTGAGAACCTCATTCCTTTGGTTGACTATGAAAAATGTATAGACGAGTTGCCCTTAGTGTTAGGGCAACTGACCAAATTCAAATGTGGTGGCATTTGTCTGGGCATGAACGTATCACATGTAGTAGTTGACGGGCAAAGTGCACTCCATTTTATGGCCGAGTGGGCTAGACTAGCTCGTGGCGAACCACTTCAGATGGCTCCTTACTTTGATCCTGACATTTTTCGGAATAAATACATACCTAAAATTCTAACTAATAACGTACATGCAAATTTTAACCCTCCTCCATTATTGATCGGGGAAGAAAATACCTTAAAGCAGTGTGAACATGTTACCAGTGTGTCTATACTACCTCTATCGAAAGATCAAGTGGAGAGTTTAAAGAAAGCTTCTAATGTAAGTTTAAACGGCCAAAACATACGCCCTTACACTCGTTATGAAGTGGTATCTGCTCATATATGGAAAAGTGCTTGTAAAGGACGCAAACATATTTATGAACAACCAACATCCTTAAGCTTTTCTATTGATGTGCGCAATCGTGTACACCCTCCATTACCACCAAATTACCTTGGGAATGCCATTTTAGATATGGTAGCCTCCTCTAGATCAGGAGAAATCATGACAAAGCCATTAAGTTATACTTGTGCTAAGATAAGGGAAGCAATCGATAAAGTCAACGATGAGTATGTTTGGTCAAACATTGACTTTTTGAAAAGTTTGACTGATTTATCACCTTTTCAAGATTTCCATGCACCCAAGAGTAAAGAAGGTCCATTTTATGGGAACCCAAACATTGGGGTCATAAGTTGGTTGACTCTTCCTATTTATGGGCTTGACTTTGGATGGGGAAATGAGATTTATATGGGCCCAGGTACCCATGATTCTGATGGTGATTGTTTGATCCTTCCTGGGCCTATGAATGATGGGTCAATCAAAGTTGCTATTTGCTTGCAAGTGGCCCATATGAATGAATTTAAGAAATATTTTTATGAGGATATCCCTACTTGAGGTTTATAAAAAAATTTAATAGTTGTTACTAAATAGAAATATTTCATTACCCATGTTTTATGTCCAATATGGCCTAGAAGATTTATTTAAAATGTTAATAAAGTAGCAATTTTATAAAATATTAAAGGGCTATAATCATTCACTTAAATTATAACCTACGTATACACTGTAATTTGACGCCTTCTATATTAACGAACCAACTCAATCAAAATTTAAAACTGATTGTTGTAGCCTCAAAATAAATTATATTAGAATAATAATGTCTTAAGATATTATTTATATTCCAATGATATACGGTATCACGTCCCATTATATATCTTCTGATACTATGTTAAAAAATCAATTTAATCCTAAGTATAAGATCATTATAGCCCAAAATTTTGTTATTATACATACTATATCAATCTCTAGGGAAAATAAAGTATTTAGATAAATTAAGACATGAATAAAAATGATCATGACTATACTACAATCGAAAACATGATATAACTTTTGATGAAAGTAACTCAAACACATAACATCACACAATCCATTTCATCAAACAAAACAAATAGTACAAATAGTACAACTTTTCAAGAAAACTCTTAAATTCGATTCTTACTTTATCCTCCTTTTTACTCGACCTGCCATTTAATACTAATAATAATAAAACCTTTCATAAAACAATTCTCACAAGCAAAGATCATGAATCCCAATTCCCACATACATATTAACCTAATTAATTTCTTGTTGATCAATCATTTTGAAGGAGGTTAAATTCATGAAATGCTCCCATTGTCTTTCATACACCAAAGCCTCATAACGATGGGCAACATCACGGCTATGCAACCGTTTAGCCGTGATGATCAGGCGGTAGTTAACTCCAGCGACAACCTGCGACCAACCCTTGAAAATGCTCAAAAATTTAAGCATATGGCCTTTATGTTGCATTTTGTTGTGCTCCTTTATAGCAAAACGAGCTACCTCAATAACATGTGGTTCACTTAGGTTTTGTATGAGAGAGTAGCCTCCGAGTACAGGCTGTGGTCGTGGCTGTAGTTGTGGTTGTGGTGGTTCAAAGCTGGCGGTGGTGGTGTTTGCCCCACCCTGTTGAACACCTCTAGTGAACATGATGAGTATGAGACATAAAAGGATATAGACTTGTTTATAATCACAAGTATTCCTCATCATTGGAGGATTTGGGAAGATAATATAGATTAGATCTTGGGATAATTTGGGAGGATAATTGAGATTAGATGTAATTTGGGATTTATTTGACTTAGTTTAAGCTTATTATACATCGTGCAAGAGTAATATGCTTAAGGCTTAAGTAGCGGACATGGTCTCCTAGTTTCTTATTTAATATGGCTACATGTATAATTTTTTATTTGTACTAATTAATTTAAATAAGGTTCCCTTTAAAATATTTGTAATGGGTTTTTGGCATTGCAAGATATGTACTTGTTGGATTACACCCACGTGTGAGTTAGTAATATCACCTTAAATATTTGAAGATTGAAAATCATACTGCTACTTATTAATTGGTTTTTATAGTGAACATCCTTTGAGCTAGTAAATACTCTATGTTTGAGTTTCTAAGATGAAAAAAAAATCACATTCTTGATTTCACATATATTAAACTATTTTACAACATAAAATTACAAATCACAATTTATCTAGAAAAAGTCGAACTTTATAATAGCAATAAATAGTCTTCGACTCCCAAAAGTGCCCTAGAAGAACAAAACCTATCATGGGACATACAACACATTACAGACGTATAATCATTACACTAAAATCGAACCAACCGATGGATTCTTCAAATCAATGAGTGTCGTCATGCATTGTTTCAATTTCCAATTGGGGACAATTATCATGAAGGTCTTTCATAGACTCTGGATCCCTACCAATTTCTGACCCTTTAGTCTCTTTTTTTCCTTCCTCATACCTATAAAAATAAGCGGCCACCACAATATAAACAACAAGATTCACAGCACAAAATGCAGCAAGAACCCAATAATACTTATCTAATCTACTCTTATTCAATGTACTTTGAAACCAATTTTTCCCATTCATTTTTTGGCTAATTTTTCCCACTATTATAACCAAAATCATACTCCAAATATACCCAAGTCCAATAAAACTAATTTGGAAAAACCTAAAATATCTTAACAAAGATTTAGGAGCTTGATCACGTACTAAATTTTGAACACAATAGTCACGTATACCATCAACAGCAGCGAGCAATATAAATTGTGGTAATAGCCAAAATACATTCATATTTTGTGCACTTTTATGAATCCTTACGAAACGTAGTCTTCGTGTCTCGATTTTTGCTGCTGTAATGCAACATAATAAGGCGAAAACCATTGCGACAGCGATTCCTACAGCCGGAACATAGTGTACAAATTTGTGGCGTTTGTGATGGACTAGTTCGGATATTCGAGAACACAGCCAGGAGTAGTAAGACTTTCCAAGGTCATAGAATCCAAGTAGTAGGATAAGGGGCATTTTGAGACCAGCTATTGAGTGTTCCATATTGGTAGCTTGTTCTAGAAAGTATGTTTCACCTATGGAAGATATAAGCCCAAAAAGTGTGAAGGTTAACCATAAAGGAATTATTTGTAAACAGATTTTGGCCTCTTCCTCTGTTGTCTCGGAGGGTTCGCATCTGTTTTTCTGTTCTTCTTCGGATGGTTCCCTATACATGTATAGATAGTATTAGACCCACGTGTCAAGGAACCAACTCAACTAAAAGTTTAATCTGATGGTGTATAAAAAAAGGCAATGCAATATATATGATAAAATTTAAAAAATGAGCCTGTGCAATCCAAACAAGAAGGAGAAGAAGTAATCCACTCATAAACTCAAAGAAGGTTCACTACTAAAACCAATTGGTAATAGTAAGAGTCATTCCTTGAGTATATAAAGTGATGCATACTCATCTCTTTCTCCGATGTGAGACAACTCATGTGGGTAATACATTGACACTTCAACGATATATAAGCAGAGATTAGAGAATATATTATACCTGGGAATGGGATGACTTTTTTGGTGAATTGTGTTTTGACCATTATTTTGGTAAGATGGTAATAACTTGCAAAACATGTTACAAATTATGAGATTGAAAATCACCCGTAAGACAGGAGTAAGGGCACTTCCTTCAGGTTGATCATTATTTTGAAAAGATTTGATTCCGGTGAATAATAGTATAACCGATGCTAATGTAAAAATGGTCATAATACCAAAATACAAATCCCATGATTTGGCGAAGGCCACAAAAAAAATTGCGATGATTGGGATTATAAATCCGAAAGATATCGATCCACCCACTAAAAAACGCTTTGATTTTGATTTCTCATCGATTATATTTGCAACGTTATGATCTGGATCACTCGACGACTCATTCTTGGAATTTTGATTATTGTTTTCAAAGACGGTAAAATAGGCTTTCTGACCAGCGATCCCAATAGCAGTAAGGACTAATGAAGTGTAAAAGAAATGTTTTTGTAAGTTCCCAATACATTCTGGCTTATATTCCTTACAATTTCCGACTGCCTTTGCTAAAACTGGTGGTGTAGACATCCATAACAACGTAAGTCCCTACATATTACATGCAGTAACGGATTCAGAAATCAAAAGAATGAGAGCACACGTATTAAAATCTTTCTAAGTATTTAAGTGTGATTATTAAGATTGGGTGTAACATAATATTTTTTTAGCTGGTCAGTGCCCTCATTTGCGCACACAAGAGGGCAAACAATTTTGTAAATGAAATTGGTTACCTGGACTAAGCTCTGATATCATGTTAAAAAACTAACTTAATCAAAAACTTAAGATGATGGACTAATGGTTAAATCCTACTCCCTCCCATTCATAGAGAATGAGACATTTGGGTTTTGCACCAAAACCAAGGAGTGGTGAGGGACCACTTAAAAATGGGTTGAAAAGTCTCTTTTTCCATAAAGGGTATTGATATTTATGTATTGTTGTGTTGTTGCAGTAAGGGTAAAAGGGTAAAAAAGAATGACAAAAATAGAAATAGGACATTTTCAGTGAATTGACCCAATAAAAAATGGCTTATTCTCTATGAATAGGAGAGAATAATTTAAAATTTATTATATACTCTAACGAGAGAACAAATAGAATTCAAATGTACTAGTATTAGATATGAGAATGATACATATGAATGACATGTTGTCTACCTTACAAAAATTTTTTAAATGAAAATTCGTTTTAAAAAGCTGAGGTGATCATGAATTTAAATTTTATTCATATTATCTAGCTTTCAAGTGAAATAATCAGTGTCAAATCATGGGGATCGATTAAGATTTGTATTGTGTTTACAAATTTAACAGACTGCTCGTAAATAAAAAAGGAATACTCACAAACGTATTGGAAAGACTAGTGAGCAAGAGGACGTAAACTTGGCCTAGAAAAGCGTCAGCAAGATAGACAAAAGCGGAAGGCAAGACTGAAGCAGAACCCTTCCATAGATTGATGATTGCAGCCGCATGTGTGAAATTATATTTCCAAACATCGGTCAAGTATACCAACATCATCCACAATATATATCTCTCAAACAACTTCTCCCATCTTATTCCTGTTCAATCAACATGCGAAACGATAATAATAATTCCTTAACAGGGCCGTCTTAAACAAATCCGACGCCCTGTGCTAATATTAATTTTGGGCCTCCTAATAAGGAAAATTACATTTTTGATAAATTGGGCTCTTAAAAAAATTACATTTTTGTTTTATCTACCGTCATTTGCAATTCATTAGTTAGGTATAGTGTACTAAGGGGCCCAAGCATATCAACTTGTTATCCTATATTTTATAGCAAATTGGGCCGTTTAAATATAGCAAAAATTTTACAAATTATGGGGCCCTGGGCTATAGCCCAGGTTGCCCTTGTATATAATCGGGCCTCTTCCTTAACATACATGACATAATTTTACTTTTTTACAGGGTAGGCTAAAAAAATTTGTATTATGTACTATATAATGATTTTTTTTTTTTGCTAAATTAACTAGAAATATATAAACTTTTTAAGTAATGAAAATGAAAATGTGAGGAATCTTGTAATTTAATATATGAAACCCATTAATACTATGCCAAACTTATTAGTTAAACTTAATTATATTCACAATGAGTGATGGGTTGTTTAATTATATTTATTGACTTTTTTATTGTCATCATAAATTAACTTTAATTTTCACCGCAAGTCCATAAATTCATTTCCCTCTCGCTCTTGCCAATAATAAATTATTGTTTTTTTAAAAGTTATCTAGAATAATCCAAATTATTCATGATTTTCCTACAATAATTCCATCTATTGATTAACCATGAATAATTCCAACTTTGAGGGGGTACTTTCTTAGAGTAAACTTGGGTAACTCGATGACCTATTAATCTGCTATAGTATGTAATTCATCAAAAAAATAAATTACATATTAATTTAAAATTAAAAAATATTTTTGAAAATTTACATAAAAAATTCTAAATATATTTTTTTTAAAAAAAATAAAACTTGCTATAGCAAGTCATCCGGTCACCGGGTTTACTCTAGGAAAATGCCCCTCAAAGTTGGGATTATTCATATGGTTAATCAATAGGGGAGATTATCGTAGGAAAATCATGAATAGTATGGATTATTCTAGGTAATTTTTTCATTATGGTATATTCATTAATTAATTTCAAGGAAATTGTACTAAATAAATATAATTATACTATATTAACATTAAAATAAACTCTAAAAATTAAATCATAATCCTAAAAAAGGAAATTTTGTGGTTACCTGTTGTGTAGGAAAATTTCTCCATTATGGTATTTATCTCAGTTAATTAGAAAGCGTGATAAGCCTTGATCGTGTAGTTCGTTATTAATTTCAAGGGTATGCTAATAAGTTTGGTGTGATGGTAAAGTCCTAGAGATATACTATATATATATAATGAACTGAGATTATCCTGGTGATTATTTTTATTTTTATTTTTATTTTATCTATTTAGTTATGTGCACAAGTTTTCCTTTTCTATATTAATTCTTTTTAATAAAATATTTTAACATCTCTATCATATTAACCCTTGTGATTAACGACAAATAAGTAAGTAATAGTAGTAGTTTAAAATGAGTATAAAAATAGGGTAGTCCAAAGATTTTACATTGCACCAAAAAATTGGGGTGCTTCATTGTATGTTATCAATCAATATTTAGATATCAGAGTAGTATTTGCAAAAGACCAATTTAATCAACAGTTTGAGTTGATGGTTATAACGTTATGATATATATTCTGAGGACCTAATTAACTAGGGATAGGGGTAGTTGGAGGCGTCTTATACCCAGGTTCTAGACTTCGATTTTTCTTCTTAGAGTCTCTTTTGGTTTTCTTGCTTCATTGTTTTGCCCCGTTTCTTGTATATTTATTAGTTTTTTGGTTTTAAAATCTTTTGTTAGCGTTGTATTTATCGCACACGTAGCAGGATCATATCTCTATCTTTCTTGAGCCGGGGGACATTTTTTGGTCGGTTTTTCCTGTATGGGTATGAGTTGCCACTTGCCACCGTCCTTCCCTCCCCAGACCCTGTTCATAGTTTTCTATGCACGGGATACACTGGGTAGGATGATGATGATGATGTTCACTTAATTACAGAAAAACTTTTTAATTAAAAGTGTGGATGTAATGCATGTCTTTCTCATACGCTAAAATTCAATAGAAATGATCAAGAGTTGATGATATTTTAACACTTCTTTCTTTTATCAAAATATTAAATTTTAAATATTATATAAAAAACCAACTCAAACACAAACTTGATAAATATATCAAATAAATGCATTTTTATTCTCTTTAAATAAGCTAAAAATAATTATAAACTTAACTGGAAATTTTAGGAGAAAAATAATAATAATAATAATAATAATAATAATAATAATAATAATAATAATAATAATAATAATAATAATAGAAATTAATAATAATGAATTAGATTGAAAATAAGATATTAAACGTATGTTTCAATTTACTTATTGACTAAAAGTCTAAAACAACAAAAGTAAATACCGACATAGATTAGATTCATATAAAAAAGGCCATACTTGCCATAAATTATGAAAGAACTTAAAACTATGTACATCATTTTGGTCTATAATAATAATACAGGCATGGTAATAAATTTACCCAAAATTTGATGTGACTTTTTTCAATATATAATGTATATTTATATAGAGAAAGTCTAAGTAAATAACGGTTATTTGTGAGATTAATAAATCACCATTATGTGGTAGGATGTGATAGGATGAGAGGTTTGTTGTTTTAATTTATCTTTTTTGATTTTGCTTATTTTAATATTTTTATTTTTGTCTTTTTAGAGTGATTTACAAATCACGGTGATTAGGAATTTTTGTATTAATATATATACTCATATATTTTTAACCTTTACTCCAAAGTCTCACAGTTTCCGCTATATTTTCCATTTTAGTCTGTTATATATAAAATGTATTATATCTTTATTTTTGGTCATGTCTTATATTGTTTTGTAATTTTTAGCTACATAATTAATTTTTTTTATCTTATACACAAATTTCTCCCATTTTTTAATAACGCATCCGTTTTTTAATTTAATTTTTCTACAGCATATAGCCATATACTACAAATGGTATATCACCGAGGCATTACCTTATAAAATAAGTCTCACCATGAGACAGACCCATATATTAGCCTATTTCTTTAATTGATTACTTTAAGATCGTAAGTGACACTACAATAAATTTAACGTTTTTCGACATTGGATTTAGTGGCATTAAAAAATGCCACTGATTCATATTTTTAGTGTAATAATTATTGGTTCTTATTTTAAGTTTTATCATAAAGATCATAAAGTGATTTAGCCACACTTTATTTGGTCTTTAGTGGCATATATAATTGTCACTATAGTCTATAGTGACATTTGTGAGAAATATCACTGGATTCTATGTCGCTAAAAGCTTTAGTGTGACTTTTTATTATGATGTTAAAGAGTCTAATAAATGTCACTAGATCCTCTATATACACTATAAAAAATTTGAAATAGCAACATTTAAATTAAATGTCGCTAAATATATCCCACTAAAAGCAAATTATGTTGTAGTGTGAGTGTGTGACCATTTTAAGGTTATAAGTAATCACTATAAAACTATAAAAATGATTTTCTTAAAATTATAAATGATTACTTCAACATTATAAGTGATCACTTTAAGACATAAAGTGTGTTATGTGTATTGCATAAGCACAATAAAAATAATCTTATCGTAAGACCGTCTCATTTAAAAATTAATGATAAAATAGAGACTAAATGTACAATCTCAAGGAATGATTAGCGAAGACTGTTTCAAGAAAAAATCAACTTGTTATTGTTATAATAAGAAGTAGGTTCGTTATGGTCTTAGTTCTTCCAAATTAAATGAATTTTACATTGAATCTTGCATGACTAAATGTTGAAGAATATGTTAGCGTATTAGTCTAATATAACAGCTGACTACACCTTGAAACACTCAAATGTTACTAATCTTATTGAAATGAACGAAAAGGATTTCTTTTCTTTCATTCTTTAGTGTAAGGGTCGGACTCATAATCTTATTTATGGACTCTCAAAATTCAAGTAAAATTATTAGAAAAAGTAAATTAGAGGGTGATATTTTTTCTTCTATTTTATTATTAATCATCAAATCTCTTTTATTTATATACTTGTATTTATTTAAGTAATTGCAATAATAATAATAATAATAATAATAATAATAGTAGTAGTAGTAATACTAAAATTTAAGTTTTATTAAATTAATTACTATAGTCTACTAAAAAAATTAGGAAAATTTACTTTTAAAAATTCGACCTTTGGCTTGTTCTCTTTTAAAAATCCGACCTTTTGATTATTTTTTAAAAATCCGACCTTTTGCCTCCATTTTCTTTTATAGTACATATATTTCCCTAACTTACCTGAACAACCAGTTAATTTCGAATTTTTAATAAAGAGAATACGAAATTTTACTTTTAAAAATCCGACATTTTGTTTGTTCTCTTTTAAAAACCCCACCTTTTGCTTGTTCTCTTTTAAAAATCCGACCTTTTGTTTGTTCTCTTTTAAAAAATGATGAATTTTCAAATTTATTCGGTCACCGGTAAAAACGTTTTATGAAAGAAAACATAGGCAAAAGGTCGGATTTTTAAAAAATAATCGAAAGGTGGAATTTTTAAAAAAGAACAAGCAATAGGTCGGATTTTTAAAAGTAAATTTTACAAACAATTAATTAATATAGATAAACAAAATATTTTTTATACAAGATATTACAAATTAGAATGCAATTTATTTTTTTCTTTTATTTTTGTTTATTATTTTCAATGAATTTTATTCTATGAGAAATAAGTATGAGTCTTCAGAAATTCAAAATAAGCATAAATCTTTATATATTAATTTTGAAAAAGAGATAAGTCTTTAGAAATCCTATATGAAAGTTGCAAACTAAAAAATGAGGGGACAACCTCGTTCAAATAGACAATGATCTAGGGGTCGTAGTCACACCGTAGTCATTTTGGTGTCCAAAACTATAAAAGGTTTTGGGCCTTTTGGCAATGTTAGGTCGTCATCCTTGTCCGAAAAAATGCGACGAAAAATCTTTATCGGTCGTCTTTTGGTCACAATTTTATCATTTTCTTGTTGTGAACGCTTAAACATGGCTCAAAAACCGTTTAACTCTTCGATTGTTCATAAATCCTAGGCTACAATACTCTTTATATGGAGATCACCATACAAAAGAAAACAAAACTGCAATACCAAATATTTCAAACGATACCAAAAATGAAAATTCAAAACCCAATGCTCATATGAGATTCTTTCTAAAATCAACAAACACTAACCCCTGATCGATTACTTTTCTTTGTCACTTCAAAAAAAAAATGTAAGTTTTCGACTACCCAAAACAGTCGGAATTCAGTCGGTATAGAGCTATACCGACTAAATTCCAACTATTTTGGGTTAGTCGGCTCAGATTGGTCGGTAAATCGTTTTAGTAGGAAAACAGTTGGAATTTTCCGACTAACTAGTCTAGTCCGAAATTTCCAACTAACTAGTCTAGTCGGAAATTTCCGAGTACCATTTAGTCGGACATTGGTCGGTAAACACTATTTCAGTATCAAACCAAAATTGACAAAAAAAAAATAAAAAATAAATTCCGACCATTTTTCCGACCACCAGGTCAGTCGGAAAAAAATTAAAAAAAAAATTTTTTTTTTGAATAATCTGCCACGTCAGTCCCACGTGGCACACCACATGGCACCCAGTCACGCCCACGTGGCGCCCGCGTGTACACCTCAGCTTGCACACAGCGCATGTGCTTGGGAGGAATTGAACCCAGAACCTCATGTGCTTCAACCAATAGACCAAGTGTTGGTTACTAATATTCAATGCTATGGTAATGAATTTATAACATAAAAATACTCTTTCCATTTTATTATTATTATTATTATTATTATTATTATTATTATTTTGGCAACTATTATTATTATTATTATTATTATTATTATTATTATTATTATTATTATTATTATTATTATTATTATTGTATTAGTGTATTATTATTATTATATTACTAGTTGATTAGTATATTATTACTCGCATTAGTGCATTCTTCGTATCTTATTACGCGTATTAGTTGTATTAGTATATTGTTACTCGTATTAGTTGTATTTGTGCATTATTATTATATTATTAGTTGTATAAGTGCATTATTTGTATCTTATTTATTTGTATTTGCCAATATTAGTCGTATTAGTATATCATCATCATCATCATTAGCTGTATTAATTTATAATAAGTCGTAATAATATTAGTCATAGTATTAGTCATATAAATATAGTATTAGTAAATAATTAGTCGTATTAGTGTATTATTAATTAGTATATAATTAGTTGTATAAGTATATTACTACTCGTATTAGTAGATTATTAGTACTTTATTAGTTATTTAGTCGTATTAGTTATTATTAGTCGTATTAGTATTACTCGTATTAGTTGATTAGTGCATTCTTCGTATATTATCACTCGTATTAGTTGTATTAGTATATTGTTACTCGTATTAGTCGTATTATTAGTGTACCATTAGTCGTATTAGTATATAAAGTATTAGTCATATTCATGTAGTAATATTAGTATATTATTACTTGTATTAATATATTATAGTACATTAATTATTAGTTGGTTAGTTGATTAGTAAAAAAGAAGAAAACCAACAAAATGCTACCCATAGGATTCGAACACAAGACCTGCTGGACACAAGCAACATCACTTACCAACTGAGACAACTACCTATACATGCTATAATACAGCGCCTAACATTTATAAATTAGTCCTCCAGGCCAATATTAAGATAAAATAATTCCTTAATACCACCGACCAAATACCGACCACATTTTAGTCGGAAAATGGTCGGAAAATTTTCCGACTAAAATTCAGTCGGAAGTTGGTCGGAAAATAATTATTTTTTTTATTTTTTTTTTAAATTGCGACCAAAACCAAATTTAGTAGCAAAATAGTCGGAATTTCCGACTAACACGTGTTAGTCGGAAAATCAGTCGGAATGTCCGACTATTTCAATTAGTCGGTAGTTTTTTGGTCGGTAAGTTGCATTTTTTTGTAGTGTGTCTTATCTAAATTATTATATTTTTGGAGTGATATATTCTAAAACGATTCTTCATTGATGTATGAGTCGTATATATCCATATTTTGTTCGATCAGCATCATATAATTCACCAATCAACTTAATATTTTATGCAACAACACACCAGTGTAACATAACTCACCAATTAATTTCGTTTTTAAATTCGCATTCGCTCAAAATTACTCCAAATCAAACTACAAACCATACAAAATCAATCCCATTATATCATATCTTGATTGGTTTACATAAAATTCATTCAATATGGTTGAACAAATTAGTTTCAGTCTCTTCAAATTCCGGTTCTTCCAACTCCTCATCTGTTGGTTCTCTGTATCTATAAAAACAAGCCAACAAAATAAAACCCACAAGATTAACCGCACTTAATGCAGCTAAAACCCAATAATAATTATCTAAACGACTCTTATTTAATGTATTTTGGAACCAATTAATCCCACTAATTTTCTTACTAATCCTTCCCACAACATAAACAGAAACAGCACTTCCCATAATCCCTACACCAAAACTACCCATTGATACATAATTAAAGTACTTAATCATACAATTAGGAGCTTGATCATTCACTAAATACCCAACACTAAATTCTCTAATCCCATCTAACCCACCAAGCAATGCAAATTGTGGTAATAACCAAAACATACTCATACCCACTTTTTCATCATCGGGCTTGTCGATTAGCCCATGATTTCGGGCCGTTTCGAGCCTTCGTGTCTCGATTTTTGCTGCTGCAATGCAGCATAAGACCGAAAACATGATCGAGATTGCGATTCCAATTGATGAAACGTAGCGTCTAGTTGATGTTTGGCGGCCGAATAGAGTGGTAATTGATGCTGCCATGACAAAGATTTTGGTGAAAAGGGATTTTGATTGGTCGTAGAACCATAAGAGGAAGATAAGAGGGAGTTTAATGCGCCCTAATTTGCGGTTCAGGGATAATGCTTGTTGTAGAAAGTATGTGTCTCCAATGGCGGATACTAACCCACAAAGTATGATGGTAATCCATAAGGGAATCATGCGTATGGAGATTTTGGTTGCTTCTACTTCTGTTACTCTGCATAGTTTCCATCTTTGTTGCGTTTGTTCTTCTAGGGTTTGTTGTGGTAGGATGATAGCTGCTTTATCTAGACACCTACAATAATATAGATAAATTCATACGGTTAGATTATATAGCATATTGTGAGGCTTCTTTAATAGGAGTGTTTAATGAGTCACCTTATTTTGAGACCTTATCCGGCTCATTTTTAGAAGAGCTTTGTAAGGGTTGGGCTGGAAAAAAGTCGGGCCGAAAACAGGTTATACTATAATTAAATTAAAGCGGGCTATAAAAGGGCTCAATAAAGGCCGAAAACGGGTCTTTGTAAACAGTGTAATTAATATATAATTTAAATGTTCAGCGATCTTGGGAGAAACCGTCTTAGAATAAGAAAGCCGAATATTCCAGCACAGAAAATAAAAAAATCAAAAAAATGGAATTCTGGAGGGAAATAGGTGCGCGCGTGTAGAACACGTGCCAGCACAATGTCAATGAAATTATTATAAATAATTTTTCAATCTAATTATTATAAATAATTTAATTGTTATAAATTGGTAAATAAGATTAAAATAATTTTTAGTAGTAAAAATGGGCAAGTTGGGCCGGATCGGGTTTTGAAAACCCGGCCCATTTAATCATGGCCCACTCATGTGGACACGAGACACCCGTGGGCTCGAGTCCACTAACCCACGGGTCAAGAGCGTGAGTGTTGACTAACACATACACTCGGTGTGTTTCACTGTTTCCCAAAACCATATGGTAGTAGGAAAAGTAGATCACCCAATATATATGTAAGTCTACAGCCCACTATTTTATCGACGTGGGATCTTATCTTGTGAAGTATTTCCAATAGTGAATTCATAGGATTAGTTAAAAGAAAAAGTACCTAAGACTTTTGGTCTGAGGCAAGAAAGTATGATTTTGAGCTCCCTCAACATCATTACTCTCATAAAGCTGATTCACATCTTGAGGACATCTACAAAACATGTTACGAAACGCAGCAACAAACACACGAAGCACAATAGTAAGTTCACTTCCTTGAGGTGAAACATAATTGTACGAGAATATCCCACTTAAGAACACAACTAATGAACCCAAAGCAAATAGTGCACTAACACCAAACTGAACTCCCCAAGGCTTAACATAGGTCACAATTATGAGTCCTATAATTGGGATTAAGATACCCATAAACCCACCAAGCATAGATCGACAAACAAGGCAACATCCTGAACCACCACCCTGTTCTTCTGCTCGTGTTGCCATTGCCATGAATTCGTTTTCGATTTTTTGTGTTTGTTCTGCCATGAATGAGGGTAAGGAGGTTAAATGACCGGCCATTCCGACGGCTATTAGAGCTAATGATGCGTAGAAGAGTTGTTTTTGTTGGTCTCCTATGCATTCTGGCTTGTATTCTGTGCAGTTTTCGTTTATTTTTGATAGTACTGGTGGGGTTGACATCCATAACAACCCAAGTCCCTGCATATAATCATGGTAGGTTCTAAGCATGTTCAACATGTTCGATTGCATAGTGCTCCGAAAAATTAGGGGTCGAAATATTACATTACTTTGTATATGTTACTATGTTAGGTGTTATTTAAAATTGATAAAAAAAATATCATAATTTTTAAAATTGCACAAGTCTTTATAGAATTTGTCAATTTTTACTCCGCCCATACACAATGATGGTTTATGCATGATTGGAAATATAGAACACAAAAAACTCTCACCCTTAAGCAACCTACCATAAAACTCTGCGTATTTTTAGTGGAAAATTAAATTTTTATTGGTTTTTAATCGGCAAAACTCACTTCAATAAAATTAGTGAAAACTACTAAATAAAAACGGTGTAAACCAATTCACTAAAATGCAAATTTGAATTGCGAAATTCAGTTTTAATCGATTGAATTCAGTTTCAATCGGTAAAATTTAATATTAATGAAAAAATCAATTTCATTATGAAAAATTCAATTTTATTAAATTTAAATCAATATCAATGAATAATGTTTAGTTTTAATCTTAAATAATTAAAATAAGTAAACAAGAACACAATAGCTAATTAATACTCCCTAATCAATATTTTCAAAAAAAAGAGGGAATCCATTAATTCTCTAATTAATTTATTAAAACTCATAATATCACTCTCTCTCCTACTCAAAGGGACTAATTTTGACTCACCTTAAAATCCGTGAAAAATCAAATGGCCCATTTTTAGTTGAATAGGAGGGAGTATAAGATTATAATGTAAACGTTGCAATTTGACTAAGATATTAATTAGTTTGCTACTGAAAGTAATATTTTTACTATTAAAAGTAATATTTATGTTGATAATATGTCATTTTTAATAGTAAACTCAAAGAGACATACTTCCTCCGTTGTGATTTACTTGCTACCATTGCATGGGCACAAAGATTAAGAAGTTACTGTGCAATGATGAGTAGTAGATGGAAAGTTGCTTTTTTGAAATTTATGAGTAATTAGATATAGAGTAGGATAAAAATAAGAGTAAGTATAACTTTAAATGATTGGTTTTTTACTAAAAAATGAAATGTAGCAAGTAATATGAAATTTCCCAAAATGAAAAATGTAACGAGTATTATGAAACGGAGAAAGTATATTGTATTGATAATACGTTATTTTTAATAGTAAACTCAAAGAGATAGGGGAATATACCAGAGTATAGGAGACACTGGTGAGGAGTAAGGTGCAAAGGTTGCCCAGAAAAGCATCAGCTAAATGTACAAATAAGAGTGGTAAGACTAAAGCAGATCCCCTCCATATATTAATAATTGCAGCAGCATGTGTGAAATCAAGCTTCCATACATCACTCAAATATACCATCATCATCCATAGCACATAATATGCAAATACATCCGCCCACATTATTCCTGTAATCATCATAATATTTGTTCACTTATAATTGCATTTTTCATACATAATCTTATCTTTGATGATTCATATCATCATTTAATTTAGACTAGAGATGTGCATTTTAGGGTTCGAATCGACTACCTCAACCCTAATCTAGAGGTCGGACCCAGACTCGAAGCCTACTTAATCTTAAAAGTTCAAAAATTCAATCTAAATCTAAACCCTCAAAATTCGAATCTAGTTGAAACCACTAAATATATTTTTTTGGGTGAATATTGTATGTGTTTAAACATTAGATCCCAATTTTTCTATTAGATTCGGATTGGACTCGAACTCCTACGTTCTTAAGTCCTTAGGGTTTAAAAATATCGACTCTAACCCTTAAATATGATAAGGTTTAACACTCTTTCAAAAAAAAAATGATAAGGTTTAACATAATTTTGTTAGGATCTTAGATCCTAAACCATCATATTTTAGGGATTAAACCACTTCAAATCCAAGACAATAAACAAACCAGGTGCTCTCTTGAGAAACCGTCTTTTGTAAAGACGAATCTTAAAAGTTCAGCCCAAATCTATATTTAGAGTTGTAACAATATATATTTAGAAATATTAGACTGGGCTTTTAAGAGCCGTCTTTACAAAAGACGAAATTTGTGTAAACCTAATTACGTTGAAATAAATGGCCATTGTATTCAAATTGAAAAGAAACGGTTTATAATTATGTGTTGTATTTTAAAAGACTTTTATTTATGTGATTTTGAGTTATCATGATCATTATATTTACTGTATTCCGCCATGAAAAACTATGAGAAGGGTATGAGGAGTGAAAAAAGACGACAACTCAGACCCATAATAGAGTACGGCTAAAGAGTCCCTCAACTCGAGAAAAATCAAAAGAAGTTTTTGCGTTATAACAAACTATATTCAAATGACAGATAAAATCGTGAGCATAATTTTGACTGAGGAAGGCTAGTTACAACTGGGGTAACTGCGAGGCACACACGGCGGTGCGAACAAGCCCTTAGCTAGGAAGGGATGACCGAACAACAGAAAGCGCAATAGTACGAGAATCCCTAATTTCACCACTTTAATGCCCCATTTGGGTCACAAGCCCACATTACTGGACTCGACCGTGAGCATAATTTGAAATTGAAGATATTGATATTTTCACAAGTTAATCAGAAACAATTTTTTTTACATTTTGGACAAAATATATACTCAGACACCTTCGATATTAAAAGGATTTGCAGAAAAACAAAATTGATAAGGAAGACTTACAATTTCTTTTTACCCATAAATTCTTATCCAAACACATTGTCTAAGTGATTTAGGTTTAAGTATATTAGGGAAGGATTAATTCAATTAATTACCTGCTATCCGGAAAAAAGTCCTCATGATTTTGTACGTCTATCAATATGATAAAATTAATTCTTGCCCCTGCTTAGAATCATGCAACAATTTAATTAGTGATTAAATACACTTCAAATTAAATGAAAGACATCAAATTAATTTAATTACATAAATAACAGTATTGTTTATATATTGTTTCATAACCTCAAAGAATGTTCACTACTAAAATTAATTGGTAATAGTAGAAGTTACTCCTTGAGTATATAAAGTGATGCATACTCTTCTCTTTCACTGATGTAGGACAACTCATATGTGAGTAACACATGGACACTTCAACAGTATCTGACTCTAATCTTTTAGGATTATTGCGTTTTATTGAAAGAACAATATTACCTGTGGCTGTACTGAGTAAACTTATTGTTGAAAAAGCTGTGGTATACTTGTATAGAACTAGCTAATACATGGAAAATTTGATGTTCTTAAGTCTTAACTTAGTTGTATGGCTATGTTTATATATCTATTTTGAAGGTAAGGATTAAATTTGGTTTATTCAACCCCTGTCCATGTGCAGTAGGGTCGACTTCGGTACTTATATTTTGCAACTTGCAAGTCGTTTAAAGTCAACTATTTTTTGATTTCGAATAGGCTAGGAAATTACTAAAGTTTACACGTAAAGAAATCCTTTTTTTAAGTGGTTCGAATTCAACGTTTGAATCATGTTGAAGTGCCCATGTGTTATTCATATCTGAGTTGTGTCACATCGGAGAAAGAGAAGAATATGCATTATTTTATATACTCAACTATTACCAATTGGTTTTAGTAGCGAACCTTCTTTGAGTTTATGAGTGGATTACTTCTTTTCCTCCTTGTTTGGGTTGCCCAGACCCATTTTTCTAAATTCTATCAAGCTTCAGATCGAAAAATATAAAGGACTCTTACAAACTTAAGGCAATGCGTGATTAATTCTTTAATATTTATTTAGTTTTGTATTGTGATATTTTAGCTATAAATAGCAAAAATATAAATTATATACTCCCTCCTATTTATAGAGAATGAAATATTTTCTTACTGGGTCAATTCACTGAAAATGTCTCATTTATTCTCTTTTACCCTTCTGCCCTTACTACAACAAACTACAACACATAAATATCAATACCATGTATGGAAAAGGAGAATTTTTCACCCACTTTTATGTGGTCGTACACCCTTCCTTAGATTTCTGTTAGAGTATATAATATATTATATACTCTAAAATTTTCGTGCAAAAATCAAATGTCTTATGATTAAGTCCCCAGGATATATTATAATTTTCAATTTTTAAGATCTTGGATGATAGCTCGCTTTTAATTAAAGTAAATCCAAGAATGTCAAAGTCAACCATTCTTACAAAGTGAGGAGTTCATCGAGAATTTGATTTCGTCGAGCTGTATTCTTGGCTTCTAGTCTAGTTTATAATAACTGTTTGACTTACAATTTGAGTCGTGTTTGGCAACTTCGTATGAGTTGCTAATTATTTGGAGCCAGATTAAAGGACATTTTCCCCATGGGAACTTGATTCCAGTGCGAAGGAAATTTGATTGATAAAATTTTACATGGACTTCATTCACAGGAGTATTATTTTTGTATGCATTAGTCTTTAAATTATTAAAAAGAAAAATTATCTAGAATAATTCAAACTATTCATCATTTTCCTACAATAATCCCACCTATTGATTAACCATGAATAATCCCAACTTTGAGGGGTATTTTCCTAGAGTAAACTTGGGTAACCCGATGACCTACTATAGTAGGTAATTCACCAAAAACTAAATTAAATATTAATTTAAAATTAGAAAATATTTTTGAAAATTTACATAAAAAACTCTAAATAATAAAAAAAATCATAAATTTTATGAATATTTTTTTAACATTTTTTCGACATTTTATTTTAATTTATCTTTTTTTTTAAAAAAATAAAACTTGCTATAGCAAGTCATCCGGTTTACTCTAGAAAAATGTCCCTCAAAGTTGGGATTATTCATGGCTAATCAATAGGTGGGATTATTGTAGGAAAATCATGAATAGTTTGGATTATTCTAGGTAATTTTTTCTTATTAAAATAGTAAATATTTTTATTTTAGAATATAATTGTTGGAAAATAATTAGTATTATTAGGTTGGTACCCAAAATAGTATGTATGTATGAATTCTATACAAGACTTCTAAAAATTTAATTATCTTGGTATTGTTTATGTAAGATAGAACTATATACGAATTATGATATCTCAGATTAAGCTTGAAAAGGGATTGATAGACTACTCATATCAAAAAGGTGCATCTTCTTTTCAAAAGAGTCCATTTGCTAAAAATTTCACAGTTAAGCGTGCTTGGTGGGGAGCAATCTTAGGATGGGTGACCTCTTGAGGAGTTTTTCTGGGTGCGCACGAATGAGGTCAAAGTGCGCTGCAAAGACTTGTGCTGGTCTGTGAGGCCAGTCTACAGTCAGAATGAGTAGTCCGGTGGTCCGTTGGGCCAAGATGTTACACAAATTGTCTTTAAGAATAGATGATCCATTTCAAATTATTATAGATTTAAATATTGAATTTATCAAACTGTGTAAGTCAAATAGAATTTCATATGATATTATAGTTCTCAAATAAACAATAAATTGGTCAAATGTGCAGCAATTAAAAACATATGTGGAGTATATACAAAGAGTTTCATGTACTTCAATTAGATTAGTACATCAATAGAAAAGTGGACAAGTTATTTTTTTTTAAGAAAAAAGTGGACAAGTTTAAACCTACGGTAATGTACTTTAAAAAAAGTCAAAATTACTTTTAAAGACATAAATGTCTGATTTCCTATATATTTAAAAAGTGAGATGAAAACTTTTCAAAAATGGAAAGTAGTCTAAAGTGGAAAAACTTATGAAACTACCCGTTTTGGTAAGGTGGAAAAACAAAAAGGAACGGAGGAAGTAATAAGTTTGAAATTATTCAATACTTTTACCAAGAATGTATCCATAACAATTCAAATATAGATAGTATTAGATAATGTTTTCTATATTCTTCAAAAAGTTTGGTATTTGTAACTTCACACTTAAAAGCTGACATTTGTTTAGTATAATTGAATTTATAGTTTAAAATTTTATGACAATATCATAAATTAGTATAAAAACTTGTACAATGCACGATATTATAAGTATGAAATATATAAAAATATAACTTCTAAGAATAATGCAAGTATATGTTATCGTGATTAAATTTATCGAATATAATTATTTATTCAAATTAAACACTGCTTTTTTAAAAATTATTAAATAATGCAAGTATATTTAATTTTTTAAAAAAACTCGTGCAAAAAATTAAATATATCTTAAGCAAAAATTAAATACCGCTTTTTTTAAAAAATTATTTATTCAACACATTATTTTTTCATTCAATTAAATATATCAAATTATAGGTTAGTTAAATAGTATTGTTAAATAAAATATACTCCATATAATACCTAATTTAGCTCTAATTTTAAAAATAATCAAATTCTAAATTAAATAAATATTTTAATTTAATCAACTATCATCCACTAAAATAATTACATTTGTCATGCCTCTCTGAAGGGTGACACTTGGAATTGGAGGCAAAAAATTTACTTGAAAATTAACACCTAATCATTTTTTATAATTTGCTAATATAAGCGTTTTTAGTTTTTAATATGTATTAGTATTGTACCCGTGCTATGCACGGATTCATTTAAATTTTTTAATGTCTACTATTCCAAATTATATGTACAACTAAATTAAGTTTAAAATAATTAAAATCAAGAGGAAAATTACTTATAAGAAAACTGGGGTCTGCTAAAATTTTATAAAAATGCATAAGTTTTATTTCATAAGGTGGTGCTACTAACTCGTGACATACTTTTAAGGAAGTATACTTTGCGAAATAAATTATATATTCATGTTCTGAAACCTTATAATCACTCTTGTTTTTGTAGATTTTAAAATTGCTTGAGGAATATGATTTTCCATCCTCTATTCGAGATCCATAAGTTTCGTAATTGTAGTAACCAATGGAGGCTTGAATCGTAGTACTCTGCGATTGGAAAAAAATACGAGAGACATTGATTAATACAAAATTATAGCAGTAACTAGTGAGAGTAAACCTTTTAAAGTGATTGATAAATTACATAGTTCCTTTTGTTAGATAACAAAATAATTTACCTGATCATCCATCAAGATAATGTGTTACGCAGTTCCTTTACCTTGTCTCTTACCCATATCTTCCATTGATTTCCATGTATATATGACTTTAGTCTTAATTTCGAATAAACCCTTTGATTCTTTAATTTCGGAAAGTTTTTTAAATGACAAACTCATTTTTACATCAACAAATGAATAATGCTTTGTAATTTGATCAAAATTTTTAAGTGATATCAAATATAATCAAGTAATTTTCCAACATTTTTATAATATTGTATGATCAGAGGCAAAAAATTTACTTAAAAATTACACATAATCATTTTTTAAATTTTGCTAATATAAGCGTTTTTACTCTTTAGTATGTATACACATATAATTTGTGTAAATAAATAAATAATTTTTTTAATTGGAGAAAAATTAGATTAAAACTCTAAAGTTGATTAAAAAGCAACATAATTATTTAACCAAACATAACAAAAAAAAGATGAAAACAAAACAATTGGCTTTCCCCTTTCGCAAGTTTCTTTTGTGTAGTGAAGTACTCTTTTTTATCTGAGTCTTCTTTTTTCTAAGCGTTCATCGTTACTCACTCATCAATTGAAAATCTCTCCCTCTATCAACAGCATACAATCATGGATTTCAATTCTCCTCATTCAATGGGAACAACCATTGTTGGTGTCACCTACAAAGATGGTGTTGTTCTTGGTGCCGATTCACGTACCAGCACGGGTATACATTTTTTCTCTAAAATTTACAAATAGATAGTTAGAATATTTAATTTAGGTACTTTTTGCTTAGTTTGATGTCTTCTTTTTTTACTTATAGGTGTTTATGTTGCTAATCGTGCCTCGGACAAGATTACTCAATTGACTGACAATGTTTATGTTTGCCGTTCTGGATCGGTAACGAAATCTTGATTAATTTTTGTTAAAATATGTGATCGGCGTATTATTTTTGCATTTTATCATCATTTGAGTTCTATTTTTAAACCTTTAGGACGATATTGCATGAGTGATTGCATTTTTTTGGTGAAAATTGTAATTAGTAGCTGTTTATCGATATAATTTCGACCTTTTCAATGGTTAATTATTTGCAAGGGTTATGAAAATTGAAGAGTATCCATGAGTGGTTTCTTTTGGGTGTCTACAAGTTGGGAACAAATGGCGGATTTGAGTTAAAAGAGGGATTTTTATTTTTCCTACATTCTGTTCTTTGCTATTTGCTACTTGTAAAGTTTTAGTATTACCGATTATATTAGTAACCTTTGTTGAAGCATTTGTGATATTGGGATTGTAGGTGTTTAGTTGTGTAATTTAATAATGCAGCTAGCTTCATATGGTTTGCTGTTAGTGAGTTACTGTAAAGATGTAAGCGTTTTGCTTGCTGGAACATGATGATGGTGAAATAATTGTGTCTTGGTATAGAGGTTTTGGGAGCCTTAATTTTTTGTAGATATATGGGCAGTTGATAAAATGTTATTGGGCGATTTGTGTTTTTGATGGTAAGTGGGTGAAAATAAATTTTTATGAAGAGTCTGCGACTAATCTCTGAGAAGATTTTTTATTGATACTAAGTACTATTGATTTTGTAACATTTATGAGAAAATGATTGTGTAGGTTCTAGAAAGTTGTGTTGTGACTTAAACTTTGTTTGGGAGATTTAAGCTTTTGGATAATAGATGCGAGAGTGCTTCTATGCCCCCTTTTGTTTGCCCTCTTTTCACTTATTTTTTCTTGCTAAAAGGAGAATCCCAATGGATAGGACAAGTAAGAAGAGAGAGACAACAACAACAATGCCAAAGTCTTAATCTTAAAAGATTGAGATCGGCTTCCTGAGCAATATACCAGTCACAATGGTCGATTCATTTCGATTTTCTACCGTCTCAATTTCTAAGTCTAAATTAGGAAGAGTAAACGTTGATGGCCGCATTGAAATATGGTTGAGAGCCCCCACAATCCAGGCACAATGACGCAATTATCAATGGTGCCCTCTACCAGTAAGATAATAGCCGGTCATGCGGGCTTTCAAATAGGAAATTTATCTGCATAGTAAAATTTTAAAGCCACTAAACATAGTAGCATAATGGGATATACAGATGGGTATAGCCCAAAATAGGATATCTCTATGCTGCTGATTTGTCTTACGTCTTAAATTATGTTGAATTTGCAGGCTGCAGACTCTCAAATAGTATCTGATTATGTACGACATTTTCTTCACCAGCACACGTAAGCCTACTACACGTTTTTGCTTTTCGTGCTTTTGTCTATAAAGGTTGTAGTCATGGACTCATGGTCATCAGGAGTTATCCAACCTTATGAAATGACCATGGCTTCTGTTAGCTAACATATTGTATGTTCACAGAATTATTTTTTCCAAACATCTTTAAATTATGGTGTTCGCTTGGGTGGGGTGGACTGTGGACATAGTGAAAGTAAAGAATTTTTTTTTTTTAGATGGACTATTTGCTTTTTATTATTTGAACTTTGAGAAGGTGGGGCATGGGCTTTTCTCTTGTTTTGGTCTTGTGTAAACACGCTCCAAAAAAATTATTTATAGGCTTCTCTGTCATTACTGAATGAGTGTCTGCATTGGAGTTTTGTCCAGCACGATTACGAGAGATGGCCACAAGTTGATTATATTGTAACTTATGGACTCAACTCTCAAGTAAAATGACTCTACCATTACTTGAGTCCATGAAAGTTAAATTGGTTTTAATAGGGCGTAAACTGTTAACCGGTTTATGTACTATTAAAAGTTTTGATCGATTGATGTGATTTCATACTGAATTCTAATGTCATTTATTTATCTATGTTCACTCTCTTTATTGTCTCTCCCCCTCCCTGATTTCCAATCATTTTTTAAACTCTTCCTTTCTTTTCCTTTCCAATCATTTATTTACCTTTTTTTTGTGTGGTGTTTAACAGAATACAGTTGGGACAGCCTGCTACTGTCAAAGTTGCTGCTAATCTTGTCAGACTACTCGCATATAACAACAAGGTTCAACTGAATATTTTTATTTTTCATGCTTAACAAATATGTTCTCTCTAAGCAAAGAACTTAATTATATACTTCTACATCTGAAGGCATTTACTTTAAAACATAAATAAGTGAAACTAGGACTAAATTGTTTCTATCTCCCCTTGCTTAATTGGATTTTTAGGGAGACATAAAATTTAGCAGTAGGAGATGATTTTCTGGTTATTGTTTGTAGTATATTGTTATTATTGTGCTTGACTAGGTAGGTATTTATTTCAGTAAGGTATGTTGAGTTTTTGTTCTGCATAGTTATGTCTACCGTTTACATTTTTTGTGGGAGAGGCGGTATTCTCAACTTGTGCTCTTTGCATGATCTGTATACTTAATTATTCAAATACAATCCAGTCTTATTGCTATTCATCATGATGGAAGTGACAATGATGTGCTTTTTCTCCCTCTTTTGTGTTGTCCAAAGAGCTCTGTGATATTCCAGCTTTTATACCTCTCCCTTTTGCGTTTGTGAATAAATCTCAATGGACGGACCATTTATACTTGATAAGTTTATATTTGAAAACAGCTGATGGGATTATTATGCTTTCTTCTGCATCTGGAATTTCATTTCCATTTCAATGTGCTGCTTTTCTCATTTCATGCGTTCACAATTGTTTTATGCTGAATTGGTGCTTTGCAAACTTCGACAGGATATGCTCCAAACAGGCATGATTGTTGGAGGATGGGATAAATATGAAGGAGGTAAAATATATGGAATTCCACTTGGTGGAACAATCATAGAGCAGCCTTTTGCCATTGGAGGTACACTTCTTGAGCTTTCCCTTTATAATTAGATCATTTCTTTTCCCCTACTCAACGGATTGGTGTATACCTACAGGCTACATCAATTGTTTAAGATAGTTCTGTTATCTGGTTTCTCCCTGTTTATTTCATTTCACTTCAAGTACCCATGTTACATGCAGCATGGACAGTTGGACACCTGATTTGTTTTGGACAAAAGTTGTTAAAATATTTTATGACTTATCTGAAATTCGAAACATGATTTTCCTGACACGAGTGTCTTAAGTCAGAGACATACAGATATCTGTATTTAAAGGAATATCCCTGAAACTACTTGTAATAGACTTTGATTCAATTTGATATTGGGTGTACACTTTGACTAGATTAATGTTTGTACTGATTTTGGAATTGATGGATTTAGTGTATAAATGTCATGCTCAAAACAAAAAATTTAGTCAATTCTCATTTTCGCTTTGCTGTTATTTGGCTGTGATGCTTTTGGAATTGTTCAGTAACCGGTCATTAGTTGCCTTATATCATGCATTCATCAACCATTTGCTATGATTTTCTAGATTATATGCTGCGTAGTCCTGCAGACCCTCGAAATGCTAAAAGTGCCTTTTGCAGGTTCTGGCTCTTCATACCTGTATGGATTCTTTGATCAAGCATGGAAAGAAGGAATGACAAAGGATGAAGCTGAGGTACTCATTTTATTGATTGCAAAATTAGAAGCTACACCTATGGGGCTTTATTTGTCATCCTCTTCTTTTCGTTTATTGATTCACTTTCTTCACCACATAAAAGAGGGCAAGTTTTGGATGGATCATAGTGCAAATTATAAATTTAAGGGTGGGCATAACATAGGAGTATAAATTAGGCAGTCACCAGTCACCATCGACTGCTACAATCTCTGGCGAAAATCTCTGAAATCTTTGAAACCAACTACCATCATTGGTGCTTCTAGAACCCCCTCCCTCACAAAACCACCCACTTCTTTGGCTAGATCTGGAAGCTTGTATCATTGTATGTTCCTGATGAGTGCTTCATTATGCGATGATGAAAGTATAATTGGCAACTCCTCATACTAAATCAACCTCTTTTCAACCTTCAGATTTCTCTTCGCTGTTGGCATAACTTGCTTAGTTCTTTCATGATATAATTATTGCCTTTGATGATGTCCTAAACAAGTTTTGAAGAAAGGTTACATTGGTATTTTGAAGTGGTAAAAAGCCCGTAAAAGTAAATATACTGAAGATAGTTGGGGTTTTAATTAGGGTCGGGAGGAGTTTTATCCCTCAAAACCTATTATTGTTTCTAATCTTTTAATGGTTTTTTTAATTCTTGTTCAGGACCTAGTGAAGAAAGCAGTATCCCTTGCCATTGCTCGAGATGGTGCAAGTGGTGGTGTTGTTCGAACTGTCATCGTAAGAACCTTTCTTTTCCTTTTGGCCTTTCAACAATTGACTTTCTGCTATCAAATTGAAACCTTTTTTGAAGCTCACTACATTGCTGAAGGAATTGAACTTTGATTGTATATATGCATGGTTTCAGATCAATGAAGATGGAGTGACTAGAAACTTTTACCCCGGTGACAAACTCCCTCTGTGGCACGAGGAAATGGAGCCACAGAATTCTTTGTTAGATATTTGGGGAGCTGCAGCGAGCCCTGAGCCAATGGCCGAGTAGACTCGTCGTGTTTATCGCTTTAGCTTTGAATATTACCCGTTGTGTCACTTACCATTGTACCTCGACTTTGTTACTTGAATCGGAATTGATTTGGTTACTTCTTTTGAGATCTAAATCAGAAAAGGAAAAAAATAATTAAAATCCTCATGTTTAATGATAGCACGATTATGATCGAGTTATATGTTTAATGATCGGCTGCCCTGATCGAGCATTATATGTTTATAATGATTACCACAATTATGACACGAAGCAATAGCACCCCGACCGTAAAGTCGCAACTTGAACTGTACTATGTTTTGCCTTGATTTCAACTTTAAATTAGGTGTTTTGGAGTTTTGGCGTTCAAGTTTGTTAAGATTATACTAGATTCTTCTATATGGTGCTAAATCTACTTACATTACTGATTGGTATTATCGCTTCAAAATCGAGTCAAGTAAAAATATTTGATGAAACGGAGGTGCTTGACAGAGAACAGATTTATTTGTAAAGTTTGATTGAATTTATTGAGGCCTAATGAAGTGCACACTCCTCAATGCAAAATTGCAAACCCTCAAACTTGCTGTTGCAAACTGATAAGACCAAAATGTATTGCACATACCAAGAAAAATAGGTGAGACATGAAAATTAAATATGGCAAACAATAGAGAATTGGGTCTTATTTTAGTTGAAATTAGTATTACTTTTCTCTGTAAGATTTTAAATTTGATTCTCACTTTCTTCTTTACTCAACCTAGCCTGTAATTTTAAAAAAATCATATATGACAGTCATTGACCTAATTTAGAGTTGTTTATTAACGGATTAGCTCTTAAATATGTCATGTTTACTTGTAAAACGGACAATATGGACAATTTTAAAAATTTTCATTATATTTGGATAGTTCAAACTTGTTCGATAAGATTAACGAGTTGAATAGAAAATCACAAATAAACACAATATTATAAGCTAACAGACAACTTTCAAAGACAAATTTGACTGTTTATTTGTCTAAGTCTGCCTATAAACACCTCCACAACGTATAACTGCAACAAGAAAATCACAATTTCACTAAAAATTAAAACATGATAAAGGACAAAATTAAACTAAATATCGTTTCATCTTGTTAACACTTGCATAATTTCTTTCAAAAATTTTTTAGTATAAATTCTGTAAATATCAAATCAAATTGAAAATTCCATAATACAATATAACAAATGATACAAACTCATCTCGGAAATTCTTTTATATATCTATGTTTGTTTATGGCTTCATAGTCTCTCTTCTAATCTCTTCAACAAACACAAGTTTACCATCTCATCTACATATTTCTTTCATCAAGTTATATTTTATCCTATTCTACCAATAACAACTAACAAGTAATAATCAAATAAAAACAAACAAAGAAAAGCCGAAAATTTTAATTAAAATTTTTAAGACATATATTATAACCATGTGAGATCTTGTTAGATTCGTCTTAATGTATACTTTTTTATTACATTTTTTTTGTATAATTCTTTATGATGCATATTTAGAGATATTAAGACTCAAAATTTACCATAAAAACTGTGCAAAAAGTAAATTGGAAGAACATTTGAAAATAAAAGGAGTAAAATGGAGCAAAATCAATGAGATAAACAATAGTTACCATTATATATTTATATCTGCATAGAAGTAATCAAGCCAACTACCTACCATCAATGTAACAGATGGAGGCATAGCTGTTCATACAAGCATTAAAAATGCCCTGTATACACCACCATTTCAGCACTATAATAAGAGAAACTATGGGCACTCTTAACTAAAACATCATTCACACAGCTAGTGAAGTAAATCAGCAATCCATGGGGCGAAACACAAGATGTAAATTGGAATCGATTGTGTTAGTCGTGCTTCTGATTTCGTGGTTTGCAGTTCTAACAACATCCGCCTGTCCTAACGATAGCTCGGATTGCAGAGACTGCATCCTGAAACGGATGAAAGACGACTGCCCATCGTGTGTTACAACACTCCGGTGCATGGCCAAGTGCTTGTGGGCAGGAACGTCCAAGACAAGGTGCACAAAGAAGTGTGATTGCAATGATAACTACCCAAAATTATCTGACTGCAAGAACTGCATGTCGAAGTGCAGGTGCAGTTGTGCTTAGATCATCATAATCACCATGCCCAGGAATATATTCCGCTCATAGAAGTTATGAACAGCGTCTGGAGAAGGTTGGATGACGGAAAACCACACCCTTATCAGTTGCAGGTGCAATTGTGCTGTGTAGATGACATGATCTTATTTTATCATTCTCTTTTTTATTTAGTTTTCTCCCTTGTTAAGTTTATCTGTAAACTAAATGTTATTCTCACTTTCTCTGTTCAGATGAAATATTTTTCTGTTTTGGCTTCCATTAGTCTTGATTGTTTCTCTTTAGCAGCGTCCTTGTTCTTGTATTAATACAGTCACAAATTCTTGTGAGAGACGGTCTCTTTAAGAGACTATCTCTAATTGGGTTGACCCATTAGGGAAAATATTGAGTAAATGTAGGAAATAAGCTTTAATGGATTGGGGCTGAGAGACGTCTCTCAAAAAGACGGTCTCTCAGAAGACTGCCCGTAATACAGTAAGTTTCTCGTTCAACATGGAAAGATGGGGATCAGTATAGCTTATAAGCCCAATTCTTCCTTGCTAATAATGTGTGAGATAAAACTGGGTAAGAGGGTAGAAGAAACAAATAAACCGGAATCATTTAAGCTCGTTTGGTTGTTAGGTACTGAAAAGTTGTAATGTAAATGTAATTTAGTATAAATATTCATGAACCGAGATTTTTCTAGCTAAAATTACGGAAATTTTTTATTATCATTTCTACCATTTGATACCAATAACGTATCAGTCTATCAGATGTTAAGATAGTTCAAGTTAATTTAACAGATAAAACTGAACTTAAAAATGATTCTATACAAGCTGAAGATAGTTCAGTCTTCGCTAAGGGAATCAAGAGAACATGACGAACAGATAAAACTCGATCTGCAGATTTCATATAAAAACTTATAGCTGAAGATATCTTCCAGAAAATATTTTTTCACATAAACTATTCATGTTCAATCTACCATTCTTAGGATGAAATAAAGCCATTCTTGTCACTGAAAATAGTGCTGAAAGATCTAAGCTTCCAACATGTACAACTATACAAGCTTAAGAGGAATATATACTAGCAAATACAAGGATTCAAATCACTGTATCCAAACTTAAGTATAGTATAATTAGAAATGATACAGCGGAGAAGTTAAATTCACACCGATGCACAAACTCTCGTGTTGTAGTTTCTTTCCCGTCTCGCAATTTTCTCCTCGGCGATCAACAAACACTTCTTTAAATGGATTCAACAGAAACGGCTCCTTTACACTAACGCCTCCTAAGCAACAACCAACCTTCAAATTGAAGGTGACAAATATGGCTTTTTTCATTGAATCCACTTTCGCCTAATCCTTAACTAACTTCGTTCTCGAGACTTCAACTACTATATAAAAGACTAAAAACTTCTTGTCTAAACTCTAAAACGATTTTGTGAAGAAACATATGCCAAGGTCTCGAGTATCAAGCACGGAAAGTTGTGATGAAGCTAACGATGTATTATAGGCTTTAGCATGACTAGTTACACTTGATGCCCGTTAACTAGGCTACGAGATTAGAGCAAGGATCTTTTCCATTAAGTTCTACAGCTGAATTCTTTTTCCTAACAATACGCCTTAACTTACATGATTGTTCTACAATCAGTTTGTAAGCAAAAGGGTGTTTCCATGCTACAAGAGAAAACCTATCCCCATATTCCTCCATTCCTTCAATCAACAACTGCCATATTAAGGCCCCAGCTCCCGCTTGACCCTTTTTTGCCGATTCAAAGATACTATCATAGACAGTTTTAAGCAAAGAGTCTGTGTAATTAGCATCGTTACCTTTGACATGTAATGGGTAGCCAACTTCGGTAAAAAGAACTGGTTTGTTAAGAATCTTCTCACCGTCACTGATATGGGACTCTAACCATTGAAAAATAAAATCCAATTTTTCAGTTGCATTTGCATGTGGCATCCTACAAAGTAAAATGAAGTAGTAAGAAAGAGATGTCTTTTTTAAATGATCTAAGCCACTCGAACGTCCACTTCACTTACCAGCTATCTGGGTATGCATGAACGGAAGCAAAATCAATTCCATTAACAGCTGAGTTCTGTATGAAATCAGTACCCAGTAAAGCAGCCCAATCTCCGGGATTTATTCTAGATTTTTCTGCAGAGTTGGGTCCATAGAACCCTTCAAGACCAATGGTAACAAGATGATTTTGGTCCAAACTCTTGATATATGCTACCATCTCTGTAATCCAAGCCTGTTTATGAATAGAAACAAGAATCATAAAAAACTACATCCTCCATCTCTTTATCGTTTCCCTAATTCCCTTACTTCAATCCAAATATGTTCAAGCTTTTTAGGTCAAGTGGAGCAATCTATAAGGACGGATGAGTAAAGCACGAGATTCCATTACCCAAATGTCACTATGTGGATCCCACCTAGACAATGTTTGGGAATGTAAGATGTACGCAAACGTACGAAGGTAAGAATGAAGAGTATATTTTTATTTCCCCGTGTAATAACAAAGTTTCATTAACAGCAACAACGACGATATTTTAACAGCTCAATGTCGTTCAATGGCTTCCTACCTAGATAGGGTTTGGGAAATCGAATGTACACAACCTTGTCTTTTAAAAACAAAGGTTGTTCCCGCTTGATCCTTGATAGAAAAGATTCTTAGAACAACTTTTTAACAATCTCTGTGACAACCAATCGTAAAGAAAATGAGCCGTCAAAAAGGCAGGGATTATTATTAGAAGTGATGAAGAATCAGGGGCAGCCTTATTGACGAAGTAGCTAATCCGCAGATTTGCAAAAATCACAATAGGTGAAGGTTATATGGGACTACAATTTCAAAGCAAAGATAGGTATTGAACATAGTGCAAAAAGGCACCAAATACTTACCTGAAGAATGGAAGAAGAGCTAGAATCACATCGTGGCTCATTTATAAGTTCCCACGCAAAAATAGCCGGTTCCTCAGAATATCTAACTCCACTTAAGGAATTCTTTCTTGTTACGATAGCCTACAGCGCTCCAACAAAAACAGTGAATCGGCTATGTACTTCAAATTGCGAAAAAAATGTAAAAATAGCCTACAACATTAAGAAATTAAAGCATGAAGTAAAAGGGTGTGTAAGATTTATTAGAATAGTTGAAACTGTGAAGAATTATTTTACGCCTTCCTAGTTTTAACAAAAAATTATGACCTTGTCAAAAAAGAGATACTATGGTCTTAAATTTCAATCTTTTCACTCAAATAATCAATAAAACAAAAATAAATCATTAGTGAACCTTATTTAACCTTATAGCTAATAGGTAGGCGTATCAAAAAGCAGTCCCATAAATAAGTTAAAACTCCAACACAAAATCCCTTATCGCTAATAGGTAGGCGTATCAAAAAAATATGAAAAGAAAATATTTGGCGTATGCATGTTCAAGCTTCTTTTTTCCTGATTTTTAGCTTATATTACTTCTACAGATTAAATTTCTGGTTGAGTTGGTTTCTTGACAATTTACATCATTAAAATATGATAGAAGAGCTCTTCACCTGCAAGAAGTACCTTGATATAATCTTTGTAGTAACCCTTTATAGCTGAATTAGAAAAGAAGGGATCAGTTGATGATGTAACATTGACTCCAGCTTCTTGTGCCCATTTTACGTACTGTGCTTTTCCACCAAATGCGTTCAAATTGTTTACTAGACTAAGAATTAATCTTATCCCATTCTTTCTCGCTTCCACTATCACATAATCCAATCCCTGTGAGAAAATTAATAATAACAAACCATATTATCATAATAATACACTTCTAGTCTGAAACACTTGTACAAAGTGCATTCCAGAAAGGGAGGGAACCACATTTTCAAATCACTCATCCTTCTAAGTAATATATTTAACAAACAACTCATACCTAAAAGTCATTTAGTATTCTCTCCTAGGCTCCCACCACGGGCGGGTTTGGATGTCAGGTGTACCCAATTTTACTCATGTAAACACTAAGAGATTATCTTCGATTAGGACTTGATAGCAAATACCATATGGAACTTCACATAAATAAGGAGTAAATTTAATTTAACAAGTGATTTTACCGTAGTCTTTGATAACCCAAAACAAATCTTCACTCTTATAAAAAGATGAACACTCAAGTGTTACATTTAACTAGCAATTATACTTTTATGTTTTTGATTGATGAACAATATTTCATTACTTAAACTATAAACATTTTTATGTAACTAGCTAACTCCCTATAACTTCCTCCAAGGAAAAGCATATCATGTTCCAAATCTTGAGTATTGTAACTAGTTGATAACACAAGGTGAACCAATGGCAAAAGGTCAATTGAGGATAAGACAAAAGAAGTGTTTACCTTTTGTTTGAATTGGGGAATTAAAAGGAAAGGAAGGGGAGGATTTTGTTGTTTGGATATCAACTTTAGAGGGGAAAGATTAGAAAGGAATGGATTTGAAGCCATCAAGTCCCTTCACCTTGTTAACAGCCGAATTGTTGAAGTGTGACTTTAATCAAACTTTATTTTGGACTCTTTTGTTTGGAACCTTGAACTATGGGTGTTTCACAGGTCGTTGAATGGAGAAGAATGTGTCTTTGGACAAGCCATATTTGTAAACTTTCTTTGACACATACTTTGATCAATGAACATGTGTATGGCTATTTGGTGATTGAGCTTTGGTATTTGATCGAGCATGGTTTTAGTTTACTCCCCCAAAGCACCCTTGAAAAGCTATGGTTAAACCTGGGAATGAAGAAAAGATGATTGAGTTGTATGAGTATTTGGCATTTTGGAACAACATTGGCATTGGACATTGAAGCATGTATAGCATCACTTCATCTGTCCTCTATTGCTCTTTTTCTTGAAGTGGTTTTTCCTCTATTGCTCTTATTTGCGTATAATCCTATATATATGGGCATTATTGTTGATGCAAAATTAAGCCAAGCAGAATGCTTTAGCCATAGTAACATGATTCGCTAGCTAATTCGCCTATAATCTTATATTTTGACGTTTGTGATTCGCTAGCCAGAGTAACAAGAATAGCCCAAAATCGACTATAATTCGCTTTTTTCGATTCACGATTCGTAAGGAGATTAGTAAATCATGTGACACTTGCTTGAGATTATTCATACCTCTCTAGTCTGTTACATGCTCATATTATAAGTCATGTACTTCTCTCTCATCTTGTATCTTTCTCTCCATTGATGTAATTCTTTCATTGTATTTGTTTGAGTTATAAGCTCCATCATCCTTAAAACACAAAATACAAAACACTAGTCTAAAAAGAGCATGTAGCCAACTTGATGAACCTCGTTAAAAATAGTGTTATTGTTTGCCACTTATTTTCTTACTCATTTGCGATATTGTCTTGTTCATTAGTACACCTTCAAGTTACAATGTTCAATCGTTCTAGGCCTTAGCTCCTAGCTTCTACATTTTGTTAGATCATAATACAAATCTCTCGAAAAGTGGAAAGATTTGTTCTTGCCACCCTTCCTTTCCCTCTTAAACCGACACTTCTTCTTCCTTTCCATTCCATTTTCCTTTCCTTCTCAAATCGTTATTCAGACAAAGTGTTAAAAAGATAAGATGGTTTAGGCACGTGCAAACGAGATACAATTGGCAAACCACCATTATAAAGATTAGGCTCATCAAATCAAATTCTACATATTTGTCTCAAACAAAATAAACAGGAAATATACAGAAAAAGAAGATACCTTAAGAACTCTTTCATTGAATACACCAGGTGAAATCTGCAAAGAATTAGGGCCAGGACCATCACTAAAACCCCAAGTACGGCAAACATTCAACCCCATTTGAGCACCTTTCTTAAGCATCTTAGAAACCTTCGATCTTGATGGACCCCACACACTTTCCTCCATCAACCAATATGAATTCCACCCATTTACATACATTAACTGATCATGATCATGCTTATTGACGATCACAAAATGGGTGGAATTCACCCCAACGAAACCCATCTTTTTCTGCCAAAAAACAATGGGAAATTCGAAATTGAACTGATCATTGAAATTAAGGTAGACAATCGTTGTAATTGTGGCTATTCCTAGAAATGGGTACACGAATTTTTCTCTCCATTCTGAATTCATCTTCATCTTTCTGTTATTCTTCCTCAGACTAGAAATGAGCAGTTAGAGGCTAAACAAGCGATTAATTGAAGGGTTTATTAGGTGGGAATGTCAGTGTGGTAGAAAATGGAAGTGTGGCTAAAGAATAACAACACTTTTTTTTGTCGGTTGCCAGTTCTGGCTTCTTTTTGACTCCTCCGTCACTTGGAAAACTGTCAAAATTTATTGCTTTACTTTCTTTTGACCTTATGATTTTGTACAAGGTGTTGAAACTTGAAAGAAACAAAGAAGAAAAAAAAACATTCAAAACTGTTATGTTGCTGCCCAGGATCGAACTGGGGACCTTCAGTGTGTAAGACTGACGTGATAACCACTACACCACAGCAACCTTGTGGTTCTTTTATTAGTTTGAATTAATCTAAAAATAATGATTATATCTACATGCCTTCTTATTCCTCAAATGTCAAAACTCATTTTGAAAGCACTCATACTTCGTCTCAAAATTTTCTAGTGCAATTTATTGGTGTAAAATTTAATCGTTCAATATTATAATAGAAGTAAACAACATAGTATATTGTTTGAATTAATTTATAAACCACTTTCATATTGTTATAATTATTCGATACTATAGTAGAACTAGAACCGAACACGTGACTCTTAAGTTATGTGGCCAAACTTCTACCATCTCAGTTACAAAATTTTAATAGATATATTTATATATATGGTATAATTAGCCTATACATTAAGTCACCTGTTGATATTACTACATTCATAATATAGTCTCCCTTTCTACATTTATTTCTTTATCATCAAGTGTTTGAACCGCATTATAAATCGAAAATTAACTTATTTCAGTTAAAATATGTAGTACTTTTCTAAGAGAAATTTTTATTTTTAATTATTATAGCTCTCTTCCCCATTTCCTTACCCTCCCTTGATCTAAAAAACAAAGCATTACAATTTGCTAAAACAACTTTATATTCTTAATTCATATGTCAAATTCTTACAAAATCAAGATATATTATATATTATACTATTTAAAATAATACATACATCTTCAATGTGTTACATCATTAAAAAAAACAATAATATCAAAATCTTAATGTTGATAATATTTAATAATAATATAAAATACAATGTTAATTACATATCATGGAAGGTTAAATTATTTGAATTGAATCAAGAATCACGCAAAAACCTCTCGAAACATCGAAATCCCAAATGAAGAGCACAAAACCTTTCCAATTCTTCCCCACCTCTATCTCTACATACTTTTTCTTCTATCCCACTAAACCCTTCATCCCAATCTCTCCACACATCCCAACCGTCCATTACTCTTTCATCATAACAAATCCCATCCATTACTTCTTGCAACCCTACAATCCTACGGCTCATATTCTTCCTCATCATCCTTACGCCATGATCAAACCCAGGAATTGAGTCCAATTTCAGTAATTGAACCATTAAAGCTTCATTGATTCTCAGTTTCTCCTTTTCATTACTCCTCACTGCATCTACTGTTTCCTGCCGTTGGATCAGCTTCTCGAGTTTGTCTATCTCGGTTTCAACGGCGGTGATCTTTTTAACTAAGGAGCGGACTACATAGGAACGGTAGGCTGCCTGTATCTTAGCAGCTGCTGAAGAGTGATCATGGAAATGGACGGTGATGGGGATGGGTGGATGATCTGAGGTTTTGATGGGTTGAGGAAGGGTAGATGTGTCATTTTTGAATGTGTAGGTGACTGTTGAGGATGAAAAGGATGAAGAATGGGTTTTTCTTTTGGGTTTCATGGCCACCGACTAAAAGCAAAAAATGGAGAAATGATGATGATAATAAGAGAGAAAAACAGTGAGATGAAAATGATGGAGAAGAACGTAAAACGTGGATAAAGGGAAAGGTTAAGTTACCACTAATAAATTGCCAACTTTATCGCATTTATTTTAGTTATTTATGCAATTATTTTTTTAATTCTCATGTATAAATTTTGATTATTTTTTCACGATTTTTATTTAATTAATATTTTTCCCTACATTTTAATAGTTGTTATAGTTCATGTAGGGCTATAGCAATTATTGTTTAACAATTGATCATATTTGGTGTGTATTTTTCCATGTATAATGTAAAACATAGTCAAGTGAGATCTTATTTGATTCGTCTTAATGATATTTTTATAATATTAAACTAAAAATGTTAAATATTAAAATCGTGCATTATATAACATGAAAAAAAGTATGAATATGGATTGTTTTGTTTCTTTTTTCTTTAGTTTTCTTTGTCTTTAGATAACATTGTCAGTCGTCACTTATTTCCTCTAATGCAGGGCTTTTTTCCTTTTGGGTTAAAATTAGATCATTTTCCTCTAGTCCTCCCTTAAAAAGGAGTACGAATATGAATTGTTTGTCACCTTACCTCGTCCAGATCCTGCCTTTGAGCGGGATATTGGATACGATAATGATAATTTCGAAGAGATAGTTCCTACTAATGTCTTGGTATCTGTGTCGACTATTATTGTTGCAATTTGTTATGAGGAAGGAATATAATTTTAGACGTAATAATCGAGATTTTGGACCCCATGTGTTTGTTGACATTTTTTACATATGCTTGGGATTTGGTACCTAGCATTAGCAATAGTTTGTGGCTTGTTAGGGTACCTGGCGATCAAATCTTGAAAGATTTAATCTTACCTTGCAGAGTAAGGACAATACAAGAGGGAGAAGGAAAAAAATTGATTTTTTCTTATAGGCGATAGAGTAATAAATTTCTATTGCAAGAAAAAAAAAAACTAAAAATCTTTAATTGACATTTTCAACTAAAATTTATTTTAAGATTGTGAGATAAAATCCTAATTAATTGAAATTAACATCTAGCTTGTGGATTATGTCATAACAAAGGTTTAGGTCAAATTGAGAGTAAATATTCAATTCATTCTCAAGTTTTTAACTCCCAAACAAGTTCGGAAATCAATAAGAACCAAACGGGGAGTAGATTTGGAGATATACCGCGAATCTTCATCATAGAGTTGAGGTTTCCTTAAGGATTTATTATTAGAGCAAATGTTAGATATTAGGTTAAGAAAAACAATTGACAAAAATAAGAAATATAAATATGAAAACACAAGATTCTGTAGGTACAAAAATAATCAACACAAGACTATAAAAAGGACTCAAGAACAATGGAATGTAAGAAAAATCGAGCACAAGACCTGCTCATGGTAAGCCTACTCATTCAAATGAAAAGGCTGCCATTAAAGCTTGCTCGTATGCCTACTCATCCCAGTGTTGGGTCTACACGTCCAAGTGTAAGGTATGCTCGACTGACCAAAGAGACTCTAGTAGGTAGAATGTTGGACAAAAGACTAGCAAGCAAAATGTTACACATTGCCTAGCTCGTCCGATTGACCGATTAATCCGGCTCATCCAAGTATGCCTAGCGTAGCAGTCCAACACTCATACAAAGCTCCCAAAACATCAAGCCACCATTACAACAATATCATGTGATCCTTCCAATACCATAGCATCAACCATAAGTTTAGATCAACAATAATTTATACGAATTGAGTAGCATTTCTCAACAGTTATTATACGCTAGGACGAGCATTGCAAATAAAAGTTTGAGAACACTAGATATACACGGATGTAAACATATTGTACAGACAGTTTTGACAACCAATTGTGTGATCAGCTTAAGAAACAACTGCTGATCTGTGTCGAGCGCAGGGCTGAAGTTTCAAACACAATTGTTAATTATTTTCAGTAATACTATCACTAATACAGAATACAACCGGGTACCTTACAAAGGGGAAGGCAAAATCTTTCCTGAACATGTTCCAAATCCAACGTTGTAACCATTTCCCTGCATAGCAAAGTTCACCCTTTCAATTGCACATCCAATTATTAAGCATTGAACAAATTCTACTACTTATAGATTTATAAGGTTAACAGTGATTTCTCCTGATCAATGCAAATTAGGAACCTTCATTTCAAACCTTCAATGAATAAATCAATTGGGAAATTGTGCAAGGGTTATGGATGTGATTTCAGGCGCTCAACAGTTCAAATCTAGGAGGGAATGATTAGTCAATATATATGGACTTTTGCATATCATAGAGACTTTACTAAAACAAAAACAAGCATCTACTTTGTTATTTTCATTTGAATCCAATTTTTATGAGCTTATGAGAACATGTTTGAACTTAGAAGACCCAAAAATACGTTTACTCAAAAAATGAAGTTGGTAATGAGTAATCCTCTAAACTAATTTTCCCTTAAACGTTAGCCAACTATTATGCATATCCGAGTATAATACTCTTGCATCATAAAATATTTTCTAAAACTCACAATGTTTGTTATTACCCGACAAGAGATAGGAAATATACTCTACACTGCTTGTAACAAAGCTCTTAAGTCATAAACGTTGAAGGTCAAGGTGTTCCAGAAAACCCAATACTTTCCAGCTAATGTATTGGAAGTTCCTGATTTTAGTTTGAGGCTTTGTTTTACAGTTCTGCAATAAAACTAGTTGCTAACAATTTATTTAATTCGTTGGCATTCGAGTACAAAAGCATTAAAATGACAAAGGGTGATTCTGAGAGCAGACATACAGTGACCTCAATTCAATAGTTGGCAAATAGAATATTTCAAGGAACAGGGATTGTGAAGGTAACAAACCTTACAAACACCAGTAAAGATAACCTCATCTCCATCTTCTAAGAATGTCCTAGATTTTCCATTCAAAGAAATTGGCTTTTGACCATTCCATGTTCTCTCCAACAAACATCCAAGAGAATCAGGTTCCTGTCATCATGTTAAACAGATTTAAATGCTTAAACCATTCAGTAATCTACAATATAATGATCAATCTCCGGGAATACTATTCTAAGATCACGCCATGACCAATACTTACCGGACCACTAATGGTCCCCGTTCCAAGGAGATCGCCAGGCCTTAAATTGCAACCATTAATTGTATGATGAGCAAGCTGTTGAGTCACTGTCCAGTACCTGAAGCCATTGAAAAGTTTTTGTGCAAGACCAAGAGTATAAGGTCAAGAAGGTAGCTAAAGGTTTCAGAGAATTTTCATTCACAGTAGCAAGAAAAAAGAATGTAGCAATAGGAGACAGAAAACTTAGGTTAAGAATAATTAACTGCCTTACAATTAACAACTAAATTTACTAATGATTGATAAATGCCGTAATCAACCTTTTAATGATACTTCTCCCCATGTATAATAAGAAATATGTCTAGACCATAGCTTAAGTACATTGTACAATGTACACTATAGCTATTTAGTCAACTATTTACCAGTTTTCGTTATAGAAGTATATAGTATCCATTTCCGAGCTCAACAAAGAAGGATGGCTGTGTAAGTAATCAAACTTCTAATGCAGCAGAATCTTTCATTCAAATATATTCACTAAAGTGAAACGTTCTAGAGTTTAATACATAATATGAATTTAAAATCTCAAGGAATATTTGGGGATTGATGTTTAGATACTTACAAATGCTTAAAATTGCTCTTTGTCACTACACATGGATCCTCCCCGGCAGGCTTGAGTTGAACCTTATATCAAGAGACAATATCACTAAAATTGAATGCTAAAAACTTAATAAAGGCAATTGACCAGGCCATGCGACACTGTAGAATTAACAGGGGATTAGATCAACTACCAGAATCCAAGAAATTCAAAAAGGACAGCAAGCTACCTCCAATTCTATATCATAGTTTTCCGATGTCTTCTCAGCTAAATATGGCAATGGAGGAGGGTCCTATAATTGCAAAGTGGTATCAAATCAGCATAATTTTGGTGCTTCAAGTACCTGGCTTGGGTGTTAGATAATGCAAATAATACAAGAGACCAACTTCTTGATGCATCAAGTACCTGCTTTGGTGCTTCACAAGCAAAAGGTGCCAGGGCATCTAGGGTCACAATCCATGGCGATATTGTTGTACCTTCAGAAAACGAAATAGGTTAATAAACTTGAAACGTGTGAAGTCAAAGACTAAACAGCCACTATGATTAACAATCATACCAAAACTCTTCCCCAAGAAAGGCCCAAGTGGCACATATTCCCAACCTTGAATATCTCTAGCTGTAAAAAGTATTGACCATGTAATTGTAAAAGGAAGAATGAATAAGCTCAATTATGATAACAACGCTTTTTGACAAATAAAGGAAATTCAAATCAAAAACTAAGATAAGCACATATAGATCTACCACTCCAGTCATTCATCAGAACAAGCCCAAATATATGTTCAGCAGCATTATCAACATCAATAGACTTCCCCAATTCATTTCCTGGACCAACTACAGCAGCCTGCATTATCAAAAGAACCAACATAGACTAAGAACTATCGTTAAGCAAGTGTCTACTCAGAAAAATTGGGTTCTTCCACCACCAATAGTGACCAATTTAATTAGCAAACTCAAGATCCTATGTAAATTCTCTTATCTATGGCAACAATTATAATGATAATTATACGGGAGCTACAGTTCGTACCATTTCAAGCTCAAAATCTAACTTCCTTGAAGGCCCGAAGTAAGGAGGAGAATTGCCCGCTGGAGGTCCCTGACCCCTGGGAATTTGAAATAATTGAAAAGAATTAGTGTTGACATATCTATTATACAGATATTTGAAGAGATGCATACAAGAGCTAATTTGGATAGTGCAGCTAGTGTTTAAGTGAAAAATGTGCCTTCACTGCAAGCAAAGAGCTCATCACAGAAAAGCGAATAAACATCCAATATATGAGCCCAATGAAACAAATAAGTACTACATTTCATGGGTAAACTAATAAGAAATAACACACCATCCTGAATAATATAGATTGAAAAAGAAGGAATATTTGGAAGGAGAACAAGGAAACAAAATACAACTTAAAATCAGACCTTGGTCTCACTATATTAGTTCCAGAGATGACAATGGAAGATGCACGCCCGTGGTATGCAATAGGAAGATAGTACCTGCCCAATAATTATTCAACCAAATCAATTAACCGCGTGTATAACATCTAATTCAGCACTTTTTTGAGGCAACCACACATGTCATAACAACATATTATTACCACATGTGTCTTCCGCCTAGGTAGGGTTTAGGGGGTCAACCTAACTCTTGTAATAACAAAGACGTTGTTTTCACTTAATTGCTAATATCATCTACAGCTTCGCATAAGTAAGAAGTGTACATGATTTCCACATATCATACCAATTACGATTAATTGCATTCTCAGGGCCACGAAATATGAGCCCGCAATTCCTTGCATGATGCATGGATGAAAAGAAGTCAGTATAGTCTCCAATAGTCATTGGAACAAGCATCTCCACCTTGCTCTAAACAAAAAGCCCAAATACTTTAATTGTTATATGGAAATCATAACATTTTCAGTTCTATATTCTATGCAAAAAATTCATGTCACAAGAGCAGTTTACCATGGGAATAAGTGCTTTCTGTCTCAGACTGGCATCGTCACGCAATGTTGGCTCATTTTCTGTATGAGGATAGACATTAAATCTGTTTAGCTTAATGGATAAAAGTTTGACCTATCAGTTGTCACACTTTAAAATTTCAAGCACAATATAAGCACTAATGGATAAGTTAAGCCTCAATGTCTATCAAGCATGAAGATAGATGAAATAAGGATAAAGAGTATGCCTGATAGCAGCTTCTGAATGGTGGCACGAGCTTCCTTCCATGCAAGCCTTCCCATTGCCATAAATTTATTGAGTGTAGGCTGCTTGCAAATCAGAAAAGCAAGTTTAGCAGCTGCACTCATTAACAAAATGTACAAATTAGCATCGTAGCCTACAGTAGAAATTGATATGCTACTTGCATGTCATGTATTGACATAATTTCCACATGACAAAAAGATGTAGATGTACCCATTTGTCCCCTTGAATTTGCAACAAGTACTATAATTGCTTTTTTAAGTTGTAGAATTTTAGGTAAGACAAAACATTTGAAATGTGTGGATGTAACAAAAAGAGAGTAAATGCGTAGATACGAATTGATGATACGGTGTGGAGTCGATTCTAAAACAAAAAATATAGGTGGGACAAACTAAAATGCAATTTGTAGTAAATTTAAGAGGACGAAGGAGTAGTGGTGCTGTGCTGCCTGTGCATATATAAGAATTTTTTCACAAAAGTTGAGATACTAATGATGATTTGTGCTGCTAAATAGGTATCAATTCGACACAATTTCAGCTCATATTCGCAATTCTAATCAAATGATGTCTTTACTAACTGGCCATAGAGTAGAGATATCTCATATATGTGAATGATATTTCTATTTCTATTTCTGTTTCTTTCAACATGAAACCCTGGTTAATTAGTCCAACTACAATCAACTACTTTCTTGATGCCATCACAGACACGTATACAAATAAACGATGAAAGGACCATATTTATCATTCAAAATCAGGACAAAAGGTAATACACCCATCCAAAATGTTGAAACTGTTCACTTTGCGAGGACATTACCCTCGTTTTCCTTGCAGATTTTAGAATGGAAGAGATTTCCACATTATGTAAATTATTTTTCTCCCAATGAAAAGAAATCATGTTTTCTCTCCCCTCAAATCAATCTTCTATTAAAACAAGCAAAGGAAAGGTAATCCTGCATTGTGTTCTCCATTTCAAACCAAATTAAACTTCATTGGAATTGAGATTTGAGAGATTGTACTAGTGAAATAGACTATAATGAACTAGAGTAAACTAGCTTGTTAAATCAGATGTACCTTATATTTATCTGATTAATCTAGAACCTCTTTGTTAGTGTTATCCAACCCCTAAACCCCACTCTTGGTACATAATGACATCGGGGTAATAGAATGTTGATAATAGCTACACAATGTGATAAAAAAAAGTCCAATAAATAATCTCTGGCTCAAAGCTTACATGTACCATCATTTCTGATTCAAAGCCAAGACAGAACTAACAGACATCAAAACATAAAATTGACAATATAAAAGAAACAAAAAAAAAATCCCAACTACTTCATAAATTACCAAAAGGGTTTTTGGTTTGGGAAAAGATCCTCCTAAAAACTTAAGTTTTCCGTTGTTTTGTTTCACAAGGGAAAGGAATTTCCATCAATTTGCAAAAACACTTCACGCCAGAAACCAATTTTCCTCCACCATTCCATTCTCTACACTTCAATTTCCCATAAAAGTCTCCATCAAACCAAGCAAAGAAACATTAGTTATCATTTTCCATTTTTAAGGAAAAAGCATGACCAAACTTGAACTATGTTGTATGATAATACAAAAGAAAACAAAATCATCCAAAACATAAATCAACATTTGCCAGTAGCATAAGTAGGAAAGAGAAATAGCGATAGAGGACCTGATTGAAACAATCGGAACCGTTAAGAATCGGACCAGAGAATAAACCGGCAGAAGAAATTTGAGAGAGGTCAAGAACAAAGTCACCAATGGCAACTCCCGGTCTAGGAACTGAACCGGGTTCAGGTCTGAAAACGCCGTATGGAAGATTCTGGATTGGGAAGTGAGATTCCGGCGAAACGTCAACGAACGACTTCGTCGCCATTATTTCCGGCAAAAGGAGAGGTTAAAGAAAGTGTAAAGAGAGTGAACTAACTCACTAAGCAGAGTATATGGTAAGTTAATGGTGGCAAATAAATAGAAGAATTGGAGAGGAAGAATTACACGAAATAAACTCTCACGAGTTTCTACAGGTGGTTGGTAGAACCGTAGAAATACCGGCTCTTCTTCTTTTTCTTATTTTACGCGAATAATAAAGATTTTTTATAAAAAAAAAATATGTGCTCATTCTAAATTTTTTGCTTTTTTTTATATAGTAGACAAACTTTTTTTAATTCATATGGTGACGTTGACCTTTAATTTTTTCACTTTGTTAAATTTTTGTTATTTTTATCCAACGTAATGATATTTTTTCTAAATAATTTTTTTTATCTAATTAACCGCATATTTCGAAATTCAGTCGAAATAAATACTTAATTCAATTAAAAACTTAACATTTTATCTACCAAATGGAAAACTTGAAAGCTCAAGGTCATCACGTGGACTTAAAAACTTAACATTTTTACTACCAAATGGAAAAGCTAAAAACTCAAGGTCACTACATAAAATTTCTCCTTTTTTAATAACAATTGCGCAATTATATTAAATCAAGAATAGTCAGGGTTACAAGACTTTGAGGGAAATGAAACATATAGACAATTTTTCCAAGAGAACCCGAATTCTAACGAGCTACCGTATGAGTCGTGGTATTACAACTACGACCAACAATACTATCATAAAAACCAGAAAGAGGTAAGACAAAGTGATGCAATCTATCAAGTAGAAGGAAGAAAGGAGAGCAACCTTTCGACTTACTGTTGATACTCTTTATGACATTTAGCTATCTACCACAAGATGGACGTAGGATTACCCAAAAAAATGTCTAGCTCAATGCCATAAACTAAGGGGGGCCAACGCGCAACAACCCTCTTCATATTGTATGCCAAAAGGGCTTACTGTTTTCACGAATCACTGTCTCCAAACCTCTGTTAGCACTTGTAGCTACGTAATCATCAACAATTATATTGACCTAATTATCATTCAAACCTCTGTTAGCACTTTCTCCTTCTTAGGTCGAGCGATTCACTAGCCATTTACTGCTTTATGTATATGGATTGTTGTCTTCAACCCTACCCATACCTTAATTATAACAGCTAATCTCTTAAGAGAAGGTCTATTTGACAGATATATCTCAAGTCCAACCCATTAAAAATTAATATCTTCTTACTGTATTTATAATGCTTACTTCCCGTTTCCTTAATGCTTATTTACCACATCCTTAATGCATACTTTCAATATCTTAAATGTCTACTTACATTATTCTTAACGCCTACTTATAATATTTTAAACGTCTAATTATAATATTCTTAATGCCTACTTAAATCTTTAAAAAAACCCGTCTCTCACAAGAATTTGTGTAATTATAATCTATATATGACTTATGAGCAACATAAATAACATATTAAGATCTTGATGATTAAATTCTTGGTACATCACATCTAATCTAATGATCTGATAGAACTAAACAAAAGATTGTTCATAAACGTTTAACATCAATTTAAACCCGACTCAACCTCACTTCTTTCTAGAACACTTTAAACCCTAGCACTCCCCTTCCCAAATGAATTAAACCAACCTTTTTACTTCCTCTCAAATAATATTTAGGGTTTCCGGCTTCTCCAATCTCTGCAAACAATGTATCTCTACAGCTTAACTCTTCAAAAACCTACCGGTATAATTTGTGCCATCAATGGAAACTTTTCCGGAGGTAAAGTTCAGGAAATTGTCGTTGCTAGAGGTAAAGTTCTTGATCTTCTTCGACCCGACGACAGTGGTAAGATCCAAACCCTACTTTCTGTTGATATTTTCGGTGCTATCCGTTCATTAGCTCAATTTAGGCTTACTGGTTCTCAAAAGGATTACATTGTTGTTGGTTCCGATTCGGGTCGAATTGTTATCCTAGAATATAATAAAGAGAAGAATGTATTTGATAAAGTTCACCAGGAAACGTTTGGGAAGTCGGGTTGTCGTCGAATTGTTCCGGGTCAGTACTTGGCTATTGATCCAAAAGGGAGGGCTGTTATGATTGGGGCTTGTGAAAAGCAGAAACTTGTTTATGTCTTAAATAGGGATACCGCTGCTAGGTTAACTATTTCATCGCCTTTAGAAGCGCATAAGTCGCATACGATAACATACTCGATTTGTGGGGTTGATTGTGGGTTTGATAATCCTATATTTGCTGCTATTGAGATGGATTACTCTGAGGCTGATCAGGATTCTACTGGTCAAGCTGCGGCTGAGGCGCAGAAACATTTGACATTTTATGAGCTTGATTTAGGTCTTAATCATGTGTCTAGGAAGTGGTCAGAACCTGTGGATAATGGTGCTAATATGCTTGTTACGGTGCCTGGTGGCGGGGATGGACCTAGTGGTGTTTTGGTGTGTGCTGAAAATTTTGTGATTTATAAAAATCAAGGGCATCCTGATGTGCGGGCTTTAATTCCTAGGAGAACTGATTTGCCGGCTGAACGTGGGGTTTTGATAGTGTCTGCAGCAACCCACAAACAAAAATCAATGTTTTTCTTTTTGCTTCAGACGGAGTATGGTGATATCTTTAAGGTTACTCTGGAACATGGCAATGAGGGTGTTACAGAATTGAAAATAAAGTATTTTGATACAATTCCGGTATCATCTTCAATGTGTGTCTTGAAATCTGGTTTCTTGTTTGCATCGTCCGAGTTTGGTAATCATGCATTGTATCAATTCCAAGCTATCGGAGATGAACCTGATGTAGAGTCCTCTTCTGCTAGGATGATGGAACTAGAAACTGATGAAGGTTTCCAGCCTGTGTTTTTCCAACCCAGGAAGCTTAAAAATCTTCTTAGAGTTGACCAGGTTCAGAGTTTGATGCCAATAATGGACATGAAAGTGGCTAATCTTTTTGAGGAAGAGACACCACAGATTTTTACTCTTTGTGGTCAAGGTCCTCGTTCATCTTTAAGGATACTAAGGCCTGGTTTGGGAATCACCGAGATGGCTACCTCTCCACTTCCTGGGGTGCCTAATGCTGTTTGGACAGTGAAAAAGAATGTCAATGATGAATTTGATGCTTATATTGTGGTCTCGTTTGCTAGTGTCACTCTTGTACTCTCAATTGGTGAGACAGTTGAAGAAGTTAGTGATAGTGGGTTTTTGGATACCACTCCTTCTCTTGCTGTATCTCTAATTGGTGATGACTCTCTTATGCAAGTGCACCCTAGTGGTATCAGACATATTAGGGAAGATGGTCGTATCAATGAGTGGAGAACCCCTGGAAAGAGAACTATTGTTAAGGTTGGGTACAATAGGCTTCAAGTTGTCATTGCACTCAGTGGGGGAGAGCTTATTTACTTCGAGGTGGATATAAATGGTCAGTTAATGGAAGTGGAGAAGCATGAGATGCCGGGAGATGTGGCTTGTTTGGACATTGCCCCAGTTCCAGAAGGTAGACAAAGATCTCGTTTCCTTGCAGTTGGATCTTACGATAATACTATCCGTATTTTGTCTCTGGATCCAGATGACTGTATGCAAGTGCTGAGCTTACAAAGTGTGTTCTCACCTCCTGAGTCCTTGCTGTTTCTTGAGATTCAGGCATCTTCAGGAGGTGAGGACGGTGCTGATCATCCTGCTAGTCTTTTCCTAAATGCTGGTTTGCAGAATGGTGTCCTGTTTAGGACAGTTGTGGACATGGTAACTGGTCAGCTTTCTGATTCCCGTTCTCGATTTTTAGGACTTAGAGCTCCCAAACTGTTTTCAATTATTGTACGAGGTCGGCGTGCCATGCTTTGCTTGTCAAGTCGCCCTTGGCTTGGGTACATATATCAAGGCCATTTCCTTTTAACACCCCTTACATGTGGCACACTTGAATTCGCAGCCTCATTTTCATCTGATCAGTGTGCAGAAGGTGTAGTCGCTGTTGCCGCGGAGGCACTAAAGGTATTCACTATTGAGAGGCTGGGCGAGGCTTTCAATGAAACTTCAATTCCGTTAAGGTACACTCCTCGAAAATTTGTGCTTCAGCCTAAGCGGAAGTTTTTGGTGATGATCGAGAGTGATAACCGAGCATTAACTGCAGAAGAGAGGGAGGCTGCGCAGAAGGAATGCTTTGGTATTGGGGTGGATGAGAATGGTAATATTGAGATGGAAAATGGCGATGAAGATGAAGATAGCCAGCTCTCTGATGAGCAATATGGGTATCCTAAAGCAGAGAAAGAGAAATGGGTTTCTTGCATCCGGGTTCTTGACCCAAGAACAGAGGAAACTACTTGTTGTCTTGAGCTTCAGGATAATGAGGCTGCATTCAGCATCTGTACTGTGAATTTCCATGATAAGGATTATGGGACTCTATTAGCTGTTGGTACTGCAAAGTCCCTTCAGTTTTTCCCTAAAAGATCGTTCGAGGCAGCATATATTCACATTTATCGCTTTGTTGATGGTGGAAGACTTGAGCTTTTGCACAAGACCCAAGTAGATGGAGTTCCACTGGCTTTAACCCAGTTTCAAGGGAGATTACTTGCTGGAATAGGATCTGTGCTCAGGCTTTATGATTTGGGCAAGAGGAAATTGCTCAGAAAATGTGAGAATAAGCTGTTTCCGAACACAATTATCACCATACACACTTACCGTGATCGTATATATGTGGGTGACATCCAAGAGGTAAGCTTTATTAAATTGTTATGCTTTCACAATTACTGCTGTAGATGATTGCTTCTGTTTGTTAATAAAATGTAAGTATCTTCATTCTTCACATCATATTTTTCCTTAATTGAATTTGAATCTAATATGAGTGCCCCTTTCTTTTTTGAATCTAATATGAGTGCCCCCCTTTCTTTTTTGAATCTAATATGAGTGCCCCTTTCTTTCCTATGTGGCTGTTGTTAAGAGTCAACTCAAAACTTGACGATGAATTACTTACATAGCTGATTGTTATCTAATAATTACATCATAAATCTATATCATCCAAAAATACAATGTTCACCTCATTTGAAAATGTACACAGTTTTTACTATCTACCATTTTGCTGTACTGCATTTGACTAACCAGTTATGACGGATGTTGTTCGGAGTACAGAAACCTTGGCTACTAGGATTTGATGCTTAAAGCACGATCTTTTTTTATTTTTTAGCTCGGATTTTTAGATGTTATCTAGCTACTGCAAACATAGCAATGATTTAGATTGATTGGGACGTATAGAAACTCTTTTTAGAATGATAGGATGTAATTCCCATTTGTTATCTATTTGGTTTCTTGGCTATGGTAAAATTTTGTTCAAGGTGCTTTCATTTAGAGCCTATGTGCTGTCATAAGTGTATGTGCATAACCATATTTTTAGATCGGGAGATTTTATCTTTATGACAACAGATCAAAATATCTTCGGTGATTTAACATTGTGTGCTTGACTTTAGAGTCTTACACTCTTACTCTTACTAAGACTTACTAAGGTATATGAGTGCCATATAGTTATTTCTAAGTTTGAAAAGCAAACACGAACTTTCTGACATTATAAACTATCAGGCACTACGTTAGTGCTACTTTCTAAGTTCATTTATTTGTCTGACAATCTTTTTTGTCATTTGCAGTCATTCCATTATTGCAAGTATAGACGGGATGAGAATCAGCTATACATATTTGCTGATGATGTTTATCCGAGATGGTTAACTGCATCACACCACGTAGATTTTGACACAATGGCTGGTGCCGATAAGTTTGGCAATGTGTATTTTGTTCGGCTACCTCAGGATGTTTCGGATGAGATTGAAGAGGACCCAACAGGTGGGAAGATTAAATGGGAGCAGGGTAAACTAAATGGTGCTCCTAACAAGGTTGAGGAGATTGTTCAGTTTCATGTTGGTGATGTTGTATCTAGTTTGCAGAAGGCATCTCTAATACCTGGTGGTGGAGAATGTATCATATATGGAACTGTAATGGGTAGCGTAGGGGCATTTCTTCCTTTTACCTCCCGTGATGATGTTGACTTCTTTTCTCATCTGGAAATGCATTTGAGACAGGAGCACCCGCCTCTGTGTGGCAGAGATCATATGGCCTATAGATCTGCATATTTTCCTGTTAAGGTATGTTTTAACACCATTTTTAAGAAATGAACCTTAGTGTGTGCTGGTTATGAGGAACCAACTTCAGGGTTAATCTGCGTATTAAAAAAGTCATAAAGTGCAGGTCTGTAAAATGTATTTTTGGGGGAGAGAGGATGATGACAAGGTAAAATTTTATCTCATCGAGGGTTATAGTTACCCACCCCTTGGGGTAATACATAAAATACTTCAAAGTGAAAATAACAGTTACCTTGTCACTGACTCTTTTCAAGAACTGCCAACTCATTCTATCTATCACCGCTTATTTTGAGATTTATTACCCCTTGAGTTAGCTTTCATTGTAATCCTGACGATAGTGTATAGTCCTCCTGCTCTTTTGTGTGAAGTTGTTTTCAAGTAATTATTGTTTTAAATGATATTGTAAGCTGAAACATTGTTTATGGTTTTGTAGGATGTGATTGATGGCGATCTTTGTGAACAGTTTCCAACACTGCCAATGGACATGCAGCGGAAGATTGCTGATGAATTGGACAGAACCCCAGCAGAGATTCTAAAGAAACTGGAAGAAATCCGAAACAAGATTATCTGAGGCAGATTAATTAAAAGGTACTAAGATTCCAAAAAATTTCTCCCAAGAACTCGCGTAATTCTTCTATATGGTTTCTGTAATTCATACTGCCTTGATTAGATTGAGTTGTATTCTGTGTGCTGAAGAAATCAAGAATACAGTTTGATCACCCTAATTTAGTAGATTAAGATGTTGCTGAACTATAGGGCATTATATTTGTGAGGAGCCAATGGATAGATCCTGTTGGAATCGTTACTGTCTTTAGTAATCTGATTTCTAATTTTTGTGTTTTTTTTTAAGTTAAACCATCGGTTCTTTACTGCTTCATGATGAATAAGGAAAAGAGACAATTCAATAACCCAATTGAAGTTTGTCATTGGTCATGTAATTAAAAATCCAAATAATAGTATGTCTGAATCTGTAGTAGCTAAAAAAAGTGACTGAACAATACATTCGTGTTCGTGTTCGTGTTCGTGTTCTACACATCAGTGTTTGACCATTTTAGGAACCTTCAATATATTGCAAAGTTCATGAAATGAAGTTCTCATAGGCTTTTTATTCTGTTTATATGCTAAAGATACTGCAACGTGTTGTCCCACTCATTTTGCTACACTTACATAAAAGGCTCGCATCGAAAACTGCAATGTAACAAAATGAGTGAGACAAAGGAGTAATTTGCTTTGATCTTCCAATAATGCTAAGAGTGAAAATATTTCAATTCTATGTGTTTTTGATATTAGCACCTGGACACTATTGAAATCTAAGCTTTATTTTTTATGCACAGGCACGGGCATGGCCACGGCCACTAGCAATTTTATGCACTTTCTCTACTGATCACGAGGTACATTCCTGAGCCCGGAAGAGAGAATTTGGTTGCGGCATTCAGTGATTCAAATCACGATGGTAGGAAAACTTGTAATCTTTGTTCAGATATAGAACTAGCCTTACTAGGTTACTGAAGACTCTTCTTTTAGTATGGCAGCTAGTTTTATGTTGTATTCTTTTATTTTGTATATTAGTATTTAGTAATGACAGAAAATTTTGTAACTTCACACTTGTTCTCGTCTTGTTCCTTACTCCGATAGCATTTGCAACTTGAGACAGGCAGGCAGCCATAACTTTTCTTTCTAGATAAAGATATCCGGCCTTGATGTTTTTGATTTGCAAGCTGGTGAACATGGTCGCAAGTCGAAGATCATGTCGCCATTTTGTTCATAGGCTTGAGTGATGATATAAATTGGTTTGTTTGAGAGTTTGCTGGGTTGCAAGTAGCTGTTACCTCCATGTCCCGGTATTTGGATTATTTAGTGCTTTCTCTTGAGACTATGGGTAGTAGCAAATGCATCGATTGAATTAATTTTGTTAATTTTGATGTTTATCATAAGTGGCTTAAATTTTAAATTTCTTGCAATTATGATCATCATATTTTGCCAAGGCAAGATGCACACAAATATGGTTTGAAATAGTAAAACCCCATTGTTTAATTGTTATACTAATTTTACTCTTTTTTTCTCTTAGCCTCTTTATATTAATTGAAACAATAATATTTTTCGTCACTATCAGACTTGATCTTATGAGTATCGAACTCTATCAACCGATCATAATAAACCCGATCATAATAAACACAAAGCATGAGAAAAAATCAAAACAAGGGGTAAAATAATAGAAAAACCAAAAAAAATATAACAAAAATAAATATTGTGGTTTAGTCGGAGAAATGTATTGATAAAATGAAAATGTAATTTAATGTATGAACTAGAATTAAACAAAAAATTAAATTATAATAAAAAAATTTATAGAAGAAAGGGTGTTCTTGCTTTTTTTTTTATTAATACATGATTCATTAATCATACGACACCTACATCAGAGATAAAAATTAGCAATTACATAACAATTTTAATCAAAGATGATTCAAAATTAACAAAACTACGACCGTTGTATATGAGATCTAACAATTCTGAATATACACTTCCACATCGCTGTTTGACACAGCCTTCTACAAGGGGGTCTTTCAATTTGTTGTAGTCTTAAGATAGAATTGAATTTGATGTAGTTGATGGTAATTGCAATTTTGGTGTCTGCTGCATTATCGCATTAACCTCTACCAACAAATCAATTACAAACCAAACTTCATGACTTTAAAGTCTCACAAAAAAAGAGATCAAAACACAATATAGGGGTAAAATCAACAAAAAATTATTTTAATATTCAAAAAGCTTAAAACAAACAAATTTAGGGGCTTACCATCAACCAAAAGGTTAATAATAGCCCTAAACCAACTATAAAGATTAGGTTTTTCTAGAAATAGAAGAGAGAAAAGGCGGGGGGGGGGGGGAGGGTGTACTTGCTTAGATTTTAGTATTATCACAAGTTTTGAACTTTAATCATAAATTTTATATAAGATAAAATTATAAAATGAATATATGAAACTGGATTTACAGTTAAATTTTACTTAACTATATATCCGTTATTAATAAAAACCAATTACATCCTTTGTTCTTTTTTCCTTGTTTACTTTATTCTTTGTACGCTTTTAAAGCATATTTTGAGTTTTAATATATTTATGTACGCATTATAAAAAATATATATTATAAAACTTATACATTAAAATATATCTAACAAAACCATATATAAAATATTTTATCTGCAATATACACTTTAAAAATTAAATCTAAATTTCTCAGGCCTAAAATGAAAAAGCTTAATGGAGAAATAAAACGTAACGGTGGGAGTACAATCCCTCTGCTCAATCTTTGCTCCCCAAATCAAATGAAATTAAAGTCTATGAGGAACTTTTAAACCCTAATCTATAATCATACCAAAATTCTCTCTATTCTTTTCCCAATTCCCGCGATTTCCTACAAAAATTTTCTGCGATGTCGTTTGATTTGATATTGAAACCTACATGCGGTGGGTGCGGATCAACGAGTGATCTCTATGGCAGCAATTGCAAACATCTTACGCTTTGTTGTAACTGCGGCAAAGCCATGGCGGAAAATCGTGCTAAATGCTACGAGTGTGGCGCTATTGTCACTCGATTAATTCGTGTAAACAGACTGTTTGTCTCTTTCTTTCTTTTTTTTTTTTCCAATTTGGAATTTTGGTTTCTGATTGTTTTCTTTTGTTGATGTTAAAATTTTATAGGAGTATAATGTTAGAGCGAGCTCGACCAATGATAAGAATTACTTCATAGGCAGATTTCCTACCGGTTTGCCAAATTTCTCGAAGAAGAAGAGTGCGGAAAATCAATGGACTTTGCAGAAAGAAGGGCTTCAAGGTCGCCAGATTACCGATACTTTGAAGGTGCATTCTAGCTTTGTGGTTTTTAAAACTTGAAGTTTTGTGGTTAATAAATGTGGGATTGGTTTCTTGACAAACTGATAATAGAATTTTGTGGTTTATTAGTACATTTTGGTCACACTTTATTAAAAGAACTAAGTTGGTACTCTCATTCGACAAGGTTAAACCTAATTATTAGAGACTATAATATCTAATGTGAACAAGAAGATTTTTGAAGATTGGAATTTGGTAAATGAGTTGAATGAAGTGAAAATTGCAGGCTTAGTATTGACTTTTTATGAGATTTTATATTCATATATAGTTCTCTATTTCCATTAGCTCATTACCATTCAGTCTCATTTGACATTTACATTTGATTTCCATGAATAAATTGGGTTCCAGGCCTTAAAAAATCTGAAGATGTTCAAAAAGCACTTCGCACTTGATCTTGGCTGGCTATGTGTCAGATGAATCATGATATGTATTTGATCCTAATTAAGTGGAGGATGACAAGTTGGATGGAAGACTTGGAAATAATTTTGTTTACCTTGGGAATTGGAATGAACGGGTGTATGGTAGAACATGATTGGCGTGTTATGAAGGTTTTAATGTGGGGCTACTAGGGGAAACCTATTAGGTCATGTATTCCGGTTATTAGGCATTTTGTGGTTGTGTTCTTGCAGATATGAGTGTGTTGCATGGATAAACTGGTGGATCAGTTGTGCAAATAATTGTGCATGTGTGTATTGGTAACAGAAGGTTGGAGGGCAGCTTAGGCAAGAATACTAACTTAATAGTATATTAGTATATGGTTTTGTTGAAATTGTTGGAAGTAGGGAAGGAGAGAGTGCAATAAGAATAAAGGTAAAATGATAATTTTTAGCAGGAGTTTTAGTTCGGGTATGTTGCTGAAAGTAGCTTCTTTAAAGAGTATCAGTCTCTTGAGATAATAGAATAAAAAAGAGGCCGTTACGTTGCATATAGATTTTAAACGTACCGAACTGCAAAACCACGTTATTTAACATGTGATTCAACATCATGGAGTAACACCATTATATGGTGTTATTCCAACATATTATCCATTATTATAGTTTTTAAAGTGTATTTGGTTCAATTATCAGCTTTAATATAATATAAGTTCAAGAAAGCTTTGATTTTAATGATAAAATGAATTTTTTCAAGTTAAAAATTCGCATAGCGATTTCTGCGAAACAAATTGTAACCAAGCGGTGCCACGTTTGCAACATCGCGATTCTTACTGCAATCGCCACAACATCCACAAATTTTTCCTATGGTTTAGAAAGAAAGTGTTTTCAAGAAATTTATATGAAATTGAGAGTCCATATAAGAAAACCAGAATTGTTACTGAAAATAATTTTAAAAAAAAGAATATTAGAGTTTATAGATATGCATTTAGTTTAATGGGAATCTACAAGGCTCCCTAGTTTGTTTCTTAACAATTTGGTACACAGTATCAATGATGATTCTTTATCCAAAACAACCTACAGATCTTTCCTAGTAAGAAACACAATGAGAAATATGGCTTAGATATATGGTCAAACAATTAGTTTTGGGTTTTATAATTTTTTGAAAGGGTTATATTCGTGTCGGGTTGTTTTTGGTTTGACTTATTCGAGTTGGGTCATTTTCAGTGTGATCGGGATTCAAGTCCAGTGAATAGGATAATTTTTAAAAATTTTTATCATTAGATAACTTTTAATACCATAACATTTTTTGTTTTGTAAAATTGATTCTTATAATAATGGATCATTCTATAGTGACATTGGGTTAATGGTATGTTGTTTTAGCTTTTAAGGTTTTAACAAGAAACTTAAACCACAAAAATAGACAAGGAAATATAGTGGGTTACAACTTAAAAGCGATGGCATGGAAATAAAAAGATTGTACTAATTTCAAAAAACAGTTCAAAATATTGACCCATGTTTTTCATTTTTTAAATTTTTTTTTGAGTTGGGTCAATTTCAATTTATGGGTCTATATCTAATTTGTGGTCGAATAAAAAATATGAAGTCTTGCGGAAATCTTGTTCTTGGGCTTCCTCTACGACTAGATGCTCTTGAAAATTAACATTTTCTTGATGAAGCAACTATGGGAAGCAATCATAGAGAAAACTTTTTCCCTTATTTTCTATTGAACTTGTTCGTGTTTGATAGTGAGAAAGGTTTGTAGGGCTTGTTCATTTCCAGCGGCTTCCTCAAAAGTTGCTTGTTGTTGAAGGCTAATGGTGCAACCTTGTATTCCTCTCAAATCTTGAGGTCTCTTTGTAGGGATTCATAAAAAAGCGTTCTTTTGGTGGTTTGGTTTTTCTATGCTCCCTTGGTTTGTCCCAAGCTCTTGATCCTACTAATGTTCCTTCCTAATCGACCTGCATTGCTTCTTATTTAGACATAGTATTTGAAGAAGAATATTCATGCACTCCTTCTCAACTGGATTCTGTTCTGAACCAGCATTCAGACATCCAATCATCAGCCTTCGAAATCACACAATTTTTGGCACATTGTTAATGCCTTACTTACCAACTTGATGATTCTTCATTGAATACAGCCCATATTTCTGGCAAATTGCTAACTGCTCTTTTTGGGTCTTTGCTGCTAAAATAATAAAATTTGATCATAATTGTATTAACATTAAGAGGTGTTCATTTGGTACGCTGTACGCCTGGACGCACAATTAGGATCAAATTTAATTTTCACACTTCAAGGTTTTTGTTGTTAAAATATGCCCTTGCTGGTGCCTAAATTTTGTATTTTTAACATTGGCATCTCTTCTTCTATGCTCAAAGCCTCAAACTTCAAACTCAGTTTCTTTTGGCCGGAGATTGGAAATAATTTAGTTGTGTGCTATGCATGGGCATAGCTAGTTGAACCTTCATTTTATTCTACTATTACTTATGAAGTTCTGATGCTTGTTTTGTTTTACAGTCTCACTTCACCTGGATGATGTTTTTGTTATATGTTCTCCAAATTTGTAATATGTACTTGAGATATTTATATGTATTAAACATATATTTGACAATCAGGTGTATTTCTAATTTTTCTAATTTGCTGTCTATAAGTTAAGTAACATTCACTATGGTCTTTGTTAATATGTTTCACTTGCCGGAAAGGTGAGGATCATATTGCTTTCATTTTCTGTTGTAGGCTACTTGATGCAGAGCCATGTCGGACAATTGTTTTTTCGTTTGACATTTATTGATACTTGTTCTTGTAATATCAATGACTTGATGTATAATCTTCAATAGGAGAAGTACAAGAATAAGCCTTGGATGCTGGAAGATGAAACTGGCCAGTCACAGTACCAGGGTCATATGGAAGGTGCACAATCAGCCACATATTATCTATTAATGATGCAGGCTAAAGAGTTTGTTGCTATACCAGCTGGTTCTTGGTACGTTCAACGGAAATTTATTTCTTTTATTTTTTCTGTCACAAGTTCTTTTTGTCTTGGCTTAAGCTTCCGACGATCTAAACATTTGATAATCAAAGTAACTGTATACATATTATCCATTAATGATGCAGTCTAAAGAGCTTGTTGCTATACCAGCTGGTTCTTGATTATCAAGTCCTTTTTTCTTGGCTTAAGCATCCAATAATCCAATTTCATTTGATAACTAAAGGAGCTGTATGTCCTAAATGATGGCCCCTTTGAATTATCTTTCGTGGATTTGTCATTTTAGGGCTTTGGTTTTGTTTTATTGTCTAGACTAAGGACCTTGAACTCTTGAAGCAACTTCATCCAAGATTGCTTGTGTTTATGATAATTCATTTTGATCATTCAGGTACAATTTTAATAAGGTGGCACAGTATAAGCAACTTACATTAGAAGAAGCAGAGGAGAAAATGAAAAATAGGAGAAAATTATTTGATGGTTATGAAAGATGGATGATGAAAACCGCTAGCAATGGGACTGCTGCATTCCCCACCTTTGACCCAAATCTTGTCAAAGAAGTTCCTGCTGGTGGTGGAGCAAAAGGGCGCAAAAAATCAACAACTGAAGAGGACGGTAATGCCTCAGACAAGGCAGAGGATGACGCAGAAGAGGAGGCAGAAAGAAAGGCGAGACTTGGACTTAACAAAAATTCAGGTGATGATGATGAACATGAAGGTCGAGCAGGAGGTATTTTTGATGACGAAGATGACAACATTGAGAAAGGTAAGGAAAATGTGTTGTAGTTTTTGGTCCTGCAGTCCTTTATAGGTTGTGTATAACTTCTTTCTTCACCATCATGTTTGTGTTTAAAGAGTTGGGCTTCTCAAACCATATTTTTTGGACATATTAATGTCATATTATTGTTTTGCATTCTAGATTGATAGTAACAGTGTCTTATGGCTTCATTTATCGGAGTGAACCATCTTTCATGGTTAGTCACATTCAACTAGTTATGCCTTGTGTGTGTTTGGGGAGAGAGAGAGAGAGAGAGAGCTAGATTGGAGTGAGACTAATATGACAGCTCAAAATGTTGTATGAAACCTTTTTGGTGCTAATGGTTCGAGGGGGTAATAGTGGACATATTTGGGGGGGGGGGGGACTAGATTGGAGTGTAGACTAATATGACAGCTCAAAATGTTGTATGAAACCTTTTTGGTGCTAATGGTTCAAGGGGGTAATAGAATATGATGGGACTTGGGAGGTAGTGTTAGATGGAATGAGGATATGAGGCAACATATATGTTGATGGTGAATGGAGGAACAACAATGCCAAAGTCATAATCCCAACAATATGAAGTCAGCTTCATCCTACATGAGCCAAAACAAATCAACGTGAGAGAGTTGTTAATAAAGATTATATTTTATTCAAAGTTATCGAATATCAATCACAACTAAGAAGAATTCCAATGATCATCCATATATGTTTTCCTCAATTCAATCCTATCTACTGTCATATGTTGTTACAAATCGTTAGGAGTATTTTATGTTACTCTTTGCTCATGTTATTCAGTTTATCTTTGTCATACCTCTTTCCTCTTCTTAGCTCCTCAAAGTTCAAAGTATTTTGGTTTCTTTTTAATGGGACATCAAAGTAAACATTTTTTTCTCATTTTGAAACTAATAATTGTTCTTGGGATGAAAATGATGTTAAACATTCTTTTTCCTCCGCTATCTTATTCTTTACTATCTAACTATCTTCATCATTCTCTGTATTTTATCTCCTGTTATCTCCTTGATTTTTAAACCATATCCAAGCTTTGCCCAAATTGAGAGTTTTTGGTCATGAATGGTTGAAAGGTTGTGGAATTCTGATCAAAATGCCTTACGCTGGGGGGTTTATAGTGAGAAACTATATTTCTGATGTTTATGTAAAAAACTAGGTGATGACTGGGAGCATGAGGAAATTTTCACTGATGATGATGAAGCTGTTGGTAATGATCGCGAGGAGCGGGAAGATCTACTAGCTCCTGAACTTCCAGCACCCCCAGAGATAAAGCAGGTTTGTTTTTATTGAGCTTGTACAAGCAGTGAACTGGATTTGGCTGTTTTTCTTTTTTTTGTTCTTTGCTTTATTTGTGTAAGAGGCTATCATCCAGTTTTCCATTTTTTTGTCCTTTATGTCAGATCTCACCCTTCTTTTACTTCCTTTTTTTTGCTTGGGGAGAGGGATTCAGGTTGGTGTTGATAGACATTTGCTACTTCATATGGAGTTTGGATGTTTTTTATATTTGGAATACAAACTTTTCTTGATTTTACTAGAATATCCCAACTTTGGATTAATCATGAATAATCTAAACTGTTAAATCACTTATCCAAGAATGTTGTCCAAATTATGACCTGCTTTTGTAGGTAAATCAACAAATATTAAGGAAAAGTATAATAGAATAACAAAAATAAAAAAAATTAAATTAAATTTCAGCTGCTTTTGAAGTCCCTTGCTAGATGAATCTCCAACCCAAGGCCTCTGCTTCCCTTCTTTTCATAACTGAGTACATAAATGACGAGAAGATGTCGCTGAATAATTAGCTCCCTGATTACAGGTAGCTGTTAAGATTTGTAAGATGCTAAACATAACATGTAAATTTTATTAGGATGATGATGATGATGATGCTGACGAGGAGGAGGGAGGACTGAGCAAATCAGGAAGAGAGCTGAAAAAATTGCTTGGAAGAGCTAATGGGCTTAATGATTCTGATCCAGATGAGGAGGATGACAGCTCGGCCAAAAAGAAGAAAGATGAAGAGGATGATGATGATGAAGTATGTTTCTGTTCTTTTTAATGTGCTGTAATCTTAACTGAATTGTCATTATTGTTTTTATTGTATTGCTCTCCACATCATACCATTGCAGGAAGAGGAAGATCGCCCTTCACCTGTTCTAGCTCCAAAGTTGAAGGACCCAAAAGAAGAACAAGCTGATAACAGCCCTGCCAAAGCTGCTACTGGAGGATCTTCTCGGGTGACTCCAGCATCTAAATCTGCCAAAGGAAAGAGGAAAAACGGCGACGATACAAAGTCTTCTAGTGCTCCTCAAAAGAAGGTCAAGACTGAAAATGTAAATCCCTGTCTCAGCTGTCCTGCTTTTGGCTTGATATTTTTAACAGCTGCAAGTAGGTTTCTTTTCATTTTAATTCTTACAGCTGAATTTGATCTGTTTGGAGTAGGATGGTAAATCTACTATAAAAGAAACTGTATCCAAAAATGGTGGTGCAAAAGCTACACCTTCATCATCCTCAAAGGCTGGTACATCTTCTCAAAGTACAGCTGCTCAGGGGCCTGTTTCTGAAGAGGAAATAAGAGCTGTGTTGCTGGCAAAAGCACCAGTAACCACCAATGATCTTGTGGGCAATTTTAAAGCTAGACTAAAGACACCAGAGGTAATATTTTTTTCTATTTGAGATCATGGATCTAGCATTCTGATGTGTTATGTGTTTATAGATGTTGCGATCGAATACAGGAATTTGTATGTCAGTTTTAACTACTAATTGAACTGTTTAAAGTAGATCTTCTCAAAAAAAAAAAAAAAAAAAAAAAAAAGTAGATATGATCAGTAAGGTTGTCAGATATCTGGTAACTTGTATATTGGTCGTTCCTGACAAAAATACTACTTGACCCAGTTCTGTCCAATTGTCCATGATGACTCCCAAAAGTCTTTGTTATTCTATGTAAGAAGCTAACTTTTTTATGTTGGCTCCTTGTACATGAAAGATACGGCTGACTTGTAATCCACAACTCTTTAGGATGGAACTCAGAGCTTTCTTTGAATTGTTTTTGCTCCATGTTTTTCTTCTCCTCCCCACACTTTTGTGCTTCTTTAAGGTCCCCAGCAAAAATAAGTTTTTTTTTTTTTTATTTTTTTTATTTTATTATTTTTTTTTTTTTTATGCTGAAGTGAATTTCTTTTACACATCAAGTCAATACTTTTTTCTTTTCCTTTCTATTATCAACCTTTCCATTTACTTCTGTCATTTCTTCTTATGACCCTTGCTGCTTTGTAGTGTGAAGTTCAAAGTGAGATAAAGCACATAATTCAATGTGAAGTAAAGTTCTTATTTACATTCATATGCCGCAGCAATGCTCATGACTGTGGTAGATCCAAGAATTTAGAGTAGGGTACAAATATAAGATTAAGTTGACTTCTGGATTCCATTCATGATTCTCAAAACAAATATCTAATCCCATGCCTTCATCTTTGATACGTTTTGACTAGACAAAGATGAATCTGTTGAAAATTTTACCACAACTATATAAAACGATGAAAACAATACCACAATCTGCTGTCAACAAAAAGCTGTTGAGTTTTTCACTCAATGGTTGAATTTCATTATCCATTTCAGAATCTAAATTACACCCTTTGTGATTGCTTAAAGTTTAAGTATTCAACCATAGTATCACATAAAGCAAACATGAAGAGTTGTGTGTGTGAGTTTACAATAATAGGAGTGATGAACCTGTGGGATGTAGACTTCTGCTCCAGGCCTGCAGGTTTGGTCTGCCATGATCACCTATTGTTAATTCTTAATCAATTGCTATTCGTATATCACAATGAGTTTATCATTTGCATTAACCATTAATTTCACTTAACCAACACCTCTGAATTTCCAAATCCATTGTCTCCGAATGTCTTAGTACTGCATCAAACTAGGTCAATGCTCTCCGGTTTAATGTAAAAGGATAATTCAATGAGGTCATGAATGGTAAGACTTTTGGATTTGCTGACTTTTGTGAGGTTCTAGATTTTCTTTCTTTTGGTAAGAGAGGTTCTAAAATCAAGTAAAATTTACACTGAATCGATAAAGATTTTTGCTGCTCTTGTGCTTCCATCGTCTGCTGTTTTTGGTTAGCTGCTGTTTTGGTATACACATAATTAAGCTATGCTATGCTTTCTTCCCTTACTCTGCCGGTTTCTCTCTGCAGGACAAGAAGGCGTTTGCAGAAATTTTGAAGAGGATATCTAAGATACAGAAGAGTAATAACAAGAATTACGTCGTTTTAAGGGGAAGATAAATCCTGGTGTTGTACTCTGAAGTTCAGGCACTATTTTTGAGATTTCCCCTGCAACTAAGTTTTTTATGAACTAGTGCTTTCAATGCCAATACAGAATCAAGATAATTGTGAAGCTGTAGAATCCATTTACATATTAGTTATACATAACGTCAGATTAATATCTGTATAATGTCATACGAACTCTATTTTATTGCATATTACTTTGGTTTTATGCTTAATGTATTAATTCTAGAAGCACGAGTACGACACAATTTATTTGTAGGCAGAGAGCTATTCTCAAGCCTCTATAGTACTTTCTAGAATTTCTCTTGAACCTTGTCTCAGCTCCACCACTCTTCTCTGACTTCAAGGGCCCTTTTTACAGCCCTCAAAGTCAGATGAATCAATTCCTTAAAGCCATACAAGTCAAATGAATGCCAAGCATTATGTACAGTTGCTCAGCCGAGCCAAAAGAGTGCCCACTCGAGCACATAGGCTGCTGGCTGAATTATTTCTCTACTTTACCTGTTCCAACATTTACTCAAGTAGTGCTTAAAGAGAATTAATTATAAATACATGTTTGTGAAGTAAAGAAAGAAAAAAAATTACACCTAATAATATTTTAGTATTTTAGGTTGTTCTACTAACTTTGCACCCTTTCTTATATAATGGTCCTCACAATACAAAGTCATCTATTCTTTATTTTCTTTCAATTTAACTTATAAATCAATCTTTTCTTTTGGTCTCATCTATCATTTTTTACTCCATTTGATGTATCAATTACAAATCAATAGGAGTAATTATCATACCTTTTCAAATATAGAAAATCTTGTGTTTGACCTAAAGGTGACATTTGCCATTTTTTCATATGAGAACTTTTGCTCACAATATTTGGCAAAGTAACAAAAAGAATAAATGAAAATAAAGGATACATTGTTAAAGTAATGAAAAGTGAAGGGAGTTCTCAATTTTGTGGGGTAAATATTTATCCTAAAGGAGGGTGGGGGAATGTATTACTTCCATAATATGGGAAATTATCTTCTTTTTCCTTTAATATTTTTATTTTATACTCATTTTACCTTCTTCACAACTATCTCAACTATTTCAAATGCATCTCTATTTGCTTTCATTTTACTAGTTTGACTTTTTTTACTCCCCTAAATATTTACACCCAATACAAGCATACCCTTAATGGAAAAGATTTTTAATAATAAGAATTAATTGCGAATTACAGCCTTAATATTTGTTGGTTTTGCGAATTACAGTCTTGATGTTTTTTTTTTGCGAAGTACAGCCACCATGTTTCAATTTTGACCAGTATTCAGGTCAGGTGACCGGTTCCGTACAGTTTTAACCGTTGACTACGCTTTTTACCTTTGACTTCCATTTTATTTTTTGTTTTAATTTTTTTTTCATTTAATTTTTCTTCCCCAATTACATTTCTCACTCCTTCTTCTTCCCTAATTACCTTCATCCTCTTCTTCTCCTCCATTGTTACACATCAAAGCTTTAAGTTTAATTTATATTTTTTTTCTCATTCAATTTCATCCTTTTAACATTTAACCCATCTTCATCAATTTAAGTTTCAATTTTTTTTTTCTCATTCAATTCATTTTTTTGGTAACCCTAAAACTTCAATTTTCCACTTACAAATTGAATCCACAATTCTAGTCTCTTGGCAAATTGCAGCAATTGAAAGTCAATTGTTTTTTTTCACAATCAATCATCTTTTTCACATATTCTCTTTATCCATTTTTTCTCTTTCTATAACAACAAAGAAGAAGAAGAAAGAGATTAATTTTTGAATTTTAATTCAAACTTCTTTGAATCTGTTCTTAAGATTGTAGTCTGATTTAATTTCCTGTGGAAGACAACATATTCAGTTGGAAAAGGACAATTGAAGGAAGCAAAGAAACTGTTAAAATCTTAATTGTTAAAATTCCATAATATTTCTCAGGCTCCGACTATAAGAATCATCAACACAAGAAGCTGAAAGTCAATTGTTAAAATTTAATTTCAAAGATATGATCTTTTATCATATGATTTTTTGACAATTTAAAGAGCATTCATCAATGGAGTTTTGAAAAGCTTTCATTAATGGAGTTCTTTTATAAAAAGAAACAAAAGGTGACAACTTTAATTTTATTTCTCCCCCAAAAATTCTCTCAAATCATTTCAGATCTAATGCATGATTCATTATTTACTCAAATAAGCATCCCATCATTTTATCATGAGCCCTAATCTTTAAACCCACATTTTTCTCTGTCTAATTTATAATTTCTTAACATTTAATCTAAATAATTTGGGGATTTTTTTTTGAAAATCCTAAAACACCCAGAACCAAAAGCTTTAATTTGTGACAATGGAGAGATGAGGGTCAAGATCAGAGCAAGTTAGGAGAATTTTCCAGCAAGATGTGAACAAAGATGAGGGATTAAATGTTAGAGGATGAAAAAGTTACAGAAAAAAATAAAATAAAACTCAAAAAAAATTAAAATTCAGAAAAAAATAAAATAAAACAAAAAAGATGTCAAAGGTAAAAAGCATGGTCAACGGTTAAAATTGTACGGAACCGGTCACTTGGCCTAAATACTGGTCAAAATTGAAACATAATGGCTGTAATTCGCAAAAAAAAATCATCAAAGCTGTAATTTGCAAAACCATCAAACATTAAGACTGTAATTCGCAATTAATTCTAATAATAATAATAATCCCTTTTATGTGTCCGAATGAAATATGAAACAACTCTCTTAATTATTTTTTTCAAAAAAAAAAACCCACTCTATATCACAATGCTTCATCAAAGAAAAATTCACCACCAAATACTTTGAAGTGATTAATATTAAAATGATAATTAAGCACTCTTAATCAAACAATACATTGAAAAACAAAAAGAAACAATAAAAAAACATTGAAGATTAATAATATTGAAATGATAATTAAACACCCATTTGATAGATAATGAATGCAGCAATGATCATAAGAGTGGACCCACAAAACTTAGTTGAAGAAGATGGAGCTGTGGGTTCTAAGGCCAAAGTAGTTTTCATTGATGATGATGATGATTGAATTTCAGCCGTTGATTTGGACTTGATCTCCACAGGAAACTTCAAACCTTTCTTACATTTATCTGGATTGGCACTTGCGAAGTACCGGATTCCTTCCTCCTCAAATGAGATCTTATCTACACCGTTGATGTACATCTTGATTGGATTTCTCACATCACACGACTCATATTCCTCTTTGGTTTTTAGTTCTACTACATAGTCGTTGTGTAATCCACTTGAGTAACCAAACCCTGTTTAGATAACAAATTTACTAATTAATTCCTTCAAGTGATATATCGGTTTCTGTTAGATCGGAAAGACACGAGATGCACACACTTCATAAACCAAAGAGATATATGCCATCTCAAAATCATATGGCAATGGGAAGAAAGTCTCCAATAGCTTATAAAGCGTTTCAATTTGTCGATGTGGGATAACTCATCCCAACAGTACCATAAGTAATTTTTTTTGGTTTAGTTAGTCTTTGATATGATACCAAAACAATATAATAGTACATGTAAATTCTAATTTTATTTACTCCTTTGTTTAAGTAATCTAATACATTTAGCGTCATATATAAAAAAGAATTTATGCTAAATTTGCATAGTGCCTAAGATTTTACGTACAAAATTTTCATTGAAATGGATCCTTAAAATCTAGCACTAATATGTTGTGCTCACCCATTGGTCAAGTAAAGTAAACTATAAGATATTTAATCTTAACTTTACTAATCTTGAAAAAACTCTAACTTTGTCCAATTACTTTCTTATTGATATTTTCATGATTTGTCTATTCTTATTTCAAAAAATGTGAGGAGCTCTAAGGAATTAAGGGTTAAACGCTAAAAAAATTTTGGTTAAAATATCTATTAATTTACCCCATAAAAAATATAAAATGTACCTAAAAGAAGAATAAAAATAAAGAAAAAGAGAAAGAATAGAGAATATAAGACGAGAAAACATATACTTCTATGTGGTGAATACACGTATTAAATGTGCTTTTGAGGCTCTAAAGCTCCGAGGTACTTATTTCTAGATATTGTTCATAAGCGCTCTCTCTAAGAAATCGTCTCACCTAATCCTATTAGGACTCTATACCATTTTAAATTGAGGATCTTCTGGCCTAGCCATGGGCGTTCTCAGGCAATGCTCGAAATAACTCAAATACTCCCTCCTATTGAAAATTATTGTCCACTTTTCTTATTTAGTCAAGTCACTCTAATTGTCCACTTTCTACTTTTGGCAAAGATTTTTACCTAAATACCCCCAACTACCCCAACTTATATTATTTAAAATACCTCACCTACCACCTTTTCAATTATTAGAATCACTTAAATACCCCAACTACCACCTTTACAATTATTATAATCACTTAAAATATTCCAACTACTATTTTCTTAAAATTCGTGTCCAACCCAAAGTGGACAATAATTTTGAATAGGAAGGAGTATATATGTAACAATATTGTATCACTCTAATGTAGCCACACCCTATTTAGATGGTTAAATATACACAAATTTACAAATGTAGATGAAGAGAAAAGAAAACATACAAAGGAAATCTCCAAGAAGAAAAGTCCGGCCCGCAGCCCATGACCCAATATCAGAAGCAACTTCCCAGCCACTGTCCTGCCCAACTACATGGTGAACTTGACCCTCCACCTGCTTTCCTCCATACACCAACACTATTGCTACTACAATCACTAGCGTCAAGCTTTTCTTTCCGCAACCCATTTTGTTAATGGAGCTTCTGTTTGCCCTACAAGAGTATTTATATATATATATATAGCAATAAAAATAATTACAAAATATATAGAGAATCGAGTCTTGTTTCAATGAATAAGTAAATATAATTAATCTTTAAAAATGATCATAAATTCTATTCTCTCGGCTTGTAATTATAAAGAATAAAAATATTACTAAATATTATTGCAAGTTTAAACTCTCCTTCCTCTTTTGTTTTTGTTTTTGTTTTTCATGCTTGTTACTTACTCTCACTCTAGTAAACTACAACGCTACAGCAATTTCAACGCAACTTCACGTACTACCAAACATTATATTAATAGGTTTATTTAAATGCTATCCTTGTAAACAAAAGAAAAGCTACTTTATTTTTGTTTTTGTCTTATATTTTAGTCCTTTGTATATTTAAAGTATCAATTTTAATATTTAAATGACGTTTAAGGATGGGCAAGAGGGGCCATCCCCCAGGGTTTCATGTCAAAAAAGTAAAATTACTAATTGTAAAAGGTCCATATAGGTTATAAATTACAAAGGAAAAGGACCTTAATGTGCTATTTCGCTCAAGACCCCCAAATGTTTAGGGTCGGCCCTGAGTGAGGATTTTAAGTGTGAAAATTAATATTTTAATTAATTTAATTTGACTCTTTAATTTAATTAAGATTGTCTCAGGATAAAATCTTAAGTGAGGATTTTAATGTTTTTAACTTATTTTCACTCTCGTGGAGAACGTGCACCAGCTTGCCTTGAAACTTTTTTTAAAAAATACTCCCTCCGAATCAGTTTAAATGTCCCATTTGAGATTTTACGGATTTTAAGGGTTGAGTGGGGTCCATTAAAAAGATGGTAGTTGGGTATTTTAATTGATTAAATTAATTGTAAAGGTGGTAGTTGGGTATTGAGAATTGGAAAAGTGGGGGTATTTAGGTACAAAAAGGATAGACAAAAAAGAAAATGGGACAATTAGTATGTTTTGCCATATAAGAAAATGAGACATCTAAACTGATTCGGAGGGATTATTTTTATATACATTTTGCTAGGCTTGGAACTCACTCATATTAATATTTATATACTCCTCCACGATTCTTGGGACTTGAGTGTACTTAGCTAAATCAACCTATCAGTTAAACTACCTAATATTAATTCAATTACCGTAATTTGTAAATCATCACAAAAGACAAAAAATAATAATAATAAAATAAACAAAACCAAAAAAGATAAATTAAAATTACAAAATTATCATCATATCAAATCTTACCACATAAGGATGATGTCTTAACTTTAGAAATCACCGTTATTTACTAAGACCTTCTCCAGTAAATAATCTCATTAATTAGGAGTGTCAGACTAATCCTTGTGTTTGGAGATTGAGCACTCCCATATACCATTATATTTCTGACTAAGCTTAAACTATTAATTTATCTCAAAAAATAAAAAGAAATAAAAAGCTTAAACTATTAATTGCATTTTTTCTTGAGAAGTTAACATGATACCAAAAAGGCACGGTTTTGCGTCAGATATGAAAAAGGTTTGTACTACATCTAAACTTTTAGCCCAAACGACTCTTGTATGAGTGGATATGTTAGAGTATAAAACATATTATAAAACTAAACTATTAATTTAAACTTTTATTTGAGTTAATTAATTGATAATTTCAACTAAAACTAAACTCTCAAATGTTAATCAAACATGCAAATCGCAACAGATACATGCAAGCATTAGAGAGAAAAATTAATGATTTGAAAAATGTGGGAGTGTCCTATCTTTTACAGTACACAATAATCTTACAAATACAACCAGCTCTATTAGTGTAAACTTTCAAAAAGATCGGCTTAAGAATAGAATAGAAGCATAAAAACCAGTGGCAATTTTCACAGACTCATCGGTGATAACACAAGTACACAACAACGAGCAGCTTGTATTCCGATCCCTACAATGGGAGACGACACTAATTTCCTACTGAACGTCTTTTTTAGGGTCTGCCTTTGAGTCGGAATCTTGTTCTTCATCGTGTGATGTTAGCCTAAGCTCAAGTCCAATTCATTTAAATCTTGCCGTGCTGGTGCAGCTTGGTTCTCTCCGTCAGCCTGAAGATAGTTAATCAGCGCTAAGATCAGTTGTCATTTGATATTAACATGGAATGTCGATGAATAATCAGCGCTAAGCTCAAGTCCAATTCATTAAGGTGTTTATTTGAACTTTGGAAACACTATCTTCGTTTAGCTCTAATACGCTTTTAAAATGGTTTAAACTGCCATAAAATCACCATCTAATGGCCTAAAAGACAATTATTGACATGCAGATATAGAATAAGCATTTAAAATGGCTTCACAACATGCCCCAATTGCAAAATTGGACCGTCAAATAAATAGGTTATTTATTCAAGAACTCTCTCGAAGTCGGCTGAACAACAGAAAAAGTTGGGATCGACAGAAAAGTTTCAAAGGCGTATAAATAGATCATGACCAGAGTGAAGGATTATGGAAACTAATTACCTCGTTCTCTTCCATGGGGACATCATTGATGTCAGGTTTTTCATCATTTCCATCACTCTTAGAAGCTTGCTCTCCTGTATTTTCGTCGCCATTAGTAGACTTATCTATATCCAGATTCTCTTCTGTTTCTTTCTGTTCCTCTAGCAACGCAATCTGCAACAGTGAAAATTTAATTTTATAATTCGGCCGAAGTGGTGAAAAAGAAATTGTTCATTTAGATAAGCAAAGGGGACATAGGTGAAATTGTGCATTCACAATTACAACAGGCCAGAAAACCCATAAAGAACCTGAATCTACAACTACTATGAAGCAATCTCTCCAGAAACACAGACTCATATCAGTAAACTAAGGACAATAAGTATTGCCCCATCGGCAATTTTGCAAGCAAAACAGAACCTTTTTTTATCAATACTGTGGCTGGAGTAAAAAGATTAATACTTTAGAAGCAATATTAACTCCAATCATAGTACCAAATATCAACCGCATCACTCCATTGTGAATGCATTCTAAATTGTAAAGGTTTTTTAAAGTTAACATGACTGCAAAATTGGTTGCAATAACCACAAAAGTGGCTTTATAACGTAAACCCCAACTGCAATCGTATCCAAGACTTTGCACTGCGACTCCGACTTAAAAAAGTGAGCACTAGGTTGAAAGTAAGTAAAACTACCAACTTGAATATGAAGGAGCCTGCTTAACTTAGCTCATTAAGAAAACTCACTAAACCATGCACAGAATAGCCAACCAGATGAGAGTATAAGACTACACGCATTCACTGATATGATTGTTATATATAAATTGCTCTCAGATCTTCAGCATATTGATTTCAAAACGCAAAAGGGTTATCAAGACCATTGCCTAGTTCCAGAACCAGAAGAGGCTAGTTACACTGATTAATAAACACACAATTTGCAGGGAAATTGTCTCCACAGAAAGAAAAAGAAACACAATGATGCAGACAGTAGGATGATAGAATCAGGTACTAAATGTTTATGCAAACTCAAGATCCACTTAGTTGCAAAAATACTAGAATGATGGCAGGTACTTTGAGGTATAAGTGATTTGAGCCCAATCACATACCCTTTATCCTCAAACTCTAAGGAAGTCAAAGGATCTTAAGTCACAACTCTCATCAGATCCCCTTAAATTACATGGATTCTGAAAGGAAAATGAACTTCTAATCCACATACATTTGAAAGACTTGCAACCCAATAACAAAAGATAACACCATAATCTTGTGGAAGGAGAATTTAGCAGAAGCTATCATTTGGGAATACAGAACCAACACCAGAAACTTATCTTCAAATATAATCCAGCACCATATGATACCCATTAAGCCATTAAGATCAGTAACCTCTTGACTAAGAACAACCACTAAATCATTCAGATCTCTGCTGCATTCCAAAAGTTCTTGTGCACCCAAAGAACAAGCCTTTCAGATTTTTCTGCATTCCATTTACACACCCACCCCCAGCAACCCGCCATCATCTCCACCTCAAGCTTCCCACCCCCTGTGTCACCCAAAGAAACATGCACATGAAATAGCATGGATTACACCAGAAAAAGAAAAAAAAAAGGAACCTCCATATGTAAGTAAACTCAATCATCTATAATTGCAATTATGTCACATGAATAACAAAGAAAACAACACAATATTCTCCACCTACCTAAGTTAAGTTGCATATACTTCTTCCGTTCTTTTGAATTTGCTACACAACAACCAAAAAGCTCTCACTCCGATTTGCATAACATAATAGTTTCAAAGGGACATAGAAGTGGTAAAGAATAACAAGTACAAGAACTGGCCCACTAGTATCTTTATAACCAGAAATGCCCTTTGAAATTAAGCCCAAACAAGCACACTTTAAGTCACTTCCATATATATAGTATATATTGAATCATTCCTTATTTATTGATATTAGAAGCTTCTAATAACATTGAAGGAAACATCTATATCCAAATTCAACCTGGGTTTATATTTGAGTATCATATGACCATTAAAAAACACATGCTATAATACTCAAAATTGACACTTTACATCCCTTTATTACGAAAAAGACTTCAATAATACTTTAAAAGATAATTTCAACAAACAAAAACACCTGATTAATGCCCAGAACTACAACACCATATTGCCAAGTGTCACACTATCAAATCTTCATCACAAAAAGACAATTTTATAATCCAAGACACTCACAACTGCATTTATCGATATTTTTTGTACTTGTATGCATTGATCAAATTATAACATTACTAAAAGATGAAAGCTGTGTATCATTCAATTAATCAATGCATATATATCACCAAAATCTCTACTTAGAGGTACTAATCCCAGTATTTTTTCTAATTGTAAGAAATTTACAACTACTGGCAAATTATAATCAAGAACAATTCAAGCTAACCCACTTCAATAAATGAGCTTAATTACAGTAAATTGACCAAATCTCTAAAAGTAAGAACAAAATAATCCCTTAAATCCCAATTCAACTCAAACCCGTCTCAATTAACCAACAACAAAATTTTATTACTCGAGAATTATCAAAGAAAATACCCAAAATTACTAAAAATTAACCAATCAAATACACAAAAGGAAAAAAAATTAAAACCCACAAAACAAAAGAAAACAAATAATACTGCAATAAAAAAGGAAAATTTACCGGAATATACTTGAATTTCTTCTTTCTGGGCTCATCCGAAACGACGTCGTCATTAGCAGAATTCTTAGTTCCATTAGTATCATCATCATTATTGTTACTAATTTTAATATTTGTATTATCATTATCTTTAGAAGAATTATCCTTATTAATTGGGGTCCACTTGTAGAGACGGAGGTGAGAAACACTGCTACCATTCACGTTTCCATTAGTAGAAGAATGATTATTATTATTATTATTACTTGGATGATGATTTTGATTTGAATTGCTTGAAGATGAAGATGAAGAAGAAGGAGGAGGAATTGGAACCCAATCTTTCTTCCATTTTCTAACTGGACCGTTGAAGACTGTTGTTGTTCCGTATCTGCTTGAAGATCGACCCGTTCGGGCTCCAACTCCTTCCATGTCCGGCAATTAGTCGGGTCGACGGCGGGTTTTTCGCCGGCTAATATTAACAGTAGGAAACGTATATCTTTTGGTATTCTCCCTCTTTTTCTTTCTTTCCTTTTTGTCACGCGTATGGCATGTGGATGTTCGGGTTTTTTTTTTTTTTCAATGAGGGATGGGAAGGAAGTATACTGGGCCTATTTTATTTGCGCAAACTTGGGCTGTCATCATGGGCTTCCCGTTTATTTAATTAATTAAGCTCGTGGGCCATATACTGGGCAAGTGAACAAGATCGAAAATTGAGCAGAATAAGCATTATTTTTATAAATAAGCTTGAAATAATTTTATTTCCAAAATAAACATCTCCCGGTTCGAGCTTAAGAAATGACATCGTTCGCTATTACTAATAGAACAATTAATAAATTGAGTCAAAAGTATGTCCAACAATCAACCACTATTACTAACAATGGGCGATTATCAAACTAAGTCAAAAAATTAGCCCAAACTCAGTTTAGCCTATTAATACAGTGTAGTCTCGAAAAAATTTAATAAATACAAATTATTATATGAGTTGGTCTGACTTTGAGACATAGTCAATATGAGATAAGACACACAACCTAATACTACAATTTATGAGAATATCAGCACATTGTTTTGTGAGTTGTGACCGTCTTAGTCACAAGAGTAGCCAAATCCTAAATATAAATGTAGTTTAGATGTTGAGGAACAATATGTAAATACCGACATATGACACTGTTTAAAAATCTCAACATTTTTTTTTCTTTAGTAAGCACAAAAGAAATTGAAATTTCAATATGTTATATATGTTTTATTATGATTTTCAATTTTAAGTTTTTCTTAGATTAATAGAGTATATAAAATATTTTATTTTATAGTTTCAATAATCAGCATAAGTTAATGTTTAAAGCCCTATAATATATTGTATGCTTTATCATGCTACATACAGTTAAGCAAATAGGGTCAAATTGATTGAAACTCAGGTAGACTTTTAAGTCTTATTAGGTTAATTGTTTGGGTTTTGATTTGAGTCATGTTAGATTTGATTGGGTAAAATATATATTTGATTCAAGTACTTTTATAAGATTTCGTTTCTCAGTTAGACAACCTCAATACAATGACTCATATTTGAGTCATTTTAGATTATATATATATATATATATATATATATATTATATATATATATATATATATATATATATATATATATATAATATATATATATATATATATTATATATATATATATATATAATAATATATATATGATATATATACATATATATATATATATATATACATATAGATAGATAGATAGATATATATATATATATATATATATATATAGATAGATAGATAGATATATATATAGATATAGATAGGGGTAGGATCAAGTGAAAACCACTAAAGTGGTGAAAACTGAAAACCAAACTGAGATATACATATTGTGGCAAAAGGTGTACATACTGTATTATAAGGTGTACATATTTTTGTAAAAGAAAAAGTTCATATTATTTACAAAACTGCCATCCGAATATGTGCACCTTTTAAGAATGTAGGTACTCCTTGTAGCAAATATCTAATTATGTACGAAATTGCCACCAGAATATATAACCTTTTTCTTTAATTCACACTCATTTTGGGACAAAGGGAGTAAGTGTTAAAAGTCAAACAAATTAAGTAAATCTCACATAAAAGTCAATGCTTTACTATAATTTTGATCAATTGACACCAATATCAAATAGTAATATTTGAGGATAATTTTTCATTAAAAGTACCTTTTCTTAAAAAAAAACTGTTATTATAAAGGTAGGTTTACAAGTTTATAAAAAACTGTTCAAGAATATTGTCAAAGTGGAAAGTATTATTCTCCTAAGATCTTAGCAGAAGGCACGTTATCAATGATATCCCTAGGAGTGAAAGTTATTCGGATAAAAACTGCAAACCAAACCAATCCAAACTGAATAAGAAATATAGTTTGGACTTTTTATAAATTGGTTTGATTTTGGATTGGAATTTTCAAAATCGAAATACTTTGGTTTGGATTAGGTTTGAGCATACTAAAAACCGAAAACCGCAATTGTTAACCGAATTAAAATAGAAGCTCACATTTTACTATGAGCTAAACTACTTGTTGAGTGAATGTGCAACTTGACGTGCAAATAGCAAATTTTAATTGGCAATACTAACAAAAACGACATAAGCAATCTTATAACAATAATAAACCTTAATTTATTTTGTTATTTCCATTGTTGCTTTATAATTTTAGTAATCTAATTCGATTTGCAATTTAAATTTGTTTTTAGTTAAAAAATTAATATGGATAATAAATAACAAACTGACCGTGATTGATTTTTAAAAGGATTTAACAGCAAGATAATGATAAAAACTTGAATAATGTTATGGTTGTAATTAGCATCAAATACTAAGGATATGATTAATAATCGAAAACATACGGGAGACCAAAGATAAAATGTAAAATTACATAGGTATCATGGATATTTTCCCTTTTATCAAAGGCATGGGAATTGAGATGGAGCTTATTGTTAGTAGTTTTAGTCCTACCACTATGAAATGTCTCCTTCCTTTAAAAGCATGTCCTTTTAACCTTCATAATCTATGCATGTGACCTCTTGCATCAACATGCTACAAAAGTAGTACTCCTATTATCAAAAGATAAGAAAACAAAGATGATAATAATAATTATAGAATCTAGATTGAGCAATGAATGATGACCATCCGAAAATCACTCAGGATGACACGGAGAAAAGCACACTCCCCTCTATTTTGGTTAAATAATCGGTTGAATATCCCGCATAAAGTTAGGGTCAGAATGAAGAGGTAGCACATATATTATACATGTTTCCCTTTTAAGGGAGAGGACGGGAGAAATGTGCGCAATCAATTTGAATCCTCAGGTAAAGATTTTAAAAGGGTGCAATTGCAACACGAGGACTTCCCGAAATGTCACCCATCCTAGTACTACTCTCGTCCAGAAACGCTTAACTGCGGAGTTCTGATGGTATTGATGCACAACGCATTAGTGCTAATATAAATTTTAATTAATTTGTAGTTTATATATTTAATTGGGTTAAGAAATAAAGGGATAGATAAAAGAGAAAACGAGCTTGTAGGTACAATAAAAAAAAGTTAAAGCGATCATTATTTTCAAAAGAGAAAAATAATAGAAGTACAAAGTAAAATAAAACAATCCAAAATAAAAATTAAGTGCAAATTAAATAGGTGTTTCATTTAGAGGTGTTTCATTTGAATTTCAAATCTAAATTTATTAATATTTTACATCAAAATTAAGAATTATTGACAATTAATTAAAATTAAATTTTAATTTATATACAAATATATAAGTGTTTTTAGAAGTCAAGTTTTGTCTATACTTATTTTCTAATCAATATAATAAATAAGTGAATCAAATTTAAAGCCAAATAGTTGAATTATGCCAAATTTGATTCCTATAGGCTCACATGAATAAAAAGAACCAGTACGTCTCCTTTTGTTCCCACCAGCTACTAATAATCGTTTATTTCTTTCTTTCCCACTGCAATTGTGGCGCCTCCTTCATCTTATTATTTGGTGTTGCCATAATGTCATAGTCCCTACTCGAATACCTCAGATTTAGTTTAAAAAGAAATTAATAGACTACTAATATCAACAAGGTGCATCTTTTTTCATGGGAGTACATTTGCTAAGAACTCCACAGTTAAGCGTGCTTGGTGGTGAACAATCTTAGGATGCCACAGTTAAGCGTGCTTGGTAGTGAACAATCTTAGGATGGTGACCTCCTGGAAAGTTTTTCCGGGAGCGTACGAGTAAGGCCAAAGTGCGCTGAAAAGACTTGTATTGGTCTGTAAGGCCAATCTACAGTCTCCATGAATAGTCACCGATGGTTTGATGGGCCAGCGTGTTACAAATAGTAACTTAGCTATATATACAAAACAAATTTGCTACTTTAATTAAATTTTGAGAATGGGTATCATATCTAAATCGAAAATGTTGGCACGCATATTAAAATATTCAAAGTTATGAGTGAAGATTAAACGTGGGATTGAGCTAAAGAAGTAAATATATGACTCATAATTAATTTTTTAGTGATGCCATATAAAATACTAATTTTCTCAATATGAGTATATGACTAATTTTATTTGCTTAACTAATCCAATTAATAATAACTACAACAAATAAATAGTACTACTATCCAATTAGTCCAAATTGGATGATTACTATTGAAATAATTGAAAAGTATTAAACATAATCGATCATAGGACTAATAATTAGAACACAAATATAATATTGAGCACTATAATAGAAGTATTACTATAAATTAAGTCACGATTGATATATATTAAAAAAAAGTGACGATCGATATAGTATTATTTTTATAAATCTAATTTCAATAAGACGGAAAAAGCAATGAAATTTGAGTTAGAGCTAGCTAGTGGGCTTTTGCTAGAGGAAAATTAATATGAAAATTAAACTTGTTTTAGGAAAATTAATATTGTGTTGATTAAATTTATTTTCCTTCAAAATTTTATTTATCTATTTATACAAACTACTACACCATATGTATTATGAGTTGATTGGTTCACAAGTCTCTCTTTTGACAAATGACAATCACAATTGATCTTTATGATAATTACAGCAATTTTTTCAACGTTTAGTTACACTTACACCCTGGCTAAAAACGAAACAAATTAGAACAAGTACCACTCAACAAAATTGATATATATATCCTTTACACTAGTCTGTCATAACTACAGGTGTTCAACAGTGCAAAAGTCAGGTCACATTTTAACGGGTCATTAGCTAGTGGGGTCCTTAATGGGGCGGGTCATTAACGGGCCTTAGTATAAAGGGTCGGGCCGGATTGGATAATTATTAGAATTAATTGCAAAAAAATTTACCACTTTTTTAAATATATTTTTGTAATACTATTATATACTTAAATGGGTTGACTCAATGGACCATAAAAGTATAATAAAAAAAACTATTTTATGAACTTTTAAAAAAGGGTCAAAGTGGGTCGGATTTAAACGGGTTTGACCCGCCCCGGCCCCTTTAACATTTAACGTCACCCACCCCCTCCCGACCCATTTAAATTTTAACCCGACCCGCCCGTTATAAACACCTATAGTCATAAATCATAATAGTTGGTAAAACCCTACATTGGTAGTATAAAAGAAACAAAACCAGATAAGCTTCCCTCTTCTATCACATATGTACAAGAACTATATAAGATCGAAAGTTGTATCATTCTATGTACATTATTGTATACCATCCTTTATTTTTCGATTTTTAAGTTCTCTCTAACTAGGGCGAATACATGAATAGAGTGTAAAAATTCAAAAGTAAGTAAGACACATGCTTTTTAATATGATGTATAAGTTAAAACATATATGTATAGCCAACTGAGATCTTGTTAGATTCATCTCAATGTAAATTTTATTAATATCAACTTTTATAATTTTTTATTCTATATTATTAGATATATTTTAAATTGAAAAATACATTAAATAAAGTATAAAAAGTAAGTAAGACACAATGAATCAGAGTGAGTATATGTTTTACGATTTAATATTAGTTGAATATTTAATCAAATGGCCTAGACTAAAGCCTAAATAGACTTACTTGGGCTTAGATTCCCCTATACTCTCAAAAACCTCTCACATAAAAACGTAGAGTAACTATTAAAAAACGGAAAATAATATAACATGTTGTTGGTAGAAATTCAAGTAAAATATAAAGCAATAACTTAAAGTTTAGCGCTATCTCAAATATGAGAATGATAATATGTGCTATATTAACTAATTAAACTTTAGCACTGGATATCGATACTGGTATATTCATATACTTTTGGTCAAAATGACTCTCACATGAACGTGACAGATAAACTAATTAATCTTTTGGTTGTGATGGTCGATGGATGAATAATAAAATACAAATTGTTGTAAGAAACGATATATATCTCCAAGAAACACATTAGATATATAGGTAAACTAACCCAATTAATACAAATTAAAAACAAAATAAAAATGTTAGATTCTTATTTTGAAGTCATTTCTTTGAGAAACGGTCTCTCACAAAATTCGATATTATATTACATGTATACTTCCTCCGTTCCATAATACTTGATACTGATTGTGACATTTTTCCACACAACATGTCACACTCAGTAGCAAGTATTATGGAACAAAGGAAGTATATAATAGAAACAAAACCAGATAAGCTAAGCTTAATTCCTTCTCCAATCACAATTCACACGTACAAGCTAAGAACAAAACAAAACATTAAAAGTAAGTCTATCACAATTCACAAGCGCCAATAACCCAATAATACTAATAACAAGACAATCTAAAGTCACGAGTTCGTTATAAACCCGTAATTACCCTCCAACTGTTTATCCACTATAATCATCCATAATTAACAGAATCAGCATAACTGTTAACCAGAGCAAGAGCATTACTGTTTAACTGTTTAACCGTCACTACTTTATCTCCAACCATATTTTTTATCGGACAATCTGCAACATCTTGAAACCCATCTGTACACGTGTCTTCATTTGTAAGTGCAGCACTCATCCATGTTTGTACATTACTCACTTGAAACCGAATCGATTCTGGACTACTTGACCCGGTTGCTGATACGAGTTGGGTCATTTGTTTAAGTGAGCCGCGTATTTGATCCACGGCGTCTCGGAAGGTGGCGGAACAGTCGTGAAGAGCGGAGGTAGCTCGAGGGTTTGGGGTGTAATAATCAGATTGTTTAGTCATGTTGTTGAAGAAGGTGGCGGTATGGTGGGCTTTGACTAGGGTGACACCTATGGAGATTCGGGCCAGTTGGGCTGGGTCGAGCCCGACTGCGTTGGCGTAACGAGATAAGGATGTGTAGCATATGTCGGGGTAGAGGGTGGTGTTGCAGCTTGATCGAATGAAGTCGAAGGGGTTTGTAGGCGGCGGATCGTCGGTTGTGGGGGTGGCGAGTGATGGGCGGGCCACAACGGCGAAGATGAAGACGAGGAGGAGGAGGAAAATGGGTTTGGAGGGAAATGAGTCCATAGGAGGATGAGGGTGGAGAATTGAAGAGATGTATTGGTTGGGGTAAGAGAGGTTTTGAGGGATTATTTATGATGACTTTTTGTGAATGTGAATATGTTTATGTTTGTGGGGTTTTCTTTGTTTTTGTAGGGTTAAGGCTTAGCTTTTGTGTTGGTCAATTTTACTTTTTTGCATGAATTTCGTTATATTCTAGGTTTGATTGGAAATTAAGCATGATTTTTAGTGTTTGAGCATTTGTGTTTAAAATTATTAGATTTAATGATTTAATTTTTATCTGATTTTATAACTTAATTTGATTTAATAATCATCATACAATAATCATACAACGTGATTTCAAAGATACCCGCTTTGTTATCTCAAAATTTCACACCAATAACCCCTCCAAGCCTAGACAATCCACCTCCCTCCTCATTAGGGTCGGCTCTTAACAAGAGCAACATGAGTGACGACTCAAATCTTGTAACTTAATTTGATTTAATAACCATCATACAACGTGATTCCAAATTAAAGATACTCGCTTTGTTATCTCAAAATTTCACACCAATAACCCCTCCAAGCATAGACAATCCACCTCCCTCCTCATTAGGGTCGGCTCTTAACAAGAGCAACATGAGTGACGACTCAGGGCCTCGTTATTTTGCAGGGCCTAAATTTTTTATACATTTAATTTTTATTTATACATTTAAAAAGAGTCATAATATTTTTACATAGATGAAACGGTGATAATGTAATAAATATCAATGATCTTTCATAATTAATGGTCATTCATGACCTTGTAAATGACTAGTTATTTATTTTTGAGTTATTGGTTGGTGGATATAATTTAGATTTTTTTTTCATAAATAATCATTGTGTTTATTTAAGTAATGACATTTTTAATTTATTGTCTATTCTAAATTAATAAAGCATATTAATGTTTTGTCTAACTAAAAAATTAGCAGCTTATCGACTATCACTTACAAAACGTAATGATCTGTTTTGCTTTACAAATTGCATAAAGTTCTTATTTTAGTTTCGGTTAGGCTTCAAAAATGTCTAAGATGGTCCTGCTCCTCTGCACTAGCAAAACCACCATTCAACCACCCACCAAATGTCCGGAATCAGCCACCTATAACCGCCACAATAACAGCAGTCTCCAAACACCGAGGTCGTAACAACCGCACCCCGCAAATTTCAAAACCAAAATCAGGAAAATGCACCTTGGAATTATATTTTGCCCAATAATTGGAAAAGTCACGGCATCAAACCTGGCCCAACATTCCACCATCCCCCTCCTCTAGGCCGAAGCTGAAACAGGCCCAATTCCCCATTTTCTCTTAGTCAAATAAAAAGGTTTTTTAATAAACACAAATTCTTGTGATAGACGGTCTCTTTGAAAGACCGTCTCTTATTGGGCCGGTCTATTATATATTTTTTAAAATATTGAAAGTAGACACTAAAAATGATATAAGTAGACATTTATGACATTACAAATTCTTGTGAGAGACGGTCTCTTTAAGAGACCATCTTTGATTGGGTTGGTCTATTAGGAAAAATATAGAGTAAATGTAGGAAATAAGTTTTAGTGGATTAGGTTTGAAAGACGTCTCTCAGAAAGACGGTCTCTCAGGAGACTGACTGTTATGACATTGAAAGTAGACATTAAGGATACAATAAGTAAGCATTAAGAATAATGTAAGTAGACAAAAATACGGTAATTAGGCATTAATCTTTAATGGACTGAGTTTGAGATGTCTATCAAAAAGATAGTCTCTTAAGAGACTAACTATTTAATAAAAAAATGAGTTTCGTCTAAAGCAATTCTCAAAATAAGCGTTTCCGTATTCAAGTCTAAGGTCAGGGTCTATTGATTATTACTAACAATGAACAAGAGAAGAAAATGTTAAAAGTAATAAAAAACAACGAATAAGAGAAAGACAAAGTTATTATTTTTTTAATTTTAAAAAAAAGTTTTTTTTGTAAATGGCAAAAAATCCAACATTTTATTATTTTTTTTGATGGAAATCCAACATTTTATTGATTCCTCTACAATAATTTTAATTTTTGATTAAATTTAAATAATCCTGATTATGAAGTACTTGCCGAGAATGTAGCAAGATAACCTCTAACCTATACAACAAATCATTGCATAAGAAAATAAATACAAAATTAAATTTTAAAAAAATAAAAAATAAAAAATTATAAAATATTGACCACACTATTTACTAAACAATTTTAATCAAGTATATATTGCATTAACTCAATAGAAATATAGAATTGTTCTCATCATCTAAATCATCTTATTTGAGGATTTAGGGTCACTTATAATTGCTAGTTTCCACCAATTTTTATTCTCATTCATAGATTTTAATTGTTTTTTAATTATTCAAATACTATCTTCATTTTTTAATTTTTGCAAGGGAGCATAGGGGATAACATTATAAGAAGAAAAAGCCGAAGGGATAGATACGACAACAACTCCATGGAAGATCTGAAAATACTTCTATAAATGAAGTTAGCAGGCACACATTTGACTATTTTACTTTTATCAAAACCAATTGGAGTCTTGTTAATTTCATTGGTAACTACTCTCCTTTTCATTTACATTTCTAAACTGAACCCGAATCCAAACTCAAATCCAAACCCGAATAAGATGGCGGCTGGTCGGAACAGGAGCTTCATTTTGTGGCTTCACGGGTTGGGTGATTCTGGTCCGGCCAACGAACCCCTCAAAACTTTCTTCACTTCACCTGAGTTTAACACTTCTAAATGGTCTTTCCCTTCTGCGCCATCAAACCCTGTTACCTGCAATTGTAAGTCATTTGGGATCTCTGATTATTATTGTTAGTATATGAATTTCCTGCATTTTTATTATAATTTTGTTTGTGGGTAGTTGTTTTTTTGTGATTTTAATTCTCTAATTTAGCTTTTTTTTTTTGTGCATTTCTGTTAATTTTATGTATTGTGTTGATTTTAGCTAGTGTGTTATATGATTGAATAAAAACAAGTTTGGACTGCTACGATAAATGTTGGTTCCATGTGTGATTTTGTTTATGGTTATTTGTCTTTGTTTTTGCTACGTATGTACAATATTTTGGGTCTAATTCATCTTTGTAGTTGGTGTTATTCCGTGACAATTTGTTTCATAAATGCAAAAAATGTTTGATAACCCCCAATTCTTTGATCTTTGTTACCCATCTCAAACTCTCATAAGGGATGTTGGTGCATCGAATAAAGATAACAATTTGACTTTAATTTTGAAATATTTTTTCCAATATGATCATGTTCTTGGGACATCTAAACATAACAATGTTTCTTTTGGTTGATAAGAACAACAAAAGCAGTTAAGGCATATATCTCAAGATTGACGGTTTGTGTACTTGCATTAGCTCATTTAGGTAAATATTGGGAGTATGGTATTTGATAGACACTTTGATTGTAAACAGCTTGGTGAAAGGTGATGGAAATAGAAGAGTGTCTGAAATTTTCCTAGAACTAGAAGAGGTTTGTGGTAAATTGGTGACAAATTGCTCTGCCTTGTTGACAACATTATCGTCTTTGGGATGTAATTCTGGTAAAGCAAATCTTGGTCTATGATTTGCTTAGTTATCTATGAGTTGTGCCGATTCATAGCTGATTTGGTGGTCTTTGTTTAGTATAAGGTTCTTCATGTTTTTTACAATACACAGAATCATGTGTGGTATCAGCCATTATTGTCTCCATTTCTTCTTTTCTTTTGTTTGTCTCCCCCTGCTGTTCATTAAAGGCATCTAATCATGTACCGTATTTGTTATGCATTTGTCTTCGCTGTTTTCAAGTAAGGAGTGTTGGAAGATCCTTTCTATGATTTTGCATAATGCTATAATTGTTGTGAAAAAATTGATCGGTGCTAGAAAAGCAATGTAAAACATAAACATCATGACTAATGGCCCTGTAAAAAAAGAATAAAAGGAACTAGTTACTAGCTTATGAGCGTTACATATTATGCTTTCATGGAATCAAAAATATTGGCTATAAGTTTTTTCACATGATTGCTTTTATAAAAGACCTGTGAAATTCCGTATTCGTTACACTTCTATGATTGTCATTTGTGCATATATTTTCGGTGAACTTGATGAACATCTCTTAATGAAAGATTACAGACTAGGGATTCGTAGTTCATTTTCTTTCTTTCCTCTTTTTTAATTTACAGTTCTCAATTGGACATTTATTGTATATTAGCTCTCTGGAATTTGTTAGACATGTATCTGATTATTTTGCCTTGGTTAATTTTTACAGATGGTGCTGTAATGCCCTCATGGTTTGATATGCCTGAAATACCAGTGACAGCCGTAAGCTCCTCATTCTGGTTTTTTATACTCATTTGTTTGATTTTACATTTAGCAATCATGTACGCTCCTTGAATCTCTTTTTACGCTTCTTCCCTTTTATATTCAACCAAATAGCATAAGTGACTCCCCCACCTTGCTTCTCCTTGACGAAGTTATGCTAATTCAGATTGTTTCAATAAGAGGATATTGAGGCGAAGGAAGGGGAGGGAAACTGAGGGGTTGCATTTTCCTCATTTGGATATATCTGTTGGAAAATAAACCGTATGTGATCCCACATCGAAAAATTAGAGAGGTTGACTAACATATATACTTGATGGGCTACTCCTCTTAATACCATTTGGTTTTAGGTTGAAACCTCATTTGGTGTGTGTAGTCCATTGTTACCTGGGACGGCATTCGGTTTGGAACGGGGAACGGGAACGGGAACACGAAACGCAACCTAGATTGACTCGGGAACGATTGGGTACGAGATACAGTATGTTTAAAATATATATTTGAAAACAAAATTAAATAAAAATGATTATTCTGGTTTTGAGAAATCATTTTCAAGTTGAATTTTTTCAGATTTCTAGTTTTCATCTCGTTTTTTTCTCTCTTCTTTTTCTTTAATTTGTAAATGAAGGCCAAAATACCTTCTGAAAAAGGTGTTCTACACCGGGACGTCAACTTTAGCGATTTGGAACGCGTTTCGTGGTGATTGGGGACGAACGTTCCCGGATCGCGGAACGTGGCTATGTTCCACGTTCCATGTAACTATGGTGTAGTCAACTCTCCTCTTGTGTGAGTCTTGTCGTGTACCAGCCCGTTAACAAATTTATCATGGTATCAAAGCCGACAATAGGGGAAGAGAAGGGAATCAAAAAAAGGAACTCCTTCACAATTTTGACAACACAAAGGATTTCCGAAGGAAAACACACCAATCTCCTCTCCCCTTCCTTTCCTTTCCTTCAAAAATGTTACCCAAGCATAGTGTAAAAGTCATCCATACTTGTCATTGCACTTTCCCCGTAAAGATTAAGGAAATAAATAGTCATATCTATGGGCATTGCCGATGTCACTGCTGCGACCACTTTTCTGCTTAGAGGTTCCAACTTCCAAGGATAGTTGTGCTGCAATGGATTAGGATGAGCCTTGACTAAGAAACTCAAAGAAGTTGAATTTCTGATTCCTGTTTGCTCAGTAGACTGTTGATGGGATATCTCATGTTGTAGTTGCTTAATAGACTTGGTTTCCAACTCACCCATGCTAACTGTGGTTTCTACTTTCAATCAGCCACATGAACCATATATGACAGCCGATGCAGATACTTTTAAATACCAAGTCTTTTAACTCATGAATATGATAACCTTATGTCGTCTTATAGGGAGCTTTTAAATTATGCTGGATGCTTCCCTCTCACCCATTCCAAGCCTCCAAACTTTGGTGATTCTCCGTAAACAAGACATTATTTGCCCGCTTCTAAGAGACTTTTTAATGGCATAATGATTTAGTAAAAATACATTGAGGCTCATTGAACATCAATCTAGCTCAGCTGGGTGCCACATATCTAAGAGACTTTATATGCTGCAGAATATCTAAGTTCCTTCCTTTCTAATTTTTATATCTTCCTGAATTTCTGTATACTTTCTAATTGCTTTTTGTTCCTCCCCTCTTCCTTCCATCCGTTTCCAATTATTTTAAAAACCAAGATGTCGAGGCTAATAACTCTAGATTTAAGTAACGAGATTCCTATTATTTTCATTGTATCTAATGTTTTATCTGGGTGGAAATCAATATTTGTATTGTGATCGTCAATGTTTTTCTAATCATCTAACGATTGGACCCAATTTTTATATATTTGTCTCGAACTTTGTTCTTTAGGGTATGTCAAAACATTCATCTTAACATACACATTCCAACTTTTCCGATCTTCCTACAATGGTTTCTTCTAAAAGCCCAACATTGCCCTTATAATTGTGCTGATCTATAGTAGTCTAGCAGAATTTTCTTTATGTGTTGTTGAATTTCCTCTCATCGCCATGAGGACAAGGTGAACCTGCTTTCCCGAGGTGCACATTCTGATGTGAGCATTCAGCTGCAAAATATTGAGGAGCTTGAGAATTCTGTTATAACCAATGCCACCTAAGCACAAAAGGAACATTTTAGTTCTCCATTCTGTTATAGATACATTGTAATTTGTATTGTAAGAAGAGGTATTCTAGAATTATCTAGCCATAAGTGTTAGTCTAAGCTCTCTATATATAGATCAATAATTAATGCAGATCATCTGGAATAGTGGTTATCTGGAGGCTGGAGCAGTAGCTCGTTTTCTATATCTTAATCTTCTTATCTTTCTTTCTACTCTAGTTTATCCCTCATTTTCCTTAAAACAACCCAGCAGCCCCATATCACACAATCCCGGTACCCATAACCTTACAGACTTGTTGACCGTGAGACTGACATCTTTAATTAGTTGTCAACATTCCTGGTTGCTAATTTCTCATCTGCACTCCGTCTGTGCTTTTGTTTATCCCATTTCATATAATTATGTGAGCCTACAAAAAAAAACACACTAACATACTTATTCTTATGTTACATCCATTTTCTGTATCACAGCATTCGCCAAATGACGAAGCATCTGTGTTGAAAGCAGTAAAACAAGTCCACACGATGATTGACAAAGAGATTGACGCAGGCATAAGTCCCGACAACATTTTTGTATGCGGGTTTAGTCAAGGAGGTACCAACCTTTTACCGACCCCTAATCCCTTTGTGCACTCGAAATTTCAACTCTCTAACGACTTCGAAAATCTTATACTAGGGTCAACATTTTTTCAGGTGCTTTGACCTTGGCTAGTGTATTGCTCTACCCAAAAACTTTAGGAGGTGGTGCTATTTTTAGTGGCTGGGTTCCCTTTAATCATTCCATAATTGAACAATTTCCAGCTGATGCAAAAAAGGTACAAAATATTTTCCGTACTTGTATTATAATATTTTAACCATTTGTGCATCTATTACAGGAAACATGCTTCATGCCTAAACTTTTGTCTTTGTTGATTCAGAATAATCATGATTTAGATATTTTTAATTGGTTGATTAGTGATTATCCATCAGTTTTTCCTTACTTTTATGTTGTTAAATAATGATTTATAGCTGTATATTATATACTTCTATTTATATATCTTCAAAGTTAAGAAAAAGTATTCTCTATGACCCCTTAAAGAAGTTGAAGACACAAATTGATTACGGCACTAGTCAACTTTTAGTTGTAATTCCACAATCGGATTATAAAAGGCGGATTACATGCATGCAATCTGATCATTTGTATATGAAATTGCTTTAGAAGTACTTTCTTGCCTGCCCACCACCTTTTAGTTCTTTAAAGGTATTCTTGCCACATAATACACCGTCTATCATTCTGATTTTGCACAAGTCGTAGAATGGGTGAAATTTGATGAGAAGAGAAATTGGGCTGGAAAATGAAACAGAAAAACAAGTGGGTGATATAAATAAGTGATTAAGATGGAAGTACAAGCTTGTGGACGAGATTATAAGGAGAGTGAGGCCATCGTCAAAAAAACAAAAGTGTGCAAAATCAGTAGAACAAACTAAAACGAAAAGTGGTGCAAATTGAGAGGGACAAGTAAAAGTCTTAATTCTAACAATATGGGTTCACTCATTGTTGATAATTACTCTTACTCCCCCCCTCAAATCAAGTAATATCAATTATCCTTGTCGTCTTAGCCTCGAGTATTTTTTCTATTTCTTACATTCCGATTTGGTGTGACCATAGCTTACAATATTTTGCATCTCAATATATATTTGCAGACGCCAATTTTATGGTCTCATGGAATATCCGACCCAACAGTTTTATTTGAGGCGGGACAAGCAGGGCCGCCTTTTCTTGAAAAGGCTGGTGTTACTTGTGAGTTTAAGGTATACTATAACCAAATACTCTTTCAGTTCATTAAACTCTCTAGATCATGCACAAGATATAAGCTTATCCAGGTTTACACCGTACATGTTTATCAAATACAAAATTCGAATCATGTATGTATTTTGTTTGTAGGCTTATCCGGGTTTAGGGCATTCTATTATCCCGGAAGAGTTAAAGAACCTCGAATCATGGATCAAGGCTCGATTCAAGAGTTCGTCTTAGCATGCTTTTCTCTTCGATCCCTTTTGTTTCGCCTTGGAATTTCATCGATACCATCATTAAAACGCTAATTACACTTATGACATGCTTGAATCTGGAAAGTTCTAGTATGCATTATATGAGTTGTATGTTTCTGAACTGCTCCATTCTGAATATATTCCTAATAAACAAAAGATTCTTTACATTAAAAGAACTTCATTAGAAGGCTTGTAACGTGTGTGATCTTAGATTAAAGAGGTCCTTTTACTCATTAGTCAATCAACGATCATCATCTTTTTGTATTTTGTGGTTTGTTATCTTATGATAATTAAATATTTTGTATGCACAAATAAACATTATCTTAATAATCTGGGTTTTTATTTGGTATGTCAACGAGAGCTAAAATGAAGAGCCAATTGCTTTATTACCCATTTTGTCCTTTCAACCCGTTTTGTATGAGACCATTTCACGGTGAGACGACCACAAAAACAAGAAGCCCAACGTTAACAAATTGTTACAATTTTTTTAGTCCCTTTCTCTACTTTGTTATAATTTCTTTTTACGAAAATTTAACCAATGTTTTTTTTTAATATTAGTCCGTATATTTAAATTCTTTTTAATACCATTCTTACGTTATTATTTTAAAATCTTTTTATAATGTATGTGGCATTTTTGGAGACGGTTGAAGTAGTAGCGCAAAACATGCCGGCCAACTCGTATATAAATATTCATGATTCTACTTTGTTTTTTTTATCTCAAACAAAAAAAGATTCTACTTTTTTTGGATAGCCCTTTTTTTATAGACTCGCATCGGTTAGTTCGAAAGACTTCAACATAATCAACTTTTATAATTTTTTTAAAAATATCATTTGGGAGTTTGGATGAATATCTAACGGTTACAATTACATAGTTATAAGACTTATAACTAATCACAGGCTCACAACTAATTTTTTTAGATTTAGATCTAACCCGGATTCGATGGGTCTATAAATAAGACCTAGACCCTCAAAAGGGGCGGATTTGAGGCGGGTGGTCTAACAGGGTCCTGGACCCGTAACCATCCCTGTTCATATCTCTATGCTCGTTATCAATTTTGGGCTTGTAACATACCATTTGAATTATACGATCGTGAATTTTAATCTCCAATAATCTTGCATTGAGTTGTTATTGTCCGAGAGATATGTGGATTTTAGTGTGACCTTTTATTTTCTATTCTTGATTTTCTTTCTTTGTTTTTTTATCATCTCTCTTCACTTTTAATCATTTTTTTTTCTTCAACTCATGTGTCTTAATAATTTTAAGCCAATGTAATAATAATATATTTTGGAATCGTAAACCAACTAAAGATTACTCCCTCCGTTCTCACAAGATTGTTCACTATGAATTTTTCATGCAAATTAAAAAAACTGGAATTTCTGTAGCAAATGGGTACTCATTATTTTAATCAAATAGTAATGTGAGGTAATGGTTGTATTTGTATTATGAGAGAAAAAAGACATTTAAATTAAAAAAATAAAGAAAAAAAAGTAAACTATCATTGTCGTTAATACAAAGAGAATATGTTTGGGGAAAATGGGAGGAATTATAAGGGTATATTTGGAAAAAAAAAAGATTTCCAAAAATAAAAAGTATTTTATAGTGGACAAACATTTAAAACTACACGTTATAGTAAGATAGACAAACAAAAAAACGGAGTACATTTTAAAATATTTGATAAAAAGGAATAAAAAGTTCTATTAAATATATGGAATAATAGAATAACTACCTACTCTTATGTAAAATAATGCCCTATCATCTACCATCGATAGACAACCAGATTAATCATTTAATCTGATTTCAGTTGCTCTAAGTACACAAAAACTACACCGAAATAACATTTAACAATTCCCTTCACCAAATCCACTACCAACTTCTGTTACTACTTTTTAGTTGCATGTCTTTTGCATTTGGAATTTCTAATTAACCACCAAGTAAACAAGTGATCTCACCATCTTAAGTGATACTTAATCAGTGTTAATCCAATTGTTAACTCATTATTTTACGTATAATTAAACGAAGAAAATATAGCAATTTAAATGGAAAGAATAGTATCCTACCTAAATAGTTAAAGGAACAAATAAGAACCCAACATAATTTACAAGTAGTGATTAGTTTACGATTTGAAATAATTAAAGTTAATGTAAGTATCAGCCTATCAGGAGCGGCGCAAAAACTGAAAAATTCTATGAAGATTCTGTGCAATTTCAAAAGTTATAATATTTTTTTAACGATTTTGTATCTTTAAACATTTAACATATACTAGATAATTTAAAATTGAGACCTCTAATTTTTCGGGATCCTGTACGATTAAACTTGTTAAACATGTTCAAAACATAAGTACACTAATATTTAGCACAAGAATTAATTTAAATAGTAGAAAACACTAAATTAGGTTGATAAAATTTAGAAGTGGAAAAAAATATATGTAAAATAATAAAAACATTATCCAAAGCAGAATGTCAAATTTGGGTTGGCCTAACATATCAAAGACTTATATGGATTCGTTTGATGGTGGAGAGTCTCATACAAGACTTATTACCTATTAAATTTATATTTATACCTACGATATAAAAATTTTTTAAAAAAAAATTGAACTTCCTTGGTTAGTAATGAGAATGAAAACTAGTGTATTTTGGTATGTTACCTATAAGTCTATAATAGCCCGTTAGGTAGGTAGTATTAAAAGTTAGTAATGAGAATAAAAACTAGTGTAATTTTGGTTAAAAAATATCTTGGGTCTTGGCTACCTTGATGGACATGCTTATTCAACTTCAATCATTTCATTTTCTTCGTGAAGTACATTCCAATGCATTACCATTGGGAGAAGTGGTATTAGTTGGTAGTGGAAATTTGCAAACAAAATTTTTTTTTTATTGATCAAAGTTTCATCACCATTGAAATAACATAAGATATTTAATGAAAGTTTACGTTATAAATTATTCTCAATACCATCATTTAGTACTACTAACAAAATAGGTTGTAATAGTATAAGTGTTAGAGGTACACACAGTTCGGTTAGTCTGGTCTGATCTGAAAAAATAGAAAAACTGGGACCAGACCATTTAGACCGAAGACCAGACTAAATATTGAAATTACGGTTTGGTCAGCAATTTAATTAGCAGTTTAGACTCAACTCTGTTCGTCCCTAGGAAGCGTAATTCCTTACGGCCCATTTGGTAGGTGGTAATAAATAGTAGTAAAGAGAATAAAAAACAAGGGTAATATTGGTGGAAAAATCTCTTGGTTACCATGATGGTCATTCTTGTCCAACTTCGATCATCTCTTTTTCTTCATAAAATTTATTCCAATGCAAAACCATTATGAGAGGTGGTATAAGATGATAATGAAATTTGTAAACAAAAATACATTTTTGTGATCAAAGATAGGAATAAATGAATAATGGTACTTGCTAAGAATGTGCCAAACAAGTACCGCGATACACGTGAATGGTACCCAAGTCCGACCGAGTGCTGCCCTACGTCATCTAATACTACATCTTATTTCCACCTGAACGACTGGTCCATAGTCCTAATTCCCAAGTCCACATCCCCAATGGTAAAGTCTATTTAGTACTTCCTCTCTTTTAAAATACTTGCACCATAATATATTTTTGCGTTATTCAATGGAATTGTTGGATCGTTTATATTTAGAGTTACACATAATTAAAAGTTATAAAAATTTGATATTTTGAAAATATACAATGAGACGAATAATAAGATTCTACATGCCTATGTTTTTTTCTAGAATGATAAATTTGGTTTGGTGCAAGTAATATGGAATGGGAAGTATGAATTAGGGTACACCATCCTTGAAATGAAAGCTACTTCTTTCGTCTTGAAATACTCGCACCTGATTGTGATATATTATGTGAGAATAATGGAATGGAGGTAGTATTTCTCAATTATTGCACTCAATTATAACTTTAAAGTGGATAAACTTATCACATTTGCACTTTTTAAGGTTAATTCATACTATTTTATTGTGGACCAAGTTCATACAAAACTTATTCATCCCCGATATACTAACTTCAACTCCTTTTAATTTGTGGCAAAACTTAGATTCAAATACAAATAGAATAAAATATAATTTTGTACCGGTTCAATTAAGCTTATTCCAACTAGAGTTTCACTTAGTATTAACTAAAGGTTTAATGAGCCACATACACCACATTCAACAAGCATATTTTTATATCGATCTAAAGGCTAATTGTTTTCTACTACTTCATTTGTCCTCTGTATTAATTTAAATTGATGTAATGTTGAAAATTGATCCTTTATCATAAAAGTGAAAAATAAATGCTTTTATTCACAAGACTCACAAATAAATTCTAAAGAATTCTTAATATTGATTTAGAACCTAGAGTAAGTTGAAAGTTAGAAACTAAAACTAGTCTCTTACATATCAAAGAAATGTAGATAGCCTTGGTAAAAGACCTACTCCCATTAAATTTGAAAATAAAGGTCCACCGTGACAACTCAATAAACACCAAAATAATTATTATTAAAAATAATAAAAAGAGAAAGACTCATCAACCATTCCTTAAACCTTAGCCCTATATTCTCATTTCTCCCTCTTCCATTGACCTCTCTAGTACCCTTCTCTCTCTTAAATAATTCCTACCATGTAATTAAAAAAACTCTCACATAAAATAGTTAGAAAATTAAATTTAAATAAACAGAGTAGTATGTCCTCTCTCATTTAGAATTCAAAAAATAATAATAAAAGAGAGCAAACTCAAATGAACATAATAATATTAACTATACATAAATTTTTAAATAGGGTCTCATGATGATATCATCTCTATTAGACTAACTCATGTATATTTACAATCTGTTTGGTAGGTGGTAATAAACTGTAGTAATAGTAATGGAAATGAAAACTAGTCTAATTTTAGTTGAAAAATGTCTTGGCTACCTTGATGGTCATCCTTGTCAACCTTCAATCATCTCATTTTCTTCGTAAAATTTATTCCAATGCTTTACTATTAGGAGAGATGGTATTAGGTGGCAATGAAAATTTATAAACAAAAAAAACTTATTTGTGATCAAAGTTTCATTATCACGGGAATGATATGAAACTTTTGATGAAAGTTTACACTATAAACCATTTCCACTAATAACATTTAGTACCACCAACCAAACGGGCCGTTAGTGTTTTAAAATGATCTTTTATAAATTTATAATGAACAATGATAAAAATAAGGAAAAATTGACATTAATAATCCAACCTTTTGCTCATCCACTGTGAATAATCCAACCTTTTGAATATTTTTTAATAATCCAATGTTTGCCTTTAGTTCGTTATCAATAATCCAACCTTTATTTTAGTTTCCTACCAGCATACCCTATTATTACCTATTATTAGCAACAGGGTATGTTGTGGGCAAATTTTTTACAAAGGTTGAATTATTAGAAAATAATCCAAATGTGAGATTATTCCTAACGGACAAGTAAAAAATTGAATTATTAATGTCAATTTTTCCTAAAAATAAACTAATTATATGAGTTCATACCACGATGAAACGGTAGATATGAAAGCAGTGCTACCTATAAACTCAAATTGTTAGATAAGACTTTTTCTTTTCATCTTTATTCCCCTTAATAAATCACAAAAACAATCCATCCAACCAACCAAACAAAATATCAAACACCATGAAAAAACTCTACTCCAAAGGTCAAGTTCATCCTTCACCTTCACCTTCTTCTTCAAATTTTTCATTATCATATCTTCCTGCAGCAATCCTTACTCTTGCTGCTACCCTTTCTTCTCAAGATAAAGAAGTTTTATCTTACCTTCTTTCATGTTCTTCTACAACCCCTTTTGATTTTGACCCTTCTAATAAATCTTCCAAAAAACATCTTAATTCCACCATTAATCATCCACACCCTCCTTCTTTTTCTTGTTATTGTTTTTCCTGTTACACTAATTTCTGGGCTCGTTGGGATTCTTCCCCTAATCGTCAGCTTATTCATGAGATTATTGATGCTTTTGAAGATAATTTAATGGCTAATCAACACAAGAATAAGAATAAGAAACAGGGGTTAACCAGGAAAATGAAAAGGAAGATTAATAAAACTAATAATATTCTACTTAATCTTAATCATGATGATCAGAATCTTAATCATGATGATGCTGTTCATGGGTCTGATGGGTCTCTTCGAGTTAATACTGAGTTGGGTCGAGTTGACTCACTTGAAGATGTTGATCACAATGAAACAGAGGAGAAACAGGGGTCTAATGTTAGGAAGATTGTTACTTTTATTGGTCAAAGAATTTGGGGAAGTGTTTGGGGTTAATCAACATAATTAATTTAAGGTTGGTTGGTTAATTAAGTTTTTGCTAATTTTAATGTCAAATTATGCAATTTTTCTTAATTTCTTCCCGACTTTTTTCAATTTTAATCATAAATCTTGTTTTATTTTATTTTATTTTTATTATCGCCTACAAGAATTATTAATCATATAAAATTCTCCAATCCGAACAAAATCAAAAAAAAAATCAATGTTGTATGATACTAGATACCTCTTTTGTTTGTACTATGTAAAAAATATGTGGGCAATTTTGATTTCTTGTATAAGGTAGTTTTTTTTATTCTACTATAAAAAAAATATTGAATTTATTACCCTTTGGTTTCAATGTATATATGTAAAAATTGATCAAAAGTTACTCTAAAATAGTTTGTACTTTGTAATGAAATTGAATTTTCTTTTCCATGTTTTTCTAAGGAAATTGATTTTTATTTGTACTATTTTTACATGCAATATTCTTATCTTTGATTCATTTAATTTTGGTATATTTGGTAGATAAGTTGGACCATGTTATTGAATCTAATTGATTAGAAAAGATGTCATTTTTCTTCTTTTTTTTTTTCTTTTGAGAAAGACAACCTTCCTGTTCTAGGTACTCTTATATTTCTTTTTTCTTGCTATAATTATTAAAAGTGAAAACATTTGAAGTTAAGTTCTAATATAATCATAGCTAAATATTAGTTAATTAATTGGTTTGATAATAATTTTGTGCCCTCTTACATAATTACCAATAATTAGTCAATAGAAATGCGTTTACAAAAGTATACATAAAATTTATAAGATGATAGAACATTATTATGATCGATTACAGATCAACTTACTTAACTAAATTTTAAGATGAACTTCTTCCGTCTATTATACATGCAACTGATTGCAACACTTTTCTACTCAATATATCATATTTAGTTATAATTATTTTAAAATATAGTTAAATATATATTATTCCCAAATTTAATTTATCATGAGTATTGAATTAGCCTAGCCTATAATAGTTGATGTCCACAAAGGCACAAACAATATTGGTCTAATTTTATATTCAATTTATGTTACTACTCTTTTATAAAAAAAAATATGTGTCAACAAATATTCCATTCTAGATTACATGATATTTTTCGTGTACACTACTAACTAAACAATTTGGGGGAAATTAATCATTAATTATTTATCAAATTATTATATAAAAATACAATTGTTTTCAGATAAAAGTCAATACAAAGAACAAATTAATACTCATGTCTATTTAAGGTGTGCCATCCTACATCATCCGTGCAGTTAGGGTCTTAACTCGTATGGAAAGTAGTTATTGTCTGAAAATGAATTTAATGCCTAACTAGGGGAAAATTCATTTTACCTCTTTTAAATTTAATTTAATTTGTAATTGATGTTATAGCTAACCCGGGAGTAGGGCTCTTTATGTTTGAATCTGGCCCTTAAATATGATGGTTTAAATGAGTGCACTATTTATTTATTTGAATAACACACGCTTTAAATTGATTTGATATGATCTTTAAACGAGTCTTGTTTAGATTATGATACATTACTGTATATTTATATATAGTCAATTGTCTTATCATAATTGACAAAAGTAAATAACTAAATTCAAAGATAATTTAGTCCATGTAACATGTTTGTTTTAATGGATATTAAAATGAACCAAATTAATTATACAGACTATGTTAGATTGGAGTGGATTGAGAGGACTATGCGACTTATTTTAATTTGAGCTAAACTCGACCCTTTATGTGACCCATTACACATGTCTAGATATATGATATCTATCTACCATAAGTCCATACTTAATTAGGCACATACTCCCTAGTTTTACATAGAGTGACTAGAACCTTGATCATAAATTAGAGGAGACAAATTTATTGTTAACGGAATCGTACCTTTTCTATTGTAATTGACTAATTGTTGGGTATTATTCTAAATATATCAAAATTGATTTAAAATTTTTTGGAGGCAACCACATTGAGCTTCTTACAAAATTAGAGGTGTTCAACGAGGCGGGTCGATCCAACGGGTTAAGGGTCGGATTACATTTTAACGGGTCATTAGCGGGTCGGGTCAATAACGGGGAGGGTCATTAGCGGGCCTTGGTGTAAAGGGCCGGGTCGGGTCGGATAATTATAAGAATTAATTGCGAAAAAAAATTGCCGCTTTTTTTTAAAATTTTTAAATGATATTATATAAACATAAATGGATCGACCCAACGGGTCATAAAATATAATAAAAAAATTATTTTTATTAACTTTTAAAAAATGGGTCAAAGTGGGTCGGATTTAAACGGGCTTGATCCGCACCGCCCTGTTTAACATTTGACACGACCCGACCCATTTAAATTTTGACCCGACCTGCCCCATTGAACACCTCTATACAAAATCCACCCCGTATTATATACCTTTTTTGTTTCACTTTATGGAATACGCTTTGAGCAAAAAGATTTTACCATTTTATTTAAAGTGTAACCAACAAACTGAAATGGAGAGAATAATATATATACACTACAGTACTACACTAGCTATGTGCCTATGTCTCTTATTTCTATATCAAATATAATTTAATAATTTATTTATATTTTCTTAGTATAATAAAAATATGCCATTTTTTCAACTTGTTTTTTTCGAATTTAGTTTAATTTTTTAAGGTGGCAATAGATTTATAGATAACTAATAACGCATGCTCCTAAGTCCTAACAAGCTAATTTGTCACCGTAATTAATATTTCATTTCTTAATTTAAGGTGAAAGTCGTTATCTATAAAAAAAAAACAAAATGGTCTAACTCTTGTGTTTTTGCTTTAAATGAATAAATGATGGAAAGGAAAGCTTTCAATTGAATTATTAGAGGCTTTACATGATGGCATTTTGCTTTTCTTGGGACTTTTTCAGATATTGGAGTAACGAAAATGAAGTGCAAATTAATAGTACAAGTATAAGGAACCATTTTAAAATTTATTTTTCTAAAAGTTATAAAGACAAATATACTGTGGAAAAGGTATTAATAGAGGTTGTCAAATCCCTTTATTATATATATTATGCTCTCTTCTTAATTCTTATGTATATTTAATTTTTCTTTTTTGAGGATTCTTATATTATTATAGCTTAGGCAAAGGAGAAACTAATCATGCATTCCTACCTTCCTCTACAATGGAATATACTCCTATTAAAGAATGAGTACTACTTGTATAATAATGGTAGTTAGAGTACTTTTTGAAATTCTTTTTTGAATTACACGATAGGCCGAGAAAAGAGAATTATATGACAATCAAATTTATAATTTTGTTTAGAAAAAATGATATATACTTCAAATGAGACGAGTGATCGGGTACGAATTTAGAAAAATCTATAACTATTACTAAAACAAAACACGGCTTACATCATCACCTTTCAAAATTGCTTACGTGTCGCATCCTTATTAAAAATTTTCCCTTTAAACTTAAATGATGATATCATCTTTATTATGATCTTTGACTTTCTATCTCTTATTTTGAGTATATTATTATCTTATTAATTATTTTTTTTTTTTACTTTTTGGGTCAAATCACATTTAATGTATTAGAAAACTATATATTTTTATTTCATTTATTTAAATTATTTATAAATTGTTTTCAATTTCATTTATTAAATGAATTTTATTTAGTGTATTGGATATTTTAAAATGGTTAAAACATAATATACTATTATTAGGATTTGTTTTTGTTATTTATACTCCTTGTTACTTAAATACAATGATTAATTCTAATATGATTTAGGTTGTGAGTTGTGACTATTTTTATGTTAGTCACTTATATTATCTCTGTCGTTTAAATTAATAAAATAATTTTACATAATTCCATGTATTTATATTTGATTTTAAAGTGTGTTATTGATAGTAATAATAGTTAATACTCTTATAAATTAATGTAATAGGTATTTTTGTTAGAAAAATTAATATATGTTACTTTTTATTTAAAAAATTTATAATTTCGTATTGTACTTAAAGTGAGAACCATTCGCTCATTTATTCAAAATAAAAAAATAAAAGTATAAATAATATAATTATATTGCGCACAATGCAAAATATGATATAATGTACGTAATGTATACAATTATTCACAGTGAAATAAAATATAAATAAAAACAAAATGAATGCATATAGGTGGAGAATCATTGTCTTAATTGACATGATAACATATTGAATGCATTATGCAATCAATTTAAACCAAAATTGTCCAAGGATCTATGAGATCCATAGATCCTTTATTTGGTAAGACTTGGGAGGCACTATAAATTTCTTCTCTATACTCTTTGGGTTTTTGATCCTATACTCTTTGGAGTATTTTTTTTATATTTTAATAATTCACTTATTATTTTTTCTTATAAAAGTTAAAATAATTATATAAAATATAATTGTTTTTAATTTTCGTATTAAATTCTCTTTAAAAAGTAATAATTAATAATAAAGAAATTTTTTTGTATTTATATACAATTCTTAGGGTTGTAAATATTATTATCCATATAATAATATGTTAAGAATATATTTATACATTATTTGCAATTTTTGTTTATGTAGAAAATTATTATTGTAATTATTTTATGGTACTATTACTTATTTTGTTTCCATTTTATTCAGGTTGTAATATTGTTAATTTAGAAAAATAATATTTTATATATACTCTAGCTTGTACTATAAATATAGGCTTTTGCATTCAATAATAATTGAGTTTGTTCTTCCCTCTGCAAAACAATGTAGAGGGGTGGATTTGCTATATAACCTAACACGTCTCTTCACATGAAAACTCTTTGGTTAGAAGTATGAAGGTAACACAAATCATCCTTATACCTGAACTAAATATTTCAATTTAAATAAAGAATTATTAAAATTCGAAAACATAACCTCTTATCATGTCGACTTCTGATATGTTATATACTCAAACCGCTAAAAATGTCATGTAATTACATAACTCATGAGATGTCATTTAAATTATGAAGGATACTGTCTTCCAAGGAAATGTTGGTATTCCATCAAACTCTCGATTACAACAACATTACCAACAACAAATGACTACTTTACACGCTTGCTTCATTCATATTCTACAAATCTCAATATTTCCCGTTGTCTCCATTTATATCTCCATCATGCTAACTTCAAAAACTTTACATTGCATTCTATCATGATCATAATTCCGAACGTCTGCCCCTAAGTAAGGTAAGCATTTGTTTAAGATCGATCGTTAGAAAGGAGTTTAATACCTCTAATTTAGCAATTTTTCATATATGAATTAGAACGTAGAACATTGTTTGTAATATAGACTAATCGAATTAATTAGATTGTTAGTCATGCTCCAATTAGTTTCCAGTTACTATTTATCGGTCATTTTTCAAATATCAAAATATAAAATATTATCTCAAATGCAAAAACGGTGGAAATTTATTAGGATGAGATCTAAATTCTTATCCCACTTATTTGAAGGTGAGTGAGGAATGTAGATCATGACAAGTAATCCCTCCGTTTTCTAATTAAGAATTATAAGACATATATAATTGATAAAATATATCTATATCATATCTCGTTAGATTCGTCTTAATATATATGTTTTATAATTTTTTTATGATGAAATCATAAGTTTTTATTTGAAAACTGTACAGAAATAGGAAAAACATTTAGAAACGGACGGAGGAGGGAGCAACATCTAGAGGAATATCTTGTGTAGAATTAAATGTTGCCATTAAATTTAGTACCTTGTTTGTCTATACTTAATCACTTATCTTAACGTCTTTTAATATAGAGTAGCTTTTCGGTGCTTAGAATTTGGTGTCATAGAAATGCGTATCTTTGTATACTTTGTGTCTGCCCAATCAATTATCCTTTAAGTCTAAAGCATATGAGGCAATGTTAAAGCCAGCAGACAAATGACCCTAACTCTCGGTCACTCGTTACTCGAGTCTCGAGGTTTTGCACTTGCATGCCACTATGTTAATCACGAGTTTAGCTGGATTTTCTATCCGTCGGATAAACTACTCATTACTAATGATAAAAATAACCATAAAGTATAATAATTTAATTTAGATTTAAGAATTAATTTATTAGATTTTTATTTTTATTCATTAATTAAAGAGAGCAAATGTCCCTATAAATACAAAAAATATGCCATGAAATAATTAAACTAAATATTACAAATATCTTAACTTCCTAAATACTTAAAATATTATTCTAGAATTAAATCAAAATATTCTATTAATTATTATTCTAGAATAAAATCAAATATTCTACTAATTATTCTCTAAGTATTGTTTATTATTTCCAACAACTAACAGATATCAAGAAATACTAGAATTTAACTCAAACAATAATAAAAATATATTTTATTTGTCTATTATTTAAAGTACTTGTAGCTCAATGTCCTTTTGACCTTTATCTTTTAGGTAAAAAAACTCAACTCAAACTCTATCTTGTGTGAGATACTGAAATGTCCTTTTGACCTTTATCTTTATTTTATTTCTCTATTAGTATTGGGTGATTTACCCACCGAGTCAACTTAGTTTTTTCGTTAATCACGTTATGCTAATAATAAACAAACTATAGTTATAAAGTTGTCTTAAATAATAAATATGAATGGAATTGTTTGTTATTGCAAAGTATAGTTGGGCATAATTTTGTGTTTGAACCCTTCAACATGGGGTTTTCCCATAACTTTGTACGGAGAATAGATAATATTTGGCCTAACCGCCCAAGACATTTTACTTAATTATACTTAACACATGCATGTTTTTTATGGTCAAAATATTTCAAGGTCTATTTTGGTGATTGATCTTTGAATTTTTTTTTTCAAGCATAATGCCATAATCTAATACTCCAATAATCAAAGGAGATACATCAACTGACTACAGGCAAAGAGAATGATTACTCTGGGATTTTACAAAGTGCCACACCCTATCAAACATCTCCCTATAAAGACTCTCTAGCATATTTGATCTAGAGCCAGACCTTTTTTTAACTCTATAGTATCACTTATATTGTATGGAGCTTTTTCTTTACCACGTGCGTCTTTTATAAGATATTAAGAAATGTCTTGTAAAAAACACTTTTTTAATACAAATAAAGGGAATATTTGATAAATCAGTTATAGAGGGGTATCTCCAATAATCAAAGGAGATACATCAACTGACTACAGGCAAAGAGAATGATTACTCTGGGATTTTACAAAGTGCCACACCCTATCAAACATCTCCCTATAAAGACTCTCTAGCATATTTGATCTAGAGCCAGACCTTTTTTTAACTCTATAGTATCACTTATATTGTATGGAGCTTTTTTATATATACCTTGCATCAGTTTGTCCCATGTTGCTTTAGGTGGTTTTGCCTATAAATATGCCCATATGTCTTGTATTATAATAAAGCCAAGCCAAGTTAAAAGCCTAAATATGCCCATATGTCCCATTTAGTTTTTTCACACTTGCTGAGGTAACATTTTAACCCATAATATCTCAGATTATAAAAATTTGATATTAATAATCTTTGTATTGAGACGAATCAAACAAGATCCCACGTGACTATATTTTAACTTATAGATTAAGAGTAAAATACAAATTAAGAGTGATGAATAAATAGTGCCAAAAAACTAAATAGAACATTTAAGCTGAATAGGAGGTAGTATCTTTAAGTCGTAAATTAGAAGATACTAAAACTGTGCAAAATGTTAAATATAACCACCAAAGTTATTAAGTTAAATTAATAAATGAATAAACTAATAATATATGCACCTCTTTACAAAATGACAATTCACATTTTACATTTAAATTTTATTTTCGCATATGATAAGTAAATAAAAAAAAAGCCTAAATCAACAAAAAAGATACGACGTGTTTGACGGGTTCTTAGCTAAACCTCAATAATACGTCTGATTGTCAAAATCAATTTATATGCCTATCTATATCTTGAATGTTTCGTTTTATTACTACAATTCATAATTAACATTTCTCTCTGTGTTGTTTTCATTCAGATTTTCCCCTTTTGGATTGGTTTTAAATTTATTTAACAACCTAAATATTCATTGATAACAATATTATATATAATATCTATAATAGAGTAACAATTGATCAATACATAACAATTTTCATCAAAACAAAATTCTATATAATTATCTATCATGATCATTATAAATGAGAACTAACACTAAAGTCTTTTTTCTATCACATAATTGCCAGTGGCGGAGCTACCTTAAAATCCACTGGGTCATGTGTACTTAGGCATTTTAATTTGTTTCAAAAAAAAATTCAAAGTAGACTTTTCTATTGGTAAGAGTAAAAGTGTAAAATTAATACTGAAGTCTTTTGATGATAAATACTCTCTTATTTTAGTATTTTAATTAGGTCAGTTGATTTATTTTGTATTATTTCCTTTTATATATTCCGTATATAAAATTTTAGCAAAAATTAAGAGTAAAATAGTAGTAATTAATTTTACAATGAGTCTCCGCCGAAATTTCGTCCAAATCCGCCACTGCACATCACTGTTAAGTAGTTCCAGTCTCCACCCGGCCGCCTTAATGATGCGTTTGATTATTGTATATATTTTGAACGAGTTTTTGTTTTAATTTTCATAACACCTAATGACAATTTATACTCCCTCCAGGTCTATTTATACCTAAATATTCCATATTCACACAAGTAATGTCCAAAATATCCTTACTTTTACTACTTACAATACCTCAATTATCACTTTTACAATTAATATAATCATTTAAAATACCTCAAATACTCACTTTTTAATGGACCCCACACTACTTTTAATAACCGTGCCCAAGCAAATGAGACAACTAAATAGACTTGGGGGAGTATAACTTCTACGTTTTTACACCAAATGACGCTTTCTTTGTTTTCACAAGGAATAAATAGTAAAAAAGATATAAATAAATAAATAAATAAATAAATAAATAATTATTAATTCTAAGATAAAAGAAGAATAAATTTGCGAATTAAATTAGAAGATTATAAATTATCTTAACACCTAACTTAGGAATTAATATGATGACCTATCCAATTTCAATCTTTTTGATTATAAGTTTAATTATCAAATTGGTCTTTTAACTCTTTAAATTGATATTTTAATTTGTAAAATAAGTAAAAAAATCATGTAATTGAACCGGCACAATAAATACATCTCACTAGTGATTTTTCTACAATAATCCACTTATTGATATTTTAAATTTGTGAATTTTTTTAAGGAAAAGTTACCTAGAATAATCCAAAATTTTGTGATTTTCCTACAATAATCCACTTATTGATTAACCATGAATAATCCCAACTTTGAGGAGTATTTTCCTAGAGTAAATCCTAGAAAAAAAGATAAATTAAAATAAAACGTCAAAAAAAGCATAAAAAAAATGTTGAAAAAAAATTATGATTTTTTTATTATCTAGCATTATTTATATAAATTTTAAAAAATTTTCTTTAATTTTAAATTAATTTTCAATTTATTTTTTTGGCAAATTCATGGTTAATCAATTGATAGAATTATTGTAGGAAAATCATAAAAAAGTTAAATTATTCTAGGTAAATTTTCTTTTTAAAGCAAGTTCATCTATTTTTAAAGTTGAAGGATGGGCCTTAATATTGGACGCTAATCAGCAACGAAGCCGGGTTTTATTTGGACCGCTAGTTTATTTCAGCTAAATGTCCAAGTCGTATATCATGGGCTTCTAGCTTGTAATCTGACGTATTACGAATCCTGATTGGAGATCAATGTGGATCTTGAACCTTGCACTTATCTGCAAAGCTATTTTTGTGAGACAGTCTTTCGGTGAGACGATCTTAAGTAAGAAGCTCATATATTCTCATTGTATGTTTTAAATGAGCTATTTAGCTTGTGTATAGAACGCGCCTCTTGCTGAGACTGTCTCATACCACAATTTGTGATCGTCAAAATGTGGATTTAGACTTGGATCTTAATTCTTATAGCGGGACATAGACTAGGACTCGTAAACTCATTCATTTAATACTAATTGTTGTATGAGATGTTTCACTATGAGAGAGACATTATATATATATGTTAAACATCATCATCATCTTACTCAGTGTATCCCGCTCATAGAAAATTATGGATAGGGTCTGGGAAGGGAAGGACGGCGGCAACTCATACGGTCATACCCATAATGAAGAGCGCGACCAAAGGAGCCCCGGCTCAAGAAAAGTTTTTGACTAATAGTACAAACTAGTATAGAAACTCGTGCAATGCACGAATTTGTTAGTGCGAAATATATATAAAAACAATTTCAAATAATAATGTAAGTACTGTATACTATCGTTTTTAAATTTACCAAATTCATGGTTTTTTAAATCAAATAATAATTTCTGATGTTTATTTTAATTATTTACTTGATACATAACTTTTTTTTTCATTTAATTGAACATATTAAATTCTAAGTTAACAAAATACAATTGCTATAGTATATCATACAAATACTTTACCTAATTTAGTTTTAAACTTAAACAAAAATATTAGATTCTAAATTTGATAAATATTTTCATGTCTCTTTAAATGATGACACTTGGAATTTTCCAAAACTTTTATAGTATTGTATGATGTATGATTATGATAACGAGCTCCTTGTTTTTACTTTTGAAATTGTCCAACTGGAAACAAAATTAATAATTTACTGTATCATAAATTTGGCCAAACAAACTCTTTTTTTATTATTTTTCTAACAGAAATCAGAAGAAGATTTTATTGATTGAAAGAAATGGAATTACATTGATACAAGACCTATGAGGCAGGCCCTATATATACAAGATGTAATATCAGGAAATGTGCACGTGCTCATTACACATGTGAGCCTAGGTAGTTATAACTAACTCTATAACAGAAAACCTAATAAAAAGAAATACAAAGAGATATCCTATTTACAAACATCTAACTATAAAACAGAAGGCTTCCTTCTGATGCTGCTGCTCCTTGGCTTGTAGGTCTTCATTGGATGGTCCTTATGCTGGGATGTAGATCAGAATCATGTATCATCTCCTTCTTTGACCTTGATATCCTTAATATCCCCCTCAAACTAGGAGAGGGTTTACACACTCCTAGTTTGTCCAAAAGGTGATTAAAATGAGAGGAAGGTAGGACCTTTGTTAGAATATCTGCTATTTGGTGTTGAGTAGCTAAATAGGTCAATTGTATGAGACCTTCTAGTCCTTTGTCCCTTGTAAAGTGACAATCTATCTCAATATGATTTGTCCTATCATGGAAAACCGGATTTTTTGCTATGTGAATGGCAGATTGGCTGTCACAATGCAGTGTGACAGGTTCAAGTTTGTCAAAGCCAAGGTCTTTTAGCAGCCTAACCACCCAAGTGATCTCAGAAGCACCGTTGGCCATTGCTCTATACTTTGCTTCTGCACTGGATCTGGACACTGTTGGCTGCTTTTTTGATTTCCAACTGATGGGAGATTGTCCCAATAAGACCAAATATCCTAATACAGATCGTCTGGTGGTAGGGCATGCCCCCCAGTCAAAGTCTGAATAGGCTTGGAGCACAATCTTAGCACAACCTTTTAATATAATGCCTTGTCCACAAGTAAAATGTATGTAATTTAGAGTGTGGAGAAGAGCTTGCCAATGTATAGTTCTAGGTTCTTGCATGAATTGGCTAAGAGTCTGAACAACAAAGGAAATGTCTGGTCTAGTGTTTGAAAGGAAGTTTAACTTACCCACTAAGCTTCTATAGGTAGTGGCATCAGCAAGTTTCTCTCCATTAGAATTATCTAGTTTCATGTTTAATGGTAAGGGGGTAACAGCTTTTCTAAACTTAGTGATCCCACTAGTTTTCAACAAATCTTTTGTATATTTGTGTTGTGTTAAGACCATCCCTTGAGAGTTATAACTCACTTCAATTCCTAGGAAAAAACGCAGTTGTCCTAGGTCTTTAATAGTGAAGACTTTGTTTAAGTGCTGTTTGATATGCAAGATTTCAACCTCATTGTTCCCAGTAAGTAGTATGTCATCAACATACACTGCCATAATGGTTATGGTATTATTTTGTCTTTTAATAAACAAAGAATAGTCATTCTTTGATTGTAAAAACTCCAAGGTTTTGAGCTCAATAACAAGCTTCTCGTGCCATTGTCTTGAAGCTTGTTTTAATCCATATAAGGATTTCTTTAACAAGCAAACTTTATTATCTGGGTTATGTATGCCTTGTGGCATTGTCATATAGACCTCTTCATGTAGGTCTCCGTGCAAAAATGCGTTATTAATGTCCAGTTGATGAACAACCCAACTGTGACTTGCTGCTACTGCTAGGAGACACCTAATAGTAGTCATTTTGACTACTGGGGAGAAAAGTCTCTTCGTAGTCTATGCCTTGTTTTTGATTGTAGCCTTTAGCTACAAGCCTGGCCTTAAATCTTTCTAAGGTGCCATCAGACCTTAATTTTACTTTATACACCCATCTATTCCCAATGGGTCTTTTTCCAATGGGTAAGGTAACAATGTCCCATGTGTGGTTTTGTGCCAGGGCTTTGATTTCCTTGTTCATTGCTTCTACCCATTTAGGGTTTAGAGAAGCTTCTTTGTATGATTTTGGCTCTTCATAGCTCTCATTTACCTGTGCAGTATATTTGTGAGTATCTGAAAGTGCACAGAAGCTAACCATATTGCACCAATGAGAGTGTGAGCTAGTATTGCAGTGATAGTCTTTAAGATACTTAGGCTGTCTTTTTGACCTTTCAGGTCTTGGTGAGGGAGAGACATGTGTTTCTGTATTAGGTGGTTTATTTTTGTCAGAGCGCAGAGGCTCACTAACAGGTAGTGTCAGTGTGTCAATTTGTTCTGTCTGCACTGATGCTTCAAAATCAAAATGTTCAGTAGACTTGGGTATGTATATGCTTTGCATTAGAGTGGCATCTGTTGTGGCAAATTTGTATGGAAAACACTTTTCATGGAATGTCACATCTCTAGAAACAAACACAACCTTGGTTTGCAGGTTGTATAACCTGTATCCTTTTTGTTGTTGGGAATACCCTATGAATACACAAGGGTTTGCTCTCTCTGAAAATTTATGTTTGTCTCTTTTTAAGGTGGATGCAAAGCATAGGCATCCAAAAACCTTTAACAGATCATATGATGGCTTTATTCCATATAGTTTTTCATGTGGGGTATGATTGTTTAATGGTACAAGGGGCATTTTATTTATGATATGTGCTGCACTGGAAACACAATCACCCTAGAATATTGAGGGAACTTTTGATTGATGATATAAGGTTCTTGCCACCTCTAAGAGGTGTTTGTGCTTGCGTTCTACCACCCCATTTTGTTGGGAAAAATCACAAAGAAATAGTAAAAATCGATCTCAAATTCGTTCGTGATTGGGAAAAATACTTCAATCAACTGAGTTATCCTTCTAGAAAATTTTAACTGAAGCTTATCTTTTTTTTATGTCCTTAAAATCCTCTAATATTCGATCCATAAAAAATTCAAAATAGTTTCAAATCTCACATAATTTACTCCTTTTGTAATTCTATCCAAATTAACAATAAATTAATCTATAAATTGATAAGAATTTTAATAAATTATGTTTTGCAAATTGATTTTTCAATATATTAATTCAATCAATTCCTAACTCAAATAGCTATAAATTTTCATTGTGATACTCATTATAATAATAATATTTCTGTAAATTTTATTTTTCTCAATAGTATATAAATATTATATATGTATATTATATATATATATAATAAATAATATATATAGTATAACTAGTAGTTATTATATATATATATATATATATATATATATATATATATATATATATATATATATATATATATAATATATATTATATATATATATATAATATATAATACATATATATTAATATATATATACATATATACATACTAATATACATATAATATATACATATACATAATATATATATATATATATCATATATATATATATATATATATATATATATATATATATATATATATATACATATATATATATATATATATATATATATATATATATATATATATATATATATATATATACATATATATATATATACATATATATATATTTTTAAATATCAACTTTTTAGAATTTTTAAAAACTTACGATTAAAATTATTTAAATTTTAAATTTACATTGAGATCTATAAAAAAATTTAAATGAGAAGAATATTTTAAAATAGAGAAAGTAATTATTTTTTGAATATGAGAAAGTAATTATTATTATTAATAATAAAAAATTGCACTATAAAAAAATTGCACTATAAAAAAGCTATTAATTTTAATTAGTAGTGATTACTATTTTCCATCCAAGTGCTGCCAACATTGAGTACCGGGGTCTACACAAATTTTTCTGCTTTAAATTAATTAAATTTATTTAAGTCCTATGTTACGAGGAAGGCTTGTTTCTTCTTCTCAAATGAATGATTAAAGTTAATTAATCATAGAATAAACTAATAATTAGTGACATAATACTTTGATTGAAAATACTATTTGACCAACAAGCATAAAACATTTGTCAAGTTTAACTTTATAAAAAGTTTGATCTTATACTCCCTTTTTAATTCTCGCAATAAATATTCTATTTAAGTAGAGATCTATATGATTTTTCATAAATATCTACAAGTTAAAATATATTCATAAATATTTTATCTAATTCGTCTCGATGTATAAAATTTTATTATATATTTATTATAATTATTTATAAAAATATTGATAAATATATCGAATCTCGAACACATACGTCCAAAATCATCGTGTTAAATGAAAATGTCAAATAGAAACCGAGGAAGTAGTACCACCTAAGACCCCATTCTTTAATTATGTTTAACCTATTATACTTAAGACCCCATTCTTTAATATTTTTAACTTATTGTATCAAATCGAATCGATTATTATTATTGATTTATAAATTTGATTATCATTGATTGAACATGTCTTTTGAATTGTTAAATCACTTGTTTATGTTTTTTTTTATTCGAACTATAAACGAATCAATCTCATTTCTATATATTAAAGTTTGAATACATGGATAAAACTAAGGATTTACTAACATTTTTTTCTAAGGCAAAAATAATTTTTTGGTGACTTAGGTAATCTACTCATGGACCGTAAATAAAATAAAACTTGTATTTGGTCAATTTTAGGCTTTCAGACCATTTTTAGCTAATCACAAATTAAAAAAGAAAATTATCTTACAAAATAAAAGTAAATGAAACCAATCCATACGATAATCTTTCCTACACAATTGATGAGTAATAAATCTTTATCGACTGATATTAAAAAATTCGATTTATTTTTTAGGATCAGAAATAAGTAAGAGAAAGAAATAAAGTACAACTCATACAAATTATTTAGTTCAAATGGAGAAGAAAAAATTATATTATTATGTATATAGTAGTCCCTTATAGGCCTATATTGAAGTCCTGGTTCCATTTAAAGAGAAAGATGTTGAAACAATTTGGGATTATTAACATAAAAAGACCAACAAGTTTATTAATTAATTTGGTGTCCAAAATGAAGCTGTTAAGTCACTTTCTGATCTGATTTATCAATTGTCGTTAGATATCAATAAAGATAACGACTTTAATTAGATGGGTCCTCTTTAAATTCAACTATTAAGATGTAAACATAGATTTCACCCATGCTATCAATTTACCATTACCAATAAGTACAACTGGTTCATTGGTTGGGTTGAATAGGAGCAACTTGTTCAAAAATAATTTATTCATAATAAAAAGTTATTTTAATCGGCTAATTTACCAAATATTAGCATTGGTTAGTGTTAAATTAGGCCGGACTTATTGTGAATGCTAGCAATTATCGGGAAAACACGAGGTGCACACACTTCACAAGCCAAAGAGATATATGCCATCCCAAAACCATATGGCAATGGGAAGAAGGTCTCCAATAGCTTATAAAGTGTGCACACCATTTTCAATTTGTCGATATGGGATAACTCATCCGAACAACTAGTTTTCCCACTAAATCTCTAATTATATCAAAATAAACTAAAATTGTTAAATAAACTATTTTGCTAAACACCCCTAGTGATCAATTACGATTATTTGTAAATAACTATATAAAGACAAAATTAAGTAGCAATTAAATAAACAAAAAGAGAACATGAAAAAGTTTCATAAAATCCTTCCATATTTTTTATTTTTTTTTTTGGAAATAAAATCCTTCCATATTAAATTGTGCCAAGTATAGTGATTTACTTAGCTCTTCTCTTAATTGGTCGTGTTATAGATTTGTTATTATTTTATTTGATCATTGTAGTAGCTAAAATATTATCAATTTTTTATTATATTTTGTTTAAACATAACTAAAAGTCATGGTTTTGCAATATTAAACTTTAATAATAAATAATAACTAAATAATAGTACTATAGTAGGAGTAGTAGGTTAGAACTAAAAAATATTGATCTAAAACTTAAAAATCACAAATTTACACAAAAATGGGTAGAATTAGTTGAGTAGTTGATTAAATTAAAAATTTCATGGTATTTTACAAAATTTGTGCTTATAGACCTTCACAACCAAACTTGAGATAAAACAACATTTTACTAGTAGTTTGTATAATAAAAAAAACTAATAATTTTGATCCCTATGCAATGAATTTATCGGAATATACATGCTTGAATTTAAATTTATTAATTTTTAAAGAAAAATCTTATTATATATATATATATATATATATATATATATATATATATATATATATATATATATATATATATATATATATATATATATATATATATATATATATATATATATATATATATATATATATATATATATATATATATATATATATATATATATATATATATATATATATATATATATATATATATATTTTTTTTTAAGCTTTCACTACATTGTAAAATTGGTAATATTCTAATTCCAAAATTAGGATCGTTGAAATTGAAATTTCAAGTAATAAAGTCATTACTTTGAATCTAAGAGTGTGCACGAAGTAATAGCTTTACAAATAGTTATAAGTAATGTCTTGAGTTCGATTTATATAATAGAGACTCGTTTATGAATTATAAGTTACAACTTATGATAATTATATAAAAAAAGTTTAAACTTTTTATGTCAAATTAGAGTATTATGTTTTTTGATTATTGCTATACTTCATAGTAGAAATTAAAATTTATATCAAAATAAAAAAGTCAAATATAGTATGCATTATGTTTGGGCAAAAAAGTCAAGTATATCACTTGGTAAAATGATTTATAATATGAGTTAGTAACTGAATAATAATAATTTATAGTTTTACGCCGATTGACAATTTAAGATATTATGATGAGTGAATCAAACTAATATAGATAGAGTATTGTTGTTGCGAGAATTTGAATGAGCAACACTATGGCATAAACAAACAATCATTTTTTCTTTCGTTTAAAACATGTCATGTATTGCTTGAACAAGCATTTAGCTTACTCATTCGAGCAACACATTAGACTTTCAATTCACCGAACGATAAAGAGTCAAAAAAGAGGGCACTAATAGTTATTCTGATAGATTTCTCATAATTTTAGACTTATAATTCACATTTATACTTGTTTGTTAAAGAAAAACATTTATCCATAAAAATCAATAAAAATTGTCGCAAAATACGTGCATAAAACAAGGTATGACTTATAATTGGTGGAGAATGGAGACTGAAGACTGAGATAATGGTTTCCACGTAGATTTATGGTAAACATAAGGACCTTTACACTATTTTTGGATGGAGGAAATTGGAGGGAAAAGAAATAGAGGAATTAAGGGGTCGCTTGGATTGAGAGTAAATATTTAAGGGGTAATAAAAGTCAAAGTAGGAATTTAAGGTTAGTTAGGTAGGTGATTAAAGGAATTTCATTGTTGGAGAAATGTAAGAATGAATTAGAAGGTAATGAAAAAATAGAGAAAATAGCAATAAGTTTCCTTATTTTGGGGTATAAATTTACCCTAGGGGGAGGTAGAGGAATTCTTTACCTCCAAATTAGTGAAATCAAACTCTTTTTCTATTCATCATTTTTAATCTACTCCTATTCTACCTCTATCACAATTATTTCAATAACTTCATTTGCATATCTAATTACCTTTGTTACATTAGTTTGACTTTTTTTACTACCTTAAATATTTACTCTCAATCCAAGCGACCCCTAAAGGGAAATAATTTCCTTTGTTTGGATAATAATTTTAGAGATTGATGGATTTGGAAGGAGAGAAAGTGAGGGACTAATGTTCCTAATTTAGTTTACAGCTATATTCTTTCAAGATGGGAAATATTTGGAATGAAGATAAACCTGTTAAATAGACAACTATTTATATTCAATTTTTTTGATGCTTTCACTAATATTTAGCTATAATATGTATTACTATTATTGATCTAGTATTTAATTTATATAAAATTTGTTTACTCTCTTTTCCTTTTATATTTCTTCAATTCCCTCCTTATCCGAACAATGAAAAATTTCATCACTGAATTCGCTTATCCTTTTCCTTCCTTCCTTTCCCCTCCTAAAATCTTATCAAAAATAGTGTTAATGTCATTTTGTTGCTCAGTTACAAAAACTAATTTCTAATTTTTCGTAACTATTACACTAAACAATGAAGGAGAAAAAAAAAATTTACTCCAATTATTTCTCTTAAATTATCACCAACAATTTTATTCTGTCTTTTCATCTTAACAACTCATCTATATTATAACTTATTTTTATTTTATTCTCCAACTTAATTTTCCATATTACTAATCAGTAAATCATCCAAAAAAAACATACTTCATGATAGCTAATTAATTTTAATTGAAACGTAAAAAGCTTTCTAAAAAGAATCTTCTTAATAGAATCCCATGACTATCCATTTAGGGGTCCCTTTGATTTGATGTCATAGTCCCATAACACCCTCCAACAAGACCAAACTTTAACTCCCACGTCACCTAACACTATCATACATTCATACCTCATGTATTTTGATTCGATTCAAAAATTGATTAAACTCAATTCAAACAACTCAACCTTTTCTAATTTGATAATTTTATAATAATTGAAATATGATAATAATAAATACTGTAATTTGTTGAGTTAAATTCAACCGATCTAACTAACCAATATAACGAGCATACTTATACTGAGAACATAATCATAAATTAAGTCAACAACTTAATATCCCATAAATTAAGACTCGAGAGAATAACCGAGGAAGATAGCAAACAAATCATCCCCACTCACCCTAAACTCTAAAGCCCTAACAACCCGTTTGGTTAGTGGTACCAAATGGTGGTAATGAGAATGCTTTATAGTGTAAAATTTCATCAAAAGTTCTGTCTTTTCCATGGTAATAAAACTTTAATCACAATTTTTTTTGTTACATATTTTCATTACCACCTAATACCACCCCTCCCAATGGTAATACATCGAAATGTATTTTATGAAGAAAATGCGATTGATTAAAGGTTGTCAAGTATAACCATCAAGGTAGTCAATAGATTTTTTAACTACAATTACACTAATTTTTATTTCTATTACTGTAGTTTATTACCACTCACCAAACGCATTATAAGTCCTTAACTGAAGACAAGGATACACCCGTCTTTCTCACCGACTCTCAAGTCTCTACCCCGTTTTGGTCATTTCACCTCTTCACAAAATACACTAAACACTACTCTTTCTTTCCTTCACCACTCTCATCGATTTCCCTCCTTTCCTTTACTTTCTCGCTCTACCTTTCTTCATGGGTAGTCGAACCCAATCTCACAAACTCAGCAATGGCCTCTACGTTTCGGGTCGGCCCGATTCTCAGCCCAAAGAGCGCGCCCCTACAATGGCTTCTCGTGCTGTTCCTTACACTGGTGGCGATATCAAGAAATCCGGTGAACTTGGTAAAATGTTTGACATCACCGCCGTTACTACTACTTCTTCCTCTTCTCTTTCTCTCTCCTCTCCTAGACCTCCACCTTCTCGGGCCTCTTCTCAGCCTAATTCTGGGTCGGCCCGATCTGGGCCCAACTCCGGTCCATTACCTCCTCGTCTAAGTAGCTCTGGTTCCTTCACCAAGAAGTCTTCTGGGCCACTTTCGCTCCCTCCAACTGGGCTTATCACTTCTGGCCCAATTAGGAAGTCGGGCCAACTTGACGGTTCTGGACCGCAACAGCCCGGTTCTGGTCCAACTGTTGGTGGTGGTGGTGGGTCCGGGAAAATGGTTTATGGGTCTTCTGTTACTAGTTTAGGGAGTGAAGGTGTGAAGTATGGGTTGAAGGTTTCTAGGGCAGCAATGTGGATTCTTGGGATTGTGATTTTAATGGGTTTGCTTGTTGGAGTTTTTCTCATGATTGCGGTCAAGAAAGCTGTGATTTTGGTAATTGTTGCTGCTGTTTTGGTGCCAATTTTTATGGGATTAGGGTGGAATTATGCTTGGAAGGAAAGGGCAATTTTGAGCTTTGTTAAGAGGTTTCCAGATGCTGAGCTTAGAGGTGCTGTTGATGGACAATTTGTTAAGGTTACAGGGGTAAGTGTTGTTTGTTTTTTTCCATTTTATGTCATTTTTAGATCAGATTTTGTTTGGATTTTTTCAATATTTGATTATGATATGTTTTGGTCAAGTTGTCATTTTAGTGAGGTCATTAGCTTTGACTTGGTTAATGTTATATTTTATGTTTTTAGTGCCTGGTTTATGCTATATTTAGTCATTTCTTTGATTGGATTTTGAGTACTATTAATAGTAAGTATAAAGGATGTTGGAAATCTTTTACTTGTATGTAATCATAATTCATAATGTTAGGTAGTTTGTGTATTAACTACACTAAAAAAGAGTGAATATATATATTGGCCATGGGGTTGTGTATATATATAACTTGTTTGTGTTATCTCTGTCCCATGGGAATGGGAATTGCTGCTACAAGCACACATGTTTGATGTTTTTTTAAAAAGGAATGGGGTAAAAGGGTGAACCGGATGAAATGGAAATGTAAGTTAAATATCTGAATGAGAATTGAAGAAAGAGTACTAGTCATGGCCAAAAATGGAATTGTAGCGATTTCTATGGGACAGACTTAAAAAAGAAATTGTAGTATTTCCCATAGGATAGAGGAAATATATCATATATCAGGTGACCAATCATCGAAACGAGGTTTTGAGACAAGAAACAGACTTTCAGGTTGATGTAATGATTGGAGATTCATACTCGGGCTATATAGAGGGAACAAAGCAAGTAGTGTGTTTTTAGAATGTGCTGATACTATTGTGCAAGATCTTGCCACATAGTTTAGTTTTGTGGTTTCCAAAATGGTGTAATTATTGAAGGTTCATAATATTTGAGCCAAATAGGGATAAGAATGTATTAGCTTAATCTTTCATCATACTTTAATGTGTGTCCACATGGTTATTTGAAGTGGTGGCTAGCTCATGTAAATACTGAAGTTGTTTGTAAGCAAAGTAGAGCTTATCACTTGTGGGTTTAATATTTATGTTGTGTGGGACATTGTTTTTCTCTGTGTTAAGTACATGCATTTTGTTTGCTGTTTCTTTTGTCTGTTCTGAAAAAAGTTTTAGAATTTAATTAAATTGCTATGGGGTTTTCCTAGAAACGTGTTTATGAAGATCGAAGATAGGGATTTGAAGGCTAATAAGAAGGGCTATTACACTTTCGAGTGTGAGAGCATGACATTAGGAAATAGGCAAAGCCTACAAAAGTGGGATGTAAAAGCAAACCTAATAGCTTTTTTACTAAAGTAATCTTCCACTTGTACTTCCACAACAAACGTGTTTGGACTCCTCGCTATTGTAAAGTTCTTTTTTCCATCATAAAATACTATCAGGATAAAGCCCTCCAGCTCTCTCACTATTCTTTGTGGGAGATAAAGTGCATTCAAAAATGTCTCAAAGCTAAGAGATCGTGATTCTCACAGATTGATCGTTGATTGTCAAATAAAAATATGCCTCGTGTAGTATAGTCTATCTATCTAACACATTCCATAGTGAGCTCGTCCTCGATATGGACTAGAATAAGCTCTATATAATGAGGCTATGTCATTCTTATTATTCTTCTACAACATATTATCTTATTACTACATTATTTTGCAACCATTTATATTTTTACTTTACATAGACAGATTATATCGGACTTGATTGGTATCGGTCATGATTGTGGTATATGTTGTTAAGCAAAGTCAATGCGGATAGTTTTGTGGTTTGCAAGATAAAAAAACCCCCTTTGCAATTCGGTTGTGATATGGTGGGATGCACAAAATATTTGCACTTTTTTGCTCAGTGCGGATCTCAAGCTCGGATAAAGAGAGTGAACAGCTGGTTTGTGGCAACCAACTATATAAATCCTAGCTGCAACTTACATCTTATCATCATGAACCAAAAGTTAATTCTTGGCTACATATGTACTACGATAATTATAATTACTAATTAGTGACTCTAATAACAATCAATACTATTAAACATCATAGACAAGAGGAAAATTATGCTTAATGAATATTGAAATAAGATGAACTCACAATAATTTTAACACTGGAGTATCTATTAATCCAACTGTGGAGGAGGATTTGTTCTCTATAAAATTCTGTTAAAAGATCTAAAAACTACGGAAGCTAGAAGATAATAATCTAGAAGTAATGTATCTTAGGCTACACAACAAAAGCCTTTTATAGCCTTGTTAACTATATAGGATATAACTTCAAAGCTAAAGTTTGAGCACAAACTTACTTCTTTTAACAACTTTTGACGTCCAACGTTGTTTTTTTCTATGAAAAGACCGAAATAACAATAATTATACAAGATAATGGATCAAATATACAGTTTTTGATGGCATTAAATGATGCTTATAAGTGTGCAATGTTAGTATTTAAAGTGAATTGGACAGACAAATCAAGTTTGCTTGCTCAGATATTCATTGTGTGAATCAAATATATTTGTCTGGCTGCAGGTTGTTACATGTGGTAGCATACCTCTTGAATCGTCATTTCAAAGGGTACCTAGGTGTGTGTATGTATCAACAGAACTGTATGAATACAAAGGATGGGGTGGAAAATCTGCGAATACTAAACATCGTTGCTTATCATGGGGTTGTAGGCATTCAGAGGTCAGTTGATTTTCTTTTTTGGCACTGGCATTTTGTTAGTACTTATCTATTGGAGATCTATCTCTATCAAAAGTTTTCAGGACTTTGTTGCATATGAGCAGCTGTTTAGGGGTATTCATGAATCATGATAGATGAACTACGATTTATAAGCAGAATATGATAGTCAACAATAAATTTGCAAGTTCTTATCTAGATTAAGCCTTGTTTGGTTACTTGAACATTACCGTAAGAATCTTTATATGATATACCCCCATCTCTTGCTCTTTAGTAATGAAAATATGAGAAATTACTGGAGCTAACTTGCTTCAACGCTGGGGTCCAAGGTTGTGTCATTGTCCAATTGATGTACTAGTTGCAGTAGCTTCCAACCACTCAGAGAACTTGAAAAACTAAGCTCAGGCTATTTAAGCAGAATCAGAGATGGAGCTAAGTTGTTTCCAAAGAACTCGAAAAGCTAAGATAGAGACATCAATAACATCAGTACTGTCTGTATCTAGATCTTCATTACTGTATTTCCTGTGACAAAAGAACATACTATCTACAGCACAATGATGACTACTTAAAAATGATTCTAATCAACCACAATTTACCGATACCTCCTCCTCTTTGTTTGATAAAATGGCTTGTTGGGATTTTGGTAGTCAAATTTTGAAATTGTGTCACCTTTGCCACCCCGTTTTGCCTGTGCTTTTGCATTTGGTTTAACCTTTTACCTCAGAGCTAGAGTTGGGAGAAGTGGGGATGTAGGTCTGCATATCACAAACCATTCCTACATTAACAGGCCTTACCAAAGGGCGACTCCAAGTGAAAACCTTATTAAGCACTCCAATCGGGTTTGCTTCCCAAAGATGCCAGTCTGCCACTGCATATTATTGCCTACTTTTGTAACGACCACCAGTCATATGGACCACAGCTATATCCACTGTAACACCACTACAAAACCATGTCATAAATCACGATACAAAAACAAGCTACTAGCTAGACTTAAGCTCAACCAAGCTATTTCTGGCAACTCTGCGGTTTAATTACTTTTTAATGAAGTATCCTGTAGTCTCAATTTAGAAACCATGGTCCATGACATCAAACATTTAACTAATTATATCCAGTGAAGTACTGATTTCAGTATCCAAATTCAGCATTTTGTGTTCATTTCTCAAGCATCCAAAAGTTTGATGGCCGCTGGAAAAGGTAAGAAGGTGGAAGGTCTAGTGGAGGGTGGAGATTTAAATAAGTGAAGGGGGTTGGAGATTTTCAATGAGAGGTAGGGAAGGAGATGGGAATTTGAGGTTAGGGTTGAGATGAGAAGGAAATGGCTGATGATGATGGGTGCTTTTTGTAGAGCAGTAATAAAACATTGGACTCGAATCTTCTAGTTATATGTTTCATAGTTGACCTGATGCAAACCCCAAATTTGAACAAAGCACCCTTACATTTTTGGTAATCTGATATTTGGTAAGGCTGTTGAGACTTTCCATCGCTACCTTCTCTTTATGCAGTGTATGCGTTATCTGTATTGAGATGCATAGTGTAGACGGTACTGCCTAAACAATTTCTTTTGTTTGATTTATCCATCAAAAAGACATGAAAAATTCTTTGAAAAGTTTTGATCATCTATTGATATGCTATTGCATAAATCATTTGACGTTTTCTGTATCTGAATCTTTTAAACTCTATTGGCAGAAATACGTAGCTGATTTTTATGTATCTGATTTCCACTCTGGATTAAGAGCCCTTGTTAAAACTGGATATGGAGCAAAGGTTTCTCCTTTAGTGGAACCTTCAACAGTTGCCAATGTAACCAAACAAAAGCGAGAATTGTCTCCAAACTTCTTGCAGTGGCTAGCTGATCGTAATCTTTCTAGTGATGACCGCATAATGCGCCTAAAAGAAGGGTAATATTCTCACCTCATTAGTGGCATGGTTTGTTTTTACAAAGAACCATCTGAAGTATGAAAGGAGTGTCAAATGTTGTGTACTATTAGAAATTGTGTACATTTTGGGATGGTAGAAGTTGCTTAGGTTGGTCAAAGATTCAAAGCTGGCTTTGTCTCTGACTGGGCCTAGGCAAAAAAATTGGGAATGTGGTGGTTCAAACATGCTTGCTGGATGTTTTGATTGTTTTGTTTGTTGTCAAGGATAAGTTAGCCAGTGGCTGGCTAATTATAGGTCTTCGTTGGACTAGTTAATATCCATTTAATTGTGTTGGGCCTTTTCGTACCTGATTTTCCTTGCCAATTTAAAGTATCCACTGCCACTTGACTAAATGCACGTCAATGGCGTATGCTGGGTTTGTTTCACCTTTTGTCACTTGAACTCAACATTTTACCTGAAGTACCCATGCTGGCTCGAAACCGGACATGGGTACGACCACTTGGGCACTTTATTTGGAACTGTTTTTGTATTATTTATCCGAGTTGGACACTCGAACACGTACCCGTGTTGTATATGAGTTTCTGAGTCAAAGGTTCCACCCTTCCATTCCCGTGTCAAAATTTTACACTGTAAACCATTTCCATTACCATCATTTAGTACCACTAACCAAACGGGCCGTAATGTCTCTCTAGCTAGTTCAAGCTGGGTACATAGAAGTATATTTATTGAAACATTGGTATAACTATTTTGAGTGTCTAATTTTTTTAGATCTTCAACTCTGCACTTGACAGGTACATTAAAGAAGGTAGCACTGTCAGTGTTATGGGCATTGTGAGACGCCATGAAAACATCCTCATGATTGTACCTCCCACCGAGCCAATCTCTACAGGCTGTCAATGGTTACGTTGCCTCCTCCCGATGTATGTTGAAGGTTTAATATTGCATTGTGAAGACACTCAAAATTCCGAAGTCATCCCTGTGTAAATACATATGCAACCCTTATTTCCTCCACGACATTTTTTTCCTTTGAGTGAAATCCACAAGTACATATATGGCACGCGTAAAACTCGCAAATAGGGCATGTAATGCCCATTCCTCTCTGTCGATATCTTTCTGCTCTTAAGTGTATGTAAATCGGCCTGAAGCAGACACAAAAGAGGGCTCAGAGGAGGATGCAGGTGTGTAATAAGTAAAAGATTATTAGAGTGAAGTTCTTGTAAAAATACCGTGTTTAATCGAATCGAAGCTAGATTGGGGAAAAAGAAGCTTTCCCGATCAACACTATGAGAAAAGGAAGGTTGGGTTTTCATGGTGAAGCCGCGTATATTCAACAATGTGTAGTGTACATAAGCTATAACAGATCTAAGAGCCCTAATCTTCTTTTCCTTGCATTTTTGTTTGCCTTTGTAATTTACTTGAAGGTAGAATAATTAACAGTAGTGTTTATTTATTCATTATACAAATTTAAGGTTGGTATCATGTAAGCATACATAAATATATATCATATGGTATGTTCTGTGTTCTCTTATGGTGAATTATGGTAGATACTCAGCTTGGCTCATTTCACTGATATTCATTGTTACTATCGATAAGAGACCGAGAATACTAAACCCGTAGAGATGCCTATCATGTAATCTTTTTGATTCGGTTTAAATGAAAACGTCTATGCACTGAAAGCTAGTCTTGTGCAACACCAAAATAACGTGCACGTGTTTGAACTCATACATGCCATTTTTTCACCATCATAATCGAGTCTGGAGAAGAAAAATTCAATTTTTAAATCATTTTCAATTATCAATACAATTTTCACTATCATACAGGCTCGCGAATCGCTATAAGAAAGGGAGAGAGGTAATAAATTCTACTTGTAGACGGTTAGAATTGAACTTATGTTACACAGGGTTAAAGTAAAAAGCTTCGACAGAGCTCCAGAATCACTACAATTTTAGAGAATGTGCACAGCATTAGTTTCATCTTTACATTCTGTGAGAAGTTGGACAACATGTTCCATTGTTGGCCTCTTATTCCTATCCTCTTCGACGCATGAAAGCCCAATCTCCACCATTTTAGCAGCTTGATTCTTGCTAAACATCCCTTCAAGTCTCGAATCCACGAATCCCTCGATCCACGACTCATCTCCGTCTTGCATCTTTCCCTTCACAAATCTCGCTAATTTTTTTAGCTCCAGGATGTCTTCAGGATTATCATCATCTACTAAGCAACTCGAAAGTCGTTTTCCTCTCACAAGCTCCAACACTACGACTCCAAAGCTATAGACATCAATCTTCGCAGTAAGAGGAAGATTTGTTGTCCACTCGGGAGCCATATACCCTTTCGTCCCTCTAATTTTGGACATCTCAGATAAACCATTGGAACCTCGTTGGCTTAACTTTGCTAGGCCAAAATCCGAGATTTTAGGCTCAAAATCTTCGTCTAAGAGTATGTTTTCGGGCTTCACATCACAATGAATAACCCATTCTAGGCATTCATGATGAAGGTAAGCTAAACCTTTTGCCGTGCCTAATGCAATATTGAACCTCTTTTCCCAATTAAGAACAAAATTATTGGAATCTGAAAACAAATGTTTATCTAAAGAACTATTTTTTACATACTCATACACCAAAAGTTTGTGTTTCTTTTCAGAACAAAACCCCCACATTCTAGCCAAGTTCATGTGATTAATCCTTCCAAATGTGCTCACTTCAGCCCAAAATTCTTCCTCTCCTTGAACTATATTCTCCAATCTCTTCACTGCAATTTCTCTTGTATCACCCAAAACGCCCTTATAAACGGTTCCATATCCGCCTTTTCCAAGAACTTGCTTGAATTTTTCTGTTGCATTTTTCAGTTCACTATAACTAAAGCTCCTATATTGACTCGAAATAGTTCGATAACCTTCCTCTAAAGAAGCTAAAATGCTATTTTTTCTAAAAAGAAAACACCAACTTGCAAAGAAAACTAGTGATTCTATAACTCCAATCACACCAACAAACGAGTATACATAAACCCATTTGAATCGACGCTTCGACAAATCATAAAACGTGTTGGGTAATGCTACAAGTTTTGGGTTCTTTCCTAGGCAATCCAAACTCGACACATTAAAGATAGCTGGTTTAGGTTCCGAGTTTTGTGCTCTCATTACTGGTATCCTCATGTACATGCTAGTCTTAGCCGGGTATCCATTAAAAAGAGCGCCTTTTGTGTAACATCGCATCGATCCCTTCATTATACGCTTGAATGCTTGACAACGAAAATCCCCTAAGCAAAGATTTTTACATTCTCTAAACGAAATGTTTTGAGTATAATTGAGATCAAAACCATAATAATCCACATGAGGTACCTCGATGAATCTAGATTTAGAGCTAGATCGATTAAACTTAGGCTTGCATCCTCTGCTCCAATCACTCAAATCCAAGGGCTCGAAATAAGGAGGGCAAGAACATCTCGGCTTAGGTGTATATATACAAATCCCATTCCTACCACAAAGACCATGTACATTGCATAGTTTTGCAATAGCCTGCCATGTTATAGTCCATAACCCTGAAGTACTATCCAAGCTATAAAGCCTTAAATTCCCATCATAATCCATTGTTAACCTTCTTTTAGTCCTCAAACCCGAATCAGAACCTCTAAAAACTAACAAATCACTCGAAACAAACGAGCCTAATTCATCAAAACTTGCAACCCTACTACTATTATAGTTTGTTCTTCCATTATCATAGAGATTATTGTCAGGATTTGGCCAATATATACTCGAAATTTCGGGACCATCATAGGTTAGTTTTAAAGCATTGTCATTATCAAAAAAGAAACTATAATACCCTGAAGCAATGTTTAGTGAAGAAAGCCATGAAACTAAAATTTTGTTCTTGGTAAAAGGTTGACCGGGGAGCAAAGTATTTGTAGGAAAATCAAAGCTTTGCCAAAAGACTTTACCCTTTTGATCTACAAGAACAAGATTACCTGCAAAGGCAAAGCCAGAAAAGAAACGTTATGGGGCCATAAAAGTATGAAGCAATTGGTTTGTACACAAGACCCGCACTAGATAAGAGCTGAATGTGCACAAACTCGATGAGGTTTCATCCTTAACCCAATTGGTATAAAGAGGAGTAATCCATCAAGTATATATGTTAGTCGACCTTGTCAAGGAACTAGCTCAGCCAAAACTTATGCTGATGTTTGATATCCTAGGATATGTTATACACTCTAATACGCCCCCTAACACGAAAGCCTTGGGTTAGAAGTGTGGATGTAGCACACTCTCTCCTCATATCTAGTTCTAAATATTCCACTTTAATGAGGGGTGGTTGAGAGTCAAACCCGTAACCACAGGTGACGTTGGCTTTGATACCATGTCAAGGAACCAACTCAAACCAAAAGCTTAATCTGATGGTTGAGGCCACAAGATATGTTATATACTCTAACATACCTCTTTCTAATTTTTCAATGTGGGATCACATATGGGTTATTTTCTAACACTCCCCTACATAAGAGCCCACTTTTTCTTAATTAAGTGGAAACACCTTTTTTGTTTCAAATTGTTCGAAAATAGTCAGCTCTGATACCATGATAAATTTGTTTTTTTAATTAAGTGGAAACAGCCATTTTTTGTTTCAAATTGTTCGAAAATAGTCGGTTCTGATACCATGATAGATTTGGGCTCGTACACAAGATGAACACAAGAGAAGAGTTGATTGCATGATACGCTTTTGGTTGAGTCAATGAGTTGATTCCTTCACATGACTCAACCAAAAGGTTAAGTTGATGGTTGATGAAATATTATATATTCTAACACACAAATTCAATGAGGTTTCATCCTAAAACTAATTGGTATTAGAAGGAGTAGACCATTAAGTCTATATGTTAATTAACTTCCCTCTAATTTTTCGACGTGGGATCACATATAGATTATTTTTGAACAACGGTACTAGCAAGCAATGCGTGATAAAAAAAAAATCCAAACTACAAGGGTAAACCAAAAATAACCCAAAACAAATCATAATTTGCTTTTTTGATTCGCAATTCGCGAGAAAATCAGTGAATCACGTGACATTGGGCTCGGCCCCTGATTACCTGAGTCGAGAAGCTGAGATTTGTAAACATCTGTTGAAGAAGTGTTAGTTTCCCATACAATTGATCCATCGAGGTCAGTTAAGACCAATGCACCATCATCTCCTCGAAGAGTTATTTTGGAGCCTCGACCATTAACCGGTTTTTCTCGGTTAGCAGTCCAAACAATAGTTTTTTCCTTAGAATTTGTGAACCAAATAGAGAAAAAGTAGGCATTGGTTGAGACATTAAAAGTATAGAACCCACAAGTGAAAGTTTTGTCGGGGGAAGTTAGCAAGTTTGAAGAAGCATCTTCCACAGATATGGATGAGCCTCGATGAAGATAGTTTAAAGAAGATGATGATGATGATGTTGAAAGCAAGAAAAATGTGAAGAAGAAGAATTGTATATTCATGGTGAATTTTTGTTTAGTGAATGATTAAGTGGGTTTGTTGATGTTGAGTGATTTGAGCATGGTTTTTATAACAAAAATTCATAGTCAATAAATTATCACAAAAACACAAAAATAATAATAAAATAAATTAAAACATCGAAACTCACACCCAATCGAATCCAACATATAAGGGTGATTTGTTCATCTCACAAATAACCGTTATTTACTAAGACCTTCTCGTATTTATGATTGTACGTTACTTTTTCCACTTGTTTTAAAAAAATAAAACTTGCTATAGCAAGTCATCTGGTCACCGGGTTTACTCTAGGTAAATACCCCTCAAAAAGTTAGGATTATTCATGCTTAATCAATAGGTGGGATTATTGTAGGAAAAACACGAATAGGTTGGATTATTCTAGGTAATTTTTCCTACTTTTTATCATATATTTTTTATAATTTTTTATCGTATTTAGAGATATTAAGTCTTATTTAATATTGTGAAAAAGTAAACGCAAAAAAAAAAAAACAAGAGAGGCAATATTAAATTTGCCCAAAATATTTGGTAAAAAAAAAAAGCATACAAAAATAAAACTTGTAGACCGGCAAAAAAAAATGTATGGATCAAATAAAAAAGTAAATTAAATATGTAATGATAATTAAAAAAATAATAATGCTTGTTAATTATGGTCAAAATTGAAAATGAAGAAAGTTTAGTGGAAAAGACTAGATGAAAAGTAAGATACTTTCCGTACTGGGATAAAAAGTACCTATATACATTATACACTAATACTTAAATTCGTCATTAGCGTGGTCCAAACTCAAGAATCAAGATAAGGTGGAAAACGAAGTACTCTCTCTATCGAATAAAATTTGTTAATCATTTTATGATTATAAATATAAATTGTTTAAAAGACAATTTTTTCAAGAGATGCTCTATATATGTGTTAATGGCTCAATTAATATAAATTAAAAGAAAATAAAAATGTTACCTTCTTGTTTACATATCAAAGTACTCTCTCACAAAAATAACTGATAAACACAAATTAATCAAGTTATTAAGTTGTCAAGATGTTTACATATATCAAGAGCTAAAATTAAAATGTTCTGACATATTATGCCCGATATTCATCTAAACATTTGAATGGATATCTCTATTCGTCATAGGGGCGGATCTAGAAAAATTTCAAATGATGTCGATAACGATAATAATAAAGAAATTACATAATGGGAAATGGGTAGGATGTAGTAATGAGTTATTAAAAAAATTAAAATATGTTGTTAGGAGGGTTTGATCCTGGGTGGATGCTGTCAAATGCAAAATCTTCTATCAACTGTGACACATTCTTCATCAATGAATAATAGGAAATAAACATGTATATAAGTCAAATGCTGTCAATTGACAGCATTAAATGCCTCTACATCCGCCCCTGATCCGTCCCATAAAATTTACTTTATCATATTTTTTTTATTTTCATTTACACATTCAATTTATTTTTTGCATTCCATTCATACGTTTCTTCTACCAATCATTTAAAAAAGTCGCAATCTTTTTCTCTGCTCTTAAATTCAATTGTAGTTATTGCAAAGTCTACAAGACAGAAAAAATGAGATTCTGAGTGTGGTCTAGACGCTAAATGCACAGACAAAACGAGTAATTAAGGACTTTAAATGTGTACAACCAACGTGCATGATATAATAATTCAAAATTCTAGACCAGCTTGCATTCACTGGCCTAGAAGTCCTAATGAAATGGTTCCATTTTGGGAAACAGCATAAGGACTTTGAAAAGTCTCATAGAGAACGTGTCCAACTCGACTACTACTATAATGGTTTACTTTGAATAAGAGATGTACTATAAAGTCTATTGAATGTTGAAAGGATGGGTAACAAACCTCGTTAGTTATTTCGCGAAATAGTTTATTTAGTAATTTCTCTTTATTTTGATATTAATATGGAGTTGGGTGGTTAAACTAGCCAATGTTAATGTTAAGTAAATTAACTAGGAGATAGTTTTTTGCGCGCTATGAACAAGCTGTTTTTTAACAAGCTGCTCAAAAGCGAGTTCAAAATCAGTTGTTCAAATTAATCACTATAATCAAATATCAGTTACCAGCTATCACCTATTTGTAGAACACCTCTAATACCCTTTTTTTTATTTGCGAGTATGTTAGAGAGTTTTCACATGCAAGGAAATGTTGAATATATTAATCGCATTTATATAGATAGTTAAAATTAAACTCTTATCACAAACTAAGGATGAAAGAACTTTCAAAAAAAACACTAAGGATAAAAAAAAAATCATTTAACCACCGGACTAGTCACAAATTCTATACAAATTGATTGATTTCTTAGTAACACTTCCTCAATAAAAAAAACTTTAAAAAAAAACTAAGGATGAAAGAACTTTCAAAAAAGCTTTCATTAGTTCACATAACCAAATTCAACACAAGAGTGTGTTTTCCTAGTTAATTTCTAGTTGAATTTGAAGTTCAATTTTTAATAAAAGACTTTGAGATAAAGAAACAGCCTAAGTCAAAGTCTTATAGCGAATATTTGATTTTCACAACTTGAGTAAAGACTCGTGTAGATCTAAAAAATTTTCACAATAAATTATATATTGTCAGATGTCATATTTTTATAAAGATTTATTTTATAATGATATAGAACATAATATGTGATGTGTATGGGGTAAAGTGCAACTTCAGGGAGAATTTTATATGAGTTTAAATAATAAAAAAGTGAAATTCTAATGCGATAACTTAATTTGAATATTAAGGTTTAACTCAAGGGCCCAAGGCGCATTAATAAGGAAAAACTTCTTGCAACTTGCTAGACTGAGCATTAGCTAGACGTGCTTACTTGGCTACGCACCTTACTAACCTAGGCCCTAATATAGAGGTGTAGTTAGGTAAGGTGAAAGTCGCGTGTATTCTGGACCCGGATATAGAATTTATAAATACTATTTTATAAAGTAAGCTGAACAAGTTCTAGTAGATATAAATATATCTGAGTAAAATACTAATATTTGGTGGGATAAAATGATACAAAAAATATAAATTAAATTATTGGATTGTGGACTTATACCCTAACCATTAGATGGCTCACCTTGTCATATACGACAATTATTTTATGAAGTTATGAATTAGTGCGAGTTAGTCATGTATGAGACTGTTTTATTATAAAATGAGTTTATATAATTAGTTTATCACAAATTCTTGTGAGAGACCATTTCTAATTGAGTTGACCCATTAGGGAAAATGTAAAGTAAATATAGGCATTAAGTTTTAATGGATTGGGCCTGAGAGACGTCTCTCAGAAAGACGGTCTCTCAGTAGACTAGCTGTTAGTTTATTACTCCCTCTTATTTATAAAGAATGTGACATTTTCTTATTGAGCCAATTCACTGAATCTCATTTCTATTTTTGTTATTCTTTTTTACCTTTTTACCCTTACTACAACAACACACCAATATATAAATATCAATACCCTCTATGGAAAAAGAAAGTTTTCCACTTACTTTTAACTTTTAAGTGATCCCCCACTCCTCCTTGGTTTTGGTGCAAAACTCAAATATTTCATTCTCTATAAATAGAAGGGGTATTTTATATGATTAATTTAAAGTTATAAGTAATTACTTTAAAGTTGTAATTCAAGATATAAATAAACACTTTAAAACAATAAATTATACGATCATCATACAATTTAATAATAAGAATGTAAAATTCCACATGGCATTCTCATAGTGAATTGCTATATGAAATAATTCTTACCTAAGTTAACATCTACTTATTCCTTAATATATGAGTAATATATCACAAGTAGATATTTATTTTAATTTAAATTTTCTTGGAATATTATATTTTTAAAAGCTACATAAGATTTTCAATTAAAGCTTCTTAGAATATTTATTTATTTTTTAATGTTGAAAATTTGAATTTCTAGAATATTTTATCAAGAAATAAAAAATACATAATAATCAAAAATTATTTTGAGAATGACAAAGAATTCTTATGATAATGTTGTTGGAAAATTACTCAGATTTACCTTAACAAATAAGAGATAATTTCATTTAAAGCACTATATATTCTATAATTCTTATCAATTTTATAAGAAATATTATAATATTATGTTAATAACATATAATTGCATCTCTATTTAAAATTTATGTTTATATATACTTTTACACTAATAATATCGTGCATGCACGAGTTTCTATACTAGTATACACTAGATAGTGCCCGTGCGATGCACGGTTTTATTAAACTTTCTGATATATATTATATTAATTACTATAAAGTATTACAGCTATTAAGACTTTTCAAAATCAATTTAACACAAAAATATGAAAAATTATTTATAAAAGTTTAAACGAAAAAATAGTTCTTGTCATGAAAAATATACTTGACTTACATAAAAACTGCCAGAACCTGATTCATATTAAACTTAAGCATTGTATTTAAGCAACCAATTGTGTAAATAACAAAAAATTATAATAAAAGTATATTATGTTTTAATAATCTCAAAATATCCAATATATTAAATAGTACTCATTTTAATAAATAAAAAAATATATTTTAAATTATAAAATAAATAATATACATGATTTTCAAATACATTAAATAATGTAAGTAAAAAGTCAACGATAAAAAAAGTAATATACATGATTTTCAAATACGCTTATAAACGTGGCTGAATGTACACTTTCCCACGCTTAACAAGTGTGGGCAAAATTTCCCCACGGAATTTTTCCCAACGCTTATTTAAGCGTGGGAAATTACTTTAACCTCACATATAAGCGTGGGCAATAACATTTTTAAGCGTTGGAGGTTGCAACTTTTTTTGTAGTGAGTAGTAATAAAAACAATGACATCATCATTGCGTGTTGGAGGAAAAATTTCTGTTGAGATTGTGACATATAAGCAATTTTAAATAGTGATTATATCAACAGTATTTTATTTTAGTAATAGTTAAAGATTAATTAACCAAATACAAAGCGACAAGAATGTCACATTTGAAAATATACGTTTAACCCACACGTAAGCCCTTATAAAATCACATTTTATAGCTCATTACATGCACACCATTCTTCCTTTATTATTTCAAAAAAACATGTCATTAATTCTATCCTTTGGCCTTTTATTAGTAGAAAATTTCTAATTTATTCTCAAATCAAAATGAAAAACATGTCATTTTCTCTCATGATCATCTTCTTTATAATTATTCTACTCCCATTTTCCACTTCTCTAACTTTCTCCTCTTTCAACATCTCATATTCCCCATGGCTTCCTTCTCAAAATCGAATCCTTGTTTCACCTCAAAATTCCTTTTCAGCCGGTTTTCAAGCTTTACCCACTTCCTCAAACCTCTTCATCTTCTCAATTTGGTACTCTAACACATCATATAACGTTAATCATAATACTCCCACCATTATTTGGTCTGCTAATTGGGGTTTTCCTGTTCATTCTTCAGCTTCTTTGATTATCACTTCCAATGGTGAACTTAAGCTTCTCAATGACTCTTCTAGAACCAATTTCTGGCAAAACCCACCTTCTAGAAACTTCACTTCCACCAAATTACTGCTCCAGGATGATGGGAATTTAGTATTTGGGCCATGGGAGAGTTTTTTGTACCCAACGAATACTTTTCTTCCTAATCAAAAGATCACACAAAACACAACATTAACATCCAAAAATGGGAAATTCAGCTTTATCGGGTCTAACAATTTGGTATTTCAAGGGTCCTATTCTTATTGTTTTTATACGAAAGAATTCCTGAGTCTTGGGGATGATGGTCGGGTGGTGCGGAATGGGGGAAATCCCATAACATCAGCGGATTTTGGATCAAAACATACCCGGAGACTCATTTTGGAAGACGATGGGAACCTTCGGATCCTAAGTTTTTACCCGCATAGAAGGAAATGGGTTGTTGTTTGGGTCGCTCTTCTAGAAACCTGCCAAGCACACGGTCTATGCGGGCCGGGTTATATTTGTTATAGTGACGGGTCAACTTCATCCGGATACAAATGCGTTTGCCCACCCGGATTCAAGAAAATCCTGGACCCGGATTCTTGTGTCCCTAAGATTCCTATTGATCCTGAAAACAGTAAGTTTTTGCGTCTTGATTATGTGAACTACTCTGGCGGGTCTATCTATACAAATTTAATGACTTATAGCTTTGATAAGTGTAGATCCAAATGTGTTGAAGAGCAAAAATGTCATGGGTTTGGGTTTAAGTATGACGGGTCGGGTTATTGTGTACTCCAAATGAACAGACTTGTAAATGGTTATTGGTCTCCTAATACAGAAATGTCCTTTTATCTTAGGGTGCACCAATCAGAAACGGATCCAAGTAATTTTACGGGTATGTCTGAGGTACTGGACACAACATGCCCGACCCTAATTACTTTACCAAACCCGTATAGAGAGTCCAACAAGACAACCTTGAACATAATAATTGTGACTATCCTCTTTACTTTTGAAATTGCTAGTGGGGTGCTCTTATTTTGGACATTCTTAACGAAGTATGTAAAGTATAGGGATATGGCCCTTACACTCGGGCTTGGGTTATTCCCAACTGCTGGCCCGAAAAGGTTCACTTATGGTGAGATCAAATTAGCCACAAAAGATTTCTCGGAAGAAAATTTCATAGGCAAAGGTGGGTTTGGTAATGTGTATGCTGGTGTGTTGCGCGATGGTAGACCCGTGGCTGTTAAATGCTTGAAAAATGTGCAAAGTGGTGAGTCCGGGTTTTGGGCTGAGGTGACGATCATAGCTCGAATGCACCACCTTAATTTGGTTCGCCTATGGGGCTTTTGTGACGAAAAGGGGCAACGAATTTTGATTTATGAGCACGTCCCAAATGGGTCGCTCGACAAATATTTGTTCAAACCAGGCCTAGTCAGATTAGAAGATCGAGATAGTGATCCCAACACGACCTCAATGTCGAGTGTAGAGCAAACGTGCATGCTTGATTGGAACATTAGGTATAGGATTGCCCTTGGAGTAGCAAGGGCAATCGCCTACCTACATGAGGAGTGTCTCGAGTGGGTATTACATTGTGACATTAAACCCGAAAACATACTCTTAGGTGATGATTTTTGCCCGAAAGTGGCTGATTTCGGTTTATCAAAGCTTAGGAAAAAGGAACAACTAGTATCTTGGTCAAACACTCATGGAACTCCAGGGTACATGGCACCAGAATGGACTAAACAGGAACCTCTTACCTCAAAGGTTGACGTATACAGCTTCGGTATGGTATTACTAGAAATTGTTACAGGGGTTAGAAATACAACAAAAGGTCCATCTTGGATGCCAAGTGAAGAATGGTATTTTCCAAAATGGGTATTCGAATTGGGTATTATAGAAAATAGAATGGATGAAATATTGGATCGTCAAATAAGGCATTGTTATGATGATAATGTGCATTTTAATTTGATAAATAGAATGGTGAAAACTGCAATGTGGTGCCTTCAAGAGAGGCCAGAGATGAGACCATCCATGGGAAAGGTAGCTAAAATGCTTGAAGGCACTATTGAAATTATGGAACCCCCTAAGCCAACCTTGTTTTACTTGTGAATTAATTGTTGCTTAATAGTCAATAAATAATTAGTTTTTACACATTATATTACTTCTATGTTTTATGCTTAATCAATATATATAAATAATGTGGATTATATTATGTAAAACCCATGTAATAGAAAAGTAATAAAATTAAAAGATATTAATTGGAACTTAGGCTTTGATTTTTTTTAAAAACAGTTACGAGGAATAATACCAACTTTTCATTAATCATAAATAATACTTTCTCCGTTCCATTTTAGTTGCACTATTGGGTTTAGCACGTTTTTTAAGGGTCGTCAAATCAGTATGGTAAAAGTAGGGATGATGTATAATTGATGGTTATATATGGGGTAGAAATTTAAAAAAATTTATTATAAGTAGATAGTGGTTGTGACTTGTGGGTATATAAAATAATTAATGGGATGATGTATGATTGATGGTGATAGTGGGGTAGGAATAAAGTGAGGATAAAATAAGTAGATTATTTTGCCAAAAATAGTAATGTTGCAAGTAATATGAAACTTCCAAAATTGGTAAGTGTTGCAAGTAAAATGGAACGGAGGTAGTATTAACTTAAACTTACTAAAAATCAAACTGTAGGAGATTAATACTCCGTCCGAATCTTTTTAGTTGTCTCATTTTCTTATTTGGCAAATTCATATCAATTGTTCCATTTCCTTTTTTGTCTATATTTTTTTACCTAAATATCCCCACTTTTACTACTTTCAATACCCTAACTACCACCTTTACAATTAATATAATCAATTAAAATACCCAATTACATCCTTTTTAATGGACCCCACACTAGTCTTAATAACCGTGAAAACCCAAATGGAACATTTAAAATGATTCTGAGGGAGTATATGACAAAAAGGATAAATTAGCTAATAAACTAAAGTTGATATTATTATAACAGGAAAATTAACAAAATATTGTATTATTTATGGTAATTTTTTTAATTCAAATATTGGAATCTAACACTAAATTTGAGCATTCACTAATGATTTCGAGAATATTCTCTTTCTAAACCCTACATTTATGTGTTTCAGACACACTAATTTAACATTTTCTTAATGTGTTAGACAAACAAACTTAAGTTATATCCCATAAAATTAAGAAATAAATTATTCAGAATAATCTAACTTTTTCGCAAACTCCAAATCATTGCGGTTTTCACCGAACCATATATGCAAGGGAGGATCAAGGGTGGAGGGTGTTCTCCTAATTGTCTAGGACAAAACTTAAATATTGTAAACTTCCTATATAAAACCAGAAAATTAGGTAGAGGAGTTTGTTGGGCACTCACCATGTAATAGGGATGGGTAATTTTTTACAGTCGATTTAACTTTTGAGATTAAAATAAATCATATTGTTATTTTAAAGTTGTTAGCAATGAATATATGAATATGATTATAAACTTCCATTCTATTTAGTCACGCATCCTTGAGTAATCATATTCCTGTGGTTTTTTTCTTTTCACACAAAAAATACCACCAGTCTTTACTATACATTACAATTAGAGCCGAGAGCAAATAGTTGACTCATTCAAACCAAAGTAAAGCATAAATAGTTGACTCATTCAAACCAAAGTAAAGCATAAATCAATTTTTTTATGAGATTATCTTTTTTTCTTTTCTGTTAGTAACAACGGAAAAAGTCTGACTTTGTCTCTTTACTCTCTTCTTGGAGGAACGTGTATAATTTGTCATCATCTTTCAAGAAAAAAGAAAAATCTCCACCCGAACCCTGCCTTGTGCGGGATATGTGAGTGTCTATACAAATAAAAGAGGATATGGTTAAAAAGTCCCTTAACTCGTGAGTAGAAAAATGAGTTGCATATAATATATAATTAATTTAAATTAGTAAAATTGATCCAAGTGGAAATATTATTATTATTATTATTATTATTATTATTATTATAAATAGATGAAATAATTCATCTGAACACCGGAAATATAACTCTAGTTGTAGTTAAACCAAGCAAGATGCACTATCAGCCGCATATGATGCAGTGTCCAGCATCGATTACATACTCCTATTACATTTGTTGGCAAATCAAATTTGATTATGGCATTCAATCACTTAGTTTTGGTCTACTTGACCTAATGAATCAAGGCCCAAGGTCTAAATTTTTCTGTCAATATTTTTTTAAAAAAATTTTTTAAAATAAGTTTTATTATTAAAATGATCAAATACATCGATATAAAGTTTCAAAAAGAAAATATAATATTAAAATACAAAAAAGCCAAGATATTAATCTGAAAAAATATAATAACGTGAACTAAAAAAATATATAAACTTAAATTTCAAATAGGGTTAAAATATTGGCTGAAAGTCACGAAATAATTGAAAGAGCTATTCTTATGAAAGATTTTTTTTTGTCGAACGACCTAAAATCAAGAAGTTTATATGCTAATAATTTGTACTATTAGGCTATTTAACTTATATACGGCGCATTTTATAGTAAGACCATCTCATACAAGAATTTATAATTATAAAATTATTACAATTAGATTTTAAATCAATTTTAAACACTAATTCAAATTTAACATGGGCCGCATATAGAGATGGTGGGTCAAAACAAAGTAAAGAGCGGATTAAGAAAATGGGCCGCATGTAGAAATACTCACCTTTGGTTATTGAGGAAGCATAACAAAATGGGACCCTCCTCCCAAAAGCTTTCTAGTGTTACTATATAAACAACAACGATCGAATATTGGTTGATATACTAAGAATATAAAAGAAGAAAAATAGTGAGAAGAAGGGAGAAGGTACACTTGTTTATATTAAAAATCATACTAAGGTAATACACCTAGTCACCTACATTATCATCTATTTTCCTCTATGTCATACGATTACCGCACTCTTCTTTATGTGTATGAGTTACGTCGTCCTTTTCTTTTCAAACCCTGATCATAGTTTTCTATAAACGGGATACACTGGGTATAATAATGATGATATGTCATACGATTATGAGTGATTTATAAATTATATTTCTAAGTTGTTAACTTTGATTGTCACATATTTCATTTTTTTTGTCTGTTTTATTTTGCAAGAAAATATTTCATTGCTCTTTGTAAAAGTTTTTTTTACTTTAATTAAAAAACTATTTTATTTATAATTTTTCATTACTATCTAATATTACGACGCTAAATAGTAATGCATTGAAATGATTTTTGCGATGAAAGTTAGATGATTGACATACAATAAACATGATCATTAAACTTGTCGAGAGATTTTCATATATACTAAAATTAGCAGACCACCCTTAAATACCCGAAACCAAATGGGCCATTAAAAACTTGAAATTTGATTTTTAACTTGAATAATGTAGCAAATTTGATAAGATGTAGTGTCAGTATCACTTTTGTAAAGTAAATATTTTAGTTCATGTATATTTGTCTAAAACGTTTTACTTCCTACTAGTACTAGCTATTGACTAAATAATTATGAAGTGAATATTTAAAGTATATTTAATGAATAGAAAAGTAAACTAATTATAATTAGAGAATATAAATTGAAATATTATAATTCCTCTTTAATTATTTTTTTTGTAAGAAAAGATGGAAAAGTGCATGGCAAAGAGATACACAGGGAAGGTAGCTATAATCACTGCATCAACTCAAGGTATTGGCCTTTGCATTGCTGAACGTCTTGGAACGGAAGGAGCTTCTGTTGTTATCTCTTCTCGCAAGAAGGTATTACCATCAGCCGCAGAATCTTATCTTTTTCTTTTTCGAGTCGGGGACTCTTTTGGTCGTGCACTTCTTTATGGGTATGAGTTGCCGCCGTCCTTCCCTCCCCAGACTCTGACCATAATTTTCTATAGGCGGGATACACTAGGTATGATGATGATAATTTACTCTATGTTCGATGTAAGAGATGTAGGCCCGTTTTTTTAGTTCATACTATCATTGAAAATATGTACCCATAAACAGATTACGTACCACATAGGTACACCAAAAACTAAATATATAACTCTGTTTTTAATTTTCACCACTTAAAGTGGTTTTTACGTAATTTTTTCATATATATATATATATATAATAATAATAATAATAATAATAATAATAATATTTGTGAATAGGAAATTATATTTATTTATTGATTTCAGAAAAATGTGGATGAAGCAGTAGAGAAGCTTAAGAGTAAAGGAATTAAAGTTTTAGGAGTTGTTTGTCATGTTGCGAATGCCGAACAGAGGAAATATATGATAGATCAGACTATTCAGGTTGGTCACTAATTTTCTAATAAATAACTTTGTTACTCTCTAATATTTTGAGATATTTTTATGAAAAATTATCTCTCGGTGAGACGATTTTAATTAGATAAGGAGTTTACATGCTTATAATTATATTAATTTGGTTATTTAGTTTATAAATATAAAAGCGTCTTACGGTCATACTGTCTCATAAAATGTTATAGTAGTATCTTAAATCCGTCACTGCTTACTAATGTGTAAATACAATGGTGTTTTAAAATTATAGATTGTATTCCCAATCGAGGGCTCTCACCTTTTGGGGTAAAATTGACCGTTTTCCTCTAATATTACCTCTCAAGGGAGTACGGGTATGAATTGTCCGTCACCTTCCCTTATCCAAACCCTTTTTTCGAGCAGGATATTGGATTGATGATGATGATATAATTAATTGCAGGAATTTGGGAAAATAGATGTGATTATATCAAATGCAGCTGTAAACCCGACTCCTGATAGCATCTTGAACACCCAAGAATCTGCCCTTGACAAGTTATGGGAGGTTAATTTGAAAGCTCCGGTACTTCTAATCCAAGTGAGTTCATAATTAGTAGGTATAATTACATAACTAATTATTTACTTGCTTAAAATATCCTTTTATTTCTTTAATATAAATATCCTATCAAAAATTAAAAATTCAATTTACAAGTAGTAAATTATTATGGACTACATTTGAGCACAATATTCATAAGTTTTAAATTTAATAAAAATTGTAAATTGCACAAATAATATAAATCGCATAGGTATCTAACTAATACTTCATAATACACCAATCATCTTTCATTCTTTTTTTCTTTTTCAAATTTATAACCACTACCAATATGAATATGATAAAACTTTGAAAGTATTTAATATTCAAAAAAAAACTTTAAAAGTATTTTGTCGCTTTTACCTAGTAGGGTTGGCTCTAAGGGTGGGAAAGAAGGGTCGTCGCCCAGGACCCCATGTCAAAAAGGCAAAATTAATGGTTGTAGAAGGTTATAAATTGCAAAGAAAAAGGCCTCCAATGTGTCATTTCGCCTAAGACCCCAAAATATCTAGGGCTGACCCTGTTACCTGGCTATCATATTCTAAAGCAACGAGGCACTCGCATGCTTAGGTCATAGTTAAGGTCTTTTATTTTAAACCTTATATTAATAGGAGTATTAAATTGTGTAACATATATTAAAGAATGTTGATTGAAATTCGAGTTAGTTCAGCGCATATGTATTTGTAGTGTTAGGCCTACTCTATATTAGCTAGTATTTTATATTCGCCATATAGCGTGAATTTGTATGTAGGGCTGGGCTTCCAATTTGAGCGTTTATTGGGCCAGTTTTTAGGTCTTTGTAAGGATCATGCCAAAAAGGGGTCAGGCCGAAAATGAGATTCTACTATAATTAAAATAAAGGGGCTTAAATGGGCTCAATAAGGGTCGGAAACGGATTTTTGTAAATAGCATAATTAATGTACAATTTAAATATTATAAATGACAGGATGAATTATTAATAGCTTTTCAATTAATTATTATAAATAATAATTTAATTGTTATAAATTAATAAATAGAGATTAAAATAATTTTTAGTAATAAAAATGGGCCAGATTGGACCGGATTAGACCAGACTGGGCTTTCAAAGCCCGGCCCATATAGTTAAAGGGCCCTTATCCAATCTGAGTCATTTAACTTGTTGAAGTGCCCATGTGTTACCCACATGTGAGTTGTCCCTCATCGAAGAAAGAGAAGAATATGCATCACTTTATATAATCAAGGAGTAACTCCTACTATTACCAATTAGTTTTAGTAGTGAATCTTCTTTGGGTTTATGAGTAGACTATTTCTTCTCCTCCTTATTTGGGTTGCCCAGACCCATTTTCTAAATTCTATCATAACTCCCCTATTTGTATGGTTTAATATGCGCCACTTCTAATTGTTTAACAGGAAGCAGCACCCCATTTGACAAAAGGATCAGCAATTATTTTCATATCTTCAATAACAGCCTATAAACCAATGCCTTTAATGGGTATGTATGGAGTCACAAAAACAGCACTTCATGGACTTACTAAGGCTCTAGCAACTGAATTGGCACCTGACTCTCGTGTTAACTGCATCGCTCCTGGTTACATACCTACCCATTTCGCCGGAATCATCACTAACTCTGATCCTATAGTAAGTATATCAGCTTAAACTTCTGGTTGTGTTAGTTGCATGACATGGTATTAGACGCTACATGACGGATTGTCACAAGTTAAAATTTTATCCGAATAACATGTCTTGAGAATTCGACTATCAGCTTAAATTTTTAATTGAGTTGGTTGTTATTTACTATTGATTTTCTTACAATGATGCAGAGGCAAATCTTCGAGGAAGAAGTTTTACTAGACAGGTTCGGTAGCACACATGATATAGCTGATGCTGCTGCGTTTTTGGGTTCGTACGAAGCTTCTTATATAACTGGTGAAACTTTAGTTGTTGCCGGAGGAATGAATCCTCGACTCTAAGTTACCACGTTATACTTTTTTGTCTCACTTATTTTGCATTATTTTAAATTACGTTGTGATAATTTTTTTCCTAAATTATGCAAAATGAGTGGAACAAAATAGCAATGATTATCGTTGTTTTATTACAATGTTCTAATTTGTTACTTGTAGAAGTATTAACTTTGAGTTTGATTTGAATAATTTTGTTTTTGTTTGGTTTAACATGATTTTATCAAAATTATATTGTAATGTGTTGTATATTCCAATGGTTAATTGTACTTTTTATAATCTTTCCCCAACTAGAACTTTTAATTAATATTCAAATTTACAATAATTTGCGAATTACAACCTTTAAGTTTAGCACTTTAACGAATTACAACTTTAATGTTCACTTTTTGCGAATAACAGTCACCAAAATATCAAAGTTTGCGAATAGAATATGCCTAATCATGTTGTTTCATCTTCACACTCTACAAGAATTTGAACAATTGATTCCATTGTTGGACGCTTGTTTCTATCATCCTCCACACAAGAAAGACCTATCTCCATCATCTTAACAGCTTGATTCCTACTAAATTCCCCTTCCAACCTTGGATCCACTAAGTTCTCCATCCATAAATCATCACCTTCTTGCATCTTTCCTTTGGCAAAGATCACAAATTTTGTGAATCTAGAAATCTCTTCTTCTACGAGGTGATCACCTTCTACCTTTACACTCGACAAACGAATGCCTAAAACGAGCTCTAGTATCACAACTCCGTAGCTATAAACATCAACCTTCGCGGTAAGAGGAAGGTTTGTTGTCCATTCCGGAGCCATATACCCTTTTGTACCTCTAATTCTCGATAGCTCAGATAATAAATCATGATCATCTCGTTGACATAGCTTTGCTAGTCCAAAATCGGAGATTTTAGGCTCAAAATCGCGGTCTAAGAGTATGTTTTCAGGCTTTACATCACAATGTATAACCCATTCTAGGCATTCATGATGAAGATAAGCCAAGCCTTTAGCAGTTCCTAATGCAATTTTAAACCTTGTATCCCATCCAAGAACAGTTGAATTACTAGTACTTGAGGACAGAAATAAATGTTTGTCCAATGACCCATTTTCAATATACTCATACACTAAGAGCTTGTGCTTTTTTTCTGAACAAAATCCCCACATTCTAGCTAAGTTCATATGGTTAATCCTACCAATTGTACTCACTTCTGCCCAAAATTCTTCCTCCCCTTGTACCATATTTTCGAGATTCTTGGCTGCTATTACGCGACCATCACCTAAAACACCCTTATAAACCGCTCCAAATCCGCCTTTCCCTAGAACTTGCTTGAATTTATTCGTTGATGTTTTGAGCTCATTATAGCTAAAGCTCCTAAACTGACTCGAAAGAGTCCTATACCCCTCTTCTAGAGAGTTTGAAAAGCCCTGTTTCCTGAAAAGGAAGTACCAACTAGCAATCAAAATGGCGACTTCAATTGCTCCAATCGCGACACCAAAAGAATACACATAAACCCACTTAAAAGTTTGCTTATTGGCAAAGTTATAAGACTTAGATACAAGTTCAATTTTAGGTTTCCCATTTCCACAATCTAAACTAGACACACTGGGACTTGTTTTAGACTCCAATTTATGTATCCCTTTTGGTATCCTTATATGTATACTACCTTGAAACCTATACCCATTAAAAAGAGCACTTTTTGTGTAACAATTCCATAATCCTACACTCATAGCATGCTTAAATGCTTGACAACGACAATCCCTTAAACAACGTTGTCTACAATCCTCAAAAGAAATGGTTGCATAAGTAGTATTGATATCAAACCCAAAGTAATCAACATAAGGTAACTCAAGGAATTCCGAATCAGAGCAATTCGAATCGAATTTAGGCTTACACCCTTTACTCCAATCCTTTGAATCTACATGTTCATAATAAGGAGGACATGAACAAGTTGGCTTAGGTGTGTATAGACAAATCCCATTCCTACCACAAAGTCCATGGATATGGCATGGTTTTGCAATAGCTTCCCATGTTATAACCCATAATCCTGATAAATCATTTAAGCTATAAATCCTCAAATTCCCATCATAATCCATTGTTAATCTTCTCTTAATACCCAAAATTCCTCTATCAGAAGTATTAAATTGCAAATAATCACTAGATATAAAACTACCCATATCATCAAAAACAGCAATCAAAGTACTATTATAGCTAGTTCTACCCTCTTGAAAGACATTATTATCTGGTTTAGGCCAATAAAGACTAGAAATTTCAGGACCATTATACATAAGTTTAAGCACATTATCATTATCAAAGAAGAAATTAAAGTACCCAGAATCAAACTTTTGGGAACTAACCCTAGAAATTAATCTAGTATTCTTAGTAAAATACTGATTAGGGAGCAAAGTATCAGTCGGAAAATCAAAACTTTGCCATAGAATTTTACCATTAGAATCCTTAAGTACAAAATTTCCTGAGTTAAGAAGCTCTGCTCTAGAAACTTCTGTAGAAGAAGTATTAGTTTCCCATACACTTGAACCATCGAAATCAGTTAAGACCATGGCACCATCTTTTCTAAAACTGAGCTCCGACCCTCGACCGTTGACGGGTTTATCCCGGTTAGCCGTCCAAATGACTGTTTTGTCCTTGGTATTGGTGTACCAAATGGAGAAAAAATAAGCATTTGTGGTGTTGTCGATGGTGTAGAAGCCACAAGTGAAGGTTTTGTCGAGGGAGAAAAGGAGTTTTGATGAAGCATGTTCGACGGGTATGGATGAGCCTCGAGGGAGATGATTTGATGTTGTTTTTGTGGATGAAATGGTGGGAAGAAATGGTGTTAGTAGGAGGATGAAATGGAAGAAGTTGATTGTTTGGATTGCCATTGAGATGTTTTATGCAATACTCCTATGTGTGTGATTGAAAGGATGTTTTTGTATTGGATTTATAATAAGGAAGAGAGTTTTTGATTAGTATTCATCGTCAACGTGGATCGTAAATTCGTAAGTTGCAGACTTTCGGATAGTTGTAGTTTTCTTTCCTTTGAAAATCCTTCTTGAATTGAAGAATTTTTTTATTGTACTCTCCTTTATAGGTATGAGCTGTTGTCTTCTTCCTTTCTCAGACCATAACCTTAGTTTTTTATGAACAGGATACATTAGGTATAGTGATGATGATTGATTGAGAGTTTTTAAATGACTTCTAAAAGTTGGTCTTTGTCTTAGGTGTTAGTGATTATGACCGTTTAGTAGTTTTAGTCTTTTAGAAGAATATATAAATGCATTTAGGGTTTTAATCGTTAGTTTTAACATTTAACTAAGTTGGTTCTTTGACAAGATAAAGAAGTCACGGGTATGAAACTCATCAATTATTCATTTCAAGTAAAATATTTAGTGTTCTATATGAAAAAAGTATGTGTGGCATAAACATTTTTAGTTCATAGAGTTAGCTCTCGTGTAATGATACCTTAACGTTTTATAATATTTCGAGACTTTAACTGTCAACTTAAATTTAAATTACGATAGATTTTTTTTTTACTTTTTTTTATGTAACTTGAAATGATTATAAGTATTTTCTATTTTTCTAATACTTGCATGTAATTTAAAAACAATAAGGATTAAATTAGCGAGTGTATTTGATAAGAGAAGAGAAATATTACAAGCAAGGGCAAATCAAAAATAGGAGTATCTTATTTCCAAAAAAAATAAAAATAAATAAATAAAAAATAGGAGTATCTCTATCATATATATGTATGTTCGTTTCAAAACACGTGATCGAAGAACCAACTCAAATACCATAATTTTGTAATTCTGTTTTATATATGTTAATAGAATATATAAATACAATTACTATTAATATGTTTTTAATCAAATAACTCAAATTATAGATAGATAGAAAGCCTAAATTCCGGCCACCTGCTTTCAAGCTTTTAGGAATAATTAAAGAAGTATAATTATGTATTTATATCATTTACTTTTGTATCTAATAATGCTATAATCGATTCTAAAATAGAAAATCCCAAACAGTAACGATTATTTCCAAACAAACAGAAAAAAACAAAATATATAATAATGAATTAATAAAACAAAAAAAATTTAAAAGGCCTTTTATAAATTGAAAACACATAAAAATGATTTACTATTTAATTTCTTAATAAACATTATTTAACAATATATCCTCCTCTGATTTACTACTTTCTTAATAAACATTGTTTTTACTTACGTATTTATCTAGAATCTGAAAAAGCTTTCATAAAAAAAAAATACTACTAGCTAAGCGTACTTATTTCAATGGGATGGAGGTAATTTGTGACTTGTGAGGATTTGAACTCGATCCTATCTAACTGAAGTTGACTTGATATTTTTGCTTATAAAGAAATGATAGAAGTATTTCTTTTATCGCCATTACTCCCTATGTGTCATATAATTTACAACATTTTCTAATTTGGTTCGTTTCATTTAATTTGCATTATTTCTATTTTTGGAATATGGTCTATCAATTTTTTTTAATCTTATCCATACATTTTAACTCTCTTTTAATTTCAACTACAAAAATCAATCTATCACTTTATTTATTACTATTATCTACATTTTTCTTAAAAAATAATAACTTTAATTACATGGAATAGAGGGAGTATATAAGAATTTGTTTCCATTTCTATAATGGCGGCTGCTGGAAATGAGTTGACTTTATAATAATTGTTAACTGAAATAAAGACTACATAAATAAAAGTCCTAAGAAACGTGTTTAACAAGGAATTTATACCTCTTAATCACATTTAATTACCGGAAAAGGTTGACCTCTTCATCTTAGTTCATCTCTATCGGTGACTCGGTGTTTTGCCCCGTTATAATCTTGAAACTACTATGGAATTTAGTAATCACAAATGACAAATCCATTACTACCCCTATTAATTTATGAAAAATGATATATATAGCCCTTATATTTTCATAAATTCTTGTGAGAGACGGTCTCTTTGAGAGACCATCTCAATTTGGTTGGTCCATAAAGAAAAATACAGAGTAAAAGTATGTATTAAGCTTTAATGGACTGGACCTGAAAGATGTCTTTCAAAGAGACGGTCTCAGGAGACCGGCCATATTTTCTTATAGTAGTATATTCTTATAATTCTATCTTTATATTAATTATTAATTAAACTAACTAATCAATTGCCAATATATAAATGTTCAAATGGAAATAAGATCTTTGAAAAAAGAAATCACAGCAGATGTCATGATAAGCTTCTTTCTTTTTAGTTCACAGATTTTATAAAACAACTGACAATTTTTTGGCTCTTTATTATTTGGTCGCTCTCGTGTAAAATGATGTATATGTGTTTGTCGTAATTGATTCAAGATATGAAATAAATATAAAATGAATTCTTTTGAGGCCCCTCTGATGATGTGGACCGCTTTGCACATGCTAATTGACATTTATGCATATCATAAATTACTCCCTTTGTTCTTTTTATTACGTTTTACAATTAACTTTTAAATCTCAATACTTCTAAATATACATCAAAAAATTCCTATATCCAATAGTAATCTATGATTTTAATGACATTTTGCCTTGGTTCATCATGTTTAGATATGTCTATGAATTAGTTGGTGAGATGGCATAAGGTCATTTTTAAAAATAATATATATCGAATTAAACAGCATCATCATCATACCCAGTATATCCCGCTCATAGACTATATCTATGGTCAGGGTCTGAGAAGGGAAGATAGACGGCGTCTTATAGAGAGAGGGCGGTCAAAAGAGTCTCCCGGCTCAAGATAAGGAAATACTTTTTTGAGAGAGAAAGGGTGCCATATACTAATACTAGTAAAATGCGACTCAAAATTTTGTCCACAAAACCCAAAGGGTAACTAATTTATTTTGGACCTCGGTTGTTATTACTTCCTCCATTTGATTAGACTTGAAACTAATATTGACGTTTTTTCACACAATATGTCACAATTAGTTACAAATATTTCAGATAACAATTATTAGTCTCAGTCTCATTTTATTTGTTGGTGTATATAAAAGACTTCAGTGTTAGACTTGCCTTACTTTTAGTCTTTAAAAATAAATATGCTTTTGAAAAAAAAAACATTAAAAATAAATAAAAATTTAGGGTCAGTTTAAATAAATAAAAATTTGGGGTCAATTTTGGTGATATAAAATAGAGGAAAGGATACAAGGGTCTGCTCATGCAAGTGGTTTATGTACACATTGAAAGTTCAAGGTACTTAGTTTTGGTTTTTCTACCAACAAGACAAGAAAATCCAAAGCAACAACACATAGTTTATTGGAGTATTAATTTTTGTTCTTTCTTTATGGACGTGTTGTTCTCACTTTTAATTATTGCTTTGCCCAAAAGGTAAGTTATCAGTCTAATAAAGAAATAATTCAATCAAAAGCTTAAATTAACGTTTGAAATTCAAAGATGAGTTATTACTTTATCATGCTCCTTTACACGACGACTCTTTGGGCTAAAAGTACAAATATAACACCTACTCTCTTTTTACAAAGTGCTAAATATTCTACTTGACCAACTCAATCAACTTAACCTAAGAAAATTTGTGATGCTAATATAAAATTTTTGGCCTCTTTCATCTAAAATAATGGTTTGGTGTTTTACGCCTCATAGCATTCTACCACACTTGGACTCACAATCGAACTCAATAGGATTGAACAGAATTAAATTAAATGAAATGAAAATAATACGGAAACAAAAAAAAAAATTCCTAAAATTAAGTTGTTTACCCACTCACATGCAATCTTATCTTAAATAGGATCACTCTGAAATGGAAAAATTTTAAATGAATAAGATTATTTATCAAAAAAAGCATATAATAAGATCATAATCAAACTTATTTCAAATATAAATAGTTACCAAGTCAGTACTCAATCTATGGCACACAAGGGCTTTGATAATGTATATTTCCATAGTGAAGAAGCAAAATTTTGGGCTCAGGTGACTATCTGTATATATATCGTAGCACGAATACACCACCTTAACTTGGTATGCTTGTGGGGCTTTTACGACGAGAAGGGTTGTAGGATTTTGGTCTTTGAACATGTATTTAGTGGGTCCCTGGGTCGGACACTGAAGAACAAAAGTTCATGCTTGATTGGAACATCAGGTATAGGATTGCGCGTGGCCTGTCGCCCCTGTGACAGGAAGGGCAATCGCATAGCCACATGAAGAGTGTTAGGAATGGATGTTAAACTGCAAAATGAAGACTTCTGCACAAAAATGGCTGATTATGAGCTATTGAAGTTTAGGAAGAAGGAATAAATAGTTACCAAGTTTTTACCGGTTTTTACCTCTTTGAGATTGAGATGAGTTAAAAATGACAACAACCACGACAAACAAAGACCGGTTTTTACCTCTTTGAGATGGAAATCGGGAAAACAAAAGAAGATTAATGAAATATCAGATAATCAAAATCGTACAATGACAAGGAACACTTCAAATTGATCGATAGAACAATGAAGGCAGCAATGTGGTGCATTCAAGACAGGCCAAAGTTACAGCCATCCGTGGGAAAGGTAACAAAAATGCTCGAATGCAGAGTGGAAATATAAAAATATAGAATCGACATTTTTCTACATAAGAGGATGAACGAGTCCCAATTTAAGTAGAATGTAAACTATACCACAACAAGAATTATATACACTCTATATATAAGCACTGAAGAGTGAAGTTGTGATCAAGTAAGTTCAAATGAATATGACCGTCAACTTCATGTATTAAGATTTCCAAGCATTTGTTCAGAAACTTCGTGTTGCATAGGCAAAGACAGACGAATGGCATTCAGATTGCCAGTGAGCAAGAATTGAATAACTAGATTCAATTGAATTGCAACAAAATTTAAACATACCAGAAATATATACAAAAGCTACGTGATGTAACCATGAATGTCGCTTCACTGAATCTTCCAGGGTTCCTTCATTTACATTCACTCGTATGGATTTCTAAAATTCTTTAATAACTCAGGAATGTCATAGCCAAGCATATCATCAACAGCTTGAATCATCTTCGGCTTCAACTTCTCAAATTTGTCAATACTATAGCCACCAAGAACTTCCCTGAAATGTTCTACGTATGGGAAATCACCTGCTGGTAAATGGAATTCCTTCTGGACCTGTTTTACAAAGTTCATCATACATAGAACATTTGAGAAGGGTTTTTTGTAGTTACGAATAAGTACCCTACTAGCCCCAAACCCCTCATGATCCAACCCAGTCCAATTCACGCCTAGAGCGTTACAAAATTAACCCGATTAACCGAAATCGAGTATGATGACCCAACCTAAAATAGCCCTTACATAAAAATCAAAATCAAATTGTCAAAATATTAAAATATACTCAAGAACCGAAATAAACGGAACTCGAGATATTATACCAGAAACCTACCAGAATACCCGTATAGACACCTTTAAATTTTATGCCTTTAGGAAGAAATTACATTGTGTGGGAATTCGCAAGCATGAGGTAGTGAGATTATAAAGCCGCATCTTATCTTATCCTATCGGGGGAATAGTAAAGGTTTTTTAAATCTACCAAAGCCACTTTGTAAAGGTGTAAAAAAAGGGTATTTAAGCCAATTCAAGGAATATCTTAAGGTGTCGGCTGTTATTTGGTTGTACAACCTCATCATCAATTGTGATTGTTATCGCAATCGTGACCGAAACCGCATTTTTGTACTATGGATACAAGGGTACAAGCCAAGGCAATTGCCCCACCATTTTAAGCGAGAGAAGCAGGTAAAATGCACAAACCTTTACAAATTCATCTTCAAGGTTATCAATGAGACGTTGTTGAGTTTTGGCCTTTCCTATCATGGATGGCATCTCCTTCTTCAGATGACTAATTATATAAGCATGAATCTTAGCTGCTCTTGCACGTTTGACAAATTCATTGATCTGTATGATTCAACAGCATAATTAGTCTCCATGCCAGATATGAAAAGAAAATTACAAGCGAATTTAAAGTTATCGTGGCCATACTCGTCTATCACATGCTTTCTTTGGGATATCCTTCAGATCATTAAGCAGATCATTCTGTTCTTTCTCAAAAAGATCTCTTCCCATTGGACCAACTGCTTCTTCGTTTATAGGCTTGTCATTGAATGAACTGCAAAGCAATTTACCACTCAATGTGTATATTAAGCATAATATATAAAATCAACCCTATCTTTTAGAATCTAGAGCAGGCCACATAAGGCTGAAGAAAAGGAAGGACAAGAAAATGAATCTAGGCTTTTAAAAGTCGATCCATGTTTCAACATATGAAGCAAACATATCTAAGAAATTCTCCTCTGCCCCAGAATGTGTCCTGTAACTGACATAGGTCAAAGATCATACACTTTCAAGTTTTCCATATTGCTTAATTTTGTGTGATATAAGATGATCTCCGGTGATATCTTGTTATACTTCTATTTACTTCTAAGTTTCTAATTGTTTTCGAAATACCCAAATTTCACAATTTTAGTAATACATCATCAAAGACAATTATGGCCTAAGCTGTGTGCAGTATACCATGCAAAAATATACAGGATACTTGTTATGTAACAAAGAAAGTAATAGAGCATATAGATCCAATATGTTATGATGGATGAAACTGCACTTGCAGATCTTTTAACTCGTTAAAGTTAGAACTAGACAGTATAAAATAATACCTACCCGATATAAACACGAGAAACCTCAGGGGTATTTAGTACCTTCCCAAGTGACCACATCAGTGCACCATAAACTCTCATTAACTGCAACAAATAAATAAAAAATTAGCCCAGTAATCATGAAATGTCTGTTTTGAACTTTCTTAAAGACTGAAACTTTTATGTATAGGTATTTGTCAGTCAAGGCCCAACCTGTTGGGTATCAACTTGATCCGCCTTGTTTAGGACCACACGAATTTTATCATCATGACCACGTAAGGATGCAATTACTCGTTTGAATTCATCACTTATGTCAAGCTTGTGAGGATCAAACAAGAGAAGAATCATATCACACTTTGCTGCAAACCATGATATCACCCCAGTAAAATCATAGCTTCTTTGCGTTCTCTGCTTCTCTCCAGACAGAACTCCAGGTGTATCGACAAAAGTTATATGCTCCAGCAACTGATAGTATGTCAAGACTTTAACCATAAATTTCAGCAGCTTCACAAAAAAAAAAATTGGACAATAATCAGCTGCTTACAGAATGCGGCAATTGTGAACACTGGAATTTTGATAAGAATGCTCCTCCAAAGTTTGTAAGACCACTAAATGGCATGTCTGCTTGGACAGCAATCGTATTTCCGGGAATGCTCCTTTCATCTGGCCCAGACTGAAACGGAACAAGTTATTGAATCAAGAAGACACTACTGGCAGGTAAAACTGAAGCATGGCATCTTCATATATAAACGGTTACTCAAGACTTTCCATTTCACAGGACATTGTTTGGTCCTCAAACCTCACACATTGGATAAGATATGGATACATCATTTTTTACCAGATCAATGGATTTCTTCCAAAAACTATCTAAGTACTTGAAACACAACACAAATAAACCCATCCCCTCCACCCTCCCTTCCCCCCACCCCAACCCCTTCCCACCCATCCCACTAAAATAAAAGCATTAAGATCCTCACATCCATGACATCCCGGGAGGGGAGGGATTTGAAAAATATACAGTACCATGACAACAACAAAACGATCCGTTGTAGGCTCTGGTCCAATATGAGCTCCTGTTGGAAGTAGCATAGCAGACAGAACAACACATCAGTATGGTCATTATAAATCTATAAATAGCAAGCTATACATGTAACCAATTTGATTGACCTGGATATTCACATTTCAGCAAATGCTTTATAAATGTAGTTTTTCCAGTTGAATATTGTCCCAACAGCATAACCATTGGTTTAGCATCAAAATCACTACTTGTCTGCAACAGAAACAATATCACAAGAATTTTTACAAACAAAAAAATGCATGCTTATAATTAGCACATCATTATATTGAAAGTTCAAATAAAATTTGACCATAAATCATACAGAACAAATTAAACCTCACCAGTGGAGGTGACACAAAATCATGAAAGCGGTATGTAGTCTCCAATGGCTTCAGCTTCTCTAAGTACAATCTCTTCAAACCATCAACTATGGAAGTTACTGCACTAAGGGGGACCTAGGTACAAACATTGAAATAGCACACATCAATGAGGCAATCAAGAAGCGTAGCTCAACTTATAGTACTTTTAATAGAAAAGATTATTGTCATTCATTAGAAATCAGAGATACCCAAAAAGGAGATATCAAGAGAAGAATCTTATACAAAGAATCACTTGTACGAAATGAGAGAGAGAAACACATAACGCTCAGGCCATTCAAATTACACAGCGAGGTGCAAAATTTTCATGTTTTTTAGTGTAAATTATGTATTCAACTATAGAACATAAATTAGTATGAAAATCAAAAAATTGCAACAGGAAATTTGAGTTTCAAAAAACTTTGACATAACAGATAAGGTATTGCCTAATAGATTAACCACTATGATTAAGACCGTCTATCAAGGTAATCAGTTGAAAAAGAAAAGGTGACGTTACTAAAGCATAATAAGATTCAAATTTTCTATTTTCTTTCTTTTGAGAAATATGATGACGAGAAGATGCAAATAAATGACAACAAAAATCTACTGTTTTCATTCAACATCATAAAGAACATACAAAAATAAATATAACAATCACCTCAAGTCCATTATATATCAAATAAAAATATCCCATAAACACTTTATAGCTCCTTTTTAAGAAAGTCCAATATATAACTAATAACAATTTGCAGAGTACAACTATAAGATATAAAGAGCAATAGAAAAAAAGAAATATAACAAGAATATATTCTAACCTCGGATGCCAATTGCCCAACTTAATTGGCAAGATTGTAAGCATTTCTATACTAGACATAAGCTCCACAATATTCATGAAGAACACATAATTCAGTAAATAAAGGAAATTGTGAAGTTATGGCAAGAGATAAACATGCCACTACCTTCTTTGAAGGCTTCGAACTAAACCAACTCGACGTAGGCAATGATTGTCGTTGAGAAGATGGTGATCCTTCAGTATTTGCAATATAGTGATTAGTAATAATAAAGATTGAGAGAAAGTTGTTCTACTTTGTGACAAAAGGAAAATCCTTACCATTTAGTTCAGGTTCAACATATGTCTTCACGCTCTTCTTTTTCTACAAGGAGAACAAGTACATATATTACAATATAACAATGGAAAGATATAGGAACAAATATGATTTTAGATTGTAGCACTCACGGTTAATAATACATCTAGTCCTTCCATCACCGGAAGTTGAATGTCTTCCATAACTATAGTCCCAAGAAAGAAGAAAGGATTGGTAAATAGTATTAAAATAAAATATAAAGAGAGAAGTTATTACAAGGGAGCATACAATTTTGCTTTTTCTCAAAATAAACATCGATAGTCTAGAAACCATGAAGGTATTCTCTAGGCAACATGAACATCCATTTGTAATACTTCCATTTCCACCACAGCAATCACTAACGATGGTGTGGTAAAGAAAGTTCTTCGAGAAGATATAGTGGCCATGACTTTACACACAAAGCGATTTTCTCTGCAAAGTTAAAGGTTGATATCTGACCAACAACATGCTCCTCCTATAAGCTAATCTCTTATTTATCAAAGTAAATTGTTTCATAATCATGTTAAGGGAAAAACAACAAAGTCAGGATAACAATATTAAAATTTCAAAAAGCAACACTTAGTGTGTGTTCAAAAAATTTGAATAGAGAAGACTCAGAGATGCCAATCCTTAAAAAATGAATTATAACATCATTCTTCAACTTTAAATGATATTCTTCCCAAAACATTTAATTAACATGTGTCGTGTCTCATTTCACATCACTGAAATTTGGTACAATTAGTAATAGTAGGGTAGGTATCAATTTCTCGATGTTTTTGCAAATGATTAAGCAACAAAGGAGAGAACATGTGGGGACCTCCCAAAGAAAACTATGGGATAACCAAAAGAAGATAAAGGAGGTAATATAGTGGAATGTGTGTGTTTCTTCTCTTTTGTTTCTACAATATAGTGTTTTTTTGAGGTTTTCTTTGTGTAGGAACTAGGAAGATTATCATAGAAGTTATAAGTGTTGCAAAGAAATCTACATTCTCGTTTGCTTAGTAGATGAACGAAGTGGAAAAGAAAAGAGAGAATAGTGAGCAATCTATCTTGAACCCTGAGTTGGTAATACATTTAAAAGTTGAAGCTCACCACCATGCAACTACAGTCAAAACAGAAACTAAAGCTCACCACCATGCAGGAACAAAATCAAGCTTGTGATGCTATAAATTAATTGTTATAATTGATTACACATTTAGAATCTCATTAGATAAGCCAAATAGCACTAATCATATCATCTAGAATAAAAGAAAAGAAAAAAGTGGTGGAACAAGCAAACAAGTTGAAAGACACCTAAAATTTTGGGCAATGGCAGGACATATAGGCTATATCCAGAATCAGAAAGACAAAAAAAAGCTTACCTGCATTGCTAAGGAGATCAGACGTCAACTCGTGTCCTGCTTGAGCCAAAGATATGAGCTACAACATTGAAAAAGAACAGTCAACCCGAAAATATAAGAGCATCTACCATATATTGCATCTAAAAATAGATCTACTCGATCCATCCCTTGTGTTTACCCCATTTCCCTTCCCTATGCAAACTGTTCACAACTTCACATGTTCAGGCCAACGGGGTAACCAGTATGTACATACCTGCATGGCAGCAACAAACTCCTTAAACCCTAGATATCCCTGTCTCTTGGTATCTGCGAGGGCCCAAACCTGAAAGATAATAAATTGTTTAAAACAAGTCAATCAAGTAATTACCAACAAGTGAGCACAAACAACAACTTCAATGTCTTAAAGAAATTAATTCTTGATTGGTAGTAAAAAGTTGGAAGACTTTATAATTCAAGGGATACCCTCCTCTCTCCTCAAAAAAAAGGTGGGCAGCCACTATATCACACCAAATGTTAATATGAGACTATAAAATCCCACCACATGGACATCAATCAAATTATATCACGCCCCTGTATGCCTATGCTAATTTTACACATACGAAGACCTCCATTTACCCACACAAAATTATATATTCACATTCCATTTAATTTCTGTTATTTGGTAAACCTAAAACTACAGTTTTTCTTTCCTTCTGAACTGTATAACTAATGAACTTCTGGGAATCTGGGATACTGATCCATTTTAATAAACAGCAAAAATATATTGCAATGCAGCCACCAATATTGCTAAGGCTCTCAAAGACAATCTATACCAATCTCTCATATACCTATCATTTAAATCATAATCACATGATAGAAGCAAAAAAAATTATTTTGTTTCATGTTTGTAATAACTAGCAATAAGGTCCCTTTAAAACCCCAATTGGTTATATATTAAATGGTTGTCATGGAAATGACTTCTAGTGTTAATTTTGATTTGTGATGAAATGTGTTGTGCCATTCCCAAGACCCATAGCAATACAACTCTCACCCTCAACAATGTTATTTTCTTCTTACCAACTAATTACATTATATTTTAATCATCATTATCACCTTTTAATATAACTCTAAAGTGTCAGCTTAAAAATTCATTTGTAATGTGTACATTAAGTGTGGCAAGCTTTGCTACTACTTACTTGAGCTTCAGCGTTCAATCATTATTTCTTCCTACACTTTTTTAATAATGTGTATTTACATGATCAGTTATATATACCTATAATTTGGTTTTAACTTGCATTTTCTTGTGCATTTATTTTATCAACATTTAGCAATACTTTTTATGTTATTATTAGAGAAAATTTTCCGAGTCTCCCGATTTTTAGTGTTTGTAGAATTACTAACATGATAGTACCTAAGGGTTTACATGTTCGTTTGAGGTATTCGTATGGTATGTTGAGCTATGCTATCAAACGTGAACTCTTCCCAGTAGGTGCCTAACATGACCCTTGACATTTCTTTTGGAACCAAATGATATTTTTCTCAAAATAGTCGAGAGTCGTACACAAGTATCCAGTTCAATTAAAATAAAAACTACGAAATGTTTAGTTCATTTTATAGATTTTGTGAATTTTTTTATGTTGTTTTGCATGCATGCAGTCAAGAAAATCTTACAAATCTCAAATTGTTCACTGGATATCTTATGTCACTTGTGTTTTACACTTTTATAGTTGGAATATGCAACTTTTTTGACATAGTGCAACACTTTCAATTGTCACAAAATAATTTCAGGTGACGATGACTTTAATTGACAGTTTTTAAATTACTTTTGACTTAGCTTGGGTATATTGTGCTTGTAAGTGTCATTTTGAAAGAATGAAAAAGAGTTTAGTTGTTCATTTTCAATTGAAACTCTGCAGAAATTTCCGCAAAATTTTCTCAAAATATCTTCCATATGTCAGTGTCACCACTGACCAAAGAGTTTGAACCCTGGATCTGCCCTTGTACCTTCTTAAGTGGAAACAAATGAAAAATCTCTATTAAATAGTGGAAATGGTGATGGAAGTTTAGTGTAATTTTGGTGGAAAAAACTATTACAGAGTGTTTGGTAGTCACTATTAAATAGTGGAAATGGTGATGGAAGTTTAGTGTAATTTTGGTGGAAAAATCTCTTCACTAGTTTAATTGTCATGTTTGTTCAACTTTAATCATCTCATTTTCTTAGCAACATTCATTCTAATGCATTGACATTTGGAAATGTGGAATTAGCCTATTAGGTGGTAATGAAATATTGTGAACAACAACATATTTTTGTGATCGACTTTTCATTAACGTGGAAATAACATGGTAGATTTCATTACATTACAAGTCATTCTCATTGCCACCATTTAGTACCAACAACCAAATAAACCGTTAATGACAATCATGATCATAAACCATTTCCAAGTAATTTTTCTAGATAAACTACATTATGTTTTCAATAACAATCTCACCATTTTATATCAATAATCAAATGGGTCAAAAATGTCATTTCAGTGGCTCACACTGTAGTTTATGCAACTCAACAGCAATTGCAATCACAACCAGAAAATTACTAACTTTTTATGTCATGGTAACCAAACCAAAAGTCAGGAAATTCAGGTCCCAAAACCCAAAAAGTAGCAAAATTATCAAGTGGTAGAAATAGAGTTGAAGCATGAATGCCTTATACATCACCACATTACAGGAAAGTTGATTCTACACAAATTCAATGAGGTTCTATCCTAAAATCAATTGGTAATAGGAGGAATAGTCCATCAAGCTTATATGTTAGTCAATATCTCTCTAATTCTTCGACGTGGGATCACATGTGGGTTATTTTTCCGACAAAAGTCACAAACAACTGATAATAGCTTAACATTAAAGAATCACACCCCCCAACAAATGGAATGGAGCTTAACAAATTAACAAACAGTTTTTAAAAGAAACTCCAAGTAAAACCCATGAAACTAATTGAGCAATTTGTTCAAAATTTGTAAGCTAAGCTACTAAAGTAGTTAAATTAAAGGATCAAACAAGACAAACCCAATTTACCAAATGCAGCAAATAACATAAAAAGTTTGAACTTAATCCTTCAACTAAATTAAAGAACTGTAACATACAATAAAATAAAAGTGTAAAATCTGTATATAAACCTGCTTAAGGTCAGATCGGGACAAGTTAGACATGGCAAAGAACTTTATTGCATCATTTCCAGTAATCCGAGCATCTCCATCTACCCAAAAACAAAAGAAAAAATCACAGTCAGATCAAAACCATTAATAAGATAATCACACATTATATATCATGCTTTTTAAAATAAATACCAGAATCAGCAACTGCAAACCATTGCTGATAAACTTTTTGGTGTTCTTTAGAACAAGAAGAAATTGGACCATTAACAATCTCCATCTTTTGGTGGGTTTTTTTGTTACTGCTTAATGATTCTTCAATTAAATTGTATAAAATTTGTGGAGCAAGATTGATGAAAGATTAAGAAATAAATGGAAAAAGAAAAGTAGAAAAATTAGGAAGAGTTTGGGGGGAGAAGCACAATTGTGTGAGTGAATTGCGAAACGAGCTAACTCCAGAAAGTCTTTCAAAATTTGAAATGGGAATGACTGATGAGAGACGAGACAAGGAGGAGACGCGCACAGCTCAGTACAGCAGCACGAGGCTTGTCCGATAAAAAGTGCCGTAGTTTTACTTCACTTAAACGTATAGTGTCAACTGGGCTGTGCAATGGGCTGGATCTCCATGGGCTCCTAATCCAACCTTTTATAATAAGGGTTGTAAATTAGGGCGGGTTTTAAAAGGATTGGGCTGAAAACTAACTTTGTAAAAAATGAAAGATAAGGGTTGGATAAGGGTTCTAAAAAGGGTTGTAAACGGGCTTTTGTATTTACTTCAATTTATTGCAGAGATATACTTGATCTCTTCAATTTATTCAATCTCGCTACTTGCTCTCTTCAATTTTGATACTTCATTGCCTCTCGATTTACTGTATTTACGATCCAGGTAATATTCTCAATTAATTTCCTGTTATTTGTATTATTATTTGTGTATCTTGCGATTTTTATATTTTTTTGGCGGTTTCTTTTGTATTATGAAAATAGAAGCATTGGTTTGAGTTTAAGTTGATGTAATTGGTAAGTTGGGTTTTGATTATTTTATTAAAATAATTGGAAAATAAGGAAAAAGGAAAATTGTGATTCTTTGGTAATATCATTACAGTTGTACAAACGCTTTTTTATTATTTTTTTAATAATTGTATAAATGCTTTTTGTGTACTATATTAGCCTCTATCTATTTTAATGCTTTTAGTATAAATTTCTTTAATAAATAGCATTGTCTTGCAAAAACAATTTAAAAAAAAACAAATACAAAGTAAATAATTAGTTTGAAAAAAATCTAAGGTAAAAGATAAACGGGTCGGGCCGGGCCGGGCCTTATGGGCTCAGCCCGTTCAAAACCCGTTTTCTATTTTGCAAGGCCCGGACCGGCCCGTATCCGGCCCGTTGCACAGGCCTAGTGTCAATTGTCATCTGCTCTCGAAATTGCTGCTAATGGTGACATTTTCTTAATTTGATCAAATAGTTTAATACGTCGTTAATAGCTATTTATTTTAAAATAATTAATTTATATTTAAAAGTTGTTTTAATTAGTTAATTTATACAATACTATTATTAGATAATTTGACCATTTAATAATTTATTTTATTATCTAAGTTAAAATAAGCTAAAATAGTCCAAAAAGGTATTTTGCGAAACACCTCTTATATCGATGGGGCCGAAGAATTATAAATTTTTTAATTTCGGATTATAATGAATTAGATAAAATGACTAGTTAAATCGTGTGCACTTCTTGTTAATGTGAAATTTCACTGATCAATTAAAAATGACTATATAAATAGTTTTTACACCAGTTGAATTAGTTTTAAGCCTTAACATAGCAACATAACATGAATAGTTGTTTTATATCCTGCATTATAAGATCTTTCTTGCTATAAGCATGAATTTTATTACGGCATAGAGTTGAAAATTTTATTACCAAATCACCCGTCAAAATGTAATATATTAGATTATTTTTATTTCTTTTGTTTCTTGACTTACACTTTCACATATATTAATATTATTCCATTATTATTGTTAACGAACACGCAACGTATTTGTTAGCTTTTGAAATTGTTTTGGTAAATAATTTATAGGGTAATTTCAGCTTAGTTTGACGTAATTAGATCGTTGAAATAACATCAAATTATCATTTTTATTAGCTAGTAGTTAGCATCCTTAGTCTCGTTGGTAATGATCCTAATCATAAAATTATGGACAAATATAAATTTAAGTATTAGTATCAATTTATTTATCAATCGTCTTGTATGAGATTGTTCATGGTGAGACGATTTCAAAATAAAAAGTTTATTAATTCAAGTATTAAACTTAAAAATTCTTAATCAATAACCGTAATTTGTAATCACGGCAAAAAGACAAAAAACATAATATTAAAATAAACAAAAATAAAAAAGATGAATTAAAATAATGAAACTCTCACTCTAATGAAAAGGTCTGGTATGGACTTAGTCCACACTAATATTATTAGTGTGGACTAACATTTACACTCCCGACTTCTCTTCTACTCCACTTGACTCTTCCACTCCATTCCACTCAACTCTTACACTCACCCCATTATACTCTACTCTACTCTTATATTCTTAAACTCCAATTCATTCTTAAAAAATTTTAAAAATTAAATTTGAAAAATTTAAAACTAAAATTAAAATTTTGTAAATTAAAAATTAAAAAATTTAAAAGTTAAATTATACAAAAACCTAAAATAAAATTAAAAATTAAAAATTTTTAAAATTAAAATTAAAAAACAAAAACAAAATAAAAAAAAAAACCAAAATTAAAGTTATTTTTTTCAAAAAGTTTTTCTTTCCGGTTATTTTAAGGTATGTAATAAGAGAAAGTCTAAGTAAATAACGGTTATTTGTAAGATTAACAAATCACCCTTATGTGGTAGGATGTGATAGGGTGAGAGGTTTGTTGTTTTAATTTATTTTTTTGATTTTGTTTATTTTAATATTTTTCTTTTTGTCTTTTTGGGGTGATTTACAAATCACGGTTATTGATTAGGAATTTTTGATGTAATAAAAAGTAGAGAGGAGGAATTAAAAGTGTTAAATTTACCGGGCACAGTCCACACATTTTTCCACGGTTCCACCCTATCACATTCACATCCTACCCTACCATATGAAGTAGTAATGAAAATGTGTCAGTAAATAACCTTTATCGGTGAGGTTAACAAATTACTCTTATATGATAGAATTTGATAGGGTGAATTTTTTGTTATTTTAATTAATCCTTTTTAATTTACAAATCACCATTACTAATTAGAAATTTCTAATATGGTAATTATTAACGTAATCGTTATTTTCTAAGAATCATCTCCATTAAATTGGAAGCAATGGCAAGAAGTTGAATCAAATTATGTATGAATGCAGAATCTGGCCAAGATCCATTGCTGTATTTCTTCCTCGGATGAGTATTCCTTATTTTGAAAGTAATTTTTTTTTATTCTTTCTCTTTAATCTTGCCGAAAATTACCTTTTTACGTTCATTTTCCTAATTGTTATTTGTTAGGTAACTTTACTGTTTTTGGATATAAAATTTTGTGATTTTTTTTACGGAGATTTAAATTCAAAGTTAACTTTGTTTTTAGGGCTCCAATTGATTGAATTTGAATTAGGGTTTATGAATGCTTGTTTAATTATACTCTAAAATCCTTGAACAAAGAATCAACTACCTGAACTCAACTTCAACTTTAATGGTGATGATGAAAAGTCCCTTTGGTTTGCTCCACAAATTCAATCCAAATCGTGGACAATTGTCATCCAAAAACGTAATTGTGAAGAGCCATTAACGGCAAATTCAACCCAAAAGAATCTTAAGCAGAAAATCAAGAAGAAAAAAACCTTTATAGTGGTATATAGAGTGAGAAAATCAATAACAAAAGAAAGAGAAACAAAAGCATAATCTTTATCTTTATTCTAGCAATTGCCAATTACTGGTGATAGGCTGAGAAGAGGAAGCTAGCTGAATAAGCCATTGGAAGAAGTTTGAGTGTGGGAAACAGGAATATATGATATTGATGAAAATTGAAAAGCTTACCCCTCCTGATTATATACACTCAAATTAGTACATGGATACATGGTATTACTATCTAGTCAAGGCCTTAATGTAGTATAATTGATAGTCCTTCCTGCTTCATTTTTGTTGATAATTATGCTGGTTGATATCTTTAGTTTTAACTGGAATGAACAGTGAGTTCAACAAATTAAAACCTTTTTAAATAATTATCTTAAAGAAAACATCAAGGTCCTGATACTAGCATAATATCCCCACTTTACCCTTTTGTTCTGGCCATCATTTGACTGCTCTTCTTAAATAGACATTTCACTTATTAATTTTTCCATAACTAACTAATGGCCCCACTGCTTAAGCGCGTTTTTTTAGTATCTTAGTGGCAGTATCATAGTCATTTAACTTATATCTTAATTGATCTGGGTAAGTTGGATTAGTTTATATTTGTATCGTATGTGTTTTGAAATTGTCTATCTTGATTGTTGACTGTGATTTCTTTCACATTATATAAGCTGATAGAGACTACTATGAGTATGACTTTAATGTGGTAGATATCAATTAGCATGTCTTTCATTCAAAAATGATGTGTTCTTTTTTAATATATATACTTCTATGTAAGTATCTTCTATATACTCTTTGTATCATGCCTACAAAGTTTTGTTTTTCTATCATACATTCCCGAGCCAAGATGTTCAAACTAATTCAGTGTCTTGTACTGTTTCTTCTTTCCTTTTGTTTGAATCCAATGCCAACTATAGCTTTGCCATTCAGAAACTCTACTTCTCAGCTTTGCCATCATGATGAAAAGATGGCATTACTTCAGTTCAAAAATGGGTTCACTTCTAATCCTGCCTTTTCTTTTCATTGCATAGGGTTGCAATTATCCTATCTTAAGACACAATCTTGGAAGGAAAACACTGATTGTTGCTTTTGGGATGGGATAATTTGTGACTCTATCACATATCATGTCATTGGACTTGATCTTAGTTGTAGCCAACTTAATGGAACCATTCAACCCAATTGCAGTCTCTTTCACCTTAGACATCTTCAAACGCTTAACCTTGCCTATAATTCTTTCTATGGATCACATATTCCCCCAAACATAGGCCTTTTATCAGATTTGAAGGCTCTCAATCTATCAGGCTCGGGTTTTACAGGTCAAGTTCCCATTGAGATTGCCCGTCTCTCTCAGTTAGTCTTGATGGATCTCTCCGCACCTTCAATCATGGACGAACAAGACTCTTACAGATTACAAAACATATCTGATGCCACCGACTTTCTTGGATTTTTGTTTTTGATGGTACGTGATGTTAGTTTTAGGCTTGAAATGCCTCATTTTGACAAGATTATAAAAAATCTAACTAGTTTGAGAGAACTCCATCTAAACCAAGTGCAGATTAATTCAATCCTCCCCCAAACATTAGTCAACCTCTCTTCTTTGACTTCTTTGCAACTTAATTTTTGCAATTTGCAAGGAGCCTTCCCTACTACAATCTTGAGGTTACCTCATGTGCGTTCTGTCATGGCTATTTTTAATCCTAGTCTTTATATTGATGCCACACAGTTCAAAAACTTAAGTAGTTCTTTAGAGGTCATTGATTTTAGCAACACTAGTTTCTCAGGCAGGTTACCTGAATATTCTACTGGAAGTCAACCAACCCAGCTGAGGAAATTTTTGGCTTTTGGTTGTAACCTTGTTGGGGTCCTTCCATCATGGGTGTGGAACACCACTGAAGAGCTTGAACTTGGTGACAATCATTTCATCGGTGAGCTACCTCCGGCATTGAACACAAAGGAGCTTTCACATTTCACTTACCTCGGCCTTGCTGACAACTTTCTCAAGGGTGCAATACCTTCATGGTTATTAAGGCTTCCATCACTTGTGTCCTTAAATCTATCAGGTAATAAATTCTGGGGGGAAATCGATGGATCATCCTTCACAGGTAATAGTTCGCTACAGTTGCTTGATCTTAGCATGAACAACATAACAATTCAGCTTAATATTTTCTCCAAGTTCAAGAATCTCTTTTCGCTTGATCTATCAAACAATCCTCTTTCTTTATCAAATGGTGTCAAATCAACAACTGTGTGGCCTATATTGTCTGTTTTAAGGTTGTCCTCCTGTAATATAAGTGAATTTCCAGAATTTTTGAAGTCCCAACATAGTCTAAAAGAATTAGATCTCTCCAAAAACAGAATCCAAGGTGAGGTCCCTAGGTGGTTGCCTAATGTGGGAAGGAATTCATTGATGATGTTAAATATTTCTAACAACAATTGCACAGGAGGTTTGAAGCTTCTTTCTTGGAAAAGCTTGATGTACATCGATATTCGCTCGAACTCTTTCCATGGAGCCCTTCCAGTGCCACCACCCTATGCCTTTATGTTTTTTGCTTCGAATAACAAATTTCATGGGAGAATCTCCTCTTCATTTTGTAACTCGGATATAATGCCATTGTTTCTTGATCTGTCTTACAACCGCTTGGATGGAGAATTACCCAAGTGTTTTGAAAAGTTCATGGGTCAGGTTTTGAGTTTGCGGTCCAATAGATTCCATGGGAAAATTCCCCTAAAATTCACGAGTGACTGCAACTTAAAGAGCCTAGACTTGAATGACAATCAATTTGAAGGAAAGGTTCCTAGATCTTTGAAGAAGTGTGAGGGTTTAGAAGTACTTGATCTCGGGCAAAACCAGTTCAATGATACATTTCCTCACTGGTTAGATACTCTTCCGGAGTTGAAAGTCCTTGTACTTCATTCAAACAATTTTCGAGGCTCGGTTGAAGACAATCCAAAGGCGAACAAACATCCATTTCCCAAGCTAAAAATCCTTGATCTTTCCAACAACCAGTTCTATGGAAACTTGCCTGTGAAATACATTGAGAAATTCAAAGCAATGATGGTGAATGATGGTAGTGGATCACATAACTTGAGCTACATAGGCAATTTTGATTATTATCATGATACTCTTGTGTTGACAGTAAAAGGATTAGACTTGACATATGAGAGAATCTTAACCATTCTAGCAGCCTTAGATTTCTCAAACAACAGATTCAATGGAAAAATCCCAGAATCATTAGGCCAGCTTTCTGCCCTCATAGCCCTTGACATTTCCCATAACCATCTCACAGGTCATTTGCCTGCATCATTATCCAACATAGCATCACTTCAATCTCTTGACCTCTCATTCAACATGCTTCAGGGAGAAATTCCATCACAGTTTGTGGGACTTACATTTCTGGAATTTTTTAATGTCTCCGAGAATCAGCTAGTGGGTCAGATCCCTCACGGCAACCAGTTCTGGTTTTCCAATGATTCATATAGAGGGAACCCGGGTTTGTGTGGATATCCATTGCCAAAGTGTGGAAAACAGGATGGTCATGATTATCTGCCTGTGACACCAGTATCCCAACACGCAAGGAAGGATTTTGCTGATATTATTACAAGTTTTAGTTTATGGCAAATTATCCTCATAGGATTTGGAATTGGAACAACTATTGGACTTGTTGCTGGTAGTTGTATGCTCTACACAGTAAGACCTGTTTGGTTATCAAAGAAAGCAGATAGGATTGAATATATCGTTATGCTACGTTTCAAGAAGCTGTCTAGGAAATGGCAGAGCAGGGCTTAGTCGAGTTCAGCTTGGAGTTTAAGTGTCAGCCTGTTTGGTGATCACATTTGCTCTCAGTTGTACCTATTTTATGTCAATTTTGTGTTATAGTTCAGTAATTTAAGTCTCTTCAGTTCTGTAGAGAGAACAAATATTCAATATGGCTCTGCCTTGCTACGCTTAAGACATACATTTTTTTTCTTTTTCCACGATGAAACTTTATCAAAAGACATTTCTTTTGCTATTGTAAGACCAATAGACCCATCTTTACTCTGCCCTTTATCAAAACACAAAACAATTTCTATTTTTCTTTTTGCCAAAAATTAACTAAACATATAAAACATATACTTCTACATTTATAGCTTACAACATACAAAAATAGTCTCAAACAAAATTTGACATACTAAATTGAATTGCCTTCCTTTTCCTTGATACTGTTATAGGAAAACAAAATTTTACTAGTTACAAGGAAAAGGAAATAAATCAGATTATAAATTCTCTGTTTTATTTACAGTAATCCTTGTGCTGCAAAACAAATTAAGAAATACCCACAGTTTTGCTAAGCAACCAAAGTACCAAGGATAACTCGACTCCAAAAATAGTATGGAGGTATGATCTATCCAGCATGAATCCATACACTGTGATCCCAGCTCTGTTATTCTCCAAATAAGTAACTGCCATAACATTATATCATTACATATATTGGTTGGGCATAACTCAACGAAGATCAGTAATTTCTCTTTATAGTTATATGAGGTAATGATTTACGGTTTAATGGATTATCAAATTATATCTATTTCTTATTTATGTGAAATTGCAAAGTGATTCAAAAAAAATAAACATAGTGTAGGGAAGAAATGCAGGTAAAGTCTTTACATGCGGTGGTAATGGGAATGATTTAGTGTAAAATTCCATTAAAAGTTCCATGTCATTTTCATGGTGATAAAGTTTTTTTGTTTACAAGTTTTTAATACTGCTTAATATCACATCTTCAGATGGTAATGCATTGGAATGAAATTTATAAAAAAATGAGATATTTTAAGTTGGACAAGCATGGCCATAAAGGTAGCAAGAGATTTTTCAACCAAAATTACACTAGTTTCGTTTCCATTACCACCGTTTAATACTACCTACCAAACGGGTCGTTAAGAGCATTGGGGTAATGGGATGTTAATATATAAACTTGGAAGTATGTATCCTTATCTTACCTAAGGCTTGCCTCTTTTGGTAGGAAATAGTGTTGGCAATGACAGGAATCATCTTAGTGTTATCAAGATCATCTTCACCATCACCTTCCTCGTCGGAGTCAAAGTGTGCATTGTAAGGGAAAGCAGGAGGCGAGGATGATCGACTAATGGGATCTTCACCATCAACAACTGCATCAAACGAATCAATCGTAGCACAAACATGCCATTTAGCTGCTAAAGATGTAATGGCTTGTGCCTTATGTGTGATCTTAGCTGCGCTTTTTAGGCATATGCACACTCCGGCTAGCAGGGTCACCGAACATAGCTACATTTATCAGAAAAAAGGTACAGTAAGCCATAAAATGTCAATTTCATCTTGTTCTTACTTCTAGGATTGTTATCTGACAAACTATTTAGTAAGGATTGGGTGTATATAACATGCCAATTTATCGAGTGCATCATCATCATACCCAATATATATGATCAGGGTCTGAGGAGAGTTGCATGACGGCAAACCATACCCTTATCAAAAGAGCTAAGGAGGTTGCGTGGCCAGTAATACCATCGGCTAAAACAGATGACTTAAGTATTGACGTAGAACAAATTCGTTATATCATCGATGCATGCAATAGAAGTAGAAGATTAAGTTACCGCAAGTTCCCCAGTAGTGTAGATATCAACATCACTGTGAGACTTGGTAGTAACGAGCAATGAAGCAAATTGGCTAGCAGTGACAAGCAGTAAGGTGAACAAAAGAAACGCTCGAAATCGATGGCTAATAACTCTGAGCGTTCTTCTAATCCGAAGATGTTCCAGCAAAACCAGTGTAACATCAGTTTCGAGTTGAAAAACTTGAGCAAAATCCTCGAGTCTAAGGATTTGAAGATGACAACTAACACGGTAAAGCACGCAAGCTAAGAAGAATATGGAAGTTCGATAGAGCCATGAACATTGCTCCAAGAAGCAGGCAATTGTATGGCTCAGAATTACATTTCCAAAATGAGGAATTTTGTGTCCTCCTGTGACATACCACCAGATTTTATAGGCTGTGTCTGCTATGAAACAAGGTAGCACAAACATACATAGGATTTTGATTGATCTCTGCAAAACAATCACAATGTGTAACGTTCACTAATCAATTAAAAATTCATTTTTCTTTAGGTAGTGTTTGGGAATAAGTATTTCATTTTAAATTATGGATTTCAATTATGAAATCATAAATAAAGAATTTGAGGATGACAAGGTTTGGGTAATCATTCTCAAATTCTCAACTTTAAATACTTTAAAAATAACGATGGAATTTGATTTAAATTCAAATTTCAAAATTTTTGATTTGCCAAATAATAAATTCGAGTCAATTTCAAATTTTCAAATGAAATCATTGTTCTCAAACGTGACATTAACTTATTTGCATGGAGAACTTACAACTTTCAAGCTAAGCTACTTATCACATTAAAAAAAATTATGTTTAGATATTTAAAAGAACATTAACGAGAATGACTTTGTTTATCTTCTCATGATAATTTAACTATTAAATCTTATTCTGTATCAGACCCTGCTAAATCATTCATCTTTAAGATTCAATTTGATTATATTTCGTATTTATTACATCTATAATTAGATGCTAGTAATTTACATATTGGTACTGGACTACTGGTAGACATAACATTTTTCATCACGTGAAAGCATATAAAAATCGATAAAAATTTCAATATCAAGATCAAAAAAGTGACAAGCACCTATGTGAAAATAACTTGGAAAAATGTTCTATATAGTAAAGCACTCAAGCATCCATCAATATTCTACATCCCTATTATTTTGCTACATTTGTGTTGTAATCTTATTTAAGTTTTAGTTAGAATAAGTGAAAGAAACTTAAAGATTATATATATATATATATATAATATATATATATATATATATATATATATATATATATATATATATATATATATATATATATATATATATATATATATATATATATATATATATATATATATATATATATATATATATATATATATATATATATATATATATATATATATATATTTATATATCGTAATCTGTTATAGGTAACCTGGTAAACCAATCGCCTGATAAAAATGTTACTTTTTTATAGAAAATGTGTTACTTTTCAACAAAAAAAATGTTACTTTTTGTTTTTTAAAAAAGCTGTTACTTTTAGATAAAAGTGTACTTTCGTAAAAAATATTTTTTCAAAAAATAAAAATATTAAAAAGTAACACGTTTTTTTCGAAAAGTAACACATTTTTATGTAAAAAGTAACATCTTTTTATGTGTTTTTTTCAGATTTTTTTTCTTAAAGTAACACTTTTTTGCCCAATAGTATCATAAAATACAGTAACACCTTTTTGCCTAGAAGTAACACCTTTTTAGTAAAAAGTAACATTTTTTTGTAAAGCTGATTGGTTCTCACGGTTCTCATATAAGGATGGTTCTCACTGGAACTTCTTCCTATATATATATAGAGAGGATTTGGATCATGTGAAAACCAATTAAAATGGTGAAAACTGAAAAAAAAATTTAAATGGTGAAAACTGAAAACAGGGGTACATAATCAGATGGCATTTTTGTAAATAATATGAACTTTTTTCTTCACAAAATATATGTACACGTTATAAGATAATATGTACCCCTTTACTACAATATGTATACCTCTGTCTAGTTTTCAGTTTTTACCACTTTAAGTATTTTCACTTATCCTCTCTATATATATATATATATATATATATATATATATATATATATATATATATATATATATATATATATATAAAATGAAAAAACATAAAAAAAAAGTAAATAACTTGTGAATGAGACGAGAGCACGATAGTAGTCTCGTTTGTTTAACTTCAAATTTTAGTGCAAGTGAATGAAAGATCATGGTGTACTCCTATACGGCAAAGCATATGAGTCATGTGACAACCCCCAAAAAGAGTTTAAAAGGCTAAACAAACCAAAGTCTAAAACTAATAAAGGTAGTGTCACGAGACAAAAGCATCACCATGGCAAAAATCAACCAGAAACTTCAAGTGATATCTACGACTTAAACAACCCACAATGAAAAAATTCATCGTCGTCATTATATTCGGTATATCCCGCTCATAGAAAACTATAATCACAGTATGAAAATGGTAGAACGACGGCAACTCATATCCATATAGGAGAGTGCGGTCAAACCACGATTTTTCACTTATTAATTTAAAGAGGTTTACTACTCAAATTCACTCAAATTTATAAAATAATAAATTATTCGCGAATTCCAATTTTAAAGTTTAGATTATTTGCAAATTACAATCTAGATGTTTTTTTTTCGAATTACAGTCACTAAAGTATTGATATGTACAGCTTTCAAGCCAAATTATAAGATTCCGACCATTTAATGGTAGGAGTTTTAGGTTAAGTAGTCAGAATTCTGTAATTTGATTTGAACATTATAAATATTAATACTTTAATGGCTGGAATTCGCAAGAAATTAAGATTGAGGTTGTCGCAAGACCTAAACTTTAAAGCTATAATTTGCAAAAAATTTCAAAATAATATATAATAACAAATTGCCACATAATTTGACACAATTCCAGAGCCTTAAAATATGTCTCAATTACTTCATGCATACACCAATAAAGACCCCGAGTTTGTGGAGGACTTTCTATTTACTATTGCATTTTCCGCCGACCACCAAGCAAATATTAACATTCTTACGCAATATAACAATGAAAATTCAGCATTTTTGGTAAACAGGATCATATTATTGAAACTTAGGGTTCCTCATCCATACATAATAAAAGATCATATTATAACTAGATTATTTACTTAACTAATCTCTTGTACGGTTCTGCAATAACAATGACCATAATAATTTCTATTTTGAAAACTATTGAAAGTATAAATACAATTCAAATCATTTTAATTAGAAAAGTTAAATTTGATATTTGGATTCATCAGAACCCAAATGCTAAAATCCAAAATTTTTATTCCAGATCATACTTTCTCTGTTCTGTTTTGCTTGCTACAACTCAAAATAGTAAATATCAATTCAATTTCTAATACCCACAATCCAAATACCTTAAATTTCAAATATGTATTAAAAGAAATTTCCTTGGATTTTCCTCCCATCAATAATTAAGGTTGATTCTCAATTCCTAAAGCTCTTAATCCTTAAAAAAAATATATAAAAAACAAAATTGAAGGGAAACCTTTTCTTATACCATTATATACCCTGTTTCAAAACAGAGGAATTATGAATTAGACATTGAACATTTTAACATTACATATAAGTATTATGAAATTAACAACTTAAAATTAAAAAAATTAATTAGTTTCTAATACCCACAATCCAAAAACCTTCAATTTTAATTATATATTAAAAATTTTGAATTTTTCCGAGCGATAAAGTTCGATTCTCAATTTCCCTACACGTAGCAATTTAAAATATATACTAAAAAAACTTGATTATTCAAATACCCACAATTCAAAAACCTTGAATTTCAAATATATATTAAAAAAAACTTAATTATTCCGAGATTTACCTTTCTATCATTACGATAAGATTCAATTCTCAGTTCTCGACCTACTCTTCTACGTACGATTTTCTTATATATAAAAAAACAGAGGAATAAGGAGGGGAAAACAATACCTGAAGTTGAAAAATATAACCATCTCGAACTTTCTCAGTTTCATCACAAAGTTTATCAAGAAAAAGGAATTTTCTAAGACCAATTTTTTGAGCAAATTTAGTGAGACTAAAGAAAGAAAGAATAGAAATAGAAGAAAGGGAAAGTTGAACAATTGCATCAAAAGGTTGAAGATGATCTTCATCATCACAAGTATAACAAAACAATACAAAATGGGCAATAATTGGAACTCCAATACAAAATAAGAAGAAAACAGACCATGAAAGACTTGTTTTCCATGGATTTGATTGATCAATACATGCCCATGTTAGGAATACTCTTAGATTCTTGAATTCTTCATCTTGGTAATCAATCATGTATTTTTGTGATTTTGATGATACTAGATTCTCTCTGTCTTCTTCATATTCCATTTTTTCTGGAAATTTACTAGAATAATGGGGATATTTATATAAAAATGTTTGGAGTTTATTTGATGGATTAATGCCTTAATGATGCATGATTAGAGAATACGAAAAGGATCATTAAAGTAAGTGTGCCCATTTTTAATTATACTTCTATTACATTTATTTAGTGTTAGCGTAAATAAAAGCTTAAATTGATGGTTGAGGCTTTAGGTTATGTTATATAGATTCTAATATGCCCCCTCACACAACACAAGTGTGAATTCGCATAGGCATTGAATATTCCACTTTAAATGAGGGGTGATTGATATTCGAATCCGTGACCTCTTGTCACGTTAGCTCTGATACCATTTCAAGGACCAATTCAACCAAAAGCTTAAGATGATGGTTGAGACCCCATGTTATGTTATATAATCTATTACATTTATTTAGATTATGGGTGTATTTGACGTAATTCTACTTAATAAAAAAATTTTACTATATATTTTAAATTTTAATATAAATTAAAAATAAAACATAAAGTAATCAATGAGCAGTGTAAAATCTCACATGAAACATAATTAGAAGGGAGTAAAAATTACTCTATTTAGCTATTTTTGTAAGAGATTGTCTCCTAAATTTCAATTTAATAATCAAAAACAAAGAGCTTATATAATTTGTGGAGTATTAATTAATTAGACTATTTAATTTTTAGAAAATTTTAATCAATAACGGTTATTTATAAAGAACCACAAAAAGACAAAAATAAAACTAATAAAATATTCAAAAGAAAAAAAAAGGAAAAACTCAATTATATAAATGATGGACCTATGGCATAGTGCCATATACTCCCTCCGTTTTCATATGTTCTTTTCACTTTCTCCATTTGGAACTTTTTAAAAGTTTTTCCCATTTAGAATCTTTCTATTTTGGTAACCAATAAAATAGAAGGAAATTATTACACTTACACTCTAATCTATAGAAATTAATTTACATTTTAATTCCCAATGTATTTATTTTACATACACCAAATGAAATTTAATGACATTTATTACACTTACACTTTAATCAATAAAATCTTTATTTTTTATATTATTTTACTCAACTCTCAAAGTATCTATTGTGTAATCATAATTTATCTTGATTTCTCCCCATATTCCAAATGGGAAGAATAAAAGGAAACGGAGGGAGTATATATCAGTGATCACGGTTATTTATCTAGTGAAGCTTATTTAGTTTATGTGTAAGACTATCTCATAAAACCATTATAGTATAAATTATGAGGAGGTTTTAGCAAATAACGGTGATTTGTGGAGTTAACAAATCACCCTTATATATTAGAATTTGATATAAGGAGACTTTAATGATTTTAATTTATCTTTTTAGTTTTTATGTGTTTTATTATTAATTTTTCTCGTATTATAGTAATTTATAAATAATGATTATCAATTAGAAATTATTCTATAAATTATTTTACGAGGTGTAGAAATTAGGTTTGAGAAAGTACATGTGACAATTATTTTACTTCTATTGGATATGGGTCCATTTGGAATATGGAGCATATTAGGAGTAAACTTCTTGTCTTTCGTGTAATCTGGCAGGTGTGGGACAACTATGCTTGAATGCTTGATACGTGGAGAAAATGAGAGACCAAAAAGTATTTATTTGTTAGTTTAATTATCTATATAGTCCTATTTAATTTTTTAATCATTTGATTTTTAGGACGTTTTATTAATTTTGTTTTATTTTTAATTTTAGAAACTAATTAACTAATTTTATTTAGGAAAATTTCATGATATACCACTGAGTTTCTTAGAGAAATTTCATGATATACCACTGCGTTTCTTCATAATTCACCATATACCACATCAAATGTTGTACATCACCATATACCATTGAGTTTTAAGCCGTTAGCCCAGCATACCATTAATGTCAAATTCCGTTAGTCTGCCGTTTGTGGTAATTATAAATTCACCATATATCATTACGTTTTTGTTTTTTTTTTTACGTCAAATACCATTTTTTTAAAATAATGATATACCATTAATGGTACTTTGTGCTAACGGATTAAAACTCAATGGTATACGGTGATCTACAACATTTGATGTGCTATATGGTGAATTATAAAGAAACTCAGTGGTATATCATGAAATTTCCGTTTTATTTAATTTCATTCGTATGTTTTAGTTTTCTGTAAAAAATATTTTTACACAAATTCTGTTATTAAAAGGATTTTGGAGTATAGTATTGCTTTATTTTGTTAGCGAAAAAGAAGTATTATGTTGGGTTTATGCGTTGATTCTTTGATGCCAATATAAGACCATATTTTGCTTCTAGCTTTTTCCATAGTAATAGCCACAAAAGATATACGCATACATGTTCTATTATTATTGGATCTCAAGATGATAAATTGCTTTTGAATATTGAAGAAAACTTTGAGAAGTAAATTATGGCCATTGGTGATCTTCTGAATGTTAGTTGATGATTCATAACCCAATCATTTAATTTTCCAATTATTACTAATCCTAAATGGAGGTTTTGTGATAATATAGTAATAATTATACAATTGAAAAAGGCTCTAATCAGAGAGTAAAGTAGTAGTTGCTGCGGACAAATTCATTTTGACGTGATTTTATAATCTGACCGAATTAGATTTGACCAAGACTTGGTTGATCCGGGCGATTCAGACTTGATTGATCCGAACTTAACTCTTTAAATCACTTAATTTTGAGATAGTAAGACAAATTTGTTACTCCCTATGTTTTTAATGTTTATCTACTATGTGATGAGTGGTAAGTGATAAGTAATAGATACAACACTTGTTAATAAAATTTAAATTTTTTTGAAAAAAAATGTAAATTAGTATTTACTATGTGATTGTAAGTTATATATATATATATATATATATATATATATATATATATATATATATATATATATATATATATATATATATATATATATATATATATATATATATATATATATATATATAAAGAATCCTAGGGAAACAAATGAGTTATTAATCCAACTTTCAATAAGAAAAAGTTATCTAAAATAATTTGAAAAATATTAAATATTAGAAAGTAAACAAACATTTTAAAACTACTCATTACAGAAAGATCGACAAATATAAATTAACGGCGTAAGCATATATCGTATTAAAACAACTTCCCTAATCACTATTCACTAACATGAATCTCCAAAAGGAATAATTTATATGCACACAATTGCCTACCAAATGGAGTACTAAACAACCACAAAATCAAAAATACTAGCATTACCATATAAAGGATCATATATAAATATATGCATTTCCAAACTCAGTTGTCATTTCAAATTTTAAAAACCATACAATTGACAAGACTCTTATATATTACTCTCTCTCTCCTTTTTGATCTGCATCAAAGAGAAAGAGGATAGTTTTTAAAAATGTGGTAATTAAAGAAGAGAGATAATAAATTGTGTGGATGGATAAAAGACAGTTAATATGTATGGATGAGATTATAAGAAAGTGGTGGTTCATCACCTAAAAATAAAAATGATGCAAATTAAATGGGGCGGACCAAAATAGAAAATGGGTATATAACACTCTTTTGAACAATCAATTAGTTGATGAGATATTAAGACAAATCATATATGAGATATGAAGGAAGCTTAATCACCATATAGCTTTCAACATGTGTGCACCTATACAAAGTCCATTCAAATCCAAGAAGACCATGAAGTGTTTCAATTAGAAGTATTTATATAAAGTTAGGTTTATTTTTTACATTTATTTTTTTAACATTTTGTATTTTATTTTCAATTTATGAGTTAAATTATAGTCTAGTGGTAGCTTGTTTAACTTTACTCATTATCAATTTTATTAGTACCGATATTTTATAATTTTTAACCAAGCATAAGTAGAGATATTTCGAATTGATAGTGTTATGATACGCGTGAAAAATAAATACAACATTTGATTAGAATAGGAGGAAGTAAGGTTTAAGCTCAGAGTGATTGTGGATCAATATAGTTGGCATTTATGTGTCATACCTTGATTGTAGTTACTTCAATTGGTGCTTTGATTGAAAGTAGTTCTACCTAAAACAAAAGGAAACATCATGGTCAACTATATAGATGATAGACTATATAGTATTAGGATGTTGATGTAGATTGTGTGGTTTAATTATGTGTAAGATAAGACCGGTTAGTACAATATTCCTTCCTATTTACTCAAGTTGTCCTATTTCGTTTTATGGGCAATTCACTCAAGTTGTCCCATTTTCTTTTTTGTCTATCTTTTTTTTACCTAAATACTCCCACTTTTCCAATTCCCAAACCCAACTACCACATTTACAATTAATTTAATCATTTAAAATACCCTACTACCATCTTTTTTGTGGACCCCATCCCACTCTTAATATCCGTGCCCAACTCAAATAGGACAACTTGAGTGAATAGGAGGGAGTAATATATACTTATGTAGGAAAATTTGTGCTTGATAATTTTAGCTATTGTTTATTTATTCTGAATAATTTTTACTATAGATAATTTCTAATTAATTCAACATTTGTATATTTTTTATTGACAGCGCACCTTTTATATATTTTAACTAGTTATTATAGGTACATATTAGCCGTTGCACGACCTCTTCTTCCTCCTTATGCTTCTTTGTTGGTCAGCCCTATTCCTCTTTAATGGTAGATACATATAATAGTCGTTTAAAACCTAAAAATAAAGTGTTACCATCAAAAAATCATCATCATCATACCCATTGTATCCCGCTCATAGAAAAATCTATGATTAGGTTCTGGAGAGGGAAGATAGACAGCGTCTCATACCCATAAAAAAAGGACGGTCAAAAGAGTCTCCCGGCTCAAAAAGATCTTAAAAAGAGAACTTGCAAATATTCAAAATCATGCGACCTGCGTCTTACGCCCATATTACCATCAAAAAATATAACCAATAATTGAGATTATCGAGGATAATTTTTACATATTAAAATTGCAAAAAACTTACCCAATTTTTTTTCCCCAATTTTTTTTTTGTTTTTTTTTTTTTATTTATTATAAATTTATTATTTGTAATTGTATTTTATTTTATTATAATTTTTTTTTATTTATTTTTAATGTTATTATTATTTGTTATTTTATTATTTGTTTATAAATATTTTTATTTTTATTTGTATGTTTTATTTTTTTTTAATATATTTTTTTAATAAATTTACTAAAATTCCCTTAAATTCAATTTTAATTATAAAATCAACCATTATTATTTCTAAACTAAATTTCTCAATAATAAATAAATTAAAATAAAAATATAAATTTTAGTAAAGAAAATAATTTTTATAATCAAAAATAAATTTGATCACACGCTTTGTATTGAAATTTGATACATAATCACCCTTTGGCCAAACTTTGATACGTAAAATCATATTACAACAATATTTGTAGATTAGAAACTAGACTTCAAGAGCTTCAACATATTATATGCCCAATTTTGACAATCGAAGCAGCTATGACGATCATTTGAAGTTTATTTGGCTCGAATTGAGAAAGTTCATTCTTTGATCATAACTTTTATAGAAAATGATAGTGAAGGTCTGCGCATTAAAACGATTCAGTTTAAGCATATATAGCCCAATTTATCGAGAATGGCTGTTTGAGTTTATGTCGTTTGATACATGTTCATTCTTTGATCATAACTCTTTATAGAAAATATTAGTGCAGTTATTGAAATGTAGAGCTTTCCAACAACATATTGTATGCCCATTTGAATCGAGCAGAATGAAATCGCTTAAGTTGCGAATTTCAACACCGCATGGTCAAATCGCACAAAATGCGCATTCCACATGATAGCAAAGTGCGATTTCACTATGGTCCAACGCCATTTTGTGCGCATTGTCATGGTGGAATCGCACATTTTGTGCGATTGAATCGTTAGAAATTACTGCAAACTTTGAACGGTCGTCATTTCTCGCTCGATTGTCAAAATTGGGCATATAATATGTCGTTGGAAAGCTCTTGAAGTCTAGTTTCTAATGCCGCAAACCTTGCACTAATAAGATTTTTCTATAAAAAGTTATAATCAAAAGAATGAACATATATCAAATTTCAGCACAAATAAACTTCAAACAATCGTCATTTCTCGCTCGATTGTCAAAATTGGGCATATAATATATCATTGGAAAGATCTTGAAGTCTAGGTTATAATGCCTCAAATATTATAATTATACAATTGTTTTGTGATTAATTAATTATTATAACAATAATAAAAATTATAACAATATTATATTAAATTAATTAAAATTATTATAAACAAAAAAATTATTATAACATTATTAAATTATAAACAATAATATATTTCAAAACAAATAACAATAATAACAAATAATAATAACATTTATAATAAATAAAATAAAATAAGGAAAATCGTACAAAAAAAAACAAAAAAAAAATTAAAAAAAATTTGGGGTGGCGATTTTAGTAAAAGGGTGGCGACAAATAATAATGCCCAAAACTTATTGGTAAAAGCCGGAAAATCCGATAGCGCCGCCAAAGCCCCCGGTAAAATTACACACAATCCACCGATTATTATTTAAGTATTAATCAAACACCGGCGTTTACCGCCTTTCTTTTCCGGCAGCAGAAGAAAGAAAATCCAAAAATAATATTGGCGGAGAGTTTCTAAGATAATTTTCCATCTGTCTACTCTCTGAAATCTTTAGAGCGAAAAAAATGGAGGTATTTTTCTCTCTTCCTTTAACATCCGCAATATTTCCGAAAAATCCAGCCATTTTCGGCTCTTTTGTCTCTTTGCGCCGCTTCAATTCTATCTCCTCCGTAAATCTTGATTATCCTTCTCGTCAACGATTCGTTTCTCGGTAAGTTGATGCTTCTAGTGCTCACTTTTCATTTTTTCACATTTCATTTTTGTATGTTTACAATGGAAATGTTATGGTGACTGTTTTGTATTGATAAGATCGATTTTAAAAAATAAAATATTCTTGATTCTTGAGTAATCTGTTGTTACAACTTACAAGTGTGATAAGTCTGCATTCTGGTGCAATTTAGTTTCAGATATGAAATTTTGAATATCTGTTGTTATAGGCGATCATTTTATGCATATTAACTGTGAAGCTTACTAGAATTGAGTATTATTTGGTTTATTAAGTTATAGGAGTAATAACTAAACTGTTAAATACGGCCTAATTTTCTCTGACAAACACCAATAATTCGCATTTTTAGGTTCTGATTGTGATATTCAACATTGAAGGAGATTAAGAGAGTGTCAGAGTGATCTCTATTCTCTATGTAAGAAAATATAACAATTTTCCCTGGAAGTTGGAACTTAAGAGGGAATTGTTACTGGTGAAACTGTAGTCATTAATTACTTACCAATTGGAGACTTGGAGTTGTTAGTTGTAATTTTTGTTAGATTATGTTGACCCACCTACAACGATCAACATTAGTATCATATTATTCGCTTTGGGTTAAGCTTGCACGGATATGTACCTTCCCTAAAGACCTCGTAGTAATTTGAAGTCAGATCACCGACTACATGCTTATCAATTCTGTCTTATTTTTCCACTTGGGACTTGGTACGCCACTTAATAAGCCCCTCTCATACCAAGGATCACATTATTCATGTACTCTCCTCCAACAGTATAATATGTTTCCTTTGTACCGCCGGTTCACCATAGGTTCCACTTCCTTGACCATCATGTCAAGAAGACTCTTGATAAAAGTCACCGAGATTATATATTCCTATTGCAAGGTCACACTGACAACTGGCCCACACATGTGCCCTACCAATTCAGCATGTCACCCACGGTGTTGCTCCATTGTATACATATTTTCCCCGGTCGAACTTTCGGCTCTTGATACCATTTGCTGGGCCCATCAGCTGTTAATGATTCGCATTAGTATGATAGTGTCCACTTTGGGTCAAGCATGCATGTATGTGCTTTTGGGAACCTTCCCGAAACCAAAGGACCTCATACTAGTTGGATCACATATATGCTTATTAACTCTTAATTTTTTCCTCGTGGGACTTGGGATGTCCACTCAACAAATTATGAGACTGAGATCTTAAAGTGATGCCTTATTCGAAACCTAATCCAAGAACGTGCTTATATGGACATGTATGTTCATAGCTCTCACTTTCAGCCAATAGCCATTTTTTCAATATACATTTGGTGGATCAGAGCTTACGATGTTTTCTTTTCGAAGTCAGAATTTCAGTAAGCTTAATACTTACTATACTTCATAAATGTTAACATTTGGGATGTCTATATGCTTGTGCATGGAGTACTTTGAGACTCACATGCATGCCTGTTAGAAATTCTACGTTTTCTTAACCTTAGATGTTTAAAGGAATTTTTTTTACTGGGATGGAGCATAGGAAAAGCTATCTTAAGTATGATCATGAGCTCATATTCAAATGTTCATGAAAGTCACTATCTTTTATCTTTCAATTGGTGTTTTGGAGAATGAGAAATCAATATTACCTTTATTCTTTTTGAGTGAACTTTAGTTTTGTCTATGTTACAAGGATTAAAGTACTTGTGTCAAACACAAATGTGTGCAAAATCCAAATGCCTAAAATCCCTTGTTACTTGGTTTTTGCTTCTTCTAGTCACACCCTTTTTCTTTTAAATGCTTCATGTATAGTGTTAGGTTCCAAGTTCCAACCATTATGTTTGTATAGTCTATACTTAATGTCGTTACCTTTTATCATATTGTTTCCAGTATTATGTTTGTGTTAAAGTTGTGTCTATTAGGGTCATAAGGCAAGTTTCATATGAACTTTAGTTGCCCTCTTGTTTCTATATAGATCAACTAAAGAAGATGTCTGCACCTGATGTGGCTGTGAAATATTATACTGGAGGTGACTTGTACTTGTTCGGTATGTTTATTTATTCCTATCAGTTCTGTTGACTGAAAATTTTAGTTTCGTTATCACTAAAGTATTTTCATTCTCAGATGAATTTCAAACCTCCAGAGTTCCTTGTTCCCGGAGGCCAAAAATAGGTAATTTGCTGGATTTGCCAATCTTTGTTGTATTGAACTTGTTTTTTTAGCTCTACTGCATGTTTTCAGAACTCAAGGGAACCTGTTGATTGAAATATCCTAATGGCAGTATATGTGATCTTGTACCAGCTGCCAAATTTTCAATTTTGGACTTTTGTTGTTGTATCCTCAAGTTTTTATTTTTATTGTGTTATCCTGGACCAATTTTAAATCATGCGCATTTCTTTTTCATATAACACAACCTATGTTATTGTAAGAGTGAAGTTGTGTGTATCCAATCCCTCCAATCCATTCATAGGTGGGAGTCTTGGTGAGATCACTTAATGAGTAATGATGACATTAGGATAACAAAATGTTGTGGAAATCTTGGACCTAATTTTGAGTTTGGAACCTTTATTCGAGTTCAAGCATCACAGGGCGTACGTTATGCAGACGGGGGTAAACTTTAAACACCAGTGTATGTTCATCAATGAAGTGAGAAAAGCGTATTTGAGGTTATCTAAAAATGAAGAAACTGACAAACATTTGCTGTCTGATATGTCAATCTCTTGGTAATTGCACTTGACTGATTACTTTTCTCTTGTATGATGTTGAGTCAAATTTTGTGATGTTGCGTCTTGTACGAAAGCGCAAACTATTAAAAAGCTTGTGAAAAAATTCTTCTCTTTCATTCTGGAGCTTGGGAAATTCGCGAGTCGCGAAATTATGCACTGCCCGCGAACATAGATCAGTAGCATTCTGTTTTGGTGAAAAAGCAGGTCGCGAGGGGCGAGTATTTGTACTGGTCGCGAGCTCGCTGGTCGCAAGCAAATGTGCGGGTCGCGAATGTGCTGCGGGAATTCCGGATTTCAGTTTTTCGCACGTTTTTGACGGTTATTTGTTTTTTCTTGGTGCCCAAGTATCTTTTACGAAGGGTCTACTATATAAACACCCTCTTATTAGTACTAGGAAATCATCATTCACAAATAGAGAGAGAGATCACAAGAGAGTCATTATTCTTTGTGATTGAGAACTTGATTCATCTTGTAAATCTTTGCGGTTCATAGTGAAATTATTTGATCTCGGTGCCAGTGGACGTAGCTATCACATTGATAGTGAACCACGTTAAATTTCTTGTGTCTTTTCTTATTATTTGTTTTGAATCTTTATTGTTTCATTTAGGAGTGTTCACCGGTCCAAACCCGGACCGGACCGGACCGGAACCGGTTGGACCGGAAGACCGGAATCTCAAAAAACTAAGACCGGATTCCGGACCGGTTCCATCCGGTCCGGTCCCGGTCTAACCCGGAATTCTTCCGGTCCGGTCCGGGTTTGGACCGGTTAGACCGGAAATAATTTTAAAGACCAAAAATAAATTAAAAAATAGAATATTTTAAAATAATTTAGCAAATTAATTATTATAAAATTAACATATTTAAATTAAAAAATTATTTTGTGTTGAAAATTAAATATTTTAAGTCCTTTAAAAAAAATATATACATAATAATTGTAAATATTACTCATCTTCCAAATCGATTTCATGACATCCGGTCTCATCCGGTCTAACCCGGATTTTTCCGGGTTTAGACCGGACCGGACCGGAAACCCGGAATTTAAAAAAAATAAGACCCGGAGACCGGACCGGATGCACCCGGTCCGGACCGCCGGTCCGGTCTAAATTTGCACACCCCTAGTTTCATTATTGTTTTACGATCTTTGCTTCTGCTGTCGCACAACAATTAGCATCAAGAGCTCAAGTTCAATCCCTGGAGAGTTTTTGTGTGAAACAATGGTTGGAGATTCTACAATTAGAATTGAGAAATTTACCGGTAAAAATAGCTTCGGGCTATGGTAAATTAAGATGAAGGCTGTGTTGAAACAGCAGCAAATCTGGCGTCCATTGGCTCCAAAGAGTACTACTGCGGGGTCGGAAGATGGACTAACTGACGGGCAATTAGCAGTAATGGAGGAGATGGCTCATTCTACCATTTTGCTAAGTTTGGATGATCATATCATCACGAAGGTTGCTGATCAGGCTATGGCGGCGGAATTATGGTTCAAATTGGAGTCGTTGTATATGACTATGTCGCTGACCAACAAATTATTACTGAAGCAGCGGTTGTTCAGCTTCCGAATGCAGTCAGGTACGCCCTTACGGGAACATCTTGAAAAACTTAACTCTATTTTGTTGGATTTACGTAATTTAGATGTTAAGATAGAGGATGAGGATGTTGCGTTGATTTTACTTGTGTCCTCTACCATCTAGCTTTTCGAATTTTGTTGAGTCTTTTGTTGTTGATAAGGATTCATTGACCTTAGAGGAAATGAAGGCAGCACTTCACACTAGGGAACTTCGTCAGAAAGCTATAGGTGATAACAGGAAAAATGGCAGCGGGTTGTTTCTTAAGTCCGGAAAATCTAAAAAGAAAAAGGTGCTTAACAAGGGCAACAATACTGGGTCGGGTGCTGGAAACGGCAATGATGGATCTAGTAAGACTGCTGGAAAGACCTGTTATTACTGTAAAGAACCAGGTCACTTTAGGGCTACTTGTCCAGTGAGGAAGGGCAAATCCCAAGTTGCTGTAGTTGAGGAGAAACCGAAGGAGAGCTATAATTCGGAGGAAGACTTAGCACTAGTGAGTTCAGCTAAGTCTGGGGATCTTTCTGATGATTGGGTTCTAGATTCGGGGTGTTCGTTTCATATGAGTCCACGTCGAGACTGGTTTGATACATGAGTCTTGCAATGGAGGTACGGTTATTGTAGGTAACAATGCACCATGTAAGGTTAAGGGTATTGGGTCCATGAGATTGAGGACTATTGATGAGCGAAAGTTGACTTTGACTAATGTGCGGCATGTTCCTGCTTTGGGGAAAAATCTGATTTCATTGGGTACCTTGGATGATTTGGGGTACAATAGGGTGTTTTCGGATGGGAGGTTGTCTATTTATTGAGGTTCTGAATTGGTGCTTAAGGGTATCAAGATGAAACCCTCTATGTCTTTGAGGGTGTTACACTGTCTAGTTCTGTGGTTTGCGCATCGGTGTCTCACCAAAAGATGACCAAGATTTGGCACATGAGGCTTGGTCATATGGGGGAGAAGGGGATGCAGCTATTGTCTAAGAGGGGTCTAATATCCGGGATCAAGGTTGCCAACCTTGAATTTTGTGAGCATTGTGTGTTTGGGAAGAAACACAGGTCTAAGTTCAGCAAGGGTGCTCACATTACTGATGATGTGCTTGATTATGTCCATTTAGATTGTTGGGGTCCATCTAGGGTTGAAGGTATGGGAGTTTTCCGCTATTTTGTTTCATTTGTTGATGATAAATCCCGATACACTTGGCTTAGGTTGCTTAAGTCAAAGGATGAGGCCTTCAAAACTTTTAAGCAATGGAAAGCTTTGGTGGAAAATCGAAAGTGTAGGAAGATCAAGAAGCTACGAACAGACAATGGTCTAGAGTTTTGCAAAGAGGAGTTTAATCAGTTCTGTGCAGATAAGGGTATTGGTCGGCATCATACCGTCAGGATGACACCACAGCAGAACGGTGTTGCAGAACGGGTTAATCAGACACTGCTTGAGAGAGTTCGATGCATGCTCTCTAATGCAGGGTTGGGGAGGAGGTATTGGAGTGAAGTTGTGATGACAGCTTGTTATATCATCAATAGAAGTCCTCATTCGGGAATTGACTTTAAAATCCCGTTTGAAATCTGGAGTGATAAGTTGCCTAGTTTCTCGAATTTGAAGATTTTTGGTTGTGTTGCTTATTATCATATTAGTGAGGGTAAGCTGGATCCACGGGCCAAGGTGGGGTGTTTTGTTGGGTACGGTGATGGTGTGAAGAGGTTTAGGATCTATTCACCTTCAGAGGGTCGGGTCATCCTTGGTAGGGATGTTACATTCGATGAAAGCACCATGTATTCCAATACGAGCTCGGAGTCTTCTGATTTGGGGAAGGATGGGGAGAACGTGCTACAGACAGATGGGGTACTTGAGGTACATCAGTCATCCATTGCTGATTTACCTCGAGTGCACTTTATTGATGATGATGCTGAGGTTCCAGTGCCGAGTACTCCTGAGCCTGAGGTTAGTCCACCTTCACCTAACTCTGGGGTGGAGGGGGAGCAGTCTAATCAGAGGTCATCTAGTCAATCTGACACCATTCTTGAGCAGCCTAAACGTGTTATTAAGAAGCCTGTTAGGTTAATTGAAGAGATGGAAGGAAGGAATTGTTGTGTTGATAGTTTGACAGGTTATGCGTTGAGTGTAGTTGATGATGTATAGTCATATGAACCTGCCACATATAAACAAGCAATCAGTTGTAATGAGTCGGCGCAATTGCTGCAATGGGTGAAGAGATGCAGTCTCTTTACAAAAACAGAGTGTGGGAACTTGTGAAGGTACCAGAGGGAAGAAAACTTGTGGGGTGTAAATGGATCTTTAAGAAGAAAGAAGGGTCATCTGAGTCTGAGAAAGTTCGCTTTAAGGCAAGGCTAGTTGCTAAGGGGTTCAGTCAGGTAGAAGGGGTTGATTTTGTGGAGATATTCTCACCGGTGGTTCGACATACTTCTATTCGTGTGCTATTGTCAATTGTAGCACATTATGACCTTGAGCTGGAGCAGCTGGATGTTAAGACGGCTTTCCTTCATGGTGATTTGGAGGAGGAGATTCTGATGAAGCAGCCCGAGGGATTCGAGATTCCAGGGAAGGAGCACTATGCATGTAGATTGCTAAAATCATTATATGGACTTAACCAATCTCCTCGCCAGTGGTACAAGAGCTTTGATTCTTTTATGGTTTTGATAGGAATTCATATGATTGCTATGTGTATCATAGTAAGCTGGATGATAGTTCCATGATTTATTTGTTGTTATATGTTGATGACATACTTGTTGCCACAAATAATAAAACTAATGTTGCTTGACTTAAGGAGATGCTTAGCTCAGAGTTTGACATGAAAGATTTGGGTCAAGCTAAGAAGATTTTGGGTATGGAAATCCATAGGGATCGAGCTAGAGGTAAGCTTTTCTTGACTCAGAAAAGTTACATTGAAAAGATTTTGTCTCGCTTTGGGATGGAGAAATCGAAGCCAATAAATAACCAACTTTTGTGAGCTGCAAATTGTCTTTGTCTATGTCACCTCAAACTGAGGAAGAGTTGGCTTATATGTCTAGGGTCCCTTATGCCAACGCGGTTGGTTGTTTGATGTATGCTATGGTCTGTACTAGGTCGGATATTGCGCATGCTGTTAGTGTTGTGAGTAGGTTTATGGCTCGACCTGTGAGAGAGCACTGGCAGGGGGTGAAGAGGATTTTTCGCTACTTGAGAGGGACAACTGATATTGGTCTTGTGTATGGGAATGATAAGGAGTGTTTGGTAACTGGGTATAGTGATTATGATTATGCAGGTGATGTGGATACTAGGAGGTCTGTGACCGGTTATGTGTTTACTTTGGGTTGTTCTGTGGTTAGTTGGAAGTCTACATTGCAATCTTCGGTTACGTTGTGTACTACTGAAGATGAGTACATGGCTTTAACTTCTGCAGCTAAGGAGTCTATTTGGCTCAAAGGCCTTGTGGGTGAACTGGGTATTGCGAAGGATTTTGCTACGGTGTATTGTGATAGTCTAAGTGCTATTTGCTTAGCTAAAGATCAAGTGCACCATGATCGGACCAACCACATTGATGTCAGGTATCATTTCTTACGTACTGACAAGAGGGTGAAGGTAAAGAAGATCGGGACCGCTGACAACCCAGCTGATTTCTTTACTAAGTCTGTTCCGTTTAGTAAGTTTAAACATTGCTTAGACTTGCTAAATATTGATTACTATGTGATGTGATTTGGCCCTAAGGGGTGGTGTTGGGGAGTCCTGCTGTAGGTGTGTTGACATCAAGGTGGAGCTTGTCCGGGGCTTGTGATGTCGGTGGAGCATTATGAGTCGTTTATACTTGATTGTATGTTTTGATGAGTCTTGGTTGAAGATTTGTCGGATGGGTCTTGGTTGAAGGCTTATCGGGATGTATGACTAATGCATGAGTCTTACATCGGATTTTGGCTTGGGATATGTTCACTATGTGTTGTTGGGATCGTTTGCTGACTACGAGTTCTCGTCAAGGTGGAGATTGTTGTTAGTATGCCTCGAACACGGGTTCTGGAGCTTGGGAAATTCGCGAGTCGCGAAATTATGCACTGCCCGCGAACATAGATCAGTAGCATTCTGTTTTGGTGAAAAAGCAGGTCGCGAGTGGCGAGTATTTGTACTGGTCGCGAGCTCGCTGGTCGCAAGCAAATGTGCGGGTCGCGAATGTGCTGCGGGAATTCCGGATTTCAGTTTTTCGCACGTTTTTAACGGTTATTTGTTTTTTCTTGGTGCCCAAGTATCTTTTACGAAGGGTCTACTATATAAACACCCTCTTATTAGTACTAGGAAATCATCATTCACAAATAGAGAGAGTGATCACAAGAGAGTCATTATTCTTTGTGAGAGAGGTTGATTCATCTTGTAAATCTTTGCGGTTCATAGTGAAATTATTTGATCTCGGTGCCGGTGGACGTAGCTATCACATTGATAGTGAACCACGTTAAATTTCTTGTGTCTTTTCTTATTATTTATTTTGAATCTTTATTGTTTCATTATTGTTTTACGATCTTTGCTTCCGCTGTCGCACAACAAAATCTTTGAGCTTTTTCATATCGATGATCAACAATCTTAACCAATAAAAACATTTGCTCTTATTGGTAAACGACTGCTCATTTCTGTACCCATGGCAAGTAGCAAGGCCAACTGCCGACATCAACCATATCCATGTTAACGCAATCGAGTCTTACCAATTTGATTCTTTATGTTGTAGTTTACCTTTTGCACTTTGCAGTGGTCATTCCTAAATCGTGATCGCCATCATCTACCACATTGGGAATCCTTGCTTTTTTATCCAATTACTGCATGGAGGGTTGATTATGGATGAACGGGTCCACCATGATAGATTTGGTCCTCTTCTCTCTCAGCGTACTATTCCAATGCGGATTTGCTTTTTGTGTGGGAGATCTAATGCGTTGGATTTGCTAACATTATTAGGAACACAGATTGTTGTATGAGACGATCTCACCGAGAGACACGTCTCATACTGAGACCGTCTCATACATGGATTAAATAGTCCTTTAGATACATATTATAAGAATATAAACTTTTTGTTTGGTGTCGTCTCATAAAAATATAAAAAATTTTTTATCGGTCATCATCAATCTTATTTCAATTAAAGCATGTCTCATTTTCTCTTACAAAATATGAGTTTGATTCTTTCTTGGTAACCCCTTTCCTTCCTAAAGTTTAAAATTCAATAGACTTTTATTAATTTAAATTTTAACGACTCTCTCAAACTTAATATTTTGATGTGTTCCACTTAATTTTTTATCATTTTTAAGTCGTTAAAAAGGACTAGTCTACAAGTGAAAGAAAAAAGGTAGTGTTTTTAAATTTAGATAGGGATCAGGGAATAAAGTGTAATTAGTAAGTATTAAGGTATGAAAAAGTTAATTTTAATAAGGAAAAATTAGTAAAACAAATCATTTTCAAAATAGAAATAATACGTTTAAAATGACTTTATCTAATAAAAAAAAGGAGGGAGTATTAGATTTGTTCATCGAAATCAATAGCTTGCTATTCACGACTAAACTGGTCCACTCTACCCCTTTCTCTTTCACAGAAACTTTCTAAATAAGTTCTACTCAAGTAACTCAACGTCTCAAATACAGTATAAACCCAAAATTCAACCACAAAAAATACAAATATACTTGTACAATAAAAAAGAAAATAAACCCAGAAAACTAAATTTGGAATTTTAAAAGTATACTTCTATATTTTTTATTTATCCTTCCGAAAAACATTTTCTCTCAATTTTCATTTACTTCATTTGGCGCGAAAATCATGAAAGACGAAAATTCAACAAAAGACGACGGATCGCTCGCCGTTTTCTCAACAATCGATGGCGTTAATGGTGGTGTGAATGGCGATGAGCTCTCTTATGTACCGCCGTTTAATTTTTCAATGGTTGATAATGGCATTTTCAGGTCTGGATTTCCTGATATTTCTAATTTGCCTTTTCTGCAAACCCTAGGTCTTCGATCGGTTATGTAAGTATATGATATTATTTTTATTATTTTAATTTTTTTTATGATTGAACTTTTCAAGGAATTTTTTTAGTTTTTAAATTTTTTTGGTGTATTTTGGAGATGTTTGTGTCCAGAACCGTATCCGGAGGTGATCGCAGATTTCTTGAAAGATAATGGAATTCATCTCTTGCAATTTGGTATCGAAATGTACAAGGTTTGATTTTTTGATGGAAATTTTGTTGTTATATATATATATATATATATATATATTTAACTGAATTATTCAAATGAATGGGAAATTGTATGATATTTAATTTGTTAGTAATATGGAGTAATTCGGCATTGTAGGATGCAAGTTGTTTTTTGTCTTGTAGTTTTACTGCGTTTATTAGGCAAAGAACTAAGAATTAGTGGCACTGTGGACAAAAACATTTGTGGTTTTGTATAGAGGGGTCTCAATTGGGCGCAAGGAGCAATTGCTCATGCCCCTCTTTTTATAAGGGCCCTATCAACATATACAAATTACACCCAAGAAAACTTTGACGATAAATTCTATCTTAATCTCATAATATGAACCGTCAAACTCTTGTGACTAGCTATTTTTTCGAATTTTGTTCATATTTCTATCTTAATCACATGACCAATATTAATCGAGTTATTCTTCCTGTTTATTAATTATGAGTAGACTTTTATGATTTTGTTATACAAGACGGAGTAAGTTTGCTAATAACTTATTCAAGCAAAGTAAAATGATTGCTAAATTCCCGAAAATGATTGCTCTAAAGACGAGAATTTCAAGTTTGCCAATAAGTTCTTTGTTGCTGTTTTTGTCAATGTTAAGATGTTTTCACGGAAGAGTTTGGTGGCAGAAAAGAGAAATTTTTTTGAAGATAGTGTTGTGCTGAGTAATTGCTTTTTTTTAAGTTTTCTGTAGCTTGCTAATTGTGGACTTAGAAGAGAAGAATTTAATTTTTATGCCTTATCTAAATAAAGGTTATTGATCTTTAAATGGTGACTTGTGAAGCAATTTCGAGAAAGTTTTTTCTTTGTTCATTCTTTTTCTTCTTTTTTTTTTGGCTTTTCTGTAGGTGTACATATAGCAGTGTGTATGTTTTGATTATTATCATGTATGAGCTCACCAATTGACACAGATTCGGTCATTTGCACATTTAGGTCACATAAAACTCCGAACTGAGACCTGAAATCCTTCTAATGAATTATGCATTGGAACCTCTACGTGCCTTGTACTCTTTGCTCTTAGATCATAGATTTGGCTGACTGACATCAGAAATGAAAATAGTTTGTAAAGTGCAAACATGTTGAGAACCTTGTTCCAATTGACTGCATATGTGACTTCACAGTCTCACTTCACCTTGTGACTGGACAAAGAATTAAGCTGCGATAAATGTATTTCTGTGCTATATGTGATTCACATACAAAATTAAGAATCTACATATACACCATTAACTTGATTGATGAAGGAAATCAATGTATAACATCTTTTGTATCTGGCTGAATATGCACAGGAACCTTTTGTCAACATTCCTGAAGATAAGGTACGGGAAGCTTTGAAGGCCGTTTTGGGTATGTCGAGTATAGTATCTCCTATTCCTATAACATGAATGTCCCAAGTTTCATAAATATCACCCTATATTATGTCAAGTATTAGTCCAACTGGTTTTTAACTTATATGGAGGACATTGATTGAAATTCATGGTAATTGCGGTGTGATTAAGCCTGTTGATTAAATGATTACGGTACCTATTGTCAAAGCATTATTCATTATCATATGAAGATTACATCCACATTACATTTTTTTTCTTTTCCTATTTAACAGACACAAGAAACCACCCAGTTCTTATACATTGCAAGCGTGGAAAGGTATGCTTGCTTGATTGGTCATTTCCCTCTTCTTGGCTTTAAGCTGTTGAATAGTTACATTCTGTATGTTATCTACCATCTATTTTACGTATGCAGCACCGAACAGGGTGCCTAGTGGGATGCTTTCGGAAGCTGCAGAAATGGTGTCTATCCTCGATTTTTGATGAGTACCAAAGGTTTGCTGGTGTGAAATCTAGGATATCTGATCAGAGATTTGTGGAGATGTTCGACATTTCAAGTTTAAAAAACACCCCATTGCAATTTTCTTGCTCAAAGAAGAGAGAACAGGTCAAATATGCTCCAATGTTGATGTCATCAAATCTGGTTTAATTGTTTGATCACACAACAGAAGACAGCTCATCAAAATGTTCAGGTATAAGCCTCAATAATGGATGACTATTCAACTTCGATGTAACGAAAGCTAACACATTTGTTTGAGTGAACTATTTATGTACATCTTTATTGCTACTGAACTTAAATTCCCGTGGAATTTATATTATGTCTATTTTGCTTCACTAAAAATCTATTTACTGTAATTTATACTCCTGTAAATTGCTTTTTCTTCAAACTTTTTACTAATCAAGTATAAATTCATTAGTCTTGTCCATAGAAATTTGTAAATTGTAATTGTAAGCCAGTTCCAAACAACTTCCAACTATTGTCTAAACATCTTCACAATGCAGTATTATAACACCATAAACACTCCAAATTTCATTATTATCGAGCAATATTGGATCTCGTATTGGACAAATCAAGTTGATTATATAATTTATGGTGTCAAGTTTCATTATGTCTAAACATCTTCACAATGCAGTATTATACACCATAATCAGTGGACAAATCAAGTTGATTATATAATTTATTCAAGTTAGACTTTTATAACCGATCTCATCAATATTATCGAGTAATATTGGATCTCGTATCCTCCCACAGAAAATAGTAGTATTAGATCTTGTGCGATATTCAAAACCAAAAGCGCAGAAAAGAAGATTGATTAACCTATGTTAAAATCAAAACTTAAACCTAAAAAAACAAATAATCGCCTGAAAAACATTTAACGATTTTCAAAAATCAATAAATTGCAAAAAAAGGAAAAAAAAAAGATAGAAAAAGAGAGCATCAGCAATGATAATTATCCACAAGGAAAAGATGAAGCTTTTCCATTCGTGTCAAATTTCTGCAAAAATTATACCATCATATGCGCTCCAACATTTAACCCAAGAATACAAATTCCAGATTCAATAAATTAAAAAAAAATAGAGAAAGTGGAAAATGTAGGCGAGTCAACAATCGAATCGTCAATTTCAAAAAGAACAAGATGACGACTGAAACGATATCTCGTCTTCGATTTAGCCTTCGTTTGAATGAAGGAAGATAATCATAAGTATATCTTCCCTCTCAAAGAATCAAAGAAGGCTCAAATTCATGAAATAATAGAGCATTTTAAAACTAAATATACATATACTACTTTGAAAAACACAAATTAATTTGATGGAGATACAGCTAAATGAATGATAGTTTAGCTGTGTGATTGAGAAAATATATAGGAGGGCGGACAATGGAAGTAGCCGTCATTTACTAACCCTAGAAGCACACTCGTGACTCGGGAGTGCTCCTTTTATGTGAATCCATTTAGGAGGTTATTGGGCTGAACGTGATATTAACTCCGCTCTATTATCAATCAATATTGAGAGACCGTCTCTCTTAAAGACGTCTTTCAGGCCCAGTCCATTAAAGCTTATTTTATACTCTTACATCACATTTTTTTATGGACCAACCCAATAAGAGATGGTCTCTCAAAGAGACCGCCTCTCACAAGAATTTGGGATATCCATATCAATAAAATATAAAATATAAAATATAAAATATAAAATATAAAATATATTAATGAAGAAACGACTTAAGACACATGTCACGTTATCATCAATAATTTTTTCGCTTTTTTCTATTATTGATGGGGAAACTTTTGATATTTAGAGAAATAAGTTACTCATTAAAACATGTAATATTTGTTAATTGACTATAACTATATGTGATGAAATATTAAAATACTATATTTCCTTACATAAACCAAAAAGATAATATACATGTAAATCTTTATTTGAACTCGGATAATAAATCATTATCATCATATAATGAGTAATAAGCTAACTAATTTGGTTATTTTCCAACTAAATCCTCCCACCTATCTATTATAATAGAAGGCTTTTTAAATTTTATTTGTCTCGATTATCAATAATTACTATGATAAACTGTTATAATATTATCGTATAATAAGTTATTTTTCACTTTGATAATGATAATATCATAACAACTACAAACATTTAATAATTATAAGTTTATGTTAGTAAATGAATTAATTTTATAAAATAATATCATTATTCATATAAGTAAATATTAATAACATCCGTGTTTTACACGGGAATCTATCTAGTTCTTGCTATTGATAGTGATATTTGTCCATAAAATATGTCACGATGGGATGTACAAATTTCAAAATGGAAGAAATACACTTTTAATAATTATAGTTGTGGTAGTAATAGACATACTTGTAAAAGTAGCAACTAAAGTAACTGTTAAAGATTTAGAGTATAATTTATTAATAAATATAGAGAAAAGCATAAATTGTTACTTTTGATTTTAGAACATTATATGTTGTGACATTTTGAAAATAGATATTTGTGTCGTTCAATGCAATTTAAATTAATACTTTACCAAAGAGTGATATTTTAATTAGAAAAAAAAATACTTTAGTTTCATTAAACCACCAATATATTTGAATAGTACGTTATGTAAACAAATTTACATTTACCTTCTAGTTAGTGTGTTTATTTATTTAGTTGGAATTTTAATTATCTTCTACATTTTCTTATTAACTATTCTAATTGCTTTCTTAATCATTTATTTTCATACAAAAGTATTGTTTTTCATATTTTCATATCATATATACATATATTATGACTAACAAATTTTTAATGATTTTTTTAATTATTTGTATATTCTATCCACTAATCCAACAAAAAAAATTAAATTGCATGCCACATAACAATGTAGCATGTTGATAGGGATAAATAAGTACTCTAATTTGTCCCAATCAATTTTATTAATATCAACTTTTTATAAGTTTTACTCAAACATAATTAGATTTAGATATATTTAAGATTGACAACATACATTGACAAACGTGCCAAAATCAAATTGGACATTCAAAGTGAATAGGAGAGAATATTTGATATTTGTTACATTTTTATATATATACTTTTACGTAAGTAACTTATAAATTATCATATTCATCCATACCTTATACCTATCTATATCTTATTAACTCGTACACTTTTATTATTATTTAAACACAATAATACTCCCTCCAACACAATTCAATTGTCCCATTTTCTTATTTGGGCAATTCACTTCAATTGTCCCATTTCCTTTTTTGTCTATCTCTTTTTACCTAAATACCCTCATTTTTCCAATTCCCAATACCCAACTACCACCTTTATAATTAATTTAATCAATTAAAATACCCAATTACCACCTTTTTGGTAGACCCCATCCCACTCTTAATATCCGTGCTCAACTCAAATGGGACAATTGAATTGTGTCGGAGGGAGTAATATTTTACCCTGAATTACTTATTTTTTTATTACTTTTTTTTTTTGAGTTATATTTTTTTATTACTTTAGATTAGAAGAATTTAAGCAAAGTACACAATTTTATTGTTTTTTTTTTAGGAAAGGGCGAAAAAAAGGAGATGATCTTCATAATTTCCTAATTCCAATTACCAACATTTACCTCTCTTAGGGTTTTGCCAACCATTTTTTTTTTCCTGAAAACACATTCAAACCCCATCCTTGTCCCCTCCCATTTCCAGAACATTCGTCGAGGGGTGTTTTCCATTTCCACAATTCAACGCTTCCATCAAACCCCTTCACCATTTTCTTGATATCCTTAGAAGTGAATTCTTCTATCCAATGACACCAATTTCATTACCAAATTGGTGAATTTTCATTACTTGTAAGTGGGCTCTTTTTGTCTCCCTTTTAATTTATTTTTCTCTTTAACAAGAAACAATATTTTAGATTTCCCAGTAGGTGAAAGGTTAGTTTAATTGGTATATTCCATATTTTTATTGATTTTATCACTATTTCATTGTTTTTATTTTTCTGGGATAATTAATTTTGTTGGGTTTGCGGAGGAAGGTTGAAATTTTATGGGGAAATCTGGGGGTAGAAGAAAGAAGGGGTCAGGAAACCAAGGTACAACTAGTGAAACTCATAACCCTAATATTGCTAATAATGGTAGTATAGATTTGGATTCAGCTGTGTTTTTGAAAAGAGCCCATGAGATAAAAGAGGTAGGAAATAAGAGATTTCAGGAGAAGGATTATGTGGGTGCCCTCGAGCAATATGAGAATGCTATTAAGCTTATACCCAAAACTCACCCTGATAGGGCTGTATTTCACAGTAATAGGGCAGCTTGTTTGATGCAAATGAGACCTATCGATTATGATAGTGTAATTTCTGAATGCACTATGGCCCTTCAGGTTCAACCTCGATTTGTTCGGGCTCTTCTTCGAAGGGCTCGAGCTTATGAGGCTATAGGAAAGTATGACATGGCTATGGTTGATGTGCAAGCTCTTTTGGGTTCTGATCCTAATCATGGGGATGCTTTAGATATTGCTCGTAGGTTAAGGACGGCTCTTGGGCCTCGTCAAGAGGCTCAACAGGATCTTCAGAGTCGTCCGTCACCTGCAGCTCTCGGGGCTTCTGCTGTTAGAGGTGCGCCTATTGCAGGCCTTGGACCGTGTTTACCTGCTAGGCCTCCACCTAAGAAAGGTGGAGGTGCTGGTGGTGCAGCCAATGGTGTATCTAGTAACAAGAATGAAAAGCCGCAACAAGTTGTGGCAACCGAAAATGGTCCTGATGTCAAAACACAAATGCCGAGAGTTGTTTTGAAACCTGCGAGTGGTTCTTCTAAGCCTAATGAGAAATCATTGAAGGATATTCTAAAGGAACGGGCACCCACATCATCCGTGTCTGCTCTCAAGCCATCTCAAGAGGCTGTTATTCAATGGAGGCAATTGAAGCTTGTTTATGATCATGATATAAGGCTTGCGCAAATGCCAGTGAATTGCAGTTTCAGGGTTTTGAGGGACATTGTGGGAAAACGATTTCCATCGTCAAAATCTGTTTTGATCAAGTATAAAGACAGTGATGGTGATTTGGTGACAATAACCTGTACCAGTGAGCTTAAGTTGGCAGAAACTTGTGTAGACAATCTTGTGCCAAAAGATCCAGAAAGTGACAAGTTAGATTCATTTGGAATGTTACGGCTGCATATTGTAGAGGTGAACCCTGATCAGGAACCGCCGATAGTTGAGGAAGAGGAAAAACCTTCAGAAAGTGAGGAGATTAAGGGGGATGAGAGTGGCTCACATTCTTCACTCGGAGATTTAGGAGTGGACTCACATGAGATTGAGGTGGAAAAAGCAGATGATAAGGCACCAACAGAAACCCAAAAGGGGAAAACAGAATTATCAGAAGAAGCAGAGTGCAAAGAGGTGGAAATGGATGATTGGTTGTTTGAGTTTGCTCAGCTTTTCCGCAATAATGTTGGCATTGACCCTGATGCTCATGTCGATTTGCACGAGATTGGAATGGAGTTGTGTTCCGAGGCTCTAGAAGAGACGGTCACAAGTGAAGAAGCTCAACTTCTCTTTGATAAGGCCGCGTTGAAGTTTCAAGAGGTTGCTGCTTTGGCATTCTTCAACTGGGGTAATGTTCATATGTGTGCTGCAAGGAAAAAGATCCCTGTAGATGAAAATGCTTCTCAGGAAGTTAAGGCTGCACAACTGCAGAAAGCTTATCATTGGGTTAAGGAAAAATATTCCTTAGCTAAAGATAAGTATGAAGAAGCTCTTTCGATCAAGCCGGACTTCTATGAAGGTTTACTTGCAATGGGACAGCAGCAGTTTGAGATGGCAAAGCTTCATTGGTCTTATGTTTTGGCAAAAAAAGAAGATCTTTCGAGCTGGGATTCCATGGAGACTTTCAAACTCTTCGACAGTGCAGAGGAGAAGATGAAGGCTGCTACTGAAATGTGGGAAAAGCTGGAAGAGCAAAGAGCTAACGAACTGAAAGATCCTAGCTCGAGCAAGGTGGATGAGTTGCTAAAGAGAAGAAAGAAAGTGGGAACTGATGGTGAAGCCGCGGGTAAGATTCCTAGTGAGCCCACCCCTGAGGAATTGGCCGAACAAGCAGCTGTAATGAGATCTCAGATTCATCTCTTTTGGGGCAATATGCTTTTTGAGCGCTCTCAAATTGAATTTCGATTGGAAATTTCTGATTGGAAAAAGAATCTCGATGCTGCTGTTGAATGCTTTAAGTTAGCAGGAGCCTCAGAAGCTGATATTTCTACAGTTCTAAGCAATCATTGCTCCAATGGTGATCCTGCTGGAGAGGAGAAGAAGGCCGACAATGCAACACAAAGTGCCTCCGCTGAAACCGTTGTGAAGGCTGAAGCAACATGATCAAAATTGATGATAAATAATCACCTTGCCAGATTTTAAGGCATGCTGTCTGATTATAACTTAGGTGCCTATTGACTTCCAAATACATGGCCTGGGCACAAATGTTGGTGGTCGGAATACTCGAGATGTGAGTGGCTGTTGATGGTTTCAGGACAACTTGTTCGTGCCATGCTTACGTTCTTACAATGTAGTGTTTTTGTTTTTCTGATAATCCTGAACCTTTGATTGATAGTTTTTTTTTTTGTTATCTGTTTGGCTTGTTTAAGCTTAATATTTATTTTTGAGTGCCAAGATTATAATGTCTCGATCTTTGGCTTTATTCAGTAACAATTCTGAACCCATCCATTGATTATTATCTGTGTTCCACCGGCTTGCTATGAGAACATGGTCTAACCAGGGCGCATTTTCACTCTTGTTTCTCTTCAAATTTTAGCAGTTTTATTATTGTTCTTGGAATTCTTCCTCACATAGTCTTATTGTTTTGCTTGTTCTGATTTCCCTTTTTTATGCTAGCTGTTTTTGTCATGGGTCACTGCATTGAAGCATTCTATAGAATAGTAGGCATAATACAGTATGTTAATGGCTGACGCCAAGCTTGCCATTGTATGAATTCACAGATCTTCTGCAGGCATAATAGAGTCGCACGTTGAATAGTAGGCAAATCCTGTATCTTATCTTATTTTGGTTGATTCATACTTATTTTATTGCTGGTGCCTGGTATATTCATCAATGGCTGCATATTTTGTAAAAGATGATGTATTAAGATTTGATGTGGCGTAAATATGCTTACTCATTAAAAATTAAGATTACTGAAAGATTTTATCTTGGTTTTTTTCCTTTGTTCAAATACTGTTATGACGGGGTGTTTACATTGAGGTTACTAGAGAGTTCTAAATAGACATTGAAGCTCATCCGCTTCAAGTTTGTATAATGTTGATGCTGCTTCCTGGCCAGAGCTGACTTTCAGATGGATCTAATGGACGTCGTGGAGGCTAGAAACTCTTCAAGAAGGGCATGAAAGTTACATGACCATCTTCTCGAGGTCAGTTAAATTTCATTGATGCTGTTTATTTCATGGTTGCAATTAAGTTCTTATTCTAGGTTTGATGCTTTCGTACTCAAATTGATGATGCTGTAGCCGACAGTGATAGTTTTGAATACTATTACTCCCTATGTGTAAGGGTTTGGTTAATATCGTTCAAAGGCAGGAGATTTCGGATATCTATACTGTTACTCCCTCTGTACATCCCATTTTCCTGCTTTACGGAGCATAAAAGTAGAGAGAAAAATATATTTTGTCTTAGTTTGGGGACATCCCAAAATAGAATATGTAAACTTAGCTCTCGTAAGTAGGGGTCTGGGTCATCCAATCACCTTTACGGCTTTACTTATTAAAACTTTTGAGCATTCGCTTGTTTCGTAGCTGCTTCGGTTTTGTATTCCTAATATTCCCACTTATCTGGTTAGTGTTGTTGGTTCTATTGGCATATTGGCATCTTTATTAGTTGGAGAGTTTTTGATCTTTGGTAAAGTAATTAATTAGTTCCATATCACTTATTTAATCGTATATGTTATGCTCATAGATTTCTTTGGTTTGATGATTTAATTAAGGAATTTGTTTCCTTCATTCCATTATGTTTTCTTGACAGCCTAAAGAGAAACAATGGGTTTGTATCTTATTACATAATTGGGTTGAATGCCACTTATGCTTTCCCATCCATCATGTCTTGTGTACTATCTACTTGCATTTTTGAAAGATTTTCCTATTTTTAGTGACTGATTAGCTAGTAACTGGACCACCTAAGATACCCTTGCTTGTTTTAAAGGTAATTAGCATAGCAATAATGCTAGATATCTTATCATTGTTCCAATATTTTAGTCACATAGGAGACACCTAAAGGCATGGCTAACCCAATAGGTAAGGGTAATAGAGTATCTAATTAAATTATAATGGATTTGTTGATTCTTTAATTCTTATTCTCCTATCCCTTTTGTCATTTTTAAGTTACAGTTCAAATATCTTTCTTGATATTATGTTCATGTAATGTCCATACTAATATTTGTTTCTATTTATATCTTATTTTCTTCGTTCATTTCAACAAATGCCAAAACATTAATCCCGAAGAATACGGTAAGAGTCGTGGTTACGGTAACGACAAGGCGATGGGGCTATGGGAGTGATGATGTTATCGTAACTCCAAATATCGAGTAGAAGCATGAGATATTCCTTAGAACGACCAAAAATGCATTTTTAATAACTTATACAACGTAGGGAATTGGTTCCGTTTCTAAGAAACCTTTACAGCACGGCTGATTTCATTCGACATGACTTGGCTTGTTTAGACTGTCCCGCAATTTTCATATGTTCGGACTTGTCCATAACCTAAAACATCCTGTAGTTGATGCTAGGTGAACCAACTAAAACTGCGCTGTGACAAGACGTGGTGTGAAGTTGATCTGATATGGGCAGTTAAGGAAATTTGAGCCTCCAGGAACTTAAGAATTATCTACTACATTTGGATCAAGCACCAAAATTTCCATGTTTGAAGACACCTACTTTTAGATAAATTATACTTCTGCACTACTCATTTGATCATTTTGCTGTCTGATTAGCTGCAACTTGATTGCCATCTTATTCCCCTATCTTTATTATTAGTGGCGAATACGAAATTAGTATAGTATCAGTTGAACACTCATTTCAGCATGGTGTACTGAACCAACTCGGCTATTATTTTTAAATGGTAAGTTTTTATCAAATAATACAAGTCATAGCTTAGACAGGTCCAGCCTTAGATTCCCATGTCATTATAATATTTTTGAAATATCATTATGATATACAAAGACATGTAGAATACACTAACAAAATTAGTAGTGTGTTAGCTTTGCATACATTGTTGCGTCATTATATATAAAAGCATATGATTCTTTGCTTTTGGTAGTATAGTAAAGTATTGAAAGGCTTATTAATCAAAGCCACTTATAGCGCATATTTTATTTAATGATTTAGTGATGAAAGAATGATTAGTTGCTATACTAAACTGTTCTTAATACTTCCTAGATTCCGACTTACCAAGTTGATTAAAGTTCATGTAAGGGGAAGGAATTTCGGATGTCGGTCCATCGTTGTACTTTAAGTCTTTGTTATCTATTAAATTTTTGGGGCCTTTCTACATCTATTACTGATTGTGACTGGTAGTTGAATGATTGTTATTGTTCTATCTTTAGAAGTGGACCAAAACATTTTTTTTGATCAGTTTGAATGCGTTGGCTTGGCTTCTTTCTATGGGGCGGATGATTATGAGTTCATGACAGTCTAGTTATGGTCGCCGAACCAGATTGTGCGTGTGGTCCGGACAGAGTTAAACTGGCCTGTGAGATTGATTTGTGGGCTATCCAGATTCCAGAATTTGTTGCTCTTTTTCTCTGTTTTTCTGTGGATTAGTGCTGTGTTGCTGCTGTTATGTGTTTTTTACTTGGTAGTCAGCTTAGCCATAAATGGGTGGTTGCTTGTAGAGGTGTTTAGCTGACCTTGAAACCGAACCAGACTTTAAAATGAATTTTAAATGTTATAAAAATCAATGCGGACACAAGACTTAATTTTGAACTGACCTGGAATGCCTGACCCAAAATTGATACATAACTCGAATGAACACATCTATATATGCTTGTATAGAAGTTTTAAACATCTATATATGCTTGTATAGAAGTTTTAAATGAGTCATTACTTTTATTTATGTGAGTTTGGGTATAATGTTTGCTTCCAAAGATTTATCGGAAAAAAGTTCTTTGTTAGTGCTATCACTAACTGACTTCAGAGTCCATTTTAGGTGGAAGCTATTTAATGTTGTTTTTTTTTTTTAAGTTGCCCAACAGTTATTAGTTTGTTCCATGAAATGACAAATCAAATATGGATTTTTCAATAAATGAAAAGTCTGGGTAAGATTTAAGTGTAGTGTTGAATACTATCAATTTATGTTCAGTAGAAAATGGCAATGCTGCTTTTGAATTTTCAAAATAATAGGAAGTATTGACCAAATTTAGGTATGCTTTTAGATTATTTTTTATACAGTTTCCAGCTGTTATGAGATTTATTATTTGAGCAAATTCATTTTTTTCTTGTGTTACCTAATTTCCTGCCTGTCTTCATTTTTCTACGCAGGTTGGTGGTTACTGGTTACTACTTACTACTATTTAGTAGTAGAAATACCAACATTTTTCAATGGATAAAGGTCAATACTTTGACTAGAGAGACTAGTTGAACAATTTTACCCTTCAAATTAAATAAATAGCAAATCTAATTAGAATTTGATTTGTAACTAGGAAACATTCCCAAACCCAATAGTTTCTAAAGTTTCAAACAAATCTTAGTTTTTTAGAATTTTTTTTTTACGTAATGCGAATTTGGATGATATTGTATGTTGGTTATTACTTAATTTACTACACATAAAATATTTTGTTAGCGACAGCATCTCACTCTAATTTGATGTTCTTACAGTTGGTCTATGAGCAACTGTCGTATGTTACATTGTTTTATAATGACAGTTATAAAAATTTTCAAATATTCAAATTTTGGCATTGTTTTGAATGAAATATTATGCTCTACTCTGACATTGTTTTATAATGACACTAGATAATATCCGTGCGATACACGGTTACGGTTTTATTAATTTTTCTGATTTATTTGTATAAATTAAAAAAATAAAAATTTACGATTTGATGTTTTAACGATCTAAAAATATCCTATATTTATTTCTTTTGAAAACAATATCCTATATTCATTTAGTAAATAAATGATAAATATTTTATAAATAATTGAAAAAATATAATTTTTTAATACATTAAATAAATAATATTATATTCATAATTAAAAAGTAGAAGAGTCAAACAATGACATCATCATTTTATTAAGAGAGTGACACGTAAGCAATTTTTAAAAGTGATGACATCAACCGTGTTTTGTTTTAGTTTTAGTTATAGATTTATCATAGACAATGTGAATGATTTTATGTTATGTATGGGAATGAAGATTTCATTTGAAAATATAGATTTGACTCAAAATTAGTGTTTGGCAAATACTAGAATTTCAAAGTTGGATTTGAGTCAAATCTACAATTGTTATCAAAATGGTTTAAAAATGAGGATTCGAGAATGACCTCCCGAACCTTATCATTCTCAAATTCTACATTCATGATTTCATAATTGAAATGAAATGCTAATTCCCAAACACAACTTTATGGAATAGCAATACCTCACTACTTTAGCCTTGGCCCTTGAATTGCATTCTTACGTAGAAGATAAGAAGTTATACATAAATATATATACAACATAAAAAAGTACTAACATTTATGCGTTTGATAAAGTGCAAATATGACATAAATTATGCAAATTTACTATACATGTAGAATTCAAGTAAAGGACGTATGTCAATAAACTTTGCTTGTCCTCTAAAAATATACACTTCAATTATACTCTTATTAGTCTTTCAATTTACTTTTTTATTTAAATATTAGGATCAATTTTTGAAAAAATAGAGATAATTATCGTTAAAGTTCATTCTTATAAATAGAAGCGAAATATTGTAGGATCCTTGAATTATGGAAACATTGTTTACCAAAGTTATAACTTATAACATTGTTAGAATAATGTGTTGTTTGGCAACATAGAATTTATTTGAAAATAGGAAATTTAATTTTGATATTCAAATTCAAGAATTGTAAATGACATCTATATGCTTGGAATTTGTAAATTTTGATACTTGACCAAGTTTTACATTGCAAGTCTATAAAATTGACTCATTTCACATTTCAAATTCAAGATTTGCCAAAAATAGTATTTGGCCCAATGCAAGATTTGAAAATGAATTTCAAGTTGCCAAACATACCATAAGTGTAATTTTGACTGTTTGCTTTTCGCTATATGAAAAAAAAATGAAAAATCATTTTTTGGATAACTTATGCAAATAGTTTAATGTGGAAAATTTTCTTTCTAAAAGTTACTTGGACAAGCAAAATTTATTGTAAAAGAAGCATAAAAGTTGTTTTCATATTTAATGGATAACGTGTTGATAAGAAAGTGATGTTCATCAAGAAAATATGAAGTTTGTGATGCTGAACTAGTCGGTATATACACACTTGATTTAAAATCGCTAATTGAAAATAACGTCTTTAGTAGATGATGAACTGTCTACTATTTAATTCAGTTCATCTTTCGTTATTATTTTTAATCTCGAATATTGAATTCAGTTCAGTTCCAATCAGCTCGAAAAATAAATGTTATTATAACGCAAATGATACATAGGGTCCCAAAATCTTACTAGCTATATCAACTAAGAGTACTATGAACAAGTGTGAATGGGAGAATATTTCTTTGGTCATTGCTGAGAAATGAGGATTGGAATACCAGAAATACAAAGTGCTTGAAAAAAATCACATCAAAATTTTTAAAAAGATCTATCTTTGTTCAATTCTATTTGCTTCATCTTTTTCTTTTTCACAAAAAAGGAATACAACTCATCTTTTGTTGATATGTGGTAGTATTAACACCACCAAAACAATCAAATCCAACTTTAACATGTCCTTTTCTTAGCCTTAGGTAGGCATTGAGGTATTATTATCATCCAAATTTCTCCGTTTTCTTTTGTTTTTCTCAAATAAAATATTTGAATTTTGTTTTTCTCAAATAGAATATTTGAATTTTATTTTTAAATTTTGATTACAAATTTTCAACATTTTATATAAAATACATATTCATGCATGCAAAATTTTTATAGATTTGTCTCAATATACTTCCTCCGTTCCGAAATACTTGCTACATTTTGTTTTTGGACACTATTCATCGTTTAAACTTATTTTATATATTGCGGCTAATATGTAAGTAATAATATACAAGTGGGATCTTTTTTGAATCGTCTTATCGCATACTTTCATAATATAAATTTTTATAATTTTTAAATGTGTATAATTCGACATATAAATGAATAAAATAATACATTGAATTGCGTAAAAAAGTTAAATGTAGCAAGTATTATAGAACGGAGAAAGTATAAGAAAAAGAAGAATTATTTAAGATAAATCAAGGGCATAGTATTTATTGATAAAGCTTCAAAATTGGTCTAGACAAGCCAACAAAAAAGGAGAAGAGTCAATCCACCAATAAACCAAAAGCATGGCTACTACTAAAACGAATTAATAGTAGCAATAGCAGGAGTTATGCCTTAAGTTTATAAAATAATATATATTCCTTTTTTCTCGGTCACATATAGGTAATAAATAAACGCCTTTAAAATTTAAAACATCAAGTAGTAGTACAATATAAGTTATCATTGAAAAGGCATAAACTTTTTTAAGTTCTTACAATAAACAAACACATAACACACACAATGAGAATCTCATAGATTATTCCAAACACCTAATTACACCCAACAAACTCTAAAAAAAGTTAACTTCACCCTTTAAGTAAACACATTACTTAATTAAGAAAGGATAAATAAAGGATTAAACACATACTAAATAGTTGGTTAATTAAAATTAGAAGTATTAAGCAGTTGCTATAGGTCCCAAATTGAGAGTGCTTTCCATTGCCTTCATGGCTTCAAATCTTGGCTCTTTCTCTTGGAACTTAAGCCCTGCATACAACTTCATGTAGTCCTCAAACACGAATTTCGGGTAGGCCGGGTTCTTCTCTTCCTGTTTTTCGAGTAACTCCGGTGCCGGGTAGATCACCGCGTCGCTACCGGGGTTGTAGAATGAGGCTATTGACATCCTGTTACCGTCCGTTTGTGCTATTACCCGATGCATTACACTCTTGTACTTTCCATTTGTTATAACCTAAAGTCAAATTTTAGTTGGTTAGTAATGCACAACAATTGTCTTATGGACTTTAACATACAAATGTATCACTTTATGTTACATTGACACGATAACGTGACCGAAATTCAACTCGACATAAATTAGTTATGAAATTTTAATTTTAAGCAAGATCATGATCGGAGTAATTTAATTTAAAACTCTAATAATATTAAATTGCGTGAGCTACTATACAAAAGAATGACATATGAGTTAATTTTGGGCATATACTTAAATGACTGTTCGAATCTTCAAATACTAATATCCTAGATTTACCCATATTTACTTGTTATAAAACATTTTATTCAAATTTTATAAATAGACAAGTTCAATTAAATGAGTTAGAATTGAAATGAGACGATCTTTTTACATGTCGAGAACATATTAGGTCAATTTTATAGTGACTTTAAATACGTAAAGATCAAAAACACTTCACAAAGTCAGGGTTTGGGGTGAGAGGTTGCTGACAGATGATACTCCACTTGAGGAAAAAAACAGGATAAATGCGCGCAGTCAAATAAAACCCCTTTTAAAGATAATTAAAGTATTTGGCTAGCTCAAGTCCAAATGTCCAAGTTGGTCTGGGGTGAGAGGTTGCTGACAGATCATACTCGTATCCTAATTAAGAATGTATGTGGTTATAAGAAGAGTAAAGAAGTAACCTCAAGTTGGTCTCCCAAGTTGATGACAATAGAGTGTTTCATAGGTGGAACATCAACCCATTGATCATCTTTGAGTAGCTGCAACCCACTAACTTTATCATCTTGGAAGAGGAGGATGATCCCACCAGCATCAGTGTGGGCCCTTAGACCCTTAATTAGGTTTGGTTTTGGACATGGTGGATAGTTGCTAACCTTTGTCCCAAAAGTGGGCCCATTGGCTCCAACAAAGGCTTTCTTCAAATACCCTTTTTCTAGCCCAAGATTCTCACATAGTATGTCTAGGAGTTGCTCTGCTAGCTTCTCTATTTCTCCTGCAAATTCCTTCATCACCTTCCTAAATACCATACAAATAATGGGTCCGTTTAGCAAATTAGCTACTCTTGTGAGAGATCGTTTCTCAAAACAAAAAACTCATTCTTAGTTTCTCTTTAATTTGCATTATTAGGCTATTTAGGCCATATATATATCTTATAGAAGTATCAGTTAAGCCAATATTTAAGCAAACGATTAAAAAGTTTGATAAAAAACACTTGTTGACCGTTTATTAAGGAAAAATTAAATTAAATAAAAAAACAATGGAAATTACTCATTTAGAAATATGTTTTTAGCCGTTAAAACAATAAAAAGTCAAAATTCAACTAAAAAACTTAAAGTCTACCTATATTCATCGTCGAGATCAGGAATATCGGCGATGTTTGAGGTAGGACGATGGCGAAGAAAGAAGGTACTTTCCCAGTCAATGTCATTGATTTCAGACTGAGCATTTTCTAAACCTTTAAGTGACACCATCTCCTTAAATTTTTGTTCCATGCACTTCTTGTAATGATCTTTTGTCATCCTTTCTACAGCGTCCAACAATTCAGTTGAAATGGGATGATTTACCACCTAACATAAATTCAAAACATATACGTCAAAGCAAATTAAATATTATGGTTTTGAAAAAAATATTAGTATTTATTTCAAATTTACACGAGTATATTAAGTTTTACTATTAATCATGTTATATACTCTAATATTTTGAGGTAATAAATTGAAAAAACGATAAAAAAAATAAATTTGTACGATAGTAATTATAATGTTTCGATATATGAAATATTAGTTGAAATTACCTCGAAAAAGCCCCAATTTTCACAAGCATCTTTGATTTTCTCCATAACAACATTTCTGTCATCACCATTGAGTTTTTCCATATCAACAATTGGGAATTTCTCCATTATTTTTTTCTTGTTTTTTCTGTTTTTGGTTTATATCTTACGCTTTAAAAGTGTGCAACTCTGGTAAGTGTTGTGAAGTATTTGGCCTATATTTATAGGCACAAAAAAGATGAAACTCAATGCTTTTAGGAGAAACCTGCAGGAAACCTGAAAATTAAAAGTAAATAACTTAATAAAAATAAAATCTTTAATAAAGAATAGTATGTACACGTGGAGCATGGATGTAAACACATCCGATGGGCCATAACATATACCTCATCCGTTCTAAATTATTTGCAACACTAGAATTATTGTATTATTTATTTATCACTCCTTCTTTATTACTTTATAAGTTAAAAGTAGGCATTAAGGATAATGTAAGAAAGCATTAAGAATAATCTTTATAGGCAATAAAAATATAATAATTATATGTTTATCTTTAAAGGATTAGACTTAAAATGCGTCTCTCAAAAAGACGATCATTTATTGGAGACTGGAAGTGGGACTATGAGTATGTACACTCTTGCTGAGGCCATTTCTCATTGAGTGGGAGGTGGGCCCATTTACAAGTGTTGAACAGCCCAAAAGAATACTCTTAAGTAAGAAGATAAGTTTACCCTTCTTTTTTGGGGGGTGGGGGCCAACTTAGAGTTTCCTTTATTGGAATATTTTTACCATTGCAATTTGCATGCGCCAATCTTTGCTTTTCTTTCGTGTTTTGATGATTTGGTTGTTTCAAATTCACAAGGTAACATCTTGGTTAGCATGGCTTATATGAGTAAAGGTGAGTGTGGGTTGGTCCGGGTTTAAACGGACTGCACCGCGTAGCCCGAGGTTGGCACAACTCGTGTCCGTTACACCATTCTTTACACTTTCATATTACATGTTTAGTATATCGTGCTTACAAGCCTCCAATCAAAAATACGCATGAAACACAAAATTTTGTGCTTCTTGCAAAATAAGGCGGAGCATGGGTTTAGACATTGTAGTTGTAGCAAGTCTTGCATGATAGAGCCTTTTATTTTACAAAACACGATTTGGTTTGGTCCGAGTTGATATTAACCATACCAAATCACAAATTATAGTTTTTAAAATATTTTGAAATATATATAGATCAATCACATTCTTAAAATCACATCACATCAACAAATTCTAAAATAGTTTGGTTCAATGCAATTTTGCAGGTTCTAATTTTTTTTTAAATCGTACCTTAGGATATTTATAAATATTTTTCAAAAAATATATTGAGCATAAATAACACTTCTGTGCATTATTACAGGGATTTCTTGGTTTTGTTAATTGATTAATATTCCATTTCAAATGTTGAGAAGTTAATATTTATAGATTATTTTATGTTTCAACACGTTTTTACTTCTTAGTAGGAAAGAGAAATATAGTAAATTTCTTTAATTTTTCTCTACTAGCTTGTAATTGATATGTTTATTTCATGAATTTATCTTTTGTCATATTCTCTTATTACTACAACTAATCAAAATAAAATTTTAATACCAATTCAATCATCGCAGAGTATTAACATAGTAAATATATATGTAAATTAATCTTTACATGAATATTTAATTGAATAACGTATTTATACATCAATTAGAACCTAATACAACTAAAAGTTTAAGTGATGAATTTAGGCACATGATATATTATACACTTTATGAAATCTCCTTACACGTTAATCTAATTTGTCTAGTAGTGTATATATTATGTATATTTTATTTGTATTTCTATTATTATATAATAAATCTATACATATATTTTGATATGTGCTTGTATATGTGAATTTTTTTATGATATACATAGTTACATACCAATTGCTTATTACTATATCTCTATTATTAGCATATGAACTATTTATTTCGAGATCATACGGAAAGACAGTAGAGTAGCGCATATCACGCATACGCATATACGCGTATCAATTGATAAGTGATGAATTAGAGCTGAAAATACAAAATGGAAATCCAATTGAATAGAATATCATTTTATCTTCGAACCAAACCACACAAATATTCTTTGCTGATTTTTCCAAGCATACTTGAATAGTTACAGTGTTGCACGAATGTTAATATTCTCTCTCTATATATATATTGTTTCCGTCTTAACCACTTATTTTAATTTTAAGTGTATGCATAAGTGCATGGTAATTTATTTTTTAGGGGTTTATTCAAATGCGCGCAATCTTCTTTGCTTTTTCTTTGGAGAAAGTACGAATATTTAGTATGTCTGCTACCTTCCTCTCTTTGGATTACGACCTTTTTAAAATAATGGTTTGATAACTATAATTACATTACATTGCATATTTATGCTACTTATAAGTATCTCTCATTTAGAACTTTACATAGCAGGGATATACAATCGCGTTATTATAATAATATTAATAAATATATTATTTAGACTATTAATATGATTGATCTAATCACTTTATCCAAACATGTACATTATTTGATGAGAATATTATTAGCATGTTGATATGTTATAATCTTAATAAAAAAACACTTCAACTTTAATTCATATAAAAAATATTACTAAGATATAATTTTATTAGAACCGTAAAATTAAGTAATTTTCACTAACGTACTAATAAGTGATTCGAATTATTTAAAAATTTCGAAACATTTAATTTTGACACGTTATTGTTATTATCGATTTTTTCTACACATTACTTTTTTTCATTAAAATAGATACTACTTATAAATAAGAATCCTATTGTTTACTTGCAAAAACCGTGGGCACGACTGTTGTAGAAATCCCACGATGTCAAAACCAAGGTCATTTCTACGGGCTTGTGACTTCTGAATTGACAGATTTTATACCAGCCACCTAACTTTTGTTCCAACTTTTACCCAATGAATTCTGTCTTTCCCATGCCATTCAATACTTAGTTTCGTTATGAAATACTCCCAATGTAACGTAGGTAGTATAAATATAAAATATACCAAATCAAAAAAATGAATAAAATGGGTAAAAAATATAATTTATTATCATGTCTAGAGTATTTCGTTCATAGGAACCTATGAGCAGGGTTTGGAGAGGTAAGGACGACGACAACTCATATATCATTAAGGAGAATGCGGACAAAGAGTACCCCAACTCAAAACTAATCCTTCGGAAAAAGTGTAATTCAATATCTAATCAATTATGATCAGTTAAAAATTCTCTACCAATCAATCAAATAATTTTATTCGGCTATTACAACTCCAAAGGAATACATATATATATATATATATATATATATATATATATATATATATATATATATATATATATATATATATATATATATATATATATATATATATATATATATATATATATATATATATATATATATAAATTCATAATTCGTCACTAATAGTACTTTAATTTGGTGGTTAAATGCATAATTATAAAAGGTCTTTAAGTTTAAATCATATGAAGGCAAAATGTGTAAAAAAATTTGTAGGCCATAAACACGGTTCCTTTTGACTTTGCCTTGATCGGCCCTGATCATTTACGAGTTACATAAAACTCTAAAAATTTTAATTTATTTATTTCACTTTTCCTGATTAAAGTTTTAGATTGAATTCTCGTTACCTTTATTTTTTTTCTCACAAAAAGAAAGTAAGACCAAGTCACAAGTGGTGTACAAACACATCGCACTCTCAATTTTTTTCTTCATCATTTTTTAGTTTCAACATTTTTTAGTTTCTATTTGGAATCAGTTCTATGTGTACAGTGTACTAATTCAAGCCCTCCTTTAGTTTCTTTCCCTGACGTTAAAAATCATGAATTGGCATTTTATTATCATGATAGGCGGCTTATTCACCTTGCTTGCGAACAAATACTATATGTGATTACTTTTATACTTCATCTGTTCTATAATACTTATTACTGATTGTTGAAGTGTCCATGTGTTACCCACATGTGAGTAGTCCCACATCGGAGAAAGAGAAGAGTATGCATAACTTTATATACTCAAGGAGTAACTCTTACTATTACCAATTGGTTTTAGTAGTGAACCTTCTTTGGGTTTATGAGTAGATTACTTCATTTGTTCCATAATACTTATTATTGATCGAGTGTGACATGTTATGTGGAAAAATGTCACTATCAGTGTAGCAAGTATTATGAAACAGAAGAAATATTTATTTGGTCATGTTATTTTGTCCTTTAGTTTCTAGTTTTAGGTATGGTTTGAAATTATGGAATTTAATTTTTTTTTTGATTTTGAATTGATATAAATTAAAAAATGTAGGGTTTACTAATAATTCAAATAAACACAAGTTAAGGTTGTGAGAAGTGAAGTATAAAATTAGGGAGAAATGTAAAATTTGGTTGCTTAATGATGGAATTTAGAAAATGAGCATGGACCAAATAAGGAGGAGAAGAAGTAGTCCACTCATAAACCTGAAGAAGGTTCACTAGTAAAATCAATTGGTAATAGTAGGAGTTACTCCTTAAGTATATAAAGTGATGTATACTCTTTTTTTTCTCCGATGTGGGACAACTCACATGTGGATAACACATGATTACTTCAACACTTAGAGCATGATTTCCCTAAGGAGTATGGACCCTATCAACCAAGATTCTGACAAAGGCATTAAAAATAAACAACATCTTGTTTCTGAACATAACAAGACTTAATTCTATAAAGCTAAGAGAGGACATTTCCTTGAACATGATCTGGCCAGAAATGCTTTTGTAGTCATAGTTTAGCTACTTTTTTTCATGTCATCTTTCACTTTGATTGACTCAATCAAACAGAGCTAGTAGACTCGTTTCTTGTGAATTTCCTACACCTTACTACTATGTCATTTTCTACTTGCTATTCCATTTCCGCTTTCCTTTGAATTACCCTACTAAAAGTAACATATTATTCGGAAAAATATCACTTTTAGTAACAAATTTAAAGAGGTAGATGATTAATTTCTTATTCGCTTAAAAGACGACAATTGGTGCACAAACTAACATATACTCCCTTCTATTCACACAAAATGGGACATTTGGAGGGAGTAGGGTCCACAAAAAAGTCAACCATTAGGTAGTAGTTACTAGTTAGGATATGTTAAATAAGAGTAATTGGGTCTAAAGGAGGGAGTAGGGTCCACATGAAAGTAAATGGGTAAATATAATAAGGGTAATATTGTAAAAAATTGTGTCTAAAAATAGAAATGAGACATTTTGTGTGAATAGGAGGAAGTATAATAAGTTGATAAAAGTGATAATATGGCAAGTGAGAAATATGTAGATAAAATAAAAATATAAGTCAAATGAATGAATGAAAATCAAATAAAAAGGTAAGTTAAAAATAAAAAATGATACAAATTTAATAGAACCGATTAAAAAAGGAAAATGTGGCAAATTATACAAGATAGAGGAATAGCAATCGTTTTCTTCTTTACATAATCCGCAAACTAATTTTCACTCTCTCCATCTTAATGGCTCTCGTTTCTATAATTTACATGTATTTTATTTTTATTCTCCAACAGAATATCTTTTAAGTGAAAAAACAATTTCATTAGTTTAGATGTTTTCTCATATAGACTAGGAGAGAATTCCTTTGGCTTTGTAACCAAGTTGCATTAGTGGATTCTCCAAACAATAACTCATAAGAAAAGAAAAAGTATATATACCATTCAAGCAAAATTTTCAGCACAAGTATAAAATAATTAAATTTAATTTGCAATTAATTAAGAGTAAGAATATCCTATAAAACTTAAAATAAAAACATTACCAATGGTCCAATTACATCGATTATGAGGAGTTGCATGCAAAAGATAAAGTCAGGTGAGAAAGTAATCTTTGCTGCCGTAGATTATTTTAAAGGATAAACATGTCAAAAATTCTACATTTTAACACTAATTGGAAATAAGAAAAAATAACTTGTCGAAATATTTCTAATTTTAAATTCAACCGATTGCTTAACAATCAAACAATTTATTCTACAAAAAGCTTAACAATAATGTTATAGTCTCATCAAACTATACTACATGACATTTCACCTCTTTTTAGTGCTTTTGGTGATTAATCAAAACTAGTATTATTGCCAAACTAAACTAAGACTTAAGTACAAAAATAACTTAAACATGTACTTAAACAAGAATGATGCTACCAAATTGATGTTGGCTAGTCATATCAAAAGTTTGTCACATAGTGATATAGTGCCCTACCAACTAGCAAGTAGAATAGGATTGTATCCAAGTTTCTATCAACATATGGGGTATTACTTCATCATGATCTATGCTTTAAGCTTAGATTCAATGGATTTCTTATACTTAGTAGCAAAAAATAGGTTCATGCATGAATTTAGTTCTTCTTTTTAATGCATATAATGTTGTCTTGTCTAATCTATTCTTTCTAATGGGATTGTTTGATGAAATATATACGTATACATATGCTTTTAAATAAGTGGTGTAATTTCCCTAGCCACTCACTCAAGGTTTTAATTTTGCTAGCTTTCAAATAGACCATACAAATTATTCTTATTATTGTTATTATGGGTAGAAAAAAAAAAGTTCCATATTTTTGGGAATTTGATCCCACATGCTATTACTATGCAAATGTATGTTTTGTGAACATGATATGTTTTTTATTGTTGTTTTGGGTTTTTTGGGGATTTTGATTCACTAGTAGACAAGATTGTAAGTGTTGAATGTGCATCTTTTATTACCTTTTTTCTCATGGTCTACCATTGATTTAACTTGCTTTGCTTTAGTATGCTCTCTCTTTAAATTTAGATAACATTTATGTCTTGTATGTTATGATACAATATTAACAGAGTTTTTAATCAAATGATCCAGATTATGACTTAGGTAAATTTAAGTTGAGATTCTCTGCGCTCTTACTTTGTAGACAGAATAATTTCGAGCCAGTATTAATATGTTTCATGTATGTTTTGCTAAGGGGGCAATTGTATAAACAAATAGTTCATGGTTTTAGCAAATTCAATATATTATTATAAGGTGGGTCGAACCGTTTTAGTGATCTATATGTATATTGAAGAAAATCGATTACCATTCTTCAGTTATATATGTTATATATATAAGAATTAATAAGATTTTTAATCAAACAATCCAAATCATAACAATGACAGACTCGAACTTAAATTTTATAGCCCAACAAGCATATATCATTACACTCTACACCTCGTTGGCTTAATTTAGAACTGTTCTTTTTAGCTTGTGGCATGCATTGCGAGCCACATAAATAAAGTCCTTAAACAGGCGCAAATGGTTATATTTCCCTCCACTTTATCCCATTTCACGTTAAGTTTGTTAGGATATCTATTATTGACCTCAATAATAGAATATTATTAAAATTTAATTGTGTAACTTATACTTTATATAAATAACAGTTATATAAATAATCTAATCACTAATGGTATGTTATGTACGTGTCTTGTACATATATCCCATCTAATTGATATAAGATCCACAATCACGATTATTATTTAGATTTAGAATAATATCCGTATTGAGGACATAAAATTTTCCTTGTAGCTTGTAAAAATATAAAAAGTAGCAACCAATATACAGGAGCACATTTAAGATATTACATCAATGAATCAAACAATCACCTTATTAGATGTGTGTTGAATTAATTTGACTTTTATTTTTCGTATTTTCTATCATAGTATAATTATTACTCACTTAATGATTAATTATAAAAATATATTTTCTTTGACCCCAAAACCAGTAATGATAGACAGGGTTGGCCCTAAGAAAGGGCAAGACATGCCTACGCCCACGCCCAAGCCCAAGGCCCCCTATAAAGTATAGTTTTCAATTAGTGCTAAGGTTTGAACTTTTCTATGTATACAATAGTTTAGGGGCCCATAGAAAACTTTCGCCACGGGCCCCTAAAGATCTAGGGTCGGCCCTAATGATAGATAAGTGGATATAGCAATATGGATTTAAGACTCATGAGTCATGTGTAAGTTCATTATTAGGCATGCTTAATTAAACTTTAGAGTTTATGTTTACATTATTTTAAATAAAGGTTATAATATATGGCAAGATGTGTATTTGGGCCATTGATCAAAACAAATTGCTATTAAAATCAAAAAATATCACCTTGTATCTATATTTGGTCAACTGACGAATCTTAAAATGAAATTTAAGAAGGTTTTATGATGGATTTGCATTACATTTTAAGAAAGCCTGATAAGAAATACACTAATTTTTTAAAAGTTAAAGCAAACTTGACCCAATTAGACCTTAAGTGAAGAATAGCCGGTGATTTGGTCAAACAAATCATCTTTAGCCTTATCGCATTTATTCAATGTATTGCGCTCATAAGTCATAATAGCTATACTCAGAATCTCAAGAGGAATAAAAACTGACATATCATTTACTCTCGTGAAAGTAAGGGTATGGCCAAGATTAAATTGAATAGGAAAAATTGACATTAATAATCTAACCTTTGAATTATTTTCTAATAATCTAACCAAATTACTAATAACAGCTACAAATAGGGTGTTGTTAGCAAATTTAAACAAAGTTTAAATTATTCGAAATAAACTAAGGACAAATGTTAAATTATTAAAAAAGAATTTAAAGACGAAATTATTTACAACCGATTAGTAATTACTACTTTTTGTTAAGATAAAAAAAAATAAAAAAAGAGCGTGCAATTAATGGAGTAGTCTATCGATAAAGATCTCATGGGAACCATATCATTATAAAAATTAGGCACAACTGAATGAACAATCTTAATTCCCAATCATGAATTAGCAAATTAAATAAGATATGATAAACTCAGGCTTTAGATTTCAATCTCACTTTATCTACTTTCTTTTTGATTATTATTTGTTTAATCTATTATAGTCAATGAGTTCTCACTTTTGCTTATGAAATAATATTAAAGTAGACGCTTTAGACTATTAATTTACTTAATTAATCATAACTTTGGTGAATCGTGTAAATGTAACTTGGTGTTGGATATATAGAGTATGATAACGACATATATTATGTACTATAATTAATTATATATAGTGGAGCAAATAAGTCTTTTAGCTTGAGGTTTAAAATGTTTTGAATCTACAAAAGCAAGAACGTAACGCAAGAAACACACAAAGGCTCAGCATGAGCTTGCTTGTTCGAGCATAGTACCTGCTCATTCGAGCGAATGACTGCTCATTTTTGAGTAATTGATCAGATTTGACACATAATGCTATTGAAAAGTAATTTGGCTTTTGCTCGTTCAATCGAGTACCTTATGTGCTTGTCCGAGCACTTCAGTACAGTTAATATGACTACGTAAGGTTATATTCATTGATTAAATAATGACTATAATGTTAGTTATGTGTTTTTTGAAGTAATGGAATGAAGGCGTAGAATCTCTATTTTTAATATTCATTTTCTGATTTATTTTCTTCTCTTAACAATACTTATATTTTTTGTTTTTTTTTCCTCTTATGAATATTTCATTCTGAATTTCATTAACATTCCTAAGTTAAAGTGGTGGGATTATTTTAAAATGAATGATGAAATATAGAAAATAAAAATAATAAAATCATAGTAAAAATATAATAAAATAAGTTAATGAGACAAAATAAAATAAAAACTTAGTGCAAAATAAACTATATATACGAGTAACTATATAAGTATAGGACCATCCAAGTCGGCCAATCCCCAAAAGGAAGTTGTGAAAGCCTGAAAGGTATGTTAGATTGGTGGAAGGCACCGTTGGCTCTCAATATCATCAAATCAATTTCCATTAACTTCGCCTTTTATTTTTAATATGTTTGGCAATTAGTTTTTTTTATTAATTTTTGTTTTCTACGTTGATCAGACAGTTAGAAAGACAGTTAGAAAATGTGTTTAGCATATGAGTTTTAAGCTTGCTGAAAAGCTAGTTATACTCAATATAAAAAAGCTATGCAAAATACTTTTTCATTGGCATTTGACTTTTGATTCACTTTTTCTGTAATAAAGAGTCGACAAGGCAATAGCAAGGAAATAATTTTTTGCAAAATTTTTCCTTATAGAGCTAACTTATCGGTGAATATTTTCAGGTGGACAAATGAGTCAAGTTTTAGTTAACAGCTCTAATTAACAGACATTCCAAATAGCCCTTAATTTATTTGTCTACCCCTTCCTCTAATTGCTAAAATTTTTGTTTAGCGGTTGCTCCCTCTGTTTAATATTGTTGTTATCTTTAAAACATGATTTTTATATTGATATAAAGAAGTTAAAATATATTTATGGAGTCTTTGTAGATGCATTATAATGTATATAATTCCAACATATATTTTATTATGAGTTTTTATAATGTATATTTATATTATTAATTAACACTTGAATTATACTTGAAAAATGTAAAAAAAATTAAATATTACCGACATTGTGAAACGAATAGAGTAGTGAATTTTGCATGCTCGCTGAAATCATTATTTGGAAGAAATTCATTGATTTTGTAAACAATTATGACTACTTAGTTGACTATGGTTTTCAGATAAAGTTTAACTAAATGACAAAAATATTTTTACTAATTAGATGTTCTCATCTTCTTTAAATTATAAAAATTAGTAAAAAAATGAGATATTTTTCTGAAAAATTGTCTTCCGGTGAGATGATTTTAAAAAAATAAGCATATCCTCATAATATGTATTAGAGCTATTTAATTATACTTTATAAAACGCGTTTCTCAGTGAGACGGTATATTCATACAACAATTGTGAAAATAAATTCAATTAAATTTATTGATCTTTCATCTTCGGGTTGCTTGATTGACACAATTTATATATACTTGTTTCGTTTTTTTATAGTTGCACCAAAATTGACTTTTGCACTATTTATTAATTGAAGTAGTTTGCATACTGCGGCTATCATACTAGACAAAAATATAGTTAAGTGAGATATTGTTTATTCATCTTGTCGTATATTTTCATATTATCAAACTTTTATAATTTTTAGTTATTTACAACTCATGATATAAAAAATTCGACAAACATTTATATATGCAAAAAATATTTGGGTGCAAGTAAATGAGTGGGTTTTGAAAGTCAAAGTCAATCTCAAATCAATATTGAATAAACTTAAATGTTGTAATATAAAATTCAAATTTTGGGTCAAAATTAATATTCTACTTTTGGTTTGGTTTTAATAGTTGTTACACTTGTATAGTAATCTCTTATCTATTTTATTTTATGTATATGGAAAAGCATTGTGAAATGAGTCTTGCTACGATGAGTCTGTTTTTTCAAATTTCATACTCCTTAGGTTTGGCATCGAATATAAATTCGCAAAATAAATGGGTTTGAACTTGGATCATGTCAATGAACATCCCATCCCCTATGACCAATAAACAATCAAGTCCTCTCTTGAGAGACCGTCTATAGTATAGACGTCTCTATAGAGCCCAACCCATATCTTCCTTTTTAACTTACAAAACCACCAATCAGTTTTTTTTTAATTTACCAGCCCAAACTTAAAACGTCTATTGTATAGACGGTCTCAAGTAAGAATTTGTGATAAACAAATCTTATTGAAAAAAAGAACTTTTTTGAAGCTGAAAGATATAGCCCTAAAATGAAACAATATGGAACGGTCCAAACAAAGTAGATAATATGAACAAGCTTAAAGGCCTATGTATTCTGTATTGTTGGATGATCATTTGCGATTATTGGGCCTTAGCCCAAGTTTGCGTTCAGTCATTCTCAATTATAAACATCATGCCTCGTATATGATCATCTCACTATGAGATAAACCTAGCAGATTTTCTAATTGATCATTTTAAACTGCTAAGTGATTATTTTAGGATTATGATGAACACTATAAATCTAAGGACTATAACACGTGATCACTTTAAAATTATGATTGACAATTTAAGGCTATAAATGATCAATATAAGACAGTAAGACGCTAAATGTACAATTAGTCTATTCCATAGAGAATTAGAGATGGTCCCATGATAAGATCGTCTCCTACGAAAATTTTGTGACTAAAATTGGGTAGGTTCTATAGACTATAGTGGCTATTTTGGTCAATCTCTTCACATCAATGGACAATGATATTGTGGTATGTCCGTGTGTATAAATTGATCTTAGTGGCCCAAAGCCCATTTCTTTATTGCTACTTCACACAAAATCTTAGGTGAGATTAAGCTAGTTAATTTTTTTTTTTTTTTTTAATCTCCTGAATTGACATTTTAAGTTATAGAAATTGACAATTTTAAAACTTTAAAGACCAAACGTAAAATTTAAAAGACAAATTTCAAAGTTTAAAATTCTCATTTTAACTTTAAAATAGGATAATTTAAATATTAAAATCGTTATTTATAATTTTAAAATTAGCATTTTAAATTTTAAGTCTTAAATACACCTTTTAAGTATTGGAATTTACCCTTTAAATTGTTGAAATTGGCCGATTAAAATCATACTTAAATTTGTCAAGTACTCCTAGTTAAGGACCTCAACTTTAAACAATCGTAGTTAAGAACCTCGTGTTAACGTATTACTTAGCCTCATTTAGAATCACAAAATTGATTAATAATTAAAAAAATAATTTTCTCCTCTAATATCATTTATATTTTTCTAGGAAAATGATATATACAAGAAAGAATATTGCATTTAATTTATTTAATTTAATATTATTTTTGCTTTAAAAACATAAACTTCTAAGTATACTTTACTTTATCATTTATTATTTTATTTCTTGAGATATTAAAAATCATTATAGAGAATATTAATTGTTTTCCAATTTCTAGATTATATTTCTAAAATATTTAAAATTATTAATATTAAAAATAATTTGTTAACTTTTATGTACATCCCGTAAATATCATTATTCTTTTCTTAATCATGTTTCAATCTCATGGATTAACACTCCTTATGACTTTCCGAATTCAAATTCCCCCAAAATTAAATCATTATTACTTTCAATTAACCTATTATTAATTGTTATCATTAATTTGCAAATCAATGATCCCAAAACTCCAAAAGTTAGGAGATATACCATTTGTTCGCGCCTTCGGTCTAGTCGAATAAGAGTTGGGGTTGAGCTCATATAAGTAAGAGTTGGGTTAGACCTGACTAAAACAGACTCAAATTGACCGAACTTTCTCAACTTGCTCCATTCCATCTGGACCCATTTACCATTTATTCTTTTAAATTTTTACTGGAAGAAATATGTCAAATGAAATAAAATATCTTTCAATTTAATTACTTCCTTTTGTTGATTATATTAAGACTATTGAGTACATCGACTATTATAGACATTCATCAATATATCATATCATAATTTATGAAAAAAATGACAAAGCCTTGCTTAAGGCCCTTAATAGAGATTGCTTTTAGTTCTTGTCCTTTATGTAAATAAGGGGCCCATTTAAAATTCAATCAATTTAAGGTCTAATATTGTTTAAATCCACATATTTAAGAGTCAAATTCAAGCTCCTACTTCAACTCTACTTAGAATAAAATAAGAAAAAAATAAAATTTACTACAACTAAGATAAAACTTAATTTTCAATTTTAACAAATTTAAAAGACTCAAAGGTTTAGGGCATATAATTTTCAAAATTCATTAAAAAAGAAATTGGATAAAATTAAATTTATTTGATGATGATTTTACTTTCCTTTTACAAATAAAAGTGTCAAAAGTGAAAAAAAGCAGTTTATGCAGAGAATATGATGGTAAAATTTGTACACATATTTTCAAACAAAGCACTGATCACATATGATTTCCATATCACAGATCCTAGACCCAAGAATCTAACAAATGCAAAAGAAAGTGACACTAATTAAAGTTGATACGACCACCCACCTTACTTTGCTTTCCATATCAATAAATCATATTCTTCCAACGATGATAAATCTCGAGTCTAATTGTTTCCTACCACCTCACATATATAAGTACGTACATTAACCTTAAATTGAAACCCGCCACAATTCTAAACTCATAATTTACGTATTTTATGTTCACATTAGACACATTTAGACCCTATTTTAATTCGCGATGAAATTATCTCGAGATAATACGAATGTGACAAATTTTAAAAGACAGATCAAATATGACCTAAACTCGAGATCAAAAAATATCGAGGATCTCGAGAATTTGACGATTACAAAGGGGACAAGAACCTCGGTTGAGCCAAAGTTCCCTAGAACACACCCTACAATACGTATGTCCACATGGTATAAACGCAGCACCTTTTTTCCTTCCCATGCACACGCAGCACATGCTATCACTTCCCTCCTCTTCTTGATCTCCACCCTTTGATCTTTCTTTCTCTAAATCACAGCCATCTGCTGTCTCCTCCAGTAATCTCATCAACGACACCCTCGACGGCGTCGTATTAGCACTACCCTCATCCACACCGTAACTTCCCGTACTCTCCCCCGCACGGAATTGCCTCTCCGCTGCCAACGCATCAGCCAAATTCATCCCTTCACTAGTAGGACCTACTTCTTCCTCTTGCGGACGTGTACCAACCTCATCTATAACGACGCCGTTTTCATCCTCCGGCTGTGATGAACCATCTAACCGCCAAGTGGCAACACCACAACAACCGATGCCTTTTAATCCAAGCCGTTCCCGGAGCATTTTCCACCGGCTAATATTGTTATCGTTATTACCGCTTTCCTCACTTCTCATCGTGCGATCTACACCGTCCATTTTCTCAATTGTTAATAGATCAAGAAGGGTTCTGATTCTTCTCTGATTTGAAGATCCCTGATTTGGGTGTAGAAGTAATGAATGGTCTTGATTCGCTGGACTACTAGTAACTGCTGCACTCATTCTCACTAGATCGTAAAAATTTCAGTAGATAGATTAAAAAAACCCGAAAATGAAAGAGTTTAATAAATTCTGATTGAGTATGAGTAGGACATGCTCACATGAAAAGCTCGTGAGAACATTTAGGATTTCGCAATTTTTAGATCAGTAAAATTAGATGCAGTAATTGCTGAAATGGGTAGACATTAATTGATGAAGAAAGAATGAAAAATGGAGGTGGGTCCCTAAATGCAGAGAGAGAAAGAAGGAAGTCAAAGAAGTTGGGGAAGAAGAAGTTTGGGAAGATGGAATTTGGTTGGGTATGGCAGCTTCTTCTGTTGTGAGGATTTATTATTGAAATTGAAGACATTGGAGGGAGGAAAAGACAAATTAGAAATTAGAAAAAAAAAAAAAAAAGGAGATCATGAATTATTAAATTATATACTACATAATAATAATGAGAAATTAAAATATTCCAAAATAAGAAAAGAAATAGGATAGTGATGTAAAGTGGAAAAGGGGTGGGTAGTAGGACGAATTATGTTGGCATGGTAATGGTATGCTTCAAATTAGCAATAGTGTTTTGATTGATAGAGTATAAATATATGATTCATTTTCTTAAAAATCTTATGCATATACGAACTTGCGACATTTAAATTTTTTTTACGCAATCCAATATACTATTTTGTTCATTTATATATCGAATTATTTACATTTAAAAATTATAAAAAGTTTATATTATGAAAGTATGCGATTAGACGATTCAAACAAGATCCCCCTTGACTATATTATTACTTACATATTAGCCGCAATATATAAAATAAACTTAAACGATGAATAGTACCAAAAACAAAATGTAGTAAGTATTATGGAACGGAGGAAGTATTTAAATTATGTTATGTATTTATTCACTTATTATACTATAAAATTATATTTTTTTCTTACCTTTTTAAAATCATCTATATAGTATTTGTTGTAAATTTAATTTGTAAAAGGATTGAGACAATTTTTAACCTGAATATGAATATAGTGGTTAAATTTTTATAAATTTACCAATAAGAAAAAACTAGTAATTTTGAACAATCTTTAAAAAATTGTGTTGCATTGGTTTGAGTTGGGTCGACCGGTTGAATCAAGACTATAGTTGTATCCAATATGGGCTAAAGCTGTAGCAAGACTATAAATCCCATCATCCAAGTATCCAACCAAATCCAATTTAATTCGGACGCACCTAAGTCAAAATTTGACTAAATAACTAAATTTGTACACATATTCAAAATGTTTTAAAAATAGTTTTGTGAATGATTATTGGCCGGAGCTATTAGATAAAGTTGTTGTTTTGTTTGACCAGTAGAAGTGTTGATAATTGCTTAAGCTAAAACTAGCTATTTAAGTCAACTGTTATGAAAGTTTTCGGCAAAAATTAATTGTTGGCTTTTGGTTGGTTTTTAAAGACAGAAGACTTAAATGTCACTCCCGCCTATTCTACCCATTAGTCTCATTGATTGTTTTTCACTATTCACTTATCACTCTTAATTTGTATTTTATTCTTAATCTATAAGTTAAAACATAGTCATGTAGGATTTTGATTGATTTGTCTCAATACAAAGATTATTAATATCTACTTATTATAATTTTAATTAAAAACAATTAGAGATACAAAGGGTTAAAATGTTGTCTCGAAAAGTGTGAAAAATCAAATGAGACTAATAGGCTGAATAGGAGGTAGTATTTACCAAACACTTTTTTTAATGTTTAAGCAAGCAAAAAGACAAAATTTTAAAAAACCAAAAAAAATTAATGAAAAAGCTAGTTAACAAACAACCCAAAAGCTACTAATTTATTGCATTGGATTTTCATTTTTTTAAATGAATATTACAAATTAAAAGAAATCTAAATCTCAATTCGTTGTTGATAGACTCAATAAAGTCAATATGTATAAGAAATCAAGATTATATAAATAAAATTACTCACAAATATTAATATCAACAATTATTATTAATTCATAAATATTACTCCAGCCATGATTTCAAATTTTAGATTACTTTCAATATAATGTAAATAATTAATAGTAATATTTAATTACATTGTAAAGTAAACGACACTCTCAGTATCCCACACAAGACAGGATCCGGGTGGAGTTTTTATTTTTCCTAAAAGATGCAGACAACATACTCGTTCCCCCGGGAGGGGAATAAAAAGAGATGCGCACAATCAATAAACCCCCCAATTGATACCTGTGCCTAATTGGAGTCGAACCCTAAATCTTTTGCTCCACATGTAGATGCTCTATCCATTGAGCCACAATTTTTTTTTTAATATTTAATCACATTGAAGGAATAATATTTAAGAGTACATCATTGAATTCTAATCAAAATGGATTTTACATTGGCCAAATAGTTAATACTGAAATAAAATAATTAAACTCAACAAACATAATTGGTGGCCAAATTTATGTCCATATATATTTGTCACAACCACAATAATTAAAGAAAAACATGTGTTATGAGTTATCACATTCTATTATGTAAAACCTTTTTACATTTTGACAGCTTTGGAAGTTTTTGTCTTATTTCACTCTTTTTTGAGATGCCTTGTGTTCTATAAATTATTTATTTAAAATTAAGTTATCCGTAGCTATCATCTCAAAAAATAATCACAGAAAAGTAATTTAAGGTCATGCATTATTTAGACCCAATAATTTATATTAGTGGGGTTCACGATATTGTCAAACCACTTCTCCCAAAAGAATCAAATTTATCTATCATCAATTCCTCATCATCCCACCCCGCTCATAGAAACTATGGACAGCAGGATCTGGGGAGAAAATGACGACGACAACTCATACTCATGATGTAGAGTCCGACCAAAAAACTCCCCTAGCTCGGAAAAGATCAAGAAAAGTTTTTGAAGATACATTAAATACATATAAATAAAAATAAGTAAGAACCAATTAAAAATAAAAATCAAAAAATGAGAACACTAAGTCTAAGAGGAAATCAAATTTATCTATATATGAAAAATTATCAGAATGTAGGATGTTAATATAGAATGAGTTAAACATATATTTTAGTATTTATATGGGAATGAGATCAAATTAATTGTCGTTTTCTCGTTTTGTATGTTGTAAAATTAAACATTAAAAAGTCTAAATGTCTCACAATATAAATCTACACAGATTTAAATTTAAATTTTTCCTTGCCTATAAATAAATAGTTTGAGTAGTATAGAATTATTACTATATATTTACTAATTCAAAATAAATACAGTATTTAATTTAAAAACGGAGCTAAATATGTAAAATTATTAATATATTTTTTTTCTAAAAATTTTACAGTCAAAAAGTAATTAAGCTACTAACTTAAAGAAAAACTAACATAAACTGCATATCTTTTTGTATGAGATGGTTTATTTTTGTAATTTGAATCATTATTTTTTATTATGATTAGTTAAGGACTAATTAATTAATTAACGAATTTTCTTAGTCCAAAGTACTACTCATATATATTAATCCATGTATCCATGTATATGCAATGAATAAGCTTAGGTAGGCTACCTACTTGTAATTTAAAAAGCTTGACACTCTTCTTTGATCACCTAATTAACTTCAAATGGTTCCAAAGTCCAAGCTATTGACGCAATGGTGATGACCCTAACTTGCTATGATTAACTTCTTAATGACAATTAAATGATTGATACTTGATAGACATGCTAATCATGTATTAATTCGTTTTATTTTAAAGAATTAATCAAACACTCATCATCATCATACCCCTCATAGAAAAACTATGACCAATTTCTATGGCCAGAGTCTGAGGAGGGAAGCGGCGGTAAGTCCAACAACTCGTGTTGAAGTGTCCATGTGTTACCCACATGTGAGTTGTCCCACATCGGAGAAAGAGAATAGTATGCATCACTTTACATACTTAAGGAGTAACTCCTACTATTACCAATTGGTTTTAGTAGTCAACCTTCTTTGGGTTTATGAGTGGACTACTTCTTCTCCTCCTTGTTTGGGTTGCCCAGGTTCATTTTCTAAATTCATCAACTCGAGAAAAAGTAAAATAAAATTTTACAGCTGATGGAACCGAACACGGCTAAAGCAAACTCCGCAAGTATGCTATTAAATCGAATTCATTTAATCAGTAGAATACAAAATATGATAATGACATTTATTGATATGTTTAAGTGAAAAATTGATGACTAAGTGACTGGTAAGCAATTTTGTAAGCATAACGTCAACATATTTTATTTTAATTACATTTATTTATAGATGGATTTATAGATTTATATGTTCGGACCCTGGGTAAACTAAAAGTAGTCGGCCCTTTTTAAATAAGGTCGATTTTGAACTTAAATGGGTGTTTGGAAAAAAAACAAAGATGGACGCTATGTATTTTAATTAGCATTAAAAATGTAGACTTATCATATAGAAGTATTAATTCTTAAATAATATAAGAACTACTCATAAATTGCATTTTAAGTGAGTACGTCCATTAACTAGCATTTTATAATTTTAGGGCGCTTTCTAACTTTGGGTCCTAAACAAATGTCTACCTTGCCTATGGTCAGGAACGACCCTATCATTAGGTCATTAATCCACTACTAATGAATAATAAAAAATAATTTTATTGCCTGGTTAGGATGCATTGTTTCTAATCTATTGTTAGGTTAGTAGATATTTATATTATAGGTTCTTTCTTTTCATTTTTATGATGAAAATTAACTTTTCATTATTTGGAGAAAAAATAATATCTGATCTTTCGTCTAACAAGAAGATATTTTAATATGATGATAATGCGACTCATCTGAAATGATTGTGGCCAAAAAATCATAAATATGGTTATAAATTTGTTATTTTGGTTGTACACAACATCCGTATCAGATTAAAGTTGACTGCATGCAAATCCGATGAGTTGACACAATTCAACTAATTTTGTTTTCCTACTTTGACTTTTATTTACCCATAAATATCGTGATAAATCATTTAATCTTCTATCTAACTAACTTTGTTTTGCAACTTGAATTTCTATTTACCTACTCCCTCCGTTCTTTTTTGTTCTTTCCATTTACTTTTTGCACAATTTTCAAAGCAACTTTCGAGCCTAAATATCTCTAAATACGCATTATAAAAAATATATGATAAAAAAGTATACATTAAGACGAATCTAAGGAGATCTCATATGGATATATTTTATCATCTATAAATGTCTTAAAAATTTTAATCAAATTTCTCTATCCAAAATGAAATATTCTAAACGGGAAGAACAAAAAAAACGGAGAGAGTATTAAATATCTGATTAAAAATAGGACAACCGCCAATTCGGAAATGTCGAAATACATGTAGTTGGGCGAGTTTTATGCACCTATGACTCTTTAATTTAAAGTTGGGCCACAACAACATTCAATGGACTTGAATTACATCAAGGTATCCACCATATATCCTCTTTTAGGCCCATCTTCTTCCATATTGGATAGGAGTCAAAGAATCATTTTCTCGCGTTTTCCCATTTCAATTTGCCAACTTTAGAACAGAAAAGAAGCATCTAGAAACATGATATTTCAATTTTTCGAAGCAGCCAAAACACTGGTGATCCTTACTTAAGATATGTTGATTTTCTACGCTTATTCAAAGTACATCTTTGTGTTTAAACGTTACACCCTTAAGACCATACTCCGTTCGACCGTTCCTCTCTATAACATCACAAATTCTTGTGAGAAACATTATCTTTGAGAGATCATTTTTAATTAATTCGATCTATTATATAGTATATTTTTAAGAGACCATTTAAGATAATGAAAGCAAACATTAAAGATATGGTAAGTAGACACTAAAGATAATGTAAGTAGACATTAAGAATACGATAAGTATGCATTAATCTTTAATGGACTGTGCTTAAAATATGTCTCTTAAAGAGACGGTCTCTTAAGAGACTAGCTGATTCACATATGTGTAAGAAAACTTTGAGTCAAACAATGTTATTTTGAAGGGACAGAGTAAGTATTTATTAATAAATGTATAAATAGAAATAAATATAAATAAAATTATATTTTAGGATGGGTGAATAAAATATGTAAATTTTTCAAAATTGTAAGTTAATGTTATAAAGAATCATAAATCACGTAAAATCAACAGTCCTTTGTGAACTAAGTTAAAAATACGTATATAGCCAAGATCAATGATCAACCAAATTCAAAATGTGTACAAAAATATACATTTAACACCAAAACTATTCTCTCTTATTCCATAGGATGCCAAAGGAAAATCATGAAAGGCCAAAAAAAAATAACAAAAAAATTCAATTTTAATAATTAGAAGTAGATACTTGGATTTTCCATGTGTGGCTTAAAATAAATAGTACTCACAATAATAATTATGGCGGTGATTAATATTTTGAGAGTTTCACTCCTACAAGCAAATCCAAAAAGTCCAGACTTGAGACTACCCACCATTAATAATACAATATTTCCACACTTTTCTATATTTTCCCTCTTGTTTAAAAAATCAATTTCTACCCTAATCTAATCAGAATAATGTCGATTATTTCTCAATTTTGCCAAATACCCATCAATTCTCCAACAATTCCCTCTCAAACCCATCAATTATCCACAAAATCATCCCTTTTTTTAACATCCCCATTAAGATTCAATACATATACAAGAAGGGAAGTCAACACTCTTAAAGTCAAAGCAACAGCAGCTGATGATGAGTGGGGTCCAGAAAAATCCACCTCATCTTCCAATGGTAGTGGTGCTGTTGCAGTAGCAGAGGAGGAGGAGACATCATTGGAAGTCGAAGAGATTTTTAAGTTGAAGAAACAATTGGTGGATTCATTTTACGGTACAGATAGGGGTTTGAAAGCAAGTAGTGAAACAAGAGCAGAAATTGTTGAGTTGATAACTCAATTGGAAGCTAAGAATCCTACTCCTGCTCCTACTGATGCCCTTCCACTTCTTAATGGAAAGTGGATTCTTGCGTAAGTTTTTTCTTTTTATTTTTGAAAATTAGGGTTTTGTTTGATTTGGTTTGTGTTTGGATTTGTGGTTTGTGAAATTTGGACTTATTAATTTTTTTGGGATGAGATTGGTTGACGGTTGTTGTTTGGTAACTATAGTTGAAATTGTATGTTTAATCGATTTCATATCTGGATTTACTTGGTTTGTCTGATAATAATTTTTCGATTAATCCCAAAATTATCCACCGACCTAAAATAGCGTGTTTATACTTCTAATCTCTAAGTTAGATGATGATATATTCAATCTTAATAAGATTAGGGGATTGGGAAGAAAGATGGCAAACCTTGGAGGGATTTAGGCTCGAGTCGGTCACTTGATTAAAAACCTATTAATATTGAACTGTGTAACACATAACACACTATGGTAGCATATATGCAGGGATTGTGTTCGATCCACCCTATAGTATATCCTAGGTTTGCCATTCCAAAACTACTTGTGGAAACTACAACCCAAGATTTGATTAGTTAAACAAGTTTTGTGTTCACTTTGTATTACTTTTGGAAACACCCTCAAATTTGGGATTAGTTTTAGAATATCTACTGTTGGTTTATATTAAGCGAACCGACCATGATTAGATTTCCTTTGGTATATAGTTCTTCATTTCCTAATAATATAAGAATTTGTAGGTATAGGACTTTTTGACCCCCAGATTCAGGATTTAGGGGGATGTGGGCAAGACATAAACATCCAGGATTATTAGGATGAAATAGGTTTGACATTCAATATTCTCAAAAACTGAAATCAGGAGATTTGGGTGTTTAATGAAACACCCAAATGTGGATGTATACTTACCTCACAGTAGATGTTAGCAAAAGTTGTAATTTATTTGAGTTTTTGAGACAGAATGGAATGTAGCTAGTAGCCTAGAACACTGTTATGTTCTAACCTATATGTTAATATTTACTGATCTTCAACATATTATTTCTTAAACGGAAGAAAGTTGATGTTGAAGTGCATAATCTTGAATCTTTATAGCCTTGTATGCTATATCTGGTCTGATGTTGTAATAGCAAGTGCACCACTAAGGCATTAACCATCACATTTGAAGGAAGAGTGCAGATTTGCAGGACTATGCAATAATCAGATAATGCTTGGATGGTCAAGTTTATAGATGTTTAAACGGGTAATTGAATGTTCACAAGGTTTCACAAAGGCAGATCGATGTATTTGAGTCTTTCCTAAGACATTAGACAACTTTTTTGAGACTGCATTAGCCGAGTAAGCTAATGTCTACTTTTTTGTCCTTTGAGACTTCCCTTGAAAGGGTAACTGCAAGGCGAAGATGTCTCGTTTAGGAGAAACTCAAAGGAACAAGGTAGTATATTGTTTGAACTTTAAAGGTTGTGCTTATAGCCCTCTACAACTGTAACAATAAAAAAACACAAATTTTTTCCATCTTGATGCAAATGAGAAACGAGATATGTTGATTTAATATTTTGAACTGTGTTCCGTTACCATTTTGGTTTGAACTTCGAAACGCAGTATAGGGCAAAGTTTTGCATTTCACGCTTCAAAGGCTTGCAGCCCAGTGGATGTCATTTGATTAAAAACTTGCACCAAGTCATTGCGCGACCTTACTAATTTTCATTCTGTAGTATAGACGAATGGAATAGATAAAGACTAGGATTGACATTCTTTTTTACGTGGTTTTCAATCTTTTTTCTATTCATGCTAATGCATTTTATGAAAGAAAATCAACTTAGAAACTCCGTGCAAATTGAGCTGGGATGATACATTTGGATCATGCATTTAATTTTTCAGGTACACGTCATTTTCTGGCTTGTTCCCGCTGCTTTCTCAAGGGAGATTGCCACTTGTCAAAGTGGAGGAAATTTCACAGACTATCGACTCGGAGAATTTCACTGTTCAGAACTCTGTACAGTTTTCTGGTCCTCTAGCGACCACCTCTCTTAGTACCAATGCTAGTTTTGAAGTTCGTAGCCCCAAGAGGGTTCAGGTATACTTTAAATGCTCCTTCTGATTATTCCAAGTTAAAATTAGCTTGAGTTAGTCAAAGAAGACGCATTGTCCATATGCTCGCTATCTAGTAATCAGAAAACTGAATGCAGTTCATGCAGCTAATCTAGATTGTATACTTTGGTTACAGATTACTCTATTCACTATGCACCCATAAATATCGAAAATCTGGTTTGCTCTTGTTGCAATGTCGAAAGGGTCAAAATTCATACCCAATAATGAAAATTTAAAGTTGAGGCGGGTCATGGCCTTCCCTAGCTACCCCTACCTCCATTTCTTAACTATTGTCCAGTGTAAACCATTTCGATGTAATATTACCGCAATCTACTTATATGCTATTATTTCGTGCTTAATTTTTCTTACATTTGATCGCACGTACTTATCTTATGCAGATCAAGTTTGTCGAAGGTGTTGTTGGTACTCCTCAGATAACCGACAGTGTTGTTCTACCCGAGAATGTGGAGTTTCTGGGACAAAAGATTGATCTTACCCCTTTAAAGGGCTTGTTTAACTCAGTACAGGATACTGCTTCGTCAGTTGCAAAGACAATTTCCAACCAACCGCCATTGAAGATCAACATCTCTCAGATCTCTCAAAACGCAGAGTCGTGGTTACTTACCACTTACCTCGATCAAGAGCTTCGAATTTCAAGGGGCGATGCGGGTAGTGTGTTCGTTTTCATTAAGGAAGGAAGTCCTCTCTTGTCTCCCTGAACACACTTAACGTCCCCTAATGAGCAAGTACAGTACTGCCCTTGATGCTATTTCATACTATATGTAGCTATTAATCCACCAATTTTGGTGCAAATAATTATAAGGAATGCTAATTCTAGGGCTGTATCGTCATACTTGTACATTGTAGTTCATACTATGAAAGATATAATGTAATTTAAAGTTGTCAATGATAATAACATACTTCAACTTATATGGATCAAGTACGTTGTATAATGAGAATTAAATAATAGAAAAATAATCAATAATGTATAAAGAGAAATAACAAAAAGATTTACTTGGTTCACTATTAATATGACAGTTACGTCCATCAGGCACGAGAATAATCTCCGCTATAATATGGACATGAGGATTTGTACTACTTAAAACAATCAGTGACATTTACAGCAAAAGAAAATATCAGAACAAACCTGATAGAAAACCTCTAGTATAACTCCTCTGTACTCAACAGAATTCATTGAAATATAACACTTCAATACATACCTAAGATCTTTCGGTTCTTTGATTTGGTTTGCTAATATGACTTCCACCATAGACCGCCTAAAATCTTCCCTCGGATCATGAGACGATTTCTCCATAGCAAGCATCAGAAGTAACCTTCTGTTGCTACTATTACTGATACTATAACTGTTACTACTGCCGGTACCAGTTGTAGTATTCATATTAGCGTCTTTAAGTACCGTCTTTTGTTTCCTTTTTCGTGCTTCCATTAATCTTCTTGCTTGATCTTCCTCGCTTTCCTTAATCATTTGATCTAATCTTTCTTGGACCATGAAATGTGCTAGGCTCGAGATTGATGCATACCGGTCCGATAACCCTGAGTTTTCGACACTTGATTCTGTTGATCTCCTACAGTTGGTGCAGCATAAGACCCTGCACCTTCCTGTGTTTTTAGACCTGTCACTCCTTCTCTTCCCTCCTTGCATTTTATTGTGAGGCATTATGTTACTAAGATGAGTATGATAAGATTTTTATTGTATAATTAGTGGATTAATTAGCAAAATCTGGCATGTAGGGTCTGGCTAATTATGATTGTGTGCTAATTTTCTGATCCTTAGGATATTCAAGGATATCAACAAAGGCATATGAGAAACATTGGGGTATTTTAATATGTGATACTCCCTCCGTTCCTTTTTGATCTTCCACTTTGGGTTTTTCACAAATATTAAGAAAGAAGGAATCTTTGGTGGTAGTGGGTATTATTTTAATTATATAGTAGTGAGAAGTAATGATTGTATTGGAAGTATGAGAGAAAAAATAATTAAATAGTAGTGTAAAGTAATGATTGTATTGGAAGTATGAGAGAGAAAATAATTAAATAGTAGTGTGAAGTAAGGAAAGTGGGTTTTAAGGGGTAAGAGTGAGATGAAAACTTTCCAAAAATAGAAAGTATTCTAAGGTGGAAGAACTTTTGAAACTACCCGTTATAGTAAGGTGGAAGAACATAAAGGAACGGAGGGAGTATTATATTCTAAGGCTACAATCATTTGCTTAATCTTTTGGTTTAGGTGATTTGTTTACCTGATATCAACAGAAGTGGAGCAAAAATTGATTAATTCTTTAAAGATCCCGTGCGATTTCAAAGAAATATGTTATTTTTCTAACAATTTTGTTTCTTTAAACACTTAACATATAGTATTACGTAATTTAATATTCAGACTCCCATTTTTTTGAGGTCCTGTCAACAATATTGAACATGCTCAAAACCTCTCATGGATCATGATTTTAAATCCCTTCCACCCATATTTCAAGTGAAATTAATTAACATCAAGTATGAGAAGAGTCAGTGTTGCATCCCTATTTAACATATACTGAGACTACAACCAGAATATGATTATAGTAATATTATCTACTCTATTAAGCATTAGGGTACTATAATAAGAAGTGATTATGATGTTTTGTTAACCTTTTACTGTGATCTAATCAACTTTTGTACCATTACATTAGTTGGCATCTTTGCTGGAAAATTTGATCTATTGCTACTAGAATAGGGGACCATGTTTTTAGTTTTCATCTAAGTAGGTTAGTAATGCTTAATATGATGGTAAAGGTTAGTTTTGATTTACTTTACATGTCATGCTTGTGTAGTTTAAGTTTTTTGCTGATTACTGTTTTTCCTAATCCTAGCTTAGGATTAATTGGAATTGGCTTATGGACATAAAAAAATAGAATAAGTAATCCATTCATTATGATAACTTTTGCAAATTGAGAGTATCTACATTACATGATTATTTGAGAGTATTATCAGGCATTTGAATTGTTTTAGAGATAAGATTAGTCTAAGGGTGTGTTTGGGAAATGTATTTTTTGGGTTGGTAAACTAGAAAAAAAGTGTTCGATAAATAACTTTTTAAAGTCAGTTAAAAAGTTAATTTATAAGTTAAAACCAAAAAACTATTATGAGTAATTTTTCATCGATTTTCGCATTTTGGCCCACCTTTTCTCTTATGTACAAAAAACAATTAATTTGTTACTATATCTCCAAAAGAGTTGGCTTAACAACTAGCAAATCAGCTTATACTGAGTCAAAACAATAATAGCTTTGGTCAACAATCATTTGCCAAACGGACCCTAAACATTTGGGTTTTTCTTAAAAAAAAAATGAAACAATATTCTTTTGTCAAAATCTTGTTTGAAAAGTAATTTCCTATTATTGAATCCCAAACTTTTGCTAATTAGGTCAGATTAAGCAACAAAGAAAGGGTGGGGGATATATAGATGATTAGGTGGTTTCAGATTCAATGAAACATGGCTTGTGCTACTTGTTTTAAGAAACTAAGCACATGTATTAAAGCACTTGATAAATTAGCTACAACATTTATCAATTGCATTATATATCAAACTTTAGCAAAATCACAATCATAAAAATACAATAAATGAAGCCCTCCCCAAAAAGGGGAAGATAAGGCAATTATTATGAATTCATTTACCTAATAACACACATTCTGAAGGAAAGAAAATTAGGTGTTGATCCATTGAAACATGACTTCCTCTCTTACTTTGTTGCAAAATTAGGATTTTTCTTGTAATAAACTAAGATAAGACACTTAATTGAAGTACAATAATATCAAGTCTGGTAGATAAAAGTCATACGAGTTAAAGCAGTTATGTCTAAGTGCATGATGAGTCAGGTAGATAAAAGTCTTACGAGTTGAGGCACTAGTCAACCTAACTCGTTTAAAACTACAAGATATGTCATATACTATATGGATTTAGTACATTTATAAGCTTGGCTCTTTTGAACGGGTTACATCGCGAGCAGATCATGTTGCACAACTCTAATAAAGTGCACTTTTGAATATTTGACTTTACCAATCAACCTAAATGAAACTATAGCTCGTCTTTTATAAGATCGTCTCATCATGACACAAAAACATGTAATTAATTTATTTTTGTAATCGATCACTTTATACGTGTGAGTGATTTTTTAACGCATAAATGTATATGGTCAGTCTAATAGAGATGCTTTCATTATGAGACCGTCTCATTTAAAAATTTGTGATTAAATTAATATTTGATACTCTATTATTGAAAATAAAATTGGTGGAAGTAGTTGCAAAATCAAACAAATTATGAGTATCTTGACAAAGGAATAGAACAACTTGTGAGAATAAGTTGCTTTATGTGTTCTTCCCTACAATTTGGACAGCAAAAAAGAGGAAAAGGATAATAAATGTTCTTTTTTCCTTTTAACAAATATGAATGATAGAATTAAATTATAGGCTTTAAGTATAAGTAGTAAGACACCAATAAGAGCAAGTACAAAGTACTAAGCATGCATGTGATGTAATTAGCACATTTTTGATATCACTACTTTAATGTTTGATTTGGTTCCCCAAGTAAACATCATTTCTCCATACTTATAAACAATATTATCATCACCATTAGTGCAAGCTAGAGTGTTCTTAGCTAGTTTGGCACTCAAGTTTCATATTTGTGATGGTTATTACATATAACCACACACAATCATCAGTTGATTCTGAGCATGTGTAAAATGTCTGATTATATAGAGTCTCTAAAATCAAGAGTACAGCGTCAAACTTAGTTTAACTTAGTTTACATTACATTATCTTATTACTAATAATGTCAATACACTTTTTGGTATTTTCAGCCATTTACACTTAATATGAAAAATATTTAATTTTGTATATGAAATATCTTCAATGACTTGATTTTTTTAAATAAGTCAAGGAGAACAAACTTTATATTGAAGAATTACTTCGAGAACAAACTTTAATTCGACGAATTACTTCATAAAATGTACGTGTCAATACATTTTCCTTTTTATGTAACACTACTTTTGAAGAATTACACCAAAGGCATAACTCAAAGAATTACTATACAATATGTAGTAATTTCAATAAGTTAGAGAATGTGAATGTGTAGGGGAATGAAGAATTAGGTTAGTAGTATAATTCTCCAACCATTGATCTGCTTCAATGTATGAAAGGTTTAAGAAAGGAGCTACTGTTGTATCATTAAGCTTTTGTACATAAGCTACTCTTGCATTTGAATTTGCTCCTGCTCCTGAACACATGTACTCTCCATAGAACACAGTCCTGCATCCAATAACTAATTTATTAATTATCATAATTAAAGATATTAATAGTTTTTCCTTAAAAATATAATCTAATTTTATAGGGTATATATACACCTTAGTTCGGCTTTGCTTATAAATAAGGCTAATGACTAATCAAACCCGTCTATGCTATAGACGATTTATAGTAAGAATTTGTGAATTGCAAATGTTATTTTTTTTTTAATTTGGAGTAGACTAGAAAATGTATACGAGTTTCTATATATATAGTGAGAATAAATCTCTCTTACAATTAAATTGTGTAGTAGATCGAATAAAGATCGAATTGGCTTCACATGAAAATTTGCAAGATAGGGTTGGAATCAAAAATAATAAAATGGGCTCAAATGGGTTGGACCCTCCTGGCCGGCCAACCCATTTATAATAATATTTTTTAATATATTAATTGAAATAAAAATGTCCTCTTGAGTAAAATGTCTTATAGTTTAATTACTTAATTTTGTTAATTCTAATTAGATAGTTGATTAATATAATACTATAGTAATTTATCATAATTCAAGAAAAAAAGATTAAAGATCCGTTTAATGCCTCAATAGAGTCCTTTTTAGCTTGTTTCATTTATTTAAGTATAAAACCTGACATATTTGCGGTCCAACCAATTTAAATCCGAAGGTCGAATTTGGGTTTTCAATGGGATTCGATCCATTGTACAACTCTAGTCACAACTCACATGGATAAAAGTAGGACTCACGTGCTAAAAGTCGAGGGATTAATAAGCAAACAAATACTCCTTTCATTTCCCAATATGTATCACATTTAGTTTTATGTGATATCCAATGTTTGTCTGTTTGATGTATGTAATTATTTAAAAAGAATATATATATATATATATATATATATATATATATATATATATATATATATATATATATATATATATATATATATATATATATATATATATATATATATATATATGTAATTATTCATATTATTCTGTTCCACTCATTTTACATTGTTGTGGACTACCTTACCGTAATATCATAAAATACGTCGAATAAAAAAGTAATTACAAATTTTTAAAAAATACTTACAAAATCTACGAACAAAATCTCATTTAATATATTTAAACTTATAAGTTAAAAATATTAAACAAAATAAGGTTGATGGATGAGCAATAAAACCCAACTGGGGTCGGGCACACATACACAGAAAAATGGATGGAGTATGATACTTCCTTCATTCTGAAATACTCGCTACATGTCTATTAATTATTGACAATATATATTGTTCAAGCATATGTTATATATTGCGGTTAACATGCAAGAAGAAATATAGTCAAGTGAGATCTTGTTTGAATCGTCTATACTTTCATAATATTAATTTTTTTATAAATTTTAGATGTGTATAATTCAATATATAAATGATTAAAATAACGCATTGGATTGCGTAAAAATTCAAATGTAGCAAGTATAATGGAATCGAGGAAGTATATAGGTAGGTAGTAGCTGGGAGTATGTACTTACTGATCATTGTTGGGGTTGTTAAAGTCATTCCAGCCTTCAGGGGCAATAATATCAGACATAGAAGTATATGCATAAAGTACACGTGAATACGAACGCCATGCACGTCCAAGCCAAATTCTTCCTGTGCCTCCAATGCTGCAATTGTAGAATACGAACCCTGAATTCTCATCTTGGCTTGCTCTTCCACTTGCTGTCACCACTCCATTTATATATCTTTGCCCCACTGGAACCGGACTTGCTATCGATACCATTACGCAATTCTATTATACACCATTTATTTTATCATTTTAACATATTTTAAGATTTGTATGTGGATAAGAATCAAAGAAATTTAAAAGATACAGACTAAAATAAAAAAGTGATAATTTCTTGGGTACAGAAGGAGTAATAGTAATCTGTAACATATTTTAAGATTTTAACTATTCATCTAAACTTCTAATTGAATTGCACATTTGATATGGTATCAGAGGTCCATATCACGAGTTAGAATCTCATATCATGCATATTGATTATTATGATATATTGCTTATTGTCTTATTATTGAAGTCATTGTGTATTAATATATAATGATAGGGGTGTGCTTACAATTTAGTACTAATCAATTAGCAAATTTAATTTAGATTACTCTTGAACTCTTAATAGATAATTAACAACATAATTTACTTATTTTGGAAAACAATAGAGTACCTCATAAAATGATCTTCCATTTCCAAAAATGAAATCAATGGAACCTTGAATATAACAATCCTTAAAGTAATGGCGGCCTCTATCATCATGAAGAGTGTCTTGAGCTCCAAAGAAACCGCAACCCCAGAAAGCAGCCTGATCTCCTCCGATTCTAATGGCCACTGCTTGTGCTCCCACCGCACCAGGACTAGGCATCGGAGCTATATTCTGTCCACATAATTAATAACTAACTATCAAACTCTCGTATACATGGACCCAAAAAAATAACTGTTAGAGTATATAACATATCACGAGGCTTCAATCATTAGCTTAAGTTTTTTGTTGAGTTCGTTTCTTAATATGGTATCAGAGCCAGTGTAATAAGAGCTCAAGGGTTCAAATTTGAACAACCCCACAGGCCACATTCAAGTGAAATAATCTACTCTTAGTATGATTTAGGAGGATCTGTGTTGTATTCATACTTTTAGCCAAAAGAGCTCTCGTATAAAGGGACGTATATAGGAGCTCAACCATCAGATTAAGCTTTTTGTTAATTTCTAATATTTTTAGTACATTTTTTGTAAAGTAAATGAGAAATGCTTACCATGAAACTTATGTTCTTAGCAATGAAGTTGGAACCAAAAACTTGAACTGAGCCACTATAAAAAGTGCCATGTGAAGAATTGGCCGTATCATTCCATACAATGGCGGTAGAGGCGTACCCCTGACCTTGGAAGGTGATGTTTGGCTTGTTTTTTGCTACCGTCACCTTTTCACTACTCATTGCATACAATATATATGTACCATGTTATACTTTCACCACTTTTGTTTAACAATATGATGAAAAAGCTCATTGCAATTAAAATTGTCTTAAAATTAATATTTGACGAATAACGGAATTTAAATTTGAATTTTATGACTTTTAGTCCTTGTTATTTAAAGGTATTTTTAAATTTTTTATTTATAATTACATAATTAAAACCTATCTATAATTTAAAATAAATTACTTATTCTCAAACATAACCTAATAAAATTAAATTCTTAATGAAGGGTGTGAACTATATTTCTAATATTAATGTATAAAATATTGACAAAGTATATGAATGACTATAATATTATCTAAGGTTTTGCTATGCTCCTGTCTAGTTTAAGTTTGTGGGCGGCCACTACAACAAATTTAGCTTTTTGCGACTTTGAATTTAGTGGCATTAAAAAAATGCTACTGATTCATTTTTTTAGTGTAATAATTATTGGTTTTTATTTTAATTTTCACTAAAAGGTCTAATAAATGTCATTAAATCCTCTATATACACTATAAGAAATTCGAAATAGCGACATTTAAATTAAATGTCGCTAAATATATCCCACTAAAAGCAAATTATATTGTAGTGGGCATGACCGCCGATTAGGTAAAGCGGGTATTGTCTAAATTTTTTAGGGTCACAAAAATATATTTTTATGTACGAGATTGATATTTTACATTATTTTTTGCAATATAAATATAAGTTATTAGTTATTTATTTAAAAATAATTAAAATATCAATAATACAAAATAGAAGAAGTATTTTACTATCATTTAGTGTGCCTTAAAAATTTTTAGGTGCCTTTTTTTTTGGTAAGAAAAAATGAAACTTACTAGTACAAGCCAGAGTTGATCCATATAACGATTCTTTTTTGACTAAGAATAGGGGCTGCATCAACAGCAGATTGTACCGTTGTAAAATTACAACACCCCTTATTATCAACACATAATATTGATGTTGTATTCGTATCTGCTGGAGGAAAATCAGGTGGGAAATCATCACATACATTCACTTTTGCATTTTCATCATTTTTGTGACCATGATGATGATGATGATTATGATGATGATGATGATGACCATTATCATGATGATGATGATGATGATTGATGATAGTTTTGAAGGATGGATAATTAGTGGATGTTAGGGATAATACAATGGCAATTAACAAAATAAATGATGCATATTTGAGATTAACCATTTTGTGTTAATTAATTAATTAATAATGTATATGAAATAATGATTGATGGGAAAATTGAATGGAGATTTGTTATATAGAGATGCACTTGAAGTGCAAGCATAAATGACATGCCTTACAAATTACCCATATATTGCAAGTTTATATACGTAAAAGAATTTCTAAGCTACATATTAATATATAATAACCTGTAAGCTAAATCTGTTTCTTCTGTTAATTAGTTTATAGTCTTAACTATAATTAATTTAATCTCAGCTTCAGTATTAGTTTAGGAAAAATTGAACAAAATTATTTTTTTTTTAAATTCCCAACATAAGCATTTTCGTATCCGATCTTAACATCAAAAAAGAGAAATTTTTTTAGTTTATTCGTTGTTAACAGCGAATAAAAGGGAGATAATGTCATAACGTTTGAAAAGACAAAAACTAAATTATTTGTTGTTCGCCGTTGATAAAAATGAACTTACATTTGTGCTTTTTCTCGTCGCTCCAAATGTTATGATTGTTTCTCTTTTATTCGCTATTAATAACAATGAACAAAATAAAAAATTGTTTGTTGTTAATAACAGGGAACAAACCTTGACCTTAGGCTCGAACACTAATGAAATTGATTTTTTTGAAAGGAATTGTTTTTTCAAATTTTCTTATTTTTTGCTAATTCCCTTGGGCCCTTTAAGGATCAGGAAAGACCCTGCTATAAATAGGACTTGTATTCTTTGCTAGTTTCCACACAAAAATCAATCTTAGCCCATATCACACAAAAAGCTGCTAATATTTTGCACCTCGGCCCAAATCATTTTCTTAAAATATACCAACCAAAAGCTAAAGTGCATTTGCTTTGGTCTCTCTATGACAAATAATTGTTGGTTGTTCAATTGAATATATTGACTGATTTGCTAGCTGAAAAGATAATTATTTAATCTTGGATGTTGTGGAAATATTTTTTAAAATGCAATTTTTGATCGTCGTTAATATATTAGAGAAAAAATAAATTAAAAAGTCAAATGTCAATGAAAAAAATACTAATAGATTCTTGGATTTACCGTCACTTTTTAGCAACATAAAAATTATTTAAGTCAAAAACCTACCAAAGAAAAAATGAAAAAACTTTGACAAACGCATCACAAAACTAAATTTAACTAGTATTAAAATTAAAAAATATTGACTGAATATTTGCTCCAATAGCTACTCATTTTCCTCCAAAATGTTTGTGATTTTCATTTTTTTTATTTCTTTATGCATCAATCTTAATTCTTAAGTAGATAGTACATTCGCTATCTTTCTAAAAATATATGAATCGAGTCTTTCTTGAGAGCAGTTTTTGAAAGCATTTACCAAAGTTCAACCCAAATCTATATTTAGAGTTATAACAATATATATTTAGAATTGATGAGCTTTGGAGGTCTTTACAAAGACTCCCAAGTAGAGAATTGTGATATGCATGTGGTTGTGGATATGTTAAATGGAAAATATATATATATATATATATATATATATATATATATATATATATATATATATATATATATATATATATATATATATATATATATATATATATATATATATAAAAGGAAACATTCGGAAACGAGACAATGGGGTAAAATAACAAGTGGTGAAAAATCAATTTGAAACTAAAAAAGAATATAGCTAAATCATTAAAGGAGTGTTTTCAAATATTTTTTGAACGAAAATTTGCTCAAAGTAATCTCAACTATCATACGTTGGCCAAAAATAATTTTAACTATCAATTATTTTTTAATAATCCAAACTATTCTCATAATTTGTTGAAAACATACCCACCTCCTTGTTACCGGCTGGAACACGTAACTTTTCAACTTTTTTTTTTCTTTTTTTTTTTACTTAACAATTTAAAATTAACCCTTCCTCTTCATCTATTAATCAAAAAAAAAAAGAAAAAAGTGAAAAATTTACCTATTGCAGCCGGTTAAAAGAGAGGTGGGTATGTTTTCAACAAATTATGAGAATAGTTAGGATTATTAAAAATAATTGATAGTTGGGATTATTTTTGGTCAACGGGTGATAATTGAGATTATTTTTGTTAACGGGTAATTGTTGGGATTATTTTAAGCAAATTTTCATTTTTTTCAATTAGAGTCGAATGTTGTAAGGTAGAATTATAGTTTAGTCTATGTTAACAAAGATTTGGGTCATTAAAATTCAAATTTAAATTTAGAATTCGGATAAAAGTTGGAATAATTAATGTAATACTCAATTAAATTATAGATATTTAAACTTTTACCCATCATGTTACTGGTTCTAATTTTAATCTAAACAAATTATCAACTACTATTAATTAAATTTACCAAACGCTTTTAAGAAAACCATTATTCCTATTCAGCTGGAGTAATGATTCTAACTTTTAAAATTTTTAAATGTGTTTAGTTTGATATATAAATGAACAAATAAATACATTAAATTACGTAAAAAAAATCAAATATAGCAAGTATAATATAACAGAGCAACTATAATAATAAGTTAATATAATCAATGATAATATGAGCTATCCATTTCTTGGAAGTTGCTAAGTAGGGTCTATAAATTTAGACTTGAACGTTGCAAATGAGTTGTTACATTCAATAAGTTTTAACGGAACTAGTCTAGTTGATTTATAATCAAAATAAATAACTATTTTTTGTTGAAAAATAGACAATCATAACCAACTTGGTACTACATTTGTCTCTTAAAATTTTTTTTCACTATTTTTTTTATATTTTGTCTTTTTAGATTTGTCATAATTCTATTTTTGATCTGACTTTATGATCCACATTTCTTTTTATTCCCATTTACACATTCAATTAAATTTACCTTCTCATATGCATTTTTTTTTCCAATTTTCCATAAAATTCTATTTTACCTGTTTCTTAAATTTTCGAGCAATTGCAAATGGGGTGATTTTCATGAATCAAAGAGTACCTTATATTTTGATTGTTGTTACCTGTACTTTTCCTATCAATTGAAAATAATTATTTTAAAAATAAATAATAATAAAATTACTCTTCTAAGAGACCGTCACATAAAGAGACGACCTCAAAACAAGAACTCCATATCCGTATGTTCTCTTTAATTTTTATTAATTGGATTAGTTAGCATACGTTTCTTAGAAAGATCGTTTCTCATAATAATTTGAAAAAATAATAAGTAAAAAACCAATTTATATGTACACTTAAAAAGTCACCTAAAAAATCCTAATTTAGAGCCTAGAAAATTTGGGCCGTGTAATAATGCTGAAAGGGATGGATTTTGGCCTTTATAAGGTTGATGAAAGGCTAGCATTAATCCAACTTAAAGTTTGTGCATAACAGATTAGAATGAAGGTTGCTAAACGACAAATATGATCAATGCTAATTTTGTATTATTAGCCCGTCTAGCTCAGTTGGTAGAGCGCAAGGCTCTTAACCTTGTGGTCGTGGGTTCGAGCCCCACGGTGGGCGTTTTTTTGTCTTTTTTGAATTTTTTTTTTGTTTATTCCAAATGCATTTTTTTGTAACTTTTGAGCAAAATTGCACAAACTAATCTAAGATGTGAAAGACTTTGATAATAAAATTGTCATATAAAAGTTTTAGCCTTTACCACTCAAAACATTAACTCTTATTTAGTTGTAATCTTCAATGTTTTTACATCAAAATAATTTAATTCAATTTAATCTAATGCTACCGTAAATAATCCAAAAAAATGCTTCTGTAAGTAATCCAAAAAAATGCTTTTGTAAAAGTTAAAGTCCACCGGATTTCATAAACATCCTATTTACAAATGTTTATATAAATTGGTTTTAGCTTGACGTTCTTAAAATGTTTTTAATATCATCTAAAACAATTTTTCACTAGAAATTTTCTACTATTTATACTTTGTTTCATGACAATCTTAGTTCTTATGCATTAACTAAATAGATTGTAAATTCAATTTCCATGTAAATCTTAATTCTTACTACGCATTAACTAAATAGATTGTAAAATAAATTTCGTTGAAGAAGTATATATTAATTAAAATAAAAATTAGGCCCTACCATTGTAGAATAATTGTTTTTTTGAGATTGTCACACTTTTTATATATTAACTTAATATTTTTTTTATTTTGACGTATTTTCCTTTATGGGTATGGCTCATTGTCTTTCTTCTCTCCCCAGACTCTACTCATTACTTATGAGCGGGATACACAGGGTATAATTAATGATGATGAACGACGACGTCACACTTTTTTCTTTTTCGCTAATTTAACTTTACAATTTTCTATTTTAGATAGTGTCCTCATTAGTTATTTTAATTTTAATTTACACCGTTTTTCTCATTTTCTCTGTCCTTTAATCTTATTCAAATAATTTAATTATCTCTATTAATTTTTTAATACTTAAACTAATTAATTATTGGTGTTGTAATTTCTAGTAAATATTTGGTTAGATACATTTGACCAGGGATAGGGCCAGTTGGCGGAGCCGTATCCACATCCCAGACTACTGAACCTGTCCGATCCCTTTCGCCCTTTGTTTGTTTTTGTTTATTGCCTCTATTTATCGCTCTTTAATTTTTTACTTTTACACTTTTTGGTTTTGCGGGCACTGTATTTAACCTATTTATAAGTTACAGATTCGTCTCTCTTGGAAGACATTTCTCGAGCCGGAAGACTCTCTGATCGCACTCTCCTTTATGGGTATGAGTTGCCGGCGACCAACCCTCCCCAGACCCTGAGCATATTTTTCTATGAGTGGGATACACCGGGTATGATGATGATGTATAGCTGGGTATGATGACGATGTATACATTTGACAAAGAGTTGGGCTAATTTAGGATCAATGAATTTAGAGAAATGAAAAAGGCTTTTAGTTAGTAGCTTTACAAAAATCAAGAAACTCCTTTGCGTGCAAATGCAACTTATTACTCTCATACAGTGGTATGTCGTTATTTGATAGACTTGAACAAAGACATACATTTCTTCTGCATCATAAATCGCAAATTTCTATAAAGATTTAGCCATCCACTGCACCACCCATCTTTATACTCACCTCAAAACAATGCCAACTATAACTATTATCTCTTTTTGAAGAATTCATGGCTCAGTCAATCCTGATCATGAGTAGGAGTTCACACGGTTCGGTTTGGTCTGGTCTGATACTAAAATCAGACCAAACCAAAAATTCCGGTCTGGAAAATTTTCAGACCGGACCGAACTTTACGGTTTTTATTTTTATATTTTTTTTCAAATTAATATATGTTCTATGAAAATATTTCGCACTTACAAACACTAAATAAACATAATTTGTAATTAGTTGATTGCATCAACATTATTCAAGTATATATTACTATATGAAAATAATAACATCTCAAAATATCTAAGTAGAAACCCGTTTTTTATAAAAAAAATTATGGTTTTTGGTCAAAGTACGGTTTACGGTCTGGTCTTGTCTGAAAAATTTTAAAAACTGGGACCAGACCGTAAACCTTAATTTTTTTGAAAAAAAACAAGACCAGACCATTTAGACCGTAGACCAGACCAAATACTCAAATTCCGGTTTGGTTTATGGTTTAGACCAAACTTTGTGCAGCCCTAATCATGAGATGAAAGTGTCAAGTAACGACAAGTCGACCAAAAGCTTAAGCTTATACGGTTGAAGTTTTAGGATCTGTTACATATCCTAACACGTCTTCTTATACGAGAGCCCATTGGGCTAGAATTGTTGATTTGCATAAGCGCTGAATATTCCATTTAAATGAGGGGTGGTTGAGATTCGAACTCAATCAAAAGCTTAAGCTTATGGTTGAGGCCACACGATATGTTATATGTTCTAACAAAAAGCCGAGGGTGATAATTTTAGGCATATGTAAAGTGTCTAATTGCATATAGCCTTTATATTTTTTTAGAATTATACTATGTAATCTAACTAGAAAACTTAATAAATAAGATTTATAATCATGGATCTCACAAAGAACTTCATTACCATAGTCCATAAATATGACATCACATCTAACAAATTAATTACACCAAAGTTCATTCTCATATCACACGATCGGAAATATCCAGTATTTTATATAGTCACTGTTCAATAAAAACCACAAATATATGGCAATAATAATTATTTTATTTTATTTATTAAGACAATAGCACATCTATCCAAACACTATTTAATATAGGCAACTTCCAAGGTTTGATCCAAAGGGGTGTTTAAACATTTATATTCACACACTTAGCATTTTATGATAATAAAGCAATATAATGTCAACCTCCAAAAAGAATATAAAGTAATTGTAAGGGAGTGTTTGGATGGTATGGCCAAATTATGTAATTGCAAAATGTTGATTTTAGCCAACACATTGATTATCATTTAGCCACCAAACAAACCACTAATTGACAAATATTACACCTTTTCTTTATTAATTTTCTTCATAACCTCCTATTTTCCTAGTCCCCACGAGTAGTAGGATGTTTACTTACCAACATATATATTTTTTTTTTCATTTTAAAAATTACAATTATTTTTATAACCCATGCTCTAAGTCATTGGGTGGTGTCTTTTTTCATAATTAAAGTATTATTATCTAAATACAATTTTTTTCCCTTTTTTATATTATATCTTTTTTATTAATATCTTTAAGGATCATAAAATGTTTAGAAAAAACATACGAATTATTTTGATGGAAATAACATAGAACTAATCAGAGATTGTTTAGGCTAATGTATAACTGTCTCTTATTCAGCCCAATTTCAAAAATTTTAATGTTTTATATTCAGTGCAATTTTTAATGTTCAAAATAATGTGTTAAATATTAAACAATTAAAATTAATTATTTTAAGTAGAATAATAGGTGTTTTAATTAATTTAGTTAGATTGTTTAGGCTAATATACGTATAACTGTCTCACAATCAAACAATCTTAAATGAAAATTTGTGTATTTTATTATGAAATTCTTTGTTTTTAAAAACCCAACCGTGCAAAATTTTGATTTTACATAATCACAATATATATATTTATAATATATATATTCAGACATGATGGTTGGACTTTAGGTAGGATTCCTGCCAAATAAAATGAAATATAATAAAAATATATTCAAGGTTGGACCTTAATGTAGCAAATTCTGGCAATTAAAAAGATGAGCTAGCATGCATGGATGCATGTGCAACAAAGATAGTGATGCTTTTTTGTATTGAATTGTTTGGTCGTACGTCTCTTATTTATGGGCATTGCCTTCACATTGATTACTTTCAACTCATTTTTTTGCTATCTTCCTAATTCATGTTTCCTACTTCCATGTGATTGGTATAGATAAAGAGGCTTACTCTCTCCGTTCTTTAAATTTTCGATTCATAATATTTACTACTGATTGTGACATTTTCTCACACAATATATCACATTTAGACTTTAGTAACAAGTATTATAGAACGGGGGAGTTACAAAATATTTAAAATTTGATTTTATAGTAATTTATGTTATGCAATAAATTTAATGAAACAGTAATAAAGTATGTATTGCCTACGTTCAAAGAACAAGAGCTACTGATGAAGACCCCTATTTGATATTGTTGTTGTGTTCGTATTTATTTAGTCTCCTTTTGTTATTTTAGTCAAGTGTGTTGTTATATAAAATAGATCGCGATTAAGAAGTATACGATAAAATTGACGATTATTGATAAGATTTACTTTTTTTTAGCTCGAATAATAAGTATTTTTATAAGATTTCATATAAAATTTATGCAAATTAAAGTCAAGTAAAATATTAACTTTCAACCTCTTGCCTCAAGCCATCATAATCATTGGATATATTTATAAAGTAAGACTACTTTATTATCCACATAAGTTCACTTTAATATTTTTTTTAATCTATCGTTAAATATATATTTATTTATTCATCTTCAATGGTGGTCAAATTTACCATGAAAAATCCATTTTATTTAAGAAAAATTACCGTGAATAATATAGATTTTTGTTAATTTCTCTTCAATAATACAAACTATTAATTAATCATGAATAATACCAGCTTATAGGAGTATTATCCTAGAATAATAATATCAACTTTATCTTATTAACTAATAAATCAATTTTTTTCTCTTATAATCACTTATAGTTTGATTTTTAATATGTTAGGAATTTTCTAAGAAAACACCCCTTTAAGTTGGTATTATTCATGGTTAATCAATAGTTGGTATTATTATAGAAAAATTAAAAAAATGTTGTATTATTCTCGATAACTTTTCCTTTTATTTAAGATTTTTTAACAATTTATGGTAAAAAAAATATTTACCAAATTCTATCTAACTCAAAAGCAACAAAACCTAATTATAAATTATTTTATAGTTTTTACTGGTCTAAATAATAATTTTTATAAAAAATAGAAAAAAATTATTGTGAATAATAAATTTTTTTATTAATTTTCCTACAATAATATATACCAGTTACTGATTAACCATGAATAATACCAACTTAGGGCGATATTTTCATAATATCAACTTTAGATTTTCTAAAAAAATACCCCTTTAAATTGATAAAATTAATCTAAAATTAGTATTATTACAAGAAAATAAGCAAAAAAAATATTATTCATCGTAATTTTTCTTAAAAAATAATACAAAGTTGAAAAGTCAACGCTTAACAATAAAATTACAAAATGTTCAATGAGAGAAAGTGAAATGTGAGGACTGAGGACCATGATCCCTTGATCACATGATTCGTGCCCATTTGATATGACAGCACTTGGACTGATCATCACCTGATTTCGATTAATCAAATCTTTATTTTTTAAATTAATTTTTTCGTGGTTTATTATGATCATGTTTCTTGAAGATTTCATAGTAGCTAATATTACTAGCTTATAAATTGAATTATTGATATTGTCTGGTCGATTCTATATACTCTAGATAAATGTACTTACAAGTGCTTTGTGATCATTTTTTGTTATTTTGTATTTGGTAGTATTACACCATGCTAGCTACTATTATTTAAGATAAATTTGAGAAAATGAATTAAAAGCCCCTTTTAACATTTATAACTCTCTATAATTTATGTATGTAATTATATATATACAAAAAGTATTTTAAGAGTACAATTGTGGCACACCTCAATTGACTTATAATTATTAAGTTAACTCGTTTATAGAGACTTAACATTTTTGAATATGTAACGGAAATTGCAATGACATTAAGTATATACTTTGTTGAAGTGCCTATGTGTTACCCACATGTGAGTTGTTCCACATTGCAATAAAGATGGTATAATTAGCTAATTATGATACAAGAATATTAGTCCTAAAAAGTCACCATGTATAAAGGCCAAAAAGATGAGATCCAGGTGTACCTAGTTTGTTAGATCCTCAGAGTGTAATACAAGGCGAAGTTAATTATTTTCTCCATTCTCGATTCTACTTTTTTACGCAATCTAATATATTATTTTATTTATTTATATGTCGAATCATACATGCACATTTAAAAATTATAAAAAGTTTATTTTATAAAAGTATGCGATTAGACGACTCAAACAAGATCCCACTTGACTATATTATTACCAGGGGCGGAACTGCATCGGTATCCAGATAGGCACTGAACATCAGATAAATTGTTTAAAAAAATAAGTGTAGAATAAGAGTATAAGGTAGTCCAGATGGTAAAGAGTTTTTACCAATAAGCTGGACATCAGAGGTTCAAATACTACCGGCCATAGTTTTGCATTTCCAAATTCCATATTTTTTTATTTTCGAAAATTAAAAGGTCCCCTTCCTGATTTGGTGATTCCTCAGTTACTTTAATCAACTTTCAAAAAAAAAAACCCTAACCCAATTTCCATTTTTCCTCACGGCTCCACCTACTCTTCTGCGCTGCCGGCCGTCGCTCCACTGTCTCGATCTCTCCGGCAGTCCATCAACCTCGCTTGGCGGCTCATCTTCGTGAATCCAAGGGGACCGGTTTAGTAGATTCTTTAAAATTTTCTAATTACTTCAAGTTGTTGTTCAATTATCAGGTTTCTAATTACTTGTTTTTAGTTTAGTAGATTCTTTAAAGTTTTAATTAGTTTGTTACTTGGAAATTGGAATGGTTTTTATATTTGTTTAGTTTGTTTCGATTCTAATTTTCTGTTTTGAAAAATAATTACTTGGTTTCTTATATTAATTGTTTAGTGAATTTTCTTAAGTTTATTGTGTTGGGTTTAAATTACTTGTTTGCATTAGGTTGAAATTTATAGTGAATTGAGGGTTTATATCTATTGTTACCATTTAAAGTGGATTAGATGGCACTCGACATTAAAATTTCTTCTACTCAAAAAAGTAAAATTGATGTAAGTGTTGTTTATGTGACCCTGCGGAGAGAATTCCAATACTATATTATAATGTGAATTATCGTGATGAGGTTACAAGGACTTTTATTCGAAAATGTCCTTATCAACCTCGAAACCATACTTTTCCTCCAACTATTTGGTCTAAATGTGCACATAGGTTTAATATTTCATTGTATAATGTAATTTTTTTAACGCAATGTAATATGAAAACGCGGCGTAGACAACCCTTGTTTATTTTTCTGGTTTCGCCCCTGATTATTACTTACATATTAACCGCAATATATAAAATAAATTTAAACGATGAATAGTGCCCAAAAACAAAAATAAACTTAAACGATGAATAGTGCCCAAAAACAAAATGTAACAAGTATTTCGGAACGGAGGAAGTAAAAAGTAGTGACTAGTGAGGAAAGTTGACTAGTGAGGAACTTTCTTGGACTTTTGGAACGGAAAATACTCTATCCACAAAAGGTTCATACCCATTATTTGTTCTTGATTGATTGAATATTTGAATAAGTTTTTTTAAAAAAAATATCGAAAATTCTTGCGAGAGTGTGAATAATAATGAGATACAATAAGATATTATTTTATTAGATAATAAATTTAGTAGAAAATTTATGATGATCATAATTTATTGATTTATATGTTTAATTCCAAAATATTCTATTTTTGTTAGCCTATTATTAATTGTGCCAATAAGTTATACAATGCATATGGGGTGTTTCAGTGTTTGGCAAAATACTTTATTGGACAATTTTAGATTATTTTGATATCAAAATAAAGTTTGATGGTCAAAGTATCAAATGCTAATATTTGGTAAATTAGTTGGTTGATAAAACAACTTATTGTTATAAATAAGTTGTGTTGGACAAGTTGCCTAGTAGTGGGATTTAATCAGCTAGTCAAACCAGTTAATAAAAACATCTGGTTAAATTAGCCACTGTAATCAACTATTTCCCATAATATTAGAGAAACACAAGGGTCAATAGAGTAGGTTGCAAGCCATTCTCGAGCCGAGAGACTCTTTGATCGCACTCTCCTTTATGGATATGAGTTGCCGTCGTTTTTCCCTCCCAGACTGTTGAAGTGCCCATATGTTACCCACATGTGAGTTGTCCCACATCGGAAAAAGAGAAGAGTATGCACCACTTTATATACTCAAGGAGTAACTCCTACTATTACCAATTGGTTTTAGTAGTGAACCTTCTTTGGGTTTATGAGTGGACTACTTCTTCTCCTCCTTGTTTGGGTTGCTCAGGCCCATTTTCTAAATTCTATCATGGTATCAGAGCCCGGTTTGTTGTTGGGCCTTTATACTGGGCATTTACTCTTATCACTGGTTAAGGGGCCTTTAATTGGATGTTCATTCCCAATAGGTTTGTAACCCTTCTGGTAGGCTAAAATTCTAAGGACACTCACATGTGAGGGGGAGGGTTGAAGTGCCCATGTGTTACCCACATGTGAGTTGTCCCACATCGGAGAAAGAGAAGAGTATGCATCACTTTATATACTCAAGGAGTAACTCCTACTATTACCAATTGGTTTTAGTAATGAACATTCTTTGGGTTTATGAGTGGACTACTTCTTCTTCTCCTTGTTTGGGTTGCCCAGGCCCATTTTCTAAATTCTATCAGACTTTGATCATAGTTTTCAATGAGCGGGATACACTGAGTATTCGAACATTCAGTTCTTTAACAAAGAAAAATGATATTCTCAACTCGAATATGTATAAGAAACTTTGTGAATGTTTTTTGGAGGGGTTTGAGGGATGGGAGTGAAACTTGATGAAAAAGAATGGGAAAGTCATCCAAAATCCATGACCCGTATCATTTCATGTATTGGAGGAGGAGTACATTAGTGTGATTTAGATGGGAAAATATCACAATACTTTTCATTAATGCTTAAATAATCAACTTTTTAAGTTCATCAACTTTCAAGTCTTAAGAATATGTTTATAACTTTGCTTTTAGTAATCAAAAACCTCAACTACACTAATTTCATCTTTGTCCCAAACAAGGGATTGAGAAATTTTCATCTGATTCTCACCCATTTATAGCACCTCGAGTGTTACTCGAAAGCGGTCCACATTTTTAAAAATAAAATAAAAAATATGAAATTAATAAGATTTAAATTCATTGATGATTTAAACATAAAATTCCTAAATTAATACCATATTAATAAATCTATCAATTAAAATAAATAAGCGTCACAGTCAACAGAAATTGAGTTGCACACTTAAATCTCGCTGAGGAGTAACGACTTGTGTAGCGATAAAGCTACTTGGAGACATCATATATGTGTTGCCTTTGGATAGCCACATATGCTATGCCTATGTCTATACATATATCACCTATGCCTTATTTATTGTTTTGACCTTTATGCATGGCTTAAAATTTTTTTGGTCATATTATTAGCCTTCACGTTTATATTGTATTGTCTTGTCGTATTTTTTTGTCTTATCTTATCTTGTGCACTTTGGCTTTCCTTGTAGGTCTTTTCCGAGACCAGAGACTCTTTGAATGCCTCATATTTTAATTTATAAGTATAATTTCTCGTCTTTCAACCCTTCTTAAATCCTAATCATCATATTTATAAGCTAAATTCACGAGGTATGATGGTGAGACTAACTTATAATATAATTTTGGCAAGAATAATTATTAATTAATTTACTAAATCACATATTGCGGACACATCATCTTCTCCTCTTTCATTCCCCATCATGTGTTGACAAAACATTCATATTTTCAAATTAAAATGAAAACTTAATTTTATTTTATTTTTTTCATTTCTTTTTCAATGCTAAAATAATGTATCACCAATATACGCAATATCGTGCTCGAAAACAAGGTCTGTGAAATAGAAGGTCTAGGACCCTCAAATGTAGAACTATGGAGGAAGAAGAGAAGGAAAAACAGAGTATAAACAAGAGAATCAAACAACCACAACCAAAGTGTTTATGAGGTATCAAAGGATACCTCCCCCTCAACAAAAGTATCTTATCATTAATATAATCACAATTACACTAATGACTCAACTTACACACTTGAGAACAACCTCTCAAGTTAGTGAATCCATTCAACAATGAAGTTCACCCTTAAACTAGTACAATGAAGAAGAAAGCTCTGATGGTTTTCAAACCCTAACTCTCTAATGTGTATTAGCTTCCCACACCAACCCTAATGGTCTCACAAGGCCCCTTCTATAAACCCAAGGCATATAAGAATTAATAAGGCACGTGGCTTTAAAAGCCCACAAAACGGCAAGCAAAACAGAACGCGAGAACTGTTGTCCCGCATCACTCGCTCGACCTGGGCAGTAGGCGCTCGACCCGGTCGAGCCTACCTCTAGAAGCTACTGCTTCATTTGCTGCAATTGCTCGACTCAAGTCCCATGTGCTCGGCTTGGTCGAGCTGCTCCCTGTGCGTGCTGCTTGCATCATCTAGCATGATCCTTTGATCATGTAACACTCTCCCATGCTATGATCAAGCCTCCTCATCCCTTTGTTCTTTGTCGCACCCTCATCACGACACCCCGAAGACCCTCCATATAAGGGAGATTCGGGTCTTACTCTAACAATCTGATTGAGAGAAGATGACATATGATTCATAACAATACTCTCTTGAGAGAGAATATTAAAGAAAAATGGTCAATTTAACCCAAAAGGTGAGCATGTATCAGTAATATCACCATATAAAATAGTCTACTATAGTCCTCCATAAGTAGAAACTTGGGTTATAGTGCATGTGTTAATCCATCATCTTACACACCCACCTCATTTACTTCTCTCTTTTCTTTCAACATCTCCTCATTAAACTCCTCTCCCCTCTCTTTTTATTTCATTTCCTCCATTATTTCAACCACCAAATTCTCTACCTTTTCTCTTCATTCCTCCTTTCTAAATATGATGGAATCTCCTTCTAGAACTCTTACCCTTTCTCCATCTCCTCATTCTCCTTCCCCCACCACCTTCCGCCGCCGGCGTAGTAGCAGTGACTCGGCTAACTCACCCGAGTTTGAGTTCTCGAGTCTCGGATGCGACTCTCAAACTACACTTCTTTCAGCTGATGAGCTCTTCTCTGATGGCTTCCTTCTCCCCCTTCATCTCCTCCGACTTCACAGATCTGAATTCAATCCTGAACCGGATTCCGGTCCATCTGAACCGGATCCTGGTTTATGTGAACCGGAGTCTGAACCTTCTGCGTTGATTACTTCCTCTGGTTCAGGTAACCCGATTCTCAGCGCGTCGAAACGGTGGAGAGAGATTTTTAAGCGAGGTGAAAAAAAATCGGGAAATATCACTGAGGATAAACCGGAGAATAATAAGCTTGAGAAAAAGAAAGAAAAAGATCGGAAAAGTAGTAGTAATATTAATAGTAGTTCGGCCGAGTTGAATATCAATATATGGCCGTTTTCAAGGAGCCGGTCTGCAGGAAATAATTCAGGCCGGTCTAAATCAGCGGCTCAATCAAACCGGAAAGTAAGCAGTGCACCTTGTTCAAGGAGTAACTCTTCAGGTGAATCTAAATCAAGAAGGTCTTGGCCCAGTAGTCCGGGTCGACCCGGAGTTCACTTGGGCCGAACCAGTCCGGTTTGGCAAGTAAAGAAAACTGGACCAGTGAACCGCACAGCTAATAGCGGTGGTTCAGGTAAAGGCCGGGTTTTGAAGCTGAATGTTCCGGTTTGTATCGGATATCGACAGAGTTTGAGTTGTGGAAGCGACGAAAATGGCGACGGAGGGGGAGGTGGTGGTGGTGGTGATAGTGGCGGCGGAAGTGGGCCCAGGAATGGTGGTGGTAATGGAATTAACAATCATTTGTTTAGCTTGCGTGGATTTTTCAGTAAGAAAACAACAGTTTTAACGGTTTAACTTCTATTTTAACTGTTAAGTTAAACTAGTAAATCTACAAGTAGTAGGATTATTACTGCAGTAATCTAGTAGTAACTAGTAAGTAGTTTGACTTTGTGAGTGAGATTTCGTCTTTGACTTTGTGAATTTCTCGTGAATTTGCTGCTCACAATGACGTTTTTTCACTCGCAAAATATTCGATTATTGAATAGTGATTTTTTTTATTTTGTATATATATTTTACATTGTATTCCATATTAGTTTTAGTTATTATTGTTGAATATAGAGCCTAAATGTTATGTTAAATTTGTTATCAATTTTATGATTTGATTAATGATAATTATTATGAATAATGAAATTATAAAAAATGATTTTTTTTGCCTCTTTATTAATCTATAAACTTGCTCTGTTTTAGAGAATTAAATCTATTCAAAAAAAAAAAAAAAAAAAGAGAATTAAATCTATTTTTCTTTTAAGTTGTCTAATTGAATTTTTTTTTCTTTAGAACAGAGAGAATCTAAATATATTAATTATAATTCAAAATAATTGCTACACTTAAATTTTGTTATTTTGTTTTACTTATCACTCTTTAAATATATGAAAAACATAGTTATATAGTAAACTTTTTTAATTGTACCATACAAATTTTGTAAGTTGACCCAAGACCCTTAAGTTAACTCATACATTAAGTGAGTGAATATATGAATTTAGAATTTCTATAAACTTATTAATTAAATTAATTTTAAAATGAACAAATTGTGGGAAGATTATGGAATTTGGTGTTGACTATTGATTATTGGAAAGTCAATACGTTAATCTATCTATGAGAAGAGTAATTTGAGAGTCACTTGGGTATAATATTCATAGAGTGGTCAAAGTATTTGTAGACTACTAGTTACTAGTTACTAGTTACTAGTATAGTGTAGTTGTAGTATCAAATAGGTTATAGGAGGAGATTATGAGTGGTAGGATTATATCTCAAGTTATTGCTTGACTTTGCTTTAGAATGTATTTTTGACTTGACCAATGGAGTGAAAGACGCGTAACTTATCTCCGTCTCTACATGATGACGTATTAATAGTATATGCACAAATTTTTACTTCTGACCGTTTATTGTAAAAACGACTTTTAAAAGTTCAGTTTAATTCTAAATATATATTGTCAAAACTCTAAATATAGATTTAGGCTGAATTTTTGAAAGTCGTCTTTACAAAAGACGGTCTCTCGTGAGAACACCTATAGTACATGTATGATGTAAATATATTTATTCTATCACAAATAAGTAATTTTAATTTTTAATAAAATCTGAAAATTATATTAAATCGAGATCAGTCATAGTTACAAGACCTTGTGAAAAAGGATGCATGAAAACAAAATCTCACACCAAACCCAAATTCCATCGAGCTATTAAGTAAGTCGCCGTATTCTCATTTTTGTCCACCAGATTGCAATTAAAACCAGCAAAAGAAGTCGTAAGATAAGAGTACTAATTCTATCAAAAAGTAGGGACGATGGAGCTGAACCCGTAGCTTGTTAGCAAATCCCATCGAAGATATTAACTCTGAATTAAAGAGAGTATTAAGTTCATTATAGTCAATTCATTAGTCCTCTGTGGTGGGCTCATTTGTAGACATCTTATGCGAATTTCTATTTTACATACACTAATATCTACTCAAATTGATGAGTATTTTCTTATTTCAGGTCTTTGTTATGTAAAAATAATAAGCGAGAATTAGGTCTGTCAAACAGATCAGGTTGGATTGGGTTCGGGTTTGGGTCATATATTAACAGGTCAGAAAACCATTGACCCAGACTCAACCCATTTACTTAATTGGGTCGAAAATCACAACCGTGACCCGACCTGGAACAGATCAGGTTGACCTGATTTTGACCCACTTAACCCGTTTATAATTTTTTTGTTTTCGTTTTAAGGTTTTTAACGTTGTTTAAATCTAATTTTTTTAGGCTTTAATTTTAATTTATGTTTTTTTTGTTGTTTATTTTGTATTTACTATGAAAAATAAGAAAATATTAAATGAACTAAGTTTAGCTTATACTTATTGATTTAACTCGAAATTAAAACATTTAATTAAATGGGTTATACAGGTTTTTTTTCAGGTTTAAAATTTTGACCTGAACCTAACCCATTTAATATACAGATCAGGTCGGGTTGACCCATTTAATTAATTGGGTCAAAAGTCTCAACCCAAACCCACTTATTTCGGGTTAGATTCAGGTCGGGTTAACAGGTCGGGTCAACTTTTGCCAGCCCTAGCGAGAATAAATGTTTGAAAGTGAGAAATTGGTCTTATTTTAGTTGGAGCAAAGATCACATGCATTATTTAGATAAGGTCCCGAGTTCAATTATCATCTAATCATTTTCTTTCCAAACTTGACCTACCCTATAACAAAAAAAGCCTTAAAGTAATTAAACTGAATAAAATTGCAGTTATTCAAGTTAAATTAAAACTTAGCTAAAATTTATATATTAGAGAAAAGAAATCTTAACTTATTCAAATAGGCTTATTAAGTTGAATAAACTTGGACTTATCCAAACTGTCATAATAGATTTATTATTTTATTATCAAAATGAAGGAAATGTAATCCCTTTATTACCTTCTTCTTAATGGTTAATGATATTTGTTAATAATGATAGAAAATTATAGAATTCAAAATTTTATCCTGTATGAGAATATATTTACAGATACTTCAAATTAGATTTTAGGAGGTATCAAAATTAAAAATTGTTAACAATATGTAGTGAAAACATAAAAATTTTAATGATTGGCTAAAATTCTACTACAAGAAACTCCGACTAATGAAATGCATTCAATTATGATAATGAATGAGGGGTACAAAATTACTCCTACAATTAAAAATATGGGTCCTCACTCCTCATTAATATCTTAATTATCCCATCATAATTCATATCATATGGAGTAATAAAAAAGTGAGGGTCCCACGGATTACTCCTATAAAACACCAAGCATGAAAGCAGTTTATAAAGGAGAATGTAAAATACCAGATACACTTGTCAAATACCATATACTACTATAATGCCCGTAAAATGCACGGAATTTTAAAATATATATATATATATATATTAATTTGACTGTTTTGATAATTTTTGTTAGCATATTATTAATTATATATATATATATATATATATATATATATAAAAGTTATTGACAATTTAAATCTTAATGCAAGAAAAATTAAAATTAATACATATAAAGACATTACATTTTATAAGAAGTTCATTTTAATTACGCAAATGAAAAAGTAAAAGAGAAACAACATTTACACTCTAGAGACTAGAGTTATTGATAACAATTGAAAAAGTAGAAATTAATATTTAATTAAAGAATAATTGAGCAAATAATAAGAAAATATTATTTTACGGAGTATAAGATTAATTGAGCAAAGTGACACGTGGCGAATTATAGGAATTTCACAACTCTCCATCTAAAGCCGTCACGTGTCAAAGTGGTTTCTGAATTAGTATATGATATATGATATGATATGATTTAGATTCCTAATATGTTCAAAACAGATTCAATTTAATATTTAATCTGATATAAAAGTTAAAACATTTAATTTGATAATAAATGTTAATTGTGACGCACTTTTCTCAATAGTAAGATGGGAGTATTTCTGCAATACTCTATTTGTTTGAGACGAAAAATGTTCTCTAAATTACTATTTCATCAACTTAGTTTCCTACTTTTGTGTATGGTACACATTTGACATATTGTTAAAAAAGGTACAGGTTTAATTTGTTATTGATAGGTTTTAAAACTGGCCCCCTCTCCTTTGTCTGTATGGCTCAAATTTACCCTTATACACGGATTATTTGGTTTAGTATAAGATGCACCCAAAAAAAATAAATAAAGTAATTGATATAATATAAGAATATAAGTCTTTTATTTTGAGTCACTTTTTGAGTAATGATTTCTTATAATTAGGGATGGACATGAGTCGAATATGAATCAAATCTAGCTAAATTCACATTCAAACTTTTTTTATTACACCCATTTTCTATTATTTATGCATATAAGACTATAAATTAATCATTAATTTTAATTTGTTAGATGTAGAAAAATGAAAATGTACCTTATTTTAGGATTAGTTCTGCCTAAAATGATCCGACATTTGGTCCCACTCACCCTTAATTTATAGTACTAGTATTGGTTGCTTCTAAACTCTAGGAGATGGGTCAAAACTTTAGTTACAAATTTCAACGAATTTAGTGGGTAGATAAGTTAACTTGGTTGGACGAATCGCTATGTCTAGAGCATAAAGAATACTCATAAATCATAATTTAAGTAGAAGAAAAATGAAAGTCCTAAACTTTAGTGACTTCACTGAGGTCAATTTCAAATCTTTGCAAATCGATAAATTAGGTCCATCAAGATGTATAAATAACGAAGGCTTTGTTACCCCACTTATCTCTTTATATTTTTTAAAACAAAAAGTTATTAAGGATAACATATACATATTTACCTAACACTTATTTATTTTCATTTCTGAAAAGGACTTTTAACTTTAATGCTGGGGGCATGGGCGATTGTCTCTCTTACCTTAGCTTATATACGAGTATGCAATATACAACTGGAATAAAATAAAATTACTTTGTTTATACTTCCTCCGTTCCATATCACCCGCTACATTTTCTATTTTGGGAAATTTCATATTACTTGCTACATTTTCATTTTTAGTAAAAAACCAATCATTTAAAGTTTCACCTACTCCTATTTTGATACTACCTCCTATTCAACCTAAATGTCTCATTTAGTTTTTTTGGCACTATTCAATCATCACTCTTAATTTGTATTTTACTCTTGATCTATAAGTTAAAATATAGTAATGTGGGATCTTGTTTGATTCGTCTCAATACAAGGATTATTAATATCAAATTTTCATAATTTTTAATTAAGAATAATTTGAGATATTAAGGGCCAAAATGTTGTCTCGGCAAGTGTGAAAAAACTAAATGGGACATTTAGGCTGAATAGGAGGGAGTATAATAATAAGTTAATTATGTTGTAAAAATAATTTTATGGAAAAAGATTAAAAGTACAAATAAGTTGGTTTTAGACCTCTTGAGATTTGTGTGCAATTAATTTTAATTTGTTATAAGGTCGATAATAAATTTATCAAATTAACAAAATGTTTACTCTGAAACTATATAAAGATCCCTACAAAATCTGAAAAAAAGTACAAAAAAAAAGGCAAATTAGATTGATGGAAAAAGAATAAAAGTACAAATATAAAAAATAGTTGAAGAGTGGGGTCCCTAAAGTGAGGTGTGAAAAAAGGATTTGTTTTCCCCATTAAAGTTAACAATAACCTAACCCCATGTGGCTTGTCTCATCCTGGAAGTTCCTCCTACTTAACTCTTACAACCATCTCATATTTAATTACCATTAATGAAGGGTTTGTCACCAATTATCCTAACTTTGTAACTGTAAAAGTGCCATTAACAATTCTTAAATAATCTTGATAAAAATAATAATATATTATTTGTCTTTTTTATATCTTGATTCTTGGTGGAGACAAATCAGAATGATTATTATCATAGAATTAAGTACTATTTATTTGGTAGGACGATTAGAAGTATATAGTACAGTAATAGTAATGGGCGCATGATGTCATGGATTGTTAATTCTTAATTTGATTATTTTATAATGTGGTTTGTTGTACTAACAAGTAACAAGGACACATATTTATATATCGATGCACCAATAGACTCTTACTAAAGAATAATCTATATTGCAATGACACACAATAATGGGAACAATTGTTATAATATGTATGACGAGTCTTTAAATTTGTTACAATATACTCCATCTAATTCATTATATTTGTTCACTTTTTTTTGGTCGTGCTCTCCTTTATGTGTATGAGTTGTCGTCGTTCTTACCTCCCTAAATCCTGCCCATAGTTTTCTATGAGCGGAATACACTGGGTAGGATGATGATGATATTAATTGTTAAGGTGGTAGATGGATATTTTAAGTAGTGTAAGTGGAGGTATTATGGTCTTTACTTGTGTGAACATAGGGTATTTAGATAAAAAAATTTCATGTCAAAAAAGAAAAGTGGACAAATAAGGTGAATTTACCCAAAAAAGAAAGTCGACAAGTATAGTGAATTGAAGGGAGTATTATATTGTCCCTTAGTAACAAAGAAAAATGTTTTAACTTATAGATTAAGAGTAAAATACAAATTAAGAGTGATAAGTGAATAGTGCCAAAAAACTGAATGTGACATTTAGGCTGAATAGGAGGTAGTATTATTTAAGAAAAAATAGATATTTGAAAATAAATTAAAACAGACTACGACATTATGTGGATGAAATAAAAAAAGAATTAAAATATATAGATGTAGTTAGGATAAAGTAGTGGACCATTATTAAAAAAAAATAAAAATGATGCAAAATAAATTAGATAAACCAAAATAATAAATACTCTATGTTGAATAAGTCATAAGTGGGGCCGTAAAAATATTTAAAAAAGACTCACTTCAAATTGCTTAATGTAGCAAAATTAGACAATAAAAAATACTTTTGTTCATAATAAATCATTATAAATGAATTTTCAGGTTCCGTATCGTTAAGGATTTAATTTACACAATTCTTGAATGAGACCGTGAGATGCGCTCCATACTTGGATTAAAGAACTCATTAATAAAAACTTTTAGCATAATAGACCTTTTGTATAGATTCGTCTCACGGTAAAACGGTCTCAGAGGGGCTAATAATTTTTGTTCTATACTCTGAGCCTTTCTACTATAGAATATGGACGTATATATATGTCACGATCAGCATGATTAATCTCAAACAAAAACAACACAATTGCTCTCTTGTTTTTTCTCCTCCTCCCTCTCAATAATTACAAATTAAGTTAAATTAAATTGAAGGTCTTGTGATGAAAAAATGTACCTAATAATCACAATCGTAATTGTATTTTATGTAGAAAACAAATGGAGCTTATCTTCTTTAATTCATAACAACTGTAATCAATCATAAACACAATTGTAATAATTATCTTACTTATCTTAAATGCCTGTCCTACTACCTCACTATTACAAGTTACACTTGTGAGATCGTCTCTAAATTAGAAGTGTAATAAGCTCATAATTTTGTAATTTGTATTGGTTGAGTTATATAATTCTGTAAATTCTCAAGAGACGGTGTTATTGTGATACAATCTTTGTTGGGTTGACCCAATATACACTTTAACACTTACTGTCGTAACATGATCACTTATAATGTTTAAGTGATTACTTACAATTTTAAAATGAACATTCTTATATTCTTAGAATGATCGCACATTAAAGTAATTACTTATAACATTATAGTGATTAGTTAGGAAATTTAGCTTGTTATCTAAGTTCATCTTATAACGAGATGGTCTTATACTAGAGATGCTGATTCATTATATATATAGAACGCATTTTACTGTGAGACCATCTCATATAATTACAATTTCTTTTTATAACACAAATTCTTACTTGAGACCGTCTAAACAATAGACGTCTCAAGTTTGGGGCTGACCCAATTGATAAATTAAAAAAAAAAACTTATTGATGGTTTTGTATGTTAAAAGGGAAATATGGGCTGGACTCTTGAGAGATGTTTATAATATAGACGTCTCTCAAGAGAGGATCTGTTTTTATAATATTTAATTTGAATTTGTGTTCAAGAAATACATTGGTTTTTGGGTTTTGTTTGTTAACTGGTCCATATGATTGGGCCTAAAAGGCCCGATCTAGTTAATCTGAATTTCTGTTCTAAGATGAACTGAATTAGACGTTTAGCTTTATATTTATTGTATACATATTAACATAATCTGAATTTTTTGATGTTTATCTGAAACTCTCAGTCTCAAATCAATATCCACGAGGTGTAGATCACTGCATGGACAACTTGCCAAAAAGGATGTTGTGACGTTGTCGTTGAACTCTCGTGGACGTGGTTAGGCTCGTACGCGTGACTATGTACAGTGGTAGGTCGGATTTCGATCAAAGTGTAATTATGTTTTAATTTAAAATTAAAATTGATCTTTTGGACTAGGTCATGTTGGATTCAGGTCATGTTAGTTGAACATAAAATTTCTTACACTTGATGTTAGATTAGGTATGGGTTCTATTATACTAAAATTTCTTTTGCGTAAAGTAAAATCCAAATTTAATTCTAAGTTAAAATAATAGTCAATGTTAGGTTCAGTCCATGTTGTTTGAGTTCAACTCATTAGAACTTTAAGTTAACTCTGGCTTAGTTGATTTCAAATTGTTTTATTTTTTATTAAGAATAATTCTATGTAAGATTTTGAGTTTAGGCTAAATTTGCATGGGGCAATATTCAGTTTGAGAAAGTTAATTTCAAGTTTTAAAAAAGATTTTGTTGTTCTATGATAGATGAGTTTCAACTTGGTTGGATATTATAATATATAACAAACTAAAGTCGAATTCATGTCTAGAATAAGTTGGATGATGATCACAATCACTATCCATATTTTTTAGTTGATCCTTAGCATAAATTCTTCCCATATTAAAAATATAACTATTGATTATATTTATACGCTAACTGATATACTGATATGAGACTTAGCGTCAAAACCTCAAAACAAATTTTGATCTATGTATCAATGATGTTTGCCTTTTTAAAAGTACAAATGTACAATCCAACAAAATTAACCCAAAAGAGAATGAATGCCCAAACAAATTGAATTGAACTAACCTAGCTAGTTTGACAACCACCAAGGAACACTAGAAAAAAAACAAGAAAAATAAATTCCATGGCCACCTCCACAAGAAAGAAGAATTGAAACTACCCGAATCAGATGCTTCACGCAACTTCCCGTATTCCCCCCACTTCTGTATCGAATTGAAATTCAATTCTCCACATTTCTGACAATTCAATTCTCCACATCAAAACCTAGGTTTTTAACCTTGCCAAAAAATTCAGAATTCAAAAATGGCAGGAGCATTTAGGAGATTATTAACAAGAAAAGTGTGGCGCAGTGCAGTTTCTTCTCCTAAACCCATAAACCCTACACTTCATTCTCAATCTCAAACCCAATATCTGTATAATCAACTTCCTTTCAATCATGGTAATTTTCTGTTTAATTTTATGGGTTGTTAGTCTTCAAGTTTAAAGTTCTGTTCTTCATGTTTCTTTCCTCTTATTTATGGACTTATATATCAAAATTCAAGTACCCAGATGCTTTTTTGTTTGCGGGGTGGAGTTATTATTGAATTTAAGCAAAATGATGATCTTTAATTTTATTTTTATAACTTGAACTTTGGAATGTTAAATTGTTGGGAGGATTTTCAGTGATATTGTAATTAAGGCTTAGCCATTACTGTTGAAGTTGATTTATACCATTAGGGTGTTTTAGTAAGCAAGATTTGGAAGAATTAGGTTTGTTTTAATTGTGCAGGAGGTTATGGAATTTAGTAAGCAAGATTTGGGTTATGCTAATCATATTAGTTAGCAGAATTTGGTGGTTGTTTTAGTCAATTGGAAAACAAAAATTAGGTTTAATTCTGCTAGTGTTTTGTCTAAAAGGCACGCAATTAGTGTGTTTTCCATTCAAATCTTTCCAATGTTGGAAGAATTTGTTTTGTTTTAATTGTGCAGGAGGTCTTTCTTCCAATTCCTTTCCCTCCATTTTCCTTACATGCCCTATTAGTATCCAAATGAGAGAAAAATAATCCCTCTATTTCCCTCCATTTCCTCTGGTCCACCGTCCACATAATGTATAAGATTGTGATCGGTTACACAAACCAAAAGAAATCAACTCATGAATTGTGTGCAACGATACTCTCATTCTATTCATTCTTTACCATCACTATATGATCTCGAAGGACTAATTCCTTTATGTCCTTCAAGATGCAAAAATTAAAGAAAAAATAGGAAAATAAAATGAATTTAATGTTTGAGGATTTAAATGGTTTGAATGATTATGATATTTTAATGCGATTTAGGTAGAGAAATTACTCGATAAGGTTTATGATCATCCTAGTCTTATTCTAATATATTTCTTTTACAAAATTTATTTTTATCTTTTACCAATTGGGAACATGGTATTAGGTGAAAATGGAAATTTGTGAAGAAACGAACATGATAAGGATTAAGTCTTAATTACCATGAGAATGACATAGCGCATTCCATGGAAATTAACACTAAATATTGTTCCTATTACCATCATTAGTCTAATAACCAAATGCCTCCTTAAGGTAGCATTTTTACGATTGAGATGAAAGATTGCTCCTTTTAGTTTCTCAAGTGGATCAATGATGACTGTAAAGCTAGCCCTATTTGGTTGCATTGGGGTGGGGACAAGTTGTAAATCAAGAAAAATGGAAATGATGGCTTTTTGTGCTTGTCCTTTAATAAGGTGTAGTCTTTCATACAAACCTACCTACCTCGGCCCTTGTTAGTTATCTGGTGTGTGCGTGATTGTGAATGTGTGTGTGTGTAAGTGCTGAATTGGTGATAAATATTACTTTTGATGATCTTGGACTGCCTTGCTTGGAAAACATGTTTGTTTTCCATTACTTTGTTTGAGTTCTTATTTCCAAGTTGAACTCTTGTTTCTTCTGATTAATATTTTAGGACTAATTTGTTTATCATATGCCTCCAAACATTTACCCCGTATATGATGTGTAGGTTACAGAACCCAACAACAAATATCTCATGCTTTTAAAGATCGCATTCCATTTTTTATCTCTGATTCTACACGATCACTTTGCATTCCGCTCTTGCTAGCTGGTGTTTTTGGTGTTGGAATCCTGGACGTGGCTTTTGCAGATACCAATGAGGTTTGTGATGCATCTATTAGGTTAAGGAGAGAAATATAGAATTATTTTTTGATTTATCTTGAATATTGGCTGAATTTTAGATACAGTTAAGGGTATCAAGGTCTCCTTTGCTTTTGATTAACCTTTGTTTTAATGCCAAAAAGTAGGGAGAGAAAAGGCCAAAAAATATTTGTTACAATTAAACCCTTTTGCAGGTACCTACTAGGCCTCCGTTGCCATCTGAAATCCCTCCAAGCTACGATGATCTTGAAGAAATAGCAAAAATGGAACGGCGTAAGTTAGAGGATCTAATTAGAAGTAAGATGAAGTATGGTTTTTATCCTCGATTCACAGTTGCTGTGAAGGGCCAGAAGGTGAATATATCACCCTGTAAATTTCTGCATCCAACACCTTAACTTACGTTCGAGGATAAATTTAATTGATTTTGAAACTTCCTTGTTACTTATTTATGGAATTTGTAGATCGCAATCAAGTTCCAAGTACCCTCCAATTGTGAAATCCCTAGACTGATTGCAAACCTCGCTTCAACTCTCAATGGTGGTTCACCTATGGAAGTTCAATCTTGGGACAGGTAATTTCGTAGTTTAAGACTTAGAGCATTTTCATTTATATTCTTCCAATTTGTTTGTTATAATTTTCTGTCACCATGTCAAATTTCAGCACCGTCGCTTGGCAGCTCGCACTTAGCCTCCCAAACGTAAAGAAAGAAAGTGGAGGGAGTGGTACTGGAGAAACCATTTCAAATAATGGCGATCTCTGTGTTCTTATATTTCGCTCATTGATAAGTCCTGATAAACCGGTAATTATTGGCCTTAGTTTTACTTTTGCGACCATTCATGTAGATACTGTCTATGCCTTTTATTACCATTTTTATCTTAACTAAAGAGATTAAATGGGGTTTAACATTTAGTTGATGTTTGTGCTGTCCGTAAATTTCCAGGAGGTTGAGTTCTTAAAGAAAGGACATTTCAGCCCTGCAGAGCTTGAGGCTTTGGTGTCTATCATGCAAATTGCTAGTGAAAAGCTAGGGCAGAGCAAAACCACAGGAAAACCATCTACAAGTAAATCAATTGCCAGTTTAGAATCCATGGGCGTACGTGTATTTGGGCTTGACGAACCACGGGTTACGTATGCAAATGAAGAGATATCATGGGATACCATTGCTGGCTATGAGCAACAAAAGAGGTCTGATACACTGAACTTCACAGAAAATTGCTTAGTATTATTAAACTGCGCACCCACCACAATATTTTAGTGTAATCGGGTGTTATTGTGGAGTGACTTGCTGCCTCTAAAGTCTAATAGGAATATAGGAAGGGTGGCTGATCTCAACCTCGATTAATTGGTCAAATTTGAGGCTTGTATGACTTACATAAATCTAGTTGTTTATGAGAGGGCTACATTATATTGGTTTTTCTAATCTATCTCTGCTTCTAACACAAGAACTACTGGTTGGTACTATACGTGAGGCATGAGCAACATAAAAGCAATAGTCATTTGGCTGTCAAGCTCTCCGAGACTCCGACTGGTGAAAATTTTTACATAAGTTTAAAACAAACAGCCTATTTGGTCAGATTTGGCATATTTACAATCGTGTGTTGAAGAAATATACTTCCTCATTAAACTGTCTTATTTCTCCCAAACTTATGAGGTTTTTTTTGGGGAAATGAAGCACTATAAATAAGTGGAGGAAGTTTATGATATATACTATTTCCTTTCCTTTTCACCTGTTGTACAGAGAAGTAGAGGATACTGTGTTGTTGGCTCTGCGTAGTCCAGAAATTTATGATGATATAGCCCGTGGAACCCGGCGAAAATATGAGTCGAACAGACCCCGAGCTGTGCTTTTTGAAGGCCCTCCAGGTTTGCATTCTAAAATAATTGAAAATAGTATGCCTTCCAAGTTATCTTGTTTTTGCCGACGTGGAAAATGATTGGATTTTATTCGACGTTCTTGTTGTGTCTTCTGCTTAGGAACTGGGAAAACCTCGTGTGCCCGAGTTATTGCTAGTCAAGCGGTAAGCCCATCAATGATATTTAAAATAGATGAATTTATTTAGGAACCTTACGTTCGCTTGTTTAACTCTTCTACTTTTTGTGCCTTGTAGGGGGTTCCTCTGCTGTATGTTCCATTGGAAGTTGTCATGTCCAAATATTATGGTGAAAGTGAGCGTCTCTTTGGGAAAGTCTTCTCACTTGCCAATGAGCTTCCCGATGGGGCAATCATATTTTTGGATGAGGTATCTGACACCATGCTTAAAGTTCTTTTTTTTCTGCGTGAATCAATTGAATGAAAATATGTCATTTCATCAAAACTATATGGCTTCCCGCCTAGACAATGTTGCGGGTGGGAGATATGCAATCTTACCCTTATGATAACAAAGTTGTTTAATTGACCCTTGATAGGAAACTAGTACATTTTTATTTGATAACTCGAGTATCTGGGCCAACTTGCGTGCACCAACTTTTCCCAGGGGCCTTGAAATAAACGACTAGGAAAATCTTCAGTGGCCCTAAGGGGACTCAAACATGTGACCTCCATATAATCTCAAAGCTCAACCAGTTGAACTACCCTCGAGGTTTTATTTTAGGTTGTTTTTAAATGACTATCCACTTTCTAAATGAAGTATGTCTAACCTCAGACTTCCTATATTGATCTTTGATGATTCTTTAAACTAAGATTTCCAAACAGGGTATTACATAAATCTTTTAAAGATGTGAAAATTCATTTCTTTTAGTACATTGTACACAAGAAGGGTTTATGACACTTATTTAAAATTGCATTGGATATTTGGGTCCTTCTCTAACATGAGCATTTTATAAAACCTTGTAGGTTGATTCTTTTGCTATTGCTCGGGATAGTGAAATGCATGAAGCTACTCGAAGAATTTTATCAGTGCTATTGCGACAGGTAAATCAGAATTCATTTGGCCGGAGTTCTTTAATATCCATATGCATGATTTGGCGAAATAGAGTTGTGAATGGTCTTATCTTTTGTACAGATTGATGGTTTTGAACAAGACAAGAAGGTGATTGTGATTGCTGCAACTAACAGAAAGCAAGATATTGATCCTGCTTTGATTAGGTACACTACATAGTAGCTTTCTTTACACCTTTTGTCATTTCATACTTGCAGCCGTGGAGGAAAAACTTGAACTTTGCTCCCTAATTAATTACGTTCACATTTTATCTTCAGCCGATTTGATTCAATGATATACTTTGGACTTCCGGATGAGCAAAATCGTCAAGAAATAGTGTCTCAGTATGCAAAGCACCTGACCAAGTCCGAATTGGCCGAGTTTGCTGTAGTCACCGAAGGGTAAGTGATTTTCTAGCTACTTTTTCAGGCACTTGGAGTTTGCTGTAGTCAAGAAATAGTGATTTTCCAAAAATAGGTAATATAGCAAACCATGTGGGACAAAAGCAAAATCAAGGAGACAGAGGAAGTAATAATTTTATTTTGTTGCTTATCTGTTTTTCCCAAATGAAGTAATCAAAATGCATAATTATCCAATTCAGTGTCACATGATATGTTAATTTTCTCGCAAATTGCGAATCGAAAAAACGGAATTATAGTTGGTTTTAGGCTTTTTTTTTGGTCATTTTGAGCAAATCGAGAATTTGAAAAGCGAATTATGTAACGTAATTCCAATTTGCCTCGGTTATATTGATGTTTCTAATGTACTATTTTTCGGCTCAAAACCAGCTTGTCTGGAAGGGATATCAGGGACGTATGTCAACAGGCAGAGAGACGTTGGGCATCAAAGGTAAAATATCAATTTCATTTTTTCTTGCTCTGCGGTTTTACATATTTGCTCCTCCATTTAATCCATAACCTGTTCGGTATTACGAGAAAAACTAATGTACGTGCAAGTGTGCAACAGGTTATTCGGAATCAAATATCAAACGCCTCAAAAGATGCTAATGAAACATCTCTTCCCCCTTTACATGAATATATCGAGAGCGCAATTGCTCGGAGGAAATGCCTTATTGAGATTGACGAGCAAAGAAATCAAAATCAGAGTCATCGCAGTGATAAACGACCATTGCAGATGGGTTGATGGTAGCTTTCAAATGCCCATTTAGCGAGAAGTGATTGTTCGATTTTTTGTATCGATAACTATACAAGAATACGTAGAGAACTTCATAAGCTGCGGATGGTGTGACATTGAAGAAACGTTAGATATATTTTTGAAAACACATGTATTTAATCTAGTTCAAAGATTAGGCTTGCATAATGAATTAGTTACTAGATTAAATGGACTATGCTATAATTTAAATTCTACTTAACAAAGAAGAGTTGTCTGAGCAATCCAACTTAAATAAGTTACGCTATAATTTGCCCAAATTATACTTGATAACAATACTTCCAAGTTGCAACAATAATTTCTATGAAATACACAATAGTCTTAACAACGTTGAATTCTTCGCAAGAAAACATTTTATAATAGCAAAAATTTCTAATCAATCACTGTTATTTGTAAATTGTCAAAAATAAAAAATTTATAATAAAATATGCAAAATCAAAAAAGGTAAATTAAAATCACAAAACTCACATCATATCAAATTCAACTACAATGAAATGAGTTGTTCACTTCATAAATCACTGTTATTTATTACCTCCTCTTATAATCGAGTTGTCAACGTTAAAGAGGCGGAATTGTGGTAGAAGTATATTAGTATACATCATTCTATATTACTTACACAAAAACAACTCTTGCACTATACATTATTCTGTAGTAAATTACATATTTCAGCTATTATAAGAGAAAAAAATATAGTAATGTGGGATCTTGTTTTATTTGTCCCGTCGCATATTTTCATAATATCAAAAATTTAGTTGTGTATAACTCTAGATATAAACGATCCGACAAACGCATTAGATGTGTAAAAGTGATATTTGGTGCAAGTAGTTTAGAACGAAGGAAGTATATAAAGAACCGGAATGATTTGTTGCATGATTACAATTGAGAGTTGAAAGTTTTGATATTTTGTCCAAGAAGGGCACAATTTCATGGCGTAGGGTCCATTCCATTAAGCCAAATGGAATATTTTCAATTTTTGGCGCAAACTTCCAAGATAACAACAAATAATTTGTGATAATTTATCATACATCTACCTACAAATTTACAGTCTATCCTATTCGCCGACAAAAAAGTGTCTGTAGCCTGTGCTCTGCAGGCAATAGGAATCCTCACACAGGGCAGAGGGCAGAGTATCTGTCATATTCTCTCAGAGCTTGATTCTTGAATAATAATGGCGTCAAAAGACAAGAAAACAGTAAGATCTACAAGCGGTGGAAGTCGTCCTGCTGGTGGCTTTCGTACTCTTGCTGATTTGAATCGTCGCTCAAGCCCTGATTCCGATAGTGATTCTGATAATCCCCCTCAAGAGTATTACACTGGTGGTGAGAAAAGGTTCTTTCTTTTTCTTTTTTTATGCCCTTTTTTCGTTTTTTTGTTTTACCCATGTGATTTTTTGTTGCTAATATTTGATTTGGGGTATGTTTTATTGTATTTTTCATGTTTGAGGAATGTTTCAGACTGTCTTTATTGAGTGAATTGGTAAGATTATATGCAATTGGGATTCTTTGAAATGAGAGAACAATGGCTCTTTGGCAAAGGGCCGATAATTAATAGACGTGGTAAAGTGGTTGATTTGACCAATTGATTAATCAATTAATTGTAACTTGTTTTAACTCATTAGTTTACCAAACAATGATATTTGATGGTTTAACCATCCAGCCATCCATTTGTACCTAGAGAAAGCCCAAGCTGTCCAACAAGCTATTTCTACATATAATTGATTGAATTTCATTATTTGATTCTTGCTTAAGTCTTGACAAGAAAATTTGATATACATATGATCATTGGAAATGAGAATAGTGTCTATTTCCTTGTATTTCTTTCATTTTTGATTTGTAGTGCACATGATGAGGTGATTATCTTCTTTTGTTTCGGATTTTGGCATTAAGGGTTGCTTCACCATGAATTGGTTGCTTAGTTTTGATATGTTAGCATCTTGGTTTTCATTGTCAATCAATGGAATTTGGGATGCCATGACAATTGTTAAAAGGTTGATGAAAGGATTGGCTTTCTAAGTGTCAAAGATTTAAGGACATTTCAGCCACTTCGATTGTTGTACGAGTATACTGGAACCAAACGTATTTAGACTGAAACGGGATTGGGTAAAGAGACGATGATTCGAACGATCACCTCTATTGAGGGGTTTTCCCAATAAAAGTGGGTGTAAGGTTGATTTCTAACTTGCAGTTAATGATGGAGATAGTTCAGTTATCCTTTATATGTGTGTAAGTGTAACTGTGTAACCGTGTAAGGTTGATAACCCAGTTGTGTGGAGGAACGTTGTTGACTTATTGTATTGAGGATTCTTCATAAGATTGAGTAGGGTAAGTGATTTTTGTTGAATAGTAAAGGTGGGTATGATAACTTCCTAGTTCCTGGTTCTTATATGTTAACTTTCAAATTTATTTTGAACGGATCAAAGACGGGTCTGTTCACAAGGTCGGATAAATATCGGGTGGTCGTCGGGTTTGTGTCGAACACATCTAATACTACAACTTCAGACATTGACCTTAGTTTGCACTATGCTTCCGTCAGCTAACACCTGACTGTCAATATCGGATGGAGGGCTTGGGGTGTTTTTTAATGCTTGAAAACGCACATTTGCAGTGGAATGCTGGTCCAAGACCCTTCCAGGGGGAATCATGTGGATGAGATTTTCAATCAAGCGAGGCAACTAGGTGCTGTTGAAGAGCCGTTTGACAACTCTCAGCCATCTAGCTCGAGAAGCTTCCATGGTACTGCTAGAACACTCGCTTCAGTGCAGGCAGTAGCAGCAGCCTCTCAGCCAGCTGAAGCAGTTGTCCACAACATTACGTTCTGGCAGAATGGCTTCACCGTCAATGATGGTCCACTTAGGAGGTTGGATGACCCTGATAATGCATCATTTTTAGAGGTATAGTCCCAAATTTAGTTTCCACTTAATATGATTTTTGAATTTTGATTCGGCATTTATGTGATGGTGTTATATATGCAGAGTATCAAAAAATCCGAGTGCCCGAAAGAACTTGAACCTGCTGATCGGAGGTCTTCCGTGCATGTAAACCTTACAAGAAAGCATAATCCGTATACTGTGAGTGTTTTGCTGTTAACTTTTTCTGTAACCGATTTGTTTAGGAACATAGGGAGTAGATGTTAGACATTTACACGTCTGATGTTGATCTGCTTACTTGTAGGAACCCGAGAAACCCAAAGTTCCGTTTCAAGGTGTTGGAAGAACCCTTGGTAGCAGTAGTTCTTCTGGAGTATCCGAGGAATCTGCACCTGCTCCGATGCCTATAGCCCGAGCCCGAGCCCCAGCTGCCGGCTTGGTTGTCGATCAGAACCAACCATCAACTCCCATTCAGCTCAGGTTAATAGATGGGACTCGCTTGGTGGCCCATTTTAACTACCATCACACCATTAGTGATATTCGTAACTTCATTGATGCCTCCCAGCCAGGCAGAAGCAGAACATACCATCTTCAGACTGTCGGTTTTCCTCCCAAGCCACTCAATGATCTGAATCAGACAATAGAACAAGCAGGCCTTGCTAATTCAGTAATTATACAGAAACTATAGCCTAAAAAAGCAGTGGATCTTCTGTTCGGTATGAAAACTTGCAAAATCAACCCCATATTATGCTATGCACCGAGTATGCAGTATGCATGATGAACGTCCCTGGCTTTTGTGCGCGTTTATGAATCTGGGTGAATCGTTGAATCACCATGTATCAGAGGTAAGTCGAGTATTGTTGCGTAGACCCAAGTATATGGTTTTAGTGACAGTATAGAGCTGGTAATCATCTATAGTTTTTCACATCTCTTGCTATTTTCTAGTTTCCCAAATGAAAGGGGACACATTCCCAAACTTGCATATGTAAGTGTAAAAATTGTGATGTAACACTCCCACCCTGCTGGAACCTTTTATGTAGAGAAACTGGATGCCTATTATTGTTATATATTGCCACACATCAAACTCCTCTACAATGATCTCTGATTTCGCAACGTGAACTGGCTCGGATTTGATTTTCGCACTCCTAAACTTGATTTCGGTGCTAAGTAGTATGCTTAGCACCGAAACATTCAGAATACCAAAATCAAGTGTATTGGAGGAAGGGTGATCGATTTTTCTACTACATTTTGCAGTGAATCGAATTACATTTATATTTAATTTATTTACCTTTACTACATTGCATTACTTTTTATTTTTAGGGGTCTTAGGTAATACACTTTTTTAAAACAAATAATTTTTAACAATTTTGATTTAATATGTAAGTTAACTATCCAACATATTCGTCAAAGTTGACGATCTCAATACAAGAAGCCCTTACATTAGAAATTTCTATTATCGGGCTATTTAATCAAATATGAAGCATGCCTCACGGTGCGACCGTCTCATACGAGAATTTGTGAGGTTGTATATGGATAAAATGTGTAGATCTCTAACATTGCAAATATTATGTACTATTGAAAAGACTGTCTATCTATGAGACGACCTTAAAATAAAATCTATACACATTAATATTTTGTATTAATTGACCATTTAATTTATGTGAAAAATGCATTTTACAATGAGATCGTCTCCTAAAAATTTGTTCAACCAAAAGACTTTGAGAATGATTGAATATTGTCCTTGTTTGTCTCAAATAGTTCTAGAATGGTCCACATGACACCTACTAGCCATACCGCACAAATTACACCGCCCAAAATCATAGGGCCATTTTACATTCAAACTAGCCTTGGAGAACCCTATTTTGAACATAATAAATTCCCTTTATTGGTTGATTACTTGCTTGTGTAATTTTTTGAAAAATTTTGCAAAAATTTTTGAAATACTAATATTAACAAACTCTCTTTTAATACAATAAAATATTTCAATCAAAAGCTAAAAATATAATTTTAACTTTTTTATTCAATACTTTGCTATTATATTAATTTGTCACAAATGACTCTTACGACCCGTTTGTTAGGTGGTCATAAACGATGGTAATTGGAATGAAAAATTAGTGTAATTTTAGTTGAAAAATCTCTTGTCTACCTTAATGGTCATGTTTGTCCAACTCCAATTATCTCATTTTCTTCATAAAATTTTTTCCAATGCATTACCATTGGGAGAGGTGGTATTAGGTGGTAATGAAAATTTGTATACAAAAAAACTTTTTTGTGATCAAATTTTCATTACCATGAGAATGATATAGATTTTTTAATGAAATTTTACACTATAAATCATTCTCATTACCATCATCTAATACCACTAACCAAACGGGCCGTTAGTGTATCAATCATTTGACTATAATTATTTTGCTAATATATTGACTAATTGCACCTTTAAATTAAATTTCTTGGTTCGTCTCATTTTACTAGTATATCAATCATTTCACTATAATTATTCTGGAATATTTGAAGAATAAGCAAATTAATATAAAAATTCAAAAAATAAGCAACTTTTAGACTTAATTTCCAAAATAAGCACTTTTTGCCCAGAGCACAGATTCAGGTTGTTCGTTGTTACTAACTGCGAACAAAAAAAGTTAGTCAAAAAGTCAAGGTTTTTATTTGCTGTTAGTAACAGCGAACAAAGTTTTTGACCATTTTTATCAACTTTTTTGTTCGCTGTTATTAGCAGCGAACAACTACAATACTAATTTCACTTGCTTGTCCCAATTTTAGCTATGTCAATTTTACAAGCTTACTTTTAGGCTATTAACAGCGAACAACTTCTTTGGGCTATGTCAATTTTTATCAACTTCTTTGTTCGTTGTTATTAATAGCGAACAACTACAATTTTCTTGGGCTATGTCAATTTTACAAGCTTACTTTTAGGCTTTTAATTATTAACTTTCTTATTTTATTTCCTAAAAATTTGGGTGAGGGTAATTTTATTCAATTATATAAAGTGCCTAATATTATTTTAATTAAAACCTAAAATTAAATTCTCTATTCTATTTCTAAAAAATTGGAAAAGTGGATAATAATGGGATTAAGAGTAATTTTATTCCATTATCAGAAAGTTAATAAATGTAGCTTATTTATAATTAAAAAGCTTAAAAATTATAAATTGTAATTCATACATTATAAATTAAAAACCTAAAATTAACTTTTCTATTCTATTTCCTAAAAATTTGAGAAGTTAATAATCATGGGATTAAGGGTGATTTTATTCAATTATATAATGTGACTTAATGTTATTTTAATTAAAAACCTAAAATTAACTATCCTATTTTATTTCCTAAAAATGCACCGGTGTACGAGATTGAAGTTGCTATTCGCATGGGTTACACTCACGTTGTGCTGGAAGGGGACTGCTCATCTGTTATCAATGGGATCAAGAATGAAGTTACTGGACTTGCTCCCCAGTATGTGTTGTTTGATACCATTTCTATTAGTAAGGCATCTTTTGTTGGTTTTCGATGTAATCTAGTTCGTAGGGGTTGTAATACCGCTGCTCATCTAGTAGCTCGATGGAATTCGGGGAGGATTGGTGAATCCATATTCATGTACCCCTTTCCTCAAAGTCTTGTAGCTTTGGCCACTATTGATTTAATATAAGTTCTAGGTGCATTTCAAAAAAAAAGGTAATTAATTTTATTCAATTACAAAAAGTTGTTAACCGTAACTTTTTAATAAATTTTTGAATTTTTAAAATCTTTTATATATTAAATTGCTTATTCTTTTCAAATTTTCAATTATTCTGCAGGCATTGTTTGAAGCCATTATTCATGATTATGTATTTCTTTTCAAGTTATTATGCTAATTTGGTTATAGAAAGACTAAGGATTGTTTTCGGTAATTTATCAAGCAACATTTACATGAATTTGATGGGTGAAATTGTGAATGTGAACATTAAAGGGGGAATGTAAGGCTAGCGCGGAGCAAAATTTGAAAATTCTATGAAGTCTTTGCGAATTTTAAAAATTATGATATTTTTCTAACAATTTTTGTATCTTTAGACATTTAACATATAATGAGGCCTCCAATTTTCAGAGGTCCTATGCGATTGAACATGCTCAGAAACTCCCCTGTATCAATTTAATTTGATCGAAAACCCATACATAAAATTATAAAATGGCGTTAGGTCATTATGAGACTCAATCAATTAATGGTTTTTAAGCTTCACTCTATTTACTATGTATAAATAAATTATCTAAGTTACATAATCATGATTTAATTAATTTGTTACATATTTATTTTATCAATTGATTTTAAAGTTATGTTTATATGACTCAGTTTTAACGCATAGAAGTATGTAATATCATCAAAAAAATTTATTTTAACAACTGAAAAAAAATTCTCATATATAAAATAAAGAACTTATTGCTAGGAAATTAGAATTTTGTAAATTTTTGAAATTGCAAAAGAAAACAAAGAGGAAAAAAATCAAGACGACTACTCGAAACACATCATTAAAATTCAAACCAAATAAATCAAACAAAATATTCAAGTTTTTAAAAAGGTTATGTCAAGCCATTCTTCATACTTAATTGTCCAAATAAACAAAACATTAAACACTTATTCATACTTGATTATCCTAGTCCAATGATATGATCTAGTCAAATAATTGAGTACGTGTTGCTTTATATTATGTTGTACGTATACTTATTAGTTATTACTAGCACATGTAGTATTAGCATGTCCTTTAAGGATGAGATTTCTAGTCAAATCATGAGCGAACTCAAAATTATCTCTGGTTGAAAGTTGAAATGATTGATAATTCTATTTATTCAATACTTCACTTCTTCTCCGGTTTTTTTAAGCAGTTATAGTGTAACAATTTCGCTTATCGGATCGCTGGTGATTACTTATGAAGACTATAGACTAGTCTCACATATCAACATAAGTTTTCCCAGCGCACTTTTACCTCACTCGTGAGCACCTAGGAAAACTTTCCAAGAGGTCACATATCCTAAGATTACTCCACATTCCACACCAAGCACGCTTAAGTGTGGAGTTCTTAGCAATTGGGCTCCCATGAAAAGAAGATACACCTTGTTGATATGAGTAGTTTATCAATCCTTTTATAAAGCTAAATTTGGGGTATCACATGTAGTTATTGTTTATTGCTCATCACTTGATTTTATTCTGCGTATTACATTTTATATATAATGTAAAATATAGTTAAGTGCGATATTGTTTGATTCATATATAATTAAAGATATGAATAATTAAAACTATGCATTAAATAACATAAAAAAAATGTAACAAAGAGAAAGTATGATTAGGGGGTACTTCACGATTGATACAATTATCTTCTAAACTTAAAGGATGAAGTATGAAATGAATTGTATGATATACTTCCTCCGTTCCATTTTAGTTGCACCATTGGGTTTAGCACGTTTTTTAAGGGTCGTCAAATCAGTATGGTAAAAATAGGGATGATGTATGATTGATGGTAATATGTAGGGTAGAAATAAAAAAAATTATTATAAGTAGATAGTGGTTGTGACTTGTGGGTATATTAAATAATTAATGGGATGATGTATGATTGATGGGGATAGTGGGGTAGGAATAAAGTGAGGATAAAATAAGTAGATTATTTTGCCAAAAATAGTAATATTGCAAGTAATATGAAACTTCCAAAATTGGTAAGTGTTGCAAGTAAAATGGAACGGAGGTAGTACTTATTTCCTATATGATTTTTTGGTGATTATATTCGTATAATAGCCAAGTATGTATTGATTAATTTTGTCTTATATTTCCTACCTACAAAAATATACATAGTTAATGTAATTTTATTTATTTATTTTTACAAATTTTTATAATATTAATTTTTAATAAATTTTATGCACAACTAAAAATATTATACTTCCTCCACCTCAAAATTATTGTCCACTTTCCTTTTTGGGTCAATTCACCTCAATTGTCCACTTTCTATTTTTGGCAAAGATTTTTTACCTAAATACCCTATATTCACACAAGTAAAGACCACCATAATACCCCCACTTATATTATTTAAAATACCTCAATTATCACCTTAATAATTATTATAATCACTTAAATACCCCAACTACTATACAATTATTATAATCATTTAAAATATCCCAACTACCACTTTTTAATATGCGTGTCCAACCCAAAATGGACAATAAAAAAGAACTGAAGAGAGTAGATCGTAACCAAACAAAAATAGTATATTGTGAAAAAGAAATATAGTGGCTATATTAAAACATATAAAAAAGTAAATTAAATAAGACGACGATGAATCAAAGTGTGTACAAATACCATAGTCAAACATATAATTAATAACACCTAAATTGAATTTAATTGAATTTAATTGAATTTAATTAAACTTAATTAATCCAAAATACATGTAATTTTCCACCATCATCATCAACAACCAAATATTCCGCACAAAAATAAGGTCTGGATGGGAGAATGTGACGGACAATCCATACCCATACTCCCTTAAAAGAAAATACTATAGAAAAGCGGTGAATTTAATTTTCCACTATACTCATCAACAAATAATTCAATAGAATTCTAGGAGAATATTTTTTTATTAAGAGGTTTTTGTCTATATCCACCTATATAGATAATATTAACTTTCCTAAAATAGACCTTGATAAGATCATAATATTATGGATGTTACATGCATATATTCCATTTCGATCATAAAATATCAAATATCAATATGTATCGTGTGAAAGGGCTAGAGCCTAGAGAGACAAGGGAAATTCGATAGTCACCTTAGAAATCATCCCTTTAAGCACCCACTTCTTGTCAATCGTTAACAATCAATCTAAACAATACATCTATTTGTTTACTTTATTTACTCATCCATACGTGGGTATAAGCTTGCCGTCTTTCTTTTCTTTTTAGACCCTAACTATAGTTTTCTATGAGAGGGATGTATTGAGTAAGATAATGGTGATGATCCATATGTGGACATTCCATTAGAAGTAGGTGTATTGTTTGTATCTCGGATCGATTTTATTGGTTAGATTTTTCGAAGCAGTTTAAAATATATTTTGTGTTCATATTGATTTTTACATAATTGTAAATATATTTGAAGTTGAATTCGGTTACAAGGTCGGGTTAAATATTGTATCGTCGAGTTTGTTTAGAACACTTTTAATTAGAAGATATGTAACTTTACAAATATGTTTTATGCGTACAAATTTTAGAGTTTCACCGGGTTAATAACCGTGATTCGCATTATTTGTAAATCACTGGTATGTGGCATTGTACTATAGGTCCATCATTTTTATAATTTTATTTTTCTTTTTAATTTTGATTATTTTACTAATTTTATTTTTGTTTTTATATAGTTATTTACAAATAACCGTGATTAACTAAGATTTTCTACAAAAGTCGTCAATTATACTAGTTATATTTTCTATTTTTCCGAGTTTGTTACTTATAATTAAAGATATAGACCTGTATTCTTTACATTTTTCAAAAATTACAAATTACAATTCAAAAGTTTTTACATTAATTGTATAGAGCAGTAAATTTAAGACATAAGAAATATTATGTTAAAGTTAGCAAAACTTATCTTACCTTTTCTTTTTAGTTTATCCTTAAAATTTTAAGAAAATCTCATATAAAGTATTAAAGTAATTTAAATTTTCTTTTCATTTATTTTTATAGCAAATCTCAATGCAACCTTTAAAATCAAATTATTTTAACTATGAGTTTTTAAAAATTTTATAAAATTAATATTTAAAATAAGTGCGTTTGATAACATGATAGATAAATTAATGGTAAATTTTTAGTGGAGTGGAGTGGAGGTAGTATAATTGACATAGTTGGTGGAAAATCCATCTAATAGTTGTAATGAGTTTGATTCTCTAAAACAGTGATACTTTAACTTTGAAATAGAGTTCTCTTTATCATTTTTAATTTTCAAATGATTCACAGTTCGATAAAAGTAATCAAATTAAATCTAATAATAGCTTTTAATATTTTTTTATGAGTTTAATGGATCCCTAAAAAGCTAAGCATGATTATTAAGTTTTCCCTAGCTAATTAATTACCTTCATCACATCATTAAATTCATCAAAAGTAGATATATATAAGTGGGTCATATCCAAGACCAAGCTAACATTATTTCACAAAAATTAAAAGTAAAACAACAGCTAGCATCTTATTTGCTCTTCACAAATATTAAAACAGCTTACCTCCATTCATAGTGGCTTAGATTAGACAAGAAAAAGCATAATTTGTCGGCCAAATAAAAATCAAAATTTCACTTCAAAAATAATTTAGGGTTGATATTTTGGCCCCTTTATCAAGAATATTATTCCATATGATAGTAGATTAACTAGAGACATGTTTGGATGGACATGAGATGGGCCCTATTTACTCATTTTATGCAAGCCATTCCCTAAACATAAAATTCTATTGATTAGGTAACCCTTTTCCTAGACAATGGCATGCTTACCCAATTCATTAAGGGTTTATGCCACTTTCAACTTACATCATGCTTCCTCTATCTTAAATCAAAGCAAAGGTGTCAAAGGGTAGTTTCAGTATTTTGATTTAATTGGGCTATTTAAGAGTAAAAGTTAAAGGTTATTTATAATGCTTGTCATCAGAATTTGATGACATGTTTATAATGGTTGTACTTTTTGATTTATAATGAATATAAAATCATAAATGTTGGATTTTATGACTATGATTTATAGGAAAAATCGACCTGAATTTAATAATCTCACTTAATGATCATTTGGTGTGAATAATGTTTACTATTGACTATTTCTAAATTATTTATCTTTGTGTATTTTTTACTAACTGCACCCCTTGTTACATTTTAACCGACTACTATAGGTACCTATTAGTCGTTACACGCACTTCTTCTTCCTCCTTATGCTTCTTCTTTGGTCATCCTCTACTCCTTTTTGGTGGTAAGTACTTAAAGTAGTCGGTTAAAATGTGACTATTCTGGATAACTTTTCCTAATTTAAAAATAATATTTCTAAAATTTTTATACATAAAGATCTTCCTACTTTGTGCTTGATATTATTTTCCAAGAGATCACCATCATCATTACCTTATTGAGTATATGCCGATATTTATATATGTATATATAAATTTTCATTTGATGCAAAATCGGCGAAATCTAAAATTTAAGAAATGACAACTATTGCTCATTTCCAACTATCATGACATAAAAAATTAAAACTCGAAAAAATTATAAAATATAAATAATACTCAAATTACTCGGCTCTAATTTAGATTAGATATTTGCAAGACTGGTCCTAGATATTTTGGGGCCCAGAGCGAAATGACACATTGGAGTTCTTTTTCTTTGTAATTTATCATCTATATAGACTCTTCTACAACCGTTAATTTTGTTTTTTTTGACATAAGACCTTGAACGACAGTCCCTCTTGCCCATCCCTGGAACCGACCCTGGATATTTGCAGACAATAATATGCTTATTTTGATGGCATTGAGCTATTTGTATAGGGAATTTCCTCCTATACGTTATCCACTTCATAGGCTTGTCATATGCATGTGACAGTACATTGTAAAAACGTACTCCATGTATAAAAGGCTGGAAATTATATATAGAAGCATTTTTTTTTTCTTGCTTTTTGTGTTGTTACCAGAAATTATAATATCAGACGACATGATATGGTAGCTTGTAAAACAGAATATAAACAAACATGGTGGATTCCAAAATATGGTAAAGCAATCAAGTCAATAGACCAGAAAAGTAGGTCTCTCTAGACGATGAAAAGCATTATATATAAGCATAAGATTCTTCATTTGTTATTATGAACATCTCCACCAAATTACTTGCATTGCTTGTTTACCGCTTTCTCCGTCCTTTTGAATTTGTATCATATTACTGAAAACGCTTTTACGTATTTGAGTTTTAATTTAGTGGCGAATCCAGAGTGATGTCGTTGAGGTCAAAGACATTACTTAAATCTAAAATAAAATTAAATATTACATATAAATGTACCTTTGATTAGTTAGTTAATGTATTGCTTTTCACATATGTGACCAGAGGTCAAACCCCAATAAGCTCGTTTGACTTGATTTGACATTACTTCTTTTTTTCTGAATCCGCCAGTGAATCTTATGATATAAACTCAAAAAGAGGGGGCATATAGTAATATTGCTCTTTCTCTGTCATTATTACCCTAATTGAAAATGACATGGAGATATAAAATTGAGAATTGAATATGTTAATTGATGGGATGATTTATAATTAAGAGAAAACATTGGGAGTAAAAAGATATCAGAGTGGTCGGATTAGGTCTAAAAATTGAAATTAGATAAAATTAACATAATTAACTTACTATTATGGAAAATAAAGCAAATTGAAAGAGATATTATAAAGTAGTTAGTCAAGTACAAATTAGGTCCACTTACGCATGATGAAATACATTATTTAACCATGAAAAGCATCCTTTCTTTTCGATTATCAAATATTCAAATGGGTTAACTCAGGAAATGAACTAATTGTTTATATTACACTCATTGGGATAAAAGTGGATTGCTTTTTGAAAGATCATGAAGGCATGCATAACTTATTCAAATCCTAGAAAATTTGGTTGGTCAAGTGATCCAAATTATAACTTAAGTGCACTTATTAAAACCCAACTTTTCTTCATTATTTTTTAACTACCTAGAAATAATCATGCTTGTTTTACAAGTCAAAAATGGATATGATTATGATGGGTTAACTTTCCATTTTTATGGTTACTCCTTTAATTTTGTCATAACTTTTGTTGGAACAAATTAAAATTAAAGATAGTGTCTATGCTTTATAATTTATAGGAGTCTTATGATATTTCGAATTTAGCTTGAAAAAGTAATTACAGACTACTCCTATTAATAAGGTGCATCTTTTTTTCAAGGGAGCCGAAAAGACTTATGTTGGTCTGTGGTGCTAGTTTACAATTTTCATTAGTAGTCATCGGCGATCCGAGGGGCCGGAGGGTTACATCCTTCTTACATTGTCATATTGTTTTTGAATTGTATATATCTTTTCGGCTTATGGAGTGTGTGGTATTGACAATAAGTCCAACAAAACTTAACATTGTATGTGAGCCGATGGTTCGATACTTCGATTAAAAATAAAAAAAATTATAGGTCAAAAAAGAATGGCGTTCCTACCCTAATTGATTATTCTCACATACGAGCTTGACGGGGGTTCACATGTGGGACACATGTGAGAAGGGTGTCCCACATCGACAAATTAAAGATGTTATGCACGCTTTATAAGTTATTAAAACTCTTCTTTGCACTGTCATATAATTTTGAATAATGTATACTTTCCTGATTTATGAAGTGTGTGTACCTCATATTTTTTCAATTATTTACCGGTATTAACAATAAATCCAACTAAGCTTAACACCTTTTTAGTCTCACTTTTTTATTTTGTTGCAATTTTCCCTTATGAAAATATCTCTACCATTAACAACATATCTTTTCTTTAATACTCTAATCTGTACATGATATAATGGTTTCATAATTCTTAAATCTTTTTGAAAGTTTATTCATTTGGTGCAACCTAAGAGTAATTGAGTGAGTATTAGCTTTAGTTTTAATTGGATACACTTGGATTCCATTTAAGTGGTGTTAAGTTGTTATTTGATGCTTATTTAATTGGTTCTCAAGTACACAATAATTTGATTTGACGAGACAGACTTAGGTATAAAGGCATCCAAGAGGATGAGATATACTCCGTGCTTACCACTTAATTTGTATACTTCACTACTTGCTCCATTACATTATACTTGTTATATTTGACTTTTTACGCAATTGAGTGTGTTATTTTGTTCATTTATGTATTAAATTATACATATCAAAACAAAAAAAGTTAACATTATAAAAGTATTTGCTTACACATTAGCCGCAATATGCAAAATAAGTTTGAACGATGAATAGTGCTCATATCCCAAATATAGCAAGCATTTCAGAACGAGGGAAGTATTAATTTTATTTTGAATTGTACAATGTACATCCTTCTTCTCTTAATTAAGTTTTCACAAGAAATGTTTACGAGAATTAAGAAAATAAATTTTTCTTAAAAATAAATATATTATTTTATTGAATAATATAGTTGATGGAGAAAAAATAGGTACAATAAATATTTAAAAATATTACTTCTTCTGTTTTCTATCAAGTTTCCATTAGAAATATTTACGACAATTAAGATAAAAAGAATCTTTAAGATAAAGGATATATTATTTTATTGAATAAAAAATTTGATGGAGGAAAAGTTGGGACCTTAAACTTTAAAAAAATATTAAAAGGAAGTTAGTGAAAAACCAATGACAAATTTAAAAATATTTTTACAAAGTTAATGGTCGGGAAATATGTGCGAACCATAAGTTAAATAAAAATGTTAAAATGAAGTTAGTGGAAAATATGTGGAATTGTAAGCATTATTAAAATATTAATTAAAATGAGAATGAATAAGATTATTCCAAAATTTGTCATACAAATAGAACGATTCTTTATGGAAACAACAAAGAAATACCCCAAAGTGGCAAATGAGAATTTATTTAAGGAACGAAGAGAAAGAAAGTTCGTGAAAAAAAAAAATGAAAACCACAACAAATAAAAAATGTTATTAAAAAGTTATTAGGAAACATGCGCGGATCATAAAGAATATATAAAAATGTTAAAATGGAGTTAGGTGGTGTTTGGCATAAAGGAATGAAAATTGTGAGACTTATACTTCCTGAGATTTTTAATAGTTGCTACATTTCTGTTTTTCACTCTATCTAATGCACGATTTTAATTTTTAATATCTCTACTATCATACGATGAAAAATTCTAAAATGTTAATATAAAAAACATACACATTAAGACGAATCAAACAAGATCCCACTTGATTATGTTTTACATTATACATAGAACACTATGTATCAAATAAGATCAATTGGTGAACAGTGGTTGCTACAAAAACTGTAGCAACAAATAAAATCCGGAGGAAGTATGTGAGACTTGAGATGAGACTTGGGATGCGACTTTAAGAAAAATATCTTATGTCTTTGTTTGGTAAAATTTTAGAAAGGAATGCGATTTAATCAAAAATAGCTATAAAGTTACTAATTTACCATTATTATATCTTGCCTTTTTTACTTCATTAATGGCATTACACATTCCCCATAGACAAACATAGTACTTTATTTAATTTAAGTCTCAACCCCATTCCCTTATGTCAAACATTATTAAAAAATATGTGGGTTCCATAAACATTATTAAAAAAATTAAAATGAGAATGATCAAGATTTTTTTGTCCAAAATTTATGATATAGTAAATAGACAAATTTCTTTATGTAAACAACAAATAGAACACCCAAAAATGAAAAATTGGAACTTCTTTAAGAAACGGAATGAGTATAATTTATTTTATAGATGTATTATTTTTTTATTTGAAATTGCATATATTACATTCTTTGTCTTGAAAAATGTCAATGTCAATAGCAATATTAAATAAACAAATGAGTTTTTTAAGCTAAAAGCCGAAAAAAAAAATATATTATTTCTCATTTAAAAAAATTTCATACGTTGTTAAGAAAAAGAAAAAGAAATTTAAGTTTTTCAGTTATTTTTTTACTAATTTATTTCAGTTTCTTTACTCAGGTGGAAATAGAGGTGCACACGGTCCAATTTGGTCTGGTCTGACTCTAAAATCAAACAAAATAAAAAATTTTGAATTCCAAACCGGATCGGACCGTTTAAATCACTAGACCGGACCAAACCTTTCTACAATGGTCTGGTCTACAATTTTTTATTTTTATATTTTCCCCGAATTAATATATGTGTTTAAAAAAATATTTCGCACCAAGAATCACCAAATATAATAATTTGTAATTAATTGATTGCATTAAAATTATTTAAGTATATATTACTATATAAAAATAACTATATCTCGAAATATCTAGGTAGCGTTATATTTTTCTTTAAAAAACTTTATGATTTTTTTGTCATAGTACGATTTGCGATCCAGTTTGTTCTGAAAAATAATAAATCGGGATCAGACCGTAAACCGTAATTTTATTTGAAAAAAACAGATCAGACCATTTAGACCATAAATCCGACCAAATATTTAACTTCGGTTTGATCCAGTTTGATTTGCTGTTTAGACTAAAATTTGTTAGCCCGAGGTGGAAATTAAATGATATGTATATTTTAATCTGAAAATCCATGCCCCATGGTCAAAATAAAATGATACAAATAAAAGGTTCATTTTGGTAGTCTATTTTTATAACTAAAAATAGCGAAACCAAAAACTATTACTTCCTCTGTTTTAGATTAGTCGCAAACTCGTAATACTGTAAAGCACTATTTATTAACCACTTTTAATTTGTGATTAGTTTTAATTTATAGGTTAAAATATAGTCAAGTGAGATCTTATTTGATTCCTTTGATTGCAAAGATTATTAATATCAAATTTCTATAATTTTTAATATACTTCATATAGTTAGTAAAAATAAATGTTACAAATAAATTGGAACGGAGAAAGTATTTCTTTATTTTTTAAAATTTATAGGAGTATTATTTAACTCAAATAGTAAGAAAATTTTTTTCGCCATATAGACACGGAGGGAATATTAATTTCTATAATTTATTTTTTATTATGTTATTAGCAGGATGACGTAAGGCAAATTTCCAGTAGTTCTAAACCCTAGTTTAGAGTAGAAAAGGTAGCTAGGTGAAAATACAGTCTGTTTTAAAGACTTAAGAAAGACTTTAATCAAGAAAAAAGACTAGAAAAAGGTCGGTCAGTGACAGTGTAATCAATTATAGGCAGATAATTTTAAATATCGTCCATTTTGTCTTCAATTAATTAGTAGTTGTACACTTATACTTGTAAATTGTAATACTTGAGGTTTAATTCTTTATTTTTTTTGTCCAATCTAATTAGAAAATTATTATATTTATTTTAAGGAAAATGATAGGGTTGTATATAAAATAGAGTTTTGTATTTTATTATGTAATTTAATATAATTTTTGCTTTGGAAATATAAAAATTTAATTATACTTTATTACTTTAGCATTTAAGAAGTAAAACTAATTATATAAAATATTAATTATTTTTCAATTTTTAGATTAGATTTTCGTGAAAAGTTAAAATTATTAATTATAAATAAAATTTGTTAAATTTTATGTCTAGTCCTAAGGGCCGTAAATAATATAACCCTTATTTTAATATAAATTCGTTTTTATAAAAAAGTAGTTTTTTACTCATTTGTCCCTTTGAATTGCATCAAAGAGAAAGAGGATGTTTGACAAATAGCTGATAGATGATTATAGTGGCTGATTTGACCAGCTGATTTTGAACCCGTTGCTATAAACAGCTTGTTCAAAAGCAGCTTATCCGTATCAATAGGCTGTTTCAACCAGCTAATTCACCAAACACTATCTTTAGCTGGTTTGATCACTCAACCCTCTATTTATATCCAAAATAAGCTAAAATTGCTCAATAAGTTAATTTGCCAAACACCCCCAAAGTATGTAAATTTTAAACAAGTGATAATAAATGAAGAGAGAGAATAAAATGTGTGGTTGAAATTAAAAGAGAGTTGAAATGTATTAATGAGATTCAAAGAAAGTGGTGCGTCATTGTCCAACAATAGAAATGATGCAAATTAAGTGGGACGTACCAAAATAGAAAATGATGCAAATTCAATAAAACGGAGAGAGTATAAATTTTTATGATGGACATAAAGAGATACAAAGCTTAAAATTTATTTTAAAAACTATTTAAAAGTAAAGTAAACAAATAAAAAAATAAATACTACTACAATAGAGTATTGTTTATCAGATTTTTTTTATTGGAAAGTAGGGCGGTAATTTTTTGAAATTAATTTCTTAGATTTAATTTATTAGACAATTTAGAATAATTAATGAAGTACATTTATTTCTTGAGGTACATTTAATCTTTTCTCCCACTTCCTCCGTTCTGAAATATTCGCTACATTTCAATTATATGCACTATTCATCGTTCAAGCTAATTTTATATTTTGCGACTAATGTGTAATTAAAAATGTAGCTAGTCAGGTGAGATCTTGTTTGAATCGTTTAATCGCATACTTTCATAATATAACATTTTATAATTTTTGAATTTGTATAATTCAACATATAAATAAACAAATAACGCATTAGAATGCGTAAAAAGTGAAATGTAGCGAGTATAATGAAATGGAGGAAGTATAATCTTATTCTTCAGTTCATAAATTCAAGTATCTTTTTCCATCTAGCCACATAATTTTTATGATTATTTATATTTACTTTATTCTTTCATTCATAACAAATATAACAAAATTAAAGGACAAAAAACATATATTTGTGGAGTAATTATATTATGATCATGGGTAAAATGAGTAGATAAGAAAATCTTTATATTTTAGATTGTATAGTCTTGTTCTTGAAAAAACCCTAATCACATCACATTAAAACCTTAGAGTATTCTATTTGGACTCTCTCCATTACGATTTTTCCATTAATTAAATTCCTTTTGTTCAAGATCTTTAAGTTTGTTCATCAATCAATAAAAATAGCCATCACGGAGGGAACAACTATAATTTTTGATTAACTTCGATAAATCTTGTGAAATTTTATTACTTTCATATACATTGTATATTGTTTTCTTAATTATTTTTTTTTTTTGAAAAATTGACATTAATAATCCAACCTTTTATTCATTCGCTAGGAATAATCATATGTTTTAATTATTTTCTATTAATGCAACCTTTTGTGAAAAATTTGCCCACAACATACCGTGTTATTAATAATGGGTAATTATAGAATATGTTGTTTGTAAAATAAAATAAATGTTGGATTATTCATAGCGAACTAAAGACAAACGTTGAATTATTAGAAAATAATCAAAATGTTAGATTATTCATACTAAATAAGCAATAGGTTAGATTATTAATATCAATTTTTCCTTATTAATATCCTATGTCGAGATCATAACACCGGCTAGTCGACCTAGACAAGATTAGGGTGTTATCATATTATAACGTCTATATTCTCACTGAAACACTCGACCATTGTTCTCATCTTTAAAACCCATTTTTAACAAAATTGTTCTTAATTAAACAACCAAGTTCATTTCAAAAAAAAAAAAACAACCAAGTTAGCAATACTTACAACTTATAGATTGTTTGGTATTCATATTAATAAGTCCATATCTAAACGAGAGAGACTCACTTCTCAAGATAAGTTTATTTTACATATTACGTTTAATGTGTAAGTAAAAATATAATCAAGTGAGATTTTGTTTGAATCGTGTAATCGCATATTTTCATAATATTAACTTTTTTTAATTTTTAGATTTGTATAATTTGACATATAAATAAATAAAATAAAAAGTAAAATGTAGCAAGTATTATGAAACGGAGAAAGTATAATTTTAAATTAACGAAACCCTAAAATTAAAATCAGATGTAATTCAAATATAATAAAATTTCTAAATTTATGATTTATTCCTAAATTGCAATGAGCAAGCAATAAGATAATCAGCTCGTCTTGTATGAGACCGTCTCACGGTGAGACGATCTTCAAATAAGAAGTTTAAAGTTTCTATTATTAGGTATGACTCTTTGGCCGCATTTTGTTTATGGGTATGGATTGTCACCTTTTTTCTGCACTATACCCTTATCATATTTTTCTATGAGCAAAATACACTTCTTCCGTTCCAATTTACTTGCAAGGTTTTTTTTTTACGGGGTTCAATGTAATAATTAAATTCTTAATATTTCTAACTATATAATAAAAAATTAAAAAAAATTAATATTAACAATCTTTGCAATAAAACGAATCAAACATGATCTCACTTGACTATATTTTAATTTATAGACTAAAACATATCACAAACTAGAAGTGATAAAATAGAATCATTTTTCTAATATTATAATTAATTTGACACGAAAAATATACCAAATATGATAATGAGGAAAAAAAATTTAAAAGAAAATAGATGGACGGAAGGGGACAAATGCAAAGGGAACATGGTTGGTCACGGATGAATATGAAAGGGCAAAAATGGGGGCATAGTGAAATGGTGGTGTACTATAAAAAGGTGGAGGAGGGTTATCCTCCTTCCTTGGGAGAGATAATTTTGTATACTCCATAAATACATCTATTAGCTAGCCTACTCTACATATCTTAGCCCTTAGCCTTATTACCCTAGAGAGATGAGACATTCCAAGTGTCCCACTTACCTTTTTCAGCTTTTCACTTTTTTTCTCCCTTTGCTAGACCCCACTTTTTTAAATTACTCTTATCAAGATTATCATTATACCCAGTATTTCCGCCCATAGAAAACTATAGCTGAAGTTTGGGAAAGGAAGGACAGCGTCAATTCATACCCACAAAGGACATTACGGGCAAAGAGTCCTCCGGCTCGAGAAAGAATAAGAACTCCTATCAGGATAAAGAAAAATAATACTTCCTTCGTTTCATAATACTTACTACTGAGTGTGACATGTTACGTGGAAAAATGTCACAATCAGTAGCAAAGTATATTATGGAACGGAGGAAGTAACAGTGATAATCGATTTTAAAATCTTATTGATCTGTATTTTATATTTTCTTATAATATTTTTTTATTTATATTACTCTTTCCGTTTCTTAAAGAAGTTTTCATTTGCCATGTTGGGGTGTTTCATTTGTTGATCTCATAAAGAATCTTTCCATATATGTCAAAAGTTTGGACAAAAATAACCTTACTCATACTCATTTTAATATTTTTATAATGCTTATGGATCCCACAAATTTTCCACTAACTTCAATTTAATAGTTTAATACTTCCTCCGTTCCAAAATACTCGCTACATTTCTATTTTGTGCACTATTCATCGTTCATGTTTATTTTACGTATTGCGACTAATGTGTAAGTAAAAATATAGTCAAGTGAGATCTTGTTTAAATCGTCTAATCGCATACTTTTATAATATTAAATATTTATAATTTTTAGATAAGTGTAGTTTAAGATATTAATGATCAAAATTGTGCATTGGATTGCGTAAAAAAGTGAAATGTAGCAAGTATTATGGAACGGAGGAAGTATTTCTTATGGTCCCTACATGTTTCCCACTAACTTTATAAAACTACTTAATTTTTTATTAATTGTGGTCCTAAATTTTTTTCACTAACTTTCTTTTAATATTTTTAAATGCTTATGATCCCAACTTTTCTTCAATTAAATTTATTATTTAATTAAATAATATATTCACTATCTAAATTACTCTATTTTTCTTAATTCTCGTGAATAATACATTTGGAAACTTTTTTAGGACGGAGGAGGGAGTATTAATTTTTTTTATTTATGTTTAAAGTTTTAATAATCTAACAATAAACATTTTGATGGATAGACTAGTTAAGTATCAAGAATTGAACAAAGAAAATTAAAAATTTGAAAATCCTACTTCTATCTGATCCGTTAATAAAAATCATTTATTTTACACTAATTTAAAATTTGAGTACCCTTCATTTTACACTAATTCTCCCTTTAATCGTTAATGTAAGTGATCAAATGAAGAAATGAATATCATTCCAAAATATGTGAATTGTGCATAATTGAAAATTATAATAAATTAATTATTGATATCAAATATGATTTTACTTGACTATATAAATCAAAAATAAAATGCAAATTAAGAGTGACAAATTAATAGTGTCAAAAACCAAATGAGACAATTGTTCTGAATTGAAGGGAGTATCATTTTATTCAACTTAGTAGTAATTTTTAGTTACTTTACTTGTTAATATCGATTCTTATGAACTCCATTGATGCTGATATATCGTTTAATAATAAGGCGCCGCTTTGGTGCAACTATGCAGAGCTTAAAGATAAAACAAAAAGCGATATATTCAAGATTATGAAAGTATTTTTTTTTATTTTTTATTTTCCTTTGATTAAGTCTACTTTTATCATTATTTTTTATAATCCACTAAATTTAGAATAAGTACATGGGCACATGGCTTAATAGATATAAATTAAATACTCCATTTATCCATTTAAATTCGTTATTATCAATAACGAAATTATAAATAAATTAAGATAGAGATTTTGCTAAAGTTTTTTTTTTTTTTAGGGAATATAGGGTTGATAAGACTAGTAGAAGTCATTCAATGGAACAATTTATTTTGTGGTGGAATATTTAGAGCAACTTGAAGATTACTATTGAATGTTAGTTAACTTTGACTTTTTTATATAATTTTTAAGTGTAATTGAAACTTTAATTTCTTTAAATTGAATTTATATAATAAATAATAAAAATATTTGCATTGTAACTTCTTCACATTAAGTGAAAAATTGTGTTTGAAATTTTCATTCTATGTATAAAAGGTAATCAATACTATATGTAACAAAATAGTATACTCCTATTATTTTTAATGGTCAGCATTTCTTAATATGCTTGTTTGCTGTGTGAGTGATGGCCGGTTTTATGTTGTCCATGTTCACCAATAAAATATTAACAATTATATTATAATTAAATTAAATAAGTATCGTCAATGTAATAAGAACAAAATAACTCATTTGTCTTTTTTGTGTTACAATGCTTCACTGAATGATATAAATCTGAAAGTTATTTGTTTCAATATTTAAAAAAAAACTAATACACATGGATGGCAATTAAGTCCGAATTCGAGTCCGAGAAAAAAGTTATCCGACATCGACTCCGACTTTATGATCCGAGTCCGAGTTAGAGACGTACCGGAGTAGGACCTTATTAACAATCCGACACTCCGACCCGACTCCGACCCTGAATAAAATCCGACTTTTATCCCAATATTTTGTTTCCTTTAAAACTCTAGACGTGACTAATTCAAGCTTTTTCTCATAGGTGTTTTTAATTAGATTAATCAATCAAAATTTGACAAATCAAATCAAGAGAAACAACATACGCTAAACCAAAATGCGAAAATTTTTTGTTAAATTGTGGTAGTAAGAATTTTTTTTTTGTTAAATTGTTTTTGAAAAATATATTTGTTAATTTTGTAAGCCTTGAAATCATTAGTACAATATCATAACAATAAAGTTGATGATAATCCGACTCCATTGAAGGTCCAAGAGTCCGAGTCGGGGCAAACTAGGAGTATGCATAATCCGACTCCGAGTGGAGGTGGACTGAAAAAGAAAATCCGACTAGTATCTGAAGCAAAGTCGAAGTATGTATAATACGAGCCGAGTTCGACCCATTGCCATCCCTACAATAAACTACTAAAAAATACAATAAGTACCTACAAAAACTACCGTAAACATAGACTTTTATGCTATGTAAAGTAAGTGTGTTTCGTATGTACAGTGGCTATTAGTATTTACAATGTGTACAAAGTAGGTGTTTACGAAAAAAAATACCAATTTGATATACTTTAAATAACTACTTTACAAAATCTTAAAAATTTACTACAGATATACTTCACACCTATAGAATTATATAACATAGAAGTATTATACTTGCTTCACCTACTTCATACTCCCTCCATCCTTTTTATTGTTCACTTTTTTGTGGGCACGCAAATTAAGAAAAATAGTAATGAGATATTTTAAGTGATTATAATAATCGTAAAGGTGGTAGTTGGGTATTTAAGTGATTATAATAATTGAAAAGGTGGTAGGTGTGGTATTTTAAATAATATAAGTTGGGGTAGTTTGGGGTATTTAGGTAAAAATTCTTTGCCAAAAATAGAAAGTGAACAATTAGAGTAAATTGACTAAACAAGAAAAGTGGACAATAAAAAAGAATCGAAAGGAGTATATTATAAATACATACATCCTATATTATAAATACATACTTCCCCCGTTCCACTAAACTTACTACATTTGACTTATCACGCAACCCAATGTGTTATTTTGATCATTTATATATCGAACTATACACATTTAAAATTTATAAAAAATTAATATATTAAAGTATGCGATTGGACGATTCAAACAAGATCCCAAATGACTATATTTTTCCTTATCATTAGCCGCAATATGCAAAATAAGCTTGAGCGATGACTAGGATCAAAAATCAAAATGTAGCAAGTATTTCAGAACGAATGAAGTATATTATAAAATACACTAGTATAAAACCCGTGCATCGCACGTAGTTTTGTAGATGAATTTTTTATGTGAAATATAACTTTTAAATTATTGTGCAATTGCATATTGTCACTATGAAACTACAATAATTAAAATTAAATGCAATTATATATATAAATTGTTTATAACATAATTATTCAATAAATGATTAAGTACCTGATAAAAAAAGTTAATTATATAAAAAATCTCATTTAAAATAACATTTAAAATAATAACTTATATGTTTTTTTTAAAATTATTGTATTTTTAGAAATAAAAATTTTACTATTAAAGGACCAATAATCTTGCTGCATTTGGCAGATGGCTGTGAGGATGCCATGTGTCATTTTGCAGCAAAATTATAGAATAGTATGATATAGGTTTTTTTAAAATTATTGTATTTTTAGAAATAAAAAGCTTTACTATTAAAGGACCAATAATCTTGCTGCATTTGACAGATGGCTGTGAGGCTGTCATGTGTCATTTTACAGCAAAATTATAGAATAGTATGATCGAATAAGTATCGTCAATGTAATAAGAACAAAATAACTCATTTGTCTTTTTTGTGTTACAATGCTTCACTGAATGATATAAATCTGAAAGTTATTTTAATAAATATGTTATGATACATATTCAATTTAAGACCAAAATCTCATGCTTTAAATTAATTTATGGGTCTCTAAGGGAACAAACATAAGTTCTCAAAAAAAAAAAAAAAGTGAAGAAACATTATTATATTGTAAATAAACTAATTTTGGAATTTCTTAATAATTAATTACCGTAATTTATGAATTACTACAAAAAGATAAAATAAATATTAATAGAGTAAACAAAATAAATAAAGAGTACTTATAATTTTAAATTCTAAAAACTCCACCGAATCAAATTATATTAAACATAATTATATTAAATATCATATATAAATTATATTAAATATAATTCTAATATAAAGATGATTTATCAATATTACAAATCACCGTTATTTACTTAGACTATCTCTACTGATTTTGGTGATAAATGAAGTAGTTTTTATATATAATACGTTGCTATTGATTTGCTAAACAATAATTGTAATCAACTCACTAATATTAACTGACTTTGCAAGTTTGTATTGTGATTTACATGTAGTTTTTCTTATGCGGTCTTAGTATCATTTGTCTTTAATTCGATCTTTGCTAAACTTTTTAACTGGGGACTTAATTTTTAACTTATTCGACTGCATAAGGCTTTAAGTCTTGTGAATATTAATTTATGTAGGAAAATATCATAATATTTTGAAATTTCAGAGTCTGCAAAAAGTTTATCAACTTTTATTTTCGCTTTTGTTGGCTCATTTGAGTTTTGATGATGACGTAACATTTATAAACGAACAAAACTTTAGAGATTGTATTGTAGGTCGTATATCCGATTGTCAAGATCGTAGATGGTACCTAAGAAGACTTGTTGAAAGAACGTTGCATGTCAAAGTCAAAGTCAATTTTAAGAGTCAATCTTGAATGTCAAACGATCAAGATAACTATTCCCGTTCCAAGATTGATAAAATTGAAGTATGATCAAATGGAAACAGCGTAGTGTTCCTAACGCAGCAAGTCAGAGAATATAGTCAACAAAAATAGGAAAATAAGTCTTCTTTTATTTAGTTGATTTATACGGATAAAATTAAAGTTTGCACAAGGGTTTTAATTGGCGAAAAAATAACTAAAAAGGAGTTAAAAATTAAACATCCTAATTAATCTCCACTTAAATAGGATTTACTATTCTTGGCCAAATTAACCGTGGGACTTGGAGTAACCTCCAAGTTTCCTACCCACCTTCCCACATCATTTGATAATGGGATCATGGCTGTGTTACACGGTTCTACTTCTTATAAAAGAATTAGAATAACCGGCCATAGGTGCCGTGAGTGCCCAAATAAAGAAAACAAGAAAGATCAATTCAAGAAGAGGAAAATATATTTTTGCTATTCATTCGTCAATTAATTCCAAAATGTTTTCCTTGTGCTTTCTTTGTTTTAATCCAATTTAGAGAAATATTTTGTAAAGGGTCTTTGAGTGTGTAAATTAGACTTGGGGAAGTCTAAGGGGAACCGTGAGCTAGATTTTGTAAGAGAGAAGAGAACGAGAAAGAGAACAAGAGAAGTGGCCTAGAAGAGAAAGAGAAAAAGCTGTTTTTTGTAATTGAGTTGTAATAACCTAAAACATAATAAGAGAAGTTAAAATCCGAAGTGGTCGTGGTTTTCTTTCTATTAGGCCTAGAAAGTTTCCACGTAAAAATCGTGTCTTCTTTTTATATTCTTGCATTTGCTTTAGTATTTTGTTAGATTCAATTTCCGCAAAAACAGGGCATAAAATACTCATTAAAGCAATACAACAATTCAACCCCCTCTTGTTGTATTCATATTCTCTAATCGTTTCTACAACTTCTAAAGGATGAGAGTATGAAATGTTTATTATTTTCCCCTAGACTCTAATTTTGTGCGGGAATAATGGATTGATGACTATAAGAGTGGTAGTTAAATGCTATTGCTGGGTGACTAATAGTTTGCAAATAAAAATGAAAAAGGGTGCTGTTCCTGAAGTTCTTGTCGAAGGATGATGGGCTCTCAAGTCTAAAAGCAGTTGAGCTACTTTCACAAATGCCAAATGAGAATATGGGAGAACAATCCATCACCCTCTTATTCTTATAAATTTTTGGGTAGTAGTTATACTTTAGATGCCTACACCATCTTGATGATTAAAGGAACATTAATTTTGTACTTCTACCAATGCAAATACTCAACTTTCTACTCTAAACTTTAGTCGCACCAAAGCCCATTTTAACCGTTTACTCCCTTCAATTTTTTTTTATTGTCCTATTTTTTTATTGAATAAGTTTATGTTATTTGTTTAATTTCTATTTTAAAATCTATTCTCTTCTATTCAGCCTAAATGTCCCATTTAGTTTTTCACACTGGTCAAGGCAACATTTTAACCCTTAATATCTCAAATTATTCTTAATTAAAAATTATAAAAATTTGATATTAATAATCCTTGTATAGAGACAAATCAAACAAGATCCCACATGACAATGTTTTAACTTATAAATTAAGAGTAAAATACAAATTAAGAGTGATGAGTGAATTATGCCAAAAAAAATGTCCCAATATGAGTCTACTATTTTACAAGGCCAACCCTAGTTATGGACAAGACGAGCCTACGCCCAAGGCCCAATAAAAAAATTATAATTTGCATGTTTAATTCTCACCATCTCCTAAAATGATTAATTTTCTCTCTTCGTAACATTAACCCTAGATTAATTTTCTATTGATTTCTCACAAAAATGCTTATATAAGGTACTATATGAAGTATATCTCAAATTTATAAGAATTCTTCAATTGTATGATATACTTTCTCCGATCCGCTGGTTTTAATTTACTTGCAATATTTGTTTTTTCACGCAATTCAATTCTTAATAATCCTTGCAATAAGACGAATTAAATAAGATCCCACATAACTATATTTTGACCATTAAATCAAAAACTAATCACAAATTAAAACTTATAAATAAATAATTATCATTTATACCAATATTACGACTAATATAAAACAGAAGAACAACGATAATAAAGGGTCCCTAGCGTGAATGTTGTACTAAAGACTAAAGATACGAAAGCTTAACAACATAATAGGTGAACAAAGTGGTGGATTCCATGGCCATCAAAGAAATATGATACCCCATATAGCCCCGTATAGGTCGTAGACTCCCTATTCCCCCTCTTATTTCGATTTGATAATTCATCCTCCACCTCTTTTATATGTACTATCCGGTATCCGGTGCCTTGAATTATTACTTCCTCTCTTCCATAATACTCCCTCTGTCCCTCTGAGGTAGCACCTTTTGACCAAAAAATATAAGAGCTTTTTGAGTCAAATGGTGCTAATTCAGAGGGACAGAGGTAATACTTGTTATTGAGTGTGACTTATTATATAGGAAAATATCACAATCAATAGCAAGTATTATGAAATAAAAAAAGTATATAAAATAAAATAAAATAAAAAAATTATTATGGTTATTTTTTAAAAATTAAATATATGGGTACGATTAAAAAATATCATTTTTACTTTTAATAAAAAAATAATACAGATGTATAGGACAATATAAATTAAAAAATATTGCTAATTAAGTGACTTGGGACAAATAGAGTAAATTTTTTTTCCACATCAAGCACTGATTAATACATTTGTTATGATGATGATAATGCATAATTTAAGCTATAAATGATTAAAATAGACAAATAGCATTAAATTACATAAAATGAATAAAATTTAATAAAAATTTCACTGTTAGGTGGTTATCTTTTTTTTTTTGAGAATTTAGGTGGTTATCTTTAAAAGGTCCATACGGTGTATATTTTTTTCTCCTAAAATAAACATCGATCCTAACCGTGACAATTGCCATCCGCCATGCCACTTGTTGTCCTGCACTACCACTCGACGCCCATCCACTCCATGTCGTTGCGCATTTAACCGTCAGTACGTTGACCTCCACCTTCATAATACCATATTTTTAAAAAAAAAATCATAAGTTTTAATTGAATTTGTAGTGTTAAAACTCTTACGATCCATTTGATTATTGGTACTAAATAGTGGTAACGAGAATGATTTATAACGTAAAATTTTGTCAAACATTTGATATTATTCACCTGGTAATGAAACTTTGATCATAAAAAAGTTTTTTTGTTTATAAATTTCCATTACCACTTAATACCACATTTCCAATAGCTAATGCATTTGAATAAATTTCATGAAAAAAATGAGATGATTGAAGTATAACCATCAAGGTAACCAAGAGATTTTTTAACCAATATTATACTAGTTTTTCATTCTCATTACCACCGTATTACTAACTATCAAATGAACCGTTATTGTATTTAATCATTATTTTGGATGAAGTTAATTGTATTTGGATTATTTTGATTAATCCAAATCTTGGAAGAACTTGTTTTGTTTTTTTCCACATTCTTTTTAATTACTTCTAATATTTTGATTCAGTCGTTTGATAAGTACAATTATCGTAATTAAGATATTATTGAATCAATTCAAATCAATGAACGTAAATTTAATAATGACTAATGACATTAAACATTTCTAATCAATAACCAATGACTTGTAAATCACCACAAAAAGACAAAAAAAATAATATTAAAATAAATAAAATCAAAAAAGATAAATTAAAATAACAAAGCTCTCATCTTATCACATCCTAACACATAAGAGTGATTTATTAATCTTACAAATAACCGTTATTTACTAACACAATCTCCTAATCACATCACTTATTGACATCTCGTTTTAGTTTGTCGGAACTAGTAAAAGAGCAACCCTTGTAGAGTAATCAAAAACTAAAAGTTTCTCTTGGTCGTGATACTCCACTTGCATATAAAATTACTACTATTACTTACTTTAATCCTTTTATTGAGACGAATCAAATAAGATGTCACATGACTGTGTTTTAACTTATAGATTAATAGTAAAATACAGATTAAGAGTGAGAAGTAAATAGTGTTAAAAAACTAAATGAGACATTTAGGCTGAATAGAAGGTACTAATATACTTCCCCGTTTCCAAACGTTCTTTCCTTAGACTTTTTGCACGGTTTTCAAAATAAATTTTGAATTTAAATATTTCGAAATACGCATTATAAAAAATTATAAAAAATATACCCTCCTATTCATGCTATTAATCTCATTTCGTTTTTTCATATTTGTTAAGACAATATTTTAACGCTTAATATCTCAAATTATTCTTAATTAAAAATTATAAAAAGTGGATATTAATAATCCTTATATTAAAACGAATCAAACAAGATCCCACATGATTATGTTTTAACTTATAGATTAAAAGTAAAATACGAATTAAAAGTGATAAGTGAATAGTGCCAAAAATTAAATGGGATAAATAGGGTAAATAAGAGGGAGTATATAATAAAAAAGTATACATTAAGACAAATCTAACGAGATTTCACATGAATATATTTTATCATTTATATACCCCTTCGTCCCATTAATTTGCAACATTTTTTATTTTGGTACGTACCACTTAATTTGAGTCATTTCTGTTTTTGGAATATGGCTTACAATTTTCTTTTAATCTTATCTATATATTTTAACTTTCTTTTAATTTCATTTACACAATTCATTCTCCCTCTTCACATATTATCGTTATCCACCTTTTTCTTACAAAACAACTTTATCTCTTATGCAAATCATACATGACAAAGAGAATATGTTATAAAATCTTAATTAAGTTTCTCTCCTAAAAATAAAATATTATAAACAAAAAGAATATTAGAAAACAAAGAGAGTATTAAACTAAAATAGGTGTTAAATGTTAATAACAATAATAATTATAATACTCCCTCTGAATCTTTTTAGTTGTTCAATTTCCTTATTTGGCAAATTCATATCAATTGTCCCATTTCGTTTTTTGTCTATCTTTTTTTACCTAAATACCCCCAATTTTACTATTCCGAATACCCAACTACCACCTTTACAATTAATTTACTCAATTAAAATACCCAACTATCACCTTTTTAATGAACCCCACACCACCCTTAAGAACCGTGAAAACCCAAATAGGACATCTAAAATGATTCGGAGAGAGTAGTAGGCTGGGAGCAGTAAAATGGCAGCAAAATCCTCAGTGCCACTGCTACTGAAAGAAAAGAAAAGAAAAGAAAAGAAAAGGGGAGAAGGAAGAGTACTACTTCAGTATTCATTGGGAACCTAAGTTTTATTGGTTTTTCTTTTAAAAACTTATTATCAAGGGTACTTAGAGTTGGTAGGACTCTATATAAAAATCAACAATTTTTTATCAACAATTTAACAATTTTTATCAACAATTTTTGGAAATTAGAAAATAACTTATATAACTATATATTTAACTTCTCAAGAAAAAATAAAAGATATACTAATAACGTATAAGTAAATTCTCATATTTTTAAACAAAAATAATATTAAATTATATAAAAAATACATTATTTTTGCTTATATAACATTATCTTATTATCACTAATTTTATACTTTCGCCTTCTCATTATATCTATTATATTTCTCTTTTTTCATCATATAATGTGATGTTTTGATTTTTCATATATAAAATTACACATAGTTAATAATTACAAAAAATTAATATTATAGATATATATATATAATTATTAGACGATTTAAATAAGATTGTACTTAACTATAATTTTTCCTTATACATTAACCATAAAATATATACTTTTGTTAGAGCTAGTATATAGCTTGGGGCTTAACGCCCCAAGAATAGTTTAACATACCCCTTACATGATAGTCCATTAGAGTAGAAATGTGATGCAACACAGGTTCTCCTCATATTGCACGAAAACAAAATTGTTATAACATTAACGGCCCGTTTGGTTAGTGGTACTAAATGGCGGTAATAGGAATGATTTATAGTGTAAAATTTAATCAAAAGTTCCATATCATTCCCATGGTAATGAAACTTTGATTAGAAAAAAGTTTTTTCATTTATAAATTTCCTTTACCACCTAATACCACATCTCCCAATGGTAATGCATTGGAATGAATTTTATGAAGAAAATGAGATTATTGAAGTTGGACAAATATGGGCATTAAGGTAATCAAGAAATTTTTCAACTAAAATTACACTAATTTTTCATTCCCATTACCACCGTTTATTACCACCTACCAAACGGACCGTAAGAGCGTTGATGAATTAAACGTCTATATGGTGAATTAAATATTTGATAGCTTAAAATTTTTTTAAGACAAATTATAAAGATAACAACCAACACTTAGTAAGGTAGAAACGTCAAAATGATGAATAAGACGGAAATTGATAAGAATTTAACGGAAAATGCTACGATATTTAGATAGTGCATAAACTTGATGTTACAATGTGAAAAAATCATACAAAAATGCTATCACTGGCGTTTTATAAAAATTCAATGCTACCATATAAAATTTTCCTAAAATAAACTTTAGTTATATAAATATTATCCATAAATGTAACGTAGCTAACTCAAAAAAAATAAAATAATGTATAGCTCATACAAGTATTTCCCCCTTCCATTTTACTTGCAACATTTATCGTTTTTGGAAGTTTCATATATATTACTTGTAATATTACTATTTTTGGCAAAAATAATTTACTTATTTTATCTCACTTTATTCCTACCCCACATATCACCATCAATCATACATCATCTCATTTTAATTATTTAATATACCCACAAGTCACAACCAATATCTACTTATAATATTTTTTTTATTTCAGCCCCACATATCACCATCAATCATACATTATCCCTACTTTTTCCATACTGATTTGACAACTCTTAAAAATATGCCAAACCGTTATGATGCAACTAAAACAAAACAGAGGTAGAATTTAAAAAGGAAAAAATGTAATATTCTCTCTTGTTCTCTTTCTATTTCTATTTGTTCTCCTGCATCCATCGCGTGCACTCTGCTCTTCTTTCGCCAAAACCAAACAAAAAATCTCACAATCTGTTTCATTCTAAACAGTAAACAGTGCACTAATTGCTTTTTCTGTTTACTCATTTAGCTGAAAACCCAATCACCAGCTTTTAGCTTCTTCTCTCTTCACTTATTATAAAACCAAACAAATTGAAAACCCACTCTTTATTATATTTAGCACTAATTTTTATTTAATTAATTAATTATTTATTTATTTATTATTATTATTATTATTATTATTATTATTATTATTATTATTACACTTGTCGAGACAACATTTTAACTCTTAATATCTTAAATTATTCTTAATTAAAAATTATAAAAATTTGATATTAATAATCCTTGTATTGAGACGAATCAAACAAGATCTCACATAACTATGTTTTAACTTATAGATTAAGAGTAAAATACAAATTAAGAGTGATGAGTGAATAGTTTCAAAAATAAATAGGACATTTAGGCTGAATAAGAAGTAGTATTATTATGTAAATGTTACACAATTAAATGTTATATTGTGTTTAAGATATTGTAACTATCAGTTTAATTATTTTGATTGAAGTTTTATAAATAAAAAAGTATATAATATTTATCTTGCATAGTTGCATTCTCACATGAGAATCATGTAGACTAAATTATAGATCTTGGGAGAGATTTTTTTACGTGGGATGAATAGCTTAATCAGTTTAATTATAATTATTTACATTATATGATTAGTAATTGATTAATTTAAGGTTATAATTAAAATCCTTTAAGGTAAATCTTTATTATTTTTAAAGTTATAATTAATCATTTAATTGATCACATTATATATAATTGATCACTTTAAAATTTGAATTGTTCACTTAAATGTCAAAATTAATTTTAAATTATAAACTTGTAAGTAGAACTTGAATAGAATTATAAATTTGGAAGTAGAAGTTGATCAATTTAGTTTCAAAATTGACTAATTTTAGGTTAAAATTAAATTTTTTTATTTTAATTGATTCATATAAAGTTTATTTAAGTTAAAATTGATTACTTCAATCTCAAAATTGATACTTTGTGAAAAATAATTTCAGCTATTCTTCTGAGAGACCGTCTTTTTAAGAAAGTATCTCAAGTCCGACCGATTAATGATTAGTACCACTTACTGTATTCTTTATGCATACTTACATTATCTTCAACGCTTAATTACCGTATGCTTAATGCCTAGTTTGAATATCTTAAATGTCTACTTATATCATTCTTAATGCCTACTAACAAAATTTTAAAAATTATATAATGGGCTGACCCAACTAGAATAAATTTTCAAAGAAAACGTCTATCACTAGAATTAGTAAAATAATTTTTATTTTAATTTTGGGTTTGGGCGAGTCCATTTGTACCTATCTAATAATAAAGCCTTTTCTTATAAGTTTTTGCATATTAATAAAATACATGCCTTTCGTATATAAAAAGATAAGTAAGATTTAAACCTAACCCATATTTTTCATACGTCACGTTAGATTTTGATACCATCAACATACGATTCAATCGACTTAAAGAAAAAGTCTATTATAAACTTAATCCACATTAATATTAGTGTAGACCAATATTTACACTTTCCTCCCCGTCACTCCACTCCTGCACTTCATCTCACTCCACTTCACTCTACGTTTACAATCTATTTTAGTCCACTCTTAAAGAATTTAAAAAATTATCAAATAAAAAAAAGTAAAATAAAAATAAAACATAAAATAAAAAATAAAAAATTAACAAAAATAAAATGAAATTATTTTTTTCAAAAAAGATTTTTTTTCCAATTACTAGAAGTATATAATAAAGGGTGAAGAGAGTGAAAAAAGTAATTGATCCACACTATTTTAACATGCACCAAATCCACACAAGAGTTCCTCCGACTTAAAACGGAGTGTCACTCATTGATAATGATGAACCATAATCTAAACAAGGGAGCGACTAGATTCGAAATCCAACTCTTAAATTTTTTTTTTTTGGAAGATTAATAAGATAAGATGGGTTTCTCTCTCTTCCTTTTGTTTCTCTAATTTGTTTTAAAAAGCCTGTGAAAGAAAAAGAAAAGAGGAAGTATTATGTAGTCCTAGTAGTAGTAGTAGTAGTCTTGCAGAGAAAGATGACGACAACTATCACTTAATAACCCACTGGTTATTTCTTAGGATTTTGCTGTTAAAAGCCTGCTTCTTGTGTAAGCTTCAAATCCGGGTGCTCTCTGCCCTTTCCTTCCCTTTCTCCTTCTTTTTTCTTTCTTTCATTCATTCATCCATACACAATTAATGCTCATCTTTTAATTTTATTTTAATTTCTGAAAGATAAATAATGGATGGTGGAGGGAATAATAATAATAATAATAATAATAATAATAATAATAATAATAATAGAATCACTACTAGTAATTCTATGATGATGGAAAATGGTGGGTTATATCCTATGATTATGATTCCTCCTCTTTCTCATCACCATCACCATCATCATCATCAGAATCATAACAATGATCACAACAATACCAACAAAGCTTGTTGTTGTTCTTCAGCTGCTTATGACCACCATCATCATCATCATCATCATGATCATCAACATCATGTGATGGAAATGGAGCATCAAACTCAGAATCTGAATGATAGTAGTAATACTGGGAATATTAAAGCTAAGATTATGGCTCATCCTCATTACCCTCGCCTTTTATCTGCTTATGTTAGTTGTCAAAAGGTGATCAATTTTTGGGTTCTTGAAATCTCTCTGCTTTCTGGGTTTTTAGCATGCTCCTTTCACAAATTTTACCTTCATGTGTAATGGGTGTTTCATGTTACTTAATTAATTCATCTCAATTCTACTTGCAACATTTAATAGGATCAAATTTACCCATATAAATTCAAACCCACTTTCTTCTCCTTAAAAAAAAGTACTTGAAAAAGAAAATTGGGATTTTGTTGAGTGTATGATTTTCTTAAAAACCCATTAAAACCCAAAAAAGACATACTTTTTTTAAAAATAAAATAAAAATTCACGCATATATAGTTGTGTTTGTAATAAACAAAAAAGAAATTGTTGATCTTAAAAAAATAACTCAAAACCCTTTTTCATAGCTTATTTTTCTTGCTATTTTGGTATTAAAATTAAAATCATGAAACCCTTCTTTTATTTTTGCTATGTTCAAGTAATTTTTCCTTCTAAGTAATATATATTATACATTAATTTTATGTAATGAAGAACCCAACTCCTAATTAAGAAGGGTTGCATGTATGTAGGTCAATGAACTAAGATTCATGAAATTAAACCTTCTAAGAAACAAAATGTTTATGCATAACTCAATAATACAACAATTTGGTAATATTTAAATCTATGTTAGTGTAGGTTGGTGCGCCGCCAGAAGTGGTGGCAAGATTGGAGGAGTTAGAAACCATAGCAAGAAGTCAAGGCGGCGGAAGAAGCGGCGGAGGGGTGGCAGGTTTTGTAGGAGAAGATCCAGCTTTGGATCAATTTATGGAAGCTTATTGTGAAATGCTTACCAAATATGAACAAGAACTAACCAAACCTTTTAAAGAAGCCATGCTTTTTCTTTCAAGGATTGAGTGCCAATTTAAAGCCCTAACTCTTTCCTCTCCTTCAGACTCTCCTTCTTCTGGTGATAAACTTTTCTCTCTCTATCTCTTAAAATTTGTACTCTTTGACGGGTTTTAACCAGAAGCTTAAGCCGATGATTAAGATTCTGATAATTTAACTTTCTCTCTATTTCTTAACATTTATAGACACTTCTCTGAAGCTTAAGCTGATGATTAAAATCCTCGTAATTTAACTTTCTCTTTCTTGTTAGTTTGTTTGATACAAGGGTTTTGATGAATGAATGGTTTCTTTCAAATTGATTGTATTTGATCTCTACTAGAAGTATATCTTTTGCTTTTATTTAGAGTTTTCCTTGTTTTTTTACTAATATAATTGCATGGTGCGTGTTTCCAAGATGAGGTCTTGGAACTCTAAGAAATTTTTTCTCCACTTCTCTTGTCATGGAAATGAATGGTTGTTGCATTATTGGATGTTTATTTATTTATTTTATGTGATCTTGGAAATAGGGTTTCAAATAATTGTTCATATGATCTAATGGACTATGCTTAATTATGCTTTTTTTAATGTCTTTGTTTCTTTGTCTTGTTATTTCCACTTTTATATTGGTAATGAATCCCAAGAGTCTGATCTCTTGTTTATGGAGCAATTTATGTCTGAGTGGAGAATCTTCTAAATATGTTTCTCTTTTTACAAACATATTTTTAATTATTTATTATCTTAACATAACATTCAAGAGAGAGGATTCAATCTATGTGTAATTTATGTATAGTTTATGTGACACATGAATTAGGCTTAAGATTGGTCTCCTAGATAGAGGTTTCAATCTACTTTGAGCTCATGCTTTCTTGGTTAAAGTTTGGTTTCTTGTCGGTCGATAGTAGTCTTGTTTGAACCATTCTAATTCGACTAGGGGTGCAAAGTGCTCGTTCGTTTGCTTTAAGATCATGAAGTTGAGATGTTATGATCAAGTATTATTGATGGTGTATGTATGCAAGGAAGTTAAATGGTTTTCATAGTGTCTTTCCCTTTTTTGTACTCGGTTGTTTGTTGTCTATCCCTTCACATATTTTAGTGACAATTGGACATTCATTCTCATCTTCCACCATATCTTTAATTATATCATATGTGGGAGTTGCTAGGGCGACATTGAAATTAGGGTTGTTTTAATTTCTAGTGATATGGCGCGTAAGGTGTGCGAATACAAGTTCATCAACGCGAGCAATGTATTGTTGTTGATGGCACACACAGGGTTTACATGGGTATTGTAGATTATTGCATTGTTTTGACTCCCTATGCATTGTTTTGACGGTTTTCATGATACGACAACATATAACAAGTTGATGTAGTTTTCCAAAACGTAAAATACATTTTTTTACACTTTTACGATGTAGGCAATATCAGTTCGCTAGATTTAAAAACCCTTTATGATTCCATCGATATGATATGATGTGATTCACTCTATATTGTCCCCTTGGAAAATTCAAAATCCTTTCTATGTGTACGCATTTGAAGAGAGGGAAGTAGGGGGGGTCCCTTTACTTAAAACAAAACCTAAATTGAGAAGTTGACAAGTTCTACTAAACTAAGATATAAATATATCATTCTAGTTTGCCTAGTTGTATGGTACATAGGAAAAAAGAGAAATATGAGTATAAATAAGCTATAATATAGAATAATTCTACTCTATGAAAGTAGATCTCTAGTCTTTTATGTGGAATAATTCTACTCTATGACCCATATGTGCTAGACATCTTAAGAGGTTTCTAGAGAAGTTTAGGTTACAGTCAAGTCTAAGTGATTGATAGAAAATCTTATTAGGAGTACTTTGTATATGTTGGTTTTGGTTTGTTGATAGGCTTTATGAACTGAATTTATGTCACTTCCCAAATTTTATGGTACATGAATTAAAGAATGCCTATAAGGTCTAAAGGAGCCCTTATCTAATAAGGCCATAGGAAGCTGTTTACATCAATATAGGAATAATTTTATTCTAACATAACATGGTATGTGTCATAAAAATTATGGTCTTGATTCACGGTCGTGTTAGTAAAACTTAGTGTTTTTTTCTTTATTTTGGCTAAATATTTTATTGGTTTGAGTCGACTTGGTGATTATGCCGTGGTGAAATTAGAATTTGATATGGTTATAGTTTGTGGATTTTTCTTGATACCTTTCAGAATCCTTTTTGTATTTTGCTATCAAGGGTCAAGATCGAGATTTTTCTTGTTTATATCTCTAATAGTTGCTACAGTCACTTACACAAATATTGTTCATTGATTGATTTCATTTGATATATGTTTCTATATGTAAAACAGAAGTGTAGTAACTATTAAAAACCAGAGGAACTTTTTGGTTAGTCGTTCTACAAATCCTAATGAAATTTGTGTGAACAGTTGTATTTTGGTTTAGTTTTTTTATTTATGCTTGTTTGATATCACAACGATTTCTTATGTTGTGGATGCTTGTTCGTGATGCAAAAATGTTGTACTCGGACAGCTTGTGGTGAGCATCCGGATAGGAACGGATCGTCTGAAGAAGATATCGATGTAAACCATAACTTTATTGATCCATCAGCGGAAGACCGGGAATTGAAAGGGCAGCTACTCCGAAAGTATAGTGGTTATTTAGGAAGTCTGAGGCAGGAATTCTTGAAGAAGAGGAAAAAGGGAAAGCTACCTAAGGAAGCTAGGCAGCAGTTGCTTGATTGGTGGAGCAGACACTACAAATGGCCATATCCCTCTGTAGGTTTTATTTTCTTCTTCTCCCTTATTATACTCGCTTTGTACCTTTGAATTTGCTAAAGCACGAAATTAGTTGAAGTTGGTGCTTTTTGTATGTGTTGTAGCAAATCAAAGGGACAAATTAAGTATCATTTTTGAAATTGTGTCTTGCACGCCTTTTATATTGATTTTACACTAATGCTTTGGGCTATAACTTCATGACCTCATGTTCATTCGTTGGGTTTGGACCATCAGACCTTCCAAGCTTGGTGTTTTTTCCGGAAAACCCCAAATTCTACTTGATTTACCCAAAAAAGTACCGCTAATATTAGACTAGTGCGTGTTATTTCTCTACATTTTATTCATTTGAACTTATTTTCTTTACTTGTCTTGTTGAAACTTAGTTGTTTTTGACTGAATTTGGATAGCTGATTCTACTTAATATTACATAACTTATTTTATAAGAGCTCCGAATTGTCGAGAAGCACAATGCTTAACTTGTTTTACACGAAATGGTTTGAGTCGAGGCTAGGCTTGTATTTGATAGAGCATATAACATAACCAATAGTCTCTTTGAGAGACCATCTCTCTTAGTGACGTCACTCAGACCTAGCCCAACAAAGCTTGATGCATTCTCTTACTCTACTTTTTCCTTTATGGGCCGACTCAATCAAAGACCACGTCACAAGAATTTGTGCGACTTCACCAGCTTAATCTTACACAAGGCCGACCTTGCAATTTGTGTTGCTCGGGGTACATCCTCCTCTTGCCCTCTTATAGGGCAGGCCCAGCTCTTATGGTTAAAGTCCTAGGATCATAGTCATGTTGGAAAATGTAATTAACGTTTTGTATTTTGTCGGTGAATTAATTGATGACAGGAGTCCCAGAAACTTGCATTAGCAGAATCGACTGGATTGGATCAAAAACAGATAAACAATTGGTTCATTAACCAAAGAAAAAGGCATTGGAAGCCTTCAGAAGACATGCAATTTGTGGTGATGGATGCAGCTGCACATTCCCATGCTCATTCACACTATGGTTACATGGATAATGTCCTTGGTAATCCTTTTCCTATGGATGTCTCCCCAACCCTTATGTAATGACATGCATGCATCTTGATCAAGCTATGATTTATATATATAGCTACTCCCTTTTGCACAATTTATGGTTTATGCCATTCATATATAATTATTGTACCTAAACCCGATCGTCGATCCGAATTCTGAACTTACTAAGATGGATCATATGCCGTATTATATCATGATCCCATGCTAGCTAGCTTGATGTTTCATTTGAGTAGTGATTACTTTAACTATGCTTCATTATTTTGAATATAACATTAGGTTCAAATTTGCTTTAGATTAAATATTGTTCTTCTTATAGAGGATGTTATGATCACATTTCTCTCTAAGATGTTCTAGATTAAAAAAAATTATGATCGTATTTTAAAAATGTTAGAAAATTTTCGAATCACAGGGTTTAAAAGCTTCTGCTAAATGGAATGTGATTATTGAGTGAATTTTATTACTTCATATGCACTCCGTTGTATTTAATTTGTAATATTTTTCACTTTGGTTTATCCCACTTAATTTGTATTATTTCTATTTTTGGTGATGACCTATGATTTTCTTTTAATCTCATCCATACATTGTACTCTTCTAATTTCGTCCACTCAATTTATTCTCTTTCTTTATTTATTACCGCATTCTTAAAAGCTATCCTTTTTTTCTCTTTGATGTAAATTAAAGAGAATAGAGGGGGTATAGATGAAGCTAAATTTGATCAGTATGATGTTGATTTACCTCCCAAAAAGGTTTACGAAAAATTACCATGAATAATAAAATATTTTGTTAATTTTTCTATCATAATATCTAATATTGTTTAACCATGAATAATGTCAATTTAGGGGTATTTTTTTAGAATAATACTAACTTTAGTTTATTAGCTAATTTACTAATTTTTATGTCGTATAATTACCTATAGTTTAATTTTTAACATGCTAGGGACTTTCTAGGAAACACTCCTTTAAGTTGGTATATTTATGGTTAATCGATAATTGATATTATTGTAGGAAAATTAACAAAAATTTGTAATATTTACGATAATTTTTCCAAAGGTTTAAGGTTAAATTGATTTTATTACATAATGAAAATTTACCAATTTATTAAATGATTATTAAAATAATTTAAAAAAATTATTCAGCAAAATTATTGTGTATATGTATATGTATTCAAATCAAGTAAGATAATAAGATGGGTTTTAATTATTATATAGAATATATACCCAACTTAATTTCCGATTGATTCAATAAATTGAAATGAAAGTCATCAATTGTATTAGATTATTCTTATGTTAGAAATCCTAAGACAACGTAGTTACAAAACTTTTGTACATAAATAAAGCTTAACAAATAGAACATAACATCGAAAGTTCGAAACAAATAGTGACCAAAAAATCACTTTTATTTTTCTTTTAAAAAAATAGATACAACTTATAACCCCCAAATATACAAATAAATAATTTAAAATGACCATTTTATTATTTTAGTTGAAGTTATTTACTAACCTTTTTTAGAGAATTACTTTTATACACTAGATCTAAAGAATATATACAATTAATTAGGAGTATAATTTAACACTCAAATAACGATGCCAAACTTTTATCAAGAGAAAAAAGTGTAAATTAATGTTGAAAATAACATTAAAACTGGTGTAAATCTATGTATGGTTTAGTAAAGTTCTAAGTATTTCTTCTTAATAGTGGGTCAAGTTAATTTATCTTATTTTATGTTTTCCGCCCTAAAAAATAAATTAACACTAAAATAAGAGTAAAGGGACTTATTAATAGAGGTTGTCATTTGGGTTATCAGATTGACTTTGAGTCAGGTGTTTTAGGTCGGGTCAAAAGAAAATGTTGTGTCTTTGGGAATTGCGTCATTGTATAATTTTAAAGTACAATCGATTATACATGATTGTATAACTATCAGATCGAATTGGATCACGTTTCAGATTGAATTTGTAAGTTTTTTTTTGGTAAATCTTTATTGGTTTTTAGGTGCAGTTTGTAGAATTTTTCTATAAGAAAAAGTGGTGAAATTTTTGGAAGTTTTTAGGTAGAATTATTAGTGTTTTTTCTTACTTTTTTAAATAAAAATTACTTTGGAGAGATATTGAGTTAAATTTAAATACTAAGTATTTGTTTTTGTTATGTTTAGGGTGGGTAAAATATTTTAGAGGAAGTAAATTTAAAACAAATTGAAAGGATTTCAAAAAATGTAAAATCATATAAAAAAAACTTAACAAAAATATTTTTTTGATCTTTTTTAATTTTAAAAGATATTAATCCTTTCTATTTACTCCATATGTCTCATTTGCTTTTATACGCGTACGATGTACTAATTCAATCCTTAAATCTCTAAGTCTGCATGATAAATAGTTTTAAAAATTGACATTAATAAAATTTGAATAAATTCTCACTTGACTATGTTTTAACTTGGGGGGAAGGTTGTTAAAACCAAGATTTTACTTTGAATCGAAAGCAGCTCTCAGAATCGGATGATCGTAAATTCGTATCGTAAAATCGACCGATTCTACAAATTTTGCAAGTTTAAGATCTAATTGTTGTTTGTATTTATTGTTGAGATATTTTCAATGTAATATACACTTATATTCATTTTTATCTCTTATTTTTGCAATATAATTCATAAAATATTTATTCTTAGTTGTAATACTGTATCATTTAACAAAAAATAGATAAATTGACTTTAGAGTCTAGTTAGGCTACACAAACCTAGACAAATAGAGTGCACAAATTAATTTTCCCCACTAAGAAACTTTTAAATTTAAGTGAAATCACTTACATGTAGAGTTGGGAAAGAATGACTTAAAAGCTTGAGTAAATATGAAAAAGAAGAAAAATGATGAGAATAATTACTATTAATGACAAATAAAGGTGAAAATATGTTTCTTCTAATCTAAAAGTATCAAATAGGTCAAGAATTGTCGCATGACCTATAATATTCAAGAATTGTCGCTTAAAATGCCCATCTTGTAAATTCAATATGATTTTACGATTCTACGATTTTAATCGATTCTAACAATTTTGCCCGTTATTTTACCCTGGACTGATTTTAACCTTAATTCAACTGCATAGGTGTAATTAAAATCTTAAAATATTGAGGGTATTTCAAATATCGGGAGTTAAAGAAGTTAGATGAATATCCTACATTGAAAAAGGTAGTTTTTTTTAGTTAGTTGTGTACTAAATGAGATTAATAGAGATTAGAGTGGATAGGAAGAAACAAAGTTAAAGTTGGAAGAAATAGGTGGTTAAGAATAAAATGAATAAATAAAATAAATTAATAGATGAGATTTGAAAAAAATACGAAAAACTATTACCTAAAATAATTGATACAAAAGTAAATATACAAACTTAAATAGAAATTTGTGCAAATTTATTTATTTATTTATGAAAAAATTAACCAGTATAATCCAACCTTTTAATGATTTTCCTACAATAATCGCACCTATTGATTAACCATTAATAATTCAAACTTTACGAATTATTTGCTTAGAGTAAACCCGGTAACCGATTGACTTGCTATAGCAAATTTTATTTTTTAAAAAAAATAAAAAAATGTTAAAATATTTTCTGGCTTTTTTTACGAATTAAAATATTTTCTGGCGTTTTTTATGATTTAGAAATTTTTTTGTATAATTTTTTAAAATTTTTCTCTAATGTTACATTAATTTTTTAGTTTGATTTTTTGGTTAATACCTACCATAATTGGTTATATGATTACCCGAGTTTACTCTAGGTAAATACCCCTAAAATTAGGATTATTTAAAAATTCAAAATTTATTATGAGAGTTATTCTAAGCAATTTTCCCTTTATTTTTCTCATTTTTAGTGTGTTTTTTTTTGTCAATTATCATCTACTTTCAATTTTTTTTTCGGAAAAATTACCTAAAATAATCCAATATTTTCATGATTTTCCTACAATAATCCATCCTATTGATTAACCATGAATAATCCTAACTTTAATGGCTATTTGTCTGGGGTAAACTTAGGTAACCCAATGACATACTATTGTAGGTAATTCACCAAAAACAGTAAACTAAAAATTAATTAAAAATTAGGGGAAAATATTGAAAATTTACATAAAAAGTTTTAATTAATAAAAAAATCATTAATTTTTTTTAAACATTTTAAAAATATTTTTTCCGACAATTTATTTTAATTTACCCTTTTTAAAAAAATAATAAAACTTGCTATAGTAAGTTTTTGGTCACCGGATTTATTCTAGGAAAATAGCCTCAAAGTAGGGATTATTCTAAGTGATTTTTCTCTTTTTTTTTGAAGTTTTTCTTTTTTTTCTTTTTTTTTTTTTTTTTTTTTGAAGATTCATCTACTCTATCTTATTTATTTTAGATAGTGGAGTAAAAAAAAAAACTTCTCCAACTAAAGTCGAAGAAGTCAGTCCCATAGTCCCATAGTTCCATTTTCACTTCTCCTCACCAGTCACCACTCTACATTCTTGTCTCTTCCCCATGAACACTCATAAATTCTAGGGTTTTCTTCCCCAAATCTAGGTTATTTCCTACCATTTCCTTCTCTAGGAACCCCTCTTTTTCATCCCTCCATTTCCCTTTCATCAATGGCAAAAACACGCCCAGGAAAGCGAGACCTTGATTCATATACCATTAAAGGCACCAACAAGGTAGTTCGAGGTAATTACAAAAACCCTCCTTTAATCTTCCAAAATAATTAATGGGTTTCCTTTCATCAGTTAATTGCTTGCTTAATTTGATGAAATTATTAATTTTTAATCTTTTAGTTGGAGATTGTGTTCTAATGAGACCTGCTGATGTGGGTAAACCACCATATGTTGCCCGAGTTGAAAAGATAGAGGCAGATAATAGGAACAATGTGAAGGTGAAAGTTAGATGGTATTATAGACCAGAAGAATCCATGGGAGGAAGAAGACAATTTCATGGTGCAAAAGAATTGTTCTTGTCTGACCATCAGGATGTACAGAGTGCTAATACAATTGAAGGGAAGTGTACTGTTCATTCATTTAAAAATTACACTAAACTTGAGAATGTCGGTACTGATGATTACTTCTGTAGATTTGAATATAAAGCTGCTACTGGTGCTTTTACTCCTGATCGTGTTGCTGTGTGAGTTTGTAATCATTTGAATTTGAATTTAGTTTTGTGCTTTTTAATGTTGGTTTTGATTCATTATTGTTGGGTGTTTCTTTTTTGTGGTTTGTTTTTGTAGGTATTGTAAATGTGAAATGCCATATAATCCAGATGATCTTATGGTGCAATGTGAAGGATGTAAGGACTGGTAATGTCTCTTCATTGGTGTTTATTGATTCTTTAAGCTTCCAAGGGTTTAATTTGGTGTTTAAGCTGGTTATTATTATTGGGTTTTAGTGGTTTACTAGGGTTTAGGTTTGTATGGTGGTGTTTCCTAGTGAAGTTATTTGTTTTTGTTATTCATGTTTGGTGATTATTGCTTGATGAACTCTTCATTCTTTGTTTTGTCTCATATGGTTATTCAATGCTTCATCATCCACAAAAAGTAGTCTCCTTTTGTTACAATTGGAGAGGGCCTTATATTTGTAGCTATGCTTGGAGAGTCAATTTGAACCAAGTAACACACTAAATCCGTCTATTTGAAACTTGAAAGTATTGGTTTTCACTCTTTGGAGACTTCGGTATAAAGTTGCTCTGCCTTCATAGATTTGAGTAATATTGACCCATCCGTCTAAATCCCGATGTCTTGTATGGAACAATTTGAAAGACTTGATTTAGCTAGTAGGTCTTGGCTGCCAAGACTAAATAGTAGGTGTATCAATAGTTTGAAACTAGCGCTAGATCCTAGATTTTCACCTTTACATCTAATCTATAGTTTTGGCTTGGTGCTACACTGCTAGTTATTAGCTTGCTTTTATAGTCGGTAATTATGATATCAGGTGCTTCTGAAGATGAGCTTGGTTGTCATTATAGGTGTTCAAAGCAAACTTGATAACCCGATATTTATCCGACCCTGTAACTGAACCCGGTTTGACCCGTCATAAAAAATGGACTTACAATTATGTAAAAACTAACATAGACATAAAAACCTGATTTCGATCCGACCCAAACATTTGACCTATGACCCGAAAGAATACCCTTAGTTGTCATACTCTATAATGATTTTAATTTTCATGTAGGTTCCATCCTTCTTGTATGGGCATGACAATTGAAGAAGCAAAGAAGTTGGATCACTTTTTATGCTCTGACTGTGTAGCTGAAGATGATCCTAAAAAAGGGGGCTCCACATTCTCTTCGTCACCTATGGATGTTCGCAAGGTAATTTTCTTTTTCCACTTGCAAGTTAGGTGTATCCATCTTATGTTTGGTGCACTTTACACTTTTTTTACACTTTATATATCGATGCTAATTGCTGAAATAAAACAGTGAACTCAGAAATCGGCACTGGCTACATTTTGTTTCTGTCTAGCTTAATTGATTATATTATAGCTTTTATTTCTAATCTTTTGAATGTGTAATCTATATTGGACTTGGACATCTCTCCCTCCAGTTCATGAAGATGATATCCCATTTTATTCTGTCTTATTTACTCAATTACGATTGTTTCTGGGATACAGTTGTGTTTATGGAGACTTGGTTGATCAAAACAGGCGGCATTGGTTTCCAGTTGCACTTTATTTTAGGATACAAAACTACAAATTTTCTTCTAAATGCACTCGAACCATCATAATTGTCATTATTGTATGTTTGCCGGCCTGCACTGTCAAAATTAAATTGAAGAAGATTTGATGTATGTGGTTGTCAAAGTCTTGTTTTTTGTTTTTGCAATCACCCTTGCTTATTGTTTTTGCCATTACCCCCAACCCCAAGATTGGACCTGCCAGAGGTTAAAATGTATGCCATTCTCTTTTTTGGCGTTTGGCTTAGGAAGTATAAGTTTTTTTTGCTATTGGTGGATGTGTAAAGATAGTTTGATTTCAAGATTGGTTTTCAAGGTCAAGCACTATGATCTGCGAAAACGGGGATTAATGGCTGGATTATGGGCTTTTCTTTGTACATCTTTAGGTCATTCTTGGCTTTCACTTGTGAGCTACAATCTCTTTTCATCATTCTGAAATTTAAGCATTTTGCACGGTATAATTATAATCTGCGGACCTCATTTTAGAGTTAAATTTGCACTTAAGGCACATTATTGACCTAACACTTCCAGCCCCTGAGTTTGTCACATTTTCATTTTTGTCCGTCCCTTTTAGTATCATCCACACAATTCAATTTTTTTTTTGTCTTATTCTTATAACTATTTGTGCCAAAGTCCGAACCCCTAGCAAACTCTGAGTAATATGGAGCAAAAAGTCCCCATTCCTTTGCTTTAAGGTAACTCTTGATTGGCTTCTTTAATCAAATACAATGTAAATTTTCCATTGTTATTGTTCTAATTTGTTGATGCAAATTGACCTTTACCTTTTATTTTACCCTAACAGTTGCCTTAACTTGAGGCTATTCCCCCCACCCTTTTTTTTTTTTTCAGTGTTTGTTGCCTAATATTGTAAGGCAAATTGACCTTGTCTTTTTCTATTCTGTAGTACTCATTTTCTTTTTCCATTCTATTTTTGCAGCCTGATAACAAGCGGAGAAAGCGATGAAATACATAGTTTATTCAGGCCTGGATTTCACAAGGGCTTATTGCTTGCAGAGCTTTAGGAAGCTCTATTTTGAACAAACAGTTTTGAGATTTGTATATCAGCTGTGAACCTTAATGCCATGCTAGTGCTCGAAACTACTACGGGGACTGTAATTTCTTGTGTTAAAATGTCCCGAGGCATTGCCTGTATGACTTGTCTGTAATTTAAATCATGTGCAGAGTATAATTTAGTTCTACGTACCCATGCGTGGATTTGATCCCTTTTCAGTGCCAGATTTCCGTCATTGTTGCTGCTTTTGCCGAGTTTTTTGTGATGGGAATCTCGACATACCATCGTTTAACCATGTACAGAATGGTAAAGTTGGTTCGGCCTCAGTTCGGTAGATTAGATTAGGTGGTACATGGTAGTAATCTGGGTAAAACTCCCTCAACATGGAAAGGAAAATCAAATGGTATAATATTTGTGTAATGGGATGCCAATTTTTTGGAAATATTCAGATTATTTTGATGCCTATTTAAAAAATTTACATGGTATATTCATCCTATCAGTTTTTATTATGTAATTCATTTATTCGGAATCACTACTTCTTATACTCCCTCCTTTTCATATGCTCTTCCCGATTAAAATTTTTGAATTTTAGTGTTAAAACTTTAACTGCGATATCTCATTGACCTACAAGAAAAAACATATTCATATGGGATTTTGTTAGATTTCTGTCAAAATATACCTTATTATCAGCTTTTTTGAATTTTTAAAAACTCACAATTAAAATTATTTGATTTTAAAGTTTATATTGGAATCTGTGAAAAACTTGAATGTAAAGAACTTGTAAATAAAAGGAGTACTACGTAATATAATTTTTTGGCGAGACTATTTCCAATTGAATTGATTTATATACATTTTTCAACTTTTTATACTTTTCTTATAGAACGCTTTTTTTTGAAGTTTTATAGAACGCTTTATTTCTCTTTGATTTAATAAGCGAGGCAGAGGGATAAGTTATACATCATGGGGTGACATGTCAATTTATTTTGATTATAATAGATGCTTTTACTTTTGTACATAACTAGATAATCCCCGTGCGATGCATGGTTTTTTTCTTTTTATTGTTTTTTTATAATATTTTAAAAATAAAGAAAATGAATTATAAATTATTAATTATTCATTTTCAACGAATTAATAATTGCATATAATAGCTTATATTTGATTCAATTTTAAATTTACAAATACTATTTTATAAGTTTTGTACAATGTTAAATAAGTTATTTTGATATTATATTAATCATACTTTATACTATCTACTAATACAATAAAAGAATATATGACATGTGTCAATGTTGCAAGAGAGGTTTTTCCGCCCAATAAAACTTTCCACAATAAAAACTATCAAATACATATTCTGTTAAATTTTTGATTGAATTTAGTATTGACTTTCCTAATATATAAAAAATATTGATTATATATATCAATATGTATGGGGTAAAAATTATTTCACTGTGCACTCATATATATCAGTATATCTATTTAGGAAACTTACAAAAACAATTAATGGCCAACAATTATGATTAAGAATATTGTATTTTAGTATGTCACGAATGAAGTGTTAGTTTTGCATGGCTATACAAAATGTGGTTAGATATAATGCTTTAACACTAATTTAGCCTTTGTTTAGTAAATCATAAATTGATATGTTTACTTAGAAAAATCAGTTTACTTGGTAAGAAAATTTTCATTAGTAAAAATTACTTTTTATCAATAAATATAGATTAATTTTACTAATAATATTTTAAGTTAGTAAAATTTTGTTATGAATATTCAATTAAAAAATATCATATATATTATAAAGCTAATACATCCGTGCATTGCACGGGAATATATACTAGTATTTACTAAGTAAGCATAATAATGTATGTTTAAAATAAATTCAATATTTAAAATTTTATTGAAAGGTAGATTATATAATCAATTCCATTAATGCATTTACATATATTGATTATATAAACCAATTTTCAATGTATTGATTATTATGATAATATATTTATAAGGTTTAATCAACATATTAGGATTACATCATCATCCTTCATTGGAGGGAAAATTTTTATCCACAAGATGACACTTCATTATTTTGGGGGCATGATGATGTAAGCGTGTTTTATTTTAGTTATAGGTATATAGATTAATTTCATTGAAAAATATTTATTTTTTCTGAATATATTTCCTTTTCTGCAAATCAAAATGTAATTAATACCAATATTTTGATTCCTAATAAACCATTGTCTTAATAATAATAATAATAATAATAATAATAATAATAAGGAAAGTAAACCATTATAATAATTTCCTTTCCTTTCCTTTCATATTTTTCATGCTAAAGCTTGTTTTTTAAACTTCCCCTACTAGCTAGTTCACATTACAAATGTGATGGTTACCTAATCATACACTATATTTTGTAATTTGTATTTAGATTTAAAGTATTTTCAGTTTCATTTTAATTTTGTTCTCTCTAAAAAACAATGAAAATCATGCGCAATTTCTCTTTGTTTTTCCTTGTTATTTTTATGTCTTGTCTCTCTTTACTTGTCATAATTTTGAAATTATGTTCTATTATATCTCCTTGCTATGCAGATCAACAAAAACATTTATACATTGTTCTAGTTCATGCTCATTCATTAGCTTTTCTTCAACAACAAAGGAAATTTCATGTCAACAGGTGTGTAATTAATAATCATAGTATTTTATAACAGTGAGGTTTTGTGTTTCTTAATTTTCACAACGCGTAACTAAGACCGTATATATAAATTAAAATCAAAAGATATGTTTGCTATTTTAATCCTAGCTAATAAAATGTGCTAAATTGTGGATTATATAAAGGTAAATGTAAAGGATATTTCCGGGGTTTTTTTTTTTCTTGAAAGATGCGAACAATCATACCCGTACCTTCAAGGAAGGAGTAAAGAGAGATGCGCGCAGACGCGCAGTGAAGAAACCCTCAATTAATACCTGCGCCCAGTAGGGGTCGAACCCAAATCGTGGATTATATTAATCATATAAAAAGTAAAATTTGTTTTTTTAATCATAATTAAGTGATTCCTACATATTTTGGAATCCTTTGATTTTACAAACCCTTGTTAGTGTAGTTCTAAGTTCTAACAACCTTTTAAAATCAGCTCTAGCGGAGATATTTGAGTATATTAAAATATTTTTTTAATTTAAAAAATCTTAAATTCAATTCACACTTTACATGCAACTTACAAGTTACAAGGCTATATTGTGAGAGCCTTTTAAAGAGACGACCTCAAAACAATAAGCCCACATTGTTATTTTCTTTTAAATTTGTGTAAATTGAGCTATTTGGCCCATATTTCTAATGCGTCTCTTAGACAGACCGTCTCTCACAACAATATGTGTATAAAATAAACATCATGAATTAGGTTGGCACATAATGCAAGAATTTCCTTTTCACATCATCATAACAATCCATCAATTCAAACAAATCATACAACTATAAAACTATCTGATAATAATTATTATTGTTATTATTAAATTATTGTTGTTGTTATCATTCTATTATTTTGAAATAAAAAATATAGTCAAATTTAAACCCAAATTCTTTAGAGAATAATATGAAATTAAATATATTAATTAGAATATATATTTGTATATCGTAGTAACATTTAACTAGAGGTTAAAATAAATTAGAAGTTACAACAATCAAATCAAATTTAAATTTTTATATAAATCGTATGTTTTAATAAGATTAAATCATCAAATAAAATCAATTGGATCATATCCCATCAAACCTTAATAGGTTATTACTTTATGAGAAGGTGTTAGTAAAAAATGGTTATTTGTGAGATTAATAATTACCCTTATGTGGTTGGATGTGATAGGGTGAGAATTTTGTTATTTTAATTTATCTTTTTTGTTTTGTTTATTTTATCACAAATTCTTCTATAGACCGTCTATAGCATAGACGGGTAAATATGGCCTAACCCATTTTGCAAAATAAGTAACTGATTAGTCATCAACCTTATTTTTAAATTTAAAATCATTGGATTGAGCTGTTTGGAGAGCCGTCTTTTCCATAGACGGTCTCTTAGGAGACCTTTTGTATTTTAATATTATTCTTTTTTTTATGGTGATTTCTATTGATTAGGAATTTTTAATTACTTTATTATTATTTTGATTTTGCATGAAAAATCAGCGAAGCCTACCAAACACATGCAAACAAATTGGAGAAGTCTCACAACCAACTTGTCCAAAGCACCCTAGACATTCATTCCTACAACCTTCTACATAGCTTCACTCATCTTGCTAATGGCTTTGTAGTCCATACTACTCCCTTTCAGGTACCGACTTTTCATCCCTATCTCGTTTCGATTCGTATATTTGTCAACAAAACAACTCAAATAAAACCGATATCTTGTAAGATATGTTATATACTCTAACACGCTCCCTTACACAATCTCCTTGGGCAAGAAGTGTGGATGCCAACACATGCCTTATGCTAAATATGTTAATGGACTTGTACTGTACATAAACCCGATGATGTTCCATCCTAAAATCTATTGGTATTTGGATGAGTAGCCCATCAAGCATATATATGTTAGTCAACCCCTCTCTAATGTTTTGACGTGGGATCACATGTGAGTTATGTTCCAACACCTTTCTTATACCTGACGCTAAATATTTTATTTTTAATGACCATCTTGTCACGCTGACTTCTGATTCTATGTCTAAAAACCAACTCAAACAAAAACTTATAATGATACTCTAACAATATAACTCAAATCCCACCTTCCAAAAAAAAAATATTATTTTAAAATTCTTTTTGGGTGAAAAATTGAATTAAATATAGGCAGAGAAGCTAAAAAAGAGCTCAATGGTGAAGTTGGTAGAAAGAGATAGGGGAGCCAAATTAATGACAACTTACAGTCCAGAATTCCTAAGATTGCCAGAAACTGTATGGGTTCAACCAGGAGGAGAAGAAAATGCAGGGGAAGGAATTGTGATAGGCTTTGTAGATTCTGGCATAAACCCATTTCATCCAAGCTTTGCTGGTGATCAATATGATGATTTAATGATAAAAAATTCTGCATTAGTCAGCTTGAATTCGAGTCGATTTTGCGGTGCGTGCGAGACGGGTCCTCGTTTTCCGATGAGTTCATGTAATGGGAAGATTGTTTCTGCAAGATTCTTTGCTGATGGTGCTCAGGCTGTTGCTCGACTTAATGCTTCTGTTGATTTTCTTTCCCCTTTTGATGCTGTTGGTCATGGCAGGTAATATCTTTTATGCTCGTCATCATCATACCACTTAGTGTATCGCGCTCATAGTAATTATGAAGTTTTTAAGTTGCAGTCATGTAGCGTCAACAGCTGCTGGGAATTTCAGGGTTCCAGTGGTGGTAAATGGGTATTACTATGGAACAGCCAGTGGGATGGCGCCACGTGCTCGGTATGTTCTTGAACACATAACCTTTATGCTTGATTATTGAGTCAAACCCTTTAATATATCCCTTCAATATGTACAAGTTTTGGATCCTCTCAGGATTGCAGTTTACAAGGCAGTTTATCCAACAATTGGTACTCTTACTGATGTCTTGGCTGCAATTGATCATGTAAGCACTACACACCTTCATGGGAGAATCTAGGCTCGGACCATGTTCTGGATCATCGATTAAAAACCCAATTAATATTGAATTGTGTAACATATAACATTAAAAAATTGCAGCCGAGTTGATTTAGTACGCATATGAGAATAGAGATCAGTGTTTGAGCCACCCTATACTAGGATTCTGAATTCGCCCTTGATAGGGAATGAAGTTCCGAGTTTTGAGTTTGCAATACAAATCAATGTTTTCAGGCAGTAAAAGACGGTGTAGACATCCTGAACTTGTCGGTAGAACCAGATGAGCCAGCCGAAGACACAGTAACTTTCCTAGATGTATTTGAGATCTTCATGTTACTAGCAAGAAGAGCAGGGGTTTTTGTGGTTCAAGCAGCAGGAAACAAAGGACCTGATTCAAGCACTGTTGTGTCATACAGCCCTTGGTCTGTTGGAGTTGCTGCTTGCAGCACAGACAGAAGCTACTCTGCCACTCTCGTCCTTGGAAATAGTCGGAAGATTGAAGGAGTCGGGTTATCAGGCAAGTTTTTTTGTCTCGTTTTTTCAACTGACATGGTTTCTGTCACTCGAGATTAACTACGAAGAACGAACATAGTACTTCAGCGTAGCAGTTTAAGTAGCTATTAGTCGTTTAACGAATATAAAAAACTACTTTAATCCGCTGAATTTCTTACATGCAGGGCCAACTTTTGGGAATGGGATACTGAAATATAAGCTAGTGCTAGCAAAAGATGCTGTTTATGTTAATGGATCATTCCCTAGGATTCCGCCTTACACCGAGGAATGCCAGTTTCCCGAAGCTCTTGATCCGATTGCTGTAACAGGCAGCATAGTGATCTGTACATTCTCGACAGGATTTTACAATCAGACTTCCTCTCTAACTTCAATCATCAACACTGCAAAAACCTTAGGATTCATGGGTTTCATCCTAGTTGCAAATCCTGTTTATGGTGACTTTGTAGCTGAACCAGTGCCTTTCCCTGTGCCAGGGATTTTGATCCCTAAAATTTCAGACACAAAGGTAAATGTTAGTAATATACATATGTGGCGTTCAAGTATACACATGACTATATAGTGGAATCTAGGCCCAGGCCTGCCTAGGCCATGAGCTCAGGTCATTTCATTAAATATTGAATTGTGTAACATATAATACAGATAAATGATAGTCGGGTTCCACCTTATACTAACATTCTGTATTCGCCCCTACAGTATAATTACAACCTTTTTCGTGTTCTTCTTAAGGATGTTTAATTTCACAGATCATAACTCAATACTATGAGGACGAAACTAAAAGAACTGGACAAGGGAGTGTAATAACATATGGTGGAAGAGCCTCCATAGGTGAAGGAAGAGTGGCTGCTTTTGACAGACAAGTGCCTGTTGTAAGCAGATTCTCTTCTAGGGGACCTGATATCATAGATAGCCACAAAAATCCTGCAGATATTCTTAAGCCCAATTTCGTGGCTCCAGGACAGCAGATTTGGGCAGCTTGGAGCCCTCTTAGTGTCTCAGAGCCTATACTTGAAGGTAAGTTCATTATGTCATGCACAAAACTAGGTTAAACATTTATACTCCATTCATCACAGTTGTATGCTGATATTTACCGAAAAAGGTTTCTCAATTACAACTTCCAAGTATTCTTTACCGTAGGAAATCATTCGATATTTTGCACAAAATCCAGAACCTACACAATGTACCCACTAGAGGTGGTGTTCATTTGGGTATTCGGTTGGGTTTTGGTTTTTATGAGTGCTTAATAAATGTGTCATTTTGGAGTGAAATTGAGTCATTTTAAAAATTTTTATGCAAAAGTAAAAACACATGAAAGTTTATGATAACAGGTAGCAATTTTGCTTTGATGTCTGGAACAAGTATGGCAGCACCTCATATTGCAGGAATAGCTGCACTGATCAAGCAACAAAATGGTTCATGGACTCCATCCATGATTGCGTCAGCAATATCCACTACTTCAACTAAATATGACAGTTCTAAGGAAGTTATACTATCTGAAGGATATGAACCTGGTAGCTTGTATCCTTCCACTCCCTTTGATATAGGTGCTGGTCTGGTGAATCCAGCAAAAGCTCTAGACCCTGGTTTAGTATTCATCCCAGGTATGCTATAATAAAAGCTAAATCATGGGGAGGGATGGTAACATTTTTAAAACCATGAACTACAAAATCAATGTTCTCGAGCTGAGGGACTCTTTGACCGTATCCCCAGACCCGGAGCATAGTTTTCTATGAGCGGGATACACCGAGTATTTATTAATAACACCTGATATCATGTCGAAGAAACAAATTCGTGTATAATTTTAAAATTTTAATTTATTTCTGGGGAGTGAATGCTTTTGTGAAACAAGTCTTCGGGGTGTTTGGCAATTGTATGTTACCTAGTTCAGTTGGCTTGCTTTAACGTCTGATAGCATTGTCTTTTTAGTTAGCATGTATAAGCAAACTCTTACGAAGTTACAACACAACAAGCACAACGTCAAAGTCTTAATCCTGAAAAATTGAGATTAGATGTTGAATGTTGGCTTTTATTAACGAAAAATTGAGTCAAAAGCAAAAGCCAATGAGAAAATATAAAGGGTAGCCGTTTGGTTTTCGCTTAAAAGCCAACTTTTAGCTTTACCTAAAATTCAATTACGAAACACATTTTTTTTGATGTATCACCAACCAAAATTACTTGGGGGTTTAACTATTTGTGCGCTTTCCTCCTATCCTCTCCCTCGAGGGGTACGTGTATGGTCTGTCTGCCACCCCTTCTCTTCTCCCTAGACACGCCGATTATCGTTTCAAAAACTAGACAACCTAATGTAAGTAGAAAGATGATTGTTTTGTTTTCAGGAGAAGGAGAATATGTGGCTTTCCTATGCTCATTACCCAACATAAACCAAGAAAAAGTAGAAGCTGCAACAGGAGGATCATGCAGCCATTCACTTGCACATCCAGCAGATTTGAACCAACCATCAGTCACAATAACATCTCTTATCGGATCGCAAGTCGTTAATCGTAATGTGATGAATGTGGGAAACAAACAGGAAACTTACTTGTGTGCAGTGCTTCCCCCAAATGGGGTGACAGTTGATGTATCTCCTACTTGGTTCACCATTTCTCCAGGGGAGTCCCAGCATTTGGAAATAAAACTGAATGTTAGTCAGTCACAGAAGGAATTTAGTTTTGGAGAGATTGTTTTGACAGGAAGTTTGGATCATATTGTAAGAGTGCCTTTGTCAGTTTTGGCAGTTACAAATCCTTAAAATGGTCAATATTGATGCAATTATACTTGTACCATTTGGTGCAAAAAACAATTAGCAATTTAGAAAAAAGTTCATGTTGGTTAGCACAAAAGATATGTTTCTTATTCTTATTACTTGCAAAACAACACACAATTCGAGCTATACAATATTTTATTACCCCAATTTCATTAGGTGTCTCTCGACTAGGGTAGGATTTGAGGATCGGATGTACGCTACTTTACTGTCATATCGAAGAGGCTGTTTCCGCTTGACCCCTATTCGCACACGTCATTTCTAATTTCACGTAAACATTTAATTGATAAGGATTAATTATTACTTGCAAACCAAAACACAATTCGAGCAATAGAATATTTTATTACTTCAATTTCATTAAGTGTCTCTCGGCTAGGGTAGGATTTGAGGGTCGAATGTACACAACTTTACCGTCATATTGAAGAGGCTGTTTCCGCTTGACTCCTGTGGCCGTTAGCAAACGTTATTTCTAACTTCACCTAAACATTTAATTGATAAGGGTTAATTATAATTTCCAAAAAAAAATAACCAAAGCTCAGAAGCGAATACTTCGTCCTTTAATCGGAGTATGCGTGGCGGACCCAATCTGCCACAAATCGCATGTATCATCATAGCTTTGATGGAAATGCACCAGCTGGGAATCGAACCCGGGTCTGTACCGTGGCAGGGTACTATTCTACCACTAGACCACTAGTGCTTGTTGATTTGTTTTACCTACATTAGTTTTTTGTATTAACTACAGCCTTAATAGTTCAGAAAATTAATCGGGCTTTAACTTCTTAAGCCTGTTGAGAGTATACAGGTAAATTCAGTCCGCCCATATTAATTTCACAAATTATTGTGAGAGACAATTTTTTTTAGAAACACTTTAGAAAATGAGCTAAATTGTCCAATTAATACAAATTAAAAAGAAAATAAAAATGTAGACTTTTTATTCTAAAGTCGTCTCTGTATGAGATAGTCTCACAAGACTAATTGTATATTTTTTGACTTGGGAAGTATGCTAGAAAATCTCCAAGGAAAATGAATCTTTATGTAAGTGATTCGAGTAATTACCCTATCACAAGTGTTAATATCAAGTTGATTACAGATCAACTAAAATAAAATTTTAAGTTAATTTGAGTTTAGTTATGTCAAATACCTATCAGATTAAAGTTTTCAATTGTTGGACATGTGTTGTTCTTAGATTGAGTGCAAATTTATTACGACTCAAAAATAATAATGTGTTAACAAAAGGTTGGGGTTAACACAATTAGTTCTATGTAACTTAACAACCCGTTTGGTTAGTGTTAATAAATGGTGGTAAAAGAAATGATTTATAGTGTAAAATTTCATCAAAAGTTTTATATCAATCCCCCGGTAATGGGTATGAAGAAAATGAGATGATTGAAATTGGACAAACATAAACATTAAGTTAACCAAGAGATTTTTCAACCAAAATTATAACCACCGTTTATTACCACCTACCAAACAGGCCGTTAAAGTAGAAAATTACCACCTACCAAACAGGCCGTTAAAGTAGAAAATATGCAGCACATATTTGCAGAACTGCAGCATAAAAAGGAAAAATAATTTACATCAAGTAAATCTATTGGAAGGAAAAATTTACATTGTCACTGAGATAAATATATTTACTCAGTCATCTTTGTTCCAACGTTTACGACTAATTACAGATTTCATCGATAATCATGTAAAAACTCACCCTCGAATCTCGATGCCTTCATCAAGGCCTCAGACATGTATACACTCCTCGGCTTGTGCTTTAAAACAAAATTTGTCCAACTATTTTGAGTTTCGGACTTCAAAATGAAATGTCGATTCCCTCATGATCAGGTGTCTTGTACCCAAAACCCGATTCATCGCTGGATCGTCTTTTTGCAGCACCCGCCCTTTGAACCAACCGGACTAATGCTTGTACTACTTCTGACATTGGTGGTCGGAACTCCGGCTCGGGCTATTAAAACAAATGATTTGAGTTAAGCTTGACTATACATGGTTCGCATATGGGAATAAGAATATTGTTCGAATGCCCAATTTAAAACAGCCTATTTCCGAAATTAAGCCATCCAATGATTCTTTTCAGTTGATGCGTGGCTAACTAAACCGGACTAATATCATCTACCTTACGTATTAGCTAAGAGGGTTGACAGTTACCTGAACACATAACGCAATGATGTCAGCAAATCGAGACAAGGACTTCGCAGGATACATGCCGTTTAGGGCAGGATCAACCATTTTGGCAAGGGCATCTATATCATGCAGTTGCGGTGTAGCCCATCTTACAAGAGATTGTTCGGACCTTGGTCTTGAACTGAATAGGCCGACAAGATATTCGTAAGAAAATTACTATAAATTTGAAACAACAAAACATAAGGCAGAGAGACAAAGCACCTATCCAATGGCTTACGCCCCGTCAAAAGCTCCAACATCACCACCCCAAAGCTATATACATCACTTTTCGTAGTGTATATTCCAGATAAAGCAAATTCTGGAGCACTGTAACCAAATGAACCCACCATTTGAGTTGACACCTGTTTTAAAGACGCACCAACAAATATATTAGAACCCTTCAAGATTTTCCTCCAGATAACATTATTCAATAATATTGAACTGATTTTCAGTTCCAAAATGTGCGAAGAAAATTGGAGTGAATATAGGTTCAGCACCGCAAAGGTTTAAATTCAGTACACAAGATAACTATTTTATCAGAGTTGCATACCCATTCGTCCATTCTCAATGGGCCTGAAGTATTAGGCCGTGACACAATTCGTCACATAATCTCACCATGGCCCACTCGTGTGGACACGGAAAACCCATGGGCTCGGGCCCACAAACCCACGGGTCAAGAGCGTTGACTTGCACATACACTTGGTGAGGTTCATTGCTTCCCAAAACCATATGGTAGTAGGAAGAGTAGCTCACCAATTATATATGCAAGTCAACAACCCACTATTTTGTTGATGTGGGATCTTGTCTCACATGTGAAGTATTTCCAACATGAAGATTAATACTCCTAGTTCTTTGGTTTAGGATTATTATTGACTATATTAAAATGGCTAAGTAATTCATATGCACTTCTTATTTAAATTTTCTACCGGATAACTTTTTATGAGTTGCATACCCATTTGTCCATTCTCAATGCGCCCAAAGATAAATCAAGTGCACTTCTTATTTAGGTGAAATTATAGATAATGATTTCTACCACGGGTCAATCAGAAACAACCTTTTTGTTGACACCCCCAAACCTCACCTCGGTGGGAGCTACTTACTGGCATTGGGGTAATGGAATGGAGGGTTGCATACCCTTGTTCTTTTATCAAAACATTTTTTAATTCATCATGATTGGTAAATGTTGATCCAAATGGAAGAGCTAATTTCCATTTGTAAAACATAATCTTATCCAACACAGATGCTAAAATATCTTCACATGAAAAAGGTTTGCCTACCATGGAAATGAAACAGACAACTGTGTAAGCTGTAACCTCTATTCTTTTTACCTGTCTTTCTGTGTTTGGATTTAGAGCAGCCAATCCACAATCTGACAGATGCGGGTTAAATTCATCATCAAGTAAGATATTCGCCGACTTGAAATTTCTATGTACAACAGATGGCATACATACTTCATGCAAGTACCTAAGAATGAATTAGAACGTCAAGATGAAAGGACTTGCAATTAGAATAGAGTTGATAATGAACTCAGTTAAGCAAATTAACATACTCTAGAGCTCTGGCTGTTCCAAGCGCAACTCGGACTCTGGCATTCCAATTTAATCTTTTGCTTCCATCATCAGAAAAGTGTAACATATCATGCAGACTCCCGCTCCCAATGTATTCATACACCAAAAGTCGTTGCGCATGCTCTGTGCAGTATCCAACCAGTGAGACAATGTTTGGGTGTCTGAGGCGGGACATATTTGACACGGCTTCAAGGAAATTGTCCTCCTCTTGCAAGGATAGTGCTGAGTTATCTATCTTCTTGATAGCCAAGACCTAAAATAGCGTACCAACTTGGTTTAAAGACTCATTCCATCTCAAAATACAATATTATAATTCTATTTGTCATTGTGTCGTATGTACAGAATCAACTGTATTTGCAAACTACCTTGAATCGAAACGGAAACCAGTTTAGAGTATTATATGAAGATCACAAAAGTTTGTAATTTGTCCTCAAGTTACATTCAGAATTAAGGAGCATAAAGTTCTACTATGATATACCTTGCCATTAGAAAACTCTGCTTTGTAAACTCGACCGAGTGAACCTTCACCAACAATATTTTCTTGGCTAAAGCTGTTTGTGGCAGTCTGAAGAGAAGCAACTGTATACGAAGTAGCGGTAATAGGGGACTTGACTCGTTTCAAGGATCCATTTTTCCCTTGCATTTTCTCAATCAGCAAACTTTCTGGTGGTGGGGTTTTCAGATCAGCAACAGCAGCTGTGCCTGTAAAACTCTGTTCTTGCATCTCCATGTCAACTACAGACAAAAATTGAAGCGCAAGTTTTTAGGAACTCTAATCCTTCAAAGTTGCAGTACAAAAAGAAAGGAATTACAGGAAATACAAGCTGCATAACTCGGTCCATAGAACGTTGCAATATAGATCACATAAGCAATTGACTGTAATTATTGACCTACTAGCAGACATAGCAAGTTCGGCCAACAAATGGAATGTTCGAATGGGAAAAAATGTAATATTTGTATCAGTTTCTAGAGTGAAGCGTGTGCAAATTTAAAGACCTCTATTGCGACAATTGTTCACAATTTTCTCGACTTACAGACTATAGAGCAATGCCAGATCCTTAATCTCAAAAGATAGGGGTTAGTTACACTTAATGTGATCAACTAAAATATGGTTCATAAAATTAACGGTACTTCGTATCTGTAGTGAAGTAACAAAATGTTGCAACATATCAGATGAAGGGTCAACCAGAAACTACTCCATTATTGCTGGAAAAAGGATGCGCACATCCTTTGACCCTTACATCAGTAGAAACATTGTGAAACCTTTCTCAACTCCCCTTTTCTTCCTAAGAACACAATATAGGTGTAAAACTTTCCTAGAGATATTTTATGCTGTAATTTTAACTCAAAAGCTTCTTGTTTTACTACCCTTGAACGAAATGGTTATCAGCATACATCTCTCCAAGCCCTTTTCAAAAAACGACACTGATCACTCGAGGGGTAACACTGCACACACCACGACCTCCCACTAATTCCCCATTGTGCAACATATCTGAGCCATGAGATTGATGGTATATGAAAGATTGGAAAAGGCACTAATAGAGACAGAAGTATAAGGTCACCGCGTAATCACCAAGACACCAATTTAATCCATGAGAAATGCCTAGTGACTGCTCAATAATGTCAAGGATAAGAATGAGACTGCGGCTAAATTTGTTGTTTACTAATTGCGGTTATTCAGAAGACTTTTTAAGGTACTGGATGACATGTGAGGGTTTCTACCTTTTTCATTGCCATTGGAGACACCCCGCAAGGACAATTGGCCACCATCATCTTTTGTTCTCCTTTTTTTCTTGCAGAACAAAAGGGCAAGCAGGATACCAAATAAAAGCAAGAATACAATGCCTAAAACTACCCCAATGATCGTTCCGACTGATGACGATTTCTTCTTTTCGTGAGAATTCTCGCTTTCAGGACTCGCAGGCGATTCGTCAGTACTTCTCGAACCTTTGTGCTTTCTTTTTGCAGGTGTTCCGGGAGGAGGTGGAGTGAACGGTGGTGGGGGCGGAGCTGGACCATTGTCAAATGAGTTACCATCATAACTGGTCAAGGACAACCCAAGTTAAAAAATAATGACTATACCAAAAAAACAGCTACACAATCAAGATGAGGACTGCATCTTACATAAAACTGGGTATTGACTTGAGTTCCTCGGGTACCCAACCGGTGAAGTGGTTATTTGCAACATTCCTGTTGAATGTCATGGTCCATCAAGAACTCTTCATTTCCTCAGAAGACAAGCACCAACAGGAAATTACAGAAAAGTTCAGAAACTACAACTTACAGGTTATCCAACGGCAGAGTAACGAGAACAGAAAGAGAACCAGTCAACTGATTATTTTGAACCTCGCTGAAAAAAATATTCTCGTACAATCACAAATCTGACCAAAAAGTGAACTAACGAAAAAAGAGTTGAAATAATCGGTCTTAGCAATAACTCACAGTGTTGAGAGATTGGACAAGGAACTAAAAGAACTGGGAATATCTCCAGAAAAATTATTGTTTGAAAGATCTCTGCATGGCATTACATAGCAACAGTCAATTGATTTGAAAAACAAATATCTCTATGCTACTAAACTAAGTGAAATTACAAACAGATTACAGATACCATCATCGAAAATTGGATTTGCCGAATATGTGAAAAAAGCATGTGAATTTAGTTGTCTTACAGGGTTGCAAGGGCTGTATGATTAGCAAATACATCTTGGATTGGCTGTGAGAGTGCGTTACCACTAACATTCCTGCAATGAAGTATGAATAGTAAGAAATAAGAAACAAACGTGACCTTAGGCTACTCATCATCATCATCATACCCAGTGTATCCCTCCCATAGAAAACTATGATCAGGGTCTGGGGAACAACCTTTATATGTGGGGAAGCTTCCACCAACTCAGGTAAAGAATTTTAGTTTTACCACAAGCACACATTATCAAAAAATCCTTAATACTCAGACATGAATATAGATACTCGACGTTTCACTTTGCACCAAAGTCACGGAAAGCTTTTACAAAACCCGAGAGCCAAAATACTCGGACATGGGTGTACACAAGAACTAACAGGTTAAAATGCAAAAAAGAGTTAACTTACAAATAAGAAAGTGCAGTCATAGTTACAAGGGAGTATGGTAGGTTACCACTCAGATTATTGTGAGCTAGATTTCTGCACCAACAAAAATAGGGAATTTCCAGCTAAGTATAATCAACTAATTTCTCCTACATTAGAATAATGTCACAAAAAATAAACATAATTAAACCTTACAAGGATGTAAGATTGGGTGGTAGTTGAAATGGAATAGCATCATGAATATTGTTATTACTCAAATCCCTGTCAACAAAATTGTACAGTTAAGAAACTTTCATCAAACAAAAAAGAAGGGCAAAGAATTATTAAAACTCTTCTTACAAGGTCTTTAATGAGACAAGATTTCCAAGCATATATCCCATTGAACCACTTACTCCTAACCCAGAAAGGTCCCTATCAAGCAACAACAAAATGACATAAAGTACATAATTACACAACAAAAAGACATAAAACAATGCATTATAAATCAAAATCACACCCTGAGTAGAAGAATCATACAAGGAAACCACAGCAGAACCATCACACTTAACACCCTTCCATGATTCAACACACGGGTCACCGCCACTCGATTTCCAACCAGTAAGCTCAGCAGGATTGTTCAGTGCACCATACAAAACTTGAAGTGATTGTACTGAAAAACACAAGCACCACTACTATATAAGATCATTTAAAGTATCAGGATAAGTAAGGAATTCAGTTTTGTTTTAACCTTCAATAAGTATTGCAATGACTACCCAGTACAGTTTCCTTAAAAGGAAAAAGTTTGAGGAGGTCAAAATCTATGAAATCCCATAAGACAGCCATCATTACAATGTATTTTTTCAGCATTATCAGAATCTAACCCTTGATTAACAAGTCAGTACTACTAAGTATACAACTAAATTCTCACATTAATCTCAACTAATCAAACTTTGAAATACAATACAACAAAAATTACAAGTAAAACTAAATTCCTCACCAACAAACAACATGCAGAAGCTTTTCTTAAAAAAGTCTAAAACAATGAGCATCCAAAATTAAATTAAATCAAAAAACTGCAAAAAGGAAAGGTCCCCCCAGAATTTTCTCTTCTCTTTTTAACCTTATCTGAGGTTAAATTTTTTTGCCACATTAGCAATAAAATTCAGAAACTTCAAAGTAAGAACACAACAATCTGGCCCCACAATGGAAAAATCAATGAAAGTATGTAATAATCCTCCACAGTAATCAATCAATACTTAAAAAAAAGGGTTCATCTTTCCTGATCAAAAACTCATTTACCCAGATTGTATCTCTCACTATACAAACTAAAAATCGTAAAAAGACTAAAACTTTAACAAACCCAGATGCAAAAAATGACAATAAAGCAATAAAAACCAAGAATCAAGTAAAAAGATTATACCATCATTAGCATCAGTATTAGCTCCGACTAACACCAATATAAGGGCAAAAAAGAAGAAAAAGAAACAAGAAAAAGAGATCATAGCCATTCTTATGATGTTGGTAGACAAAATGAAGGAAAAATGAAAAGAAATAAGTGGAATTAATGGAAAATGATGGTTACATTACATGAGAAGAAAGGAAGAAAGATGTTGAAAGAAAGAGAGAGAATTAGAATGAGAATGAGAGTGAAAGATTCGAAGCTTTGTAGTGTTGTGGGCTTGTTAAATGAAGAGGGAGAATGAACAAGATTAGAAGAGTGTGAGTGAATAATGAATATAGTTCATTAGTTGGAGATTTGAGGTTTAATTATGAGTGATTAAGTACATTATTAAGGATTTAAGGTGGGTTTTTTAAGGTTATTTGAGAATTTTGATGACTGAATTTTGTCGGCATGAAAAACAGAATAGAAATGGGAGAAAAAAGCCTATTTATCCTGAGAGACCGTCTATGGTAGAAACGGTTCTCCCAACAGCTCAACCCAATGATTTTAAATTAAAAAATAAGGCTGATAACTAATCAGTTACTTATTTTGCAAAATGGGCTGACCCATAGTTACCCGTCTATGCTATAGACGGTCTATTGCAAGAATTTGTGTTTATTGTAAAGGTATTGATTTGGGTTATTGGGTTGATTTTTAGTAAGATGTTTCGGGTTGGTTTAGAATTGGAATTTATGTCTATTGGTTTTTACATAAATATAAATCCATTTTCACGTTTCGTCAAATCGGATTTGGTTACAAGGTCGGGTGAATAACGAGTCATCAGGTCTTTTTTGAACACCTCTAATCAATTCCAATTAAGTTCTTTCGATCGGAATATATGTTATTTTTCAAGTAAATATTACAATTAATTCTAATCGTTTTCTTTCTTAATATTTTCGTTCTACTATACTTGTAATTAATAGTATCATTTTCAGTGGAGATATATTACTATCACTAACAAAGACACTAAAAAAATATGTATAATTAAAAAGGAAAGAAAAAGAAAATGAGGGTGGCATCAAAATCAGGAGGAATAAGTGGGAAGTGCCAATGGGGGTCGTTAAAGTAGGGTACGACCGAGGTTAATGGTGAATTTGTTTTAGAACTTTCAAAATTAATTTTTTTTATGTTGACTTTACTTTTTGCATTTATTTTTTAATAAATTTTAAATTTTAATATCTCTAATTATGTATCATAAAAATTATAAAAGTTATATATTAAAAACTTTACATCAAGACAAACCTAGCTAACCTTTAGCTAAGAATATTTATAACTTTATATATTCCTTTCGACTTTCCTATGCGTCTTATATTTTGTTGACATTATTTATCAATCATTACACATAACTTTTAGCTAAGAATATTTATAAGTTTATATACTTCCTTCGTTCCATAATACCTGCTACTGAGTTTGACATATTGTATGGGAAAAATGTCATTATCAGTAGCAAGTATTATGGAACGGAAGAAGTAGTTTGTTTCGATGCATGTAAAAAATAATTTTTATAATTTTTAACTATATTTATATTAAATTAAAAATAATTAAGCTTGAATAAGTACATTCACATTTACATGTTTTTAATACTTAATGGTAAATGCTTAATTGTATTTTCATGGAATGGACCATTAAAAAGTTGTCGGCGAAATTTTGGTAGGTTCGTGCCATGCTAGTGTGCAATAAATTTCATGTGGAGAAGGTGCCACAATCCGGGACAAAGCTTCTTTATGGATTACATTAGTCACTTCCAACTTTACACTCTAAATTATTATTATTGATTATTGATTTTGATGACATAAGAGTAGTTCTATAAATGGTTAATTTTAATAAATTTCGTATAAAAAAAAAGTTTTGAGGGTTTAATTTGACATCTGATTGTTGGCTGAAACTATTACATGGAATTGTTAATTAGTTTAACAAATTTTTAAAACTATGTTTGCTTTGTAATTGTAATTAATATTTGGTATCGGTTCAGGAATTGATAAAAAAAATTCCACTTAAAAGTGTTCAAGATTTTGATGGCAAATTAATTAAGTCTCTCTAACTAAGATACTAGTGCAAAATTTTAAGTTAAGTTTTGTTCTGAAAATGATAAATATTTTGTAGGTGAAATTCTTCTTAATTTACGTTTAAAAAGAGTAAAATGCCATCAATTTTTTTAAAAAATTGATCTTAAAGATAATACATTGTACAATTAATTATCTTTGTCCTACATATAAATAAATAAAAATAATTCATTAAGTACACATATGACATACCATACATGTTTTTGCAATGTGTACGTGAAGATAAGAAGAACTTGCTTCAAATATATATAACCAAGGGGTTCAAGGATAGGAAAATGAGATTTTTTTTAATTAAATGATGCTATTTCAGAAGAATGAATAGTGTAGTTATATATGGCCAGTCCCAATATAATTATCGATATAATTAAAATAATAGACTCATATGAATAAAAAAGTGGACCATATCTTTATGACGACGGAAGATAAGAAATAATAAACATGTTTGTGCATGCGATCATGTTGGGGTCGTCACCAACTCAACTAGATTCTTGTCGTCGCCAAGCAGTCGCCTATTGCTATTTTAAAAATAGGTAACTGACATAAGCACATTATCTTTTAATCATCATTATTTTAATTTTTTTTTGGTAATTTGATATGATAAAAATCAACAATTTTGTATGTTTATTTAATCAAATTATTTTTGTAAAAACAATACGTGCGTTAACTTGTAGTTAGCTCAATTTTTTTATTTTTTTATTTTTTGTGATTGTACAATTTTTAAAGAGGCATGCATGCCTAAGAATATGGTCAATGTTGAAGCTTGGTGCCCACCAAGAAAACGCTTGGGAGTAAAAGAACAAATAGCATGGCAACAATTTAAAGAAACAATAGCAAGCACTTAATGTAAAAGGCACCCAAAATGTGTAGTAATTTTAAAGGTTCCTCCACCATAGATTTTGATGCATGGACCACTTTCAATTGCTATTTTTTCCTAGAATGATAAGCTTCGAAAGAAAACAATATCACTTCAACATACTATTTTCAAGTGAATTATTTATTTATAGGCATAAGATAAGAGATTTCAAAAAGGGTCCTCATACTCCTCATTAATAAGTGATAAAAAAAATTAAAAATATAAGTATAATTTACGGTATTAGGTCTTAAGAGTATGTAAAAGTAAAACATCATCATCATTCTACCCAGTGTATCCGCCCATAGAGAATTATGAACAGGGTCAGGAAAGGGAAGGACGGCGGCAACTCATACCCATATAAAGAAGAGCGCGACCAAAAAGAGTCCCCCGGCTCGAGAAAGATGAAGAAACGTTCAATATGTAAAAGTAAAACATTTATAATTACTCGTTATTGTTATAGTCGAAAGTAAATTTTTTTTATCATTTTAAAATACAAAGTTACCAAGACCAGCGTGTATATTCTAGATTTATATATATATATATATATATATATATATATATATATATATTTTTTTTGCCAAATGATTTGTATTATATACGAGAAAAGAGATACAAACAGACGCGCGGAAGGAAATTAACTCCTCCCGAGCCACCAAAAACGCTACTGCTCAAACAAAAGGAAGAGCATTAGCCCAAAAACCCCAAAAGCTACCTACTTAGTTACAAGCATATCAATCATCCTGCTGTTTGCTCTCCCTGCTATCCTAAAAACTATACAATCAACTACCTCCTTCAAACTGAGTTTATGGTTATCAAAGGTTTTTTTGTTTCTTTGCATCCAGATGCAATAGATCATTTCCGTCCAAAGCCCTACAATAAGCTTAGCTCTATCGGTCTTCTTCTTGTTTAGCTTGTTCATAATCTGGATTTCATCTTGGAAAGAAGAATCATCTAGTCCTCGTGGAAGGAACTTGAAGACACTGGATCTGATATGCTTTGCATTTGCACATTCTATAAACAGATGTTGGACTGTTTCCCTAGCACCATTGCAAAAGCCGCACGAGTCGTCGGAAAGATGCAACCATTTGTTTACCCTGTCTTTGGTAGCCAGACGATTTTGCACAGCGAGCCAAGTGATAAAACGCGCACAAGGAGTAGCCACGTTCCTACTCATAATATTCCCCCAAGGAGCCTTTGGAGCATCTACAATTAGTAGGTCGTAAGTCCTACCAATTGTAAAAGCACCCCCTTTGGTAATATTCTCCCAACCGCCTAACTGCCCAAGTAAACTCCTCTGTTTGATGATCTTCTTGAAACTCCAAGAAGCATGGATGGAGGGGGTTACCTCCTGGATCTCACGGTTTTTCAAATAGTAGCTATGAATCCACTTCACCCACAAGTTTTCCTTATGCCTAGCAAGGTTCCATAAGTGCTTTAGGAGCGCGGCCTTGTTCCATATGTACATATCCCGCAAGTTGAGGCCCCCCTTAGAGAAAGGTAAACCCATTTGGTTCCAAGAGACCGCAGCTTTTTTAGATATGCCCTCTTTACCAGTCCAAATATAAGATCTACAGGTGTTCTCTACCATTTTGAGAAGCTTTTTAGGCAGGCAAAAGATCTGAGCCCAAAAATTCATCATGCCTCCTATAACACTTCGCACCAGCTGGACTCGACCTGCGTAAGACAGTAAGCGGGAGGACCAGTAACCAATTCTACCCACAATTTTATCCACCAGAGGTCTACAGTCGCGCGAGTTCAGCTTCTTGGAGTGAAGGGGCACCCCCAGGTATCTGAATGGGAAAGTGCCTTCCTTCATATTTAGGAAGTGGAGGAGCTGCTCTTTACTCTGATTGTTGATCCCTGCAACATAGGCATTGCTTTTGCTGGTATTTGCCTCCAATCCCGAAGCCTTGGAGAATCTATGGAAGGTTCGAATCATGCTTTGGGCTGAGGTAATGTCCGCTCGGCAGAACATAAGGAGATCATCTGCAAAGAGGAGGTGCGTTATGTTGACTAGCTTGCATCTGGGGTGGAAGTGGAAGTTCTTAGTCTCACTCTGCTTGTGCATTAACCTGGATAAGTATTCCATGGCAATAGCGAAGAGGTACGGAGATAAAGGGTCTCCTTGACGCAATCCTTTTTTTGCTGCAAACGGTTTTAGCGGCAGGCCATTAACTAGGATGGAGAACGACACCGTAGTGACACACCCTTTGATCCAGTCAACAAATCTAGCCGGGAATCCCATTTCATCCATAACCGAGAACAAGAAGGTCCAGCTGATAGAGTCGTAGGCTTTCCGGAGATCCATCTTGATCATGCAGCGCGGGCTATTGTTCTTCCGTGTGTACCCCTTGATGAGCTCTATATATATATATATATATATATATATATATATATATATATATATATATATATATATATATATATATATATATATATATATATATATATATATATATATATATATATATATATATATATATATATATATATATATATATATATATATATATATATATATATATTATTGGTTCTCGATCTAACTTCGTTCTATGCAAGAGTTTAAGGAGTCATACTTCTTATTTCTCAGCCTAGATCATAATTAGATCATGACATATATAATTTTTAATTTTCGATCTTAAATAGTTATTTAGAATTATATATGAGGATAAAATGTACTCCATAAATGTATCCTTTTCCAAAATTTTTTTTTAATTAGTATTATTAATATTTTAATAAAAAATTATACATTATTTTCTAATAATCAACGTTTGCCCTTAGTTCGTTGTAAATAATCCAACCTTTATTTTAGTTTGCTAGCAACATACCCTATTATTACCCATTATTAGTAATGAGGTATGTTGTAGGCAAATTTATCACAAATGTTGAATTATTAAAAAATAATCAAAAAGTAGGATTATTCGTAGCGGATTAGTGAAAGGATGTGGCAATGCAATATTATAAAAGTTTGTCTTTTGGAAGAGTTTCAAAGGATAAAAGAAAATATAATTATGTTTATTTGTGAAAGCATAGGAATGACCGAAAACGACCAAGGTGTACAATATTTATAATTATTGGGTTAGAATGTATACCTTTTTCCATGACATATTTCAATATTATTTGCTGTCTTTGCTCGTGATCCTTTAAAAAACCCCACTTCTCTTTGAAGGTCATGCATGAATCATAATTTGGGTGGCAATCATTATTTTTTCTTATATATATTTACAAAAATGAAATTAAGTAACCATATTAATGATTATATATATTATTTCAGTTTTTTGCTACAACTTGTAATATTTGCAAATCTTTTTTTTCCCATGCTAGTGCCAAAAAGATATACTACATCCTTTCCAAAATACTTGTAATATTTGCTACTTTCACGCTGTCCAATGCACTAATTCAATTCTTAATATCTGTAATTATGTATAATATAAAATTATAAAAATTTGATATTAATAATCTTTACGTCGAAACGAATCAAACAAGATTCCACTTGACTATATTTTAACTTATAGATTACTTATTAATCACAAATTAAGAGAGATAAATGAATAGTAGTAAGCAAGTCACTGTAACACGTTATCATACTTATCAAAGAGCATTTTTAGGCTTTTTAGTACTTAATTACCCTTCCCCTTCTTAATTGGGTAGGCCTTATGAGTAAGCACTAATAGAGCATTGATCATACTACTACAACTATGGGAGCCGGTATGCCCTTATCTCTATTTAAGTAGCTACTCCTAAGTCCTAACTTTATAACCATGAAATATAGAATTTAATTATGAAGTATATATAATCAAAGTTTTAGTTTTTTTTAGTAACATATTCCTTCAAATTTTCTATGGATGATCACAATAGAAGCATTATTAACTTATGTAAAATTCACTAAAAATTGTAGCCTTATAGCCCGTAATATATTATGTACTTTAAAGTAGTTTTTTTTCATATCCTAGGCCGCTTGGAGGCACTACTGATATGAGTATGATAACAGACAATGAAAATATGTGCGAGTCTAACCCTTTTTCCATCTCTATACATTTTCCGATATATATCAATATATATTATAAAAAAATTAAATATCAATATTAGAGATAAACGTAATATAAATTTATGTGTAATATTTTCAACATTAAATTAGGTTTTCTAATATCCTATAAAAAAAGTTTAAAGGTAGATCACTTGATCAGTTATCTGGATTTGTAATACATAGAGTAATAAACAGTCTACCTGCATTAGTATCTCATTAGTATCTGTGAAGTGTTAAGACTTAGGAGTAAGGGTAGATCACCTACCACAGGCCACAGCTTTGTAGATCTCATTGTATACTATTTTCTATTATTATATCTTTATGTAGCTTCTTGGTCCACTTTGTCAGTGCTTAATTATTAATTATTGCATTTGCTACCTTTTAATTAAGACTATTCCAGTTATACAGCTATATATTACTTCACCAATAATAATTTTTGTGAAATAAACCAATTCAATCATAAGTTTAAACTGATAATTGAGTTTATAATATACTCCCTCTGAATCATTTTAGATATTCCATTTGGGTTTTCACGGTTATTAAGGGTGGTGTGGAGTCCATTAGAAAGGTGGTAGTTGGATATTTTAATTGATTAAATTAATTATAAAGGTGGTAGTTGAGTATTGAAATAGTAAAAGTGGGGGTATTTAGGTAAAAAAAGATAGACAAAAAAGGAAATGGGACAACTGATATATGAATTTACCAAACAAGAAAATGAGACAACTAAAAAGATTCGGAGGGAGTATTATACTTCATACTCTAATGTGCCCCCTCACACGAGAACTCTTTATGTTAGAAATATGGATGCAACACAGACATTCCTTGTACCTGGCACTAAATATTCCACTTTGAAATACTCGCTAGCTACATTTCTCTTACTGACACATTTATCGCTCAAGTTTATTTTATATATTGCTATTAATGTGTATAAAAAAATTACAGTGACGTAAGATATATCTTGTTGAATCTTCTAATCGCATACTTTCATATTATTAAATTTTTATAATTTTTAAATGTATATGGTTTGATATATAAATGATCAAAATAACGTATTAAATTGCGTAAAAAGTTATAAGCATCGGGGAATGGAGAAAGTATTTTAGTAGAGGTTAAGAAGAGTTTGCAAAGAATAAAATTGAATCTCCATGGTTTGACTTAGTATCTAAATTATTCTCATTAAATTAGCAGCCATGCCGCCCATGCATGCTAATTATAATTGATAATGATTAAGACCAACTTTATGTATCAGATCCTTTTCTCATATTAGTATGTACATCCACCAATTCATTCCACCTAGATTATCACTTTTTATTTTTGAGTTTAAAATTATCACTTATTAGTACCTTTTGCATCAATTTTTGAAATCAAAAGGGCAGGGAATCACATCCATGACAGCTGAAATGGGTTTTATTAACTGCATGGACCGATCGGTCGTTTCTGATCGCAGAAAAGATAGCTATTTGTCAAAGGTCTAAAGCTAAAAACGACTTAAAAATGTAATTTAATATTGTCACATACAATGTAAAATACTGTTTGTAAAATTTTTTTAAAAATTTAAATTTTAAATTTTAACTTCTGCTTACTGATTAATCAAATGCAAAAACAACAACCATTATATAAAAGTAAAAGTATCACTTTTTTTCTATTTAAGTTTAGTCATTAAGATGATCAATATGCTAGAAAAAACAATAATAATGTGTACAAGGAAACGTGCATAATCATACATATTAATAAAAGGATTGAAAAATTTCACATGGCATCCTTACAAAGATTTGCCATGTGGAATCATACATATTAATAAAAGGATTGAAAATTTTCACATGATATTCTTACAAAGATTTGCCATGTGGAATAAGTATATTGATTTATTGCTATATTTATTATTGCACTAATTAAGGTAAAGTTCATTTTATTTTATAACATGACATTATACTTTATCATATTTCTACTATATTGATTAATTGATTGAAATAAAACAGTAAAATTTTATTCAACTAAATAAGGAGAAAAATAAATAGCAGTATATGCTAAAAAAGTTTAACAAGAAACTAGAACAATGTAAATAAAACTAAAAAAGTCAAAATTAAATTGTTAATTATCCATAATTTTTTTATAAACGCTCAATTTCTCTTTGCCACTAATTGATTAAACTAAAATAGTAAAATTTTATTCAACTAAATACTGAGAAAAATAAATAACAAAACCCCAATATATGCTAAAAAAATTTAACATAAAACCATAACAATGTAAATAAAACTATAAAAGTCAAAATTAAATTGTTGATTATCAACAATCATACAATTAACTAAAAGGATTGGAAAATTTCACATGACAGCCTCACAAAGAGCATCCACATAAAATAATCAAATTGGTTATTTGCTATATTTATTGAACTATAAATAAGGTAAAGTTTATTTTATTATATTACACGTTATTGTATTTTTACTATTGATTGTTTGTATATACATCAATTAAACTTACAAAACAATACATTAAAAAAAAGAGATTGTTTGTATATATACATCTCAATGAAAACTTGAAGATTAAGACATTAAATTTTTTCAAAATATTAGTTTGATAGAGGTAGGGTTGTATTTTTGAATTTAATATTTGTATACTTCTGATCATCTATTTTTTTGAGTTTTTTAATAATGTATTTAAAAGTACTTCATGTCCAATGAAATTAGTTCCAAGTATATATTTTATGCAAATTAAGAAAAGGGAGGAAAAATAATTTAAAAAAACTCCTTTCATCCCATGCACTTATTTAGCAGTTTTTTGCTCTCACTTATTTTTGAATTTTTTTTTTACAATGTTCTCTTATTTTCTTTTTGTGTCATCCATACATGTTAAGTCTCATTTAATTTGTTTCTCATAATTTATTTTCTCTTCAATTATTATCAAATATCCATATTTTTCAAAAAAAATTATTTTTGCTACTAATTTTAAAGAAGGAAGTTGTATACTTCAAAGGGATGTGATTAAAATATAATCATTATTAACTTATTATAGTTACATTGGTTATAGAATTATAATGTGTAAATTTAAACTTAATAAATATAATATATTTAAAAATCATAATACTTCTATATTTTAATATTAATAACCGTGGATTGCACGAATTTTTATACTAGTTTATGATAATATGATAATAAGATTCCACAAGCAAACTTATCATTATGGAAAGAAAACTTTTATACTTAATTGCTAGTGAAAAGAATAGTAAAGCATATACTCCTTTCTTTAATTATTCTATTCATTCACTAACTCACTATATATCATGATTCTTGTATAGTCAAACTCCCTTTTTATGAATTCACTTTTTTGTTTGGGTTATTCATCATTAATGTACTATATAATTCATAATATCGAGATTTATAAAATTCGTGAACTAATTAATTATATAAATGTACTAAAAAATAAAAATAATAAGTACATGAAGGAAAAATGTCATAACTTACACAAAATATATGGTTAGAAAATATCATTAATTATCATTTTCTCTTTGCATAATGAAAAGCACATATATTGAACCATCATGTACAATAAAACATTAAGGGAAATTATCATTGATACTCCTATGTTTTGGCATAATTTTATCAATGGTACCCTTAAGTTTTTTTATTATCAATGGTACCCTCGCGTATTATTGAGTGTCTTACGACCATAACATTTTTAAAATTTTTCCTTCCAATTGTCCAAAACCGTTTAATTTTTTTCCGTAAAAAGTTAAGTTACAATTGTAAGACGCTCAATATACGAGGGTTTCATTAATAATAAAAAAACTCAAAAGTATCATTGATAATCTCCTATTGATATTCACCTCTTGCAGGGCCGTAGCAAGGGCAGGGCAAGTGGGGCGAACGCCTTGGGCCTCCAAACTAAAAGCCCATCTTCAGATTTAATAAAGGCCCTAAATTTTCAAAATAATTATTTATGCAAAAAATAACACAAAAATAAAAGAAAAAAAAAGGAAAAAGCGTATTAAGCAATTAGCAAAAGAAGTTTCATAAGAATTTCAAACGTCATTATTCAACCTTCTTCCTCCCTAATTTTTCTCCCAAAATATTCACTTTCATAAGTGAATTTTGATTAACGCAAAAAAATTGTCATCAATTCAATTATATCCCCTTATGTCGGTTATTTTGTTCTTTAAAATGTATCTCAATTCAATTTTCAAACAGATTAATTCTTTCTCCTTCGTGATTATGATAAACGGTAATTTTATCCTTTAATTATTAACGTGAGTTCATCTAATTATATATAATCCTCTTTGTATATTCTACGTTATTCATCAAAATCTTATCTTTCTATTAAGTTTTGGGAGAAATACTAGATTGCTAAGGTTAAATGGTCGAGTTACTTTATGTATTGAGAAAAATATGTTAGAACATATTAATGTAGAAATTATTATTATTGAATTTGTATCTAGAAAGGCTCGTAGAAGTATTTTCATATGAACGTGTCGCTTTGATTTCAATGTTTTATCTATATGAAATTTGATGTTTTTAAAAATTATTATGCGTAATAAAATATGTATTTTTTTCCTACCTAATTTTTATTTTATTTTAAATATTATATGTGAATTAGGGTCCCAATTTATGTATTCGCCCCGGGCTACCGAAATCTGACCTCTTTTACCGTTGATACGAGAAATGGATATTTAATTTTCATTGTACAGGATGGTTCAGTCATCAGTGCCTTCTTGTTGTACACTAAATTTTATCAGCTTGGTCTAGCAAGTGGCATATAGGCAACAAAGAATCAACGTAGTGGTTAATTCTACGTAACGCAAGGAATTATGGAGTATTTATTTAATTTCTGCTCTGATACATACTCAACTTTACTTGCGCATCAAAGCCTCAAAATTCTCTTCAAACCTCATCAACAAACCAGCCCACACACGCAATTTTCCACATTAATTACATAAACTCCTATTAATTTAGTAATTCATTATTTGCACATGAACTTTTCTGCATATGTAGGCTCCAAATATGCTGACAAAATATACTAAAAATAAATTAATTAAAAGCAGTTGTAACACTCAACATTGTTTTATCTACTATAATTGGGTAAATAACGCATTATTATATTAGATATCAATAAATTGTGAAATTCAACTCAGCAAAATAAATATATTTTATTTGTCTGATAGCAGTAGACAGTTTGCAATTTACTAGCCGCGCAACTAATTTTTTTTTATATTACATGCTCTACGTAGATTAAGATTAATCTAGTTGGAGGTTGCAATTATTTATGCATTTTTAGAGAATTTTATTGATGTTATCAATGCCTTTTTTAGGTATAAAGTTCATAAATTATTGTAGTTAGAAAATTGTTCATCTTTATTTAATGGGTATTATTTTTGTCTCATTTGTATCTTTTTTGCTTTTGGCTTCTTCTAACACACACTATAAAAAGACTACATTATTGTAAAAGCAAAATTAGTGAGATTCTACTAATTTTAAAATGTACTCCTAGTGTTCAAGAATACAAGTTGAATGGAAATTTGTTATTATGATATACTATCATCATCACATTTTGTCCAGTGTATCCCGCTCATAGAAAACTATAGACAGGATCTGAAGAGGAAATACGACGATAACTCATACCCATAAGGAAAAGCGCGACCAAAATGAGTCCCCTGACTCGAGAAAGATTATGATATACTATGATATTTGCTAACACACACTATAAAAACCCAAAGGACTACAAATATTCAACCATATTCTCTCCGTTCTGAAAATTTGTTTCTCATTTTTTTCAAATGAAAAATTCTTTTTATTATGAATGTTTTTATTTTGAGATATATGTTTTGACAAAAATAATTTTGTTTGTCTAACAAATTTTACTAAAAGGCATTACTTATTTAGTTTATATTTTAAACCTCAACAATTACTTGACTATTTCATATTATATTAATCGTACCTCTTCTCTCATCATTATAATCACCCGTCTTCCGTATGTTTATTAAAACATTTTTACACTTTTTTATGATTTTAAATAATAATACTTTTTTTATTTTATCCAATAAGCACAATCAATATATATAATTACATTTTTTATTATTGTTCTCTTTGGTTTCTCTTTCATATTTTAAATGGATATAGTGACTTTACATCTAGAAATAATCATATAACTTAAATCATTTTATGTGAATATTTAGAACATTTGATAAAATGAATTGATACTTCTCATTTGAAATTTGATTAATTAAAAGATTATAAATATATATATTCAAGTGTAATAGCAAATATAATATTGCCCTAATTGAGACCATAATGTTTCAATTTATTATTTGTTAATGAGAGTTTTATCCTTTATCAATAGACAAAAAATTATAATTCTTAGATTTTATATTAAATTATGAATACCATATAATATTTCAGCTATCCATTATAGAAATATTGGAGAAAGGCTAAATAAAGAAAAGCCCATATAGTAGGTGTTGTCAATATGGTGTGTAAAGGAGAAAGGACAAGAAAATAGTGAATGATACATTTTGAATAATTTATATTTTATACTTATGGAGTAGGTTGATAACCTAATTTTATATGAAAAGCTCTTTTTATTTTCTCTAAATAATTTGTATGGTAATATAAAATTTATTGAGAGGCAACTTTTTTACCAACTCTTTTTTCTAAAATAGGCTACAAAGAAATTAATTCTGCCTATAAATAATAAAATTTAATCTCTTATAAGAGTAAAAGAGAAAATCACTAAGTTTCAACTACTAGGTGATATGCACTAAGGAGTGAGGTTCTCATTTCCACGTGTATAAATGATATTGTTGTGTATACACTATATATTGTTTTTAAATAGCTAGTTATATCTCTCATGAAAAACTTTTCATATTGAAGGTAAAGTTTAACTGTGTAATATAAAAAAACATAGGTGGTATTAGATTTTTTCTTAAAATATAATACATATTTTAAAAAAAGTATAGAGAAAAGAAATTAAATTGAATATAATACATTTTCTATTAGGAGTAATTTCACTACAACGTAATTTGCTTTTAGTGGGATATATTTAGCGACATTTAATTTAAATGTCGTTGTTTTAAATTTTTTATAGTGTATAGAGATGATTTTGTGACATTTATTAGACTTTTTAACAGCATAATAAAAAGTCACACTAAAGCTTTTAGCGACATAGGATCTAGTGACATTTCTCACAAATGCCACTTAAGACCAAATAAAGTGTGGCTAAATCACTTTATAGTGGTAGTTAAAATAAACACCAATAATTATTATTACACTAAATATATGAATTAGTGGCATTTTTTAATGCCACTAAATCCAATGTCGCAAAAGTTAAATTTATTGTAGTGTTTGTATATATTTTTAATTTCGTTTGGATTAAATGGTAACGAGTTTATTGTGGCTCCTTAGCTAATTTTTCCATATTATATATAATACATGTATATAATGTATATGCATTATTTAATTTGAAATTATTTTGACATTTTATTTTAATGAGTTTGTAGATTATTTTACAATACAAGGATAAAAATTAAAATGTTAAGTACATTATATTCCACTACAAAACTCCGCTCATTTAATGAAATTAGGATACTAAATATATATAAATACCACCCAATCATGAAATTCTCTGTAGGTTTTGTATTTATTAATACTTATATTTGTTTTGCTCAAGAAAAATAAGGAGGGCCAGAATTTTTGCACATGGTTTGCTGCGTATTTTTTATAATGTTATTGGATTATTAGCCCTTGTTTAAGCACATTATCATGTTAATCAAATCATTCTAAGTTTAGGGTGTGGACAACTAAATAAGTGATGTTAACCCTATAAAATAAAATGTTGATTAATTAGCAAATTATGTTGTATTCATCCCAAACAAATGACAATTGGCCGGTTGTCTTTTCAGTTGCCCTTATGTAATGTAACTATGCATGCTTCATAATTTTTTTGGTTACGGTAGGCTAAAAAGGGTTAACAGAGAAATAAATTTAGATTTGACTTATACAAATTAAAGTAATATATACTCTGAAATAATATCTAATTCTTTGTGTAAACTTCATAAATCCAGATCACTAGAGGTGTTAACGAGGCGGGTCGATCCAAAGGGTCAAGGGTCGGTTTATATTTTAATGGGTCATTAGAGGGTGGGTTATTAACGGACTTTTGAGTAAAGGGTTGGGCCGACTGGGTCGGATAGTTATAGAAATTGGTGGTAAAAATATTTTACCCCATTTTTAAATATTTTATATGATATTGTTATATTCATAGTTCAATTGACCTAACGGACCATAAAGTATAAAATAAAAAAATTATTTTATGAACTTTTAAAAAACGGGTGAAAGTGGGTCGTGTTTAAATGGGCTTGACCCGCCCGAGCGTTAACATTTGACATAACCCGCCTCGAACCCACCTATTAAACACCTCTAATCAACACACTACTTAGCATATGATTATTGAGAAAATTGATGCAGTATTAAGTTACATTTGCATGCTAACTATTTCATTCGGGTGTAGAAAGCCCTGCCAATGCTTAAAAAGATGGAGTTTTAAAAAAAGTGAGATGTGAAATATAGAAATTTAGAAAGAAAAAGAAATATAATTAATCTACTTTTGTAGATTTTTGGAATAATAATAGGTTTCATATCTAATGATGTTAGCATTTAATTGATTTTTCTATATGTGGGTTGCCCAATCCCGTAACAAATTGATGTTTTTTCTCTTGTTCGTTAATAACAGTGAACAAGGTTTCGTTAGAGATTCAAATATAGAGAGATTTATTTTTAAAATAATTTTATCAAATGTTTTTTATTTTAAAAAAACTACTAGATAATGCTCGTGCGATGCACGGTTTTATTAAATTTTTAAAAACAAAAAAATTAAAAATTGATGGCTTAAAACATCCTATACTCATTAATGAATAACATTATAAAGATTTTATAAACAATTAAAAGAAAATAAAATAAAATACATGATTTTCTAATATATTAAATAATCTGATCTAAAAAGAAAAATATCAATAAATATTGATAATATTATAGTCATAATTAGAAAATAAAAAAGTTAAAAGATATGAATATTAGTAATAAATGCAATGACATCATTATTGAGTTTTAGGGGTCGTTTGGATTGAGAGTAAATATTTAAGGGGTAATAAAAGTCAAAGTAGAAATTTAAAGTTAGTTAGGTAGGTGATTAAAGGAATTTGATTGTTGGAAAGGTGAAAAAATGAATTATAAGTTAATGAAAAAATAGAGAAAATAGCAATAAGTTCCCTTATTTTGGGGTATAAATTTACCCTAGGGGGAGGTGGAGGAATTCTTTACCTCCAAATGAGTGAAATCAAACTCTTTTTCTATTCATCATTTTTAATCTACTCCTATTCTACCTCTATCACAATTATTTCAATAACTTCATTTGCATATCTAATTACCTTTGTTACATTAGTTTGACTTTTTTTACTACCTTAAATATTTACCCTCAATCTAAGCGACCAGAGGGAAAATTTTCATTGAAAAGGTGACACAGTTTTAAAAATGGATGACATCATCAGTGTTTTGTTTTAGTAATAGTTATAGATAGATTTTTTTCAAATGCTATATTCAAATTCTTTTATAGCCCAATAATAAAACGTGACTTTGGAATATGAGGCCCAAAATAAATTTCAAATTATAGCCCATTTATTGCAATTGCAATTGAAAGAACATAAGATGTTCAGCCCGTCTTGATCATTTGATCATCTAACGGTGAGACAATCTCAAAACAAAAAGTCTATAAGTTAAAAGTTTTTATTATTGACTATTTAACCCAAGTATAAGTCATAAGGTATGTCTTATGGTGAGACGGTCTTATACAAGAATTTAAGTAATTACTCCATTTAAAAACAAATAACGATCATGTGCTATGTACGTTTGATAGAAAGATATAAGTAAAGAAAAAAAAACGGTACATTTTTTTCATTCAGGAGAGGAGAGGAAAATAAACTCTTTCTCATTTTCAAAATAAAAATTTTCAATGCTGAAATATTCAAAATGAAAACACATCAATTGTTATTATTATTATTATTATTATTATTATTATTATTATTATTATTATTATTATTATTATTATTAACCACATTCTATTTCATGGAAACGACTTTACAAGAAGTTGGTGGGGAGTCGAGCGATTTTGAATGCAAAAAACAAGGCGTTGAAAAATATAAGCCCTAGATTTGATGCTATTAGAGTTGCTAAAGGAAAATAAAGAGATCCTTGACAACAGGTCGAGCGCATCTTCGCCTTTATGTGAAAGGTAATTTCATAAAAATTGTAATTAAAGTCATTTGCTTTTGAATTTGAGATGATTGGTGGCTTAAAATATTTATTAATTTGTATTATAAATACACAATTTAGTTTACTTCAAAAAATAAGAAATCAGTATAATTATCTTTAATAAGTAAAATCAATTACAATTAATAAAAACATTTTCAATCAATTGAAATTAAGGGAAATTCCACGTGATAGCATTAAACTTTCATGAAATGTCAGTGGTAGCACTTTTGTAAGATTTTTCCATATGGTAGCATCCAGTTCTTACCTTATCTAACTGCCGTAGCATCTTCTATTAAATTCTTGTCAATTTCTGTTTAATTCTCCATATTAACGTTTTTGCCCTTATTAAGTGTTGGTTCTTGTCTCTATAATTTGCCTAAACATTTGAGAGCATTGACGAATTAAACGTCAAAATGATAATTAAACATTTGAGATCATAAAAATGGTTTAGGGCAAATTATAAGACAACAAACAATACTTAATAAGGGTAGAATCGTCAACATGGTGAATTAAACGAAAATTAACAAGAACTTAAATGCTATGGCAGTTAGATAAGACATCAATTGGATGTTACCACATGTAAAAATCTTACAAAAGTGTTATCTCTAATATTCAGGTAAGTTGGATGCTACCAGGTTGAATTTCTATTAAATCAATTTCAATAACAATTTCAATTTCAATAAGTAAAAGTTATTACAATTGTTGATAATCAGTAGAAATCAAATGAAGGCATTAGTTAGCGTTATTATGTCATTGCGTGTCAAAATTGACCCTTAAAAGTTCAAACAATAAACTGGCAGTTAAGGAAAGTGATTTGCAATCAACAACAGCAGAATAATGAAGAACAAAGGTCTTGAAATTTTGATGAGAACTCGAATGCGACCTGCTAATCCCTCTAAATTCCGTCTTTCTCCTGCTACTGTAAGTTTCCTATCTTTGTTTTGATATAAAATTTTCAATTTCTGGGTGTATATTCATTTCCTTGATTTTGTTGGGTTAACTATTGATTCATTTGTGTATCTTTTGTGCTTGATTTTGTGGGATATGATCGAAGAACGAGCAAAACAAAATGTCTGGAAATTCACAAGGATATGAACCCAGAAATCAAACTTCTGAAGGCTCAGATTTTGCTCAAGAGCCGGAATACCCAGAAAGGTTATTTCTTCACCCTTTATTCTCGTTAAATTATGATTGTGATTTGGTTTGATTGTCTTGAATTTGATCTAGTTATAATTGAAATATTTCACCCATTCCTAAAAGTTGTAACATTTGATTTAGTATGTGATTGTTTTTTGTGATTTATTATTAAGCTTTGTCAAACTCAGTATTATACTTTATAACTCCTAAACTAACATAAGTAATGGCGACAAATTAGGGAATAATATCACATACAATTACCATTATTAAAGATTATATAGATACATGTATTCTGAATTCTGATTTCTAAGACTCATTGCATGATAATCATCAAATTTTATGAACCGGAATCCTATGTAAAGATACTTCTGATTGCAGGACGGAACATGGAATTATGTAATTCACCTCGTGCAACTTCTTCTTGAACAATTGTTTAGTGTGTCGATGCTTAGACTATCAAGAGTTATACAACACTAAAATTATGGAAGTATACCAACCAATTTAGCTTTGTGAACTGGACAAAGCATCTCCAAAAGTAATCAAAGTTGGCTATTTTTGTGTATTCTATTTTGGCACAGAAAAGGACAGGGTAGGTTGTCGTTTAGAGATTAGATGATCATGAATCTAGATGTCCCCCTGAAAACATAATAATCAATTGTCCCGTGTCAGAACTCAGGACAACTCCTGGTCGGCTTTAGTGTAATATAGAAGAGTAGCTATAGAGACTCGTACAAGTCTAAGTCTTGATGAATAAGGCCCTGATTATATCTCAAGATGCACTTGAGACTTGAAAGAGTTGTTTCCTGCTTTGGATTATGCTTGTATACCACACCTGCAACATTAGAAACATTGACGTGAGTGAAAGTGAGATATTGTAGTGAACTCTACACCAATATAAGATGCTATTGACTTTTGGAAAGATTATAGGTAAGGATTATCTCATCTCTAGACTGTTTATGAATAGTGACTTTTCCAACTTGATATGAGAAAAGCTTGTAATCGTCACAAAATTGGCAACAGTTGGTACCAAACACTAGGGGGGCTTTGTTCAAGACCCTTTTAGGATTTCTTGAGTAAGCAAACATGATTAAGATAGGTAGAGTCTCTGAGCCGCATGTTTTGATGCATATGCATTGTCGCATTAAGATTTTCATGGAAGAACACATTATTATGCTCTAATTACCATGAAAGAGAATGTTTACCATCTACCGTAACTCATTAGCTTTGGCAAACCCTGAACTATACATCCTAAACTAACATAAAGTTTAATAAAAGACAATGAAAGACGATTATCAACATTTATGCTCATAAATACATATATTCTAACACCTCCAATGCACGACTTTGATCGTTAATGTCTATATCTAGTATATGTAAAAAATAAAAAATGATGATGTCTAGATAATGCAAATGGAGACATAACCAGTAACATGTTACTTAATGACATATTTTATTCTATACAAGTAAAAATAATAAGATCAGAGTTGGTATATGAATATTGCAAAAGACAAAGTGGTACATGTATAACAAAACGTAGAGATGGGATATTAACGATCAATCAATTAAGCATGTATATCACTGAAACATTTTATTGCTTCATAATAATATGCTTTTAGTAGGGATGAATTACTCTAAATCAATTGAATAAGTATATTAAATGTCGATGCATCATTATTCATGACATCTACATAGTGAAATAACTACAATTTCCTAGATAGATTTGCGAAAACTCAATTTATAGAAGAGAAGATATCATTATATCTCTTCATGTTACTCTTTTTTCCCTGCATGTCGTGGTGTTTGATTCTTTAACGCAGAGGATTTGAACTTGTGCGGGAAAGAATGCACTCAGCAATTTCCGTGAACAAGTTGCACATTCAGAATACTGTTTTGAGCGATTTCTCTGAGGTGGATAATCTGTGTCCTCCTTTGGTTTCTGCTTGCAATTTGTTGGATTCTATCAACTATTTTGCACTGTGTCCTCCTTTGGTTACTTGTGTATTCAATTCAGGGTTACTATAGTCTTTCTGCTGAAGATCGACATAAGTTACTGATGGTGCTTGCCAAAGACTACGACCTCGACAGGATTCGTGTTTGTGACCTTATGAAACAATATCTTGGCCTTCAGCTCCCTGCTGGTTGGTCCATTGACTCCATACAATAATTTATGCAGCATTTGTAATTATCAAATGGCAAGTAAGGAGGAGTTTTTGATTCTGTAAGTTCTATGATAGGTTATAAAGGTGATATTGGTATTGAGGAAGATGGTTACTTGTCCTCTTTCTATCGGACTGAGAGGAACTTGAGACATGCACTACAGCCAGCATATGATGTTCTCTTCGAAAGGATGAATACTCATCCTGGAGGATTGAAGTTCTTATCTATACTTCGCGCTGATGTTCTTTCGATTCTCAAGTAAGATTTTGCACGTATCACACAAGATCATGTTACTGCATTCACTTTTTGTACAAATTTATTTCAGAATTTTTGTATTACATTGGCTATCTTGTATTATATTGATAAGCTTCATAAAAACGTTCATAAGTGATGCATAGCAAGTACAATATAGAGAAGATATCCTGGTTTGATAGAAGTTATTTTTTTGTGTGTTTGATGGTGGTAATATTTACGTTTTACTATTACATCCTAACATATCTACGTTTATTTTGTAACCATTGTTCATTGAGACAATGCTTTGACAAATATAATTGCAAGATCAGAATTCCAATAAGGAGTAGAGGAATTTATGTACACCTAAGCCTTTGTGTTGCGGAAATCGATACTCCCAATATTTATTTTTCCTTTTGATTGATCAGTAGATAATGCAGTAAAATTTGCACATGTCTTACTAAAATGATGCATTTTCTATTGCTTCACTAGCTTGTAGGCTATGCATTAAGAAATTTAGATTGGGGCAGTGGAGCTCTGTAATTTGATGTTTTCAATTTTTAGGGAACACAACATCCCCGCTTTACGAGCACTAGATTTTAATCTAAAAGAGAAACTTATAACATGGCTTAGTCCAGCCACATTGGAGCTTCACTGCATTACTTGGGACGATCCTGCTTCCTTGTTGGAAAAGATTGTTGCCTATGAGGTTTATTCTCTTCACTTCTGCTTTTAGATGGTATGCTTAATTGCTCAGTTGATTGACTAATGAAGATATGGTGTAAGGCTGTTCATCCCATCAGCAGTTTGATAGATCTTAAGAGGAGACTAGGAGTAGGTCGCCGGTGTTTCGGGTATTTGCATCCTGCAATTCCTGGTTAGCCCCTCTCCTTTTATTTAATTTTTAAATTTCTTCCCTTCATACCAAAAGTCTGCTAGCAAAAAAACTTATTGTTTACCTTGTTGCCTTTGTGTGCCTCTCCTTATCTGTATGTGGTGTAGTTCTGCGACCTTTCTAATAGTGTGTGTTTGTCTTTTGAAGGGGAATATGTAGTTTTTTAATCAATTAATTTCATGTTTTTTTCCCAAGACTATCTGGGTTCTATTAGTTCTTTGCGATTTATTATTTTCTTTGTTTGTATACTTTATGATTTGTATGTTAAATGTTCTAACTCTTGGAGAAGGGAGAGGGTATAAAGAGGATTCACTATGCTTTATTCATAATGAGACATAAATATATTGATGTGTACGGTCTGCATGTAAAACAAGTAATTGTATTTGACTGTTTGGTATCTGAAGTCAATCTGATCGGATTTTGGGAGGTGATGTGTTGAGAAATTTTGGCCGAATTCTGTGTTCATATCTTAAATGTTATATTCTCTACATGCTTCTGAGGGCATGTTCCTTTGCACCTTTCATGTTTATGTTCAAAATATATATGGTAGAAGTTTAACCCAAGCTAAAATTGGTAGCAATCTTATTTTCAGGTGAACCTCTTATCTTTATCGAGGTAGCACTATTAAAACATGTTGCACAGACAATACAGGTCAGTTGTATTTATTTTTATATTGTCAACTTCTCAATTTAATTTCTTCCACTCTTTGCTGATATATTGGTGTTTATCAAAATGTTCAGGAAGTCCTTTGGGATAATCCTCCAATACCTGAATGTGATGCAACATGTGCGTTGTTGTACTCTATATCATCAACTCAAGTAAGTTATTATGTACTTGCCTTGCATACTTCTGTAATGGGATAGTTGTTAAAGGAAAAAAAATCTATTGCTCTTCCTATACTCTCCTTTTATTTCTGCATCGCTTGTGTTTAGATATGCGAAGCAATTTGAGTTCTAATTTCCGCTTTCCATGCTGTGTCTTACCAGCTACTAATTTTCACCATCTCCTTCTTGCCCTGTTTCTTAATGATGACAGTCTTTAAACCAATCAAGCTTCTTATCTTTAGTTAATTTATCTGTAAAGTTAATGTATCTTGTTTTCTTGGTAATGACTTTAAAACTCTTCTCGTATTTGGCAGCCAGGCTTGGCAGGGATTAACCTTGGCAAGTTTCTTATTAAACGTGTGATTGAGCTGATTAAACGAGATATGCCACAAATATGTGTAAGTACTTCTAAACATTTTTAGTAATTCAGAGCAACTAAATTGGATATTACTTCTAATTCTCTATTCTATTAAAATCATTGTTTCGAAACTGGATTTATATTTAACTCATTGTTTATATGAAATAATTTGTGCAGTCATTATTATTCTGTTTTAAGCACAAAAGAAAATAATAAAGTGGTGAATAATTGTTTTCACACTTTGTTCAACTTTTGACCTCTTCCCGCCACCTCACCCCTCTTTTTGATTAAAAAATATGGGGCAGAACTGCACTTGACACATTGCATTTTCCCCTTGTGAAGACATTTGCAACACTTAGCCCAATCCCTGGTTTCATTGGATGGCTATTATCAAAGCTGGAATCACAATCCAAACTTGCGAAAGCAGACGCTTTAGATGTAACATGTTCTTCCGAGGAAAGTGCTGAATCTGTATTCAGAGAAAATGTTCTAACAGCAGAAGAAGAAAGAGAAGTTCTAGATACATTGGGGTGAGCTTTTCATACAACAATGTGTCATTTGAAACAGAAAAGTAACTAAGACTTATTTTATTGGTCTTTTGATGTGCAACTATTCTTTTTTTCCCGTTTAGAATGAGGGTTTCAGGCTACAGAATGTCATTAGAATTTTCAAATTAATGGATAAAATTAAGATTGCATAGAATTAGGTAGCTTATTTTTTTGACATTATGGATTGATATATGGTGTAGCCCAGTGAAACATAATTTGCTAGTTAGCTTGCCTTTGAATTTCCGATCGCTCAAAATGGTTCAAAAATAGCTTGAAATCGACCATAATTCGCTTTTTTCAATTTGTGGTTAGTGGATCATGAGTTCATGACAATGTTGTAGCTCATAAGTAATTCATTTGTTGCATGCTATATAATTTATCTTGTGGCTGCTCAAAATTTGGGACTTTGGGTTGATTGTCCTCTATTGGGTTCTCCATGCTATAAAGCAAAATACCTCACCGTATCTCCCTTCGTTGACTTAGATTTTGAATATGCAATTCATGTCAACTTTTAAGTTCTGCTAATTGATCCTGGAAAAAAAATTTCTAGATGCTAAGCTTAATAAGTTGTTACCTTAAGTAATGCTGAAATATTCTGTTCTTAATTTTATATTCCTGGACATTCACCTTTGGTATGTTTCAAGAGATATTTTTGTTGACTTGATAAATATAAGCTTCGGAATGCATTCTGATTCTGATTTTATATCTTGTAGGGAATCTACATCTGGGAAAAATGGAATTGAAATCATAATGAACTTGCTAAAATCTCCAAATAATGAATGGAGCAAATCTGAAGAGGTTTTGTCGGTACTGAAACCTATCTTGATGCGTCTTTGTGCCAGGTACTTGAACTAGATGTTGTATTCTCGGATCTTCATTGCATAAACGTAATTAGAAATATTGCCATCACGTTAAATCATGATTTTTTTGTGTTTTGCTGGTATGTAATGCTCCACAATAAAGTACTTCAGGTAATTCCATGATTTATTTTTTTTTTGGAAAAGATCAGCATGCTCATTGCATGGGAGCAAAACTTCAGCACTTATCTTTATCGAGTTACGTTTCATGATCAGGTATCTTCTTCAAGAAAAAAAGAGAGGAAAAGCTTTAGATCCTGTTGCCAACTTTCACTTGCAGAATGGGGCGGTATGTTCTGGTGGCAGTTTAGGCTTTTCTAACTCCATTTATCATTTTTGAAAGGAAGCATTCCTTCAATATCTATATACAGCAGTTAAATTTCTCTATATTTTGGAGTTTCAACTTGTAAACTCAAGGCGCTTATCTTATATACCTGTGTTTGCGCATTAATATCTTATGATATTGTGAAATAGATGGTTGAAAGGTTATGCTGGATGGCTGACAAATCAGATAAAGGGCTCTTGCAAAGTGGTGGTCTTATGGTCAATTATATATACAGGTATTTATTCCCTGTCCGTGTGCACTGTGCACATTCATTGAATTTTTAGTGAGGATTATTTTGGGTCTCCTTATTGCTGAAACCTAGTAGTTATTCTATATATCATGAGTAGTATATGCCTTTTCCGAAAATAGTAGTAGTATAGGGTTACATGGTTTTGGGATCCTCACTTGCACAATTTACATGACCACACAATTGTTACAAGTTGCTCTCACAATTTGAATGAAAACACAATTGTTACAAGTTACAACATTTGAGAGCGTTAATGAATCAAACGGTGAATTAAACGTCAAATGGTGAATTAAACATTTGAGAGCATAAAAATGGTTTAGGGCAAATTTAACGGAAAATGCTAACACAGTTAGATACTTAGATAGTGCATATTTTGATGCTACCATGTGGAAAAATCTTACCGAAATGCTACCACTTGCGTTTCATGAAAGTTCGATGCTACCATGTGGAATTTCCCTATTTATAATAACCCTCTTGTAATTCAATTCCGAAAAATAGTAGTATAGGGTTATAAGGGGTAATATTCTCCTAATAAAGTTGTAGTGTATTGTCCTGTGATTCTCATAAGTCACATGTGTAAGGGCTTGTAATTTTTCAATGCCACTGCAGGTTGGACAACATTGAACAGAACGCACAATCGTATTTGAGCACGAACCACATTACTGCTGCAATGGATTTTTGGAGGCTTGTAGAATAGAGGTAGTGTAATTACTCTAGTATTTTTTATACCTATGTATATGAGTTTTACATGTATAAATTTTCTCCTACCAGCAAACATCACCAACATTTTGAATTGTTTCTGTTACAACTAATTGTCCAAGACTCCAAGTTTGCTGATGAAATTTACAAAATATACATATCAAATCAAATTCCTTGGGTACATGCCTTGAAAACTTGTAAATCTTTGAGCTCTCGTAAATAAACTCCGTTCTTACTTCTTAGTGTGCTGGCCTTTATGATTATACTGGAATTGCTGTTTTGCTCCTAGCTTTCGACATGACTAGTTTCTTGGACATATTCCCTCATGATCTGCGTGTTTGATTCCTTTACCATCTGCATCCAAGCTCAGTAGTATTACGAGATGCACAAAGACAGACAAACATGAAAAAAACGAAAACACTGAACCATCATTAGATTTAGAGTAATAATGCTTGATGGGTTGAATTTACTATGGATATCAGCATTGGAGATTTAGTATACTTTTTTGTCGGACAACGAAAAATCTGTTATATGAATGATATATTCCCTCTTTTCCTAAAAGTAAAATTTGTGTATACAATTGAAAGTTTGGAATACAGGGCCGTCTCGTTTATTTTTGGGCCCCAGAGCGAAAGATGAAAGATTTTTTAATTTTAAGGAATAAACTTTTTTGGGCCCAAAAAAGTTTGTGGTCCTGGGCGATTGCCCCCTTTGCCCTTGCTAATCGATGAACATACTGGAAACCATTATTACATTTCCTTTTGTTGGAATAGATAGTGAAGATTGGAACAGTAATTGTATTACATTTCAGGGTACAGTATTTCCTTCGTTTACCTTCATCGATAACCGCTCCAAATTGTCCCATTCAAAGTCGTTGCTGCAGTAAGCAGATCGAACCTGGATTTTTGGCACGAATTAGATTGATTCAGGTTGTCGTAAAATAGGAGTCCCCAGATATGCAATCTATAGACTAACCTCAAGAATTCGTAGTGCTGTTCCGTTGTTTTGATGGGTATTCCATAAGGTAATCAGAAAAACTGTTGTTAGTTACTTGATGATAAAAAACATCAGATTCTTGAAGAATGTTTGAGAGTTAAAGAGACATACCTAAACTTTTATGCTTGGAGGATTCTCTCATCAAATCTGCACAAAATTTGTCTCCATCACTTAGAGAGTGTGTTTTCAAGAATTCCATTAAATCCTGGTGCGCTTCTGGGTTATAGCTCTGCTCTGGCAATACAAAGTTATCAGACCGAAAACTTTAACATTTTTCCTTATGTCGCTTACAAGTGTCGTTGTTATCTTGACGTCTACTAAGTATTGGAAGGAGAACAACAAACATTCCGTCATTATCCTAATGTCTAACTCCTACTCGAGCGGTGTTTGGAAGGTTGTATGTACGCACCGTTCCCCCGGAAATAAAGAGGTTGAGAGGGGAAGCGGGGAGAAATACGAGGAACAGCAGAGATGAAGAGTTACCTGAAGCTGGGAAGCAACTATTTTAACTGCAATATATGTGAAGAAATGGTGAAGATTCTTGGCTGCCATTGCCTCTGGTGATGCTTCTCCAAATCCTACACCAAAAGAAAAGGAAAAAAAGCTCGCTTAATCGGTTAGTCATCTTATCTAGCAAGAAATTGCGACAATAGTATATAACGACAACATCAAAGCCTTAATCTTAATCAACAAAAATCGTAAGACAAATAACAAAGAAGAATACCAGGGACAAACATCTTGCTGCAGACGACACGCCTAGACTGAGAAGTTCTGCGCGGCCATGGCCTTGAAGGGATGTATTTTCCGTTGTTTGGTTTTGGTATTACTCCTAAAAATGGAGGAACAGAAGATAGCCTGAAGACAGTTGAGTACTCCATTGGTGATACCTTTAAAAGCTGGGTTTTTGGTTGGAGAAATACAAAGCTTAAACTCCACTATTTGATATTGTCTTGATTACTTTGGCAATCCCAAAATATCTATTTGTCTTATTCCACAATATTTATGTGATCAAGATTTTTAGAACACATGTTCTTTGTTTCTCTCATTTATTGATTATTACTGAATGGATTTTGTTAATGTTATATTTTGCTTGTTTTTATTTTATTAATTATTAATGTTATATTTTTATTTTTATTTTTCTTGGGACTACTTTTTTGATGCGATGACGGTGAAGATATTAAGTGAGTGAAAACAATGGTTATGGAACAAAACTTTTATAATTGAATGGACTTGAAGTTTAACTTATAATTCGAATCACAAATTCTTATTATAGACGGTCTTTGCTATAGACCACTCGTTTTTGGCCTGCCTAATTACAAAATTAGTTTCTAATTTCTAATATTTAAACACAAATTCTTACTTGAGAGCGTCTATACAATAAACGTCTCAGGTTTTGGAGCTGGCGCAATTTATAAATTAAAAAGAAAACTAATTGGTCGTTTTGTAAGTTAAAAAGGAGATCATATGGGATGAGCCCTTGAGAGACGTCTATACTATAGACAGTCTCTCAAGAGAGGACCTGAATTCGAATTGAATTGGACTTGTTGAAACTTGTGAAAACTGAAAATCTGATTATTTAGTTGGAATACGTAAGTGATGTTCTGACTTCTGAGTAATATATATATATATATATATATATATATATATATATATATAATATATATATATATATATATATATATATATATATATATATATATATATATATATATATATATATATATATATATATATATATATATTATATATATATATATAATCCTTGGTTAGTTTCAATGGTCAAGAGTTTTTTTTTTGCATTTATGTGATAAGAATATAATTCTCGCTATCTACAAGAATGATTAATACTCTAAAAAAATATTTATCGGGATAATAGAAGGTAATTTGACGACAATTTAAATCGTTTTGATGAAAATAGTTGAGTAAATCCTTTTGTATAATATTAGTTTCATTTCCTTGCAAAGCACACGTTTTGTGATTTCTCCAAGCATTTTTTCAATTTAGCTTAAAAAAGTAATTTTATCCACTAGTTTTAAACATTTTTTGTCAAACAAGTTTTTTGACAAATGAGCTGAAGAGCTCTTTGGCTATATTATCCAGATATGGTTTATCATCTTCATTCCTCTAACAAATAAAAAGACCAATAAACTAGCTAGCTAAACAATCTTCATGGGCCAAAAGTTTAACATTTATAGCAAAAATAGCACTAGAACTAGAAATACTTGAAATTAAATGATACATCTAAAAGCATAGATAAAAGAGTTACAAATATAGTAGTAATGTGCTATAAATTAACCCTGAACAAGCTTAGCCATGCCAAATGCAGCAGCAGAAGCCAGTGCTCCAATCAAAGCAGTTTGAAAGGCACTCTTTATGGGTTTACTACCTGTGAATTGACCTTTGGCGTAACCAAATATTAAAAGAGCAATCAATGTTAAGATTACAGATGCAAACAAAGCTTTTTTAGCCACAGGAATCAATATGTAAGGAAAAAGAGGGACTATTCCACCAATTATGTAGGCTATTGCTATTGTCACTGCACTTTGTAAGGCTCTTCTTGGCTCTGGCTTCTCCAAACCTAGCTCAAACCTGCATCATATTCATCATATATACTTCTTAACTTCGTTATAGTTGTAGACGGTTCTTTCTATAAGTGTCAATAGTAAGGGTAAGATTGCGTAGATAGCAGTATAGCACATCTAATCTAGTCCCTCAATGTCGTTTAGTTGGGACTTACTTATTAATGACACCATGGCATAAAATGTTGCTAATGACGGTTGAAATAATTGTCGAGATGGAAATGAGTGCAATTTCATCCTAGTGTAATTAGTTTGTCCGTGACAATTTTAGAATATAGCTAGTATGAAAGTAAAGTGTAAAAACTAAGACTCAAAAAGGTAGACTAAAGACACCCTTAAACATTAGGGTGTACAACTAGGTAGTTGAGTTTAGGCGTATACTATCAACTAAGAATACCCTTGTTTTGATCTTGTTCAAGAGTCCATCAAGCAACAAATATTTGAAAAGATTTTCTTTATGATTAAGGTCATCTCTAAGAAAGGTATTATATGTGTTGGACAATAGTTTGGTTGTGGGAAAACTAAAAAAATATGCAACGGATAATTGTTTTTCGGATCTTCTATCAATTTAATTTTACTTTATCACACTTCAAAAGTAAATACATTCAAAAATGTGAGAATATAAATCAAAAAACAATAGAAGTATCAAATAATTTTCAGCATTGTTACAAGTCAAAACCCTATCAAGATATATAAATAAATGGGGTATACGTATAACATGTGAAAATTGAAATTAAGATGCAACATAAAGACTTAAGAAACTACATGGTGAAAGAAAAGCATCTCTAGAAATTTATGTCCAAGGATCTGACATGAAGATTAAGAAAATGGTGGAATATTATAACTGTATGTAGGATATCTTAATTAGATTACAAGGTAGACTGGGGGAATGGGAGGGCTAGGTGAGATTCGATATCAGGGTCATGTCTGAAAAATACAATACTTATTCAAATTGAGACAAAATCCGATCCAGAACAGAAATGGTATGTACACTACAGGGAGTTCCAGATACAAAAATCAAAGAAAGACAAAATTTGATGAGAGAATCAATGGACACTACCAAACAGAAAAATAACGTAAGCTTGCATTGCCACCTTAGTCTGATCTGTTGTGTTGTGTCATTATCACATTTCTGTTATATGATAAATCAATTCATCATTATATTTAATTGAATCTCCTTAAAATGAGAACATATAGTAGTGAAAGTAGTGTGACTAATTCTAACAACTTAACAAGCTAGAAGAGTGAATTTCATGATCCTAGTTTGAATATGCACCCTTTTCAACCAATTTAAAGGTCTCATAATTAATTTAAAAATAGTAAAATATGAGTAAATTGATGGGAAAATTGAAATGAATAAAACTCAATCTTTGGTGTTGAATATTTATCATTAAACACCTTTATCAATTAAAATAGCTTGTGTAGTCGTGTTTACATGATATATTACGTGAATTATAGGTTTATTATTATATCGTGTGCCCATAAATTCATTCGAACCAACTTTTTTGAGTTTTATTTGATGAAAATGATGAATAAAAAAAAATTGTAAAGAGGAAAAGGACTAACTTCATCATGAAATCAAGCCATGCTTGAGGTTTTCTCCTGAGAGCATTCACAACAGGAGCATACTCATGTGGTTCAATCCCATATTCCGCCAATATCTCTTCAACTTCAGCCGCCTCTGTATTTACATTCCAATATCTTTAATTTATGAATGTTTTGTATTATTTTCAATTTCAATGTATTAATTGTTAGGCATGTACAATGTAATATTTTCAAATTAAGATCCTTTAAAACTCCACCCCAATCCACCAGTCTTGTTTATGAGGCGGGTTTACTATGGAACATGTTCAATATATAAGCTAAATAGAATTATTATATGAGGAGGGTTTACTATAAAACATGTTCAATATCTGAGCTAAATAGTCAAGTCAAAACAAATTTATAAGAAATTATAGAATGAGCTCTTTATTTTAAAATCATCTCACTAAACAACAATCTTTTAATAAAATAGTTATAGTTATAATCGTGAGTTCATGATGTTTACCTTTTGGATAAAGCAATGATAAAAGAAATAAATCTTTGTTTGTTTAACGGGAATGAAATTAGGGAATGAGAAGACCAAAAAAAAGGATAAAGTCCCTAATAAAAATGTTTCGGGAGAGAGTGGGTATTTTAGTTAAGACTTTCATTTTTATCACTGTTTTCCAAGTTTGTATCATGACAAATAAAGAATGAGACTTTTTTAACTTTAAAGTCTCATCTTAAAGTCTCACAAGTCTTGGTTTCTTGTGCGGTTGTGCCAAATACCTCCAAATGTCTAAACATTTAAGTCACTATATCAAAGTTCTCAAGATTTTATTAGGTACTTGCTAATTTATTAAAATTAGAACATGCTTAGAATTGCAAAAGTGTACCAACTTATCCCTTAAAGATCCTATCTGTTTATCCCATCAAGTACATCCATTAATATCACTTTAGAATTTGGACCCGTATCTCCACATTTTGTGGCTATTCTTTATCTCAACAAGCACTTTATATTGTTTAAAACCCTTAATTATTGTAAACAAGATGTCGTCACTCCCACCATCAATATTAAAGTATTCTTTTTACACCATTATGAGTTAGTATAATGTTGGGACATTTATTCCATATCTTTAAATTAAAAATGATGGGACTATATTACAAGTTTGAAGTTGGATCTAGTTTCGTCTCAATGTAAATATAATATATATCAAATTTTTATAATTTTTTATAATACATAATTAAGATATTAAGTTTTGAATTAGCACATTGGACTGCGTGAAAAAGTTAAATGATGCAAATATTTTGGAACCAAAGGAATATATCATAAGAGCCCTTCCTCTTCATCCCATGGCCTTATGGTTGATTTTGCATGATATTTTCTTAGTTTATGAAGTGCGCGAATAACACAGTAACATTTGTAATAAGTTCGATCTAACTTGACATAAACGGTGTAAACTCAAATTCATATATGATGCAAACTCAAAATCACGTCTTTTTGTATACTTCAATTATTATGCCACTTTTTAAAAATCAAATATTGGAAGAAACACAACCGCAAAACAAACAAATCAAAATTGATCATGATCAAAGAAATAGAACAAATGCTTTATACAAAATTAAAAAAAGAAAAAAAGAAATGAACCTGTATCAGGAACGGCAATAATCTCATCTTGTTCCCTCTTCAATTCCTTTGCGTAATGATCCGCTTCACTCTTGGCAGCCAAATACCTTCAATAAAATAATCCCAATAAGCAATGTGCAAAAAATCAATTTAATAAATCAATAAACTAATAATCTAGACTACAAATTTATTTGGTAATAATGTAAGAAATTTAAAGGTAGAAGGTAGAGACGACATACCCGCCAAGGCCCATAGAGATGGCACCGGCAGCGACTTCAGCGATGCCGGCGGTTAGGATTATAGAGGACGAAGCATTTGCACCCGAAAGGCCGGCTGCTAGGGCAAAAGGCACAGTAAGGCCATCCGATACACCGATTATGATATCACGCACAACTTCTCCTGCGGTGAAATGTTTTTCTTTGTGTTGGTTTAAGAGTGTTGTTTTTTGTGCGTCTGAAGATGCACCCAACGCCGCCATTACAAAATTTATTTTATGAATTGTTGTGCTTATAATTTACTACTAAAGTGCGAGTGTGTGAATAGGTTTGGATTGTTTTTATAGGCAGAAATTCCGAACTAATCATTTTGATTTATATAAATTATTATAAAAAATAAAAAAATAATACTATTAAAAATAAAATTAAAAAATATGAATGAAAATCACAAAAAAATTTCACCATATTAGATCCTACCTCATAATTTAATTTTTTATCTTTATAAATAATTTTTGATTACTAAAATTTCATCTCTTGAAAGTTGAAAGGTTGAAAAAGGAGAAAAGAAAGGAAAGTGTTTTAATTGTTTTTTTTATCCTTTCAAGGGAATCTTTGTTATTCTATGATGTGCTTACACGTACTAGTAAGATTTTTTACAAGAATATCTAATTATGCAAATTAAGAAGAACAGAAGAAGTACTAGTATTGTTTCATTGCACTTTCAATGTCTCTTCGATTAAATGAAGTTAAATATATATACTAACTTTCATTTCATTATACTTGAAACTGATAGTAACATACTGTGTGCTGATAGTGACATAATCTACGCAATATAATTACAAGCAGCGGCGAACTTACACGAGGGCACCCGGTGTCACGTGCCCCCTATGCGAATTTTAAAAAGTTATTGAAAGTCTGAATGTCCCGTGCATGGTGTTAAAACCCTAGATACTGCTACAAATATTGAAGCCATCCACTATTAAAGGAGCTTGGAGCTCAATCCTCCAAACTGAAAATGAGGAAGAAGACCATTGGTTTGATTGAGCTCTTAAGATAGATAAAAAAAAAAGGTGGACCATCAATAAAAAAGTGACTTTAATCTCATGATTTTTATTTTAACTTTTTTTTGGATGATTTTTATTAACTTAAATATTAATGAAATGATGAGTTAATATTAACATGCAATTTATGAAGATTGGCTTTTCAAAATTTTCTTTTAAGTTATGGTAGGCTCATGTAATTTTGTAATCTTTTTTATTAATATTTTATTTGTATTTTTCTTGTTTGTCAGTATAATTAAGTTATTAATTATATTTTTATTATTATATTTTTTAAAAAATATTAACATCTTACTAGGGACTTATACATCCTTATTAAAATATAAATACTACTATAAAAGAACCAAATCAAAAAAAGTTTATTTTTTATTTTAATTAATTGTTAAGGTCACCACCATTTGAGGTGAGAATTACGTTAATTGACCGATTTATATTGTTTAATTAGGCCTTGACTTATTATAATATTATAAAAGAACCAACTCAATCAAAAATATTTTAAAAATTGTTAATCATTTAATTACAATTGAAATTGTGTTGAAATTTCCACCAAATTTAGTAAAATTTCTTACATATATTGGTGCCCCTAGGATGTTAAAATCTTGGATCCGCCACTGATTACGAGTATTTCTCAACGAATATAATACAAGAATGTATGGACTTAACTGAGCTACATTGATTAAATAACAAATAAATTATTTTACAATGGAATTGGGTGGTTTGCAAACGTTGATATTGTCTAGAAGATCATAATGGTGAGAATGTAGGCGACCTTAAAGTAACGGGCTTGTTCATGTGTGTTTGGGCCAAAATAGGAGATGAAGATGGATTTGTCCAAGAGATACCATTGGACAATTTGTGAAAAACATGGACTCTACATAGGAAATTATAGAAAATTTAAAATAGATAAGATTAATTGTAAAAAAAAAAAACACAAAATAAGAGCAAAGTGAACTCATTCCCAAATGTAAGTGCCTCCTATAGCTAAGGTTTGGTGTTGTTCGCAGTTAGTAACTGCGAACAGAGGCAAATTGGTCAAAAAGAAAGTCAAACAAGTTGTGTCCCACTAAGTGCGAAACAGAGGAAGACCTAGTCAAATAGGGTCAACCCCCTGTTCGCAGTTACTAACTGCAAACAGGGGTTTTTCTTTGTTCCCACTTAAAACAGGTTGTTTGACTTTTTTGACCAGTTTGTTTCTGTTCGCAGTTACTTACTGCGAACAGAACCGAACCTGAGTTTTAGGGCTAAAGGCACTTACATTTGGAAATAAGTTAATTTTGCTCTTATTCTATGTTGTTTTTAATAATTAGTTTTATCCATTTTAAATTTTCTGAAATTATATGGGTAAGTAAAATAAACTTTGAAAAAAACGAACCATCAAAAACAGACATGAAAAACAATGAGCACACTTATTTCATTTACGTGCATCTTTAGACGAGGTTATTTAGGAAAATAATTGTAATTTTATTTTATGGTTTTTTTATGTTAATTTACAAATTACAATAATTAATTTGGATTTTCTATCTTTAGTCACTCATCAAAATAATAATTAAACCAGTATTTGTACCCTACTACCCTCTATAAATTATTTACATTGAATATTCTAGATTGTATCTAGAATATTATAGTACAATACAATAGTTCCATACAAAAGACTAAAGAGTGGCATGTCTTCTCTTCTGTTCACAAAACTTGTCACATTTTTCGTTTTAATGTGTTGTATTTCTATTAAATTTAACTTAATTTTATTTTTCATTATGATTTATACTCTTTTTTAATTATCATCTAATTAAATTTATTTTTCATCTCACCTAAATATTTTTCTCACCCATACAAAAAATTCAGTTTGTCTTTTTAAATTTACTATTAAAACTTAAAAGTAACATTATATAAGGAAAGACATAACTTTCAGTTAGAACTTAAAAAACAGAGGAGTATTTAATTTTTTTTTACTACTTTTTTCACTTGCCTTGATTTCTATTAAATATTTTTCTCACCCATACAAAAAATTCAGTTTGTCTTTTTAAATTTACTATTAAAACTTAAAAATAACATTATATAAGGAAAGACATCACTTTCAGTTAAAACTTAAAAAACAGAGGAGTATTTATTTTTTTTTACTACTTTTTTCACTTGCCTTGATTTACTTAGTAAATGTACTTTAAATGTACTTAAGGTCCTCATACATCATCATATCATCATCATACTCAGTGTATCCCGCCCATAAAATACTATGGTTAGGGTTCGGGGCGGAAGGAGTGCGGCAACACATACCCATAACGGAAGATGGGGACAAAGAGTCCTCCGGCTCGAGATTGATCCACAGAATGATAGATCCCGTAACAAAGAAGGATTAGTGAAACTTATAATTTGAGCTTATATCTTACCATACAAGTTTGACCCTCAAACATAGCAAAGTGGAAATAATAAAATACATATGTAACAGATAAATAAAATAACTAAATAAAAAAGAGTAAAAGAATGATATGTAAAAGGCAAAAACAAAAACAAGATAATAAACCGGTAGGCAAAAGGGGGTCAATGGTTTAAGACATGTATAAGGCGCCTCCAACTACTCCTCAATTTTCATACATGGTGTTAAAATACTCCATTTAAGATGAAGGGTGGATGAGATTCAAAGCAATAACCTTTATATATGTCACGACGACTTTCCGATATATCATGTCAAAAAGTCAACTCAATTAAAAGGTTATGTTTATAATACGTAGGTCGTAGTTGAAGCCTAAAAAGATGTTATACACTATAGTCGACTATTATACTAATTAGGTAACCATCTTATCTATGAATCTAAGAATTGCTTGTGTGTTTGGTGAGCAAGAATGGAGTAGTTACTTACTACTTATTGCGTTGGCAACGTCAAACGACACAGCCTGCTTCTATTTAGCAATTTGCATTCATAGACTATTATTGTATGCATTATCAGATATTTAGATTTCACCTTTCAATGGGCAGCCACATACTCCATGGATTGTGATATGTATTGTTGTGCATTTATATCTGCACCATCCAAAATCGTTTACTATTTGACTTTTCTATACTCCCACTCCTTTTTTGTTGTTACCAATATATCTTAAATGTTTTTTAACGCTACATATATTACTTACTTTCTTCGTCGCATATAGTTTGAATAAAAAGAAATTATTATTTTTTAAGAGAAAGGTAGAGAATATTATAGTACTCCCTCCGTTTTCTATTGATGTTCCTATTGGGAATATTCACGGGAATTAAGAAAAGTGGATTCTTTTAGAAAGTGGAGATATTATTTTATTGGATAATAAATTTGATGGAGGAAAAATGGGAACCACAAGTATTAAAAAAGTATTTAAAGAATGTTAGTGGAAAAAATATGGGGACCACAACTAATTAAAAAATGTTTTTATGAAGTTAGTGAGAAACATATGGGGGCCATAAGGAATATAAAAATGTTAAAATGGAGTTAGTGGAAGATATGTGGAGACCATAATCATTATTAAAATATTAAAATGAGGATGGATGAGGTTATTTTTGTCCAAAATTTGTAATATAAATGGAAAGATTCCTTATGAGGATGGATGAAACACCCCAAAATGAAAAGTGGGAACTTCTTTAAGGAACAGAGGGAGTAATAAATAAAGAGAGAGAATGAACTAGGTGGTTGAAATTAAAAGAGAGTTATAATGTATGGATGAGATTAATTTAAAGTGATAGACCATAGTCCAAAAATAGAAATGATACAAAATGCTGCAAATTAAATGAAACAGAGTGAGTAATATTTTTATTTAATCAGTAAGGTGTTGTTTAATTCTCTTTAAATCCATACTCTTAATAAATTTTCACTAGTTTTCAGTTATAATTATTAAAAATTGTCTTAATCTATTTTCTTGAGAGATTGTCTCTTATAGAGACGGCTCTCCAGACTCAACCCATTAACAATTTACTATTTTTTTTTAAAAAAAAAAAAACAAACCTATCGGAGTTGGTATTGTAACCTATCAAAAGTTGATATTTGGAGTTGGTGATTAACATGTTAAGTTTTTGTGTTAAGTTGTTAACTTATTGAAGTTGGTATTTTAACATATTCGAGTTGGTTTTAACCTAATAAAGTTCGTATTTGGAGTTTGTTTTAACATGTTAAGTTATTAACATATTAAAGTTGGTATTTTAACCTGTTGCAGTGGTTTAAAACACTAACTTTAAAATATTAACTTCAACAGGTATCACCAGGTTAAAACACCAAATTTAATAGGTTAAAACACCAACTCAAATAAGTCAAAATACCAACTTAAATAAGTTAAAATACCAACTTTAATAGTTTTAAATCAATTTTAATATGTTAGAATATAACCTTAGATAACTTAGAAAATCAACTTACGCAGCATAAAACACCAACTTAAGCATGTTAAAACACCAACTTCAAGTTAAAACACCAACTTCAAAAGACTAACAACTTAACACGTTAAAACACCAACTCCAAATAAATTAATCCACCAACTTTCTTGATTAAGTTAATATACTAACTTCAATGGCTTAAAACAACAACTTTAAATATATGTTACAACAGATTAAAAATCATGCATTTATATTTAAATTCAATTTTTTTCTAATAACATATTGAGTCGGTCCAAGTGAACGCATCTCTTAAAAAATCGTCTTTTTTAATAATCACAAAAACTTGGACGAGACCGTCACAAGTTAAGACGAAGTGTGGGCCAACCCATTTCACGCGCGTGTAACAACATTTCAATTTTATAGGCATTTATGAATTTTGACTTAAACGGTATCAATTGTGAAAATTGATACTTTTAATATCAAAATTGAAAAATGTCCAGAAAATAAAAAAAATACATAGATTGTTACATGCGCGAATTAAACCGACCTAAATTAGCAGTCTTCTATGAGGTTATCTCGTCCAAAATCAACTCAATAACAATTTGTGTTTTTCTTTACACACTTGGGATTAGAAATTCATATTAGGAGACAAGAAGCGGATAATACAAGTAGAGTACGATCGACTCTCTGGCCCAATGATGGTGTGGGCCATTGTCGTTTGGGGGAACAGAAGCTTTGGAAGGCTAGAACTGAGTAGTAACGTGAAGGTCTAAGTAAATAACGATTATTTACTTAGATAAATATGTGATAGGATTTGATAAATACAAAATTTTGTTATTTTAATTTATTTATTTTATTAGTGTTTTTTTTTTTTGTCTTTGCAGGATGATTTACAAATCAGGTTAATAATTAAGAATTTTTGGAGTAGTAACTGCTAAAAGAGGGGATGGCCCACCATAATGTGATTTGTCCAAAATAAGCCAATGCGATGGGCCCTACCATTAAAAAAATCAAGCACGTAGTTAACGGCTAACGCGAACCTCACGCGCCACCTTTGTTCTTTATCTCTTCAAAATTTGTCTAGCCGTTGCTTGCCGACATTTAACTTTTTATTATACTTCATTATCTAAATTAATTAATAAGGGTTATTCCGAATTTCTAATATTATAATGCCGTAATTTTAGATCTAACAACATGATAGTCATGACTCCAATCCAATTCACAACATGATAGCCATGACTCCTATGCAATTCACCGACTCATTTCAATTAAATTATCTTTATTCTTTACTAAAGGTTAATGACACGTAGTTATAAATTTATTTTATTATTATTTATATGAAATATTAGAGCTAGTGAACTGAAAAGGCATGATTTGACTAGCAGAAATCTAGTTTCTATTTCAAATTTTCCATCTATTTAATGGAAAAACAAAAAATGATTTAAATAAATATGGTAGGGTAGTAAAAATATATGTACATATCAAGGAAAAAATATGAATCATGATTAGAATAAAAATTGAGTAATTGCGTAAATCTATCTAATAAGATGAATAAAAAGGAAAGTGGGATAAATTTGGTGAAGTGACCAAATTGAAAGAGGAGTACAAAAATTTGGTTTGTTGTTGAAAATTGAGTTTCTCGATCAGAATAAACTAACGTAGAAATCTATGTAATATACGATTTTTTTATCATTGACGTATATAAATATAATAATATTACAAAGTAAAACTAAAGAATAAAGATATTTATCATCATCCTCTTACCTAGTGTATCTCACTCATAGAAAACTATGGTCAGGTCTGAAAAACCAAAGATATTATACAGTAACAATAATCTTGACAATAATATGTATAAATTATCTTTATAATTTTGAAAAATGTCAACAATATGTTATGTAGTATATTATACTCCCTCTTATTCATAAATAATGGGATATTTGTTTTTTCACACTATCCAATGTACTCATTCAATGCTTAATATATTTTATTATACATAAAAAATAGGAAAAATTGTTTCTAAAAAGCCAACCTTTTGGCTATCTGCAAATAAAGAGTCAACGTTTCATTTATTCAATAAAAAGACAACCTTTGTCTCATTTATGCAAATAAAGGGATAACAGGTAAGTTTTCAACTCTAAATTTATTGAATAAATAAAATGTTGACTCTTTATTTGCAAAAATGAGACAAAGGTTGTATTTTTATTGAATAAATGAAACGTTGACTCTTTATTTACAGATAGCCAAAAGGTTGGCTTTTTAGAAACAATTTTTCCTAAAAAATATTATAAAATGTGGATATTAATAATTTTTGCAATGAGATAAATTAAACAAGATCTCACTTGACTATATTCTAATTTATAGATTAAGAATAAAATACAAATTAAGAATAATAAGTGAATAGTGTCAAAAACTAAATGTCAGTATTATATTATTTATATATTAAGAATAAAGTACAAATTAAGAATAATAATACTTTAATGATACAGATATTGGTCAAAATTAAATATATGTAATTTTTTCTTTACCTAGTAAACTCTCTTCAATTATGTCATATAGAAATTTTCAAATTTTCAGTTATTTTTGGACCGGACTATGTAATCGAATCTCGCTTAATCTTTTCCATCGGTCACCTTATATATTATATATTATATATTTATAATCCAAAAAATGATGGCCTTGTTTTTTTACATAAAAAAAATCTCATCTGTAATTATGTGAGCAGTAATGTACTAATGTTACTAATTATGACATTTTACACCATAATTTTCGTAAATACAAGCAATAAATAAAATCCATTTATATTTCTTCCTGGTTCAATTTTCCGTTTGATCTCCCTCAATCAATTTTCTCCCTCCTCTCTCAAAATCACCCACACTGTTCTTAGAGAGAGAAAGGGGAGTTTTTTTCCTCCCCTTTCATCTTGAATTTAATACTAAGGTTTAACTCTCCAAATTATGTTTTAATATAAGTGGGTTTTTTTTGCTTGCTTTTACATGAGGGAGAATATTGCTTTTTTTCATTGATTGATCATTTAAGGCAATCCAAACATACCCTTGTGAGTAAAACTTCTATCTTTGTCTTCCTTATTGTCTTTTCTTTAGTTCTTCCTTTTTATTCTTTAATTATATTATATGGTTTTATTGAGGAATTTTAAGGGGAAATTCTAACATAAGTAAGTTTCTTTACCCTTTTTTTTTATATAAAAAATTGTATTTTTTCATGGAGAATCTTTCACCAATATGTATAAAGTTTCAGTTTTTGTTTATTCTGTTGAAATTTGAAATTATTGTATGAAATGATGAACAATTTGTGAACATTTCTGATGTAGTATTTTTGGGAATTTTACTTGATTTTTACAAAAATTGTGAATTATGATTTCTGTTCAGATTTCAGCTTGAATTATGCTTTTGTAAAGTGTCTTTTTAATAAATTAAACATTTTTGTTGTTTAAATGAGTATTTAGTTTTATTTTGTTATATTTTTGATGTTATTTTTACTGCAACAACAGAAATGATTTTGTTCTTTTTAAAAATTAAATTAATATTTTAGGTTAGAAGAATCAGTTCTCATTTGTATAAATTTTTTTCTGACTTGATTGATAATATGATAGAATTTGGTGTTAGATTCCATGGAGGTCAACATCACCTCTATATTTTTAATACTTTCAGTTTTGTCCTATTTTCTGATAATAATTGATTTCAGTGTTTTCTTGAGCTTGCTGTTAGTTGAATGTTTACAAATTTAGTTATTATCAAAATAAATGTATGTATGGTTGTGTTCAAGCTTTTTTTTTTGATAATATTTACAAATAGGAGTATTGTATGTCCTGCAATTTGTAAATGGCTTACACCCATTTCCTTAAAATCTCAAGATTTTTGCTGGATATGCCCTTGTCAGAACAAGGGTTTTGGGGTTAACACTAGATTCATAGCCAAAAAATTGGAGAAATTCTGCAAATTACATAATCATGGCACTTGAACAAGTATTTGTGGCTGATATTTACTCAATGTTCAAATGAATTTGCTTCAACATTCTAATCTTGAGGAGTGAGTTGTTATTGAAGTGCATATTGTTGCTTATGTAGTTATGAAATTCGTATATATGTGGTTTCGTAGTAGAAGTTGTCATCATTCTTTTTGCTTCAATGACAATCATTTTTTTTGATTTTATCCATCTATAGTCAAACTTTACGGTAATTCAATTTAATGCTACTATTAAGTGATACATTGGTGCTAACTTTTTGTCACACTTCTAGTTCTAAGTGTTTTTGTTGATGTACCGAGTGGTTTCGATGGGCACTCATAGTTCCCGTTTTTGACATTCTTTGTACTTTTGTGTATGTAGATTCACTATTGCACGTGACGTTTCTTGTTCACGCGAAGGAAGTTTGTAGGAGTTGGAAGACTTTTGAGGGAAAAGAATGGCTTCCGTAGCTGATATATTGGTTTCTGCTGGTTTCAATCTTTTGAGTGCGTTTATCTTCTTAATAGCATTTGCCCTTCTGAGGATTCAGCCTTTCAATGATAGAGTTTACTTTCCAAAATGGTATCTCAAGGGCTTAAGAAGCAGCCCGCTCAACACAGGAGCTCTTGTGAGCAAATTTGTCAATTTGGACTTCAAGTCATATTTGAGATTCTTAAATTGGATGCCAGATGCTTTAAAAATGCCTGAATCAGAGCTCATCGAGCATGCTGGGTTGGACTCAGCAGTTTACTTGCGGATTTATTTGATAGGGTACGTTGCAATTTGAGATTTGTGTCATCTTTTGTTGCACTTCTCTGTATTCTGTTATTTGATGTAGCAATAGAGTTGAGCGGCTGATTTTTCAAGAGAGTTCTCGTAAATTTATGATGAGCTTGGATAGGAATGGTTGAGGAAAAAGATTGATAGAGAAGGAAAGGGTAGGGAAGGAAGCTGTTTTCCGTTTAACTCTTTCATGTTTTGGAAGGGCTTGGTTTGATAAAAAGGACTAGTAGTTATTTATCGTTCTCCCTCTTTTTCCTTTCTTTTTGACATCTTTTAGCCAAAACATAATATTAGATTTATGAAGTTACTTGGCTTTTTTTATAAATTATTTTTTATTTGGGGTAGGCTAGAGAATTTGTGCAGCGGAAAGAGACTTAAACCTTCATGTAGTGAGAATCAAACCTATGTCACAAGAGTGAAAGGGAAAGCTCTCAACCGATAGACTAACCCAAGATTCTCATAAAGTTACTAAGGTTTCATTGATAGTTTGCAACAAGTTTGTGAAAGGGGGCTCGAGCTCATGCTGCGATTGTTTCAGTCATCCCATATTAGTGTTATGCTAATCTTTTATGTATGTTGCTGGCTATAAGTGATCAACTTTTTTCATTTTGCAGGCTAAAGCTTTTTGTGCCTGTGACGGTACTTTCTCTAGTGGTTCTGATTCCAGTTAACTACACAAATGATACGTTAGTATTGTCTAAAGCTACCTTCAGCCCCATTGATAAGCTCTCAATTTCAAATATACCACTCGAGTCACAAAGGTTTGGGCTCACTTAAAAATTAAGTTAGATCTTTTACTTGTTTGATTAATAAATATAATATATGTTATATCATGATATGCTACCTATTAGGCTTTCGTTAAGTTCCCTTGTCGTCTTTGTGGTCTCCTTGATATACTTTGACCACTATTTTCTCTAACTACATAAATGATTTAATTTTTTAGACAATATGCTTGCGATAGTAATTTTGAAGCATCAAATTTGCCGTAAATTGGCAAGTGTTTTACTTGTTTCGAAGCACTGACAATAATTAATTAAGCTGTGTTTTGTTATGTAGACCATGCACTGTTTTCACATGAAATTTTGTTATTTTAACTTTGTGCTGTTGTACTTGTTTCACACAAGATGTTTGTTGATCTCTAAATTTAACTTTGTTATGTAAACTGCAATTGTTTTACTGGTTTTGCATTAGATTTTTGCCTGTTTAGTCTTCCCTTTATGAGCTGTTTGCCCGTTTCAACCATGCTATTGATTGTTTTAATGTTGTAGGTTTTGGGCTCATTTAGTAATGGAATATGCATTCACTTTTTGGGCATGCTATATTCTTTATAAGGAGTACGCGAAGGTTGCAGCAATGCGGTTGCAATTTATGGCAGCAGAAAAACGTCGCCCTGATCAATTTTCTGTAAGCTTATTAGTTGTCTAGATACAATATCCATCTGTATTTTATTTTATGTTAGGGAAACATAGAGCGGCTGAAGTAAAATTAAAAGTGAAACAAATGATTGGACAATTATTTTTCAGATGACTTGTGAATACTTTTTTCAGCATAACCCATACACATTATTCTTAGCATGAACTTATCCATGCTCATTTAAATCCTTATTTATCTTCCCTTTTTGCTCCTAAAATCTTAAACTTTTGTATACCAGGTTCTGGTACGAAATGTTCCCCCAGATGCAGATGAATCCATTAGTGAGCTTGTGGAGCACTTCTTCTTGGTCAATCATCCCGATCATTATCTCACGCATCAGGTCTGTAATTCATTTTTGCATGATTCGTTATAGCTTTTGTCATTCGAATGCAGATTCCTATTCATTCACACTAAAGTCCAGCTTTGATAATTATGTGTTAAGTTGCTTTAGCATAGCAAAGCTGGGGTTTAATCTTGTAGATGCCAGGGAGTAACTTAGATTATGTGACAACTGACCAGCTTCTCAGCGTAGAATTATTTGCTGAAAAAAAGGGGAATGGAATTTGGGATCGAAATTTTAGTTTATGAAGTCATGAGTTTAGAGAAATTTGGGATCGGAATTTTATCTCTCAGTAAGAAGTTTGTAGGTGTCAGCCGTTCTTTGCATGCATATTCCCTAGTATGTGTCATTATATACTAATTTAGTCTCAAAAGGTTGTGGTTATTGGTTGTGTGGTGTATGGTTCTCAATTTAATAATCTTAATTTGAGAATAATATGCATAATCTGGTCTTGGGTATAGATATTGTTGTGGAATCTGGTCCAGCGGACATCCAAAGTTCTTCGTTTCTGCTTGTCTTTGGATCCAGCTTAATTGAATAATGTGAACATTTCATGTTTTGTATCTATGTTTAAAACCTTTTTAGGAATGAGGTGTGGACGCGTGGTAATTTATATAGGCACCAACATGGTGTGTTTAGTTGATGTTTTGAACTAGCAAGAGTGTTTGAACATTTTGGTAGCACAGCTCGTAACTCAGAATTCTTGATTAGGGCAGCTGTCGAGCTTTATTCTTTTCGTCCTACATTGCAATGGGATTATGCTGTTTATCTATCTCGTGTCAATGGCTGAATGCTCATGAGAAGATATTTGTGTGATTTTAGGTGGTTTACAATGCAAATAAGCTAGCAGATCTAGTTGAAGAAAAGAAAAAAAAGCAAAATTGGCTTGATTACTATGAACTTAAATTTTCTCGACAACCAGATCAAAGGCCCACGACAAAGGTAATTTTCTTGCAAGGTGAACTATACAAACTTTTCAATCTAAGAAGTAGATATATATATCACAATGATCTATTTAAAAAACTTTTTTTTGGGTGGGTGAGGGGGCTGTAGGTTTGCACAGCACTCATTGTGTTTATTTTTTCCTGAAATTGCAGACTGGATTTCTTGGCTTACGCGGGCAAAAAGTTGATGCCATAGATTATTATGCTGCTGAAATTGAGAGGCTAACAAAAGAAGTGGGTACCACATTTTAGCCTTTTTGTCTTTTTGTTTGTATAATATGTATATCATGAATCATCTATCGAAACAATAGAAGAGATAGTAACAATGTTATAGCAAGAAGAAATATTGAAATTATAGAGGAACTTATGATACTGTAGCAAGTAGAAATGTTGAAACTGTAGAAGAGGATAGGCCTTCGTTCGGTTCAACGAGTCGATTTTGGGTAAGGTTTTTCTGGTCAAAATCAGGTATTATGCCCACATTGGTTTTTACATAAATGTAAATACATTTTGAAGTCAGGTAAAAGTCGGGTTCGGTTAAAAGTGGGGTAAATGTCAAATCATCGATTCTGTTTTGAACATCTCTAGAAGCTCTAACATAGCTGTCAGTAGTGCTGGTTGAAGTCAGTTTCAAATAATAAATTTTAGCCCACTTTTTATCTCTGTATTATTTGAGATAGCAAATGAGGGAACATACTGATTTTCGTTGAATCTCTTCCTGCAGATAGCTGAGGAGAAGGAGAGGGTTGAACAAGATCCAAAGTCTATCATGCCTGCTTCTTTTGTCTCCTTTAAGACCCGTTGGGGCGCTGCTGTTTGTGCACAGACTCAGCAAACCCGAAATCCAACTATTTGGTTGACTGAATGGGCTCCGGAGCCACGTGATATTTATTGGCCAAACTTAGCGATTCCTTATGTTCATCTCAGCATTCGGAGGTTGATAATGTCTGTTGCATTCTTCTTCCTTACTTTTTTCTTCATTGTCCCAATTGCCTTTGTACAATCACTGGCAAGCATCGAGGGTATTCAGAGATATGCTCCATTTTTAAGACCTCTTGTGGACATGTAAGTCGATTTGTCTCCAAATAAATTATCTGTGTAAAATCTTTATGCTTTGATATGTGTTCATTTATGAACATTGAAGTTCATGTGTTTAAATATTATGATTAGTTAATTATTCATTATGCAGGCATTTTATCAAACCGTTCCTCCAAGGTTTCCTACCCGGACTTGCTTTGAAGCTTTTCCTGATTTTCCTGCCAGCAATATTGATGATGATGTCCAAATTCGAAGGTTTTGAATCATTATCATCTCTAGAAAGGCGATCAGCTTCAAGATATTACATGTTCAATTTTGTCAATGTTTTCTTGGGAAGTGTCATAACTGGAACTGCAATTGAACAACTCAAAACATTTATCAATCAGCCACCGTCAAAGTATGTCACTCATAGATTCTGTACTTCTACCTTTTTGTTTATGTTACCTTGTGCAGAAACTGAATTAAGTTAGCTCAACATCGAGTCATGTTAGAAATTTTAAATCTGGTTGGGGATCTAGCAATCTCTGTGTTGAAACCATTTGAGCATTTAGTCTAGTGTAACATGATTCTCTAGCTAATTCGCTTTTCGAATTCAAATTTGTCCAAAAATAGCCCAAAATCGACATAATTCGCTTTTTACGATTTGTGAGGAGATTAGTGAATCATGTGACAACGATTTATTCTATGTCCAATATGTTGAATCTTAGTATCCTACTAGTTTCCGAAAGTGGGTACTATGAGGTCGATTCCCATGCGAAATTCTAATTTCATGAAATTTATTTGTGTTGCTAAATTCCTAGGAACTTATTGAATTTATTTGTGGGAGTGTTTGACACTAAAAAAGTTTCATTTGCTAGAAATTGCAAACCAAGGAGTGGGGGTATAGTAATTGAATGCACGAGATGCTAGGGTATAAATATCTACTATGGGTGATATTTTTCCCTCGTCTTATGTGATGTTTATTTTTGGCAGGATCTTTGAGATCATCGGAATTTCAATTCCAATAAAAGCAACTTTCTTTATAACATACATTATGGTTGATGGATGGGCCGGTGTTGCTGGTGAGATCCTGAGAGTGAAACCTCTGATTATATACCACTTGAAGAATTGGTTCTTGGTTAAGACTGAGAAGGATAGGGAGGCAGCAATGGACGCTGGAAGCATTGGGTTCAACACTGGGGAACCTCAGATACAATTATATATATTGCTAGGCCTTGTTTATGCTGTGGTGACTCCGATTTTGTTGCCGTTCATTTTGGTCTTCTTTGGCTTCTCTTATCTTGTGTATCGACATCAGGTAAAAAATTGTAAAACGGAAATTTGAAGCACAAAGTAATTGATAATTACATTGCTTGTCTTAACCTTTTTTGCCAATAAATTGTTGTTGTGAAGTATTTATTGGTTATGAAGGGATCATTCACTATTTGGGTTGAATTACGTTGGTGAATAGTGTAAAAATGCGGTGATGTTTGCAATAGCCGTAATGCTAATATCGGCTGAAAGTATGAGATATTACTTGAAACAGCCCAAAATGCGGTTTTTTCACCTTTACAACGCGGGAAATACCAATTCATTTTTTACCTTTACAACGCGGCCGATGCGATGCAACACGGCCGATGCGATGCAACGCGACCTTATTTTTGCACCATGTGTTCGCGTCTATGATAAGCACTTTTAATCTATATGATATCCTTGTTGTTTTATGATACTACTTCATACGTTTTAGCTATATGATATAGTAGTACGTATTTATCTATTGGTATATCAAACTCGGTACTTTTTCAGAATTTATTTATCTCTAATTGCTTTTTTGTGTGATGCAGATCATAAATGTTTACAATCAGGAGTATGAAAGTGCTGCGGCTTTCTGGCCTGCTGTCCACGGACGAATCATTGCTGCAATGGTTTTCTCTCAGCTGCTTCTGATGGGATTGTTGAGCACAAAAAAGGCTGCTTCATCAACACCATTTCTCATAGCCCTTCCAATTCTTACTATATGGTTCCATAGATTCTGCAAGGGTCGGTTTGAGCCAGCATTCAAGACCTATCCTATACAGGTTGGTCAGAAAATGATAGATGGTTGATTTAATCAACGGTTGTTTCGCATGAATGTAGATGAAATTTTCTATAACCAAACTTTGGGGGTGTTTGGCTAATAGTTGATAGCTGATTACAGTGGTTGAATTGACCATCTGATTTTGTTAACTGATTTGACCAACTCATAAACCCGCCGCTATGAGCAGTTTGTTCAAAATAACTTATTCATATCAATAAGTTGTTTCAACCAGCTTGTTTACCCAACATTAACGTTGGCTGGTTTGACCACTCAACCTTCTACTTGTATCAAAATAAGCTAAATTTACTCTATAAGCCATTTTGCCAAACACCCCAAATATTCAAAATAGAAAAATGTCTTTTAGTGAAGTGCTTGCCTAGGCCATGTCCCAGGTCATTAATTAATATTGAATTATATAACCCATACAGTAGAAAAATGGCAGCCGAGTTGGTTTTGTACACACGAAGAGATAGTGTTTTGCCCATTTTACTAGTGTTTTGGATTCAACCATATGTTCGATCTTTTCTCATGATCTTTACTCGTTATGGGATTTTCAGGAGGCAATGATGAAAGATACACTAGAACGTGCAAGAGATCCGAACTTCAATCTGAAAGGATACCTACAAAATGCCTATATCCATCCCGTGTTTAAAGATGAAGATGAAGATGATGATGTATTCCTGAATAAATTGGAGACAGAAACCGAGCTTGTTCCTACTAGACGCCAGTCAAGAAGAAACACTCCAGTGCCAAGCAAAATGAGCAACGCATCATCGTCACCTTCTTCGACTAAACATTTCAACTTTTGAAAACTTGTACATTCGAGATGTCGTGCAGGGGTAATGAGCTAGTTCAACCCAAAAGTCGCGGTATTATAGGGAAATGAGTTTGTTCTATGGAGTGGAGTAGCCAGTCATTGTGTAGGAAGAACTTTTGGTGTGGTATAGTTCTTATAGTTCTCTGTTACTGTTTATCCTTCCCTGGTTTCTTCTGTAAAGCATCAACTATGCATGTAAATTATTTCGGATCTTCTGATCTATAAATGTCCTTCGAGCTGAAAATTTTCGGCTGATGTCTTTGGATTCGGATTCGAGCTCAATATTTGCGAGGTTGAGTTTACTCATTACCGAGTAGTTCTGCTTCGGATTCTGCACTTTTGGGACTCGATTTACTTCCCAACGAAACAATACTGCGCGTAATCCTACAAGGTCACATATGATGCATCCCATCAGAGTTGCAACCCCGTCATTAACTTGGTCGAGTTGGTTGTGTTCACTTACGAGAGTGCTCAAAGTTAACGTGGTTGCATGCGTGAAAAACCGTGCTCAATTCATCTTAAAGTTGTGCAGTTGCGATTTGCAATGGCTTATGCCAAATCCATTTGCTAGCCATAAAGATAAAATTATGCTCAATGGGATTTAAAGTTCGGCGATTCAAAATTTTTGCTCTACTTTATTCGAGTCTTTTTCCATTAGGATTTTGAATAATACAAAACCTAGTATTTATAGTTGATTTCAAGAATCAAGACGACATATATAGCCTATATTTGAAAAATAACTTTTGTTTAATTTTTTAGATGATTTGTGAATTTTAGTTTTGTGGTTGGTCAAACAACTAAAAAAATGTGTTAATAATTAACTTACTAAAATGATGACTTTTAAGCCAAACCAAGCTAACAACTTTTAAATTCATTATTCTCTAATAAAAAAACTATTTTTATAGAAAATCTTCGTAATAACTAGCCTAAATAATCACCTTAACAATTTATTTAAAAGTTATCCCCCTAATGATATTCAAAATCCTTCGACATTACTTTTTTATTTAAAATTTTTCTAACTCATATGACATGTATTATATTATATAGGAAAAATTACCGTGAATAATACAACCTTTTGTTAATTTCTCTACAATAATACGAACTTTTGATTAACCATGAATAATACCAACTTTGGGGTGTTTTTTTCCTAGAATAATACCAACTTTTAATTTGGCCAATGAAATCAGCATGTTTTATAAGCTGAAATGGAATTTGTAAGGTCATTTTTTTTTAGATTAAGGTTGTAAGTAATTATTCAAATCAGTGTTCTTCAAAAAAATTATTCAAATCAGTGATCCATGTACTTGTAATTTGGCCAATGCAAGGCCATTTTTGCTGTTTTGGTTGCTGATCCAATATCCATGAACTTGTAATTATTTCCTCCTTTTTAGAACAAAAAATGTAAATTTTTCCAATTTGAAAAGTTGGTTACTTTTCTCTCCATAATAAAATTAGATTTTTTTATTATATAATTATATCTATAATTATTTTCTCTCTCATCGTTCCAATACAATCATTACTTTCCACTATTATATACTTTCTCCTATTCAGTCTAATCACTCTTAATTTGTATTTTACTCTTAAACTATAAATTAAAACATAGTCATGTGAGATCTTGTTTGATTCGTCTAAATACAAGGATTATTAATACCAAATTTTTATAATTTTTAATTAAGAATAATTTGAGATATTAAGGGTTAAAATATTGCCTCGGCAAGTGTAAAAAACTAAATGGGAAGATCAAATAGAAGGTAGTAATTAAAATAATATCCACTACCACTAAAGATTCCATTTTTTCTTAATCTTTGTGAAAAACCCAAATCAGGGGATTTCATTTTTTCTTAATCTTTGTGAAAAACCCAAATAAGAAGATCAAATAGGAAGGGAGGGAGTGACAAACGCCCTTACTCTATTTTCCTCTTGATTAGACGAGTCCGGCCCATATTGACATAGAAGTATCCTTAACCCGAATGATAAATAAGAAACCCTAATCTCTCATTTCCAGTCTTTCTTCTCCTCCAAAGAAACCCTACTATAGTTCCTCTTCAAAGCAATGGGTAATCTCTCCTCCCTATCTACATTTTCTGTTAATCTAATCCATCTAATGGTCTCTTTAATCATCAATTAATTTGAAAATGGTTTATTTAATTCATATTATGAAATTGTGTGATTTGATTTTGTGCAATGGAAATTAGGGGCTTACGCTTATATGCAAGAGTTATGGAGGAGGAAACAATCGGACGTGCTGAGATTCACTCAAAGAGTTAGGTGCTGGGAGTATCGTCAACTTCCTTCCATTGTTCGGGTCACTCATCCAACCCGACCGGACAAAGCTCGTCGTCTTGGTTACAAGGCCAAGCAGGTTTTTTTCTTTTGTTTTTGTAAAATTGTGTTGTTTCTTTTTGATTGATTATAATGATTTGTTTTGTTCTAGTTTCTCATTTGTTTGATCCATTGTTTTCTTATAAGTGTTATTCTACATCTATTAATCATAGTTTATCCAATGTATTTATTCAATCATATATATCATGCATAATAAAAATTTAAAAAGTGTTATTCCCCCTAAGATTTTGCTACATTTGTCTAAGCTAGCTTGTTTATTTTGAGCAATTACTTTCATCTTTAATTCTAGTTGTTGAAATGGGATTTTCTATATCAAATCTGGGTTTAAAGTACTTTTTTTACGAAGGTTTCCCCTTTTAATCGAAATTGATTGAAGGGGGGTAGTTTTATCATTATTTCCTCAATTCTTCATGTTTCATTTTTTGTTAAATTAAAATGTAAAACTTGTAAACTAGTGTTGGAAATTAAAACGATTGTACATTTTTTGTGGACTGTGATGATAATGGCTATATTGGATATTATTTGAGAGCTTTATCCTGTTCATTATATGTCATTCATGAATTGAGTGTCTTGAATTCATTTGTACCAACTTTTGTGCTTTTTACTTTGTCATAACAGTGTTTTCCCTATTGTAGGGCTTTGTTATTTACCGTGTTCGTGTTAGGAGAGGTGGTCGCAAGAGGCCTGTTCCAAAGGGTATTGTCTATGGTAAGCCCACAAACCAGGGTGTTACTCAGTTGAAGTTTCAGCGTAGCAAGAGGTCGGTTGCAGAAGAGCGTGCTGGTCGCAAGTTGGGTGGTCTTAGGGTTCTCAATTCATACTGGATCAATGAGGTTTGTTTAAACCCTTAACGCCTTGGGGCTTTTGGATTTTGTTTCACTTTCTTTCAATCGTAATGTACGGCATAATTCTCCAGTTATCTTATGAGATTTCAATGATGCTTAAAACTAATCTTCATGTACATCGAAGATTTACCTTTGCCATGAAAATCGTTTCGGGTCTGATAGACATGATGTGACAGATGGTTCTGTTTGTTAAGGTTGGTCTATTTAGTTGATTATCATGAGATATTTTGAGGCTCCCAAGCATTTGAATTCAGCACTTAGATTGGTGGGGTTATTAGTTTAGGTGCCTGTTAATGCAATATTTAGTTGATGGATTCAGGCTTGGGTTCTCCAAGTCAACTTTTGTTTTTTAGTTGAGGGTGCGGTTTTTAAGTTTCAATTGTACAAGAGCTTTTGAGTTTTCTGAACTGAAAAAATGCACTTGATGTATACTCCTACTTACAGTGAATGTGATATCTTGTCTGTTGTAGGATTCCACATACAAGTACTTTGAGGTTATCCTTGTTGATGCAGCACACACCGCCATCAGGAACGACCCTAGGGTCAACTGGATCTGCAATCCTGTGCACAAGCACAGAGAACTTCGTGGCCTTACCTCTGCTGGAAAGAAATTCAGAGGTCTCCGCGGAAAGGGTCACCGCAATCACAAAGCTAGGCCATCTCGTCGTGCAACCTGGAAGAGGAACCAGACAGTCTCTTTGCGCCGTTACCGATGATTTTAATCATCTTCATGAGCCATTTCTTACCAGATGGATTTTATTCAAATTATTACTGCCTAATTATGTTGAAATGACCATTACTATTGAGGTTGAGGCTTTAGAACAATTTTGTAATTTTTGTTTTGTGAATTGCACTTGATATTTAATATTCTCTACGAATTTTGGTTTTGAGTAAAATTCTGAGTGTAGTTCCATGTGATATTATCCCTTGTTACTGAGGCAAATATTCAAGCCTTGTTTGTTGCTAGGGTTTGGGATCCTTTAGAGTTCTACTGTGGCTAAAATATTAGCTATTCATTCTTATCAATGGCAAATAGTAAATTGTCAACACCCACTACTATTTTTTTTTTTGCCTAAATTACAACAATGTAATTTTCTTAAATCCAAGTTGAGCAGGTAAATTAATTAAGAATATTTATAAAGTGTCAAATATTTTAAACACTTTATAATAACTAATGCAAAATAATACTTTATTTAACTATTATTTTGAGAATTACTTTAATATGTTGTGTTACAATCATGTTAATCATGCATACTATCAAATGTATAAATCAACATTCAAGTGATCAAAGTTATAAGCTTTATCCTTATTTGGTGATTTCTATATAAGAAGGAATTATAATTTTGTAGGATTTTGTTAGTTTTTAGAAGTATTATTTCTAATTTTAGCATTTTGTAATCTAACTACTAAATAGCAAGTACTCTATTGACGGGCAAATATGGGCATTGGAAAGCTCAAAAAACCTTTTGCACCACCTCCTGTTTTTTCCTTTTTTTAAGTACCATTTTTTAAATTATATTTTGAAAAAATTCCATGCACATCCATCTATCATGATTCTAGATTTTCTTTTTAGGCATTTCAATTAGTTCTGAGTTCTAACTTATGTACATATTATTTGACGACATTTTTAAAAAAAATATGAACTCATTCGTAAGTATTTTTATTGGTAACAGGAAAAATACAAAAAACTTTACATTGTTATTACTGTAAGGAAAGAGATAGATGTGTGGTTGTACTTTGTTCTAATTGTGACGTCGCATATAATAGAAACACACTTTTGGGCCTGGTGCCAGACCTGCTCGGACGAGTATGAAGGGCGCTTGAACGAGTAACCACTTCAAAAGCTTTGCCTGCTACTGTCTTCTCACCTTGTTCGAACACCTCTTTCCTTGTGCCTTGCCTTGTTCAAGGTGCAGGCCAAACTCCTAATTGTGCACTTTCCTTGCCTTGTTCAAGACACCTCAAATCATCTCCGATGATCACTTTTTAAATGATCCAAACTTTATTCTTCCATGCCTGTTGCACACACATCGTCACTCTAAAGTGTGCAAGCCATAGAGTATCCAATTAGGTGATCAAAGTCACCTCCAACGTCATGAGACTTGACACTTGCTCCAACAAGTGTATTCATTGGTAGGTTGAGATAGGATGAGAATATGAAAATGAGATTGATGAGTCATTTTTGCTTCTTTCTACCTTTTCAAATTTGTGCACGTTTGCTGGCCGCTACAAATTATCTCATCTTAGACAATTATTTTTGTCCAATCTTCACGAGACGCTATCAAAAACTGTCAAATAAATCTTCTATCATTTACCAAAAACCGCTTAAATAGTTGAATACTTTGTAGCATGTTGGCTCAACTCGCCTGTACATGTATAATATCATGTAAAAATATAGAAAAAACCTAAAATATTTTATGACAACCAAGACCAATAATAAACCCGACCAGTTATCGACTAGACCCATTGAAAACCCTTTTAAAAATAATTTAATCCTTCATCTATGGGGTCAACCCGCCCATTGAACACCATTTAGTTTTAGATAAAAATGATTAATTCCAAGCCCATTCAATTGACACAAATTCTTACTTGAGACCGTCTTTTGTAAAGACGGCTCTCAAAAGCCCAGTCCAGTTCTAAATATATATTGTTACAACTCTAAAAATAGATTTAGGCTGGACTTTTGAGGATCGTCTTTACAAAAGACGGTCTTTCAGGAGATCACCTGATTATCAAAATTATCAAGATCGAAGGAAACAAACTTTCAGCTTTAACCCGCCAATAAAACAAGATTATCAAGGTCCAACGAGTTTGATAAAAAGAGGGCATTATCTTCTTACTTTGAAACTCCACCCTTCTTCTCCTTCTTTTAAACATCCTTCACCATTTTTATTCTCGCAAAAAATGGAGACAAATCTTCGATTACCCTTGCAAATTCAGCACCTTAAACCCTCTTTTTTGAAATGCCCTTCATTTTTTTCTCCTCAAAATCAAATCTTTCGTCAACCCACAATCAATTCTTCTTATCATTGTTTTTGTAGTAGAATTTTTACTAGAACGGGAAGGCCTCCAACATTGAGAACTTATACCAATCATAAGCTTAGAATTAGCATTAGAAGAAGATTTAGTGAAATTAAAGGGGAATTGGGTAAACCAGAAGAAGAGAAGAAATTGCAAGAAGTGAAAAGGGCTTATCCTTTTCATGAAATTGAACCTAAATGGCAAAGTTATTGGGATGATGATAAAACTTTTAGGACCCCAGATGATGTTGATACCTCTAAGCCTAAATTCTATGTTCTTGATATGTTCCCTTATCCAAGGTTTGTCTTTTTTCCTATCTTTTTATTGATAATTCTGATTTTTTTTGTAGTTTGCCTATTCATATGATTTTGTAAACTGCATTGATCAAATAAAATAATGTTCTATTTGATTGTTCATGCTGTTAATTGAGTTATTCAGGCACTGATTGAAACATTTTTTACTCTAAGGTGGTTTCAAGGGTTGTAACTCAAATTTATCAATTCAGTTATTAGCTTCACTTCATGTATTGGATTATTGGGAAGTTAGGACCATAAATTAGTGGCCAGGATAAATTTCGAAAGATTTCCATGGCATTATACAACATTCTTTTATCCGAATGCAGTTAGTGATAACAAAGACATTTTTTTTGATTAACAAACATAATCTACAACTTGTATAAGTGCATCATCTAATGGCTCATTTTAATATAGCCCATTATAATCTGACACCAAAGAACTAAAAATCTTTGGCCCATCCAAAAACCGGACGATTTTCCATGGAGTTATAAGGAAAATTAATGTGAATGTGAAATGGGAAATTGTCAATAAGCTAATTCAATTTTTGCCTTGCAATGAAAAATTTGAGGGTTATGGTCTCACATATTTGGTTGAAGTGGAAAGTGGATTGGGACTACTTAATTTTTAAGTGAAGGGGCTGTACTATGTCATAAGATGTGGGGTTTTCTTGAGGAACATTTCACCTGATCTTTGCTTAAAATGAACGCTTTATTGCTTCCTAAATTGTCTTAGGCAGAAGAAATAGTAGGTAGTGAGCTACTAAGTAGTAATATTGAGCAATGACCTATCTCAGCAGTAACAGGAAGTAGTAAAGAATACTTTCAAAGTCTGCACGGAGCAATATATTTGGTGCTGATTTGCTTTGATCGTCTGCCTGGTGTTGGAAGTTGGACCTACCTCTTGCAAAGTTCTGTTAGACAAAGATAACTTTTGAAGTTGTTCAGTTTTACAACTATATGGCCAATGTGATTGCATTGCATATGCTTGTTCTCTGCCCGAGTTTTAATGAAGGAAAGTATTACGTTTTTACAGTGGAGCAGGATTGCATGTTGGTCATCCGCTGGGATATACGGCTACTGATATTCTGGCCAGATTCAAAAGGATGCAGGGTTTCAATGTTTTGCATCCGATGGGATGGGATGCATTTGGGTTGCCAGCTGAACAATATGCTATTGATGTATGTTTTTGATCCTAAGACACATTTCATATAGTTAAGTGTTAATTTACATTGCCTCTGTTGTAAAATGTGGTCATCAGCTTGGATGCGTGACAGACAGGTACCCACCCTAAAGTAACAACTATGCGGAACATTGGGCGTTTTCGATCGCAGGTCAGCTACATAACTTGTAATACCTTTCATAGCACATCAATTCAGCATGTGTTGTCCTTAAATATACCAACTCTGCCTTTGAAAACTTACTATATTCGGATGCTTGTTTTAGCTTAAATCATTGGGTTTCTCATACGACTGGGATCGTGAAATCTCTACAACAGAACCAGAATATTATAAATGGACACAATGGATATTTCTTCAGCTTTTGAAAAGAGGATTGGCATATCAGGTAAGTCTTATGCCACATTGTATTTGAATATATTTGTAGTGCCCCTGTCCTGTGTTCATTTGAGTGGAATAACTCTGATTTACAGGCAGAAGTTCCCGTCAATTGGTGCCCTGCTCTTGGTACAGTATTGGCAAATGAAGAGGTAGTGGACGGCGTCAGTGAACGTGGGGGTCATCCTGTTATAAGAAAGGTATTGAAATTAGCAGTATGTTTATTCTAGTTGGTTAATTGCCCTTGTGGTCTTATGTTTGTCTTAATTCTATTTCCTTTGAATGTTTTTATAATTTCAGTATCATTGTTTATTACGAGCAGCCAATGCGGCAGTGGATGCTCAGGATTACTGAGTATGCAGATCGCCTTCTTGAGGATCTTGAAGAGCTTGATTGGCCTGAAAGTTTGAAAGAAATGCAAAGGAATTGGATAGGAAGGTCAGAAGGAGCTGAGGTGGAATTTCCGGTGCTTGATGCCCATGGACAAGAAAAGGGCAAGGAAATTACTGTTTATACCACCAGACCGGATACCATATTCGGGGCAACGTATGTATCTTGTTGCTAGTTTTTTCGTAGTGATCTAAAGATATATTAACAATAATTTATCTTTATTGCTTAATCTTTTTTGCAGCTATCTTGTACTGGCACCAGAGCATCCGTTGTTGGAATCAATAGTATCCATGGACCAAGCAACATATGTAAGTCTTTTTGCTTCAATATCTTAATAGTCTTTATCTATTTCATGTACAAATTCAGAGCTATATTGTTCTAAAAATAGGTTGAGGAATATATAGATCTTGCCTCAAGGAAAAGTGATCTCGAGAGGACTGAGCTCCAAAAAGAGAAAACTGGAGTATTTACTGGTTGCTTTGCAAAAAACCCTGCTAATGGAGCGCCAATTCCCATATGGGTCGCAGATTATGTTCTCGGAAGGTATGACCTATTTTTCTTTCTTTCTAAATTGTCGACAACTTGCTTGTATCTTGGGTTTAAGTGAAAAAAAACATATATGTTGCATTTGTATGTTTTCTGACATACTTTTTTAAAAAATCTGGATGGCAGCTATGGTACTGGAGCAATAATGGCTGTACCTGCACATGATACACGTGACTATGAATTTGCATCAAAGTATGATATACCAATTCAATGGGTTGTGAAATCTGATATTGAAGACGACAACAGTTTAGGGAAGGCTTATCCTGGTGATGGTATTATCGTGAACTCATCTAGTTTAGTGACAGGACTAGACATCAATGGCTTGTCCAGCAAAGAAGCCGCTTCAAAAGTAATCCACTGGGCCGAGCAAACCGGGAACGGGAAGAAAAAGGTGTGCATTGTGCTATGAAGTTGTTTCTTTAATGTAGTGATTCAGGGAAAGTAGGCAAAAATTTAGAGAAAAGATGACAAATTCACTTTTAAATGGATCTGATTCTTCAGGTGAATTTCAAGTTAAGGGATTGGCTGTTTGCTAGGCAACGCTACTGGGGGGAGCCTATACCTGTCATATTTTTGGATGACACTGGTGAGACTCTTCCTCTTCCTGAAACAGAATTGCCTCTGACGCTTCCTGAGCTGGATGATTTTACACCTACCGGGACTGGCGATCCACCATTGTCTAAGGCAGTTTCTTGGGTATGTGTTCATATGCAGATATTAGTGATGATACCAGTGTTGAACTGTTGATATTATCGCTCTTTGATTTGCATTTTATAATCTATATCTCTTTGGTCATTTCCATCAATCTGTTATCACTTTCATAAAATTTGTATCGCAAAACTTTTGCCTTTATGATATGCTCTTGTTTTTGGCATTTACTTCAATGGATAATTTTAGGCATTTGGTTTCGGAAATAACTTCTATGGAGTCTTTTAGGCGTTTGCTCGCTTAATGTGAAAAATGATTTGAACGAGTGTATTTGCTTAGTATTATGTAGAAACCTCAACCGTTTCACTCTTCTGTAAGGATCTTTCACAATTCTGATTTTCTCGTTCTTTATGATTATCGCAGGTCCAAACGGTGGACCCATTATCAGGAATGCCAGCCAGAAGAGAAACAAACACTATGCCCCAGTGGGCTGGCTCATGCTGGTAAGGACTTTGGTTTTATCTTCCGTTGGATTTACAGAGAACAACCAAGGATTTTCAATTCTAATGCGCCTTTGTCATTGGTTTAATGGTTTTAGCCTTTGAATTTGCATTCCATGTTAGATGAAGGTTACCAAAAGTTTCTTTCTATATGATTGATAAAAACCTATTTTGGGTGATTTCTATCATTTGGTTACCAGTATCTAAACTTACTATTTCTGGTCGTTTGTTACTGACGTCTGTTTCATCTTTTTTTTTGTTTTCTTTTGGGTGAGTGGTTGTGAAAACATGTAGTGGTGTTGGGTTTGATATCGTTTGTCAAATTTCCGTGGTTGGAATATAAAAATAGCATGCATTTTTCCTTACCTGTAGTAGAAAGCGGAAAATACAGGTTCTAGTGGGCTAAGAATTAGGAACATAATAGCTGCAATGCAATGAGAATCATGCGGTGATTCGAGTCTATTGCTCACAGAATCTACTTTCACCATTTACATTTTTCATCAAATTACCTGCTTTTGTTCCCTGAGTTTAGTCATATTTTGGGGAAGCTTTTACGATGCCCGTGCCTTTTCATAGTTCATAATCTAATTTTTTTACCGACAATGCAACATTCAAGCTTATTTGACTTTCTATAAATCTTAGATCTTGACTCGTTTGATCTGTAATTAATCTTGTGCACAGGTATTATTTAAGATTTATGGATCCAAAAAATTCAAAGGAACTGGTCAACAAAGATATAGAAAGGTCAGGTGGTCATAAATATACAAATTTACCGATAATGTCTAACAAAAAGAATGCGTATTTAATTTGCATGACAATGTGCTGTGACTCAACTTCTAGCGGACATCACAATGCAGGTATTGGAGCCCAGTCGATGTATATGTTGGTGGCGCTGAGCATGCAGTCCTTCACTTACTTTATGCGAGATTTTGGCACAAGGTTCTTCATCTACTTATGCTTTTCAAATTCAAGATATCGTAGTTCGTAAGATATGTATTGTCTAAATCCTATCCTTTTATAGCAGCTATTGTAACTGCATTTTTATGGTGTTGTGATTGCAAAACTTTTCGTTTCTTTCCCAGGTGCTCTATGATATTGGTGTTGTATCCACAAAGGAGCCGTTCAAGTGTGTTATAAACCAGGGGATTATATTAGGGGAAGTAAGTACTTTAACAATTGAATTATGTAACATTATTCCAACATAATATTGGAAGGATTGCCTGGAATATGATGGTAAAATAAAAGACTTCCTCAGGATTTGAGTCTTGCTTAACTCAAAATTTTTCTCAACTAAATTTAAAGTAAACGTAAAATGTAATTCTTTATAACGAAAAAAATAATTGCGGTTTTATTTCTACTTTTCCAGGTTCAGTATACTGCACTTTATGACATGGATGGAAATTTTGTATCAGCAGATTCAGCAACTATGCTGGGTGAGCTTCATCAAAAACAAGTTCCTGAGGAAGAAGTACGTATTATGTATTTGTAGCCCCTAAGCTATTAGCACAATGATAGCCGTTTGTTACAATTTTATTGTGAAAACTACTAGCAATTAATTTCTTCGAATTCCAGATTTTTTTATAACTCATTCTTTTCTGGTTGAAGGTTATGAAATCTGGAGATTTCTTTGTATTAAAAGAGAATCCAGCAATTCGTCTGATTGCTCGGGCTTATAAAATGAGTAAAAGCAAGGGTAATGTAATCAATCCTGAGGATGTTGTTGCTGTATATGGAGCTGACTCACTGCGTTTGTACGAGATGTTCATGGGACCATTGAGGTTGGCTCTAGTCTCTGAAGTTGATTAGACCTTTTTAACTCTCTGTTTGATAAGCAGTCTGATAAATACTACCACTAGTTGAAACTAATTGCAACATGGACCCGCCTAAAGGTGTTTATTCGGGTCATCAGGTTGATTTCGGGTTGGTTCAAAATCAGGTTTTGTGTCCAAAATGGTTTTTACATAAACGTGAATTCATTTTTAATTCAGGTCTAATTGGGTTCGGTTATAAAGTCGGGTGAGTATCGGGTCGTCGGTTCTATTTTGAACACCTTTAGACCCACCATATTGCAAGTTTTTGGAACTAGAGGTGGTATTTCAAAAACTATGAACTTCCACTACAGAATTATGATGGGAGTTGAATAACAATGCACGGTGATAATGATTTCTTTTGGGCTTTCAGAGACTCGAAACCATGGAACACTAGTGGAATCGAAGGCGTACATCGATTTCTGGGTAGAGTTTGGAGACTAATTGTGGGTTCACCTTTACCTGATGGTTCATTTAGAGAAGGAACAGTTGCTGTTGATGAAGAACCAACAGTGGAACAGCTTCGTCCGCTCCATAAGTGTATTGAGAAGGTAAGATTTTTAAAGAATATTACTACGTTCAGTTGCAATAAGACGTTTAAAATATGGAGGAGTGGATAAAGAAATTTGTTTAGAGTAATGTCATCAATTAAACATGCCCTTCTGGATTTTTAAAGAGCATTATTATGTTCAAGTTTTTTTCCGTCTTTATGATCACTATGATTTCAGACTTGTTTCTATCCATAGAATTGGTTACTCGCACACCGTCTTTGACGAGTACTCATCTGAAAATGAGAAAAGGATTTGCACCCTGAATTTGATTGGTTTGCCGTAGGTTACTGAGGAGATTGAAGCAACTCGGTTCAATACTGGTATCTCGGCAATGATGGAGTTTATTAATGTGGCATATAAGGTTTGGCGAGCTCACTCTCCTCAGCTCATTCCTTCTCTAAACAATTTTCGGTGATGTCCTGTGTTGTTGTTTACCCTTTTTGGAGTTGGATGCTACTGATTATTAGTTTTGCATATGGCTTGATTCTAACCGAGTTGCAAATCTCATTGCTATATTTTCTTCTTTTACGTAGTGGGACAGACATCCAAAGTCAATCTTCGAGGCTTTTGTTCTATTGCTATCACCGTATGCTCCCCATATGGCCGAGGAGCTATGGTTTCGCCTAGGAAATTCAAATTCACTTGCATACGAGCCTTTCCCAAAGGTAAGTTTTAAGTGTCTCCCGTATCTCCATTGTTTAAGACTATGCTTGCTGTGTCTAGAATTCATTGGCACATTGTTTGCACAATTTTACTAAAATTCGTCTCAAAATTATTCTCTCTTTCGGAATCTCTTTACCTTACTCCAATTAACATTCCAAAGTAAAAGCGACCAACAGTTTTAGACAGTTTTTTCTTCCCTACGGGTATGAATTGCCGTCTTTCTTCCCTCCCCAGAACCTGACCATAGTTTTCTATGAGCGGGATACACTGGGTGTGATGATGATGATGAGTTTTAGACAGTTTTTCTATGCAAATAAAGAACAGTCATCAGTGCTATCTTTCTTGCGAGTTGCGACTCATTCTTGACTTGCATTTGACCTTAGTCGTCGTGATATCGTAAAAATTTCATTGCATACTATTCCAAGTAAAGTATTCATTATATTGTGTTATAGAGGTGTTTAAAATCTTGTCTTTAAGCTTGCGGCTGTGTTACAAAGACCACAAGGCTCATACTTGCTAATGAACATATGTTGGTCTATCTTACGTCTTACTATTGGAAGTTTCCGGTTTCAGGCGAATCCTGCATATTTGAAAGACTCTAAAATAGTCCTTCCGGTTCAAGTTAATGGAAAAACTCGCGGAACTATTCAAGTAGAAGAAACATGTTCAGAAGAAGAAGCTTTCAATTTAGCCTCCACAGATGAAAAACTGTCAAAATACATAGATGGAAAAATGATCAAAAAGAAGATTTTTGTCCCAGGTAAGATATTGAATGTGATTCTAGTTCCTGAAAACGTCAAGGTCGGTCAGCGATGAATACCTTACCTCGGTAAAGTGGACGAACATCATCACCTTTCAAATTGTATGAAAGCCGGGTCGAACTTTTGATATTATGAGAACGGTAATAATCCTTTTGATTCAATATTTTCACAGTTGTATTATACATTTTTTAAGTAGAAGTATTTCCGTATCCTCCATCTTTGGCAAACTCATGAAGACAAAGAGAGTAGAAAGCTAGTGAAAAACACCACATTCTTTAAAAAATCGTCATTGATTGACTTGGTCACATCGTATCCTAACTTCACCCATTTCCCCTGTAAGAACATTAGCGGAAGAGAGCTTGACAAACGCAGATGAAAAGGTCTCGAAGAAATATTGTTGATCCATAGCAAATTGACCGACAATGTTCATTGTTCGCGGGTCCCTTGCGATGCTGGAATCGATCCCGAACAAGCCTTTACCCATGATAATGTCTCTATAATACTGGTTGTCAAATATTGTTGGAGTCATATCATTTGGTATAAATGTAAGGTTTGTAATGGGGACTTTACTAGGACAAGCAAGTCTCAAACTAAGCTGAAAACTTAGATCCATTTGGTCCCTTGGTTTTGGATTGTAAAGCCTGTCCACAATGTTTATACAATGCCCTCCTCCTAGTGTGTGTCCACCTGCAATACATGTACAAGTTTATTTCTTCATCATTAGCCCATACTATAGCGAAGTCGGGTTTTCAAGTAAAGAAGGGTTGAAGAGACGGATCATAGTAGGAGCTGTAAAGTCAGATCATAGTTATTGAAAGGGTAAAAATCCATATTTTCGAAACAAAAATTTTGAAAGTTGGGGAAGGGCATCCCATGCACATTGCACCCATATAATTGAATTGTTGTGAAGGAATACCGCTATGTATCCACGTTACTAATAGAGTACAAAATCAATCACAAGACTTCTACTAAAGATAGATCACAAATTCTTGTATGAGACGTGCCTCGTAGATGGGTTAATAGCCCAACTGATACAAACTATTAGCAAATGAGCCTTTTGTTTTAAGGTCGTGGCTCAAAGGTTAAATGGATGATTAAAATGAGTATAGAACTAACTTAGGGTTTTAACAAAGGATTTCATGATTGATTTTAGTTATTAGTTATCAGTTATCAACTATGTAGTATACGGCAATAACAACAATGTTATAACCTTCAAAGATTGAGGTCGGTTACATGTACTATACGGCAATACCAATACTAGTTATGTACTGTAAGGGTTAATAATTTGTTACCTAGAATTGCAACAGATTCTTGGAGGTTCATCCCTTTGGGTTTGAAGATATGGAGTAATTGGTGGACATTGATAGTTGTGGAAGGAAGATGAGCATCAGCTTGTTTGGGAGTAGAATATGTGAAGGAGTCCTTTCTTCCAAGAGGAATTTGAATGAAAGGTCCACCAGAGAGTAGAATTGAATCCCTGGCTGCTAGAGCAATTATATCTGCACAAGAGACTTGTCTTGGACATACAGCTTCTAATATGGACTTCAATCTACCAATCTCTTCAAGTTTTCTGATTCCAAAGTTCTTGGAACATTGCATTTCTGAGTCCTTGGAATTTAGTAGAATTGAAGCATCACAACCCTACATTCAATTTTGAAATTAGGTTGATTGAGGATTTGAATACGTAGATATGTAGATTGTTAAGCTATATAAGAAGACCTGTTTACATCAAGACATGTTCTATTCCGTTTAACTTATTTTCACTTCAGTTCAATTCAACTCAATACACTACTTGCACGTTTCATTTTGTTGTTTTGTATGATCGATTCAATTTATTTTTTTCTGCTTAAGAGAACACGTGGTTGATGGATCTCAACTCAAAAGTGTGTTATATTAAATGGTTTTGAATTTAAATCCGACTAAATCATTATTTATATTTACACATTTATTGGCATCTTACATGATTCTTGTTTTAATGTTAGATAATTACTATATGGGGTGTTAAAGGTGTTGTCGTATAAGTTTAGGTGATGTAAGTGTAATGATTATAAGACTAATTTATAAATTTTATGTCGCTATATATTTACATGTGACATTGGTTGATGTAAGTGTATGATGATTTCTCTCACAATGTAAAAAAAAGAAAGAAAAAGAGCAAAGGATGATGCTCATGAATACATATGAAATGCCATATTTAGTTACTTTAGTACTTGTAGTTGTAGTATAAGCATTTCACACAAGTTACGTGACGAGAAGTCCAAGCATGTCCATCACTTGAGGACGCAATGGACATCATTCGCCATTAGCATTACTCTTCCGTCTCATTCAATTTGTTATATTTTCATTTAGCTTATTTTGATAAATTTGCTTTATTTTTTTATATACGATTTCACTATTTTTACTTTTTATATTCTCTATATATTTTTAAATATTACACTATTTTTAACTTATTATACCTAACTACTTAATCTCAAAAAAAAACTACTTAATCTCTGTGTTAAAAGCAAATAAGGTAAAATATACTATTTTATTGATTATAATAAAGAAAACCACATAAATACCAAGAAATTGACTTACCACTATCCAATAAAGAGCTTTTTGTTAATAAGAAAAATTAATGATAGAAGTATAACAATCTTATGATGAATGTAGCCTACTCTTATATATTGTGCACTTTGATTTAGAAAAAAGGTATATGTAATATATGACACTCACCTTCTCGGTAAAATTGATCGTTTTTCTTTAGTATTTCTTATGAAGGGAGTACGGGTATAGATTGTCCGTCACATTTCCTCACCCATACCCTGTTTTCGAGCGAGATATTGAGTTGTTGATGATGATGATTTATGATTAATATATAATTATATGACTCCGATCCATACCCTTAGTCCCTTTAAGAAACCATATAACAATTAATTCAAAAAGCTCTTACATAATTCAAGTCAAATGGGTGCTTTTTCAAACGATTAACAATGCCCAAAAACAACAAAAACAAAATGTAGCGTAGTAAAATAAGATAACCTGAACTTGACAGTCATGGAAGAAAAGACGTAGAAAGGCAGAAGGAGCAGAAGCATCAGCAGCAAAGAAGATTAACATTTGTTTTCTTACAATATCTTCCAAAAATGGGCATCTTAACTCATAATAATTGTAATCAAGCTGCTTAGTAGTATTATTTTCTCCACTTGTTTCAATAATACATAAACAATAACAAAGGATCACTGCCCACATTAATACACTCCACTTTTCCATTTCTTAGCTTCCCTATATTTTTCTATATTCTCTGTACAACATATACAATACTGTATTCTTATATAGTAAGGAATAAGCCCAGTCCTACATAGTCTGCATAAACTAGATAGGCTATTTATTTGCCCTCCTTGTCCTGCCTGCTGCTTTAGTAGTTGTCCGATATCAGTTATTCAATTATTTCCGCACTTTTTATTTATGCGAACTTGTAAAATATATATATATATCATATTAAGTAGTAATCAAAAGTATTTAAATTTTTTGTTATTAATGTTTCTCATATTTTTGACTTCAACCTGATGATTTTGTACGTTTAGGCGACTTTTTATTGGTTTAGTTTGATAGAGAATTCTAAGTTAAGTTACATTTAGGCTGAATTGGCCAAAATAAGGTTGAAAGAAATTTAGAAAATGATGAAGGCTATTCCATTGCAAGGACGAAGAAAAAGGTATATATGCGCATACAAGGTGAGATGGCAGCATTAAGGATCATGTTCGAACGAGCACATAATCGATGCAACAAGGTGAAATACAATTTTTCGTATAAAAATATATGAAATTAATTAGTGAAAGTGCCTCTTTGACACAAATCTTTATTTGTTATTGCTCCAAAATTAATCCCTAGATTTCATATATCATTAAAAACTCTAAATATAAATTTGTTAAATCCTTCTATTTAATCGCTTCCTCTCTCCATTGTAATTCATTCTGAAGCGATTCATTATTTGAGCATGAACTCTTAAGTTTTTATACATTAATCAAAGAAATAACACCAAAAAATACGTAGCCCAAAAGTATATATCAATCTAACTACACGACTGTGAAATCCTTAATACTCCTAATATGTTAAGCTGAAGTACTTGCTACCAATTATAATATTTTTCCACACAACATGTCATACCCGGTAGCAAGTAATATGTAAAGGAGGAAGTAAATGTCTGGTCTCAAGTTATGTACCCGTGAAAATTAATGAGGCAAAGATTTACAGTCAAAAGTAGGGCCCACCGTAGCCGTAGTGTAAAAATTGAGTGGACTATATTAAGTAGAAAGATCTACTGCTAGTCTGCTACTGTATCCATATATAATGACTAATCGTGACATTTATAATTCAGTTTTCTACTTCATACTGTCCACTCAATTTTTTAATGAAGATAATCAGGACACAGCAAAACACATTCACAAAATGCGTCAAATTGAATTTGAAGTTACTCTTACATTATTACTAAATCCTCTTTCATTTATATTTGTTAGTGATTGTGCTATTTTTTCACAAACTGAATTCGTAATTAGACGCAAGTATTTCAGAATAGAAAATATATGTAATTGTATAGCATAATATTGAATTAAATTTTTTATTGACTTTTTGATTGATAAAATAGTTGATAGTAGACAATTAACAATTGATTTTTTTTTACCAAACGTTTACGTAAGTGTTGATTTATACATCTAGCTCAATAGTTAATAGACTAGTCACAAGTCAGTGCTACCAACAAGTCAAATAAACCAGCTAAGATAGTCAATATATACCGACAACCACTTACCAAACGTTCTAATAATATAATTAGCATAATGTATTAAACATATCATTTAGAGTTTCCTATCATTACCTTAAGAATAGGTGTTGTTACATATAGTACATTAGAGTAACCTCCTAGTTACCGCAAGGGTATAATTTGTCGTTTTCTTTTTCCTATGACTCCGATTATAGTTTATGAGCGATGATTGAAAGAGTTTTATTTTAAAAATCTTTTTTATTATTTATTTTATGCCATTGTTTTCTATGTTAATTTCTTACAATGTACCAGAGGAATCATGATTCTTGGTTGGGTATTTATTCTAAATTCTGCTCAAACAACTCATCCACCAACACACAACTTACAAGTCTTGACTTTGTACATAGTACTGTCGTTTATATTGAATTTCATACCTCCTAATTTGTCGAGATTAATTATTTCATTTTTAGTATTTTTACAGATTTTAAGATACAATTTTGACCAATCCTTGATAATCCAATAGTAAATATTTTTTGGTTGAGCAATAACTCATTGCATTTTCTCTTAGATGTTTATCTCAAACAAGTTGTTATTTGTCGGTTATTGACTGGTATAACTATAGCCTATAGGCTTGTTTAGTTAGTTGATAATTAACGTAACTATTTCTTTAGTTGTTAACGCAGATAGATTGTAGATACATTTTATTTTATATGCTTAAATAAAAATTATGAAAAGTTGATATGAATAATCTTTACATTGAGACGAATCAAACAAGATCTCACATGACTATGTTTTAACTTATAGATTAAGAATGAAATACAAATTAAAATGGATTATGAATAATGTGAAAAAATAAATGGGACAACTGAACGGAATTGAAAGGAGTAATATAAGTAAATTCAAATTGCACTCATTTTGTTCTCTTCTACGTGGTTTCTTGTTATTGACTTGTGTATTCCTAAGTTGTAAGTTAACTGATGATTTTTAGAGGGTAAATTTTTGTAAGAAGAAAGTTTCTTATTTTGTACTTGATATGTGGTTCCATACTAAATTAATTACAACTAGTTAGAAATATGGAAATTAATTGTTAGGAAAACAATTATCTCTATTATATAACTTATCATATACTCTAATATATATTAGCTAAGTGAACTTATTGTGCATGTGTTAAATGTATGAGTTATATATTGAGTTGGAGGTTTTATTTGATGGGCTGACATCATATACCTAGATATTGTGTAATACTAGATTTTTCTATGTTTTTTACCGACATGTAAGATGTAATCATTTTCCTAACGGATGATAATGACTTCTAGCTATAGTTCATGATGGCATATATAGTACGTTTGGATCATCAATATAAACTTTATATCCTGGTGCTCTCAGTATTTTACTATCCACCTCTAACAATTAAATTAGTTGTATAAGTCCATAATAAATTCGACCTAAATAACTTGTATATATAAATTAATATTAATTAGAAAAAAGTTTGACTACTTTGAGTCGAACAAAAGATTAAATTGCACAACAATTAATGCAATACATTGCAATATTAAGTATCAAATCTCTAAATTGTAACCTACATCCTCTCTTTTTTTTTCCTTTTTTTTTTGTAAAAATGGAAAGAATTAAAATTTTGTAGCAACAGTTTGGTTCCATCCTTTAAGGCGGGCCCTTTGTTCCCACATGAAGGTAATTTTTCTCTGTGCATCTAAAGCTTCCTCAGCTCTTTCTCTTGCTTCTTCACAAGTTTCCATACCTGAATTACATTTATCTGCTTCTTTTTGATATTGGGAAGCTATTTTCTTAGCTTCAAGCAATGCCATTTCTGATCTTTGTTGGTTTTCTAAGGCCTCGCTTTCTTTTTGCTTCAATTCATCTGCTACAAGTTCTGCCAAGTGATTCTCCGTATCTTTACTCACTTCTGGATCATGCTTCATGCAATCTAAATGTGTAAAAAAAAGGAAATTATTAATGTGTTATACACTTTATCAATGGTACCCCTATGTGTTTTTTAAATTACAATGACACTCCCACCTTTTTCAGTTAATTACAAATGTGACATTGTTCACCTTTTTTCCGTTAAGTTTACGTTAAATGTCATTTAAAAGCAAGGAAAATTATCAATGGTACCCTTATGTTATAGCAATTTATCATTGGTACTCCTCGCTCTCCTTTTGGAAGGGCACAAATGTGATTTGTCCGCTACCCTCCTCTCTCCGGACCCTATGTGGAATACTAGGTTGATGATTCCGATTCTGACTCTATTCATTGATAGATCATACTCTAACTTAATAGAATATATAATTTATGTTACGACTTTGAGATATGATATATATTTTATATCGCTCATTTTATCACTCTAACTTATTGGGTATTTGTGTATTCTATAACAATATGGTTAAAAGTTGTTTATGTGAAACGTAAAGTCCAAGTATATAAAATATATAGTTACAAAATGTTCTAATACGTAAAAAATGTTGTAATAAAGAATAGAGTTTAATTTCCTTAAGAGTCTAACCTGTGAATGACTGGTTGAATCCTGCAAGTAGAGACAATACAAATGAATCAGGTTAATAGTACAGCAAGCATCAATTAATTATTTGGAATTATTTTTTGTCATAATTTATGATGAGGAAATTGTAATAGATTTAAAATATTCTAGAGGAAATCCTCAGTAAAAATTAAATAAATTAGAAAGGCAAGGCCGGTCCTAAGCAAGGGTAAGGCGTGCCTACGTCTAGGGCCCCTAAAAAATTTTAGTTTTCAATTAGTGATTAGATTCAAACTTTTCTATATATTCAATAGTTTATGGGCTCATGAATAATCTTTCGTCCCGAGCTCCGTAAAAACCTAGGGCCGGCCCTGTAGAAAGGAAATAACAGCTTTCATATTCAAAAAGATCAGGAGATTCATGTTTTAGGTCATCATATTTATTGAAACAAAAAGCAAGATGCATGTGATTGTAATCGACTATATACTTTCAAAAAATACAGCTATCAGATAAAAAAGGATGACATTGCCCAAGATTATACAAAGGTGAATATAAAACTAAATTAAATGACGTCGAATTAAATTCATATACTCCCTCCGTTTCATTTAATTTACAACATTTTCCATTTTGGTCCATCCCACTTAATTTGCATCATTTTTATTTTTGGGTGATGGCCCACCACTTTCTTTTAATCTCATCCATACATTTTTACTCTCTTTTAATTTCCTCTACACAATTCATTATTTCTCTTTATTTATTACCACATTCTAAAAAACTATGCTCTTTCTCTTTGATGCAAATCAAAAGGAACGGAGGGAGTAAATGTTATAATTTTGTTAAAACACTATGAAAGAAGAAAAGAAATGTGCGCACTAAGATTTAAATCAAATAAATAATACTTTTATCACATAAGTAAATCCCTACCAACTTAACCAATAATCATATTAATATTTATAGTTAACTGGTTTAATATAAAACAATGTTGCCAATTAATAGTATTGCACAAGGCCTTTCATCTGCCTGAGATCACAAATGTGAATTTTGTCCATTGCAGATTACAGAGTTTTCTGATTACAATGAATATACACGTTTGAACTCAAAAAGCTCATATTCAACTATCATTCAGTGTCCTTAAAAGTACAGAGACAACCTCGAATAAAGTGGAATACTGAAGAGTAGTCTCGATCATGCAACCACAAAAGAAAGGTAAATATACATATAGGCCTGTCTTGAAATAGATATTTATATTGTATGTTGTGGTATACATTGTATTTTTTTAAAAAAAATCTCAAGAAGTCCATGATACTTGGTTTGTGAGACCTAACTTCTACCATTATTAACAACAATGACAATACATAAAATTCTAATCTTAGGATTATATGGATCAGATTAACTCAAAACAAATCGATCAACACATCGTTTAATTTTGTAACAGTTAAAAACTTTTTTCATCATTTATATTAATATTAACAATGAGAATAATGTCAAAACCCTAATTTCAAACAAAACTAAATCATTTTAAAATTGTCTTTAAGATTTTCCTTTTTTCATCATCATATTATCAACATATGAAATGAAAATTTTAACAATATATTTTAATCAAAGAATACTTTTTTATATGCGTCACTAAAACAGAAAAGATACTTGTATTGTTAATTACTGAGTCGAGCGATTTATATACATAATACTCTATCCTCTATATCCCATTCAATTAGCCAGATTTCGAATTCAAATATGAGAGTTTTTTAAGCTATATATACAGAATCAATCATTGAATCATTGAATCATAAAATTACCTTGAGATAGGGAGAGAAATGGGTAAGAAGAAGAGCAATCACAAAGGCATGGAGGGCAAGAAGATGAAGAGTGAGTGGAAAACCCAAATCCTTCTAGAAAATGCCAATAAAGAGGGGGACCCACAATGTAACCAATTACACACATTCCAAGAATCCCCATTGCCATTTTCACCACTCTTGGGCTGAATATTCCATTTCCTCTATTTTGATATCCCATTTTCAATTTTGTGATCTATGATTTCAAATCTATTCCACTGGCATCAATCACATAATTAATATTTTCTTTTTTCTTCTCTAATTATCATGAAATTATATTATTAAAGTAATATCTCAAAAAAAAAAATTATTAAAGTAAATAAATTTTCTTCTTTTGTTTGTTTGGTTTTTAGGCTGAAATTGATAATTGTTTGATTTAACTTAATCAATTTTTAAGTGTGATTTTGTTTCTATGATGGGAAATTACCAAGTTATATGTACATGCTAACAAGTGGCCTAATATTGTGCCACAATTTTTAAAATTTAAATAGATGAAAATTATATGTTTATGAATTAGAAGTTTGAATTATGAAAATTTTGGTACAATTGCTCAAAAGCAAAAATGATGAAAATAATGTTGCCTCAACTCGTGTTACGAAAAAATTAGTCTCGTATCGTGCAGTGTTTGAATACCTGAGAATGAAGCCTATACACAATTCAAGCTCATATAATATTCCGTTGGCCCAATAAATTATTTTTTTTGCCACTTTGAAATTCATTAAGTACACACTCCTATTTTGTATTTACCTAGACATTTGCATATGTTTTATTCATTTATTTAGACCATTATGTATTTACAGTGATTTTATATATTTAAATTCAATATACATTTATATTTACAGTGATTTTATACATGTTGAAGGCGTCTTATACATGTTTTAGGCTAGTGTTTCTTTTAGAGTTTCTTTTGAGGGGTCTGTTCTCTCGCTATTATAGTTTCTTTTAGTTTCTTGGTTGTTGTTGCACCGTTTCTCTTTAATTTATATTGTTTTATGTTTTTTTGGTATCTTTTTCGTTTATCGTTTATCTACACGTAGCAGGGGCTTCTCTTAGTCTTTCTTGAGCCGGGGGATCCTTTTTTGGTCGCCCTCTCCTTCATGAGTATGAGTTGCCGCCGTCCTTCCTTCCCCAGACCATGTCCATAGTTTTCTATGTGCGGATACACTGGGTAAGATGATGATGATGATTTAGAGTGATTTTATATATAGTTTAAGCAATTTACTAATTAATATTTAAAAATAATAAAGAAAACTAATGATTTGAAAAATACCTGGCTTTATTTATTATCAATTTATCAATAAACAAATACTGCATAAACATAAGTACTAATGAGTCATAAAAAATTCAACATAAAAAGTATATCTTTTGTTTATAAATAATTAAAGATAGAAAATATAAGATAGTGAAATTATTAGCAAATTAATTATTTAGGTGCTCTCTTGAGAGACCGTCTTTTGTAAAAACGACTCTTAAAAGTCCGGCCCAAATCTATATTTAGAGTTGTAACAATATATATTTAGAATAGACTCGGATTTTAAAAGTCGTCTTTACAAAAGACGGTCTCAAGGAAGAATTTGTGTTAATTATATTATTAACACAAATTCATAAACATGCCAAATTATGGGCTTGAACTTATGTCATTAGGCATTGACCGTATTGTAATGGGCCAACCCTCTAGCCCAAGGGTCATTCTGACGCCATAGACCGAGTCGTGCCTACATACCCAATTAGTTGACAGTGGCTCACATAATTAGGTTGTGTCGTGTTGAGCGGGCCTCAAGCAGACCTATATGCCAGCAAAACCCACTTATATATATATATAGAAAATTTAAAATAAGTAAGATTATTTATCGAAAAAAAGCACAAATAAGATCAAAATTAAATTTATTTCAAATATAAGCGTGTAATTCTTAAACTTGAGGAACGGGGCTGTTCACATTTACTAATTGCGAACAAGATTGTTTTTTTTACAAAGCCAAATAAGCTATTCACACTTAGTAACTGCGAACAAATAATGTTGACTTTTTTTGACCCTGCTGCAGCTTCCTTCTCCATTTCCCTCAAAGTCAAAAAAAGTCATATAGCTGTTCGTAGTTACTAAATGCGAACAACATGCTGACCCTGTTTGACCAATTCGCACTTAGTAAGTGGGAACAACTTGGTTGACTTTTTTTACCAGTTTGCTTCTTCGCAGTTACTAAGCGCGAACATCATCGAATCTGTGCTCTGGGGCTTTAGACGCTTACTCTTGGAAATAAGTTGAAATTGATCTTATTCTATGCTTTTTTTTTCTGATAAATTGTCTTGTTCATTTCAAAATTTTCTTATATATATGTTTTGTTAACCCAAAATATTAATACAAATTTTTGTATGAGACGTTTTCATCGTAAAACGTATTCCGTACTTGAGTTAAATAAATAGCACAATAATAAAAACTTTTAGTATAATGAACCACTTATATGGACTGGTCTCACGGTGAGATGGTCTTATACAAAAGGTTAGATTGTATTATTAAATTGTTTTTTAAGTTAAAATATTGCAAATAATTAAAGGTGGTGGAAATATTGAAAAACGTACAAATGCTCCATAAAATCTTTTCATTCTTCATCATATCTCTTCAATAAATTAATTTAATCTTTTTCTTAACTAATTTGGGCATGTTTAAGTAGCCAAAATACCAAATACATAATTCTTATAATTGCTAGCCACACAATGAAGTTATTTCTCCCTTGCCTTTTTCTTCACTTAACATGAGATTTGCATTTCTAATTGTGGGATTTGACTTCATAACTAATTAAAGGCAACATGACCAGGTGATCTCAATTTAGTAAATTATGATCACAGACATTTTTAATTTCTTCAAGCTAACAATTGTAATCAATAACTAAGATTATGGAGAAATTTATACCGGCTCTATCTAGATTATGATTCGAGTCATTGATTTGAACATTAATACATTATTAATATTAAATCATATTATAATCAATTACACATAATTATGATACACAATTTGGTTCATCACACATATATATGCAGAACTAATGTTCGCCCCATTCGATATAAGTATTTTAGTTTTGTTAAGAAATTAACCGACTCAACCAAAAGCTTAAGCTGGTGGTTAAGGCCTCACAATGTATTATATATGTTTTAACACACCTTCTTACACGAGAGCTCTTTAAGTTAAAAGTGTGGATGCAACATAGACCCTTCTGACACAACAACATAATTTGCTTTTAGTGACATTTATATTAGCAGCATATTGAAAAGTCACACTAAAGCTTTTAGCGACATTTTTAGCGACATAGGATTTAGTGACATTTCTCACAAATGTCACTATAGACTATAGTGACAATTACATATGTTACTAAAAACTAAATTAAGTGTCGCTAAATCACTTTATGGTGCAACTAAACATAAAAACCAATAATTATTAAACTAAAAATATGAATCAGTGACATTTTTTTAATGCCACTAAATCCAATGTCGCAAAAGCTAAATTTGTTGTAGTGTGATATCATAATTATTGTTAAAATTTTCATTTTAAATAAAGGGTAGTTGAGATACGAATAATCAAGGAACCAACTAAACCAAAAACTTAAGCTGAAACTTAAGCATGCTCTAACATGATATACTTCATATGTTCATAATCAACGCCCAAAATCATGACTTAATAAATGTTTAAAAATATAAATGAAAAATTAGAATGCTAAGTATTTCGTGTTCTGAAATAATCTCGCATCCATGCATTTATTAGATTTCTTAGGATACTCTACAATAAGTAAGATGTTTGATATACCTTCTAAAATTTACATCCTTTCAAAAATAATGTACTACTAATAATTTTTAAGTTAAAATAAGTTTGACCATGATATTAAATTGTATGTATGCTACATTTTTTTCTTTTATGTTTAAAAAGTAAGTTTGAGTATAATAATAATAATAATAATAATAATAATAATAAACGAAAATAACCTAGAATAATCCAAACTATTCATGATTTTCCTACGATAATCCTACTTATTGATTAACCATGAATAATCCCAACTTTGAGGGGCATTTTTCTAGAGTAAACCCGGTGACCGGATGACTTGCTATAACAAGTTTTATTTAAAAAAAAAGGATAAATTAAAATAAAATGTCGGAAAAAATGTTAAAAAAATATTCATAAAAAATTTATGATTTTTTTTATTATTTAGAATTTTTTATGTAAATTTTCAAAAATATTTTCTAATTTTAAATTAATATTTAATTTAGTTTTTTGGTGAATTACCTACTATAGCAGGTCATCGGGTTACCCAAGTTTACTCTTGGAAAATACCCCTCAAAGTTGGGATTATTCATGGTTAATCAATAGGTGGGATTATTATAGGAAAGTCATGAATAGTTTGGATTATTCTAGGTATTTTTTCCTAATAATAATAATAATAATCTGTAATAAAGTCAAAGCCTCAAAGAAGAGAAGATCATGTATTTAATAAATACGTAATGTAAGAGCAAGAGCCGTATGGAAAAACTCTAAGCAAAATACATACATGCATCAATTAAAATCTACATGTATAATGTATGTATGCTTCTCTAACTAACTATAATTGTTTTGGAATTATGCAAACGATGACACGCTATTTAGGTCTAATTTAATCATATCTTAATTGGAATCGAAGGTTTTCTCAATCTTATGTTCTTCATGAATCATGATCTACCACAACTACTAGAATATAATTTCGAATGGTAGCAGGTTAGTTCAACACACATATAGAATTGAGTATTTTGATTAAAAATCTAGGTTCGAGCCTTTTTATGCTATTTTTCGAGTAATTTAATTAAAAATCCTTTTCATGTTGAGTTGTATTACATATAAAACAAAAAAAATAGTAGTCGATTAATAGAACACGCATATTGAAGTGGATATTCGAATTGTCATATATGAATTCAGACGTTTTTCCATTAATGCTTTTTTTCTCTTCTACAACAATCTTTAATGTCCAATTTTTTTCTCATATGTCTTTCCAAAAAGTCTTATGATTTTGTGCTTAACACGGATATGTACCAGTAACACTTTAATTTTAGGACCTAAACATTTAATAGAACATTTAAGGCATTTATTTTGAAAAGAGATTTGATTTTGGAGAAGGAATTTAAGAATATTATATTCGCATAATGACCCCACTTAATGTGTAATCGAATTCAATTTAAAGAAAATGAGTATAGTGGATTTGGACTTGATTTGTTACAACTAGGCTTAATATAAATCCGTCCTTGATTCAACTTGATTTAAACCTCAGTAAATATTAATCTAACATAAATTTTGCACCGTTATATCTGTTGTGACTCGTACTCAAAAATTCTTATTCAAATCACTAACATGATAATAAGTAATTCAAATCTCACATATCTCAATCCGATAAAATTAAATTTTAATTTAAGAATATAAATTATATTCCTAGCTAGATAGTTAGAAAGATATTTATCAAAAAAAGCGAGAAAATAGAAAGATTTAGTCATCCAAATATGTCAAATCCTGTCCTATTACACGAAGTAACGAGGAAACTTGATACAAAAAGTGTTGACAAATGACTAGATCTTGGATAATAAAGTGCTTCGCCAACGGCTAAGAAAATGACTAACTAAAAATAAAAAGTACACAAGTTTGAAGATTTTGATCATTAGGCCAATAACCATTTTGGGAAAACGAGTAGCTCAATATAAGCTGAATATTAAATTATTGGCCTACTAGTACCAAATATTTATTTATTCTTCAATAAATAAATTTTGGAAAATCTTTCTCATTGACAAAATTAATTCATTACCTTTTTTTAATCAAATAATTATAAATACTTTCTCCGTTTCATAATACTTATTATTAATAGTGACATTTTCTCACATAACATGTCACACTCAGTAGTATTATGAAACGAACCAATATATTTATGTAAGTGATCAACTTTATCACAGAGATATAGTTTCAGAATGCTAATATATGATAGACCAAAGAAATAATAATAAATAACATTAATATTGTTCGATGTTAGACTTAAAACCATAACCTTTAATTATGAGCAGAGCCAAGGCGTACCCGAAATTTGCCCCTCTTGATCACATTAAATAACCTTGCTTGTCGGAGAAAAAGAATTGTACACCACACATCACTAGCTCTATATTAATATGTTTATTTGTTGTCTAAGAATTTGATTTGGTCTCTTGAACCACAAATTTATGTAATTTATTTAGCTCTTCTCCTTTACTCCTTGCATTGTATCTGTATACAAAGCTAACTTATAGGAACTATATTATATATTAATCTTATATACTCCTAAAATAGCCACATTTGAAAAGGGTTAGATGACATCACAGTCTACCAATATACATAGCATGTCAGTTTTATTTTATTAACAAAGAAAGTATATTACGGTTAATTTACTATTCTATCGTCCAATTGAATTTATTATATTTATATTTCTATCACAAGTGTTTTTTATTGAAAATATAGCAAATTAAATGGAAACGTACATCAACATTGACATACAAGGTCAATTATTAACACTCCTAAACCAAACTTCTGGTTTTGCTATGACTATTATTAATTAGTCTATGACCACTCCACTAATAAGCTTAAGCCGCCTAATTCGCTTGATTATTTTTCCCCTTTGCGTACATCTATTGCATGCATGTGCATAATATCTCTTGCCTATATATACCCCAACAATATGCACATTTTAATCATCCTTACCTAAGTTACATACATTCATAACATCTCATACAATATTTTCCATCAACATTATCATTCTTATTTGCTTTTATTTAACAAGGAAATATGAAATCCATAAAGGTTATAATTGTGTTAGCCCTTCTTATGGCGGTCTTTGTCACTGTTTCATATGCAAAACACAAAAATGACGAGAAGAATCAAGGTAAAAAAGGGCATAAAACAGACAAAGTTGGTTCATATCAAGGATCGAGTCCTTATTTCAAAACAAAGAAACACTACTATAATATTGATCCATATAAATCATGGGGTCATGGCCATAATGCACGACCTCGTTTGACATGTGATAAGTTTCCTAGGGTTTGCCATGTTAAAGGAAGTCCTGGTCCTGATTGTTGCTGGAAAAAGTGTGTTAATGTTAAAATCGATAACCTCAATTGTGGAATGTGTGGGCGAAGGTGTAGATATCCTGAAACTTGTTGTAATGGAAGGTGTATTAACACTTTGTATGATAGAAAAAATTGTGGTGGTTGCAAGAACAAGTGCCAAAGGGGAAGCTTTTGCTACAATGGCATGTGTAGCTATGCTTAGACATAAGAGCATATATGAGGAATATTGGGATCAATTATATACAAAGTGATCAGTAAAGATGCATATAATATACTAAATTAGTGCATATAATTTTCTTATAGGTCACAAATTAATTGATTAGTTAATTTGTAAAGTGCTTGAGAGTGTTTAAAGAAGAGCTATGTTATCCTAAGCTCTAGCAAAGCTTATTCATTCCATTTGTATTCAATTTACATGCATGGTGATAATAAGGATTTAATTTGTATATTTACTTTGATATAATATTATGTAGACAACCTTCGTTTATTTATTTGATCAAATATTAACAAGAAAAACATCGTTAGTACTTATCTATCTATCTATACATAATACTAAAACAAAATATAGCTTACATAAGCAACTATAAAAATTGATGAGTTGTCATTTTCTCAAGAAAAATTTTCCCTCCATTTTGTAAAAATGATGTCATTGCATTAGAATGACCATAGAAATCCTACATGCTAAAGATGATTAATTTGAGACAATCATTAAAAGCTTTTAGTTGGAAATATAACATATAAATTTAAATAACAATATGGAGTAATAAATATATCCATCAAAGATGCACAAATTCATTATTACCTTTGATTTTCAATTTACAAAGGACTATTGATCTACTATTTATTATAAAAATTATTTATTTATGTACAAATTAATTATATTATTTTTGAATATACTTTTGAAAAAAATACTCCCTCCGTTCTTTTTTGTTCTTCCCGTATAGAATATTTTATTTTGGAGAGAGAAATTTGATTAAGATTTTTAAGACATTTATAGATGATAAAATACATCCATATGAGATCTCCTTAGATTCGTCTTAATGTATACTTTTTTATCATATATTTTTTATAGTTTTTTATAATGCGTATTTAGAGATATTTAGGCTCGAAAGTTGCTTTGAAAACTGTGCAAAATGTAAATGGAAAGAACAAAAAAGAACGGAGGGAGTAAAAGTTTACTAAAATGATTATAATTTCAATAATTATTATATTATAGATACAAACCCAGATTAATACAAAAGAAATAAAAATTTTATTCGTTTTTTACATTAAAATGAAAAAACCGTGCCTCGCACGGGGATTATCTAGTATTTTAATAAAAATGATGTACGTATAACTTTAAATGTTTATGGAAACTCCCATCCAAAGGGAAAATTTTTATGTATCCTAGTCACATTTTTCTAGTGTTTTATTGTAGTTTCATTATTCATAAAAGATGGCCTACATATATATAACAAAGGTATAATTGACAAAAAAATGCTTGGAATTTTGATTTGGAATGTATTATTCATATCTGATTTAAACTATATTTTACATTAGCCTTGATATGTCATATGTTCGATTTTCTTCGATCAATATATAATCGAGAGCTACATTTAAAACGAAAGACTCATGCTCAATATATCAACCAAAAGTTTCAAACGTACTATGAATCAAATTGATTGACTTTTATCCGAATTTTGACTAAATTGAACTTGATTATAGTCGATAGATATCCTAAACTCACAGTGCTCAACAAAAGACTAAAAGCATTTTTATCATAGGCGGATCTATGTGGTAACAAAGGGTAGCCTAGGCTACCCATACTTTTTTAAAAAAAATTAATATTCATTTAAAAAAAATTAATATTCTGTAAAAAAAATAATTTTATCTGACTCAGTACAGTTGTGTAGCAGTGTAGGCAGCTATCCGCCTAACCGTGAAGGCAGAAGGCGTGAAAAACTAAAAACCCATCCCTCCCCTTTCTCTCTCCTTCCCTAATCCCTTTCTTTCCCATTTTCAAATTAAACCTGCTAATTCTTTCCACTATTCTTGTATTCCATTTCCATATTTTCATTCTCCTATCCCTTCCACAGCTTCCACCGCAACCGCACCAGTTGCCACCGGCCTACCTCCCTAGCTTTCGTTTGCCGGCAGCCGACTGTCACGTACTCTGCGGTGTGAACCACCATTCTTGGCCTCTTAGGTACAATTTATTGGAAATTATCTTTAAAGGTTATCTCTCATTCAATTAATTAAGTATTTCATCACTTAAAAATTAAAATCTTTAATTGTATTGTAGTCTTGTTCATTTAATGGTTATTTTAGGGTTTAGCAATATAGAATAATTAATTATTGTATTTTTGTTTAGCCATTTAAGGTTTGAGGACACTGTGGTTTTGTGGTTTAAATTTTGAATTGATTAATGGTTATTTTGAATTGATTAATTAATTAATTATTGTGAATTTTGAATGATAAATGGTTATTACTGTCAATTAATCAATTATTTTAGGGTTTGTGGACACTATGACACTGTGACTTGTTTTGTAGGCTTGTTCTTTTAATGATTATTTTGATCATAATTAGTTTTGTCTTTGTTATCTTGTACTCCCTCCAATTCACAACTATTGTCCTATTTACTTTTTCACACTTGCCGAGACAACATTTTAACCCTTAATATCTCTAATTATTCTTAATCAAAAATTATAAAAAATTGATGTAAATATTCATTGTATCGAGACGAATCAAAAAAGATCTCAAATGACTATATTTTAACTTATAGATTAAGAGTAAAATACAAATTAAGAGTGATATGTGAATAGTGCCCAAAAACAAATGGGACAATTGTTTTGAATTGGAGGGAGTATTTCACTTTGTTAGACTTTAATCTCATTGTAATTTGTAACTTGTAATTTGGAGCAATGAAATATTTTTAAAATGCTCATTTTATAAACAATAATGTCGGCCGAAATTTATTTCAACACGTTGGTGAATCATGAATGGTGCTACCCATGCTTTTGAATCCTGGATCCGCCTATGATTTTTATAAGAAAATATAACTAATTGGTTGCTACAATAACTTATTTTTATCATAAAACCTTACTTATTTAAAGAAATGTATTAACTAATTTAATGAACTAAACAATTCCAATAGTAATCTTATATTAGTAAGAATTGAACGTCTGTTACTCAGAATAAACTTATAGAAATGGTGATGAAAATTTAGTTCAATTTTGATAAAAAAAATTTAATCAAAATGAGTGGTAATAGAAAATTAAAAAAAAACTTTCTATGATAATAGATTTCATGAATATGAGAATTTTACGATACATATTTCACAAAAATTTAAACTAAAAATTATTTTTATCACTGTACCAACAACCAAATTTAACGAGTAGTAAAAAGCAAGCAATAATTCTTTAGAGATAATGATTGGATTGAATGGAGAGCACAAATTATGTTTTAATTACCCTAGATTATTGAAGTATAAAAAGTCTTTTTAGAACATATATTTTTTTGTTAAAGTCAATGTACACCAAACATGTATTAGTATTATCAATGGGATCATAAGAGTACAAAGGAGTGTTTTGTGCATCAACAGCGGTTCAACATTTCTTCTCATCAAAATAAATGCAACTTGAACATCGTTTTGATTCCTAACTTCATAGTTCATATTGATGTTTTGACGAAAATTAGTGAAGTGTACCTTATCTTTCTAAAAAATTAAAATGTATTTCATGCTACTTTATGTTGACTAATACTCCTTTTTTCAAAGGCCAAAGCAATGGGTTTCCACACAACTTTTAATTAATTAATATAAAAAATTATTTGAAATTATTAAATGAAATTGTGGACAATAATTTGGTTCCTCAAATATGGATGAAATGTTTGCAAAATAAAGGGAAAAATATTTTTTCGTCAAAAAAATGTCATTTTAAATCCTAAGACGATCAAACAAAATAAAAAAAAAGTATAAATTAAATAGAATAGTTGTATCAATTAGTCTCCTGAGAGACCAACTTTTTGAGAGATGTCTTTCAGGCCCAGTCCATCAAAGCTTACTTTGTACTCTTACTTCACATTTTTTTATGGGCCAACCAAATAAGAGATGGTCTTTCGAAAAGACCGTCTCTCACAAGAATTTGTGTAGTTGTATATATATTATTTATTTTTTTTTCATTTTCTCATATCAAACTTTCCTTTCTGTTCAAAAATTATTTTTAGATTTGTAAGTAAAACCGTTAAATTTACTCTAATCATAAACTGAAAATTGATATATTATAACCAATAATTACTGATCAAACAACAAAAAAAATTGGGTCAAGCTCGATCATCTTTCAAGACCATTCATTTTGATTAGTTTTCTCAATTTCTCAATTCTTTCCATTTTTTGTCATTATTTTTTTTTTGTTAAAAATCATTATATTTCCTTTTAATTCTCTTTTAATTTTATAATTCTTTACCGAAGTATTTTACCGAACTATTTTAAGTTGTATTATTGGTTTCTTTTAAAAAATACAAATTTTTAAATGTTGTGTGGAAACATTGTTAAAAAAAAACCTATGTTAAAATTTTTTGACCCATTGTAATGACCCAAATTGACCGAAACAACAACACGATTTGAAAACAATCCAATAGAACCCAAATTGCGCAAATTAAACTTGAAATCCACATGCCCGCATTTTAACAAGAAATGACCTGATCAATTGCGAGCTATTGATTCGTAACAAGGGTCAAATCACCTTCTTACTTCGAAAAAACACTCATCTATTACTCTGTCAAGATCATGGGATTTCTTCCATTCAAAGATTGATCCATCTTATGATCCATTTAAATTACGAAGTTTCTTCTGGGAGAAGAAACATCATCCCCATGATTCATTTGATTTTCACGATCATTTCCATACCAAATAACAACCATCTTATGGTCAGGTGAGACCATGCATGGAGATGGTAATCTCGAAATCAATTGACATGTGATAGATTTCCTAAAGTATGTCATGTCAAAGTTACTTCTGGTCATAATTGTTGTAAAAAAAATGTGTTAATGTTAAAATTGATAATTTTAATTGTGGCATGTGTGGGTTAAAGTGCAATCATCCGGAAACTTGTTGCGATGGAATGTGTGTGAACTCCTTATATGATAGTGAGCATTGCGGAGGATGCAACAATAAGTGTCATCGAGGGAGTGTTTGCTATAATGACATATGCAATACGCATAGATTTATCATTTATGTATACGTATTTAAATATATATGCACATTACGATTTTTCGAACATCAAACATTATAAGATATATTATGTATTGAACATTACGCACTAGCTAGTAATTATAGGACAATATCTTTATTAATTCAATAACTATAAAATTTTTCACAATTCCTTGAAAGCATGATAAATTGATAACTTGTAAGTTGACGAAGGCTTCAAAAATATTACGTTATTTTCTTTGTTTTATCCAATAATTTATTCTAAATCTATATGGATCCATGAAATTTTTATTCTTTTAACTCTGTTCATCGTAATTCACATTATTTCTTTAGTTATTATTTTCACATTTAACTTATTTTTTCATTTTATTTGTATATTTCTTCCACCTTTTCATAACATATACTCTTTTTGTTACATTATACTTGCATCAGATAATAAATTTTTCCATAGCATGTATACTATATTAGTTCAGGTATTTCATTTACTTTTACCATTTTAAACACCTTCTTTTAAGACTATTTCTTAAGACATAGGAAGGATATGCACTAAATTTGACGAGGAATATTGCTTGAGAAATGGGAACTAGTACATCTTATGCGAGTATATATTGATTTTTGAGCATGATTTGAGCGTTGTTAATCATGTTGAGTACACACTTAACTAGTGTTGTAAAATTCACCCAATCAGTAGATAAGTTCTAAGGATATGTACTCATTTTCTTTTAAATTTATTACATTATTATTGTATCCTAAAAGCTCTCGTATAGAAAATCACTATATAATAAATTTAAGTAATGAACAAATATAAACACTAACAAAATGCATATATAAGAGATTGAGAATATTTTCTAGGGGACATCACTATCATATATATGTAGAATCTCTTTTTATGACAAATAATAAAGATAATATATCTATAGCGAAGACATGAATATCATCATCATCCCGCTTATATGAAAACCCATACCATATCATAAATAAATTAATCAAATAAGATGTTCTAAAATAATAATTATTAATTTTAATACAATAAAACATTTGAAATAATATAATTATTTATAACATATAAATGTTTTTACAAAAATGTCTAACAAGGAAACATTATCAAAATCAATAAATAATAATGTTATGTAGCTATGAATATATAGTATGTTATTATTATTATTATTATTATTATTATTATTATTATTATTATTATTATTATTATTATTATTATTATTATTATTATTATTATTATTATAGCATTATATGAGATAAAAATTTATAAGGTTTAGTTAGACATAAGCTCAAAAGAATTAATTGTTATATATATGGAGTATCTAATTAGGATTTAAGGTTGAATTGGGTCTAATAAAATTAAACCTTGCTATTTTTCGTAAATGGAATTATTATTCACTTTTGGGCAACTTGTTCCCTGATTTTTCCAATAATATTGTTTGACCCAAAAAGATTTTATCTTTTGACTTTTGTTTATATTACTTTAAGTTGACGTGATACTCGGTTTGACTTTTGGAGCAAATGGTTCGTTATGTACGTAAATAAAAAGGTCAACCTAGGCAATAATAGATTATATCCGAATTGATCTGGCCGATTCCGGTATTATGCTTTCTAAAATGGAGTATTAGTTTATTTAAACTTATGTCACAACAAATTATTATTATATAATTAATTTGGCTACTCAGCATTGTCATATAGAAATAATTTCTTAAATAAGCCTAATTTTTGGTTTGCTATGACAATGTGTATATTTCTTGCTAGTAGACCATCCCACTAACTAGAACCCGCCTAAAACCCTTGAATTCAAAATCATCTTACATGTATATATACATATACCTTCGTTTTGTTTTCACAAATATCTAAAAAAAAAAGAGTCTCTCAAACTTTTTTCATAAAAATAACAAATATTATTACTATATACTTTCGTTTCATTTTACTTGTTAGATATGAATATGCCACAAAATTTGATTGTGATAATCATTCTTAGTGCAGTCTGTATCGGTCTTTCCTATGGTCAAAACAACAAACACCCATCTTTAGATTCATCTAAACCATATGCTTTCTTCAATTCAAAGAGATACCCTTATGATCCATTCAAATCACGAGATTACTTACCTAAACAAAAACACCTGCCTCATAATCCATTGAAATCGCGAGATTACATGCCTAAAAAGAAACATCATTCACATGATCCGTTCAATTTTTGGGATCATTTCCATTCAAAGGAACAACCCACTTATGGTCAAGTGAGACCATGGGGTTGGCAGCCACGTAACCAATTGACATGTGATAAGTTTCCTAGGATTTGTCATGTCAAAGGTAGTCATGGCCAAGATTGTTGTAAGAAAAGGTGTGTGAATGTTAAAATTGACAATCTCAATTGTGGGATGTGCGGTTTAAAGTGTAAATTTCCCGAGACATGTTGCAATGGGAAATGTGTGAACTCTTTGTATGATAGAAAGCATTGTGGGAGTTGCAACAACAAGTGCAATAGAGGAAGTATGTGCTATAATGGCATGTGTAGCTATGCATAAACATGCATAAGTAACTACATAACATTTTTGAGGATCAAACTATCCTATCATATATTCATATAGATGCATATATAAATATAAGATTTGGTACGTAAAAGTAAACAGATTTATTAAATTCCTTAATAATTCTTTTCGATAGTAAGAATATTGATTGTATTTTTTGACACTATTCATTAACCACTTAATTTGTATTTTATTCTTAATTTAAATATTAAAATATGGCCAAGTGGGATTTTTTTTGGTTCTTTTCAATTTAAAATTTATCAATATCCATTTTAATAATTTTTCAATATGCATATTTAGAGATATTTAGGATTGAATTAGTGCAATAAAGTGCAAAAACTAAATAGGACAATTAGTGTGAATTAGAAAGTGATTTGCCTAGTTGGGATTGAAAAATAAAAAAATTTCAACTTTGGTGTTCCTTAACACTATGTTTGGATAACAAGTTTGGATGGAAAAGAAAGGGAGGAAAGGGGAAGGGAGGGAAGAGAAATGGAAGGAACTAATTCTTGTTTGTCTAGGAGGGAATGGAAGAGAAAGGAAGGGAGATTATGCTTTCCTTCCAAATCTTTCCACTTTTGGAGGGATTACAACTCTTACAAAATTTATTAACATTTTCCTTCCAATTCCCTCCCCTCCAAATCTCTTTCCTTCCATTTTGCTATCCAAACAAGAGATTCTTCCTCCCTCTAAATCTCTTCCTTTCCTTTCCCTCCATTTCCTTCTATCCAAACACACCCTAAAACTTAATTCCCAAAATGGTGTTTATATAATTATATAGTTTTACTAAGCTACATTTTTTTGGTTTGGTAATTCCAAATCTGCAAGAGGATACTGTTGTTTTGTTAAGCAAATATATGCGCTAAACATATTCAAAAAAATCTCACTAGTCTAACAGAATTAAAGAGCCAAATATCCAAAAAAATTCTTCTACATACAACAAAAATTCTCAATCAGGTCAAAAAGTCATAAATCATAATCAATAAGATATTTGTTGAAACTACTATCTTTGATTTGCAAATTGGTTGAGGCTGCCGTAGAACTTATGTGACTTAACCACAACTAAAGCCAAAAGACGTATCAAACCAAGCAAAAACCCACATTTAACATTATCAAATTCAACAGACATCCTCTAAAAAAATATAACATTTTAACAAATATACAATGTGCAAGGCTCCCTCAAAAAAATGAGAGCATTATTCTTGTAATTTGTTATTGTTAATAATTAAAAAGATGTAAACTTTGATTAAAGAAAGTAGTAATTTGAGGTGAATAATAAACTTTGATAAAGTGCAGTAGCAATTTGATGTGAATGCTACCAAGTTACAATAGGGGTTGAGCGGATGTGAAATCATAAGTAAATCTCTAAATTTGTAAACAAGGATAAATGCAAGATAAGTGTTAGGAGGAAAAACACACATAATACATACAAAATTGCAAATGTTGGTGTCCTATTTTTTTAGGCAAATCTCCTGAGTGACCGTCTTTTTGAGAGATAGTCTCTCACAAGAATTTGTGTTTTAATATCACAATTTCTTGTGAGAGACGGACTCTTTGAGAGACCTCTAATAGGGTTGGCCCTTCAGAAAAAATGTAGAGTAAATATAGGTAATAAGTTTTAATGGATTGGGCATGAGAGACGTCTCTCAGAAAGACGGTCTCTCAGGAGACTAGCTGTTTATTCATAAAATAAAAATTTGTTTACTAAAATTTTTGTAGAAAAATTCTTTTCATTGCTAGGGTTTATCCGCCGAAATAGCGGGTATAATTGTGGTCTATTTTGTGTTTATGATTATTTAGATCTACATTGATTAATTCTTAGGTAATTTCCTATTAATGAGCATCAGAAACTATAAATAACTAAAAATAGTAATAAAAGAAAAAATCTTAGAATTCTATTTTTATTTTATTTTTCAAAAAGGTCATTATAAATTAAATTCTATTATTATAAATTAAATTCAATTGGAGACTCTAGTCATAAATAAAGTCAAATCAACTTTTACCAGCCGTTTTCTCGACCAATTCACAAATTTTTTACACTATAATAGCATTAGTATAGAACAGTATTCTCATCAAAGTTCATTCATATTTCATATTTTATATTTCATATTTCAAATTCTAAAATTGCAATCAACATAAAACAACTCAATTAATCCTCTCCGGTGTCCACCCTCATCAGGTTCGATCAATATATCTTTCTATCCAATTTTGTGAATGTTTTATTGAATTTGCATTATCTCTTGAGATTTCTTTGATGTGATTGTTTGGTATTAAGGATTTAGCTAGCTATATTAATAATTATGATAATAACATCTAATTTTTTTGACTCTTTGATCGCACTGTCTGGCCTCTCCAGATCTTGACCATAGTTTTCTATGAGCGAGATATACTGGATATGATGATCATAATTTATGTAATTTTTTTGATTTAGGGTTTAGGGGTTTAGCTATATTAATAACTATTTTAATAACATCCAATTGTTTGGCGTTTAGGGTTTAGGGTTTTAGATAACTATATTAATGAACTCACATCAAAAAAGGAATATTCAGAAATTTTTTGGGTTTTAATTAGGGTTTAACATCCAATTTGTTAAATATATCAAGTTTCTATTTTTGAAAAAAAGAAGTATTTTATTGATGGAAATCTGACATAAACAAAAGGACAATTACATAGGGTTTTTCTGATTTCTGTTTATTGATTCAATTTCTTTGAGATTGAATTTGTTTTTTTATATTTCTGTTTTTTTTTTTCTGATTTAATTTTGTTTGTTCTGTTTGGGCAATGTAACAATAAGCCATCATCTTTATAAACCCGTAATCTTCACAACAACATCACTATTAATGTCGAATTTGAAATTCTTTTTTCTTCTACAATTCTTCTAGTTATGGAGTTATTGGTATTAATTAAGATATAAAAATATTACTCTTTTTATTTTTAAATGTTCTCCCCGTGAATAATCTATTTTCAAAAGAGAAATTTAATTAAGATTTTTAAGACATATATTGATGATAAAATATATCCACGTGAGATCTCGTTAGATTCGTCTTAATGTATATTTTTTATTATATATATTTTTATAATTTTTTTATAATGCATGTTTAGAGATATTAAGGCTCGAAAGTTGCTTTAAAAACTATGAAAAAAGTAAATAAAAAGAATACATAATAATAATAACTTTAATAATCATAATAACTCTGAAAACAGAGGAAATACGATTTAAAAAAATATTATCGTTATTAAATTGAAATTTTTTACTTATAAATATTACAAATAATACTCCTTCCTATTTATCATATACTTCATCCGTTTTTATTTAGTTGTACCCAAGGACAATTTGACATTGTTCATCAATGTCACTTAATTTTCATATTATCGTCAATCTATAAGTTAAAACATAATTACGTGGGATCTTATTAGAATCGTCTTAATGTGAATTTTATTGATTTTCAGTTTCTATGAATGTTCGATGTATATAATTAGAGATACTAACGATTGAATTATTGGGGCGTGTGAAAACTGTCCTTGGGTGCAAGTAAATAAAAATAGAGGGAGGTTCAATTTATGGTGATGTTTAACACATGTGTAGGAGTAGGAGTGAACACGGTCCGATTTGGTCTGGTCAGACACCAAAATCAGACTAAACCAAAAATTTCGGTCTGAAAATTTTCTAGACCGGAATGGACCGTTTAAATCACCAGACCAGACAGGACCAAACCGTTTTACAACGGTCCGGTCTGGTCTGATCTACGGTTTATTATTATTATTATTATTATTATTATTATTATTATTATTATTATTATTATTATTATTATCCAAATTAATACATGTATTTATGCAAATATTTCACATCTAAGATTCATAATATAATAATTTGTAATTAGTTGATAACATCAACATTATTCAAGTATATATTGGTATATAAAAATAACTACATCTTAAAATATCTAGGTAACAACGTAATTTTTTATATACAAAATTATGATTTTCTGCCGGTTTACGGTCCGGTCTGGTCTGAAAATATAAAAATCGAGACCAGACCGTAAACCATAATTTAGTTTGAAAAAAAACTAGATCAGACCAAATACAAAAATTCCGATTTGGTTTACGATTTAGACCAAACTTTGTTCAGCCCTATGTAGGAGAGAGGGTGCAATTTATAGTCAAATGGGACCAAATGTGTAGGAGAGATAATCTAATTATGGTAAAAAGAAGATACCCAAAATAGAATTGAGATATTTGCGATGACTTGAGTCAATATGAAAATGGGACACATGTACTGCATAGGGGGAGTATAAATAATAATAAAAATAATAATTATAATAATAATAATCATTTCCAAATAATAATAATAATAATAATAATAATAATAATAATAATAATAAACGTCATAAAAATGCTATGAATAATATAATAATAATAATTTTAAAAATGTTATCAAATTGAAGTATTATGATTCAAAAGCGATATTTGCTATGAGTCATCGAGTTGATTTTGGATTAAGTGTTTTAAATCGATTTCAAATTGAGTTTTGTGCCATATTGTATTTTATACCAGTGTAAATCATTTTTTTGAAGTCAGATCAATTCCGCTTCGATTATAAAATTAGATAAATTTTGGATTGTTGAATCTGTTTTGTACACCCCTATTTGCTGTATTGATACCAAATATATTCTCTAGAGTTCTTTATTGAAATGAAAGTAATGTACTATATATGTGTAAATAGGTTTTAACATGCAGTTGTATAATATGTCATTGCAGCAAAAGACTTGCACATTCAAAGATAAAATGGACAAACAAAGAAAAATTGAGGAACCGAAGATAAATGTAAGTTATTGGTACTAAGATTTGAGTATTTATATGGGTTAAGCAAATTAATGTTTATTTGTATTTTTATATTGTAAACATAAACATTTTGTATGATATCTCATTCAATATAAAATAATTGATTTGGACGCTTTTGTTTGATAAAAAGTTATTGAATTATGAATCAATTGTGTTTGTCATCTAAAACACTAAACAATATAATAAATATAAATTTTACCTTTTATTTAGGAGATTATATTAAAATATTACTTATTTTTTCTAAAAACTATTTCATATAAAAATTCTAATTTAGTTTTCAAATTACAGCTTGAATTGTCTCTGGGAATCATTGAAAGCGATAAAGCTACAACTTCTCCAATTTTTGATGAACAGAGGATCCAGAGACTGCGTGAAAAAAAGGTAATTAAGAAATTGAATAACTAATCATTCTTATTTTTATATACTAGTCTCTAATTTAACCCCCTTCGATTCAGAGTTAATGTTTGTTTTGTTTTTTGGATATTGTTGACATACTTGACATTTCACTATTAATTTGTATTTACCTCTTAATTTCTATGTTTAAATATAGTTAATCTGCTTTTTTTTTTATATAAAAAAAATGAGATCTTGTTTCATTCATCTTATTGTAAAGTTTATTAATATCAACTTTTTAAAATTTTAAATTATTCATAGTTAGAAATATTATAGAATGAATTAATGCATTGATAAACGTGCAAAAAACAAATGGAATATTAACTTTGTATCGGAGGGATTACAATTTATTATTATTATTATTATTATTATTATTATTATTATTATTATTAATTATTAATTGTAATTTGGATGAATGTATAATCAGTTATTAGAACAGCAAAGAGAGCTATTTAGCCTGTGTCACGAAAATCGAAAGTTGATGTCTAACCATTGTCAACTGCAAAAGGAATGTCGTGCCCACCTAAAGAAACTAAGCAGACTTCGCGAAAAACGACCATATGAGGTATAATTTTCATCTCCATTTGTATTTATTCATCCTATTTAGTTTATTAGATTGATGTATTTCTATTAAAAAAGCCTCTAACAAGATTTATCTCTCAGTGAGACGATTTCAAAACAAAAAGCATAATTGTATTAGCACTACAAAAAAAGCCTTTAACAAGAAAGTATAAAGTTGTATTTTGTGTTTTTTTCAGGTGAAGGAAGACTATCAAAATAATTTGAATTATCAGAAAAAACGTAGAGTTGATGCAATAATAGACACAGAAAATAAGTTTATTGAAAAGGTTTTTTTTATTGTTTGTGTATCTTATATTTCTAATTTTTTTATCCATTGACCTCTATTTATAAGAATCTTGACAAATTTTTTTATTATTGAAAAGTAAGATATGTATCCTAACTAAGTCACTAATTAGGTAGTACCTGATGAGGAGGGCACCAAGGAAGTGTCCTTAAGGATAAACAACAAGAAATTGGTCTTAGGTAATAATGATAATGGTATTAGAATTGAGAAAGACAGTGTTCAAGAATTTGACGCAAATGGAGGGCTGGAGAAGGTACCTAATTTAACGAACAATGTTCCTAACTCTAATAATCTTTCAACGGATCAAACCTCGCCACATAAAGTTCGTTTCGCGGTTCGAACTCGGAGTCAAGGGCCTATGGTAAGTCTTTGTCCATATCAACCACAGTTTTTTCGTGTCAAAGTGTAAAATGTCTAATTTATTTATAATTTTTTTAAATGTAGATAAGTGATGGATGTTCATGGCGAAAATATGGTCAAAAAATTCCAAAGGGTAGCCCCCATCCAAAAGCCTATTATCGGTGCACAATGGTTAAGAAATGTCCTGTAGTCAAAACGGTATGTAATCTTGATATAACAATAGAATCATTCATAATATTTTAAGCTCTTTTTTTGTTGGTACACAAATGAAATCATTTCATTTCATAGATATATTATCGTTTTTCATCCCTCACCAGGTCAAAGAGTCTAATTTTTTTTTTTTTTAATTTGAAGGTTCAAAAATGTGCGGAAGACGAGACAATTGAGGTTACAACCTACAGAGAAAAGCATAATCATTTATTACCACCAACAGGAAAAATGATGGGCAAGGCCACTTCATTAGCGGAAAGCATGATTCTAACCGATTCCAAATCCAGCGCCGACGAACTAAACTCCATATTTCCTGGTTTATCAAAAATGGCAACACTTTCACCTTCAGGTCCTTACCCAACTATTAACTTGGATTTAACCAACTTACCTAATTATAACCCCCTACAACAAAACCCACTTCCTCAAACTGAACCCAACCTTACCAGCTTAATATCCCAATCAATGATTTCGGGTTTACAAACTTCAACTCCAACTCCAACTCTAAACGCTGCTCCTTTGCAATCTCGTGATCAAAACGCAACGGTTAATGACACTGATTTAAGTGCCATTACAACAGCCTTAATATCTGACCCTAATTTTATAACATCAATTGCTACTGCTGTGGTGTCGCTCATCTTTGGGGTTGATACTCTAAAGGGAAATAACAGTGTTGAAGGTAATGCTTCATCTAGTGGTACCGTTACAAGTGACGACCATGCATAAATAATGGTAATCAGTCAAATCAAGTGATTTGATTATTAGAAAAAAATAAAATTTGAGTATTAGGATTTATACATAGGAATTATACTATTATAGTACGTATTAGGATTCTTATCTTCAAAAAAAAGTACGTATTAGGATTCTTATCTCACAAAAAAAATACGTATAGTACTTCCTCCGTTCCATACTACTCGCTATATTTTTATAGTACTACTATTCATCTTCGATCTTATGTTGGTAATTTCGACTCATGCATAAGAAATAATATACTCATATGAGACCTTATTTTATTCATCTTAGAATATAGTTTTTTAATACGTAATTTTTATAATTTTTTATTTTGTCAAAATAAAAATATTTAATATTAAAATAGACATTAAAATATGTTTAAAAACAATGTAGCAAGTATTATGGAACGGAGGAGGTACGTACGTATTAGGATTCATAGATGAAAAGGTGATAGTTTAATAAATGACAATGATTTTTCATAATTATTGGTTATTCATGATCGTGATCTTGTTAATGACTAGTTTTTTAATTTTTTGGTTTTGATGAATATAATTTGATATTTTTTTCATCAATAATCATTGTGTTTAAGTAACTGTGTAATAATATTTTAAATTCATTGTAATTTTTAAGTTAATAGGATAATTGAGCATATTAATTTTATCTAATGGCTAAAATTAGTAGTTAATCAATTATCACCTGAAAATTGGCATAACGTTTGTATTTTAATTGAGCATGAGTAGAAAAACAAAAGGTATGAATAGTATCATATTGGAAAACATCCTAGAGAAAATAACAATCAACCTCCATTTGTTTGGAACTTCCGTAAAAATATTATATTTTCTATTGTCACAATTAAAATTCATAGAATCCTGATGTTTAATAACATCTTAGAGGAAATAACAATCAATCTCAATGTATTTGAAACTTTCATAAAAAAAAATAATACTTTCTAGTAAGACAAAATGCAAACTGATTGTCACATAGAAATTCACAGATTTTTGATGTTGAATAACCTCTAAACTAACAAGTAAACCTTTAGACCACTTTAATTCCCATGTAAGACTAGCCATGAAGGGAAGTGTTCACCCGATCCAACGGGTCAAAGATTGGTGTAAAGTGCAGCGCGAACCACTATACAATAGATAACAATCAAAATATAGATGCACTGCTCTCTATCTAGAACATTACTTCAAATATCGAACGAATACGTATATGGCAACATCCCATATTCCCATTGATCATTCTAAGGTGTATGAAGAAATCAAGAAAGAAATGGAATCTCTTGAAAAAAAAAAATGCTTTTGGTTGAGTTAATTTTTTAATTGTGATACTCCAGATTTAGCTTGAAAAGAGATTGATAGACTACTCATATCAACAAGGTGCATCTTCTTTTCATGGGAGCCCATTTGCTAAGAACTCCACAATTAAGCGTGTTTGGTGGGGAGCAATCTTAGGATGGGTGACCTCTGGGAAGTTTTCCCGGGTGCGCACGAGTGAGGTCAAAGTGCGCTTGAAAGACTTGTGTTGGTCTATAGGGCCAGTCTACAGTCTCCATGAGTAGTCACCAGTAGTCCGTTGGGCCGGGGTGTTACAATCAACTATAAGAGTTAAAATCCTAATTTTTTTTTTCTAATTCCTAAAACATTTCTTGTAGGAATGGACAGTAGTATGCACTGATATTAAGAGTAAGATAGAGTCCACCAAAAAGTGGCAATTGTAGTATTTTAATTGATTAAATTAATTATAAAAGTGGTAGTTGAGGTATTGTAAGTAGTAAAACTGAGGGTATTTTGATCATTATTTTGGGAAATGGGGTATTTAGGTAAAAAAATCATAGCTAAATATAGAAATGAGACATTTGTGGTGAATTTACTCAATAAGGAAATGAAACAATAGTTGTGAATTAGAGGGAGTATAAATTATACTCTTTCCGTTTCATAATACTTGCTACTGAACGTGACATATTGTGTGGGAAAACGTCACTATTAGTAGCAAGTATTATGAAACGGACGTGATATAAATGTGAAAAAATATCACTATCAGTAACTAGTATTATGAAACGGAGCGAGTAGAAAAAAGACCTCTTTAACGCCACGTAACCCAAATTCAGTTGCTGTCTCACACAAGTTTACTCCCAAATCTTTTTCTCTAAATTCCTCACTTTATCGCATTCTTGTCGTTCTCCCATCTACAGTTCTACACCCACGAAATCCATCACTATAACATCTTGGCTCCCACTTACCCTTTTCCTACATCATCATCAATCATCATCGTTCATCACATCCAAATACTCAATATCCTTATCCTACACCTTACTTCACACGATCCATCCCACTAAACAAACGAGTTCTTCATGACAATAACTCACTGAGTGACCCACCAAACTCGTGAAGCGATTCAACTCTATCTAATCCCATGGTGTTGAACACGCCTCTATTAGAAACCAACGGTTTGGATTACATGCAAGTTTTGTAAAACAAAGGCAGAAAACTCCTGACACTTTTAATCTAAGTGCCCACAAGTCTATAAATCTCTGACTCCAGAAAATTAAAACAATTGAAGAACTTTAAAAGCTTTACACAAATTCATCTACAGAGACGATATCTTTCTTTTTTCACTGAAATTTGTAAGTATTGTTATCTAATATTTGTTTCATTTTTTAGTTAAATTTCGATTTTTTTAAATTTTTTGTCTGTAAATTAGTTTAAAGTTTCATTCTTTTATTCGTTTTTGTTATCATTTGTAATTTTTGTTTCTAAATTAGTTAAAAGTTCCAATTTTTATTCGTTTTTATGATCAATAGTAGTATATATTGTTTGATTGTTTGCTTTAGATTTAGATAATCTATTTGCATGTGTTAAATCTCTTCATGGGTTTTATATGTTGGTAAATGCAAGGTAGGTTGAGGGAAGTGAGAGACATCCCATGACAATTTGTCACATAATCTCATCTCACCATCGGGACACCCCGTCGAATTGGGCCTACCCACGAGTCATGAGCATTAACGTACACATACACTTGGCGAGGTTACTTGTTTCCCAATTCCCAAAACTACTTGGTAGATAAGATTAACTCACCTATTATATATGCAAGTGTTGAAGTGCCCATGTGCGCCCACATGTGAGTTCTCCCGCCCACATGTGAGTTCTCCCGCATCGAAAAAAGAGAAGAGTATGTACTCAAGGAGTAACTCCTACTATAAAACCAATTAGGTTTTAGTAGTGAACCTTCTTTGGGGTTATGAGTGGACTACTTCTTCTCCTCTTTATTTTGGTTGTCTAGTGATCTAGTCCTTATTTGGGTTGTCTAGACCCATTTTCTAAATTCTATCAGCAAGTAATAACAATCTACTATTTTATCGACGTGAGATCAATATTTTCAACACTTCCCGTGAGATGTGAGCCACATCATACCAGAAACCACATCTTCGACTCTAACGAACCCATGGCTTTAGTCGGAAAAGTGGTACATGCTCAACTAAGATAAGACGCATGAGTTCTATGTTATAGTATAAGAGTAATACTAGTATAACTTCTTCTGCAAATGCATATGAGCATATCATTGCTTACATCGATAAGAACCCAATTTGACCTAACAATTATGCAATGATTAGATCAAATTAATATTTTATTATATGTGAGCAACATGAGGAAGTATGTGGGGATTTTATTGCATTTTCTGCTGTGAGCAATCTTTATGTTTTGTGTTTTTCATAATTCCAATTGAAAAGAATCAATTTTAAATCATGATATATGGTACTCACAATTTTGGTTTATTGTGATGGACATGGGTGCATGTCAAGTGCATTAATATGCGACTTTTTGAATACCTTATTTGATGATTATGATCCAAAATGGAGTCTCTGGCCATGTCGTATCGAAGTAACTAGACCAAAGTGTAGATGAAATACTCCCCTCCTCATACCCAACACTAAATGTTCAACTTGAAATGAGAGGCTGATGAGATAATCTCATACATGATCTTTCGTTTATTGTTGAGTATACAGCTTTGAAACTTGGAAGGAGCAAATTACTTTAAGTCCTAATTTATTGTTGATATTTTGATCTACCGACTACCGCTAGTTTTATGACAAATTATAAACTAAAAATGAAGATAAAAAGAGAATTGTGTCCGACTAGGACCACGTCTGGTCATCCATCGTATGTTCTGTCATGTTCTACTACGTCATGTGTGTAGTGTTGTGTCAACACAGATCTGCGGGCCATATCTGTCACGACTGCGTAACATAGAATTTTAGAGTGACGTCATCTGCGGCCCATATTTGTCATGTTGTACTCCGTCATGTGTCTTGTGATGTGTCAACACAGATCTGCGGGCCACATTTGTCATGACTGCGTGACATAGAATTGTAGAGTGTCATACTATTAACATGTGTTGGATGATCCGATACTCTAACTTGTGGTGAGAGTAAGGGTGTGTTTGGATGGAAGGAAATAGAGGAAAAGGAAGGGAAGGGATTTAGAGGGATTGCATGGATGACAACTTGTGGTGAGAGTAAGGGTGTGTTTGGATGGAAGGAAATAGAGGAAAAGGAAGGGAAGGGATTTAGAGGGATTGCATGGATGACAACTTGTGGTGAGAGTAAGGGTGTGTTTGGATGGAAGGAAATAGAGGAAAAGGAAGGGAAGGGATTTAGAGGGATTGCATGGATGACAACTTGTGGTGAGAGTAAGGGTGTGTTTGGATGGAAGGAAATAGAGGAAAAGGAAGGGAAGGGATTTAGAGGGATTGCATGGATGACCTTTGTTAAGGTATCTATCTTTCTACGGTTGGAATGGAAAACTCATGACCCTTCCTTTCCCTTCCCTCATAAACAAACAAGAGCTACTTCCCTCTTATTTCTCTTCCCTTCCATTCCCTTTCCTCCCGTTCCCTTCCTTTCCTTTCTTTTTTTTTCCAAAGTTCTTATCCAAATATAGTGTAAGAGTCAGATTGTCGGAGTAACACAGGTTAGAATTTGTAGAGTTGAGGGAACCGATAAGGGTATTTGAGCTGGAACAAAGAGTCCAAGTAGTTTTACCATATAAAATTGTACTAGTTAGTAGTCACTTCACAGTTGTGGATGTTATTAGACTGCTGCAATCAAGATTAAATCACCCTCTCCGATCCCCCTTTGAAATTGTGATGATCTAGATTTTAGAAAACTCTGTATGCAAGACGTCAATTTAGCTATTGAGGTCATTAGTTTCACCATTATTCGCAATACTTCAATTATGTGTCAAGTAATAGTGTGTAGAAATGTTATTGCCTCGACCTTGAATTTGGAAAGGTATCCCAGTATTGTCACAGGTCAGTTTACATTTACAAGGTCTTGTCAAGTCTTCTTTTCTTCAAATGTGGAGGACATGGTTACTTTGTTTAAAATTGATCTTATGTAGTGTTTTAATAGGCAAAGATGGTTAAACTTGAGGTACTAGTCGTCCCGCTGTTCCTTTCATTTCTTTTGCTTCCACCGGTTCTTTCAGTATCCAATAATGGGTTATTTAGAGTTGGGTTGAAAAAGAAGGTGTTTGATCCGAATAATCGTGTTGCTTCTCAACACGGGATTAAAGATGGGGAGGTGCGCACTTATCTTAATAAATATCACTTCGGCAACTCTAAAGATACGGGGGATGATGTTGTTGCCCTCAAGAATTACATGGATGCACAGTACTTTGGGGAAATTGGTGTTGGAACCCCCCCTCAGACATTTACCGTTATTTTTGATACTGGTAGTTCGAACATGTGGGTGCCTTCATCAAAGTGCTACTTATCGGTCAGTATATTTTATTGCAATTTTGGCTAGTTTTTGTGTCGTAAAATATCGTAAAATACCAGTTATCTGACATTCTTATGTTCACAATTCGCTACAGATTGCTTGCTTCTTCCATTCCAAGTACAAGTCTGGCGCGTCAAGTTCTTACAAGAAGAATGGTATATCTACTTTTCTCATATATCTCTCTAAGCATACTTTAATCTTTATATCTTGCTTTTGTACCGTAAAACGACCGAAGGTATTATGGTTGGATTCATTTCAATTAGTTTTATCAAACTCTCTACCTTATATACTTTCTAGTTTTGTATCGTTAAAGACACGTTCGTGGCCTGCGGGTAAAAAAGACCTAAGAAAGTTCAAATGATGTGTAATGCTAATGATTCCTCTTCCCTCGAAGATTAGAGTTGTAGCGTTTCACATAAATTCTGTAATACCATGTTTCTGTTATTTGATACCCACATTGATAGCATTTCCCAGTAAACAATATCTCGGTTTTTCAATGCCATACATGATTGAATTGACCCATTTCATGGATATTACGCAGGAACATCTGCGGCTATTCGTTATGGAACTGGAGCCATCTCTGGCTTCTTCAGTGAAGATAATGTGAAGGTTGGTGAACTCGTTGTAAAAAACCAGGCAAGTAGCATCAATTTTCCTCCTTTTTTTTTATAACGTCTAAGTGATAATTGTTAAATTGTTCTAATCGAGCTACTAATTTTATTGTCAAGGAACCAACTTGACCAAAAGCTTAAGCTAATGGTTGAGACCCCATGATATGTTATATACTCTTAACACGGCCCTTTGGGAGGGCTAGAAGTGTGGATGTGACACCTCCTCATACATGGTGCTGAATATTCCACTTTAAAAGAGGGGTGATTGAGATTCGAATTCGTGATCTCTTGTCACACTGGCTTCTGATATCATGTCAAGGAAGCAACTCATCCAAAAGCTTAAGCTGATGGTTGAGGCCCCGGAATATGTTATATACTCTAACATTTATATTTACAGGAATTCATCGAGGCTACTAGAGAACCTAGTATTACATTCATGGTTGCTAAGTTTGATGGCATACTTGGACTTGGATTCCCCGAAATTGCAGTTGGGGGTGCTGTTCCAGTATGGTAAACCCCTTGATAATATCTCGATGATATTTCGTTTTAGTTGGGCGGATATTTTAATATTTTTGATCTTGGGATGGGGCATCCATAGGGGCTGTATATGGCTTCATTCTTTGTACTCAAATGTTGACATAACTAACTTATGTTGAAGGGACAATATGGTTAAGCAAGGGCTGGTTAAGGATCCTGTATTTTCATTTTGGCTGAACCGCAAGGCAGAAGACGAAGAGGGAGGTGAAATTGTCTTTGGCGGGGTTGACCCAAAGCACTATAAGGGCGAACACACATATGTTCCTGTTTCAAGGAAAGGTTATTGGCAGGTATATATTTGTTTGGCGGCCTTGTTTAATATTGTGTACGTAGCATAAATATTTTATTGAATCTTACTCACACATTCTGTGTGTTGGCAGTTCGATATGGGTGATGTTCTTATCAATGGAAAAACGACAGGTATGCACTTTGTTAATATATTATGAACACATTACTTGGGCTCTTTATTTTGCTTCACATACCCGTGTCCGATCCTTGTTGCTCGGACATTAGTATGACATTCAGACACTTAATTTAGCTGTAAAATTGAATATTTAGATGTATCCAACAATTGAGACACGTACCAGTGTCCAACATCTGTACCCTAGTCCAAGTAATATAGACTGTAACTTAGTTAATATATTATGAACACATTAGTAAACTGTAACAAATAGTCGGGATTAGTTTTGACAATGTTATTTATACGAAGTCGAAATATTCAATTTCACAAGGGAATTTTTTAAAAAATCTTTTTGTGTCTCCTGGTTTGCTTTTTTTGATGCTGAAGAACATGGTTGTTTTCTTCAGGGTACTGTTCTGGTGGATGCGCAGCTATTGCAGACTCTGGAACTTCTTTGTTGGCTGGACCCACGGTTAGCCTTCTATTTCATCTTTTATAGTTGTCACGACAGTATTGTTCGTCGATAATTCAGTTAGATAGAGAAAACAAGTTCATAAAAAGAGTTTTTTTTTTTTTACTTGCTTGTATTTCAATATATCATCTACATTTGATAGACCTCTATTTATAATATAAAGTCCTAGCTAAATTAGGGAAAATATATTTTGCTAACCGATTAAGAGATAGAAGTTCGGAATAATTTCCTATAAATAAAGAAAAAATATACTCATAATCCTAATTCCTAAACTAACTATTTTAAAAGATATTACTAAAGATATTAAGAAAACGATCAACTATTAACTTATTTTATCTTTTTTTTCCAACACTCCCCATGAACTTGGGTCGTGGGTTCTTCAACGACTCAAATTGTTTTCAAATTTTTTTAATTAATTCTAAATAATTTCATTCTATCTTAATTTCTACACCACAAATTTCAACTTATTAACGTTGTTGTGCCACTTGGTGTATGTTGATGTCGTATCTTTGCACAAGATCGTCATTGTGAATTATGTGACATTTCATATCCTCATTCAAAACCTTGAAAGCTTTATTGACCTGTGAAAAGATTTTCCTACCAGAATCCCTTATGAAAATTTTTTATTGCTAATTTGTGCAATACTTGATAAACTTAAGATTGGCGAACAAAAACCCGAATCAATGACCATTGAATTTTATGCAGAGTGTTATTACGCAAATCAACCACGCTATTGGGGCGTCAGGTGTCACCAATCAGGCGTGTAAGAATGTGGTGGAGCAATATGGCCAAACAATCATTGATCTTTTATTTTCAGAGGTGAGTTTAGTTTCTATCACTTCTATTCTTCTATTTCATGAATTGTTTTTCGGTATATTTCTCTTCAAAGTTGTAATCATCTTCTGTGCTTGTTCTTAAAGTCTTGAAATTTACTATTTTTGTCAAAAATGTTGTGTAATATAAATGGCCAGCTCAAAACGCCCCAAAACAGATCAAAATTGGCAATAATATGCTTTTTTGATTCGTGATTCACGAGGAGATTATTAAATAGGATGACACTGGAAGAATTTGATGTGACAATGACGAATTTAGATGTACACAAATTTTATATGTATTTAATTCAATTGTAACTTATATAAACTCGTTGATCCTATGAAATATGTTTTTTTACTGAAAATAATTCTATCCTTGATTGGGTTTTTGCTTGTACAATGACATGTTTATTGATTATAGTTACCGTTATTTCATTATTCTATGCATGTTAAACACAACTGTATACTTGGCATTTGTAAATCAATATTTCCCATGTTTAGTCGTTAATTTATCCTGTTTTCTTGATTTTGTAATTTGATAGGAGCCCTTTAAGAGGATCTGTTCCCAAATCGGTGTATGCACCTACGATGGCACTCACGGTGTTAGGTAGGTGTTGGATATTATATAACCTAATCTTGAGTTTTATATTCGTTTGTTGTCATAGATCAAATGTTGCGGTTGGCTTTTTTTTTGTCAATTCTTCGATAATAATTTTTCCGACTTAGAAAGGCATAGCCTATAATGATTTTAGTAGGAACTGGTCTATATTTGTGAGAAGACAGATTGTCCAAGAATATAAAAAGGAAAGAACGGTCAAAGATGAAGTTTAAGCAGTATAAAATGTCATCCCCAAGCAAGTAAAAATTAATCCGTCCTCATTGTTTGCCCCATTTAATAAGAAAAGGCCTCATGTCTTTTGATTAAATGGAGCAAACCTTAACGAACAGAGGGAGTAATGGGATGGAATCAAAGGATATATGCATTTCCCATATTAATAGGCTATGTTACTTCATATCTACATTTCACCTAAATAATCTTGTCGGGTCCTTGATACTCCGACATGGGTACGTCGCCTTTTGATTCTTCATATTCTACATAAGTAATGGAAAGTTTTTATTGAAGAACCCAGTCAAATACTTGTGTGCGTAGCCGAGTCAAAGTGACATATTCCGTCCATACTCCATTCTAGAATGATGTACACTTTATGGTACTAGCAAGTGAACATATTGTTGCATCGTGATAATTAAGTTGAATCCACTACTTGCAGCATGGGTATCGAGTCGGTGGTAGATAAGGAGAATTCTGATGGATCTTCTGAAGGGTTGAATGATGGTATGTGCCCTGCGTGTGAGATGGCTGTTGTGTGGATGCAGAGTCAACTCAAGCAAAATGTAACCAAGGATCGCATATTTAGCTATGTAAACGAGGTAACTGTATTTGAGTCTTTAAGGACATTGTAAAATATATCGTAGAATTCTATTTTCATTATTGGTTGCTTTGTGGAACTTGCAGCTTTGTGAACAAGTCCCGAATCCAATGGGACAATCCTCGGTTGATTGTAATCGTATTTCTAAGATGCCCCCGGTTTCGTTTACTATTGCAGGGAAAGAGTTTGAACTTCGTCCAGAAGAGGTAAAGTATATTTGTTCATGTCATGACTCATGTGATGCCTCATATTTGATAATCTTATTTTGTTAAACCATGTATTTTGGCCCAATGTTACACGAAATGAGCTTTAGGGCCATGGCTTTGTCCAAATACATTGATTATAAGTGGGTACTATAATCATGAGTTCATGACACTAATCATAAATAAAAAGTATTGTATCACAAAAGTAGGAAATAATGCAACCATTGCAAAATAAAGAAAAATAACAAGCTTTTCTATCTTGATGCAAACGAGGAACGTAAAATGTTAATTTAGTGTTTTGTATTGAGTTTCAATATTGTTCAAACTGAATGGATTGAAGCGTGATTTCACTCTTCAATGGTTCGCCTAGAAGTGTTCATTCGGGCCATCAGATCGGTTGTGTAAGGTCTTTTAACCCGGGTCAAAGTCTGTTCTTGTGCCCCCATTTGGGCCATCATATCGGTTCATACTCTATATGGGTTTACACCGTTAAAGCTAGAGCTCTGAAACTTGTAATATCATGTTGCTTTTCTGGGTGGTGGACGTCTTAGTAAAGCTTTACCTAATTAGAAGCTGGGCCGAATCTACCCTGAAATTTAGGATTTTTGATGTTAATTTGGCATGAAATTATTTTAACAAAAATTAAAACTGAAATATGGTTTAATTCAAACTTCAAAGTGACCAAAAGAAACTAGTGTAACATACAACTAATTCGCTTTTTAAATTAGCAAGTCACTCAAAATGAACCGAAAATAGATCAAAACAGACTATAATTTGAGCAAATTATGTGACCTTGTAAGAAACTGTCCTGTACTGAACATTGTAGAGATGAAACTGGCTGTAAATTGTCAAATTGTTGTGCTATGCTGTCAACAGTCGATACTAAAAATTTCCCGTTATATATATATGCTCAGTACATACTGAAGGTTGGCGAGGGACCTATGGCACAATGCATTAGCGGATTTACTGCTATGGATGTTCCGCCTCCTCGTGGACCAATCTGGTAATAATCCCTTAACTTACTATGGTTTATTGCTTTCATAGCGTAAATAATCATTGGTATTCGATTTGGAAACATAAAACCGTAGGATTCTGGGCGACGTCTTCATGGGTCGGTATCATACTGTTTTCGACTATGGAAATCTCCAAGTTGGATTTGCTGAAGCTGCATGAAGAATATTAGCTCTGATATCACTTGTAAACTTCCAACCCAAAAGTGCGGAGTTTTCACCCTCAGACCCCCTTTCTTTCTGGACAGTAGTACTTTTGTAAATATCTGTACGAGAGCGTTTGTTATTTACTTTTGTTAAATCAATAATATTTGGATTTATCGGATAAGTGGCTCCCATCTTGATGGTTTTGGAGGGTTAGAAGTAATAAAAAGATTGTTTCTAATTGATCCAGTGTTAGTTTATATAACATTTCCTAGGCCCTTAAGCATCAGCTTAACCTTTTTGGTTGAGTTGATTTCTTGACATGGTATCAGAGCGTACGTGACGGAAGGTCATGCATGGATATTGTGTTGTCTACTCGAGTCTAGTCATGACTAGGGGAGTTCAATGGGCCGGATAAGGATCGAGCTTAAGTAAATATGGGTCGGGTTGGATAAGGGCACGTTAAACATGATATAGGCATGAGCTTTAAATGGGTCGGGCTTTCAAAGCCCAATTCGGCCTTATCCAGCCCATTTTTATTACTAAAGAAATTTAATTATCAATTTATAACAATTAAATTATTATTTATAATAATTACATTGAAAACATATTAATAATCTCTATTGACATTGTCATTTATAATATTTAATTAAATTATACATTAATTATGTTATTTACAAAGATCCGTTTGCGGTTTGGTACTTTCAAAGTCTTTCTAAATACGGGCCGGATAAGGGCTTAAAATGGAGGCCCGGCCCATTGAACATCGAAGCTCCGATAGGGAACTGCTATGATACTTAGGGACCATGGAAATTGGCTAGTGTATATCATGCCCCATGGTTCTTTGCAGCTGTTCATAGATGAATCCAGTCTATGATGTCGCGCATTTCTCCATGTTTTTGGTACTGGAAAGCTGTTTTCAGCTTTTACTTTGGTCTTTACATGAGAAAAAAGCAATAAAACTCAAGTTTAATAGCTTCACTAACTCGGTTTTAATTTTTCTATATGATATTATTAAACAATTTAATATTAATTAGAATTTGAATTAACTGATCAGAGTTATGATCTAGGCATATTCGAATCTAGATTAATTCCCTCGATATGGGAGCATTACATGACACTAAATTAGTGAAAATTAAATGGATACCACTGTCTTGCGTAGAGATTGAATTTTCTTTTTGAGTTGATTTATTAATTTAATCATTAATATCTCAGATTATGCATACAAATTCAACAAGATTTCACATGAATATATTTAAATTATAGATCGAGAATAAAATGACATGTATACTGTATACTGTCTGATTCTTTATTAGTACATGATATAGATAGAATGATAGATGTAACTCTTGCAAGGTTAAAAAGCAAGTAAAAAACACATAATTGGTGGATGGTGCATAACTTTATGAAGCAACGGTAGGCTGGAGTAGAAAACTTTGAACGTGTATTTGTTCTTTACAGTTTAGAGTTTACCATCTTTCCACATAACTTTACTTGTCATTTACAACCCCTGTCGTATTCTTTTCTTTTTCTGTTACACTCTTTTATGCATCTTCTTTTCTATGTTTTAGTTTCTCCACTTTTTAACTTCTTTCTTCACACCCAGGGCCGGCCCTAAGGGTGGGCAAGAGGGGCCGTCACCCAAGATTTTGTGTCAAAAAAGCAAAATAATAATGGTTCTAAAAGGTTCATATAAGTTATAAATTACAAAGGAAAAGGACCCAATATGTTATTTCGCTCAGGGCCCCTAAATATCTAGGGTCGGCTCTGTTCACACCCTTTTCAATACTTGCAAGACATATTTACCATTTTTGCTCAAGAGAACATCTTCTTTTGGTGGTCGGGCATCTTCTTTTAGAGTTGTTGTTTTTTTCCTATTATAGGTAGAAGTGCTCTTTTGGATCATCGAATTAAGATGGGGTTACGTGTTATGAGTGGGTTTTCAATCGGGTTTTACGTCCACATTGATTTTTATATAATTTTAATTAAATTCATTTTCAGTTTAGGTCAAGTTGGGTTCAGTTACAATGTCAGGTAAATATCGAGTTGTCGGGTCTGTTTTGAACATATCTAATTACAGGGATAGGATGAGAGACGAGGTGCACTAGGTGAGAATCAAACTCAAGACTTTGCATTTATGAAAAGTGATGGTTCCTATACAACTCTCAATTTGAAGAATTGTTAGTAGTTTAATGAGTTCAAAACACTATTTATGAAATATAAATCATTGATCCATTGTTATTCAGTAAAGTGTCATATTAGAATGTTACAAGGTACAACTTGTAATTTTCTAAAAACAAAAGTAGCATTTGAAGTTTTCCTTACATTTTATACGGCAAATTATATTTTAATACTAGCTACCACTATAGCAACTTTTGTCGAAAAATAATAATTTACACATCTAATTAGATAGATAAATATCTGACAATCTAATATGCAATTGCAATTACTTAATAATATAACAAAGACTTGGACAATTTACAAATTACAATTATCTCCACAACTACCTTACGTCTATATCTAGGTGCGCGATCATACTCTTTAATTTAATTTACAAGCATAATTAACTAATTATCCCATAAATTTTAATTTTTTGCACTTAAAAATAAAATTTGAAAAAAAGTAAGCGTGTTGAAAAAAGGCAACTCCTTATAACTTGTAGTGTAGTGTGTACTGTTTAGATACAAATAATTGTAATCCACTCAACAAGTCCATGTTCGTTGCATAATTATACTTAATCTTAGGAAACTCTTCTAATGATTGGAAGTCATACGTTTAATTTAAATTATCTCTTTAAACCTTTTATAAACTTAAATATTATATATAATCAAGTACTTATTAAACTTATTAGTCCTTTTAATAATTATTATTTCAAAACCACAACGTCAACTTTCCATGAATATAATATACTCTATGATCGAAGTCGTACCAAAATATATAAGCAAAGTCTATTACTTTAAATGCATTCATTAAGTAGGTTTCATTGCCCTTTTTTAATGTCAATTAAGTGTTTTTTTTTTTATTTTTTTAGTACAAGATATAAGACAGTGAGAATCGAGTCCAATTCTTCCACTTAAACTTTCATTGAAGTGTTTTTTTTTCGATTTATTTTTCTATACCAAACTGCAATCAATTTTCAAAATTTTGAATAAATATAAATGTACATAATTTTATGAGTCATTAAAATTAGACAAATAAATTAAAAGGTGCTTAGTTAATTTAGATCAATTAAGGTTGGGGAATCCTACTCTATCTACATGTAAGAATAGCGGAAAAATTAATTATTTTATAAGTAGTAAGAATCAAATCCTAATTATAAGAATCAAATGAAAATATTAAACTATTACGTTATTTTCTCTAGTTTTTAATAATTGCTATAGTTTTGCTTTTCACGCTATCTAATGCACGATTTAATCTTTGATTAATATCTTTAATTTCAGATGATAAAATATTCTAAAAAGTAATACTCCCTTCTGTTCTTTTAAGTTTGTCCACATTACTATAACAGGCAGTTTCATAAGTTTGTCCTATTTAGAATACTTTTCTATTTTGGAAAGTTTTTATCTTCCATATACTCTCATTATCCCTCATTTAACCCTCATTTCTCTCTCATAATACCAATACAATTATTAATTTTTTTTTTGAGGCAATACAATTATTAATTCACACCACTATTTTAATAAAATATATAATATCCACTATCTACAAAGATTCCACCTTTCTTAATAAAATAATATCCACTATCTACAAAGATTCCACATTTCTTAATAAAATAATACCCACTATCTACAAAGATTCCACCTTTCTTAATTTGTATAAAATCTTCAAATAGGACAATCAAAAAAGAACGGATGGAGTATTAAACATAAAAAAAATATATATCAAATATGATCAGTTGATCTGTTGATGAATAATAATTGCTACGGAAACTGTAAGATAAATAATGGAGAATTGGGGATTCATGTCATCTGGCCACAGCTCGCTAAGCACGTGCTCACGTGCCGCCATGTGAGGACTCAATGAGGAGTATCATTCACTTGTATAAGCAACCGCCAACGGCACGCTCTTTTACTTATTGCGTGAAGCAGGTCAGCTTAAACCCGGCCCATAAATTCTCTTTTTAAACTTTTATGGGGAAATATACTATTTTATCTAATAAGTTGTTTTAATTATCATATTATCCTATAAGATATAATATCATGTACTCTTTTCAGAGACTGTTTGTAGTATAGACGTCTCTTAAGAGCTCAGTCCATATTTCTCATTTAACTTACAAAACCACCAATTAGTTTTTTTTTTAATTTATAAATTGGGTCAACCCCAAAACTTGAGACGTCTGTTGTATAGACGGTGTCAAGTAATAATTTGTGATATACTCCCTCTGTTTCTTTTTTATTGTCCACTTTCCTTATTTGGTCAGTTCACTCTAATTGTCCATTTTCTATTTTTGGCAAAGATTTTTTACCTAAATACCTCCCACTACCCCAACTTATATTATTTAAAATACCTCACCTACCACCTTTTCAATTATTATAATCACTTAAATACCCCAACTACCACCTTTACAATTATTATAATCACTTAAAATACCCCACTATCATTTTTCTTAATTTGCGTGCCCACTTTCTACATCCGTAGTGAGAAACAACCTCATTTGATACTATTTAATTTCAAAATTAAATTTATACATTTTAATTATATTATATGTATATTTTGTTTGTAAGAGACCCACTCTCAGTAAAACAACATAAAAATTTTAAGATTTTAATATTATCATGATTTGTATTAATTGGATTATATAAGATGTGTTTTACAATTAGACTCAAAAATTTGTATAAAATGTATATACTTCTACACATTACTCTATAAAAGCATCATAATTTATATTTTCCAATAAATCACACATGTTGAAAATTATTGGTGATAGTATAATATTTTAATAATAATTAATTATTAAGAAAATGGTGATCATAATCGAATAAACTCGTGAATATCCATCATCAAAAGTATATTCTTTGTGTGGTATCTAATGCGTTTTAATACATGAAGCAATGCCATTGGCATGCTTTGTCCAACATTTTGCATAACTTCATTTATATTCATAATAATATATACATCCATACTTGTTTAACTTTATCTTTTTACCAAAAACTAATAATAACCTAATACTTCTATAACATTATTTTTTTTAATTAAAACTATTACATCAAATTTTTGATTGAGGTTGTTTTTTTACATGGTACTAAAAGCTAAAATGATAAAAGATCACGGGCTTGTTTTTCATTCACCCCTTACTTAAGGCGTGATAGGGTTACAGGTGTACGTTTAGGTGTTTAGACAGGTGTCGGGTATGATGCTTTGGGTCGAATCACTTTCAATTCTTATGTAAATGTAAATATCTTGAAAAATCTGATTTAATTTTTATATGAAGGTAATTTCGATCAAACGAATTAATTTTGAATAGCTTTATAAACATTATATAATATACCCAGGTGCTATGACTGTCCATTTAAGCTTTTAGTTAAACTATAAAAACATAAATTTACCAATCCTTCTCATCAATATTCCATTCTTTCATGTTGATATTCATGTTTGTTCTTTGCTTTTCCCATCTGAAGATCCCTTCTACACTTAAAAGGAGCCGTCATATTTTGGATAGAGTAAAGTAGAAGAGAAGGTCACCCATTGGACGTACACCAATAAACCAATCTAGCTCAATTTTAATATTATTTCCTTTTCAACCAAACATCTACTATAAAAATGTTCATTTCAATTGGATCTCTCAACAAACTTTTAACCAATAAAACTTCAAATTCTTTCCTTTGTGATTGTGCTCTTTTTCCCTTACAATGAAATGGTGTAGAGGCAAGCTCATTGGCCATGGCGCCTCGGCTGCAGTTTACTTAGCAGAGTCTCTTCCTAATGGAGACGTTTTTGTAGCCAAGTCTGTCGAGTGTTCAAGATCGAATGCACTTCGAAGGGAGCAAGAAATTCATTCAAAATTGAAATGTGATCGAATTATTGAGTATAAAGGATTTGATGTTACTATTGAGAATGGTATGTCCTTTTACAATATTTTCCTAGAGTATGCCTTTAGTGGTACGCTTATTGACGCAATTCGGAAAAAAGGTGGTGGCCTAAGCGATTCCTTGGTTAGACGATATAGTAGAGAAATACTACAAGGTTTGGAGTACATACATTCTAAAGGTATAGTACATTGTGATGTAAAGGGTGCTAATATTTTGGTTACAAGTGAAGGGGTCAAAATTGGGGACTTTGGGAGTTGCAAGAGGGTTGATGATGTGGTGAATTTTGATTCGTTTGGTTGTGGGATTCGTGGGACTCCTATCTATATGGCGCCTGAAGTGGCACGTGGTGAACAACAAAGTTACACGGCAGATGTGTGGGCATTTGGGTGCACGGTGTTTGAAATGGCTACGGGGCTAAGCCCTTGGCCCAATATAGCCCAAGACCCGCTTTTGGCCCTTTATCATATTGGGTTTTCAGATGTGTCACCGCAAATCCCGAATTTCTTATCAGATCAAGCAAAGGACTTCTTGGCTAAATGCTTGAAAAGAGACCCAAAAGAAAGGTCAATAATTAGTGATCTCCTTAAGCATCCTTTTGTTAGTGATAATGGGCCAACACATGAGCCTACTTTTGATACACCAACAAGCATATTAGATCTTCAAATATGGTCCAAGACATTGGAGGAACCATACTCAGCCCAAACCCAAGTAGCCCAAGAAAGATCTATCAAGTGTCCAATTGAGAGAATAAAGGAAATGGTAAACTCATACCTAGATGAATTTCCTAATTGGGCTTGGAATGATGATTGGATTACAGTTAGAAGTAACCGAACTAAGGAAAAACCAAGAAGTATTTCTAGTCATATGGGCCTTTCTACAACCCAAAACATTCAGCCCAATATGACAACTGGGAATTTAAATTTAACCGTTGCAGTTGTGTTATGTAAAACCATTGAGATGAACTTTCCATTTCTTACCGTGTCATTTTTAAATTGTTGTAAAATTACTATATATAGTAAGTCTTGTAGCAAAGCAAAAGTTGATGTCATCACAAAAATTGATTTCATCACCAAATGTATTATTGCTAAATATTGTTTTATCAAAATTGTGGAATATTATTTTCTTCCTATAATGTTTTATCATTCTTATATTCTTAGTATAGCCAATATACTTGAATGGCATATTCTTTGTAAACAAGTGAACATGCCAACACTCTTCAGAACATCAAAGAGGAAGTTTAACATTACGTGGTGGGCTTAAATCTATATAAATGACTACTGATCTATTGGTTCATATAGTCAGCTCCAATCTATTGAGATTAAGGATTGTCAGTATATTATTGTTGTGTACAGGCAGTCTACATTGTTATTTGTTCCCTCTACAAGACAACTGGAAGAAACAAATACAGAATGATCACCGAATTGTAAGGCATATTGAAGATCGAATAAGTTAACAATTTTGATCTAAGGTAGCTCATATGTTGTGCCGAGTACATAAACCGGAAAAGAAAGTTTCAACAAAGTTAAACCTATGCATACTAGTAATGAGCAATCCGGCAATTCAGGCCAACATTTTTGTGCCAATTCTCCGTGTCCTGTTTTCTTGCTCATCTAGCACTCACAAGTTGTATAATGGTGTAACAGTATGACAGTCGAAATGAAAGACTAATGCGACTCCAAACGAATATCAAGCAAAAATGATTCCTTACGAATCTTTCTTCATGCTGTAATGTGGCTTCCTAAACTCCAAGGTCTGCAATTGATACCGGAGATCTTGGTTTTCAGCTAACAGACGATCATATTCAAGAAGCAAGCCTTCGGATTGCTTTTTAAGAGCCTCAACAGTAGCTTCTGATGTACTTGCTTCTTTTACTTTGCCTTCTAGTTCTGTTTCAAGCTGCCTGATCATCTCCTTAAATGTGTCGACCTGTTGTTCTCTCGCTTTGATTTCCTCAGGACCTGCACATCTTACATCATTCTTCTTTACAGCCTCCATGGTCTTTCTTCGTAAACGAAGTTCTCTGATGTAGTGGTGCAGACGATCAATCATCAGCGCAAGAAACAGGATGAATCCTGCAATGCACAAAAATAACCATTCAGGCTTAATAACACTAGCTAATCATGCAATGATATTTGCAAATGGTCATTTAATTTACTCATTTATTGTAGGTCTACTTTGCGGGTCTTTGGAGCCGAGAGTCTCAGTAGCCGCAAACTTCTTATCTCATATATCGTCTTTCAAACTTCCCTAAGTCTATGAACAGAATAAATTGGGTATGCTGATGAATGTTGACTAATGTGGGCATTTTAGCAATCTTAAACAAAAGTAAACAGATAGCCAAGAAACTAATATCCAAATTCCAACTATGTAAGAGAAATATAGAATTCATTTAAAGCAACCAAACATAGGAAATTGACCCATTTTCTAAATTTTAAGGATGAACAACACATGAGCCATCTTCATTGAAAGCTTCGTTGCAAGGATTTAAAATATATCCTACATAATTCAAATGTTAACAAAATCCATCAAACTTTTTTGTCAATGCTAGGAAAAAATGGAGAAAATTGATCAATGCCCTGTCAAAGTATATAACATATCCTGGGGCTATTATTCTCTTGTCAAAGAACCAAAAGGTTGTTGATATACACATATGATATACATACTGGTTCTTGCTATTGTATAATATTTGCTCTTGTTTTTTCCTATTTTGTCTTTAGTGAATAATAGTAGTAGTACTCTTGTTGTAATGTACTATATAATAGGTGTACTGTTGATTGACAGCGATTCATTCTAAAATAATGAAAGCAAGATACCAATTACTTTCCCTCTCTAAAAGCTTTGCATGTCTGTGTTGAAGAAACGCCATTAATGGCTTACTAATTCATCTTCTTAACATGGTATCAGCCTAATCCTCGGTCCTTCCTTCTTCTCTTTCTCTTAAATCTTGCTATTCTGATTCACTCTTGCTTCCGCCTTCTCCTAAATCTTGCTGTTCTTGCAAACCCTAATTCTTGCTGTTCTTGATTTCTTGGCTTCAATGGCGCCTGATTCTACTCTCGAACTCACACAAGATCCTACTAGTATCTATTATCTGCATCCTTCAGACCATGCCGGCTCCAAACTCGTCTCGACTCCCTTCGACGGCACCGGTTACTCCGATTGGAAACGCTCCATGCTTATTAGTCTTATTGCGAAGAACAAGCTTTCATTCGTTGATGGTACGTTATCTGAACCTGCTCCTTCTTCTCCTAATCATACTGCCTGGATTCGTTGCAACAATATGGTAATCGGTTGGTTAGTTGCTTCTATGGATCGTGTTATTGCGAAGAGTGTTATCTACTGTGCTACTGCTCATGAAATATGGTCTGAACTCGAAGAACGCTTTGGTCAAGCATCTCTTGCTCAACTTTACTCTCTTCAAGAAGAACTCCAGAATATGCATCAACTTCCAGAACAACGTATTTCTGACTATTTCACTAAAATGAAGGCAGTGTGGGACGAATTAGACAATCTTAGCCCCTTGCCTTATTGTAAATGCTCTGGATGTTCATGTGGCCTTACCAAACAATATTTAGCTTTACAACAAGAACACCGGTTGATGCAATTCCTCATGAAAGTTACTGATGGTTTCCAGCAGGTTCGAACCAATATTCTTATGCTTGACAAGCCTCCTACAATTTCTCAAGCCTATCAGTTGTTACTTCAAGAACAGCGTCACAAAGATCTTACTACCATTGCTGCTCCCTCACCAGATTCATTAGCCTTTGTTTCTGACCGCAAGTTTGGTACTCACAGGTCTACTCCTTCTACCTCTAAACCTACTGTTTCTGGTACTAAGCGTTCGTCTCGCTATTTTTGTGATCATTGTAAAATCAGTGGGCATTCTCTTGAACGTTGCTTTAAAGTGCATGGTTATCCTAATACTCCTAAACATGGCAAACGCATTGCTGCATTGGTCCAAACTCCTTCTTCTGATGCTTCTCACCTTGAGCATACTGGATTTACTTCTCTCCAATACAATACTCTATTGTCTCTTTTAGGCAAGACCAACTCTCCCGATCTTGATGCTCCTTCCACTGACTCTGCTCCTCTCCTCAATACTCCACACCTTGCAGGTATTGCTTGTTTACTTTCTACTCATGATCCTTCTACTTGGATCATTGATAGTGGTGCGACCGACCATATGTGTCACTCCCTCTCTTCCTTCACATCTCTTAAACCTCTCACAGGTAAACCTCACCACATTACCGTCCCCGATGGTCGTCGCATCCCTGTCACTATGGTTGGAGATGTCCAATTATTTCCAACTCTTGTGCTTAAGAACGTTCTTTACGTTCCTCATTTTCATTTCAACCTTGTATCTGTTCAGCGTCTTTGTACTGATACTAACGTTGATTTGTGTTTTACTTCCTCTCAATGCATTCTTCAGGACCCTTTGCAGAAAAGTCCAATGGTGCTTGGTAACCTTTTTCATGGTTTATATTGCACTTCTCAGCTTACAAATACTGTCGTCCCATCACAGCTACATACTTCTTTGGTCTCTCATACAAATAATAAGATTGCTTCCTCAATGCTTTGGCATTTGCGTCTTGGACACACTTCTCATCACACATTACATTTGCTTTGTCCTCATCTTGATGTAAAACATTTAAAACAGAATTTTATTTGTACGGTTTGCCCAAAGGCTAAACAACATCGCCTTCCCTTTCCCTCTAGTACTATAAAATCTGTTGCTCCTTTTGAATTGTTACATCTTGATGTGTGGGGTCCATATACTCAAGCTACATATGATTCTTGTTCTTATTTTCTTACTATAGTGGATGACTTTACTCGATGTACTTGGATTTTCTTAATGAAATATAAATCCGATTCCGTTATTCATCTTACCAATTTTCTTGCTTATGTCGCCACTCACTTTGGTTCTTGTGTTAAAATTATACGTTCCGATAATGCTAAGGAGCTTTGTGATGGACCTATGTCTCATTTATATAAGTCCAAGGGAATTATTCATCAACGCACTTGTTCCGACACTCCCCAACAAAATGGTGTTGCGGAACGCAAACACAAACATCTTTTGGAAATGGCCCGTGCTCTATATTTCCAATCTCATGTTCTCCCACGCCTAATCCTACCAGAAAATCCCAAAGATCTCATAAGCCTCCTCCTCACCTTCAAGACTATGTCTGTAATAGCACTCAACATTGGTGCAATCTTGTTTCTCTTAATCAACTGCCTTCTTCTCACACTTCTCTTCTTACCTCTCATTCCTCATATCCTGAACCAAAGACCTATAATGCAGCAATCAAAGACCCTCTTTGGGTCCAAGCCATCCAAACTGAGTTGCGTGCTCTTGAATGTAATCACACTTGGGATATTGTTCCTTTACCTCCTGGTAAAAAGCCTATAGGCTGTAAATGGGTTTTCAAGGTCAAATTAAAATCTGATGGTTCTCTGGAACGGTTCAAAGCCCGGTTGGTCGCTAAGGGTTATACCCAAGAATACGGCATCGATTATCAGGAAACATTTTCGCCCGTTATTAAGATGACGACTATACGTTGTCTTCTTGCTCTAGCCGCCTCTAAGCAGTGGCCATTATACCAATTGGATATTAATAATGCTTTCCTCCACGGGGATTTACATGAGGAGGTCTATATGGTTTCACCACCGGGGCTCTTGACTCCTTCCCATACTGTTTGTCGTCTGCGTAAATCTCTTTACGGCCTCAAACAGGCCTCTCGCCAATGGTTTGCAAAGCTTAGTATTGAATTACAGAACCAAGGTTTCTCTAAGTCTCAATATGACTCTTCTCTCTTTATTCAACGCACTGGTTCTTCTATTACTCTTGCTGCAGTTTACGTCGACGACATTATATTAACTGGTGATAATCCTTCGGTTATTGATGCTCTTAAACGCCATCTTCATGCAGTTTTTACTATTAAAGATTTGGGTATTTTACGTTATTTTTTGGGGCTTGAAATTAACTACTTACCTGATGGCATTACCATGACTCAACATAAATTTACCCAGGAACTTCTTCGTGATAGTGGCTTCTCGAATTTCAAGCATGTCGTTACTCCTCTCCCTCTTCACCTCAAACTACAAAAAGCCAATTCTCCTCCATTTTCTGATCCCCAACTTTACCGCAGCCTCGTCGGTAAGTTGAATTTTCTCACTCACACTCGCCCCGACCTTGCCTTCACCGTCCAGTCTCTTAGTCAATATATGCAGGCTCCTACTGATGCTCATTTTCAGGCTCTTCAGCATACCCTTAATTACGTCCACTCCACTGCCGGTCAAGGAATCCTCCTTCGAGCCACGGATCAACTTTCTTTACAGGCTTTTTCGGATTCTGATTGGGGTTCATGTGTAGATACTCGACGTTCTATTACGGGTTACCTTCTTTTATTTGGGAAATCCCCAATTTGTTGGAAATCAAAGAAGCAATCGACGGTTTCTCGTTCTTCCTCCGAGGCCGAATATCGTGCCATGGCCTCGGCAGCCTCTGAAATTACTTGGACTGTTCGTCTCTTGGAAGAGCTTGGTGTGTGTAACCTTAAACCCGTTACTCTCCACTGTGCTAACATGTCTGCCCTCAACATTGCCCATAATCCTGTTCTTCATGAGCGCACCAAACACATCGAGATTGATTGTCACTTTACTCGGGATAAAGTCATGGATGGTTTGCTTCAACTCACCTATTTACCTACTTCCAGCCAGCTTGCTGATGTGTTTACCAAGGTTCTTCCGTCTTCTCAGTTTCAGACTCTCTTGTCCAAGCTTGGCATGTTTACTCCACCCCAAGCTTGAGGGGGGATGTTGATATACACATATGATATACATACTGGTTCTTGCTATTGTATAATATTTGCTCTTGTTTTTTCCTATTTTGTCTTTAGTGAATAATAGTAGTAGTACTCTTGTTGTAATGTACTATATAATAGGTGTACTGTTGATTGACAGCGATTCATTCTAAAATAATGAAAGCAAGATACCAATTACTTTCCCTCTCTAAAAGCTTTGCATGTCTGTGTTGAAGAAACGCCATTAATGGCTTACTAATTCATCTTCTTAACAAAGGTTAAGCAGCTTTTGGTTGAGGACCTAGATATATACTCTGACATGCCCATCAAAGAAAGCACGATGCTTGCTTCCAAATTCCTATCACATGATCTATGCCATTTCAAGAACAAATGGAGCATTAACATATTATCCAAATTTCAATCACACATACTTAAAAAGAAGCCCTAATAACATTTTTATACAAGTTTATCAAAATGCAATGAGAATGCCAAAATCAAAACTTACCCATAAAAATCCAGGAAGAATAAAAGAAAAGTGATCAATACCCATAAGAAAATCATCAAAATTATACATAATTAACCAATGCAATAGTTCAGCATTCTCTCACAAATATACCCAAAACAAAAACACTAGGTTTGAGGTCTAATGTACAATGCACATGATGAACCATTTTCATAGTTATAATTCGAAACCAAACAACTATATCGTTGGACGCATTGAAATCACGGACATGTTAAAATCAAACAAATAACCCAAAAATAAGAAAGTTAAAAATACCCATAAGAGAAGCTTCGAGAAGGTGCTTAGAAAAGAGAACTTGATCAGTGGGATTGAGAGTATCAGGTGCACCATCATCACCAATTCCACGATGTTGGATCTTAAGAGTACTATAAAGGGTAGAAAAGAAAACAACAGAAATTGTAGCGGCTACAGTTTTGATGACAATAGGCCCACGCCCTCGTTTGATTTTGTCAAGAATAGCAATCACAATTTTCCTCAATGGAGACTTAAATAATAGCAGCATTATCATGGATGATTCTACAAATATCACTAAGTATAGAAGGTGAATCATATTTAGTTCTTCTTGTTGGGTAGTTTTCTGGGTTTGAGAATGAGAAAGAGAAAGAGAAGAGATGGAAGGAAAGAAAGAGAGAAGATGATGATGAGTGATCAGAGGGAACGAAGGAGAAGAGAAATGTGAGGGAGTGGGAGTCTATTTTTGGGTGTTTTCTATTTGGGATGTTGGGATGTTAGGAGGTTTTTTTGGTGTTCTTTTTTTTCTATGATTAATAATGATACTCAAATTCTTACTTGAGACCATCTTTTGTAAAGACGATTATCAAAAGCCCAATTTATTTCTAAATATATATAGTTACAACTCTAAATATATATTTGAGCTGGACTTTTAAGAGTCGTCTTTACTAAAGACGGTCTCTGAAGAGAGCCCCTGATAATAATATGGGAGAAGTTTTAAATATCAATCTTTGTTGCTCTTCATGCATGATTCTATGGTTGCTCTTCGTCACATTCTTCGGTGTATTTAGGATATTTTTTTTATGGTTTGCAATTATATAAATTTTCTCCTTCTTTTTTGTTCTTTTATACGGATGTTTATTGGGGTGCCTGTTTTGATATTCGTCGCTTCACCTCTGACTATAGTGTTTTCTTCGATGATAATCAACCCACTTTTTCCTAGAACATTTTTGATGTTGAATATTGTGGAGTTGCTAACATTGTTTCTGAAACATGTTGGGTTTGAGTTCTGATACTTGAGCTTTATTGTTTTGTCGCGAAGGCCACTATGGTCTAATGTGATGATGTTAGTGCAGACGTGCAGTCTATCTCTCAGATGATAATCTTGTTCACCATTAGCGGGCTAAACATATTGAAATGAATATTCATTTTGTTCGTGAAAAATTTCAGTGTGGTGAAGTTCGTGTATTCCTTGTCCCTCTCGGTTACAACTACCTGGTATTTTTACTAAGGGTCTTCCTAAGAGTCTTTTTGATGATCTTCGAGTCAGTCTCAGCGTCTATAAATCCCCCGATCCGACTGCGAGGTGTGATAAAATATGTAAATATTTATCTTCTTTGCATGTTTACCTTAATAACCCTAGGTTTATGTTAACATTGTAAGAAACTAAGAATGTAAGTATGTATATTCTCTCTTTGGTTATAACAATCAACCAAAACATTTCTAATAATTTAATACTATCTTTTATTCAAGCTATTAGTCTTCTTTGATTTTTGACATTGTTCATCAATCACTCTTGACTAGTACTTTATTCTTTCTTTTATTTTAGTTGGCAAGTACTTTATTCTTAATCTAGCTACAAGTTATAACATATATAGTCAAGTAAGATCTTATTTGATTGGTTTCAATGCAAAGATTATTAATATCAATTTTTTACAATTTTAAATTAAATTCAATAAGAGATATTAAAGATTGAATTATTACATTAGACAAATATGCCCCATCAAATGAAATTATTAGGATTATCAAGGAACCAATTCAACCAAAAGCTTAAGCTGATGGTTAAGGCCCCGGAATATGTTATATACTCTAACACGTCCCCTCACACGAGAGCTTTTTAGGCTAGAAGTGTGGATTACCTGGTGCTAAATATTCCACTTAAATGAGGGGTGGTTGAGATTCGAACCCGTGACCTCTTGTCACGTTGGCTTCTGATACCATGTTAAGGAACCAACTCAACCAAAAGCTTAAGCTGATGGTTGCGGCCCCAAGATATGTTATATACTCTATCATGGTATCAGAGCCCGGTTTGTTGTTGGGCCTTTATACTGGGCATTTAATCTTACCACTGGTTAAGGGACCTTTAATTGGATGTTCATTCCCAATAGGTTTGTAACCCTTCTAGTGGGCTAAAATTCTAAGGACACTCACATGTGAGGGGGAGTGTTGAAGTGCTCATGTGTTACCCACATGTGAGTTGTCCCACATCGGAGAAAGAGAAGAGTATGCATCACTTTATATACTCAAGGAGTAACTCCTACTATTACCAATTGGTTTTAGTAGTGAACCTTCTTTGGGTTTATGAGTGGACTACTTCTTCTCCTCCTTGTTTGGGTTGCCCAGGCCCATTTTCTAAATTCTATCAAGGATAAATAGGAGTTATTAGAATAATTGCTTGGGTTGATTTCTAATTACAAAAAAAGGTAATAAATACAATGATGATCCTCTAGTGTAGAAAACAAAATATTTACTAAATCTAAATATTTTCTAAATCATCTAAATATATTATTACAATCAAATATTATTCTATCAGGAGTACCATATTTGGGAAATCAAGATAGTAATTTTATTCCACATTTAGAAGAAAATTAACGCGTAATCTTTTTTTGAAATGAAATGAAATGACGTAAACAACTTTAGTGAGGTATATAATATAGTAACACTTAAAAATTATGAGATTGCTTAATTCAGTTTAGGGACTATTAATTTTTTTTTTTGAGATTAATTAGGGACTATTGATTATTTCTGGGGTGTTTGAGATATTTAGGAACATTAAGTGCATTTGTAATAATGGTGAATTGTTTATAAGGTTAAAGTGTCAGAAAGTACTTAATAAAATTTTTTTTCCCAAAAAGTACCAAAACAAAAAAAATTGTTAAAAAATACCTAACTAAATTCTTTCATTTCCAATAGTACCGTTTCTTTCAATTGACCGTCAACTAATATAACGTTTGACCGGTCAAAATCAAAATTTTTTCTTTCTCATCTTCAATTTTTTTTTTCAATTCAATCCTCGCCATCTTCTTTTTCTATTTTTTTACCTAAAATCGAAATTAAATTGGAAAAGAAATTGAAGACGAGGAATAAGAATTTTTGATTTTGACCAGTGAACTGAAGGAAAACGTTACTTAGTACTCCTTGTAAAAGAAAAAAATTTAATAGATATTTTTTGACAATACTTTTTTTATTAGGTATTTATTAAAAACCTTTTTTTATTATTAGGTACATACTGATATTTTTTTCCTTTGTTTAATGATGAAAGAGCATAATGTCTTAAAGAGTAAAAATTAAAAAAATTAAACTAAGGTTATTTTTTTTTATTTTCATAAAAAAAGTTATGTTTTATGATGTCTTTGTTTGAGAGCTAGTAATTAATTAATTTTGTAATTTGTATTTAAAATGAAAATGGTATGTAGGTTAATTTGGGCCGGGTTACTTAATGAAGCTTGAAACTTGAAAGGTTCAACTAACGAAGTAAACAATTAGGGATCACTTGGTCAAATTTGAAAATGTTGACTGCTCCTTTTTTTATTTTTTATTTTTGAGGTAATGTTGACTGTTCCTTAGGGAAAGGGAATTGGATCAGGGTGTTAGACCATTTCACGAATTGCATACAATTCTTTATTATTATTTTTATATATATTCATATATACTAATATACACTTGTACATACTACACAGGACAAGCTAGCTTTTGTTGTGCTAAAACTTTGAATACTTTTGGTTTTATCTCATGCATTTTGGCCAACTTATGAGTTAAGCCGACGCTAATCATACATGAACCCTAATAGGGGTAGATCTAGAATACTAGCCAGTATAAAATGAGTCAAATACTTATTTTAAGGACATGTTTGAATTGTGTGTAAATATTTAAGGGGAGAAATAAAGTTAAATTAATATAATATAAGCAAATTAAGATACATATGAAGTAGCCGAGATAGTTATTTAGAAGGTAAAATGAACATGAAATAAACATAATGAAGGAAAAAGAAGATATTTTTTCCCTATTATGAAAGTAATTCATTCCTCCACCCTCCCTTAGGATAAATATTTACTCTACAAAAAATATTTACTCTACAAAATTGTGAGCTCTCTTCATTTTTCATCACTTTACAACCATCCTTCCACGATAACAATTAAATTTCACTAATTTCTCATTTATCAACTTTATTTTCTTACTTTGACTTTTTTCACTCTTAAATATATACACTCAATCCAAACATGCCCTAAACGTGTTTCAAACTGATTTAGCTTGTTGTTTTTGTTTGATGAATATAGTATTATTAATCATAAGAGTTTATAATCAAATGACCTAAACTAAATTAGAATATAAACATGCCCAAATTAAAAAATAAACAAAATAAATTTAGATTTGGCTGAATTAACTTTAAAATACATTCTTAATTTCAATATTTAAGAGAATTAAGTTTTGTTTTAGTTGGTGAGTAAGTATCACTTTTCAAGTAAAACTTAAATGAAATTTTTAGACACATAATATATAAGCAAATTAAGAAATGAACAATTGAGCTTTTTATTAAGGCTATATTTAAGTTTGTATAAAGTAGATTTTCAAACCTCATTTAAAACATAAGTAGATTTTAACCTTAATGTATTTATTTAATTATTCTGTCAACCGAATCATCTATAAAAATAATTATATTACATATTTAACAATTTTTGATCATCCTAATGTAATTAAGTTATTGTTTCAAAAGTGGGGTTTAAGGGGGTTAGATAAACGAAATAACCTCATAGTCATAACACTAAATTTAATAAGTTGTTTTCAAAACTCAAAAAAAAAATATGTTTTTGATTGATCCTTAAAAACAAACACTATGTGTTAAGTCAAGTCATTTAAAACATTTTTTTTTTTTAATTTATTAGTCATTTTAGAATGACTATATATATTTTTAAATTTATATATTTTCTAAAACAATGTTTGATTGATTCACAAATCATAAGAATACATATAAAGCAAGTTATATTTAAGTATAAATAATTAATATATATACCACCATAAAATTGCATTCATTCTCTAGAGCTATATAATAACATACTCATATATATCCATCATCTTATTAATTAATTTATAGCTACATAAAAATCAAATAATCAATTGAATAAGGCTATACAATGTCACATACATTATATTCCTACAAGTCTAGCTATATTTACCAAAATCATCTAAACCCATGAACAAATCAAAGATTAAAGAATGAAAGAATATTTTCTAATTACAAAATGTAGTCTTTATATTAATTATGTGCATCACTACCTAGAAAAGCTTGCTTGCAAATCCTTCAACATTCCCACCATTTCTTCTTGATTTATCCGCAAAATCTCTAAGATCACCCACATTTCTTCCCAATTTCAAAGCCATTTCCAACTCAAAAACCTCCCCATTTTTCCTCATCATATAATCTTCCTCTCCTAAGTTAGCCTCTACACTTTCTTCTAATAACTTGAAAGAACCAGCACAATTCCTATACATCTCAAACACCATTCCTACTTGCCCACCATGCTCTAAACTATTCACCACAGCAGCCATTGACCCGGCCGCCGCCGCCACAATCCCAGCCCAAGGCCCACCATGGCCTGCAAAAGCAGCTCCAACAGCTGCTATTCCTGTCAAAACAGGGCCCGTAACAGCCAACATTTTGTTAAGCTTCAAAGCTTTATTCCCAAGCCTAATATAATCTTCAATATCCTTCCTTTTTGTCACTCCCACTATTTCTCTCATATCATCTTCCAACTCTTTACTCCACCCATTTTCTTGATTCACTTGATTGTTAACAGTTATTGATTCACTTGATTGATTTTTAGACGGCCACCATTTAGCAGGCTCCAAACTTTCTGGAAACTTGTCGAGCATGGAACCCAAAAGAGGCAAAGGGTATGCCCTATCCAAAGCTATAACTTCCTCCAATGCATTATCCACATCTTTATCTGTCAATCTCCGGATAGAAACACTATTCTGAATTTTGGTTTGAAGCTTCTTCAATAATCTTACAGCATTCCTTTGTTCTTCAACTAACTGAGAAGGTTGAATCTTATTCATTATCATAACAATCCCTGTTCCTGCAAGAAACAGTAAGGTTGAAGACACCCTCAACCCAACCCCATGGGACCCACTAACGTCGGCGAAACCAGCCATGGTGGCGGCGGTTAAAGTGATCATATTAACAGAATTCAACAACAAAGAATTCCAATTATCCCGTTGATCACCGATATTTTGGTGCATTTCGATTCTATCATTTATGGCTTCTAAGATTGCATACATTTTTTCAGTTATAAGATCTTGATCTTTTGGACTGGTCATAATTGTTGGTTTAGTTTCCGTTAATGGAAGATTATAAATTAAGTTATTAAGGTGATCTTCATTATTTTGATGCAACTTTTTAGAAGGATTGTTAGTATTTAATGGTAGTTTAGGGACTGTAATTCTGGGTTTTTTGAGATATTTAGGAAGAGTAAGTGCATTTGTAATGGTAAGTTTGTTTGATGATATATTAGTTACGGATGCTTGTAAAGAAACCATGTCTTAATTAAGAATAGATCAATTAAACAAATCAGAATAATTAAGGTTAATGTTTAAAGAAAATAACTAAAATGTGAAAGAAAAAAAAGAGATTTTTGATGTTTTCTGTTTGAGGGAGGTAGTTAATTTTGATGATGAAAATGGTTTGTTTTGGAGGCTATTTATACTTAATTAGTCTTTGAAAGATTCAACTAACAAAACAAAGAATCAGTTGGTCAAGTTTGAGGATGTTGACTGTTCCTTAGATAATAGGTTAGACTATGTCATGAATTGCATACAATTCTTTTTTTTTCTTTGTATTTATACATATAATACACCGTACAACAAGCCAGTAGATTTGTCGTGTTAAAACTTTGAACATACATTTTGGAGAATGAGTATTTTCTAAGATGGGGAGTAAATATCATTTTAAGGATTTAGGAATAGTTTTGATGATGTGATTCTGAGTATGTGTAACATAATTAACTGCATTGTATCTTATAAAGTTTTACGCCTTAATGTTTGATTATGTAGCATATGTTAAGTATTTAAAATACAAATTTGTTAGAGATATTTTAATTTTTTAAATTATACAAGGTTTTTAAAAGTTTTTACTTCAATTTTGGCCATTTCGTTACCTCAGCTAGTTTACCTTGTCGAAGTATTAAAAATGCTTTGAACATTTTCAGGTTCACAAATTCTTGTATGAGACAGTCATACCGTTAAACATGTCTTATACTTAGATTAAATAGCCCAATAATTAAAACTTTTAGCTAATGAGCTTCTTATTTTAGATCGTCTCACCGTGAGACGACCTCATATAAGATGACTGTTTCAGTTTTCCTCATGCAGTCGCTAACTTATGGTTTAAGCCAACAGTAGTTGAACTTGAACGCCAAAATAAGATCTTAATATTTCTATATTCAAAATTTCAAATATTATGGTTTCTTTAACTTTATTGGACCAAGTGAATTAAGCAATCCATCTTCATCAGTAAAATAGACATTCTTGAACTATTTTCATTTCAAGATCTCAAGAGTCAAGATAGCTAGCTAGTTCTCTATTTCTTTTTTACACATTAGGCTGAAGAAAGGAATAGAAGATAATCAATTCTGAAAATAAATATTTGCTATTTAATTAAAATAAAATTTGATTCTCAAAAGTAGAACAATTATAAATAAAAATATAACATTGTGAAATTTTCAAATGAATAGGACAATTTTGAAATTTCTACATGAAAAATATGAGAACAAAAAAGAAGGGGCTCATTAATATATAAATATATGTATATGAATTTTACACCAATATATATATTTCATTAGTGTTACGAAAAAAGATGAACATAATTAATTCTAACTTAAACAAGTGGATATTGCATTATTATTAAGAACCATATATATGTATATGATGATTGTTAATGTTTAGATCACGTAGGACATTATTACTGTATACAGCAGAACCAAAAAGATTTTATGATATGTTATACTCCCTTTTATTTTAACCCATTAATTTTATTTAGTTTTACATATTTGACGAGAAAACATTTTAATTCTTAATATTTCTAATTGTTTTTAAATAAAAATTATAAAAAGTTGATATTAATAATCCTTGTATTGAGATGAATCAAACAACATTCCACATTACTATTTTTAAGTTATAAATTAAGAATAAAATACGAATTAAGAGTGATAAGTAGAATAGTGACAAAAAATATATGAGACAAATAAGTAGAATAATATGGTATACTCTAACATTCCCCTCATACAAGAGTCATAATTTTAATTTAAATAATTAAATTGTGGATGACAAGGGTTTGTTGCTAATTGTATATTTTATATATTTGAAGTTGAAAGATTAAGGATGTTAATAATCCGAGTGGAGCATTGCTTTGCCTTTGTTTGACATAGGCTTTCTATGAGTATGTGCGAACTCGAGTTGAGCAGATTTAAGGTTTTAAATTGCTTGTTTAAGCTTGATTATTCATTTAAATTTTAGTTTGATCTTTATTTGAACTTTAACAGGCTTAACTAGACTGTAAAACAATATACTGATAAATGACTTTTTATAATATAAGATAAAATCAATTTTGTGTATTTTAATTAAAAGAAAATAATCTAACATTTTCACGATTTTCCTACAATAATCCCACCTATTGATTAACCATGAATAATCTCAACTTATGGGGTATTTGCCTTGATTAAACTTGCGTAACTCGGTGACCTGCTATTGTAGATAATTCACTAAAAAAATAAACTAAAAATTAATTTAAAATTAGATAAAAAATTTGAAAATTTACATAAAAAATTCTAAATAATAAAAAAAATCAAATTTATTTTTGAACATTTTTTTACATTTTTTTGACATTTTATTTAATTTTTTGAAAAAAAATAAAACTAGGTATAACAAGTCATCCGGTTACCGGGTTTACTCTAGGAAAATACTCCTCAAAATTGGGATTATTCATCGTTAATCAATAAGTGGGATTATTGTAGGAAAATCATAAATAAATTGGATTATTAATCTAGATAATTTTTCCTTAATTAAATAGATTTTCAAAATTAATACTATTTATCTCCTTCTATTAATAAGGTTATTTTCAACTCTTTTCCTTTATAATAAATCTATTTTTTTTCCCAATGATTTAAATTTTATTCTAATATAAAGATTGGAACACATATATCTATAATAAGTATATATAGTTGACAAAGAAGCCAAAAATTTTATTCATACTCTAGGGCTAAAAAATTTACCCATATCCATCATAATTTCTAGCTACATATACAAATCAAATAATCAATTAAATAAGGCTATATAGATGTGAATTGTGATCTATATTTACCAAAATCATCTAATTAAGCATAAATAAATTAAAGAATCAATGAATTTCTCAAGTTACTAATTTGTAATCTATATATATGTGCAATTGTACTCTATGATGCATGACTATCTACCTAGAAAAGCTTGCTAGCAAATCCTTCTACATTTCCTCCATTTCTTCTTGATTTATCTGCAAAATCTCTAAGATCACCCACATTCCTGCCCAATTTCAAAGCCATTTCCAACTCAAAAACCTCCCCATTTTTCCTCATCATATAATCTTCCTCTCCTAAGTTAGCCTCTACACTTTCTTCCAACAGCTTAAAAGAACCAGCACAATTCCTATACATCTCAAACACCATTCCTACTTGCCCACCATGCTCTAAACTATTTACCACAGCAGCCATTGACCCGGCCGCCGCCGCCACAATCCCAGCCCAAGGCCCACCATGGCCCACAAAAGCAGCCCCAACAGCTGCTATTCCTGTCAAAACAGGACCTGTAGCAGCCAACATTTTATTAAGCTTCAAAGCTTTATTCCCAAGCCTAATATAATCTTCAATATCCTTCCTTTTTGTCACTCCCACTATTTCTCTCATATCATCTTCCAACTCTTTACTCCACCCATTTTCTTGATTCACTTGATTGTTAACAGTTATTGATTCACTTGATTGATTTTTAGACGGCCACCATTTAGCAGGCTCCAAACTTTCTGGAAACTTGTCGAGCATGGAACCCAAAAGAGGCAAAGGGTATGCTCTATCCAAAGCTATAACTTCCTCCAATGCATTATCCACATCTTTATCTGTCAATCTCCGGATAGAAACACTATTTTGAATTTTAGTTTGAAGCTTCTTCAAAAGTCTAACTGCATTCCTTTGTTCTTCAACTAACTGAGAAGGTTGAATCTTATTCATTATCATAATAATCCCTGTTCCTGCAAGAAACAGTAAGGTTGAAGACACCCTCAGCCCAACCCCATGGGACCCACTTACGTCGGCGAAACCAGCCATGGTGGCGGCGGTTAAAGTGATCATATTAACAGAATTCAACAACAAAGAATTCCAATTATCCCGTTGATCACCGATATTTTGGTGCATTTCGATTCTATCACTTATAGCTTCTAAGATTGCATATATTTTTTCAGTTATAAGATCTTGATCTTTTGGACTGGTCATAATTGTTGGTTTAGTTTCTCTTAATGGAAGATTATAAATTAAGCTATTAAGGTGATCTTCATTATTTTGATGCAATTTTTTAGAAGGATTGTTAGTATTTAATGGTAGTTTAGGGACTGTGATTCTGGGTTTTCTGAGATATTTAGGAAGAATAAGTGCATTTGCAATGGTAAGTAATTTGTTTGATGATGAAAGGTTTATGGATGCTTGTAAAGAAACCATGTCTTAATCAAGAATAGATCAATTAAACAAATCAGAATAATTAAGGTTAATGTTTGAAGAAAATAACTAAAATGTAAAAAAATGAGATTTTTGATGTTTTCGGTTTGAGAGATGATGTTTTGTGTGTTAGAAAGAGGTAGTTAATTTGAATGATGAAAATGGTTTGTTTTGGGGGCTATTTATACTTAATTAGTCATTGAAATATTCAACTAACAAAACAAGGAATCACTTGGTCAAGTTTGAAGAGGTTGACTGTTCCTTGGATGATAGGTTAGACTATGTCATGAATTGTTTCGGTTTGAGAGATGATGTTTTGTGTGTTAGAAAGAGGTAGTTAATTTGAATGATGAATTGACTTGGTCAAGTTTGTATATATATATATATATATATATATATATATATATATATATATATATTAATAATATATATATATATATATTATATATATATAATATATATATATATATATATATATATATATATATATATATATATATATATATATATATATATATATATATATATATATATATATATATATATATATATATATATATATATATATATATATCTGCAAGTGTACACACATAATAACGAGCTAGCTTTGTCGTATTAAAACTTTGAACATTTTTGGAGATTACAATTTTCTACAAGATGGAAAGTAAGTACCACTTTTCATAATATATTTTAATCGGTTTTAACTCTCACCTAACCCTTATCAGGGGTTTTTCTCGGTTTTTCAACATGTATGTTTGTACTGGGCACTAATATTTGGGAGACTTAATATTTAATTACGTTGTATATGTTAATTGTTTCCAAATATAAAATTATTAGAATTTGGAAATTTGAAATTCGCTCAAATTTATTGTTTGGCAAAACAAAAATTTTTAATTTTGAATTTGGATCAAATTCCGATTCATTATTATTTTTAAAGTAGTTAAAGTTGAGAATTTGAGAATGACTACCCAAACATTCTCATTCTCAATTAGTCATTCTCAAATTCTTCATTTATGATTTCATAATAAAAATGCATAATTTAAAATAAAATATTTTTTTCCAAACACTACATTAAAAAATTTGTCAATTTTTAATTGATTTTGACCTTTTTATGTCGAGAAGGACTTGTGTGGACCAAGTTTTACACCCCACTTTACTAGTCTCCACTCCACTCCACTTCACTTCACTTCACACTTCCACTCTATTTAATTCTACTCTTATACTTTTACACTTCGTTTATTTCACTCTTATACTTAAAAAAAAAAATTAAAAAAATTTTAAAAGTTAAAATTAAAATTAAAAATTTATAAAATAAAATAGTAAAAAAAAAAAATTAAAAAAATTAAAATTTTTAAAAACTAAAAAAAATTAATTTTTTTAAACATAAAAAAAATTAAAAATAAAAAATTTTAAATTTATAAAAAATTTTAAAATAAAAAAAATTAAAATTTTTAAAATTAAAAAGAAAATTAAAACTTTTAGAAATTAAAAAATTTAAATACAATCTTTCAAATAAATTTTTTTTTAAATTTGATTCAAATTAAAAATTAAAATAAATTGAATTAATTTATTTTTCTTTTTTTAAAAAACTTGAAAGTAGAGTAAGAGAGTGAGAGATTGGAAGTAGAGAAGAGAGTGAGAGATTGGAAGTAGAGTAGAGAGTAGGAGTGAAAACTTGATCCACCCAAAAATTAATGTGGACCAGGTCCACCCTAGACTTAAGCTTTTATGTCTCAGTTAGCCTACCTTGAATTTAAAATTAAAAAAAAAAAAAAAAATTTTGAACGTCTTCGGTTTTCCTCATGCATTGGCTAACTTATGATTTAAGGCGACTGTAGTTGAACTTAAACGGCAAAATAAGGGTCTTAATATTCTATTTTCAAACAACAAGTCTCCTGAGATACCGTCTTTTTGAGAGACACCTCTCAGGCCCAGTCCATTAGAGTTTAATTCTTACTTCAGCCGGTCTTGGCCGAGACCGTCTCATTCTGAGACGAGGCCCAGCCCACTTTTCTCTCTTTGATTCCATCTTCTGGGCATTTTTCAATTCTAATCATAAAGGTATCAGTTTTGACCTTAAAGATATCAATTTCAATTTAATCATACATGTATGAACTACATTAATCATGAAACTGAATACTATAAAATGAGAATTGAATAAATTAACAATGAAATTATTTTGATTTGAAGGAATGTGGAACAATTATATCTACAATATCTTAGTTTGTTAGAATTTATATCTACAATATCTTAGTTTGTTAGTAGAACATGTATGTCTAAATGTTTTGGGTAAACATTGATGTTAATATATGAAGGCTAACTTACTACAATGATTATGTTAGTAGAACATTGATTATGTTAGTAGAACATTGATTATGTTTTAACCAATTGTAATGTTGTAATGCTAACTTACTAAAATGATATGTTAAAATACTCAATTTCCTCTTAAATGATCAGTTGATATGTTAAAATACTCAATTTCCTTCTTAAAATAATCAGTTGATATGTTAAAATACTCAATTTCCCTCTTAAAGTAATCAGTTGATATGATAAAATACTCAATTCTCCTCTTAACATGATCAGTTGATATGATAAAATACTCAGTTTCCCCCTTAAAGTAATCAGTTGATATGTTAAAATACTCAATTCTCCTCTTAACATAATCAGTTGATATGTTAAAATACTCAATTCTCCTCTTAACATAACAGTTGATATGTTCAAAATACTCAATTTTATAGGTTGTAACGTTAACTATCCATTCATATTGTATATGTAGTTATAGAAATCATTTGATGTACAAATTATTTGATGTATGTAATTGATGCAAAAATTTGTTGTACAAGTTGTATATATTTAACAAAGAATGGTATGCAATCAAATTATATGTTTGTTTCTTATTCTAACTTGAATGCAAAACTTAGCAAAGTAAGAGTAAAATTGATATGTTTAAGGTCAAAATTGATACCTTTAAGGTCCAAATTGAAATTTTTCCATAAAAATGAAAAAAACGATTTTAAAGGGCAAAGCGCGCGCGTGCACGCCACGCGCCTATCATTGGGCCGGCCCATGTCCCGTCTCATATTGAGGCCGTCTCGGCCAAGTTTTTGTGTTCTTACTTTTATTCTATATTTTCCTTTATGAGCCGACCCAATTAGAGTTGGTCTCTCAAAGAAACCGTCTCTCACAAGAATTTGTGATTTTCAAATATTATGATTTCTTTAACTTTTTTAGACCAAGTAATTAATGCAATCCATCTTCATGAGTAAAACTGACATTCTTGGAACTATTTTTATTGAATGATTAATTTTTCAAGATCTCAAGAGTAGCTAGTTCTCTATTTGTCTTCAACCATTAGGTTGAAAAAATAGATGAGTATTAATTCTGAAATTAATACTCCCTTAGTCCCTTTATTCCTTTTACTTGTCCCATTTGGTTTTTCAACACTATTTATCAATCAATCTTATTACGTGATTTGTTCTTAATCTATGTAGGTTACAAGTTTATTACAACATAATTAAGTGAGATCTTATTTAATTCATCTTATTGTAAATTTAATTAATATCAATTTTTTATAATTTTTACTCAAGTACAATTAAAGATATTTAAGATTGAAAATGTACCTCCACAAATGTGGCTAAACCAAATTGGTGAGGGATGTCTTTGTTCTTCAATTGAGATGAGATCATGAGATGAGATTCTCAAAAAATATCTTTATTCTATGGGTTATAAAAATAAAATGATTCTAAATGAAAAATAACATTGTCAAATTTTCTAATAAATTGAACATTTTTTAAATTTTCAAATAAAAAACATGAAATGAATAAAAGAAAACGGAGTGATCAATATATATGTATATGAGTTTTAAACCAAAATATATAGTTAAATAGCCTTATGAAAAAATATGAACATAATTCTAATTTCTAACTTAAATAAGTAGATAGGATTGCATTATTATTAAGAACCATATATATATATACATATGTATGATGATGATGGTATATTTATCATAATTAAGTGCATGATATTTCATGTTTATGATACAAAGTTGCTGGCTATCTAATTTTTGTAGTAGCAAGTATTTATTGTTGGCTACCAACTTTTACATAATTAGATAATACTAAGCGGTGAAGCAACCAACTCAGATCAAAAATTTAGATGCCAAAATACTAGTATAGTATGAGTCGAATACTTATTTTTATGCGTGTGTTAAACCGACTTAGCTTGTTATTTTTGTTTGATGTACATATATTAATCAAATGTTCCAAATCAGAATATACTTAACAAACCCAAATCACATATTAAACAAACTTAAAATTAAATCCACTGAATTAATCATAAAATATATTTTTGATGAACGAATATTCAAGAGAATTAAGTCGTATTTCAAATGGTGAACAAGTGTCACTTTTCCAATTAAAATCTCGTGTTCAATTCTTTGCATAACCAATCTTCCCACGGTCTTCAATATAATGTAAAAAGATATTTGATACCTATAAAGTCGGTCTAAATAAAAAAAAATCTTATACTTTTTTACTTTTCTACTTATATATAAACATAAGTTAAAAAATATATTATCATTACGATTTCAAATGTATTTATTGATTCGTAATTCTTAAATCTTTAGTTATACTTCAAAACTTCATAGATAAATTGAAAAGAATAAAGATAATGGATAATCAATTCATTTCAACAAATTTAACTTTTCACGATATTAAATTTAGTGACATTAAAAATATGCCACAGATTTATATTTTTATGTAATACTTGATGGTTTTTATTTAACGTTTCACTATAAAGTGATTTAGTGACACTTTACTTGGTCTTTAGTGGCATATGTAATTGTTACTATGTTATTATGATAATAAAGGATATAATAAATGTCACTAATTCACTATATATATATTATTAGAAATTTGAAGTGGTAACATTTAAATTAAATGTCACTAAATATATACCACTAAAAACAAATTATGTTATACTTCCTCCGTTCCATTTTAGTTGCACTATTGGGTTTAGTACGTTTTTTAAGGGTCGTCAAATTAGTATGGTAAAAGTAAGGATGATGTATGATTGATGGTGATATATGGGGTAGAAATAAAAAAAAATTATTATAAGTAGATAGTGGTTGTGACTTGTGGGTATATTAAATAATTAATGGGATGATGTATGATTGATGGTGATAGTAGAGTAGGAATAAAGTGAGGATAAAATAAGTAGAATATTTTGCAAAAAATAGTAATGTTGCAAGTAATATGAAACTTCCAAAATTGATAAGTGTTGCAAGTAAAATAGAACGGAGATAGTAGTGATTATCATATCAAAATATATTTGTAGGATAATATTCGGTCTTACAACTTTGCACCTAATCCCCTCCTTACCTTAGCTAGCCTGCCCAGCTTGTATTGAAAAAACGTTGAGTTTTCCCTCGTGCAGTGGCTAACTTAAGATTTAAGCCGACGGTAGTTGAACTTGTACGCCAAAATAGTCTTAATATTATGGTTACTTTAACTTGTAGGAAAATCTTGTAATTAATATGCTGAGTTAGTGTTTATTGACTTAAAATATTCTTAATTAATTTTTAACTTTGTATATCTCAAAGTATTGATATATTTAACCTTTTAATTATAACTTTTGAGAAGAAAATATATCGTACTAATACAAGACTAGCGTCGTACAAAATTAAACTTAAAGAGCTTGATAAGCGATGACTCGCCACCTAATTAACCTCTGAAAAGTGTTCTTTGAGTCGGCGAGAAAGCAACAAGCTAGTAACCTCTTTCAAGGCGACAACTCGCCACCTTTGTAATGTTCCCACACATCTTTTTTACACATTTTAGCAATTTAATTTTTAATTATATTAATGAATTATTTTGATTAGGTTTTAGATTATTTTTAGATCAATTGGGATTTGGGACTACTTCCCAAGAAACCTCTCACTATAAATGGGAAATTTAAAAAGATGTAAAATTTGATCTCATGAAGGTTTTTATGGCCATTTAACACAAAAGAATTCATATAGGATAATAGGAATCATTCGTGCATGCATGCATGCGCGGCGACATATTTCGTGACCTAAACTCCAAGAAATGAAACAAGAGTAGAATAGGTCCATTCTTTGGGCTTAGTCAAACAAATATTTCTTTTGGTCAATATTATCTGTTAAATTTTATGTGTATCATAACTTGTATTATGTGTATCATAACTAAGGAGATACGGTATTCAAAATTATATATATATATATATATATATATATATATATATATATATATATGAGAAGAAATAAAAATAATGATATTATAAATAATAAAACGCTTGACAAAATAGTTTGTTGGTTAATTTTAGCTTATTTAGATATTATGATAGCTGAGTGATTAAACCATTTAATTCGAGATAAATCAGTTGGTTGAAACAATTTGTTGCTATAAATCAACCTATTTACAACAAGCTAAGTTGCTCCCACTAACATGTTCAACATGAGTTATAAGTTATATATATCCATTCAGCTAGTCTCATGAGAGACCGTCTCTCTGAGAGACGTCTATCAGACCCAGTTCATCAAAGCTTATTTTCTACTCTTATTTCACATTTTTTTATGGGTCAACCCAATTAGAGATGGTCTCTCAACTAGACCATCTCTCACAAGAATTTGTAATATCCATTTGCCAAACAATACCGTACCCCACAATAAAATGCATGCCCTAGTGACATGTATTTGACACAATTCAACAAGTCACAACTCATGGATCCCAAAATTGTATTTTCTATAATACCTTAAAATTGTTTGATTTTATTTTGGGTCAAGACATGGCATTCTATATGTTGATACGTTATATTAAGATCACTAGCTACGTACAATGTCAAATATAAGACTTGGCTAGCACGGTAAAGTGTGATTATAACTTAAAAGCACTCAAAAATCCACTAAATTAGAACATAAAAAGAGACCAAAGTATGCTAATTTTTACCTTACCTTAAATTGACCAATTAGCCGACTTCCTAATACCCTAAAATTATTTTATTTAGAAAAAAAAGAATATTAGTGGTATAGCATGCTATTCATGAAAAAGTCTGGCCCTTAGCCAACGGAGCAAGTCAAAAATACAAAAAATTCATTGGTCTAAATCTTCAAAAACATTTTGTTCGTTGAATTTCTTTTGGTGGTAAAAATAATAATAATAGTAATTAATAGACAATTGTTTCATTAAAACCCGAATTTTGATTAATCAACGTAAACAAATCCATCATCAAATATAGGATAAAACAGAATGATTTACCTATATAGTGTTAATAAAGAAAAAAATTCCTATTTTGGTGCTTATTGAAAAAAATTTCCCAAAATAGTGCTCATGTAGGTAAGGTTTGACACTAAGCTACTTTATTTTTGGTTTGAAATTTTCAAACCTCAATGTGAGCTAAAACAATTGTTGGAATTTTTTTTGAGGGATTGAAGAATATTTGAAAGTATCTTCGATTTACGATGAAAAAAAGTAAAAACCGCTTCTCTTAATATTCCTATAGCTAGCTACAAATACTTGATGCATTTGAGACTTGAATCAGTCTGAGTAAAATAACAGTAAAAACTAAAGAAAAAAAGTTATAATGAACATTTGGATATAAAATTATTGTTGGACGTTGATTTATTTTTAGATTAATTTGTTAACAACAATTTTAACTCTGTCTCGTAAATCCAAAAAAAAATTCTTAGTATTGGTAAACTCAAAATTATTCTTATTGTATCATAATTGATTCTATGTATCTTTATATGATGTATATATCAATTATTTTGTCGGTCTAATTTCTATGTTTGAAGTTTCCAAATCAAATTCAGATAAATTTGGTTAAATTTCTCTCCTTTATAAAAAACTATTTTAGAAAATAAATTTCAGTGAGGACTAGAGACTGTATTGTTTTATTTTCTAGTTCTATTTAGACTTACTATTCTTTTGGTTCACAATAAGCTTTGAAGACTCCAAACCAAAATTAAAATAGGTTAGTGACATGAACACCATTTTGAGAAATATTTTTAAGTGAGCATCATAATAGAAATTTTTTTCTTTTTCAACCCCATTTAGGCAAATCATTCGATAAAACAAGATGTAATTACCATACTTTTATATCTGATTATTTCAAAGTACTTTTATATCTAATTATTTCAAAGCTCCTCCTAGACCATTTTTTAATTACAAGCTAGACCGAAGTAATAGAATAAACTAGGTGATAATCGAACCTAAGTCCGTGTAAAGAAAAACAGTACTTACTCCGATTAAAACAAGATCTGATTCTCCTTAATTGGACCATTTTTTTAAATTGAAATTCAACTTAAAATTAAAAGTTGCAAACTTGCGCATCTCGCACTCATAATTAAAAAGAAATTATAATATTCAAGATATTTCTCATTTTACTAAGTTAATATACTCTACCATGCATACTATAGCATACCATAAAGCCGAATAAATTTCACTGAGTAGTAGGGTCAGAAGGTATAAGATAAACATATCATACCCATTTCCTCTCCAATTAAAGAGATAGCAGGAGGAATGTGTTCAAAAAGATATCCAAAAAAAAGCCCTGCACCAACAGCAATAAGACAATGAATGGAACATCAACTTCAGTTTAAGCGTTTAATTGAATTTGTCTATCAATATGGTATTAAAAGCCAACGTGATAAAAAGGGTAAGGGTTTGAATTTCATCAACCCCTCAAAGTCAAATGGAGTATTTTACGCTGCATCCACACATCTAATCCAAAGAGATCACATATAAGAAGACGTGTAAATATTAATATATTATAACAAATTAACCATCAATTTAAATTTTTATTTGAGTTAGTTTCTTTTTAGTATTATGCCGAAGAAGGTTTAATACAACACTTAAGTGGGGAGAAATATTAAGAATATTCATCTTAAGACGGTATTTGAAATCTGCATTGTTATTTACATGACATTTTAAGAACATCCAATTGTGAGAAAATTAATTATATATCCATAAATCCATATATACATAGGGTATGGTACTTATAATTAAGAATAGCTACACTACATTAATAGTTTATTATAATTCCACTTGCTATAGACCTATCGTAATTGCTCTTTTGACTTTTGAATATTTTGAAATTAAAGATAAAATGTTTAGGAAAATTAAATTTAACTAATTTATAGTCCAACAATTAATTTTTAAATTAATTATGAGATGTATGAAAATAAGCTTCCTATAAAATTATCCAATGTAAGTCTTGCTCTTGATTTTAAAATACCAATGGAGAGCGAGTGCTTTAAATTCAATAACTCGGTTGAATTTTGAGTTAGATTTTATCAGAAATCAAATATTTCAGACACATTATTAATGATCATCTAATAATTCGAGTTGATTTTGATGCGGTTCAAATTAAATGCTGAATTATGTGGACAAATGTCACACCAAATTAGATTTAGCTTGAGTTTATAATAGCTCAAATCAATGTAGTTCATGTCCAATTATTCAATAACAATAATGAGTTAACTCGAGCTAGGTTAGACTTCCAATCAATTCATTTTTTGGATTCAAGTATATTTAAGGTCAAATTATTTTGGAAGAATTAACTTTATGTTAGTTATATCATGTTCAAATAAAGTACGAAGTCCCTAACTCTTATTTTGGGTTCAAATTAACTTTAAGGTGGCTCATATTTGCTAGCAATAAAATTTATGATATGTTATGCTAATTTAGTTCAAATTGATTTATGTTGTGCACAGGGCCGACCCTAAGGGAGGGTAAGAGGGGTCATCGTTCAAGGCCCTATATCAAAAAAGAAAAATTAATTGTTGTAGAACGATCCATATAAGTTACAAATTGTAAAGAAAAAGGGTTTCAATGTGCTATGTTGCTCAGGGCCTCAAAATATCTAAGGCCAGCCCTGATTATGCATTGAAAATTTTGGTTAAATAATTTGTTCACTTTGATTATTGATTTGCAAGTAAAAGTTAAGGTTAGGTAAATTATGGGTCGGCCGGGTTGATACCAGATCGAACTAATTACCAATCTCATTTCACTTTGAGTTAAATTATATCGAATATCTAAAAAGCTAAAATCGAGTTTAATTAGGTCAACAACAGCTAATATGCAAGTCGAATTTGGTAATTATAACCACATTTTCATGTTATCTAAATGGCAAGTAACGGGTAAGTCACGCTTTTGGTTAACCTACAGGTCGAATGTAGATCAATCATCCATATAAGTCGATTTTATCGGTCATGTCTAGGGTTGTTCAATGGGTCGGATAAGGATCGGGACGGGCTTAAGTAAATATGGGTTGGGCCGGATAAGGGTCTTTATAATTAAAAACGACTTAAAATGGTTGCTGGCTTTCAAAGCCCGGTCCGGCCCAACCCGGTCCATTTTTTACTAAGGAAAAAATTTTAATTCCCATATATCAATTTTTAAGAATTAAACTATCATTTATAAAAAATAAATTGAAAAATTATTAATAATTCCATTGACATTGTCATTTATAATATTTCAATTATACATTAATTATGCTAGTTACAAAGGTCCGTTTTGGCCCTTATTGAGCTCTTTTATAGCCCGCTTTATTTTAATTATACTATAGCCCATTTTTGGCCCCACCTATTTTTAGCCCCGCTCTTACAAGGCTCTTCTAAAAAAGGGCTGAATAAGGGCTCAAAATAGGATCTCGGCCTATTAAACACCCCTAGTCACGTCTAACTTTTTACACACCCCTAACAAAATATATTAATCTACTCTTGGAAATACTCCTATTTTCTAAACCATATTTACACAATACTTATCGATTTTCTAAGTTTTGAATATTGAAAATTAAAGTTGGTAAGAATACATTCTAATTTAATTAATTTCTACATAAAGATTTTACTTTGGTGTTTAACTACGATTTTTGTAAACTCAACCAAAGCCAGCCCCTAAATCAAGACATGAATAGAAATTAACAAGGAATAGTATGCCATTTACGAACCTATGAAAAGGTCTATCATATTGCCTTATGGACCAAGTCATAATCAAAAACTAATACTTTGTCTCACTAGTCAACATCTACAAATTTGACCCCTTTTTTTTTTTCTTTTTTATATATTTTTGGGTTCTTTCAAAAACAAGTATATATATACATCTCACATCCTCATACCACAATATTCTTCATCTACAAACTCAATAAAAATTCACAAGTTACACAAAACATCATATATTTTCATCAATACTCTAACAAAAAACCCAACATTAATTAATTGATTAATTTTTATTTAGTATATGAAACATGGCCGTTTCTATTCAAGCATCTATACCCATTTCATCAACATCAAGATCATCCTTAAATTTGAAAGCTTTATTACCTCCTACAACCAAACACACCATTAAAAATGCACTTAATATTCCCAAATATATTTCTACCCCTAAAATTAAAATCCCTAAACAACCTAGTCCTACCCAAAAAAAGCATCTCATTCAAGAACTTAATAAGTTAAATAACCTTCCTTTAATAGAAGCTAAACCCATTTCTAGCCCTAAAAATCATGCCCAAATAACTGAAAAAATGTATGCAATCTTAGAAGCCATAAGTGATAGAATCGAAATGCACCAAAATATCGGTGATCAACGGGATAATTGGAATTCTTTGTTGTTGAATTCTGTTAATATGATCACTTTAACCGCCGCCACCATGGCTGGTTTCGCCGACGTAAGTGGGTCCCATGGGGTTGGGCTGAGGGTGTCTTCAACCTTACTGTTTCTTGCAGGAACAGGGATTATTATGATAATGAATAAGATTCAACCTTCTCAGTTAGTTGAAGAACAAAGGAATGCAGTTAGACTTTTGAAGAAGCTTCAAACTAAAATTCAAAATAGTGTTTCTATCCGGAGATTGACAGATAAAGATGTGGATAATGCATTGGAGGAAGTTATAGCTTTGGATAGAGCATACCCTTTGCCTCTTTTGGGTTCCATGCTCGACAAGTTTCCAGAAAGTTTGGAGCCTGCTAAATGGTGGCCGTCTAAAAATCAATCAAGTGAATCAATAACTGTTAACAATCAAGTGAATCAAGAAAATGGGTGGAGTAAAGAGTTGGAAGATGATATGAGAGAAATAGTGGGAGTGACAAAAAGGAAGGATATTGAAGATTATATTAGGCTTGGGAATAAAGCTTTGAAGCTTAATAAAATGTTGGCTGCTACAGGTCCTGTTTTGACAGGAATAGCAGCTGTTGGGGCTGCTTTTGTGGGCCATGGTGGGCCTTGGGCTGGGATTGTGGCGGCGGCGGCCGGGTCAATGGCTGCTGTGGTAAATAGTTTAGAGCATGGTGGGCAAGTAGGAATGGTGTTTGAGATGTATAGGAATTGTGCTGGTTCTTTTAAGCTGTTGGAAGAAAGTGTAGAGGCTAACTTAGGAGAGGAAGATTATATGATGAGGAAAAATGGGGAGGTTTTTGAGTTGGAAATGGCTTTGAAATTGGGCAGGAATGTGGGTGATCTTAGAGATTTTGCAGATAAATCAAGAAGAAATGGAGGAAATGTAGAAGGATTTGCTAGCAAGCTTTTTTAGTCATGCATGATATATGCACAATTGCACATATAGATTGCACATTAATTAGTAAATAGTACTTCAACTTAAGATATTATTTAATTCTTTAATTTATTAATGGGTTTAGATGATTTTGGTAAATATAGATCACATGTATAGGATTATAGACTTGATTAATTGTATCTAACTAGAAATTAGGATGAAGGATAAGGATAAATTATTGTATTGCCCTAGAGTATGAATAAAGTTTTAAGCTTGTTTATCAATTATATAAATTACATACTTTTTATTTTTACTTTTTATTTACTCTTAGGCGTTAGCGTGCATGTTATAATCTTTATTTTATAAAAAGTATAAATCTTTGAAGAAAAATAGATTTATTATAAAATAAAAGAGTTGCAAATGATCTTATTAATAGAAGAATGCGTAAAAATGATATTAATTTGGAAATCTACTTAACATATAAACTTGATTTTGGGTTATACAATAAAAAGCCATTTATTAATATACTATTTTATATTTTAGTTCAGAAATTGGTAAAATTCAAGTAAAGATCGAACTGAAATTCAAATGAATCAAGCTTAAACAAGCAATTAAAAGGTAATTCTAAAAAAAAGAAAAAAAAAAAGGTAATTCTAAGAAGCATGTCTAATTTCAATTAGAGAACAAGTATCGCCTTTTTAAAAATGTTCTATATTCAATTCTCACTTGATCCTCATCTTTTCTTCGCCAAAAATAGAGAATAGTTGCTCTTGAGATTTTAAAATTGATCTTTCAATGAAAATCGTCCAAGAATATCAATTTTATTCATCAAGATAGATTGATTTAATATATAATTGTTGAAGTACATTATAGCCACTAATAATATTGTTAGGGGTTTATAAAAATAGAATATTTGACTAGAGATGTTTAACCGATAACTTGATATTCAATTGATTTCGCAAGAGAATTTAATTTGAACTAATTTAAAAATAAATTTATAATTATGCGAAAATTAATGTGGATACAATATTCGATTTTAAATCAATTCAAAACACTTGAAATAAAGTTAATAAAATGGCCTGAATAAACATTTCTCCAATTTACAATATTAGTGATTATAGACTCAATATAATTACAGAATTGGATTGTGTTCCATCTTATATAAAACCATATTTCAAAAAGACAATCTCAAAATAAAAAGTCTACAAACTAAAACTTTCCATTAATTAGACCATTTCTCACGGTAAAACTCTCTCATACGACAATTTGTGGATCATCGTTATGAATAGAGTATTCACCGGAAAGGCCGAACAAAAACTAGAGGCAAACCAAAGTGACTGCTAATTTTATCTCAAAAAAAAAAAAAAAAAAGTGACTGCTAATTTTCATTCATATTCATTCTTAGTAATTTCTTTCCAAATTGCAGTGTAAACCAAAAACATGACGGAAAACATCGGTTTGCAAAGGAATCTAATCCCACCTTCAACACCATCCTTTAGAACTAAGATTTCCTCTTTCTTATTGGGTTTTCAATTTTATCTGCTTAATTTTAGTTTTTTTTTTCATTTTTTTGTTTTTCTCTCTAATTTTGTTGTTTTACTCCTATTATGTTTTAATTGCAGTAATTTCAGGTTAATATTGCTGGGATTTTGTCTGCAAACAGTGACATAACTTTCCAACAACTTTCGGGTATCGAAAAGCTTCAAATCCGCCGTATTTTGCTTAAAATGGTATAGTTTCGGTTCTTTTTTGATGTACCATTAGTACTGGTTTTTGACTAATTTTATTCAATTCTTTATGGGATTTTTCTATTCAAAATAAAAGATTTTGTTTTGTTTAAATGCTGAATCAATTCCAAATTGTCCAATTTGATTTATCAATATTTGACTTTATGATTCCTTTTTAGTTTTGTTAGTGACGCAGTTGATGATGAATGTTCACCAATATAATTCTATTCTTTTGAAAGTTGTGTTATGTTGTGGTTTAGTTCAAAACTTCAGTCTAATTCAATCTTTATTGATGTGATTCAAACTTGCTTATCAAGATATTGAGTTGTTTATTGATGAAAATTAGAAGTCAATTGTAATTATGGATTTAAGATAATGAAGGACTAAAGTGTTCTCTTATATTTGCCTAATCCCATTTGGGTTTGTTTGAATCCCTTGTTGACTTTGATTAAAATAAAGGATATTCAAGCTCATAGCTTTCTAATGGTTGTTTGGACATCACAACAACACAATAATATTCCATTACTTCAATGACATTCGGTGGCTCCCACCTAGGACGGGGTTTGCGATTAGATTTTACGTAATCTTACACTTGTTAATGATAACACTAACAAAGAGGTTGTTTTTGATAGACCCTTGGTATATTACATCATGTACAACTTCACATAAATACAAAATTAACTATTTTACTATAATCTATTATAATCCGAAATCAAAGAACAATAAATCTTTAGCTCCATGGAATCAACCTATAATTTAGGAGCTTCTTAGACTAACCGACACTAATCTTTTGGGATTAAGACTTTGACATTGTTGTTTTAGATTAGACTGAGATAACTACCGTATTATAGATATTGTGTTCTGATATATTTTACTTATGGAGCTATGCTGCTTTTGTGATTTGCTTATCTTGGCCCATTTGGACACTTCTTTCATAGTTGCTTGTTAAGTTTCAAAGGGAAGAGGAATCCGAAGACAATGACTAGGAAGATATATAGAAATCCCCATTTTTTTTAAATGAGTATAACGACATTCTATTATCTGAATGCCAATTATCTCAAATGAATGAAGAGGAAAATCCAAATATGGTTGATGTGTACTGATGTAGTTTCCTTAGAGATGAAGAGAGCATTGTAGTTGAATGATTGTGGTATGATTCTGATTTCTACATAGCCCTTTTCCTAAGACATATGTGAATTGGTGACCTCTCTTCTGGTCTGACTTTTGTGTTTAAACGTGAACACCGGATTTCGAGTGGAACTAAGTAGTCTGACTTACTTTTCTAGTAGTCATCCGATAAAACTCAAACAATGTTATATTGTTTTCTGCTACTTAAGTGTATCAAGTAACTTCATATTGGATAATACTTAAATTTCTTGCGGGTATTTGTGTTTGAAAGCAATCAGTGCCTATCTCTTAAATTGTGTTTATATTGTCTACACTCGATGGAGTCAAAAATTTATAATGCTTTGGTTTCGTGTTATAATAGGGAATAGTAAAATAACTCATTAAATGATATGGACTTCTTAGATTTTGCTACCAGTGGTCAATCGGACTGAATATTAAATTTGACGTCAAATTGCAATTGTCGCCTGGAAATATACATTGTGAAGCTGCATGTACCACCTTGTAATGCTTATTTGCTTCTCAGGATGGTGTTATGTTAAATCTTAGTGACTTTTGCATCAATACATGAAAGCTATCACCATTGATTGAACAATAGAAATTGTGAGAATTTTTACAAAATTTAAGATTGTGCATACTAGGATTCTCTGCCCAAGATCACCGAGTTGACGACTCATCTTTCATGTACAACCAGTTAGCTAAATTGTGATAAAGGGTGGTAATGTTGATGGGTTTCCTTGTAAGTTTGCAAGGAAATTTGCATTCTTATGCTCTTTTTTCCGTGATTATGCAATTATATGTCGGTGCTTCCATGACTCCGCATTGACTATGTTTTGGAAAGGGGTTGAATTGGAGATCGAGAGCCTGGTAGGGGAAAAGTCGAAATTAAAACCTGTCTAATTTTTTCCAACCTGAAATTTTATACTTGCTTGCAAAAGGCGGATAGAAGAATCTGTAAGAGATTGCCTAAAATGATATATAGGCCGGTGATCTCCTAGGAACGAGCACAAAAGAACATGTCGCGGATTTCATGTATAGTATACTATTAGATTCATTATTTGTGGCTCCCAATAAAGATTAAAGAGTTGTGCGTTGGATCTGAAACTAGAAGGAGCTTTCCCAGAAAAGTAAAGAATTGTACTTGGTGCCATATAATAATATAAATAGATATAATCCCAAGCTTGACAGAGGTCAGCAATCTGAGGAGAACCCATTTTAGAATACAGAGAAAGAAGTAATGGGTTACTCTCAGTTTGTAGCATTTGTTCTCGTTTCGACACTTCTAGTTCTCTTTTCTACTGCAGGTACTCATTCATGAATGCTCTATTTTTGTGCAATTTCCGTCGATTTTGATTCTGTAAATCCTTACTATTCTATTTGTTTCATGTTTTGCATGTACTTATGAAGGTTATGGCAAAAAGGTTCTCGTCGATACAGATGATGCATTTCCTCCAATGATTCAAGTAAGTTTTCATTTAGTTTTATCGTCGAAGAAGCATATTAGATATATGCATACATGCTAGGAGTTTGTATTCTAGCTTTGGTTTAGATTCTCGACTCTATGGACAGAAATAGGGTCGACTCCAGTCTCGAATTATCGAACCTATTTGTGAACGTTATCTAAGGAGCCAAAACTTATTGAGTCTATTCTTGAACATAATTTAAGGAGCTAAAAATCAAGCCTATGCGAGCTTTGCTTGGCTCATTAAAAATCCTAAGCCGATCCCATACTCAAGTCGATAGTGCACTTAAGCCAAACATTGGCCGAGCTTTGATCTAGTCGAGATCAAACAAATGGTCTGCAAGCCACTTTGACTCATCAGCACCGCTAGCCCCAAAGCAAGCTTATTCGAAATGAGAATACGAAAACGCAAGGAGAGCATAATTACATACATGAGACACCATGAGATATCATGCATCTAGACCATACCTCTACATCATAAAGTATAGCAAAAATTATTGTGGTAAAGCATATGTAAATACTCCATAATTGTATGAAATTATATGAAAAGTTTGTCAAATTGGTGAAAATCGAATTTCGTATCACAAGAATTGAATGGAAAACTTTCTGACTGATAGGTTAACCCATGATTTTCAAAATCTTATATGTTGTCTTGTAGGAAATGTCGAAAAGTAGAAAACGCGTTACTGAGGAGGTCGCTCTAATGGATTACGGCACTGAGAATGTTGGCCCAAATGTGAACTCGAAGTCGGGATTTCCATTTAATAATCTTCCGCCACCAATGCCTCCGCTACAACCTTCTACCAGCGACTGATATTGATCAAATAATGGACAAAATTAATCCTATTAGTTTTCAATAATACCTTTGCTTATCAGAGAATGTAAAATTTACAAATTCATTTCCAAATCCTTGTTGGTTGACTTATACTAATTAATTGTGAAAACTAAAATTAGTTCCTTGTAGGGTACCTTAGTTCACTCAATCATTCGGTATAAAATAATAAATTTTAAATTGATGGTTGAAACTCTAAAATATGTCATGTATATTATCTGGCCTCCTTACATGAGATCACTTTGAGGTAGAGTAGTGAATGTGATACATGCTCTTTTTTATATACATGATGCTAAAGATTCCACGTGATATAAGAGGTAGATGAGATTCGAATCTATGAACTTTCTGTCACGTTGACTTACTTAACTAAAAAACTTATGCTAATGGTTTGATTAATTTATTTTGTGCCAATTTTTGTAGTGATTCAATAACACACAATAATTAAGGAATTAATTTATAAAGTATTTGAATAATTTGTGTTGGCATATTGCTATACATCTAATGCTCATTCATTTACAAATGTCCTTTCTATAAAAATTAACTAAAGTAATGAAAGAAATTCTAAATCCTAATTCCTAATTACAATTAACAATAACTAATACTCTAATCATCAAAAGTTAATTAAAACAGCTTGCTTGCAAATTCATCAATAGACCCTCCATTTCTCCTTGATTTATCAGCCAATTCCCTAAGTTCAATCAAACTTCTTCCCAAATTCAAACCCATTTTCATCTCAAATACCTCACCATTTTCTCTCTTCTCTAAATCTTCCTCTTCTAAGGTACACTCAACATTCTCTTCTAACATCCTAAAAAACCCAGCACAATTCCTATACATCTCAAACACCATTCCTATTTGCCCACCATGCTCTATAGTATTCACCACAACAGCCATGGACCCAGCCGCGGCCGCCACAATCCCAGCCCATGGCCCACCATGGCCCACAAAAGCAGCCCCAACAGCTGCTATTCCTGTCAGAATAGGCCCTGTAACACCTAACATTTTGTTAAGCTTCAATGCCATGTTCCCTAATCTAACATAATCATCCACATCTTTACTCTTTACTACCCTTATAATCTCCCTTATATCATCTTCCAACTCTTTACTCCACCCATTTTTCCCACTACCCATAAAACCTCCCTTACATTCCTCACTTGTTAGATGTGACGGCCACCATTTCGCAGGCTCTAAACCTTTTGGAAACTTCTCGATCATGGCACCTAAAAGAGGCAATGGATACGCTCTATCCAATGCTAAAACTTGTTCCATTGCATCATCAATGTCTTTTTGTGACAGTTTTCTAATAGCAAGAGTTGTTTGAATCTTAGTTCGAAGCTTCTTGAACAGTCTGACCGCATTCCTCTGCTCTTCCGCGAGCTGAGAAGGTTGAATCTTATTCATTATCGTAATAATCCCTGTTCCCGCAAGGAACAGTAAGGTTGAGGACACCTTCAGTCCTACCGCGTGGGACCCACTAACATCTGCTAAACCAGCCATGGTAGCTGCAGTTAGAGTGATCATGTTAACCGAGTTCAACAACAAAGAATTCCAATTATCTCGTTGTTTACCAATATTTTGGTGCATTTCTATTCTATCACTTACAGCTTCTAGGATTGCATATAGTTTTATAGTTACAATATCTTTAGTACTCGGTAATGTTTCGTGATTTAATAGGAGATTATTATAACTAAGCTTATTTAACTCGATGAGTTGCTGTTTTTGAATATGATTTGGGAATTTCGGGACTATAATTCTAGGGGTTTTGAGGTATTTAGAAGCACCAATAATGACCCGAAATTTGTTCGGAGAAGGTTGAAAATATGTACAAAATGATGTTTGTAAAGAAATCATGTTAGAAATTTTTTTGGAAATTTGAATGTTTGCGAGTAATTTGTTGGTGTTGAAAAGAAGGTTGTTGGGGTCGTTATATATAGTGTAATCTAATCTTCAAATGTAGTACTAACAACTTGGTCAACTTTGAAAATGTTGACTTTTTGTATGTATAGAATTAAGAATATAGGACTTGGTCTCTAATACTTTATAACTCTCTCCTTCTTACTGTATTTTTTTATGTTCTCATTTGTTATTTAAAATTATTTTATTTTTATCATAATTTATAATTTTAGTCATATATACTCATATCAATATGCAACGGTAATAATTATTATACATTTTAAATAAGATTATCCTTATTTATTTATAAAATTTCTTGAAAAAATTCTTAAGAAGTACCTAATAAATTTTTTTTCAAAAAGTACCTAATAAATAAGTTTTGTCAAAAAATACTTAATAGAATTTTTTCATTTCCAAAGAGTACCAAGTGACGAGTTCCTTCAGTTAACTGTTAAATATAACAGTTGACTGGTCAAAATCAAATTTTTTTTTCTCTATCTTCAATTTCTTTTCCAATTTAACTTCGATTTTGAGTAAAAAGTAGAGAAAGAAGAATGTGAGGAAATCGAATCAGAAAAGAATTTGAAGATGAGGAAGAAAATTTTTTGATTTTGACCAGTCAACCGTTATATTTGACGGTCAACTAAAGGAAAACGTCAATTGGTACTCCTTAGAACAGAAAATTTTTGTTATATTAGGTATTTTTTTTACAAAAAAATTATTAGATATTTTTTTACACTTTTTCCAAATTTCTTTTCATTTGTTAAATTATCACATTTAATATTGCACAGTTATAATTTTAATTAATATAAAATATTTGAATTATCCACCTTCCAAACACATTAACTTGTTATTAGAATCAATTTCATACTCATCAATTTTCAGTCTTATGAGAGAAGTCGGTTACACGCATGTTAAATACACTTTTCTTTTACAATAAAAGAACTAATTAAGCTACATATTGCAACCCACCTCATATGAACAGGGAAAATAATGCTCTAAATTTGCAACGTAGGAAAATTTTGGTACTCTTGAATTCACATGTTTTTACGTAAACGATGATGTCATCATCAAGGCTAAAACCTATTAGCAGCTTTAACAACACGTACAAGTACAAATTCGTACCAACACTATGGATTCTGGGCCGACTTTAAATATTTTGGGCCATTGGACAAAATGGTATATTGGTGTCTATTTTCTTTGCAATTTATAGCTTATGTGGACCTTCTAAAACTATTAATTTTATTTTTTGACATGAGACCCTGGACGACGGCCCCTCTTGTCCACCCTTAGGGGCGGCCCTGTTACACCATATAATTTAAAATTATCAGAGTTTTTAAAATTATGGTGTGCAAAAGAGGACTGATGTGTTCAAAACAAATTCGAGAACTCAAAATTAATACCCAACTTATTAACTGAATCTGATTTCACCCGACTTAAAAAATAATTTACAGTTTGTAAAAAAAACTATATGGGTTTAAATCACGATTTAAAATCGACCCGAAACACCTAACCTAAAATCAATTTAATGACTCAAATGAACAGTTTATATTATAATGAGAAGAATTATGTAATAAGAACAAATCTCATATCACGATCTATTTTGGTTGCATTCCTCATTTGTAGGGCCTTTCTATTGGACTTTATCCTTATAATGCTCTCAAATTATGAGTTTAATACTCCATATAGTAATACTTGACTTTATTTTGGCTGACCAACTATACATTATTCAAGGGTATAAAAAATGGGACTTTCATGTTGAATATATATTATTATTATCATGTATGAAATCGTTCATGATAATTTTGTGAATAGTAATGTGTGTGTGAAGGCTATCTATCTCATGTGCAAAGAGAAAGCCTTAAAGTTGGAACTTGGAAGGCCCAAAATGAGAGAAGAAGAGTGAGCAAAAACGAGTGTGTTGTACAACAAACAAAAGAAGAAAAGATGCTTTTTTGAGAGACCGTCTTTTATAAAAACGACTTTCAAAAGTCCAGCCCAAATCTATATTTAGAGTTGTAACAATATATATTTAAAATTGGACTGAGCTTTTGAGAGCCGTTTTTACAAAATACGGTCTCAAGTAAGAATTTGTAAAAGAAAGAGAAAAAAAATACTCTCATCATGTACTACAGCAAATAAGAGGAGAATAGCGTGAGAAGCGTAATTTATGGCCCGATCCTAGTCCAAATTTGTCCCTTTTTATATAAAATAGAAAAAATTACTTAGAACAATTCAATGTTTTGTATTTTTCAATAATAAAGAAACACGTTCAAATATCATATGTATTTTTGTATTTTGAATTGAAAAATCATTTTAAATAATTGGAAAATTTCATGTGTTAATCAAAACTTTTAAAAAATCTTCGCGGTAACCCTGGAGTTTACCAAATTATTCAATTGTGACTTTTTTGCACCTAAAACGTAAACGAACATTAATTTTAAAGCTTAAAGGCTACTATATGTAGGGGTGAGCAAAATCGGATATCCGATCCGAAACATGCAGTCAGATCGGATATCCGAAAACTGGTATATCTGATATCCGATATCCGATTCAATCCGACTCGGATATCCGATATCCGACAATATTCGAATCGGATATTCGAGATATCCGATATCCGATGCCTATGAGAAAAAGTTGAAAATTTCCGGTCGGATATTCGAAATATCCGATATCCGAATTTATCAAAATAATTTATTTATAAAAATATAATTTTATTGTTATGAATAATGGATATCCGAAAGTACTTATAATACGCGGATATCCGATATCCGACTATCCGAAACAATTTCGGATATCCGATATCCGACAATTCAAAAAAATTTCGGATATTCGGATATTCGAATCTACAAATATTGATATCCGAATTTATTTGATCCGAATTTTAACTTCGAATCGGATATCCTAAAAATCGAATCGAATATCAGATCGAATCTTCGGATAATCGGATCATCAGATAGTTTTGCTCAGCCCTAACTATATGCCTATTTATACGACTCACCATTTCAAATTCCATCACTTTCAACCTTTTTTTTCCCAAAACATAAATCCTAACTCTATCATCTTTCGTTCAAACCACCATTTCAAATCACATTTGAATTTGGGGGAAAAATGTTTGGATGAAAAATGGTAGAGTTAGGATTTATGTTTTAGGAGAAAAGATTAAAACTAATGACATTTGAAATGGTGACTCACATAAATAATTGTACAACAACCTTTAAGCTTTGAAAGTAATGTTTGTTAACGTTATACGTGTAAAAAGATCACGATAGAACAATTTAGTAAATCTCAAAATTATCACATTAATTTTTTAGAAGTCTTGATTGCCGGTTAAAAAGCCAAAATCTCAAAATTACCGTATCGAATTCCACTAAATAATTTTTCCTTATTAAACCAATCAACAAACGAGTAATAATTTGACCATATTGAGTAAAGATGAAAATTAGCTTGCAAATTGCAATAATACATTTCTACGCATTGTCTTCCTTCTCTCCAAGTCGCCACTTTATTCCTGATTTTTGAGTTTCAGACAACCAAGGTATTTTCTTTCTCTCAAGTCTTCCTAAATCTATGTCTTCCGTCTTCATTAGCTCTTCATCTGTTCTTCGCTATATACACTTTCGTAACTCTGGATCTTTTTTCGTTCTACGACAATTTTGTATTCCGATTGCTGAATCTTGATATATAAGAAGATGATTGAATAAAATCAGGGTTAATTTTTGTGTTAAAGGAATATGTTAGGGATCGCGCGGAAAAAAGTTGCTCGTGGTAGTTTCGCGGTAATTTTTCTCGAATTTGTTTCTATTGATTGCATTTTGGTATTTGGAATTTGATTTTGAGATTTATGAATTGCGGTTTTTGTTGCTTTGTATTTTCAGGTGATAGGGCGCCAATTTCAAAGGAATTCTGCCTCAACTGCTTCTCCTTTTGGATCTCATGGTTATGCTGCACTTGCAAAAGAGGTAATTTTGTAACTAGTAGTAGTAAGTTGAACATAGTGAGGAATTTGTGTAGATTTTTTGCTGCATTTATCAAATTAAGAAACTTTGCTGGAAATTTAATATCTTGAATTTTGAGTATGATTCTGTGTATTTATAATTTGTGTGATGATTATAATTTGAAGATCTTTACTTGTTTAATTTATTTTATGGCTTGCCTCCATTAGTGTTTATTTAACTGATAAATATTTTCTCACTTATTTTCTTACTAGAATTATGAAGTGTAGCAGTTTGATCATTGATGCCTTCTTGATTCTTGGGTGCATGAATTTTCTTGTCCTGTGTATCATGTTGAGTTTTGATCTTTTTTGCTGCTTGCTATTTCTGGTTGTATTGCATTAGTTTCTGTACTCGGTGATGTGGAGTGTGCTCCTCTTCTATTCTCAGCCGCGAGGTGTAATTATTTACTTACTAAGGAATGTGCTCCACTTCGCTTCTCTGTGGTGGGTGTTATGGTAAGTATTCAAGGGTGGTTTCTATGCTGTTTAGCAATGTTGCCCAAGTATGCCTTCCATCAGAGTGTAACGTTATGTATGCTAGGATGCCACCCAAACATGGTGCACCACATCTCTAGACTGTTGTGTTAAGTATGCTAGGACGCCACTCAAAAATGGCGCGCCACATCTCCAAAATGTGGTGTCAAATGAGCAAATAGGTTCTAACTTCTAACTACAATTACACAATTAAATTTTTTTTAAGAGAAGTAAAGATGGTACGGAAGATGGACGGATGATGGTGGGACAAGGAAGTTGTAAACTTGTAATACTGTTGGGTCACTTCTTGGTGCTGTAGTTGTAAGCAGTGATGGTCTGGGTTTGTTGGGAACGGAATAAATAGGCTGTATTGGAATCTGTACCAGAAAGTAAAATAACAAGGTAATTGTGATATCGTCATGCAAATATGAAGAGTAAAATGGAATAATAGATGATCAAAGGGAACGATTGTTTTAGAATATGATGAGCAAAGTCCTCATCTAGAGTATTCTGAGCATTTTCAATGCTCTTAAAAGTGTGATACACCGAAGAGTAATGTTTCATGATGGTATTCTTCCCCCTTATCTCTCGATATTGCTATGTAAATAGGAATAGTAACATGGAATGCTAGATGAGTAAAGGGAATGTTTATTTGAATATGATATGACGAGCAAAGTACTCATCTAGAGTGTTTCGAGAATTTCAAATCTCTTAAAACTGTAATTTGCTGAAGAGTAATTTTCATGGTATTTTTCCTTCTTTACTGTATATAAACTATAATGGAAGCTTGCATAAAGCAGAAATGTTGACAATAACAAATTTGTCCAACTTAAATAACAATAAATAACAAAATATTAAACCATAACATGATGCAATTAATCTTCTCAAGATTCCTTTTGCTTTGCTTGGACTACTTTTACCTCTGGACTCCTTTACCTCCACGTAGGTCCTGCCGCATAAATATAGTCAATGAAATAATGTTATATGAATTTAGTAAAATGTAGGAGTGATTGCAAGATACACGGAAGCAAAATTTATACAAACCAGTGGTAGATTTGGCAAAGATAAAATAGGTATACAACAAGCTGGATTTTATAAAAGGGGAGAAAATTCTTTGTGAATAGAAAAAATGAGACAAGTGATTAGAAAGGATTTTGGTAAGGTGAAGTGTGTCAAGTATAAAGTATAAACAATAAAAACATTCTTGTTCAAGATGAAGAGATCAAAGATAGTTGATTCCAGAATCAAAGGAATTGTTCAACGGATATCAAAGGGTCGTTGTATTTTTATCGAACTGCTCTTCTGCTATACAATACGAGATGCTTTTATTGATATGTCTATTTTAGTTCAGTATGCAATTGCATGAATCCAGACGGCATATAGTTGTACATCAATCTTTTTGCAAGTCAGATATCTTTTACTGTGGCTAATGTATGCCTGGAAATCACTGATATGTGCAACTGATTGGTTTTGTTGATGATTGTTTAGACTTGAGAGTGATTTTTCTTGTCTTTAAAATGTGCATTTTTTTTTCTTTTTAGACTTTGCTTCTCAGACGAGGATCAAAGCTTGTGAGGATTATTAGTTTGCCTGAGAATTTGGGTATGTCTCTTTGTCCATGCATGCAAATTATTAATTATTATGATATATATTCTGAGTTTAGTCATGCTTTCTATTGCAGGTTGTGCCACTAATTTAAGCTCACTAAGGTTTGTCGATACCCTTGCCTTGTATGCCTTTACCTATTTGTATAAACTTTAAAAAAGTAATTACTTATATATGTGAGATCCGGTGCTGGGCTCATTCAAGCCATCAAATCCTAATATAGACTTTTTTTTTTGTTCATTCATGTGTGGATGCTCAGGCAAGCTGGATCATGTTTACAAACAGATCCTTCTATACAAACATGGAATAGATCCTACTCATCAGACAGTGGTATGATGCCCTTTTAGATTGACTGAGGTGATGTTCTCTGTGTTTAATGTTAAGAGTATGATACCATCTAGTTTCATGCTTGCAATGCAGGTGATGTTGTGGAAGCAGTTGTGCCTTACATGGGAGAGTCAGTAACCGATGGCACTCTGGCTACATTTTTAAAGCGTATGTATTTCTCGGTTAGGATTTTCTATTGCCTTTGGCGATAGTTCCTTCCATCTATTGAGAAGGATTAGATTTCTGTCCATATCATTATTATTTTATCTTATGCAATTGATTTACATTTACTGGGCAGATCCTGGGGACCATGTAGTAGCTGATGAGCCAATTGCTCAGATTGAAACAGATAAGGTGCCTTTTCTGATGTACAGTTTGTATGTTCTCTCTGGTTTTTGCTGATTTATAAAGTATTAAAGGGTTTGAGAATTTTTTTCTATCAGGTCACTATTGATGTTGCTAGCCCTGAGACTGGAATTGTTCATCAGGTTAGTGATTTTTTTGCAATCAGATTTTCTATGTATCTAGGCTATTAAGAATATTTTGGCATATTTGTGAATGTTACACACATTGATTAATGTGGCTTTCATATGGATTTAGCTTGTTGCCAAAGTAGGTGATACCGTTGAGCCTGGCCATAAGATTGCAATCATATTGAAGTCTTCTGATCATGCACATGTTGCGCCATCAGAGCCACCAACAGGCAAGAAGGAAACGACAGATGAAGTGAAGGAAAAAGCTAAAGCTCTTGCTGGAGAGAAGCCTAAGTTAGAAGACTCTGCTCTTCAGGAGAAGCCAAAAGTTCATCCTCCGCCATCCACGAAACCCTCCCCCTCTGAACCTCAACTTCCTCCCAAGGAAAGAGAAAGAAGGGTAAGCAAAATTATTTCTTCCGAAATCTTTTAAGGGTTTCTTCTAATTGTAAATACCTCATTGTTGCCACTTGCTAGTAGTTTTTAAGGACTTCTATGAACTCATATAACATGTAGGTTCCTATGACAAGACTGAGAAAGCGAGTTGCGACACGTTTAAAAGACTCTCAGAACACCTTTGCCTTGTTGACTACTTTCAATGAAGTTGATATGTAAGTTCTAATTTTTTCTGATTTAGTCTAGACAATCAAACACAAGATATACTAGTTTGGTCCAAATTTGTTTTCGGTGGTTAAATTTTCTAGATTTGACCATGAGTTTTTCTTTATCTGAAAATAACATTAAAGGTTTACCGTTAAATGCTAGATGATGAGCTTAGTCCTTTTATAGTTCCCCCAAAGAAGATGTAGAAATAAATAGTAGTAAAATTCATTTTTTTTGGCTTAGGTCTAACATCGCGATCTACTTTCATCTAGTGCTAATTTTGGTGGGTTTTTCTGTTGCGCTCCCTATTTTGGGGGGTTGAAGGATTGGCATTTGGCATATATGTTCCATTTCTGGCGTGCTTAACTGATATTAGTATATTGTATAAGTATAACACAAATATATTTTTATTTTTGTTCGATGGACATAGTTTGACTTCTTGTTTTTTAAATGCTGTTGATGTAACATGATTGAAGTATTAAACACATGACCATTAAAAATTAAAAGCAAAGTGACTACCCTTTTAAACAAATTCCATTGATCACTCATATGATTAACTCCCTGCGATAGAGATTTCGGTGTTCTGGACCTGTGGCTACTGTTGGTATTATGGTGTATTCTTGACATATTAGAGGCTTTTAAACATACTATGTCCAATGTTTATTTACTTGAAAAGTTCCTTGTTAACTTTAATTGCAGCTATTTGGCAAAGCATGTGCTTTCTGTGATACTCCCTTTGTCCTGGAAGATGTTTATGCTTTCCATTCTAGTTCATTTCCAAATAATGTTTAAACATTCACTTTATTTCTCCTATAGTTAAGTGTTTCTTTCGTACACTCTACCTTTTCAATGCTTCTTCCTGTCTTTATCCCTTCTCTTTCCGTCCTTTCTAAGATTAAACCTCAATTGAAAAACAAGGGGATGTTACTTTTTTAACTACTGATACCACTTCACCTACAAACATCTTGTTTTTACTCGATTCCACTGCATTTTTAAATCATGTTTTGGAGTTTACATTGAAGAAGTTCCACCACATTTGGGGGGGTGGGGATTCGAAGTTTGAGATCGAGTGTATGGGAATGTTTGTCATCTTATATGGAATTGCCTAATGTGGACAACATTATGTATCAGGACAAACTTGATGAAGCTGCGCTCTGATTATAAAGATGCTTTTACTGAAAAGCATGGAGTGAAGTTGGGATTCATGTCAGGATTTGTAAAGGTGAATTACTTTCTTTGTTTTGGTCTTTTAAATAGGCAGTTTAACACGTATGATTGATCAGAATCGCTAATGTTGGTTTCTTTGCAATAATTTTAGGCAGCTGTGAGTGCACTTCAGAGTCAACCTATTGTCAATGCCGTCATTGATGGTGATGACATCATATACCGAGAGTACATTGATATCAGTATTGCTGTGGGAACTCCTAAGGTTTGCATTTGATCCATTTTGTCTAGCTTTTTACATTTAGGAATCCATTGAGATGCCATCTTATTTTCTACAATTATTTTCAAGTATAATGTCGTTTTTCTTTCTTTCTTATTTGCGCACCTTATGTGAGTTTGATTTGATAAGCTTTGCTTGGTGGCCTTTTGTCATTTACTATAATTGCTACTTTAAACCGAAGAAGGGATCAGCTTGGTTTCCCAGTGTTTTTGTTAAGGTCAAATTATAGAGAACAGGAATACTTGAAACTTGTTTGAATAAGAGTGATAGCATATAATGACATAATTTTTGTGGTCTACAACACCAATTATTACATAATTTGTGGATTTTACGAAGAAAAAAAACTGATAAATATAGTTCAGTATGGTAACTTCTTTCTTTAGTTGAATGAAACAAAATGTGTAGTTCCTCCCAAAAGTAAATTATGTTGAGAAATATTCTGGAACGTCCTTGAATTTCAGACACTGTCGGAAATCAACTGGTATGATATTTTTGCACATGTACCTATTTACAGTTCACTCCCTTACTACCACCTCTTTTTGCCTAGCGCTTAATTCAAGTAAAGCTTGATGGCCTATAATTGTCTATAGATTATGGAATGATGGTGCCATTTCATCAGTTAAATGTGGTGTATACTAATTGTCACTGCCGTTGCACCTGTTACCAATCTATAATATCTCGGACTCGATCTTTGATGCTATCTAACCTGCATTATGATGTTGGTTTCGTTGCTTCTAGGGTCTCGTGGTTCCAGTTATACGAGATGCAGATAAATTGAACTTCGCTGAGATAGAGAAAGGGATCAACACTCTTGCCAAGAAGGCAAGTGATGGAACAATATCTATTGATGAGATGGCTGGAGGGTCATTCACAATATCCAACGGTGGTGTTTATGGAAGCCTTTTAAGTACTCCTATTATAAACCCTCCACAGGTAAGCATATTTTCAGATATCACATACTATTTCGAGTCCTTCACATTCTGAGTATAATGCCCAAATCTTACACATTTATTTATTTTTTTTGCTGTTGGTCTACATTTCTCTACTCAACGTGGCAGTCAGCAATATTGGGTATGCACTCCATTGTTAACCGGCCGATGGTGGTTGGTGGTCAGATAGTTTCACGACCGATGATGAATGTTGCTCTGACGTATGATCATAGGCTGATTGATGGAAGAGAGGCAGTCCTCTTCTTACGCCGCATCAAGGATGTGGTTGAAGATCCGAGGAGGTTGCTTCTTGACATATAAGATGCAAACAGTATGATTTCGTTTTCACCATCAATAGTAAAAATAAATTACATTGTTTTGTCATCACAATTTTGGGGGTAAATTCCACCCTGCCTCAATTTGTAAGTGGTGATTTTGAGTAATTATGGGTTGATTGGGCTCTTCAAAGGTGCTCTATATTTTCAAGTTTTGTATACCCTTATGATAATATCCTTGAAATGCAAGGAGAGCTAATTTAAGTGAACACTATAGGGTTTCAGATTTCTGTAAAATTTTGTTAAAAGAAAAATATTCTGCAGGTATGCACTATCATTATGCCTAACACTAAATATTTCAATTTTAATTTATATTACAAATGTGAGTCTGATAAAAAGTAGCCTTGACAATTTTGTGTTGTGATTTTCTGAAAATGTTTGCACCTAACAATTTGATATTATGACAACATATGTATCTAGATTAATCAAACTAGATTTTATTTAACTAAATTTTCTTATACTTTAAAAACAAAATGTAAATAACATTCTTTAATAAATAGTAGTAACTAGTTGCAATCATATTATATTTTCTGCCTAAATTATAATACATTGCATTGGTAATTAAAACGATTAGTAGAATATTCTTTAAAGCTAAACTGAATAGGTAAGTTATCGTCTAGGTAAATTTTTGTAGTATTTACTCATATAATGAAAATCAATTCTCATACTTAGTACTTCAAACTAATACACTAATTAAAAATTACTCAGAGGTTAGACATTAATCAAAAGAATAGGATGTCACCAATGCAATCAAACAACCATATCAAAGATGAAGCAGCCTACAAAAAGATAAATACCGACTCACAACTTACAATTACAACCAATATAATCATTGAAAGGAAACTATGTAACGTAAGCGATAGCAAGTATGACAAATAACTTTAATTCGACAATTGCAAAAGCAACTTCTTACAAGTTACAGCTATGGTACTTCAGAGGGAAATGCCATCATAATTTTACGATAATGACACGAAACGACAACAACAAAGTGCCAGAATACGTGGACCACAAGAGTTTGTGACAAAGCGAGCACATGTCCAAAATAAAACACAAAGCAACTTTTATTTGATAAGTCTATAACACTCCTAACAGCAATGTTCATCTGTTTCTACAGATATGCAGACCTATTTTTCTGGGGACCTTAATAACCTCCGTAACAGTTGGATCTTCTTTTCGAAATTCTGGTAACACCAACAGTAGTAGACAGCCTTATGCTGCTCAAGGAAAAACAACAGTGTCGAATACTCAGAGTCTCCATGGCAATAAACTTGGTCGGAACCACCTTCACGAAGCCAGTAGCTCCGTTCCTCAAGAATGTTAGCTCGTTCGCTCCTTATCTGTGAACACCATCTCAATCAAGACGATTTCAATGTGCCTGGCTTTCGAGTACTTTGGTGTAATGCTGTCAGGCTTTTCCAGGAAAAATGCAGAGTTTGGAAATACAAATATTCCAAATTAGAAGAAATTCAATTTATCACATGATGAAATCTAAAGCAGCAAATCATTTATTTGACACTAAGGGTAAAAGCAATAAGGGCATGCTCAAAGCTCCAACAAACGTTGGACCCTTGATACCACCCTCAAAATCTCCAATGAAGGAGCCAATTCACAAGTTCACAACAGAATTGACAATTGAAAGTACCAGTAATATATTCTTTGTAGCATGATGGTGTCCCAGGGAACCAATGATAGTATGAGTTGTTCATTCAAACTTGCACAAGGTAATCATAGTTAACCACAGTCACACCCAGCCTTGACGACCTTGTTTCGCACCCAGACATCCAGGACTGCCCTCTTGCTCATGTCCTCCGCTTTCTACAGAATCTCATAATCAGACACTTGCTAGATTAAGTGACCAGTAATAGTCGACTTCTCAGAATCAACAAGCCCAATGTACTATTGACGTGATATTTCTTCTTGCAAAGGATGAAATATGAAGAGCAAAACTGCAAACAACCAGGATTGATTTAACAATCAAAACATGCCACGCAAAAGACGATCAAACTTTACACCCCAAAAAACTTCCACATAACATATCATAAATGTAAAGTATTAGTACTAAACAACAGCATATCCTAGATGGATGGCAGCTTGAATTAGAAAACCCAAGTTTTGTATTTGACAATTTCAGACATTAATCAGCTCGACATAATATATCAACTTCCAATTAGAGATAGTTTGAGATATTACCCCCATCATGCAAGAAAAAGATAAAAAGTTAAGTGAAGAGTAGTAACTGAGATTGCATTAGCCATTAAGCACAGCAAAATGCTATAGTTTTGAACACTTATTAATTACAGATTGAAAATGTGAATTTATACATTCAAACCAATCTTGCAAAATCACTATGATTGTTTATATTATAGCAAAAACGGGAAACAGCAAATGCCAGAAACCATATTTAAACTGCAAACGAGAGAGATTTGTACTCCTTGCCTCTTTGGCTATGCCAACTGAGCAACCCAATAAATATCCCTTTCAGATTAAGTTCATACATGTCATCAGAGGGAAAAGAATGCTAAAAACAAACTACATATGTATATCACCAATAAAAACACCACAAACTCAAAAGAAAAAGCCAGCACGTAGAAACATCCTTAGAAACAGACATTGACAATAAATTTGCAGGATTGCCTTCCTAAACATACTGCAGCCTAATCAAGAGTGTTTACTAAACTTGATCATAAGAGTGGAGGAGAAAGGGTGGTGTAGAGAGTTTTGTAGTGCAAAAATGTCTTGGCCACGCTTGCGGTAATGGTCATGATCTTGTGTTAACGGAGATGATGCGGTTGTCTTACCCACCAAATAGTAAATATCGGCAGAGACTAAGAGATATCTTTCGAACTGGCTGAAACTCGGTTTTTACACTTTTGCAATGTGCACAGTATTCATTCAAAGATTTAAAAATCTTTATAACTCGACCAATGCGACCTTGTTTTTCCACTTCTACTAACAAAATTCAGCATAACATCATTTCAAGTAATATTTCCAATAAACGTTCCCTTACTAGTAATATTTCTAGAAGCCTTAAAACCCTTTTAAATAGAAGATGTTTCAGAAAGAAAAAGGTTAGAACTCTTTTAGTCCTTTAAAACTAAAAGGTGATTAGTAACTTGGATGCCTCCAATTAGAGCCCCTTAGTGACTTGTATTCCTTTACATGAAAATAGAATCTGATTTGAGGCAGCTGATATTTAAAACAATTTATATCAAAATCTTACACAAAGTGGATGCTATATAGCATGCTTAGTGATAGAATTACCCACTCTAAACACAAACCAATTAGGCCTATTTTTGCTCTTCTCTTATTAAGATGTTAGAAGTTCTCTATCTCCGAAAATCTCAGCTAACCAATTTCTTAAACTGACGTCGTTTTAATGGTTAATCTTGAGATAGTTACAAGTTCCAAATGCTTCATCTGTGCGACTTCACTTGTCTAACCAAATCAGTTTTTAGTATGAACTAAAACTCAAATGGCAGAACCCGACTGAAATCTAGAATACAACAATCAAACTGAATAGCAAGCATCAACATAGTTGCAAAACTAAATCTCTTATAAGCATAATTTTTTCACAAAATCTGAAAATCGAATACCACTTTCAACTTTTTATAATGGAAGTGGAGAGGTGAATTCTAAAACCCTCTGAGCTAGAGCTAGCAACAGATAGCCCTAATCCATTAAACACATAATGCTATGATTCCGGAGGTTATCAATCTTACCTGCATCTGAACCATCACCATGACATCCACGTATTTAGCTTTTAAACTTCCAAAAAATGTTTGGACACTGTTTAACACTGCCTCACAAAAGCAGTTCAGTCAGGAACTTCATGAGTTCCCTGGCAAAATTCAATACTGAAAAGAAAAAAACATATGGGTATAGAATCATACTTCAGCTAAGCGTAAAAAAAGATGCATCGCTGTTGATTTGCCTGAAAGATTGAATTCATTACTAAGTATGCCACAGGCAGCACTAGTAATCACCTTCATCAGAAGTCTTGTTCTCCAAAAGAATCTCTATTATTGACATCTCAAAGTCAAATAGGATTCTCTTTTATTGATATCCCAAAGTCAAATAATATTCTCTCGTATTTTAATCTTACGGTCAAATAGGTTGATGACTCAGCAATAAAGAAGCCACAGACTGCCAAAAGATACTGGTCAATTTTAATGCAGAAATTTTTTCATTCTAATCTTTGAGTGGAGTTTCCTTGCATCTTTCCTGAATCCTGAATCACGAATGCCTCTAATAACTGCTCGCTCAGCAGATTTTAATATGTTCATCCCATTCTTTAAACAAGATAACAAGAGTCTGGATGCACTCCAGAACTTTCTTTCTCTACAAAGATTGTGCACCATGGAGGAGTAAGTAAATTCATCCTTCATCTTCATTAACTTAAAAAGTTCCATCGCGTGTTTCCCACGGCCAGATTTGTACATTCCATCAAGCAAGCTATTGAAAGCCACCATATTTGTATTAACGCCTATTGAACACATTAATTGTAAATGTTTCTTAGCCCCCTCAATATTCCCTGCCTTACAAAGCCCATCTATCAAAATGGTATGTGTATAGATGTCACATTCTAAACCTTCTTTCTCAATCTTATTCAGCAATTCATATACAGCCTCAAACTTCCCCTCTTTACAGCAAATATACATTAAAGTATTATAAGACACAATGTCAAGTGCAACTCCACTTTTTGAAATTGCTTCCATACAAACATTTGCCTCTTTAAGCCTTCCTCTCTTAGCAAAAGCCCCTGCAACTGTACAATATGCAAAGGCATCAAATGTATAACCTTTTCTCTTCATCTCGTAGAAAACCTCTAAGCCTTCATCAAATTTTCTACACTTAAAACAACATTTCATTACTGTAGTGTAAGTGATAGCATTGGGTTTGTAACCTGTATTACCAAGCTCTTTCAGAACCCACCTAGCTTCCTTCAACCTACTCGCTTTGCATAGCCCATTAATAAGTATATTATATGTTATCAAATCAAATTCCCAGTCATGACGCTTCAGGTTCCTATACAACATTAGGGCATTATCAGAATACCCAGTCTTACATAGGCCATTAAGTAATGTGTTGAAACTAGTTCTATCAGGACAGAGATTATTAAGAATAATATCACGGAAAACCCTATAGGCTTCATCTGGTTTTCCAAATCTAAAAAAGCAATGCATTAATGTATTATAACTCCATACATCTGGTGAAATACCCGAATTCAGCATTTCATCGAATATATCGAGGGACAGTGACAGTTGGCACTGCCTGCTGGCACCGGCTAACAATGAATTAAAAGTCACTATATTAGGCTTAATACCTGCAACTTGCATTCTACGAACAACAGCATAAGCTGCATCAATGCCTACGAACCGGCAATAAGCATCAACAAGGGCATTATAAGTCACAACATCCGGGAGAACCCCTAACCGTATACCATCAATTATAACTGCTTCTGCTTTGTCCAGTTTTTTTAATTTACATAAAGTAGATATGCATATATTCAACAGTCTAGTGGACAACCTGCAAGACATGCTCCAAGTAGATGGAACAAACCTGCAAAATTTCAGGAATTCAGGTCTCACAAATCCACCAAGGATTCAATTACAATGAACATATTCATACATCCAACCTTCAAAATTCAACCAGAAACCATAAGCTGCTTGCCAAATTGTAAGAATGAACTAAGATATATTACTAATTTCAATCCCACTAGTGGAGCTATTAGTAAGCGAAGGTTGGTCACTTCCCTAAAAAATCTGTAATAATATAGAGTTTGTCTATTTGGTCTACCAATTAGTGTAACTCTATATTTGAGTATAGATAATCTTTGAGTATTCCGTTCCCAAGTAACTTTTTCGTTACCATCTATTCTAAATAGTATATCTGAAAATTTTAAACCTTTTCAGAAGTCTTTATGTCATCCTATTCGACTGCCAGTTATAAGTTCATCAAAGCCATCTCCATTCCCTGATTCACAGTTAGTTACTTTAAACTCCTCTTAAATGAAAATTCTTACATTAAAATTAAACAAAAGTGCTAATCAATCATAAGAATTTACTCAAAAAAAAAATTGCAGCACACGGATAATTCATTATATTTACGACTCTGTAACATATCTGATTTTCATGATAAATTTCGAAGAACAAAATTACAATTTAAAAGGAAAAGAATTAAACAAAAATAGATCTAGAGAAAAAAAAACATACTCAAGCTAGCTTGAATTCAAACCACATTGTTCATTCCCATGGAAGCTTTGTTGAGATAGAGACGAAATCGCGGAATTTCATCGATTATCTCATTGTATTTCGCATATTTATAGCCCTATATCAAACCCAAAATTAGAAATTTAACACCAATTAAACCAAAAACCCTAAATTTATTAACCTTAAAATGAATCATGATTCATGAATGAACATAGTCAAAAAACAATGTTTAACGATTAACATTAACAAAAAATGAAAAATCTATAACAAACTAACAATTGAATTTGAAACTTTTAGGGAAAGAATCAAAGAAAGAAAAGGAAAAATGAATGAGAAATGGTGGGGTGCTGGGGCGACTCACGACTGGGTCCTGGGAAGAGAAGGCTGCACTGAACTGTGGTGGGCCGGTGGTGTCTGCCGGCTGCAGTGATGGCGTCTGTGGGAGTGTGGGGCCGTTTGCCGGCTGGCGGCTGGATAAGATTAATGAATATGGGTTGAAAGGCTTTGAACAGGGTTTGTTAATTGAGTGCGTTTAAACCAAGTCTAAACACACTATCAGGAATTCAGGAGTATCAAGTGAACTACAAGGTGCAAGTATAAGTGTACTTCCTCCGTTCTAAATTAGTCGCAATATTCGCACTATTTACTCATTATTTTTAATTTGTAATTAATTTAAAATCTATAAGTTAAAACATAGTCAAGTGAAATCTTGTTTGATTTCTTTCGAAGCAAAGATTAATTATATCAAAATTTTATAATTTTTATTATTTATAATTAAAGATATTAAGAATTGAATTAATACATTGAAATAGGTGAAAAGGCAAATGTTGTGAGTAATTTGAAATGGAGGAAGTATAACACTACCAAGCCTAACAAGCATGAGTTACCTAAATTAACCTAAGCAAAAGCTCATGTAGATATCGTCAATTTGTCATATTCAATGTATTACGTCAATCAACGTTATGATCGGGTTTTAAAAATCACATATTAGGGTTTGAAAAAGTACCCTTATAAAAGTAAATAAGAAGGTTGTAGAATGCAGCTTGTAGACCTTAATTGTAAGCTAGAATTCTAATTTAGTTAGACTATTCATCAATTATCAACATTATAATAAACAAAATTAGATTCCAGATTGGGTTTAAAATTCGTTGTCATATCAATAACTGCTATGCTGTAAAAACATTATTTTTTATAAAACTAATAAATTAATTACTTTATTAGTAGTAACAACTTATTATTTACTTACAAGTTACAACCATTATAGAACTTATATAGACCAATTTATGCAGTTATGCAAAAGCCTTTTCAATTAGATACATCGAGACCATAGGCATACAACAAATTAAAGGGGCATAAGTTAGTAAGTTACAAATACAATGGCTATTTTTTTTTTGAAAAGTTGGAATAATATATTAATAAGATCCGAAAGGAAAACAACACCAACACTGAGACTTGGGGATCCCAAAACCTCAGGCATAAAAAAACCTTAAGAGGAAAAAAGCCATCGGAAGAGGGGGCGAAGGATCAGGCCACTCAGAAACAGCATAGGAGTGGACTATGCTTCACCAAAACAGTTTCCGAAGATACAGACGTTTACACCTAATACACCAGAACTAGAATGACCAAAAGCTAGCAATAGCACGCAATGAAACGTCCCCCTTTAACACACGATAATCGTTGCAGTTGTACTGACACGAGATGAGACAAAATCGCTTCCCACCAACGGGTTACAACACTCCAAGATAATGAGACAAAACACCAGTAGAAACACCAAAAGCCATTAATGGGTCAATAACATAAGCCACCAACATCACATCGCACTATGGAAGAATTATCGATATGATTGCTGAAAACACCAACAAAAAAAACGAAAGCTCCAAAACAAAGCTCGAACACTCCAAATGGTCGCCACCATCGAAGCCAAAGTCCAGCAGCCTCGTCACCACCATAAATTAGTTCCCCAAAACACCCGCAGTCACTGCAATAAACCAGCACCCCTAGAAACTAAGATCACCCAACAAATACAATGGCTATGCATGGTGTTTTTGGTCAATGATCATATGGCCTTAGTTATCAATCCTTCACACGAAGTAGGGAAAGGAAAGGGCAATCACTTCTCACCATTCACAATCGACCATCGACAAGGCGACACTAACAACCAACGCAAAAAAACTTGTAAAATGTACTCCCTCCATCTCATTTCATTTACTATATTTGCTACAAAAAGCTCACATAAGCGATGCAAATATAGCAATCTGATCAAAACACACGAGTAACTTATCTTCTTTGGGTGGTTTTACGCAACATCGGTTTACACATTCTCGTTATATAGCTACCATATCTTTTCACTAGAAGATGAAGAATCATCAAATGCATTCTCATTATTTCAGATCGACTAAAAATGTAGCAGGGAAACAAGTTATACAATCTCGCTAACTTCACGAAGTAAAGTTGGAAGGACGAAGTTCGGTTATACAAGTAAAAAAATCGGAACAGATATAAGAACTAGTCAAACAGATATCGATTATGATGGCTTGTAGTATTTTGTAGGAACAAATGGCATTTTGGTAACCACTCCTTCATAAGACTTTCCTCGTACTAGAATGTTAACTTTCGTGCCTGCCTTGTGGTTACCGGACTTCACATAACCCATAGCTATGTTCTTCTTAAGGCAAGGGCTAAACCCCCCACTGGTGATTTCGCCAATGTTATCGCCTTTTTCATTCTGAATTTCACTGTGACTTCTAGCAGGTGGCCCGGAAGAGACAAACCCTACACGCCTTTTTGGAGGGCCATCGGCAATTTGTTTGAGTATCACTTCTGCGCCAAGGAAACCACCTTCTGCCCTCCTCCTCTTTCCGACAGCCCATGTTAGACCAGCCTCAATCGGCGTGATATGCTGTTCAAGATCATTGCCATACAGACACAACCCAGCCTCAAGCCTTAGACTGTCTCGTGCGCCCAGCCCTGTGAGTCTTACCTTGCCTTCCGATTTCTCCAAGATTTGCTTTGTAAGGTCCACGGCATACTCATCAGGAGCTGATATTTCAAAACCATCTTCACCGGTATATCTGAATATTTGATACAAGATTATTCAAAGAAATCAAATCGAGATATGATGCTTCTTTGACGTAAACAATTAAAGGAGTTTGACCATAACGTGTGAAGGGTGTAACACGATTATCCAAAATGGCACTGGCTTCCAAGGGACCAAGACACACTAATCTACAAACAAATTGCAAATCAAATAAAGCGAATGATCGTCAGTTTTGGACTATTTTAGAGTCATTTTGAGCGAATCGTGAATTAAAAAGCGAATTAGTTGGCGACTTATGTTACACTGCTCAGACTCTTCATATCACCTTAGGTACTCATGTTTGATCTACAATGCTCCGACATGAATATGGAACCTTCGATGTACTTTAGACCACAAACATGAAGTACATCAATTTGCTAAGTTCAACAATTGGGCATATCTTGTGTCTGACAAAACCACCCAAGTTTAAATGACATGGATGTGTGGAAGACATTATCGGCTAAGTTCATAAACCGCATGAAAAACACTGTTATGCATTAAAAGAAAGAAATGTAATGTTTTTTTTTCGGAAGTGAGGGGGTGTAGAGTTTACCCCGTCCTTGTGAGATAGCAGGGGAATCCACAAATATCCAGCATACGGAACTCTCCAAAGTAAAACTTGCTTAGATCATCCTTGGTCAAATGCTGAAGAACAGGGGCAGCAAGAGGACCCTGATAAAATGCATCAAAAAGTTCATTATTGGCTGTAGAGGAAGGCATAAATTAATGATCCAATTCCATACGAATAAAGCACAAGAAGTGGAACAGTGATTTGAACAGTGTCTGTTGAAGTGTCCATGTGTTACCCACATGTGAGTTTGTCCCAAATCGGAGAAAGAGAAGAGTATGCATCACTTTATAAACTCAAGGAGTAACTCCTACTATTACCAATTGGTTTTAGTAGTGAACCTTTTTTGGGTTTATGAGTGGACTACTTCTTCTCCTCCTTGTTTGGGTTGCCCAGGCCCATTTTCTAAATTCTATCAGTGTCACTATGTTTGGATAGGAGGAAATGGAGGGCAATGAACGGATTGCATTTCCTCATTTTGATACCGATAGGGTAAGGGAGGGTAGGGAATTGAAAGGAAAAACTTCACAGTTTAAGCAAACCAAATTTTCCAACCTTGGAAAATTTTGGAAGAAAAACACACCAATATCCCCCTCCCTTCCTTACCCTTGTAATAACAAAGCGGTTGTTTACGATTAACCCTTGTTAGCAAACATCATCGCATTTCATATAGATAAAAGCGCACATGACTTAATGAACCATTTTACTTTTTATTGTAGTTCATTTTAATCTAAAAATCAAAGACTTGGCTGCATTAAAATATTGGAGAATGTAAGCAAATAGAATTTAGAGCATAAAATTATGTAAATCAATTGTAGAAACAGATTTAGAAATCAACCTGCAGAGCAAGAAGAGATCTTTCATCATGAATGTGCCATGAAACATCACCTCCTTTTGATTTAAATACTTTCATATGCTCCTCGATATGAGCCAAATCCTTATCTCTGCAACCCGCGTTAACGACCAGATATATGTGATCATCCTTCACTTTGGTGATTACAGTGTCATCAATTGAACCACCCTTCTCATTAGTAAACACCGATAAAGTTCCGGTGCCAGGGGCGAGCCCAGCAATATCACCAATAACAAGTTTTTCGAGGAAAGGGATGCAATCCTTTCCCGTAAGGCTCAGTCCACACATGTGGGCAACATCAAAAAGACTACCATTCTCTCTACAGTTCACAGTAGAATTCATAATTGAGTCCTTGTACTGAATTGGCATGCTCCAACCAGCAAAAGGCACCATTTTCCCACCATTTGCAACATGGAAGTCATAAAGAGCAGTCTTCTTGAGATCTGCCTCACTGGCATATAACCGACGAGTAACAGCTTTCTTCTCAGATTGAGCGAGGCGCCTAGTGATTGATTGCCCAAGTTGCCATAGGCTTCCTCCTCTCATCTCTTTGTATCAAATCTTCTGAACACAATAGAAACAGTGATTGTTCTATGTGTCTACAAAATTACTCCAAACTATACAAAATACAAACAAATACATGATCATTCCAAATGATGGCACTTTTAATGAGATAATTAGACCAGTGTGGCATTTTTTCACCAACACTTAAACTGCAATAAAATTCAAACCTAACCATATATATGACTAAAGTATATATGTATTAATAAGCAACATTTTTATCAAGAAAGAGGCATATACACATAACAATGCCTGAATGAGGAAGAAGTATCAACGGTCCGTTTGGTAGCTGGTAATATACAGTAGTAATGGAATGAAAAATAGTGTAATTTTGGTGAAAAATTCTCAGCTATCTTGATGGACATGCTTATCTAACTTCAATCATCTCATTTTTTTCATAAAATTCATTACAATGCATTATCATTCGGAGAGGTTAATGGAAATTTGTAAACAAAAATTTTTTTTGATCAAAGTTCCATGTAACACCTTGGGAATGACATAGAACTTTGCAATGTTACACTATAAATCATTCTCATTCATTACCACCATTTTAGTACCACTGACTAGACGGGCCACATGTGTAAGGACATGCAAATACAACCAAGCAATATATGGATCAACTCAAATCAGTGAAATAATTTAAGCAATGAACACTATTCTCAGATCATCAATGTACTAGCGAATCCAGGATATTGGGCGGGCCAAACACTCTGGAATCAAACGTTATTCTTGTATATTATAATTAGATAGACTCAAGCCTAAATACCGACTTAATAGATTAAACTTATTGCATACACTACACACAGCAAATTGTAATTATATGGTCTACAAAACACAATGAAAGGCATTTAAATGAAAAAAACATAAAATAAAACCAAACCAAGACAAATGAGGCGAAAAAAAACAATCCAGATCTCACTTTCAGCAACAAGCCAACAATGGAGGATATAAACATAAGAATATAAAGATCATTAAATGTTTGATAAAATGCCCAAAAGAAAAGTTTACCTACAAAAAGAAGGCTTCTTGGTTGATGGGTATTGGGAAAATCTGAAAAATGAAGTGGGTATTACCCAATTAATCTAGACAAGAAAAAAGTTATCATCGTTAACAGTGTAAAGATAAAGCTAATACACCCTCCAATTAATATCAATTTTCCTATTTAGTTTTTAAACATTATTCATTAAACTTTTAATTTGTATTTTATTTGTATAGTTAACTGAGATTTTGTTTGACTCACCTTAATAATGTGTCAAATTAAATTAGTGTGTTAAATAGTATATCAAAACTAAATATGACAATTAATTTGAATCGGAGGGAGAATTGATAAAATACTTCCTACTATTCATTTTACTTGTCTCATTTACTTTTTGTCGCTATTCATCGATCCTTTTTAATTTATGTATTATTTCAAATTTATAAGTTAAAATATAATCAAATAAGATCTGCTTTTATTCGTCTTAATGCAAGGATTATTAATATTAATTTTTTCAAAAGTTTTTAATTGAGTATAATTAGAAATATTAAGAGTCACGATAAATGTGAAAAAGCAAATGAGATAATTAAAATGAGTAAGATAGAGTATAACTTTGAAAATGGCAAATAGAAAAAGTAGGGAAGGAAAATGATGGGTTTGGTGGTGGTATGTAGTGGGTGGAGCCTTGGAGGAGGGTTCCTTGGAGGCAAATCAAGCCAGAAATGCCCAATCTTTAGTGAGTGGTAGGCTACTCTTTGTATTTGTATCAATTGTTTGGGTGTTTCATCAAGCTTTTGATCATTACTTGAGAATTTTATGATTCTATCTTGTGCTTCTATAAACTCTTCTAACCGCATACCATTTAACTCGACTTCAAATAAGTTTAGTGTGCTCGGATTGCGTTCAGATCGGTTTTGCTATTTTTCAGAGTAGGATTAAGATCAATGTGTTGCATTTCTTCTTCTCAAAGTAATTGATAAATGTTTTTTTTAAGCGGTTTTAAATATTTGTAGCCTTTCTCTTTATAGTTGTTTTTTACCTATTAAACCTTACAACCTAATCTAATTACTTCCATCCAATCCTATTTTAATGCATTTGCCATATCCTAATTTTAACACTTTTAAACGATTTATTTCTAAGTGCTTAATCATTCTTGAAATCCAATAAAATGGTACCATAAAACCCTATGTATCGGGTTCGCATTGAGTGGGGCTGGACACTCTGACTTTGCTTCAACCAAGACTCTTAAACTTATGTCAAAGTCAGATTATGATATATTTCATATTTTTTGAGGATAAAATTAATTTAATGATAAGAAAATTCATAATATCAATGTCTTTCAATAAACGCAAAAATAACATTGAAAAATGAAAATTGACACATTTAAATGTCTTTATGAGGACTGTTTAAAAATTGACCCTATTAACTAAAATCGAGTATAACTTAATCTACTCCGACCCAACCCAAAATAACCCGTATATAGAATTCAAATCAAAACTAGATTTTCAAACTATTTACATATGTTCAAGAACCAATATTAATCAGCTCCAACATCGGATTAGAAACCTCTTTTGATATCAATCATAAAATACACAATTTTTTGACAGGATTAAATACACAATTTTATCTAAAATAAACTAAGAGAGACCCTTCTTTGTCTCAATCGATTGCCTCATTCTCTATTTTAATCCGTCTCAATAAATTTGCTCCATTTTTTATTTTTAATATGATACCAAATTACTTTTTATATTCTCTTACTAAACACCCATAACTTTAGATTACGGATGAGATTGAGAAAAGAAAAGAGTTTGATGAAAATTAAACTTAAAATCTGACGAGAAAAGACGATATTTGCTCTAACCCAGCGGTAGTAAAAATTAGAGTACCTCATATTAGTAATGACGAATGTCGTGTTGAGCGGCAGATACAAGCATGACTCTCGGACTCACCCTAACACCAGAAAATGTCGAAAAAGATCTCTCCTTTCATTCTCTGCTCAATTCGCAATCCACTTCAATCTTTTTGAACCATACAATAATTTGGCGGTTTGTATAAACCCATCTGATTAATATTCTGGATTCTTCTTCTTTGTTCGTTGTGCAGGGATTTATGGGTTTCCTCTGTTAATCTTTCAAAGGGTTTCCTTTGTCTGCTTTGGCAATTTTATCAACCTTTGTGCAGGTGATTCTTCTGAATATTCTCCCATTATCTTATCCATTTCTTTATTTGAAATTTGAATGCTTGCTTTGCTTAAAGTTCATCAATTAACTTTTTTTGCACCTCTTGTAGAAAGTTGTTGTGTTTTTCACAATTCACAGTTTGTTTTTAGGTGAACTGAATTTTTTTTTGATGATGTTTATATTGTGAGATATACATCAAATGGGGTGGAAGACATTTTCATGGATGCCTTTTTGGAGTGGTGTTGAAAGCAATGATTTTGCACTTGGAACAAGGCTATGTGTAATTTAGAGAATAATTGTAACTGAACTTTAATATGAACATTATGTAGCAATTATTTTTGCTTTTATGTTCTGTTTTCCTTATCAATCTGAAGTATTTTGTTGCTGTTGGGTTAGTTAGGTTAAGCATCAATAGAAATAAATTGTGATTTGAACTTCATTCCTTTCTAGTACTACTGATAGCTGTTTGGTAGGTGTATTAAGTAATGGTAATGAGAATGAAAATTAGTGTAGTTTTGATTTAAAAATACCTTGCTATCTTTATGGTCATGCTTATCCAACTTCATTCATCTTATTTCGTCATAAATTTCATTCCAATGCATTACTATTGGGGAGGTGGTATTAGGTGGTAATGAAAATTTGTAAACAAAAAAACTTTTTTGTGATCAAAGTTTCATTATCATGGGAATGACATGGAACTTTTGATGAAATTTTACACTATAAATTATTCTCATCACCACCATTTAGTATCATTAACCAAACGGGCCGTGAATGGTTTATAGTGTGATTGGAGAACATCTGGTCTTTGGATAATGTTGATATCTATGTCATGTTTAGAGCTACTTAAAGAGGGCTCATTGAATCTCATGAACATCAAAAGCATTCCATTAATGGCATTACTTTTCTGGTTTTTGTGGGGTGGGTGTTTAGGGCTTTAGGTTCTAGGTGGTCTGGCTGTAATAAGAGCACTGAGTCAGCGTGTATTAAGGCTCCGCATCACGGTCATAGATGTTGAATAAAATAGCCAAGTTACATACCTAACACTTTCTAGAAAGAAGCCTTGAAGTGTGCATACCCATTTGAGAACGTTGAGGATCTAAGATACTCGAAAATTGAGATGCAATGCAGAGTCCAAGTAATAAATGTTGTCTATGTAGGTTTATGAGAGTTTCCAATAATAGTCTTGTGATGTTTGAAGCCGAAGGTTGCTATTGTATGATTTTATAAGCATCTTACTCTTCTTGTAACCTACACTCTTTTGGAAAAATACAGATGATTGATAAGAACCAAGTATCAATTTTATTTGAGAGCACTTTTTTAGTGGAGTCAGCCATTCTCAAGAGCATTTGATTAATACGGACTTTTCTATTAAAAAGTTAGCATTCTAGAGGATGCCATTCCATGGACCGAGTTGGATGATGCCTAGGTTTACAAGTGCCGGGCCTCATTGTGGCATGTCCAACAAGTAAAATCTTGATTGCTCATATGACTGATTAAGCATTTCTCCAAGCTAAATTCTAAATCTTAGATGGGTTTAGATCTCAAACCTGTATAGCAGTTGACAACTGGAGAAATATTGGATCCTGTGACAAAACGAGTGACTGTAACCTATAGCTTATTCTAGAAATTATGTCGAGCCACGTGTATCATTAAATTTTCAGCAGCAAAGAAACTCCATGATGTGCTAATAAACAAACTTTGCATTCAGTATTTGTGTGCACGTTTGGAATAGGTTATGTATTTAAGTTTATGGTTTCTAACACTCATTTTTACCTTGGGACTGCAAATTTGCGACCTGAAGCCTCATATATCATGGTTCAAACATGCTACAAGTGCATGTTGGGAGAGGTATCGGCTCATGCTTAAATTACTTGGCAAACCAAGCATTTCACGATTTTAATCTTGTAACGACTACAAATGTCACACCATTACTCAGCCCTCTAAGTTTTTCTAGTCAACCAAGCATTTCCGGTACTGAAGGCCTGCGAAAATGCGTTCGTTCCAAGCAAGTCAATGGGCGATCCAAAAGTGCTTCCTTCCTAATGGACACTGTCACTAAGAAGTGGCTGGTATGCAATAGTTCAGCTGCTCAAGAAATTTCCGGCATGTATGGTTGTAATGGCTGACCATTTTAAATCTGCGCAATTGCAGTGCCAGTCTCTAGATCCAGTATCTTCAGATGATGAATATAATTCATCGACAAAAATTGCTGTCAGCTTATTTAAACGATACCGAAATGCGGTTGATCGTGGTGGGACTGATAATCTGAAGGTTACAAGTGTTGCTTTTTCTTTTCTATTCATTGCTTTTCACTAGTCACTCTTAAGTTTTATGAGGGAATGACGCTCCCATTAAATATCAATGTTTGCTTTGATGGTATAGGAGTTTATTAAAGCTGGAGTAAATGCATATGCATTAGGTTGCACTGATGAAAGTTTGAGGAAAGAGCTAATCTGTATGATGGAAACTGGAATCGAAATAGAAGCAATGAAAAACTATGGGGGAAGCACCAGCCTGAAGTCCAAGATATTATCTAAGGAAGTGAGTTGTGCGTACTGCGTACCTTATCGCCTTGAACTAGTCATTTCTATTTCTAAGCATAAATTATTGATGTATACTAGTGACACTACGGTGTTATCTTATGTTTAATGCTCCGTGTCATATGTAGGTTGATGAGTGCATTCTATGGTTAAGTATCATATTCATCACCATCTTGTGTACACCACAACCAACAATAGTTAGATGGTCCGCATCACCTCCTGTGTCTGAAGATGTTTTACACCAATGGAAAGGCTTTTGTGAAATAATTGCGAATGCGTACTATCTAAAAGGAATGGCGTGGTAAGTGATCTATTTTATGATTAGTTTTGTACCGTAGAAGTGAAACATAATTCGTTAATTAGTTCGCCTTTTGAATTCGTGATTCACTAAAAATGGTTTTAAAATAGCCTAAAACCAATCATAATTCGCTTTTTTTGATTCGCGATTCGTGAGTCGTTAGCGAATTATGTGACACTGTACCGTAGTAAGTAATCACGCTGAGCAGCCGCATATATTAATTTGAAAACTATTAAATTTGTTTCTTTTTTTTTTCCTCGGTCGTCAATGTTCAATGATTTTTGTCTGAAATTTATTTGGGTTGCTGACGAAACCCTTGCCGGCTTTCTTTTTTTCATGGCTGAAGGCTTCCTGTGAAGATTCTTCAATTAGAGCAGATGGCTGTGGCAGGTCATGCGGAAGAACCTTCTATTGTCGCGAGTAGAATGAGTTTGATATTCAGTACCCTTGAGGTGAGTCTTCCTGCACCCGTCTTCCTTCCCGATGTTTTTGCCTTAAATTTGAAATTATTCCATATACATAGATTCTACAAGACTATCGCGCTGAAAAATGAATTTCCCACATTGTCCTGAAAGTTGCTACCCTGACCTGCTACCTGAATCAGAAACTAAATAGTTTAAACATACATCTAGCGAGCCCATCATCCATAGTGACTCTTTTCGTTTGATCCTTAACTGCAACAATCGTCCATAACATACATGGTCGATTTTCTGAAACATACTGTCAACAATAACTAAATAACTAAGTTTTGCTGTCATCATCTGTGTGCATAACGGGGTGAGGACAAATAATGCGCAAGCTCATCAGGGTTTGGTTGGTGCAGGTGGTTAGTCCACAATGGCCGCGGGCGTAGTTTGACGACTGAGTTGCCTATATTTTGGTTACTTGTTAAATGTTGAATGGCACTTGTAGATGTGAGTTATATGTACACAAAAATTATTGTACTTGTTTCAGATTGTTCAATCATAGTTACATGGAACGTGGAACATAGCCACGTTCCGCGATCCGGGAACGTTCGTCCCAAATCACCACGAAACGCGTTCCAAAACGCTAAAGTTGACGTCCCGGTATAGAAGACCTTTTTCAGAAGATATTTTGGCTCATTTATAAATTAAAGAAAAAGAAGAGGAAAAAACGAGATGAAACCTAGAAATCTGAAAAAATTCAACTTGAAAATGATTTCTCAAAACCAGAATAATCATTTTTATTTAATTTTATTTTCAAATATATATTTTATACATACTGTATCTCGTACTCAATCGTTCCCGAGTCAATCTAGGTTGCGTTCCGTGTTCCCGTTCCCGTTCCCCGTTCCAAACTGAATGCCGTCCCAGGTAACAATGTGTTCAATATTATATGAATGGAACTTGGAACTGCCCACTTTGCCTTTATACTTTCAATTTTTTGGAGCAATGCTTTAAACAAGAAGAAAAGATGCTATGAATGATTCTATGAACTTGATTGACTACCACCTGAAATCATCATCATCAACCCAATATCCCGTCTGTAAAAGGGTCTGGATGAGGAAAGATGACAGACAATTCATACCCGTCCTCCTTCAAAGAGAGGACTAGATGAATGCGATCAATTTTACCCCAAACAGATACACCACTTGAAGTGAACATCAAAATTCTTTTGTGAAAGTTGGGAATCATATACAAATTCTAAGGTGATTTTGGTGGTTTTTACAACCTAAGTCTTTATTGAATATTGAAGTTTAATGAGTGTCATTTGAATTTTCGTTTATGGTTTATATTCTCGGATTAGTTAAGATTGAATTGAAATTATATGTTAACGAGCTAAATTGAGTTGACTGAAAATAATCTATGGTGAATAAACTCTACGTACTTTATATATATGATTTAAAGTAACTTTAGAAACATAAATCATATATTTGAAACATAAAATCATATATCGAGGAATATATTGATTTAGATATCAAAAATGTTTTTCTTTTCTTTGGTGAATACAACAAGAATTAGAGTACATATGAATATTTTTATTTTTCAACTAAATTTCTTTGCTAAATTGAATTCAAGAAATAGTAATGCCGTAAGATATAAAGTGGAAAAAAATAAAAATGTATGTTACAATTGTTTAATCTCTTACGGACTTAAGGCTTGAGATCTCTAACATTATTGTTGGCAACTCGGTTCTGATTAGCTCCTACACCAATTCCAAATCCAAAACCCATACCCATGCCAAATCCCATGCCCATTCCTTGGTTGCCGCCATACCCTAAATTAGTACCACTTCCACTTTTATCATCTTTTCCGGTGTAACCACTACCTGCTCCACCTGTCCCGAAACCGCTGCCTTGGCCTTGGCCATATCCTTCACTACCACCACCACCACCACTACCAATACCTCCTCCTCCTCCTCCTCCTCCTCCTCCACCTGCACTACCACCACCTATTCCAAAGCCTGCACCGAAACCAAAACCTTGACCAAACCCTCTTGCACCGTAATTACCACCACTACCACCTCCACCACCTCCACCTCCACCACCACCAAAACTTTCTACACTATTGCCTTCCCCATACCCACTTCCATAACCATAACCCCCACCATAGCCTCCACTTCCTCCTCCTCCACCTCCCCCTCCTATTAAACCCCCACTTGTTGATCCTACACCCGCACCTTGTCCACGCCCTTCGGCATGCCCACTAAACCCCCCTACTGAAACTCCTTCTCCCCCACCTCCCCCTCGAGCAGAACCACTAGTTGTGACTCCAATACCACCGCCAACTCCTTGTCCATGCCCTTCAACATGTCCGCCCACACCTTCCATAGAGCTGCCTCCTCCTCCACCTCCCCCGCCACCAACATTAGCACCACTAGTGACTACAATACCGCCACCAATACCTTGTCCATGTCCTTCAGCGTGACCACCTAAACTTTCCGTTGATCCCCCACCTCCACCTCCACCACCTCCCCCTACAGCATTGCCGCTTGTGATTCCCATACCGCCACCAACACCTTGTCCATGTCCTTCAGCATGCCCTCCTAAGGCTTCTGTCGAACCCCCTCCTCCACCTCCCCCTACAGCATTGCCGCTTGTGATTCCCATACCGCCACCAACACCTTGTCCATGTCCTTCAGCATGACCTCCTAAGGCTTCTGTCGAACCCCCTCCTCCACCTCCACCTCCACCTCCGCCTACTCCACTTCCTCCTGCACCAATCCCGCTTGTGGTTCCCATACCACCACCAACACCTTGTCCATGCCCTTCAGCATGACCAATTAACCCTTCTGCCGTACCACCACCACCACCTCCACCACTTCCACCAACAGTACCACCATTCGTGACTCCAACTCCGGCACCTTCCCCATGCCCTTCTCCATGGCCTAAACCTTCCACCGAACCACTGCCTCTTCCTCCACCACCACCACCAGCAACATTATTGCCAAAACCTCCTCCAACTCCAGCTCCATATCCAATACCCCCACCACCAAAAGTCTTACCCAAGAAGCTTCCACAACCCCTCCATTGATACGCACAACGACCAAAATAGCCACCACCATCACCTTCCTCTTCCTCGCCACAAATCGTGTTACTTAAAGAGGCAAATGCTATAATAAGAATGAGAGTAGTCGAATACAGAGCTTTGGCAGAAGACAAAGCCATTGGCCCTTACTGTATAAGGTGGGTTCTATTAGTAGGATATGTTTTTGTAAGTGTATACTATTTAAGTATCTATTCTACTACTTTGAAAGATATGATTTCTTGCCTCAGTCTTGTGTACTATATATACACATGGCAAGTCCCCAAAGTCCTAATTAAAAACTAAGATTAATTCAATCATTGATGTAAGACATTCCTTTTACAACAATGGTCAATTCTTTGAGTTGCCTAATCTGCAGACTATAGATACTAGGAGTATAAAATAATGGGTTACTGTATATATTATTATTAAATTATAAGGCCTCAAATCTTCTCCCATTTGCTGGATTTTTTAACTTATTTGGATGGGATAAAGATTTATATATTTTGGGATTTTGAATCATAATAAATAAATTCTATTAAAATCACCTCTTATTAAATTATGTATACTATTAAGCGTTAATCAGAAACATCATTGTTATCAAGAGTAGAGTTACATACATCCAACTCATTAAACCCTGTCTAAATAGAAGTCACTTAATGACAATAAGATAAAGTATAAAATTAAAAATTGTTGTTCCATTTGTTAATTATAGTTCTCTTTTTAAGTTTTCTCTTTTATTTATTTTAGTAACTTTTAACTTGATTATTATTTTCACTCCCTTTTTTTGGGATTAGAAGCAAATTCATAGACATAAGAATAATAGTGCATAGGATGCTTTGGACAAAAATGAACTTAAGAGAGTAGTTGTGCATTATTATTGCTTTTCTCTTAAAATATTCATCTTGAGTTTTTTATAAGTGTATTTCATAAATAAACCTTATCATTAAAGTTTTTTTAGTGGAATATAATGTTGATCATATATATATATATATATATATATATATATATATATATATATATATATATATATATATATATATATATATATATATATATATATATATATATATATATATATATATATATATATATATATATATATATATTAATGTATGTTATGATCATATAACTAAATAAAGGGTTAAAATGATTTTTGGGGATTTGTAAAAGTTGAATTTACAAGTATAAAAAGAAATAAATGGAGTTAAATGGAATATTTCTATAAATTCCAAATATTAAAAATAAATCCCAATATCATTTCAAATATTTTTTTTATATTCTGTGGAGAATATAATTATTCTAGAATAGAATATTTATAGTTCATTTACAATATCTCTGGTCTCTATAGAAAAGCAAAATCCTATAATTGAATAAAGATTTTAGTAATCTACACCAGTTATTTTTTCAAAAAAAAAAAACATATTAAAAAAACATTGTTAAAATTTAATGTTTTAATAGAGTTTAATTTGTGACATATAAATAATTAATTCCTTAGTCACTTACATATGGGATTTCACTAGGTGAATCCAAGACAAAAAAAAAGAGTTTGTTTTGGGGTTAATTGACCCTTAAAATCATTAATCAAGTCAATCAAGGCCCAACATGGAATGACATAGATGAGAATAATAAAGTTATCAAGACTCAATAAAAGGGAAAAATACCCACCATTCGGGTGCTGAAATCATTAAACTATACTACTTTTTGGACAATATAAATAGTTAAATACCCTCATTTACACCATCTCCAGGTAATTTTTTGTGGTCAAATCAATCATACTTTCTAATTCTGATTTCATCAGTTTTCAACTGTGAGTTAAGTACTAGAGGGACTGTTTTAAAAGATATCCTTAAAAAAGCTCTATGTATTCTTTTTCAGGTCAAGGGCACAATAACCTGAGTCTCATTAATTTGCTAAGTACATATACTAAACTACAGATTAGATAATAATCAGTTATATAATAATAGATAGTATATAGTTAATTAATTTTATGTAATGTATGTCAATGGTGCAGTTAACGCTTGGTTTGTGCAGCACATGATGTGCATAATACTTGGTCTAAATCAAAAACATTCTTAATGCAATGCAATGCTTCTATATTTGGCTCTACTCAGTTTAGTCAACGTTCATTTTGTTTTCTTCTCACTACAACACCACTATTATTTTCTCAAAAATTAAACTATTATAAACATAAATTCTCATAAGAATCAGATTGTATTTTTTAATTTAGTTAGTATCTTTTAGTTTAATTAAATTCTAATGAGTTGGACCTGATAGATGTCTCTCAAAGAGACAATCTCAGAACACCGGCTGTATTATAGGAGTACATTAACTTTTTTAATTATTGAGGTAGGTATTATAATTTAGTTAACACTTTTTTTTTTATATCTATATAATATGTATGCTTATCATATACTTATATATAATGAATGGGAATAAAAATACAAAAAATAAAACTAGTGTAGCATAATCATGTGAGTTTAATAGGTTAAGCACAATTATATTTGCGAAAAAAAAAAAACAAAAGATGGTGGAGTGGGTGACCATATCTTCAAGAAATTCCTTGGAAGCATAATCTTGATTCGACTATTCTAGTTCCAGCCACATCAGTATTCACACATGTCAATTCTCTACCAAAAACACCTATTATTTGCTTTCCCTTCTTTTTTACAATTTTATTCACCAATTAGAGTCACTCTAAAATAAGACCGTTTCACCGTGAGACGGCTTAATATAGACTTGTCTAATTTTAAATTTCTTAAAATTTAATGAAAAAATTGTTTTTATCTAGCTAACTGCTATGTAAGTTTAATTTTAGATTGTTTGTATGGGCCCGTCTCACGGTGAGACGGTCTCGTGTAACACTTGCCGGGTACATCGTTATAACGTGTAAAACCTTTCTTTATCTACAAACTATGAACAAAAATATATCACGTTACAAAGTCTTACAACAATATTGTTCTTCATCATATATAATATGAACTACCTTAATTAAGTTCATCCTTAAATTTTACAAAATATCGGAAAGTGATCTTCTTGGATTTTGTCTAACCATACTAAGTGATACTTGTGTTTTATTAGTTGTGTTAAATTTTAATGCAATTGATGCCATCGCTATCAATAATGTACCATTATATTTTCTCTCTAAATATATCTTTTTAAGCATTATAACCTACCCAGCTACTCTTGTGAGAGACCGTCTTTCAAAGAGACGACTTCCAAACATGAAGCTCACATTCTAATTTTCTCTTTAATTTGTATTAATTGGGCTATTTAGCCCATAAATCTAATGGGTCTCTTGGAGAGACCGTCTCTCACAATAGTTTGTGTAACCTATATATTACTTTTTTGATTGAAAACTTTAGATGAAGCTCAAAAAATCGAATGAAATTTTATTCTATCAAAATAGTAATCGATGATATTATTTTAACTTGAAATCTATATATGTTTTTAGAGAAACAAAAATAACATACTCATAATCTTCGTTTTTTTTCCAAAAAAAGCTCATTTTCAAAATAAACTTCGAAATTTTTTTCAAAATAAACATCTCCGTGTTATTACTAACAGTGAACAAAAAAGATGGTAAAAAAAATCAAACCTTTTTATAGTTGTTACTAACAACAAACAAAAGAAGGACAATGACATAGTTATTACGAGGACAAAAAAATATATCAATGTTGGTTCGCTGTTCATAACAAAGATCAACAATAATTAGTAGTTTTTTGACATTATAAAAACTATGACATTTGTCTTTTTTTGTTCGCTGTTAGTAACAATAAACGAAGTCGTAGTCTTTTGTTCATTGTTAAAAACACCAAATTAATAAGTCTTTACCTTAACCTCGAACACAAAGACATTTATTTTGGAAATTAAAATTTTTCACAGCTTATTAATTTGAGAATGTTTTTTGTTTTTTTTTAAATCTCAATTTGTTCAATATTTCCATAATATTTGGGATCAACATAACACAACATTTTGGATAGATGAAGTACACATTATAACAAGTAATAATTAGAACTTTTGTGAAAACATATATAATGTAGCTCAATTATTATTTTAGAATAAAAACACTCACTTAAATTAGTTTTCCCAATAATTTGTGTGGGCAATTTGCTTGGTGGGATTTGGTAAATACTTTAGAAGAAGTTGAACAAAAGCAAGCCCCATATGTCACCTTTTAGGCATCAATCCACATTGTAAGTCTAAATAAGACACTTTATAGTCATGTGATTATCAAGATGACATTTTAGGTTATTGACCAAGCTAAGCCAATGCAAAGACAACCCAATAAGCTAGTCTCTTAGATGCTTCCATACTTGCTTTTAGAGGTCCACCACCACCTTTGCATAATAACATCCAAATTTCTCCAACTAATGTCTATTGACTTTGAAGCCTTTTGTGCTAAAAGAGATTGTCAAAATTCAAAAAAGGGGAGTAAATCTATCTTCAACTCAATTTTTTGTAGGTTCTAGATAGGTGGTATATCCAAGATTTTGTGCAAGTACCTAGAAAAGAAGATTAATTAACACTACAAAAAAATGCAATTTTCCGACTATACAAATTGTTTTAGTAGGAAAACAGTCGGAATTTTCCTACTAACTCGTCTAGACGGAAATTTCCGACTACCCCTTAGTCGAAAATTGGTCGGTAAGCACTATTTCAAGATCAAACCAAAAATGACAAAAAAAAAAAAAAAAATTCCGACCATCAGGTCAGTCGGAAAAAAAATTAAAATTTTTTTTTCTAAATAATCTGCCAAGTCATGCTCACGTGGCACACAACTTGGCACCCAATCACACCCACGTGGCGCCCACGTGGACACCTCAGCCTGCACGCACCAATATGCTTGGGAAGAATTGAACCTAGGACCTCATGGATTCATGCTCTAACCAGTAGAACAAGTGTTAATTAGTGATATTCTAAGTTATGTTATTGAATTTATAACATAATAATACTCTTTCCATTTATCATTATTATTATTATTATTATTATTATTATTATTATTATTATCACTGAAACTTCATTGTAATCGGTAAGTTGTGCATTTTTTGTTGTGTAATTAGTAAATTGTTAATTGTATTGTATATTACTACTCGTATTACTTTATTATTAGTTGTGTTGGTATATAATTATACATATTAGTGTAGTATTTGCTACTAGCTAATAATTTTTACTCGTATTAGTATATTACCCATATTAGTGTAGTATTCTTATATTATTAATGGTATTAGCATAGTATTAGCAGTCGTATTATTATATTATTAATTATTAAAATAATAGTCGTATTTGTTAGAATTCTCGATTTTACGATGTCACGATTTAAATTCAAGAACTAGTTTCGATTTCACCATTTTACGAATTTAATAAAGTATATACTTAATTGTATTAGTTTATTATTAGTATATACTTAATCATATTAGTTTATTATTTATTGTATTAGTGTATTATTATCATATTATTAATTATTTAGTTGATTACTAAAAAAACAAAAAACCCAAATGCTACCCACAGGATTCGAAAATAAGACTTGTTGGACACAAGTAGAAGCATTCACCAATTGAGACACCTACATATACTTGCATTATGATACAGCGCCTTAGACTAATACATTGTTCTCCAGGCCAATATTAGTGAAAAATAATTCTAAACTCTTACGGACTAAATTCCGACCGAATTTTAGTCGGAAAATGGTCGGAAAATTTACCGACTAAAATTCAATCGGAAGTTAGTCGGAAAATAATTAATTTTTTTTATTATTTTTTAAATTGCGACCAAAAACAAATTTAGTAGCAATTTAGTCGGAATTTCCGACTAACACGCGTTAGTCGGAAAATCAGTCGGAATTTTCCGACTGTTTCGGTTAGTCGAAACTTTTTTGGTCGATAAGTTCATTTTTTTTGTAGTGTAACTTTCATGGGTGTATGTAGAAGTTGCTTAATAATGCATGGCATATTGGCATCATGCTTTTGTTCTCATGTCATGTATTCTCTAGGTGTTTTGTAAGGGTATACCCCATTTCATTAAGATCATTTGCCTTTATCCATTATAAAATGCCTCTTTATTTCTCGAGGAGACAATAAAAATGCTCTATACTCTTGAATCTTGGCTAACGTGGGTGTAAGACTCTTGAATCTTGGCTAACGTGGGTGTAAGATGCAGGTTTTCGGATATTTGCAGGTCCTATCCTTGAAGACTCCTCTAGAGCCGAAGGACTCTTATGACCGTCCTCTCCTTATGGGTATGAGACGCCGTCGACCTTCCTTCCCCAGACCCTAACCATAGAGTATCTATGTGCGGGAACACTGGGTATGATGATGATGATCACGACTCTTGAATCTTGACATGAACTAAAACTTTAATTTTTTTGTTAAAAATTCGTATGGTAAGCAGTTTATGTAAAATAATTATATTCTTAAAAAACTACTATGTATTAGGATGGTATTGTAGTTAGAAGCTCAATTAGTCGTTGATAAACACGAATTTAGCAGCTCAACATACAAAAATTAACGAAAATTATATAGGGTCCTAACTAAAAATAATATTGTAAAACTGAAAAGGTTGACAAAATTAAAAAAATGGGGTAAAATAATCTAATTTGGGTTATTATGATCAGGGTGAGCCATTTTTTTGATACTTTTTGAGTCGCTGAACAAACATTTCAAATAATGACCTACTAATTTTTGAATCAATTTTAGGTTGAAAATTTGACGGTCTAATATTTCATCCCTTGTATAAGCTAATATAATATTAAGTGTTCCTGGAGTAGAAAAATGCGAGGTTGAGGGACCTCAAATTCAAAAAATTTAATTTATTTAGCGACGACTTAATTCATCGCTAGAATTATATAGTGATGCATCGACAACGGTTTGGGTTCGCCACTGGTAGTGACAACTTTTTCACATCGGTGGAAACGAAGGTATAACGACATCATTTTCGTACATTGTTATTCAAATTTTGTTGACGATTTCAATGAAAGAAATATTATTTATTCTTTTTTAGTGAGAATTCACTTTAGATACATGTATATGTGGTCAGCTCTCTTCTAATGTGTAATATATATATCAAATTTGTTATGTCCAGTTAAATGGGGGACTCGGGCTAAATAGAAGGTAATATACAAATTAATGGCAATATTATAAGGTCTTGTAGGCTCCTTTTGCCCCAAAGTTCCCCAATTAACAGTCGTCACCTTATATATCATCAAATTCACATGAACATTAGACCTGACCTCGTTTAAGCTATTTAATACACTTTATGTAATATAAGTGATCTTGTATTAGTTTTCATCAATAATAAATCTTATCGTGCGTTATCATGATTAGATTAAAATATAAGTATCGCATAAGGAAGCTATGCACTTATAAATTGTAGTAATACAAAGCCCATTAGTGATGATAATAAATATGGCATAATTATAGTTAATTATACATTTAATAATCACAATTATATGATTATTAGTTACGATTGATTAATTATTAATAGTCATTATTTGTTGAGTTGCATCATAGAGTATATAAAAATTTAAGATTATATCATTTGTTTAAATTTGAAGTTGAGTTAGTAATTCCTAAAAATTATATATAGGAAAAATTACCTAGAATAATCCAACTTTTTCATGATTTTCCTACAATAATTCCACCTATTGATTAATCATAAATAATTCCAACTTTAAGGGGTATTTGCCTAGGGTAAACTTGGGTAACCCGATGACTTACTATAGTAGGTAATTCACCAAAAAAGTAAACTAAAAATTAATTTAAAATTAGGAAAAAAATTTGAAAATTTACATAAAAAATTCTAATTAATAAAAAAAATCATTAATTTATTTCATTTTTTAAATATTTTTTCCGACATTTTAATTTAATTTACCTTTTTTTTAAAAAAATAAACTTGCTATAGCAAGTGATCTGGTCACCGAGTTTACTCTAGGAAAATACCCCTCAAAGTTGGAATTATCCATGATTAATCAATAGATGAGATTATTATAGGAAAATCACGAATATGTTGAATTATATTCTAGGCAATTTTTCCATATATACGATGCATGTACCATAAAGTTCTCACCAATAAGACAAATACACATGTGAATGTTTTGATTAGTGTTTGACAGGTATAGCTCTAAAAAAAATAAATATCATTTTAAAGTCACTAACATACATTCTTATTGTAACAAATTTAAGTAAATTCTTTAATGACTTTATAGGGGAAAACATTTTGTCTGTAAAGTCGCACATTTAAAGGAATATTTTTCGAGTCGAGGGACTCTTTGTCTGCACTCTCTTTTATTGGCATGAGTTGCTGCCTTTCTTCCCTCCCTAAACCCTGATCATAATTTTCTATAAGCGGGATACACTGTGTATGATGATGAAATTAGATACTATATAGCAACATTTGTGTAAAAATTATTTTAATTTTAGACAAGGGCAATGCAATAATATTTCTACCCAGAAGTGATCAATGCATGAAAATTGCAAAATAGTATCAAAATAGATCAGAATGAGAGATGGGAAATAATATTTTGCAATTCAACCGACCAAAAAGCTTTTTAATTTACGTAGTATTAAGTCTTGCTTTTTTCCTGTAAAGCTATACATGTTAAATTCTGTCTAATAATTAATACATATGATAATTATAATAATTATAATTATGTAGCACGATAATATCAGCTTTGGGAATAATATGATCATAAAATCATGATTATGGTCTGCTTAATCTCAAAATTTGTAGATTTCCCACCTAAATATGTCGATTGTCCAATTACTTAATGCTAAGTGCTAACAAATCAATAGAAAATATTGATCTCATTAGCTAACAACAAATCACCGCTAATTGTTTATAATCAATCATTAATTTATATTAAAATAAGAGATTTATTATCTCGTCTCAGTTAGAGAGCAAGTACCAATTTTTAAAAAAGAATCTGATCGAGTTCAATTCTCATCTGGCCCCCTCTTCCATTATTTGAACCGAACACATACATGCTTTTATATATATATATATATTTGCTACACTTCCATGCATGTAGCCAACTATTTGATTTTTGTTTGGATAATTAGGATAATAAGATTTAAAATTAAAATGTGAATAATTACAACTTAGCGCTCACTGAACTATGTAAATTTGCAAAACATATGATTAAGTTAATGATAAGAAACAATGAAAGGGTAACCAACTAACCATACAAGGATAATCATGGTATTTCACAAGCCCTAATGGGCACAACCAACAATGAAGTTTGAACATAAAAGTTGACCCAAATAGCTTAATGGGTTGGCTCTATAACATAGAAAACATACCTAAAGGTTAAACAATTAGAGTACATATTAGGCTTAAATCACCCAATAGTACATAAATTAAAAGTGCATATATCTTAGTTTTCAATTAGCTAGCTAGCCCTTTAGCATATAGTCATCTTAGGGGATGATTCCACTTCCAAGCCCGCCACCAACTCCGCCACCAGCACCACCTCCAAAACCACCTCCGACACCTCCTCCTCCACCAAATCCTCCTCCGGCTCCACCACCAGCACCACCTCCACCTCCAAAACCGCTACCTAGGCCTAACCCTAAACCGAGCCCTGCTCCAGCTCCAATCCCAACACCAGGTAGGAGATGCCCACCGGGGAGGAGTGGCGTGCTAGGCAAGAGAGGTCCACTAGGGAGTAAGGTTTTCTTATCATCAATTCCATTAATGAGTTTCCTAGCATCAATTGTGGTGCACACTAGGGCACCCATGAGCAAAAAAACAATAAACTTGTAACCCATATTTCCCCTTTGAATAATACTACTAATATTTATTTAGTTTAAGTTGATAAAAATGTAGCACTAAGTGAAGGGACTTATATAGACATCAATGCATTAAATTTGTACAACAACTACACAAGGACAGTTAACAAGTTAAACCTAAGATATCCTAGATCACCTCATGCCCGTGCTATTTTTGAGAAAGAAGGCAATTCTTGGAATAACTTCGTTACATCTACGGCCCGTTTGGTTATTAGTAGTACTAAATGGTAGTAATGAGAATGATTTATAGTGTAAAATTTTATCAAAAGCTCCATATCATTCCCATGGTAATGAAACTTTAATCACAAATTTTTTTTTTGTTTACAAATTTTCATTACCACCTAATACCACATCTCCCAATGGTAATTCATTGAAATGAATTTTATGAAGAAAATGAGATGATTAAAGTTGGACAAGCATGTCCGTTAAGGTAGCCAAGAGATTTTTAAACCAAAATTACACTAGTTTAATTTTCATTACCATTACCACCGTTTATAAACGCCTACCAAACGAGCCGCTAGAATATTAAATTTGGACACTCAGACATTCGATCAAGTTTCGTCAAATTTCGATTGTTGTATGCAATTAAATATTTTGATAATCTTATTTAAATTCCATATATAGGTTATTTCGAATTGAGTTAAATTATATTTGATTTCTGTTAATTGCGTTAAAATTAAAAATTTCTTACATCATAAATAATTCTTGAAAACTACGTTTAACCAATGTTGTGACTTGTACCTTTTTATGTCATGATTCCTTAATCACTATGTCTTGTTATGCTGTACCGTCAGAATTTTTGTTGTGCAAGTACACTAGCTGGCTGGTAGAAATGAATTATGTAAGCCCAACAGAAATATCGTGAGTGCAACAGTGATTCATATTGAAAGGAGAGGCTAAGACCTCACTCAAGGATCACTAATATGAAGTTTAAATGAGTATTTGTGTTGGGTTAAAGGTTAGGAACAAATAAAGCTAAGTAATGATGAATGGCAAAAATAAACAAATAAACAAGACAAGATTTTTAAGGTGCACCAATTGGCTACATCCACCATCTAGCCTAGGATATAATTTAATATGTGTTCAAAGGAGAAATACAAGACTTGAAGGAATTACAAATGGAGGTTATGTGTATGGAAGAGAGGAGCTAAATGAGGGAGAAAACTAAGAGGTAACAGCTCTAAGATAATGACACTATTGGGGCACCTTCTAGCATGTATACAAGTGGGTATATATAGGGAAAAGTATGAGGCAACTAATGGGGCAGCAAGTAAGAAGTGGGACAGCAGCTAGCAATGTACGAAAAAGAGGCAGAAACTTCCAGCAGTACCGCTCGACCTATGGCTCGCCCGAGCAGCCAGGTCGAGCCACACACAACCTGTCGATCAGTGGGTCTTTGTGGCTGCTGCTTGCTTTTCTTGTGTCCCTTTTTGGTCCCCACTTTGTACTACCTCTGAAATGGTAGTCTTGGAGCCCAAGACTTGTATCTCCAAGCCTCCACTACTCTTAGTACATTGTACTAATGTACTAACTTGATTCCCAAACACCCAATCACATCCATGTACTTGTGTCCTCTTCAAAATACACTAACTAATATGATTAATTAACTTAATCATTGTTTTGATTATTTGGTAACTCAAGTCACCAATAATCCTAACAATCTCCACCTTGACTTGTGTTTATCAAGTCACAAAAGATCACCTTCAAGACTCTTCCAACAACATCCACAAACATCTCTAGCTAGTCAACATACTCAACAAAATAGAAAATAAACATGTGCACAAAATAAACAAAAGCACATGCACTACAAATGCTCACTAAGAGCTTACAACCAAAAGAGTATGACTAAACACCAACTAAGTCCACACAACCCATGGACTTGTTGGAAGACATTGGAATTACATTCTTATCATCAAGAGAAGTCTCATCATCATCAAGCTTGGTTGAGGTAGTAGCATCATGAACCGAACTAACTAAGGTTGTGCCAAGTAGCTTGTACAAGCCATCATCATCAATGGACCCTTTCAAGAACACTTTGAAGAATTGGGTAAAGCTAAGGTTTTGGGTTTTGAATACTGATTTTTGTATTAACTTTCAAATAGATACATGGGTGCATATATACAAAAACATATATCCTAAATTAGTATTCTGGACTAGTCTAAGCTAAAAGAAACAAGTCAACATTCTAAATATAATATTCTAAATTTCTACTTTCCTACACTCCCCCTCAAGTTAGGTCTTCGGGTCACCAATACCTAACTTGCATAAAGTTTGCTCGAATGCTTCTGAAGTAACAGCCTTTGTAAGGATGTCTGCTAACTGATCTTTCGATCTCACAAAGGGAAGACTTATTATCTGCTTCTCAAGTTTCTCCTTTATGAAATGCCTATCGATCTCTACATGCTTCGTTCGGTCATGTTGAACCGGGTTCTCTGAGATGCTGATGGCGGCCTTGTTATCACAATACAACTTGCATGTCTTCTTCTGTGGGAAGTGTAATTCGCTCAGAAGCTTTCTCAACCACATAATCTCTATGATTCCCTTGGCAATACCTCTAAATTCAGCCTCTGCACTTGATAGGGCTACCACCTTTTGCTTCTTACTTTTCCATGTAACCAAGTTTCCTCCAACCAGTGTAAAATACCCCGAAGTTGATCTCCTGTCATCTCTATCTCCTGCCCAATCCGCATCTGTGTAGGCAAGGAGATCTAGGTGATCATTCTTCCTAAATAGAATCCCCTTGCTGCTTGTACCTTTCAAGTACCTTAGGATCCTCATGACAGCTGTCATATGATGAATTTGTGGCCGATGCATAAATCTACTCACCACTCCAACAGCATATGCAATGTCTGGGCGTGTGTGAGAAAGGTAAATGAGTTTGCCCACCATTCTCTGATACTGTCCTCTATCAGCTAGTTTTTCACCTTCGATCATTTGGAGACCATGGTTCGCAACAATAGGTGTTTCTGCAAGTTTACAATCAACCATGCCTGTCTCTGCTAACAAATCAAGAATGTATTTTCTTTGATTAATGAAAATACCTCCTTTCGACCTCAATACCTCAATTCCAAGAAAATACTTGAGTCGTCCCAAGTCCTTCATTTCGAATTCGCGAGATAGTTGTTCCCTTAGAGTACATATCTCTTCCTTGTCATCCCCCGTAATGATCATATCATCCACATAGATTATCAAACAAGTAACACGATCATTTCGTCTCTTAAGGAATAAAGTATGATCAGAGTTGCTTTGTTTGTAGCCAAAGTTTGTCATTGCTGAGGTGAATCTCCCAAACCAGACTCTTGGAGATTGCTTTAGACCATAGAGAGTTTTGTTCAACTTGCAGCCTTCCCCAAACTTATAGCCATCAGGGAAACCCGGTGGAGCCTTCATGTACACTTCCTCTTCAATTTTCCCGTGTAAGAAGGCATTCTTCACATCAAACTGGTGTAGCGGCCAATCTTTGTTTGCCGCAACAGAGAACAGGACTCGGATTGTGTCAATTTTTTCCACTGGAGAGAAAGTTTAAGAGTAATGTACCCCATAAGTCTGAGTGTACCCTTGTGCTACCAATCTGGCTTTGTACCGCTCAATAGTACCATCAACCAAATATTTGATGGTATATACCCATTTGCACCCAACCATCTTCTTTCCCTTTGGTATCTCACATTTCTCCCATGTTTCATTTTTATCAAGAGCTGAGATTTCTTCCTCCATTGCCTTCTTCCAATTTGGATCCCTAAGAGCTTCTTCAACCGTACGAGGTACATTATTGGAATAAAGAGAGGTATTGAAGGCAATAGCTGTTTATGAGAGACTTTCATTACCCTCTCTATTCACTAGGTATCTCGATCTTTGTGCTTCATATTCTGGATCATATCTCCTCGGAGGAATACCCCTCGTACTCCTTGGGGGTAACTCATATCTGTGAGGTGAATCAACACTAGGAACTTCATTAGGAATATCAATCAAAGTCTCATGAATTACCTCTTGTTCGGATTGCTCCCCAGATGCTTCAGACGGGACATGAGTAGTCTGAGGAGGCAGGTGTACTATATCTTCAGTGACAATAGCTGTGGGATTACCTACTTGCTTTGTAGGGTCATGATCAATTATAGGATCTGGATTGATAGCAGTAGGATATGTTAACCAGCTTAGGTCATCATCACTCACAGTCTCCCCCTGAGGACTAAGTTGGGGGTAGTAATATGAACTCTCAAAGAATTCACAGTCCATAGTGGTGTACATTTTGTTGTGCATTGGATCAAAACATCGATACCCTTTTTGATTGACCCCATATCCAATAAAGACACACTTAACAGCACGAGGTTCAAGTTTGCTTCGAGCTTGTTTGGGAAGATGAACATACACAACACAGCCAAAGACTCGAGGGGGTAAGGAATGAGAAGATGGAATAGTAGTATGGGTTTGAAGTGTTTCCAATGGAGTTTTGAAGTTGAGGGCTTTTGTGGGAAGGCGATTAGTAAGGTAACTGGCAGTGGCAACGACTTCCGGCCAAAAATGAGCTGGGACATGAGATTCAAACATAAGTGCTCGGGTCATCTCAAGGAGTATGCGGTTTTTCCGTTCAGCAACCCCATTTTGTTGTGGAGTGTTTGGGCAAGTGGTCTGATGAATCAAGCCATGGGTTGAGATGAAGTGTTTCATGTCCGAGTTTATGTATTCCCCCCCATTGTCGGACCTGAGAATTTGAGGTTGGGCTTGGAATTGAGTGATAAGCACGTTATAGAATTTCACACAGACATCAAACACCTCAGATTTATGTTTCAAGAAGTACACCCAACTCATGCGAGTACAATCATCCACAAACAAAATGAAGTATGAAAAGCCATGTGTATTAGAATCAGGAGCTGGACCCCAAACATCAGAATGAATTAAAGCAAATGGTTTTTTACTGTGGGTCAGACTCGGAAAGTAAGTATGCTTATGACTCTTAGCTAGGACACATGCCTCACAATCCAAGGGTGCATTATAATTATTAAGAGATGGAAAGAGACGTTTCAAATACCCTAGTGAAGGATGACCCAGACGCCTATGCCATATCCGCATTTGATGATCAGGTGACCCATTAGCAAGCAAAGTATGACCCTTTTTAGTTGCCTTATCCACATAGTACAAGTCTCCCCGTTCAGTACCACGTTCAATAATTTTCCCAGTTTGAGCATCTTGCACAACACAATCAGTGGAGGACATAGTAACAGTGCAATTAAGCTCTTTAGTCAATTGACTAATAGATAACAATTTATGAGTAAGGCTGGGAATTAAAAGACAATTTTGTAGGTGAATGGAAGGAGAAATTTCGACAGTCCCAGCTCGAGTGACACCAACTCGTTCCCCATTTGCAGTTTGAATTTTAGTACGGGTAGTCAGGGTGATACGGATAAGGTCAGAGGATTCGTAGGTCATTGTGTCAGTTGCCCCACAGTCAAAAATCCAAGGTGAAGAAGGTGATTGACACAATAGACCCATGGATGAATTATTATTATTATTATTATTATTATTATTAGAGATAGAAAATAAATGGGTATGTGTGGAAAGTAGGCTAGGAGGGACAAATGGGCTGAAAGTGGCAAACGACCCACGAATGGAGTGGGCCGTGGGTCTGGGTGGCTTTGCATGGGTTGGACCGGTTTGGTATGGGGTTGTTTGGGTCAACTCTTCAAATTCCTTTTTCCTAGAAAATAATCTATTTTGGTTCAAATGCAAATCCCCTTTCCCATACTTCTTTTCTGATTTTCCTTTCCCATGTGCCTTCACTTTTTCTCTCTCTTTTGATGTTTCTTTTTCCATTTCTTCTAATTCTCTCTCTTCTGTAGCTTCACTTACTATTCTTTGTTTCTTTTTTCTTGAAGTGGTATATACTCCATCATGTGGGAATTTGTAGCCGGGTATCCCCACTGAGTAGGCCTTGCCGCCGGTCTGACCACTCGAGGCCTTGGTGGCGGCTTGCTCCTGGAGTGAGTCTTGGTGAGAAAGACCCACTAATTGTCGGCATGATTTGTACCGGTCCACTGCTTGTGGTGTTATTTTAGATCGATTTTTGATGAATAGGGTGATTTTCCCTATTCTGGATATAGGTTGGTTCACCGGAAAAAAGACTCTCGCGTCTGAGATAACGGTGTTGGAGTTTAATCTTTTTGGTTGCAACACCGGGGTCAATGACGACTCGCAGAGCTTGTTTTCCATAGGTGAAGTGTTTTTTTTTTTTTGGTAAAGGATGATGACCGATATGGTGGTTCGGTTAAATGTCGCCGGAAAAAACCATCGGCTCTGATACCATGAAGAATTGGGTAAAGCTAAGGTTTTGGGTTTGGAATACTGATTTTTGTATTAACTTTCAAATAGATACATGGGTGCATATATACAAAAACATATATCCTAAATTAGTAATTAAGACTAGTCTAAGCTAAAAGAAACAAGTCAACATTCTAAATATAATATTCTAAATTTCTACTTTCCTACACACTTTATGGCCCTTAACAACCTTCATAACTCCACCTTCACCAATGCATACAAAACTTTCTCTATCAAAGGTACCAAGGGAGATTAAGTGCCTATTCATGCTTGGAACATGGGGGACCCCGGATAATGTTCTCACAACACCATCAAACTTGATAACTCTAACATCACCCATACCAACTATCGGACAACTAGCCTCATTGCCCATAGTGACATTTCTTCCTTCAACCTTTTGATAAGTTGAGAAGAAAATAGAGTTAGAAGTCATATGGCATGAACATCCCGTATCCAAAACCTAAGAATCACCACCCTTGTACTCACTAGTGACAATAAGAGCACCAACATCATATTCTTCCTCAACATAACTAGCATCAGCGGAGCTAGTTCCTTTGGACTTGCAATCATCGGATTGTTTGGACTTTAACTTCCAACAATCTCTTTTAAGATGGCCTTTCTTCCTACAATAACTACAAGTCATACCTCTCTTGTTCCTACTTGAATCCTTAACAAACAAAGCATCATTAGACTCAATGGACAACTTTTGTTCAAATTGAGAATCAATAAGGTCCTTTTGTGTTAAGGCCTTTCTAACATCCTCACTACACAAAGTGTCTCTACCATATAACAAAGTCTCTCTAAAATGCTTATAAGAAGGAGGTAGAGAACATAGTAAGAAAATAGCCAAGTCTTCATCATCAAGTGAAACCTCAATATTTTGCAAATCCAAAACAATAGAGTAAAACTCATCAAGATGAGGGTTCATAGGCTTACCTTCTTGCAACCGGAGATCATACAACCTACTCTTCAAGAGTAATCGGTTGGTAACACTCTTGGCCATATAGAGTGATTCCAACTTCTCCCAAATCCCTTTTAAAGTTACCTCCTTTACAACTTCCCTCAAGACTTCATTGGAGAGGCAAAGTTGTATGGCGGATAAAGCTTTTGCATCCATCTCTTCCCACTTAGCCTCACTAACACCAATGGGCTTCCTCTCATCACCTTGAAATGCCGTATGAACACCATTTTGAATCAAAATAGCCTTCATCTTAACTTGCCATAAACTGAAATTTGTGTTCCTATCAAACTTCTCAATGTCTAACTTCATTGTTGACATCTTGGACTTCAAATGACCACCACTAACTTTCCAAGTAACCCCAAATAAACCCTTGGCTCTGATACCAATTGAAAGGAGAGGCTAAGACCTCACTCAAGGATCACTAATATGAAGTTTAAATGAGTATTTGTGTTGTGTCAAAGGTTAGGAACAAATAATGCTAAGTAATGATGAATGGCAAAAATAAACAAATAAACAAGACAAGATTTTTAAGGTGGTTCACCAATTGACTACATCCACCATCTAGCCTAAGATATAATTTAATATGTGTTCAAAGGAGAAATATAAGACTTGAAGGAATTACAAATGGAGGTTATGTGTATGGAAGAGAGGAGCTAAATGAGGGAGAAAACTAAGAGATAATAGCTCTAAGATAATGAGACTATTGGGCCACCTTCTAGCATGTATACAAGTGGGTATATATAGGGAAAAGTATGAGGCAACTAATGGGGCAGCAAGTAAGAAGTGGGACAACAGCTAGCAATGTACGAAAAAGAGGCAGAAACTTCCAGCAGTACCGCTCGACCTATGGCTCGCCCGAGCAGCCAGGTCGAGCCACACACAGCCTATCGATCAGTGGGTCTTTGTGGCTGCTGCTTGCTTTTCTTGTGTCCCTTTTTGGTCCCCACTTTGTACTACCTCTGAAATGGTAGTCTTGGAGCCCAAGACTTGTATCTCCAAGCCTCCACTATCCTTAGTACATTGTACTAATATACTAACTTGATTCCCAAACACCCAATCACATCCATGTACTTGTGTCCTCTTCAAAATACACTAACTAATATGATTAATTAACTTAATCATTATTTTGATTACTTGGTAACTCAAGTCACCAATAATCCTAACACATATCAGTATGGTATAACAAAGTAATCAAATACTCCCCAGTCTTTTTCAATTAGCACCGTATAGTATGATTATTGGGTTATAATTATAGTGGAAAAGAAATTTATTAGAGAATCAGACAAATAACGAGTGAACGATAAAAATGATTGGTTAATTGAATTGGGAGAAAGAATAAGATCGTAAATGAATTTAAAAAATAAATAAAACCATTGTAATTAAGTTCAAAATAGACCCGACGACTTAATATTCTCCTGATCAAGTAACTGAACCTGACTTGATCCTATTCAAAATGAATTTAAATTATATAAAAATCAATGTGAACACAAGAATTGATTTTGAACCAACCCAAAACACTTGAATAATAAAAATATTAATAGGACAAACTAAAATAAAAAATATTTTCAACAAAGAAAATAATAAAAATATTAATAGGACAAACTAAAAAAAACCATATTAAAAAATAAAAAATAAAATAAAAAATAAAAAATAAAATAAAAAATAAAAAATAAAAAATATTTCCAATATAGAAAGTATATATGACATATTAAGTGGTTAGATATTGATGTGATTCACTTGAATCTTGTTTCTATATTAGGACCATCAAGTACAATATATTGAAGAATACCTAACTCGATCTTTTATTTTGCCGTTGAAGTTATGCCACATCATCTAGCTAAAAAATTTGTAGAAGAAATGAACCAGTGTGATTGTGTTGCATTAAGATTTTCGAAAAATAGGAAAAAAGAAAAAAAAACTTAAACAACTCCATATGATCAGTTTCTATTAATTTGCAATATTTCTCAATTTTTCATTTTAAAAATTTCACTATATATTCCTCTGTCTTAGTAAGTTTGCATTATTGTGCAAATAAGACGTAAAGGAAAATGTGGGAATTGGATATTAGTTGAAACCGTATATTAAATTATGTAAATAATATATATAATAAAATAATTGAGTTATATGTATAAAATTAAAAGATAATAGTAGAGTCTAATTCCAAATAACAAAAAGAGATGAAATATCATTTGACAACCCACTTAGGTTAATCAATTACAAGACACAATAAATCGATTGATAATAAAGATTAAACATAATCTTTAGCTTAAAATAAAAAAAAAGTTGGATTTCAAAGCACAAGAATAACCACAGATGACTTTGAGGGTAAAAGTGGAAAGAGATATGAAGATTTTAGAACAAATGAAGTAAAAAATCAGAATGAATGGAATAGAAAAATCCACGTGGACGATAATTAAAACTGATATTGATATTAATTTATGTAGTTGATTATGATCTTTTGAGATTAAGTCTGTAATACATATTGTTATCGTTGTTCTAGCTAGAAATATGGTGAACATAAGCTACAATTTGTTCAACATAAACTAATTAATTAGAAGTGATTATCATCAGAGTCTTGATTACATTAGTTTTAAGACAATATATATAACCACTGTTTTATTACTTTCCTAGGGAAACATTGATATTAATTAAGTATTAACTAATACTTAGTAGTTAGTACGTAGCTAATTAGAAAGACTAAGCTCTACGGATACTTGTTGATCGCCAGCTTCCATAATCCTGTATGATGATTTCCACTGTAAGTTGAGTGGTGCTTTCATGTTCTGATCTTCTGATGACAATGATCGTGATGTACATCTAGAGATCACTTCATCATTCTCCTTGTCCTCTTGCTAGAATGTAAAAACATCCAAAAGCACAAAATAAATTATGCTAAATAACCAACTACATAAATTAAAAACATCTACTTTTATATATAAGAATTAAGATATTAATATGCTCACTTTATCTTATCAAAAGAGCAATTTTAAATTTATAGGTTTAGGCTTAATTAAAAAAACAATATGTAAACTAAATAAACCCAAAATATTATTACTCCTGCTTTTATAACTTTTATATGAAATTTCATTACGGTGAGATTGTCTCACCATAACACGATTTCATACAAAAAAGTAAATTTTTTTTTGAGGGCTCATGTAAAAGTCCAGCAAATTGGTTTCTTAAGCCCAAACAATATGGGCTAATCTACTTCTTATTTATATCCATAATTATTTGGGCAATTGATGTTTTAGTTTGGGCTATCTACTTCTCTCTAGTTTTCATATGAGTATGGATTGTCCGTCACCTTTCTTCACCCAAATCCTGTTTCCGAACAGGATATTGGGTTGATGATGATGATGATCGTGTCCTCATATTATATGCCCTTAAGGGTTTGAAGTGTAATTCAATTATACATTATAGACTTGTCTTTACATGGTGTCTAATATTTCACTTGAATTCAAGGGTAGATAAGATTCAAATTAATTAATTTTCGTTACGTTAACTCTGATATCATGACTAATTCACCCAAAAAATTTAAGTTGATAGTAAAAAAATAAAGCCTCATTATATCAACTTTTCATTACATTCGTTCTTCTAACTCTGTCATTTTTTCTTTTGCAGAAATATCTCCACTATTTTCTTCCTATTTCATCTACATATTTCCACCCTCTTTTAATTATCATCAACAAAATTTAAATGTACAAATCTTTTTTTTTTATTTGTGCCTTTTTCTTGTGTTGCAAATTTACGAGGATAGAAGTATTAGTTACATTTTGTAAATTGACTTTTTTATAACTTTATCAACACAAACTATCAACTGGTCTTGTATGAGATCATCTCATAATGAAACAAGCCTATATCATTAGTCCATTTCTTTAATTGGTTACTTTAACATCGTAAGTGATTGTTTTAAGGTCATAAGTAAGTGATTATTTTTAAATTGTAAGTGATCACTTTAAGGTTATAAGTGATAACTTTAAGACAAAAAGTGTATATTGGGCCAGCCCGTAGAGATAGTCTCACCGTAAGACCTCTCATTTAAGAATTAATGATGAACTGTTATAGTTTTAGTTTTAGGGAAAAAAATTCTTTCCATTTGAGAGTAAATGTGTCATCATCTATAAATATTTACTTTGATATTTATATATTTATTTGTATTTTATACTCCATTCGAATCATTTTAGATGTCCCATTTGGGTTTTTACGGTTATTAAGGGTGGTGTGGAGTCCATTAAAAATGTGGTAGTTGGGTATTTTAATTGATTAAATTAATTGTAAAGGTGGTAGTTGGGTATTGAGAATTGGAAAAGTGGGGGTATTTAGGTAAAAAAAGATAGACAAAAAAGGAAATGAAACAATTAATAAGATTTTGCCAAATATGAAAATGGGACATCTAAAATGATTCGGAGGGAGTATTAATTTGAGTTCCCCAAAATTTTCCAACTTTAACGTTTTTTGGACCAATTTAATTTTGAATAAATTTACGTAAAAAGTAAAGGAAAGATTAAATCTAGGGAGTAATGAAATAACTTACAAGTTTAGTGCAACTTTTATGGAGATCATGGAAGACAATATAGGCGTGCGAATGTTGTAACAAGTCACCTTGGTTGTAAGTGGTAGCTATATAATCTTGAGTAGATGCTCCCGTGGAAGTACAAGAAAATGGACCCTTATTTTTTGGGGATGATAAATTATCATGATTTTGATCAAACAAGGTTTTAAGCTTATGTATCTTTGATTGTCTTCGGTAAGATGGGCGTGAAGGAGTCAAATGAACATTTCCCTGCATCATAATTGTGCTTCTATTCGAACCTTGCATTATATCTGTCCAACAATTAATTTCGATTCATCGTTCAAATTTATTTTATAGTTCGATATCGATTTCTGTTTTGTCTACATTGATAGTTCAATTTAACTAGGCCGAGAAAATATGAAATAATATCATCAATTTATAACTGAAAATTTTGCGGGGGACGAATTAACAAAATAGGTCGTTAGAAAACGGTTTGTAAAATTAGGTTGCTGGGTCGGGTCAAAATTTAAATGGACCGGGTCGGGGCGATGCATGTCAAATGTTAAAAGGGTCGGAGCGTGTCAAAACCCATTTAAATACGATCCACTTTGACTTGTTTTTTAAAAGTTTATAAAATAGTTTTTTTTTTATTATACTTTATGGTTCGTTGCCTCGTTGGGTCAATTTATTCAACTATGAATATAACAATAAAGGCCGTTGCGTCGACCCTCCCCGTTAAACACCTCTACTACCGACTTCCATTTGGCTTCGTGATTTCTTGCCAAAAGGTTTTTGAGGGGTGTGATGATAAAGTATAAAAGGTACATTACGGCTTCAACCATTAGCTTAAATTTTCAGTATTCTTGTTTGATAAACAAATTTATAACATTATTTATCTTTAAATAAAAATAAAAAAGAACATATATTAGTGAAGTGAACATGTTCAACACACGTGAAGTAGTTACAAAAGTCACACAAATTTGTCTGAATTCAAGCATCTATTTTTGTGCAAATTAGAAAAACAAAATTTGTAAACATGGTGACTCCAGAATTTCGACAAAATTACAAGCCAGAAAAATGGGAGGCTAGTTTCTTTGATTACATTTACAAGCAATGTTTGAACAACGAACATTCCTCTCGTGTAAGATGGTTTGTCCTATGTATGACCATTACGCAAGCTATTGCTTTATCTTCAACATATAATTGAGACATTCAATTTAGTAATTAATGTGTTAAACTATTGAAATGTGCAAATCTTGTATGACACGTTTGATTGTGACTTGTGAGACATGTTCATTTAAAAAAAATTCAAATTTGATTAATTGTTGTTTTATATTTAAAGTGGATGTTTTAATTAACTTAATTGGACTATTATAATTCAGAATTGTTTCATAGGAGATCGTTTTAAAAAAATTTTCTTATCTATATTGTACTACTCCCGCATATTCTTTTAATTAGTCGCATTTGACTTTTCACCAACTTAAAGGAGAGAGAAAAGGTAATAAGTAGATTGTTAATGGTTTTTTATCAGATTTATTTAAATAAGGTAATGTGAGTTGGAGTAATAAGGTCAAAATACATACTATAAATAGAAATGAGTTCATTAGAGTGACTTAACCCTGTTTAAAAGATGGGACTAATGAGGAGAATAAGAGGGAATATTAATTAGTCACGACCAAGGTTGTCAGGATCGGGATTCTACGTAGGATCGAAATCAACTTGTGGGATCGGATCGTAGGATTGGATCGTAGAATCGGACGATCCTACAAATTTGCAGAATTAACAAGTTATAATATGTGTATGTTTATTATTTTGTCTTAATTTTCTTAAAACCGATACATTTTCTTAAGATTTTTCTTTAATTTTAAAATACATACATATCTTTAACCACATACACACAAGGATATAATAATAAACCATAGTAAACAAAAAAGACCAAAGGTACTAGCAAAAAAAATATTTAATTAGTAGTTTTGACCGATTCTACGATCCTACTAACGATCCTAGCTGATCCTAACGATCCAGCCCACGATCCTACACGATTCTGACCGATCCCACCACCGATCCTATGCACGATCCTGACTGATTCCGATCCTGTGCACGATTCTAGTCGCTGGCACCGATCTGGATCGTAGGATAGTACGATCCTACGATCCAGATCGCGATTTTGATAACCATGGTCACGACAATATTTCCAATTAATTGAGTTTGTTTTTTATTATTAACCTGACTCAAGTGTAATGTTATTTTATTCGTTTTGATTTTATTAATATCGACTTTTTTATGTTTTAATTAAGAAAAATTAAATCTTTTAAAGATTGAACTAGTAAAGCAGAAAACGTCAAATAATATGTTTCGAATAAGTTTATAATCAAGTCTTGTATCCGTATTAATTTTTACATAATTTCAAACTTATTTTAATGTCGGGTTGAAGTCAGGTTTGTTTTTGTTTTAATCAACCCAATTAGGAAGACTACTGCTATGTATAACCTAAATAATGGAAATTGAAAACCATTATATATAATTAGAAATTACCTCTGATCATTTGCTCTTGTTTCATGCTTCTAAACATCTGTATTTGGAAAGTTGAATGTGAAAATTAATGTTAATTAGCCATGTTTAATGAATAAAAATCCATAAATTTGGAGAAAGGAAAATAATAATTAAGAGTACCTGAAGATGACTCTTTACATGAGATAAAGTTATGCCTTTCACCCCCATTATTTGCAGAATCATCTTTGGTGTAGCCCCTAATAATATTATTGTTTAAAAGACAAAATTGTGAAATATATAACAAATAAGAACTATATCTAGCCATAGACATTTCCTAAAAATGTTACTTCTTTATTTCAGATAAGCAGATAAGACTCAATTCTCTTCTTAGTTTAAATAGTGCATAGTGACGAAAATTGAGCCAAAAATAAAAGGCGATGAATTGAAATGTATAAATATACATTTGAGATAAAAAAAAATATAGAGGGGATCGAAAAGGTTTACCAGTGAACTTATACGTAAATTTATATATGTCATTGTATATATGTTTTTTTTTTACACACATTGTATATATATTTTTATTGTCCAAAAAATTTAGTGACGGTGCCCTCTCCGTCTTACTTTATATGTTTCGCCCCAAAGTGCACAAACATATAGAATGAAGGTAAAATCTAAAAAAGACCTTGCAAAAATTTAATCCGAAATCCTAAACCTAACACTACATTTTGCCTAGAGGTGTTTGACAATTTTTCTCATACAAGTTCGAATTTCAAGTAAATACTGAAAGACAAAAAAATAAAGAACAAAGTCAAAGTTTAGAATAAAATTTTATTTATATAAAATCATTAAAATATGTAGGAATGGCAAAATAAGAGGACAAATTTTGCATACCCTCTCCCCAATACCTACACCTACACCCATATAAAATTTTGATAATCATCTGCTCAATACTTATGCTGATGAAATTTTCATACTCATATCAATTTTTCATAATAATTAATTATATTTACTTTTTATTCACCACTTATCATAACGCATAACTAATATATTTAATTATTAACCACCAAATTCATACGAATATAATCTATTCCAGTGTAAAACTTGTCAAATTTTACATGCCTAGCTATATAGTTGTTGAAAAGGAGAATAAATAGTTGAAATTAAAAGCCACTATTAATCAACTATTACTTCTCAATTTTGATTACTAATTAATAACATCAAACATGATCAACACAAAAAATTATAATACACTCCTATCCTATTGATTAATTATTATTAGTAACCCTTAGAGTATACATAGAACATATTCTAGGGTCTAAGCTTTAATTGGTTGAGTTGATTTTCTGATATGGTATTAAAACAATCTTGTCAAGTGACCATGAGTTCAAAACTCAATCACTCCTCAAATTCTAGTGGAATATTTCGCACCAGGTATGTGAAGGGTTTGTGTTACATCCACATTTTTAACCCAATAGACTCTCGTGTGAGGAGCATGTTAAAGTATACAACGTATCCTGGGCTCTCAAGTCTCAATCATTAATTTAAACTTTTAATTGAGTTAGTTACTTGACGTAATATTTAAAGAGGACGAAAAGTAATTAATAATATATTATACTCCTAATTATAATTAAAACTAAAAAGGACTTACTATCTTCACCGCCAAGACGCTCAACAGCACGAACAAAGCAGCGATGAAGATCGTCCGTCCAACGAAGACGCGGCGAGTTGGATCTTACGTACGGCCTAATACCTGATCTTTCTTTCATCATCTCCATTCCTATTACTCTATTCTCACTTCTTACATTTTCATTTTCTTAATTTTTTTTTTTGTTATACAAATAAACAGAAATTAGAAGGATACAAAAGGGAAATAAATAAGAAGAAAATGAGGCTGTTTTTAGGGCTTGTCTTTATATCCCAGGCTTGCGGACAAACTCATCAGTTATGTAATACTTTTAACGTAAATTCTTGTATGAGAGAGTCTCACCATGAAACGCAGCTTATATAATGCTATATAGCCCAATAATAAAAATTATACTTAATTTTTTATTCAGGCAGAGTCACCGTGAAATGACTTCAATTGGATCAGCTCAAACTATTTAAAAAAAATGCTTCCTGTACAAGTGGGAATTTAGTAATTTTCATTGTTTTTTTATGTATTTTTTTCTAATGAGCCTTTAGTATGGACTCATCTCACGATGAGAAGGCCTTTTTTGAATTTGCATCCAAGGACTAAAAAACTTTTACATATTTGGGTTTTAAGGTGCAAACTCAAAGAGACAGGAAAAATAATACTCCCTCCTATTCAAAGATAATGGGACATTTGTTTTCAATGTTTAATATCTCTTATTATACATAACGAAATATTATAAAAAGTGGATATTAATAATCTTTGCATTGAGACGAATCAAACAAAATCTCACTTAACTATATTCTAATTTATAGATTAAGAATACAATACAAATTAAGAGTAATAAGTAAATAGTATCAAAAACTAAATGTCCCATTATCTATGAATATATATAAACTTTTTGTAATAAAGTGCAAACTCAACTCAAAAAGACAGAAAAAATAGTATACAAATTCAAAGAAACAGAAATATCTCACAACGTTATCCTACTTTTAATTAGTTTTTTTTTGGATATTAATCTGTTGGAATGCAAAATATTCTTCACAAAATTCTTGACTTTTATTGTGAAAGTTCAATTTTGCTTTCATGATCCCGGAGAAAAAAAAAGGGAATAAAACTGGTAAGTTTAGTTGTAATAATAATTAATATGGACTGTAAAAGTTGAATTTTTGTGTAGGCTATTATGCATCAAGACAACTGATTCGTCACATTATCCATGCATATTGGCATATTTCCTAAAGCAACAATTTATTATACTTACATGAAGTAAAAAATCACAGAGAATTTTATAAAATTGATTTGGTTCTTTCTATTTTTTGAGTTATGTAAGATTAGAGATTCTCCTTTAGACGAAAAAAAAAATATATATATATCTTATAGGTTGTAGTCCCGTCCGCCAAGGGCCCGAGTCAAGGAGAGCCCGCTACTTAAAAGGAGTCCCTCAGTTCTGTAATATTAATGATAGAGTTATTGAGAAAAGTTGTTATACTCGTGAGAGTGGAAGCTTTAACAATAGAGTTGTTTGAAGTTTGAACAGGACTAACATATTCGAATTAAATAAAGGGGAATCATAAAATAAATTAATTTTTGCTCAAGTTGCTGAAAATAAGTAATTATTGTTTATTTTTAAATACATTTATCTATTTGGCACAATTGCTCAAAATAACTCCATTATTATTTATTCTTAATTCTTGACTTACAAAGAAGCTTTGGAAGCTTTGGAGATGGTTATATACAACAGGTCACTTTATATTTTGCAAATATACCTATAAGATGGATTTATTTAAAAATAAATAATTAGTGAATTTATATTTTGCGGATAAAGCAAAAAATAATTTATTATTGATAATTAAATTAGAAAGTTGATGATTTTTTACTGTTCAATATGGTTATATAGGAGGAATATTGAAAACTAAATTATATTTGGGCTCAAATAAAAAACATACCGAAAAGTGAATTCAATTTGTGAAATAAAGGTTCATGATATTAAAAATCATCATCAATAATCCAATATCCCGCTCGAAAAAAAGGGTCTGGGTGAGGGAATGTGACGGACAATTCATATCCGTACTCTGTTGAGAGGGAATACTAGAGGAAATCAGTCAATTTTACTCTCAGAAAGTGAGAGCTCTACAAAGAGAGAAATTAATTAGCACAGTTGTTTGGAGATCCTTAAATACCTGCATAGGAACTACAATAGTAGGTAAAATTTGTATGAGACTGTTTTAGTGTGAGACATGTTTCATACTTGGGTTAAATATTGTATAAAATTAAATGGGAGATTTGATTAAAATTGAAGGGAGTATTATATAATGTGATCTTAAACATGACCAAGTACTTCCAAAGACAACTGACTCGATGGATCACTTTTTGAATTGTTTACGCTATGGTATAAAAATAAGCTAATATATTGATTTTTAATTTTATAATAAAGAACTTTTGAATTTAAATATAAAAATTTAACCAGAAGTATGGTTGACAACGACTAAAAATGATGATGTAGACCAGAGGTGTTCAACAGGCTGGTTCCGGGATGGGTCGGGTTAAAATTTAATTGGGGCGGGGCATCTGAAATTTAAACGGGCCGGGAGGGTCAAAGCTGTTTAATCCCGACCCACTTTGACCCTTTTTAAAGGCTTAAATAGTTGATATCTCAAAAAAAAAAAAGCTTAAATAGTTGTTTTAATTCTACTTTATGACTCGTTGGGTCGACCCACCTATGTATATAACAACATCATACAAAAATAGAAATAAAAAAACCCGATATAATTTTATTGCAACCAATTTCTATAATTATCCGACCCGGGCGGGCCCGACCCTATAGTCTTTACACTAAGGCACGTTAATGGTCCGACCCATTGTGATCCAACCCACTAATGACCCATTAAAATGTGGCCCAATACCCACCCCGTTAAACACCTCTAATGTGAACCGAAAAAGTTGACAAATTAAGAAAATAAGACAAAATGGTCAAATTTTAGTTACGGTCGGATTGAATATGTAGCTAGTTTTTTTCCGATATTTCCAATTGGTCATTTTCAGATTATCGGTTAAAATTTGCCGATTATGATCAACCAAATTCGAGTCAAATCTAATATAAAGCTTGTTGCGTAAACAAAATTTAGATCGCCAAGGGTTGACTATGAGTCTATGACCCAAAGTTAAATTCTATAAATAGTCTTAATTAAATTGTTGATTATGATTCAATGTTGAATTTTAGTTCTACCAATATATTTCTTGAGAATAACATATAATTTTATGTTGGAGTTAATAATACCTTCTCTTACAAACATGCATAATAATGAGTCAATATCATTTAATTCTTCATTAAAGAAGTGATTAAAGGGAAAGTTCTAATGAGACTTCTTCATTAGCAGAACTTCTAGAAGATCCACTAGTGCTCGCTTTCATTGTTGGATTGAGAATCGTAGTTGATTCGCATATCATTCTATTTTTATCAATAGGATGATCATCATAATTTGTTTTCTCCTTTCCCTTGCTTGAAACCTTTTCCTGAACAATAGTTTAAAATAAAAATGATTAAATTATACTTAGTTTGTTCTATTTAAGATGGCTAGCTACATGATATATGGATCGGATCAATTTCTTAACAGGCAGGATTGGGTCGGGGCAAGCAAAAATACCCAACAAGTCGGGCCGGATTAAAAGCCCATATAACAAATTAAGGTCAAATGTAACAAAAATGGAGGGATATGATTCTAATTTTGCAAATCCAAGCGAACAAAGCTATTAAAAATCAGTTTGTCATGTATGAGACTGTCTCACGGTGAGACGACCTCAATACAAGAAACCCATAAGTTAAAAGTTTATGTTATTAGGCTATTTAACCCAGGTATGAGGGCAAATCTCACGGTGAGACTGTATCATATAAAAATTTATGATTAAAATGTCTTTGATGAATATACCTTGATTTTGGAGAACCTAGAGATGCAGCTAAAATTCTGAACAAGATCATTGATCGAGTCTAAATCTAAAAATTTCAATAAAACTGAAGAATACGATTCTAAAAATGTAACCCAAGATGAACCAAAAGTAATGAATATACATTGATTTTTGAGGAGCTACAGATGCAACTAGAACTTCAAACAAGATCATCGAATATGAGTGTAAATCTAACAATTTCAGTAAGTCACAAAAAAATATGGATTTGCAAAATGCAACACAAGACGAACCAATTAGATATTTGAACAAGATCATAGAATGATAGAATTTAGAAAATGGGTCTGGGCAACCCAAACAAGGAAGAGAAAAAGTAGTCCACTCATAAATCCAAAGAAGGTTGACTACTAAAACCAATTGGTAATAGTAGGAGTTACTCTTTGAGTATATAAAGTGATGCATACTCTTCTCTTTTTCCGATGTGGGACAACTCACATGTGGGTAACACATTGGCACTTCAACATGGAATAAGTGTCTAAATGTAACAATTTCAGTAAGACAAAAAAATCAAGATGAACCAAAACATAAGAATATACCTTTATTTTGGAAGAGCTCGAGATGAAATTATGAGTTTGAACAAGATCATCGAATATCATGAAACCATGCGAGTTTTGTCCTGTTGTGATCAATGATGGTGGAGTTGGTTCATCAATAGAAAAATGCTTGTCAAGAGCATTTTTTATGAGTAAACTCTTGAGTCGTTGGATCCGAGTTTGTCTGCGAGAAACCGAGCGACAAGCAGACGCATTCAAAAGCTCTGGCAGCTTAGCTATGAATTCCTTGTCCTTCCCATTTTCCTTGGCTGCTTTTAAGGCCTCTACATATATACATAGTGAACCACAACAAAAATTCGGCGTTCACAATAGAAACGAAGTTAGAAGTTAGAATTTTGAATTGGATTAAAATCGCCGTCACTTTTATAAATAATTTAATGAAATCAATTCAAAATCCATAATTTTTCATCTTAGATGTCAAATATATGATACGAAAAATTGGTATTAATAATTCCACATTTAGATTTTTTAAAATAATCCAACATTTGCCCCTTAGTTTGCTAACAACATAATCTTTTATTTTATAATAATTCAACTTTTGCTCCTAGTTTGCTATCAGCATACGCTATTAGTATGTTGATAGCAAATTAAGAGCAAAGTTTGGATTATTAAAAAATAATTTAAATGCGAGATTATTAATGGTGAATGGGTGAAAAAGTAGATTATTAATATTTATTTTTTTCTATAAAATATGAGATTTCAAAACATTTGAAGAATGTAAAAACTTCAATAACAGGGTGATTGTCTTGAAAGGTAAAAAGGGGATCAAATTATTAATTTTAAAGCAAGAATATTAATACTAAGATATTTATCTAAATTTTAATATTTACCTAAATCAATTTTGAACGAACCTGAAATTACCCAATTTTAATTCAACACACTCTCAATTAACTCAGTAAACACCCAATTTAACTAGCTGGATAGTCAATACGTATCAAACGCAAACTCCAGCACAAGCCCAAATTTATGTGAAAAAAAAGATTGTCTTGTCTAAGACCGTCTCACCATGAGGCGGGATCATATAATAGCTCAATTTTTCAATTGTTTGATTTAAAATAATAAGTAATTGTTTTAAAGTTATGAGTAATTACTTTTAAATCTATAAAAAGTAATTATATTGATCATTTTAAAACGAAAAATATATATTGGATCAGCCAATAGAAATCGTCTCACTATGAGATCATGTCATTTAAGAATCAGTGAAAAAAAAATTCAAGATTCAATCATACGTAACATGAGTTTTAACTAATTAATTTAAATCATGACGTAACTTAGCTAACTATCTTATAAACCCTAATTTGACTGGACCCGGTTAACCATAACAGGACACATTGACTATATAATCCTACTCGACACTTAGAGAAAATTTGTCTATTATATAATTTTTACGGTCCGTTTGGTTAACTGTACTAATTAGTGGTAATGACAATAATTTATAGTGAAAATTTTCATAATTTGTATCATGTCATTCCAATGGTAATTAATAATTCATAAATAAGTTTTTTTGATCACAAATTTTCATTATCACTTGATATATATCAAATGTTCTTGGTAATGCATTGGAATAAATTTTGTGAAAAAAATGAGATTATTGAAAAAGAATAAGTATGATCGTTAAATTTTTCAAGAGATATTTCGATAAAAAATGACCGTTAGTGAATTTTTCGTTTGTATGACTTTGGTATATATACAATCTATTTTGCTAGCCGTTTTGATGAGATAAAAGGGCTGATAATGTTACTTTTTTAATTATCATAAATTTTCGTCATTAAAATATATCACAATTAAATTTTTATAAGAGACAGTCTCTTTGAGAGACCATTTCTAATTGGATTGGCCTATTAGGAAAAATGTAGAGTAAAGGTAGGCAATAAACTTTAATAGATTGGGTCTGAGAGACGTCTCTCAGAACGACGGTCTCTCAGGAGACTGGCCGAAAATATATACCCTATTTGACGATTGTCGATGAATAAATCATAAACCTGCTTCTCTTTTGGTTTTCTGTAAAACATTTAACATCTGTACATTAATTGAGTAATTTAGCTAGCAATTAAAATTAACTTGATGCGAAATTTGATCAAATTTATTGTTTGACAATTCAAAAAATTTTAATAAATTTTAAATTTGGGTTTCGATCAAATTTCATCATTGTTTTTAGGAAAAATTATATAAAACCACCTAATCTATACACTCTTTTTTAAAAAACCACCTTATATAAAAAATTTTGCAAAAAACCACCTTACATAATACATTTCTTTGCAAAAGACTACCTGTTACTCTATTTCGTCAGTTGACCGGCATGTTTAACGTTTGACCAGATAGTCTTTTGCAAAGAAATGCATTATGTAAGGTGGTTTTTGCAAAGAACTCCATAATGTAAGGTGGTTTTGGCAAAAGCACATGCTGGTCAAACGTTAAACATGTCGGTCAACTGACGAAATAAAGTAACAGGTAGTCTTTTGCAAAGAAATGCATTATGTAAGGTGGTTTTTTGCAAAAAAATTTATATAAGGTGGTTTTTTAAAAAAGAGTGTATAGATTATGGGGTTTTATATAATTTTTCCTTGTTTTTAAAGTAGTTAAAGTTGAGAATTTAAGAATGACTATTCAAACTTTATCTTTTTCAAATTCTCAAACCTTGTCATTTTTAAATTTTAACCTGCTAGCCGTTATGATGAGATAAAAGCGCTGATAATGTTACTTTTTTATCATAAATTTTCGTCATTAAATATATACCCTATTTGACGATTGTCCATGAATAAATCATAAACCTGCTTCTCTTTTGGTTTTCTATAAAACATTTAACATCTGTACATTAATTGAGTAATTTAGCTAGCAATTAAAATTAACTTGATGCCATATTTAAGAACTTAATTTGAAAATTTGAAATTTGCTCAAATTTATTGTTTGACAATTAAAAAAATTTTAAATTTGGATTTCGATCAAATTTCATCATTGTTTTTAGAGTAGTTAAAGACTTAAAGTTGAGAATTTGAGAATGACCACTCAAACCTTATCATTCTCAAATTCTGTATTTATAATTTCATAATTAAAATCCATAATTTAAAATTAAATATTTGTTCTGAAACACTACATTAAAGAGAAGTGAATGGTATGTGCTGCTTACATTCCATATTAAACCTAAATAATTTTTTATCTTTCGCCTCAATTTAGTTTTAACATTTCCGTATAATGCATTAATTAACTAGTAATTGTTTAAATTTATTACTCCGAAACAGTGGCGAAACTTGAACACAATCAAAAATCATAACTTAAATTTTAAATCAATGTAAAGCTCGATGTTCTTTTAACACTTTAAAAACGTTTATAATCTCATTGGCACTATATGGTGTTGCTATTTGTCTCTCAATGTATATTACTCCACTAAACTATCAACAAAATAATCGTTGTCTATTACCTTTCGATATCTTGTCTTTAGTATCTTCATAATTGATTGTTTTATTGTATGCGGATTTTCAATAGTTCAAGGATTCACTAATTCAAACTATGTATTAAATAAAGATAAGAAAACCTTTATTCTTCTATTGTGTATGGTAAGCTTATTTTTTGATCTTGACGATTTCTCTCAAACACTGTCTTCTTTTTTCGTTTTTTTTCCAGTTGTTTAATAATAATTTCATTCCTAATTTGATACTGAAATTATAAATATAAAATGACGATTATATAGTTAAAAAAATTTGCCGAAAATCTTGAAGGGGCGAAGCCCTTACCCGCCCCTAACTAAGTTGCGTCATTGCTCCTAATATTGGAGATACTCGGCTACTTCACTTATACTTTCTCGGTCTTATTTGCTCCTGTAGTCTCTCGGTTCTATTTTGAACATATATAATAAAGTGAATTTAGAGGTGTTCATTTGAATGTTGGGTGGGTTTTGAGCAAAATATTTTTCATCAAGTTAATATCAATTTTCAAATTTACTTTAATATCTTGACAATTTAACTTTGATTTTTATATACGGGTTGCTTTTAGTTCGTTCAGGTCATACACGTTTTCAGTTAATCAGATCAGGTTAATTTCAAATGTTTTTAATATTATCATGTTGATTTATTTTTAAAAATCACATTAAAATGTAGGACTTATATTATTTACTGATTGCAACTAATTTTTATTAGATTTGGAGAATTAATAAATGAAAATATAATACGTTACCATAAAAAAATTGAAACGTGGGCGGGCGAAATATAATGTTTCTTCCTTATTAAATTCAGGAAAGCGAAAAATTATACGCTACCATGAATAAATTATTTTATTTTTATCTGCAAAAGGATAAGGACTGACAAAATTTGATACGATCATATCATTATGAAATTATTTCTGTTGTAGAAAAATTCAACAACTATGCCAAAGCCTTAACGAACTATATGCAAAAAAAGTTTTGAAATGAGAGGATTGATTATTGTAATAAAAAAAAAACCTATTAGATTTGTAGAAGCCCTTTAATAGAATTTTAATTCAATTATATTTAAACAAGCATGAGTAAAGTTAATATAGTGAACAAAAATTTTCGTTTACACTAAAACAATAAAATGTCAATTAAGCTTAAAGTGAATAAAGTCAACTATGCAAAATAAATAAATAAATAAACAATTGCTTGATAAATCATCAATTAGCGATCATTACCTTGTATTAGCATTTCTTGTCGCAGACTTCGATACATCTGTTAATACATAAACGCAAATATTAAATTTATAAACATGAATTTTTTATACAATTAATCAAAATAATATTTAATAAACAATATTAAAATCCCTAAAATTAAAAAAAAAAATTTACTTGAAGATGACTTTTGACATGAGACACAGTAATTCCATCCACACCCATGGCATGCAAAATCATTTTGGGGGTAGCTCCTGAAACATAACATTTAATCAATACAAAAAAATTTCTTAATAAATAAATTTCCATAAAAATACTCAACATATTATCATATCAATATTTATTATCTTGTCAATGATCAACCTAAAAAAAAATTTATTCATTAAAAACAACATACCCAGTACTATATCATCCCCCTCTTAGAAAACTACATTTATTAAAAACTACATTAATGATAAATATCAGAGACAAAAGCTACCAACATTTTTAAGGCGTTCATTAATGAGAATAATGAGTATAAAATTTTTTTTAAAGTGTACATTAAATAAAAGATGATAAATTCTAAATTTTATGCTACTTTAGGTTATTTAATTAATATTTAGTTAATTATAATTATTTCAAATTGATAATAGATTAGTTTATCATGGAAGGAAGCATTCGCTAACAAGATCATCAATTAAAATATACTCCCTTTTATTTTCATTTCAAAAAATGTCAATGACATTGATCTCAATATTTAAAGAAAATTAAATAAATATACACAAATATTACTTTTCATTTTCTCTATTTGTTGATCAAATAAAAGCTTTTTAAATCAAAAAATTAATTTAACTTTAAAAAAAGCTTAAAATATTAATTGAAGTCTTCGAATATTCATGCCCTCCTTATACATCACACCGATTGGATGTACTCGAGATTTTTTATCACATTAGCACCTGATACGCCATATATCAAAAAACCAATTCAACGATATCAAAAATCGACAAGATAGAATAAGAATTTAAAAGGCGATACTTACTATCTTCACCACCAAGTCTAGCAACAGCACGAAGAAATCTATGGTGGAGATTTTCAGTCCACCTAAGCCTTGGTTTTTTTGATCTTGCATAAGGCCTTATGTTGGGATTTTGGTTTTCCTCTATAAATTCCTTAGCTGAAATATTCCTCACAAATGGAATTTTAGCCCTAAAATTATTATTATTATTTGAATTATTATTTGCTTTTGATATTTCCATTATTTTTTTTTATTTTTTATTTACTTAGAGGAGGAAGAGAGGGAGTTGGGATGGTGAGGAATGAAAGGAATGGTGGCAAAGAGGAGAATAAATAGAGGGAGGTACTCGTGTGATTTTACTACACTTTGTCATTCACTAGCTTTTTGCATAGTAAAGAGGATCAGTTATGTTTATGGAAAATGTTCATACAATAAACACTAAAAAGGAAAAAACAATGAAAAAGAGAAAATTCTTTTTTCTTTTTATTAATACCATTTGACTATTATAATCTTATAAAATAAAAACAATTATCTAGAATAATTTAACTTTTTCATAATTTTCCTAAAATAATTCTAGATACTAATTAACTATGAATAATTTCAACTTTAGTATTATTTGTCTAGAATAAATTACAGTAACCTAATGACCTACTATAGTAGGTAATTTTTCAAAAAAGTAAACTAAAAATTAATGACAAATTAGAGAAAAGTTTTGAAAGAAATTACATAAAAAATTCTAAATAATAAAAAAACATAAATTTCATATTTTATTTTAATCTATCTTAATAAAACACTTGCTATAACAAGTCGTCCGGTTATTGGAGTTATTCTAGGAAAATATCCCTCAACGGTAGGATTATTTATGGTTAATTAATAGGTAGGATTATTGTAGGAAAATCATAAAATATTGGATTATTCTAGGTAATTTTTCCTATAATTAACATATTTATTATAATAATTTTAATAAAGAGTCTTAATAAATTTATACCAAAAAAACCAATCAATAAATGCAGAATAATATTGTGTAGCACTTTATATTGATAAAACTATGATAATTGTAGATGATATTTGGTATTTCTATATAATCTATCTCATATCGTTGTTTAATACTAAATAGAATTGACTTCGTTACTATTGATTATAGATATCATAACACATGGCATTGCCTAGCGGAGGTTAAATAACTTTAACAATGACGAATACGACTTTAATTTGCTTGTCGCCATTTAAGTGGACGCTAAATTAACGTAATTTCAGCATGTCGTCCAGCTAAATAACGGCCCATCAATATCGTCGCCATCTTCCAGCAAATTTCGACGATCAATTTCAAAGATATATATTTGTCCCTTGAATATAATGCGCATTTTACTGCTTAATTTACTAATTATTTTGATAATAAATATTAATATTATTTATTCTGAATTAATATTAATTTCTATTATTAGTGCTTTTTAAAAAATAAATAAATAAAAAATAAAAAGTCAAATCTGTGACATCTTATTATCACTTTAGCTTCTAATTAATTTATAAGTTAAAATATAGTCAAGTGAGATCTTGTTTGATTCGTCTCAATGCAAGGATTATTTATATTAACTTTTCATAATTTTTTATTATACACGATTAGATATATTAACGATCGAATAAGTGCATTGGATAGAGTGTAAAAAGCAAATGGGACATTTGAGCTGAATAGGAGGGAGTATTTATTATATCCAATAAGCATTTCATTGTTAAATGCTTGATGTGCTAGAGCTTATTAAATGGAGAAATAATGCCAATAATAATGTTTCTCGCTAAATTCTTTATGAAAATGACATTAAAAAGGAATTATATAATACCCAACAACAGTAAATACAGAGTTATTAGCTCGACATATATATTACATTGCAATTTAATTAACATAAATTTGACTTTGGCCTAATAGCATAATACTCCCTCCTATTCAATTACATTGTCCACTTTGGGTTTGGATCGGACTCCCTCCTATTCAATTACATTGTCCACTTTGGGTTTGGATCGGATTTTAAGAAAAAATGGTAGTGGGGTATTTTAAGTGATTATAATAATTGAAAAGGTGGTAGTGGGGTATTTTAAGTGATTATAATAATTGAAAAGGTGGTGGGGGAGGTAGTAGTTATGCTATTATATATATATATATATATATATATATATATATATATATATATATATATATATATATATATATATATATATATATATATATATATATATATATATATATTATATATATATAAATATATATATATTATATATATATATATATATATATATATATATATATATATATATATATTACAAGAGATACTTATATAATATAAGCTATAATTATATCTCAAAAAAAAATATAAGCTATAATTAACCTAATAAGAAAAAATTTAAATAATACTTACAACTATCTCTGTTTGACTCTAAATATATTAAATTACTAGATAATCCCCGTGCGATGCACGACTTAATCAAATTTTCTAATATATTTTTTATAAATTAAGAAATTAAAATTTTAAGAAATAAATTTTTACATTATACTTATATTGCTATCTCTTTTTACTCTAAACAATTGTATACATTACGTATATTGTATCATATTTTGTATAATGCGCCCAGGTGTTGTGAAAATTTAATTCATGACAAAAAAAATCATAACAAAAGATAAAAAAATTAATTATACATTTAATATAATTATATTTATACTTTTCTATTTTTATTTTGAATTAAAGAGCAAATGGTTTGTACATGGAGTATAAGTTAAATACAAAATTATAAGTTTTTTAATAATAAAATTGAAAGATTTTATAATTGAATATAATATATATTTTAAAATAGTAAAGTCAAAGATAATCATAATAGCAATGACATCATCATTGCATTTTGGAGGGAAAATTTTCAATGAGAAAGTGACACGTAAGTGATTTTAAAAGGTGATGATGTCAGCGGTGTTTTGTTTTAGTAATAGTTATAGATTTAACTGACTTTGTGTACTGCTAATATTAGCTAGGATGCTAAACCTTAAATTCTGTGCATTAAAAGAACCTTCCCAAAAACATCTAGTTAAAAATTATAGTATTATTTACAAATTTACCTCCTACAATTATAATTATTTGATAATTTGATGTGTTATAGAGTTAATGAAAAATAATTGGGTATATTATTCCTTGAAAGTATGTCGAATCATATTCAAATCAAAATTAATCTGGCCCAAATTAACCAAATTTAATTATAAAGATTTATCAATGGCCTAGCTAATTCATCATCTTTTTACCCAAAAAGATGCATGGAAAACTGGAAAGCATATAGTTAAGAGAGTTTGTGATCGCATTTATGCGTTATCATCAATCATCATATTACATATACCTGACTCATCTGGCTGATCCATCAAATGAAAATAATTATTCAGTAGAGGATTACTCATAATAACGTATTATTATAACCGTTAAATTTATTATTGACCTTATATAATACATAACACCTGCCTAGAAGAAAAATTAACTGTACATAAATCCGATGAAATTTTAATTTAAAACTAAATGATAACATGAAAAATAGGCATTTAAATTTATGTATCAGTTAACATTTTTCTAATTTTTCAAATAATACGTTAATTTTTTTCATAGCATCAAAATTATTCCAAATAGCTCTTTTTTTGGGAGTGTAAACTACAAAAGCTACCTAGTTTTAGGCTATACTTTTTCTCTAAATTTGTAGTTTTGCAACTTTCATACTCGTAACTAAACACTCAACTCGTGAGATTTATCTCATTGCCATCAACCAATAACATCTATTTGTTACCTTCTTCTTTTTTCTTTTTTTTTTTGTTTTTTTTTTTGCATGCTTCGTCACCATAGCGTAAATTTTAAGTTCATTTATAGTTAATTCCGTGGTTACTGTTAAATTAGAGTACTTTAATTTATTGAAAATGAGTAATTTACTTTAATTTTAATACTCCTACTATTTACTTATTATTCTTGATTTGTATTTTTTTTTATATTTATAAATTAAAATATAGTCAAATGAGATTTTATTTGAATCATCTCAATGCGAAGATTATTAATATCTACTTTTGATAATATTTCGTTCTGTATAATAATACATATTAAGCATTGAATAAGTGAATAGTGTGAAAAAGTAAATGTTCCATTATCAGTGAATTGGAAGGAGTATATTTTAAAACCTTAATTATAAGTTTAAGTTTTTGCTAAGTTTATAGTTGAGTTGGACTCTTTATATGGTATTAGAAGTCAACGTTGACTAGAGTTTACAAGTTGGAATCTCACTCGTCGCTAACGTAGAATATTTTACTTTAAGTATAAGAAGAGTCTATGTTACATTACATTCGCACCTCAAATAAATTCAATTTAAATATCATAATTTCAATCAAATTAGCTAAGATTAGGATAAATAAACTAAACTCCAATATAATAAGTTCAATTCAATCAAAATAAGTTTATTCAACAAATCAGGTAAATCAAATTTTAGCAAAATTAGAGTAAGTCTCATATGCAATGTGTACCTTTTTATTTTATTTAAATAGTAGAATCAAGTCAGTAATTTAACAAAAAATTAAAGTAATATTAAAATTGATTTACCCTATTTTAGTATTGATTAAGTTCACATAAAAATTTACTGGCAAAATAAATTAAAGGGAAATTCAATGTGGTAATCTTGGGGTTTTGGGTTTTCCACGTGGTAACCAAAAGTTTTAAAAAATCTACGTGGTAATCATAAGGTTTACGTAATTGTTCCACCGTGACCTTTTTCACATAAAAACGTTAGCAAACGGTAATTTCGAAGCTTTAAGGTTGTTGTACGTCTATTTATGCGACTCACTATTTCAAATGCCATCAATTTCAACTTTTCCCCCAAAACATAAACCTCAACTCTACGATTTTTCATTCAAATTATTATTTTTTTCCCCAAATTCCAAAGATGGTAGAATTAGAGTTTTGGTTACGTAAATCTCAGGGTTACCACATCAATTTTTAAAAAGCTTTGGTTATCACTTGAAAAATCCAAAACCTCAAGGTTATTACGTGTAATTTCCCAAAATAATAAATACTTGTTGAAGTGCCCATGTGTTACCCACATGTGAGTTGTCCCACATCGGAGAAAGAGAAGAGTATGCATCACTTTATATATTCAAGGAGTAACTCCTACTATTACCAATTGGTTTTAGTAGTGAACCTTCTTTGGGTTTATGAGTGGATTACTTCTTCTCCTCCTTGTTTGGGTTGCCTAGACCCATTTTCTAAATTCTATCGATACTTAATTAATAGATACTCTCATACTCACATTTGCCACATGGCTTGATCTATGCAATATGATGAGATATGACAAATGGCATCATATTGTTAAGACATTTCTTTATTCATATAGATCATTTTTGATGTTGTTGGGTATTCCGGAATTAGGGCACTTATAGTCTAAATACAAGGGAGTATATTCTTCAAATTAAAGACAGTTGACTATTAAAAATGGTATACGTTTGCAAAAATGGAATTAAGTCATCACCTTCAAATTTTATATTACTAAACAAAGTTGAACTGTTACCAAATTTCCTAGGTTGCATGCATTCGGTGGCTTCATCCAACTTTATGAAAAAACAAATTCTTACTTGAAACCGTATAATTATAAGAGACACGTTTCAAATGGGTCAGTCTAGTATTACTTAGAAAAAAAAATTATAAAAAACTTAAATAATGAACGCTTGCGCTTGAACCTATTTGGAGTTGGTGTTATAACCTATAGAAATTGCTATTATAACCTATTAAAGTTGGTAGTATAACCTATTAAAATTGGTATCTCCAAATAGGTATATAACTTTAATTGGTTATAACACCAACTCCAAATACTAACTTTAATTTGAATTGTTTAATTTATTTTACATTATTTTCTTAATTTAGAAATAAAATCACGATTATTTTTAATCTCACTCAAACATACAGTTAATAGCATCTACACAATTTATTTTTTTTCTTTATTTAATATACTTCACATTTTCACACATTTCTATGCTATTCTTTAAAAAATCAATGTATTGTTGTACCGTACAATTGAATTTGTATAAATAGTATAATGCATTAATGCATAATTTGTGTTTGTGCCAAAACGGTTTTAAATATTACTTTATTCCTTGCAGATTATCTACCATTTAGTGTTGTATAGACTTGTTAAGTGTAAGAGTGTGGATTAGTGGAGTAGATGTAAAATGTGTAGACTAGTGATGAGGCAAAATAATAATAATAATAATAATAATAATAATAATAATAATAATAATAATAATAATAATAATAATAAAGAAAATTGTTAAAAATTACCTATAAAAATATGAATTTAGTCAAAAACTACATTGAAACTTTTTTTTTTGTTAAATAATACCTAGAAAAAGCTATTTCATCGTTAAAAACTAGTAGTTAACGATAGACATTTAAATTTCCGTTAAATGTAGCATGTGCAAGTCACGTGCATTTACTTAAGAAATAACGAGTAGTCTAAAATAAAGTAATAATAAAGGCAGAACATAATACATCCACAAAGGAGAACCTTCTTCATCATCATCATCATCCAATATCCCGCTCAAGAGCAGGGTCTAAGTGAGAAAAGTTGATAGACAATTTTTACCCCTACTCCCTTCACAGGGAGGACTACAGGAAAGCGGTCGAAAAGGAGAACCTTCATTCTTTGTAATATCATTTATCAATCATATTGTTAGATATTCTAATATTTTAAAGTGTGGTGTAGTCCAAAGAATTCGAGATCTAAATTGCTTAAATTTCTCAAAATCAAAGCAAAAGTAAGGATGTAGTTCATTCAAATCCTTTTGCTATTACTAAACTCCAAGCTAGCTAGATCCTTGTGCAATTAACATATTATATAATTTGACTTACATTGATCCTCCTATTTAGTTAAATTTATTGTATAATATAACAAAAGAAATTTTCAGGAACTAACAATAAAAATAGATTTTTTTTGTCAAAACTTACCTAGAAAAAGCTATTTATTTGTTAAAGACAACCAGTTATTTCTTAGATAAATTGCACGAGACTTGCACATGCTGCACTTTACGGAAATTTTGGTCTATCGTTAACTGAGAGTCTTTAAAAAAAGAAATAACATTTCTATGTAATTTCTGGCAAAAAAATTCTATATTAGTTTCCGACAAAAATTCTATACATTTAGATTAATTCTTACACTTTTACCTAATAATATAACGTACACTAATTCATATTTGACTTATTTCTGTATTTAATAAGATCTAAACTCTAATTTTTTCCAAAAAAATTAATAGTATAATCCCAGTCATCTTAATTTAAATTGTTAATTAATCACAATTGTTACGTATTTTCCAGTTATTAATTCCAATGCATATTTTTGACGATTTTCGGATTTTGAAAGGTTGGTTTAATTCAAGCGGATGTTAAATTAACAACAGGAGACATTATCCGGAAACAATTACTCTCCGTTTTTTTAAAGGTGTTCTCAGAATTGAATGTTAACGGTAATAATAGTGATACATCATACTATAAACTAAACTTTCATTGATTTTCCTGTAATAATACCAATATTTTATTACTTATAAATAATAACAACTTAGGAGATATTTGCCGAAAATAATACAAATTTTTGTTAATAGTAGACTATTTGATAAAAAAAACATTTGTAAATTAATAGTTAAACAAAAGTTAGTATTATTATAGGAAAATACATCCATAGGAGTATTATTCATGATTAATCAAAAATTGAAATTATTATAAAGAAATTAACAAAAATTTGTATTATTGACGGTAAATTTTTCTATAAAATTTATATCTAATCTTTTATATGGTGACTATATTAATTTTTTGAATTATAGAATTAATATAAAAAAGTGAGGACCATATTAAACATTAAAATATTAAGTAAAATTGGTGGGGAAAAATATGGATCACAATTATTAAAAAATATTTAAATAAAATTTGTGGAAAACATGTGGAGATCATAAGAAATATAAAAGTATTAAAATGAAGTTAGTGAAAAATATGTGAGAATTATAAGCATTAATAAAATAAAAATTTTAAATAAGGATGGATAAGGTTAATTATGTCCACAATTTTCGATAAAGAATAATAATAAATAAAACAACTTAATATAACAAATGGAAACAATTTTAAAAACGAAGGAAATATTTAGCAAAAAATTACAATGAATTTAAATTTCAATAAATTCAAATATTTATTTCATAAACAATGCAACTAAAATAAACGTTCTCAAATTACATTTTTTGCAATACACTCAGGGAGGTAAGGCATGAAACAATAGTTTCTAATTACACAACCTAAGAATCCTCCTCCCAAGCCAAAAACACCTCCCATATTGCCATAAAGCTTATGGCAAATCTTCTCCCATAATCGCGAATCTAACAGACTAACTAATGTCACACTCTTGTGACTAAAATGGAATCGAAAAAGTATCATACGTTAATATAACTAAAAAAGATTCTCAAAGAGGGCGAGTGTGTCGGCCTCTTGCCCGACCACAAAGGAGGGCGTTTTTAGGGATAGGATACTCGTCCCTTAGAGAACGAGAGGGAGTATAAACTCTCATGTAAAATTGTTGTCCTAAATACTGTCTTACCCAATTCTCCGATCTTATGTTCCACATTCCTACATTGTCTAATGACATGTATATCGCCGTCCACGCCTTTGGATACACCTGCATACATATACGTTTCTCTTGTCATTCATATCTAACATGAAAATACCAACTAGTCTAACTTCAACTAGTTATGAAGGATTGCAAGGGTGGTTTTTGATTTTTACTGATTGAAACTTATGTCATGCAAATATAATCGCGCTAGTCATCTATCAAATGCTATATATAATGCTTAGAAATTTAAATTGTTGATGCAAGTGATGAAAGTTGGATTTTTTGGCGATGGATGTTGGTTGGTTTAATAGCTGAAAGAATCGAATCAATTGCTAAAGTCTGTTAAAGTATATAACTTATCATGGGGCCTCAACCATCAGCTTAAGCTTTTGGTTGAGTTGGTTCCTTGACATGGTATCAGAGCCAGTGCAATAAGATGTCACAAGTTCGAATCTCAATCACCTCTCATTTAAAGTGGAATATTCAACGCCACTTATGAGGAGAGCCTGTGTCGCATCCACATTTCCATCCCAAACGGCTCTCGTGAGAGGGGGCGTGTTAGAGTATCTAACAGTTTGTTTTTGCTTAAAAGCCGTTTACCCAATGCTTGTTTGGTTGTTTGATCAACCAAACCAAACAACCAAACAACCAAACAGCCATTTGTCAAACATAGATGCACGCTAACTGCGTGCAGGTATAGATGTTTCAGACTCGACGACAGGATAAAGGGTGAATCCCTGCTAGCTTACCTGAACGGTGGAGCGAGTAACTGCATCCCTCAAGTTATAGTTGGCTCTGTTCCTAGGAGTCCATGTACCGCCTTCCATCCTGCTCATCCAAAATAAAACAATGTTAAAGCATCTATCACACTTGTTCAACTCGATTATTACCTCCGTCTCAATATATTTTGTACTCAACCCGTTTTAGTATGCTCAGTATTCAGTTCAGAACTTTTACTAATCAAAATCGAATTTTGCACATACCCAACAACAAAGAAAGCATAACCATCAATGTGGTAAGACTGAACATAATCTTCTTGATTCTGGAACACAATCTCGATGAAACTTCTGTAATTAGTCTGCAACACTGCGGTTTGCTGATAGGCAGGGCGGCCTGTCGGGTAACTAGGCATACTATTGGGGTAATAGACGCCCTGAATGTTGAAGTAGTCTGCCAATTTTAAGGGCGTATCTGCCTGGACATATGACACACTGTTGATTGCGTATCTCTGCCTTCCGTTGATGTGTGCTGCAGAGTTTGCAAGCACTATGGTTTGCTGTACTTTGATCAACCCGTAATGGTATGATCCTTGTGGATTCGGTCTAGGACCACTCGCTGTCAAATTCATCCTGTGTTTGAATTGAAGTAGAAGATATAAAGACATGTTACTTAATCCTGAATTACATTGAAGGAATGCTTTGCAATCTATAAATACAACTTAAATGAGGAACTCTCACAAAACAAGGTCAAAGTTTTCATACCGAAAGATTGGGGCGGATACTAGAGGCGTTTAAAGGGGCGGTTCGACCCAACGGGAGAAAGGTTCGGGTCACATTTAACAGGTCATTAGCGGGTCGGGTCAATAACAGGTAGGGCAATTAACGGGCCTTGATGTGAACGGCCGAATGGGATGATTATAGAAATTGGTTGTGCAAAAAATTTACCATTTTTTTCTTCTATTTTTATATATTATTATATATATAGAGGTGGGTTGACTCAACGAGCCAGAAAATAGAATAAAAAAACTATTCTATGAGATTTTAAAAATCGGGTCAAAGTGGGTTGGGTTTGAACGGTTTTGACCTGCCCCGGCCCATTTAAATTGAACATCTTTAGCGGCTACATGAATCAGTAGATTAGTTCCACTGGCGTTCACTCTAGGGTAGAATCATAGGCCTAAAGTTATGGGGTAGCATGAAAATGTATATACCTGAAAGATTTGGCCTGGTTGATAGACCAACCAATCTGCGTAGTAGGGGCACCGGGGATAGGACCAGAGACTTTCTTCCAAGAATTTCGGTAGTGAAGAACAGCGGTGTTGGTGAGTACACGATTAGTAAATCGTGTAGAGACTGCAACGTAATAATCATCAGGGGCTTGATCAGCAGTCACTAGGACTGAGTAAGACTGTCCTAAGTGAATGTCAAGTGATGAGTAAGTTGTTTGCAAAGTATGAGTCCCTTCAATCTCTACTAGCTTCAGCTTGTGCCCTGCTATCCTGAAGTTTATCGATGTTGCAGTTCCCACGTTCGATATCCTAAACCGATAAGTTTTCCCTGCACGTTTTGAGATCACCACTTGAATTCAGCTTTTGATTTTTTTACTCGTATTCTGAATTCGCTCATGTTTGATATAGACTAAAATGATCACCTTGTTCGACAGTGAAGGTATAACCATTCCATCCGCGACCATTGATGAGAATTCCATTGGGCATAGGGAAGTTTCGACCCCTATCTAACAGCTTCGTCAGTTGCTACACGAAAAAGTACATAGATGAGCCGTAAAACATTATGCAAACTTGGAGGGCTTAAGTTAGTTGATGTGAATGATATGAACATACCCTGTGACTGTACTTGTACCAGTCACCAGCAAGAAGAGTGAAGTCTCCAGCAGGGGGAGGGAAAGGGACAGGAATACGAGGGCGACTATAAATTCGAATGGCTCCATATCCACCCGAAATCTTGTGAAGAGCAAGGGAAGGAAAATAGAAAAAGCTCCCAATTTGATCTTTAGCTTGAAGGATGTATGTAAAGTTCCTTCTTGGTGGGATTGGACATGTTGTTCCTGGCATTCCATCTTGATATGAGTTCTTCCTTTGTTGCAATCCATTCCTGCATCATTGCACCCGAATGAGTATAGGTATGGGTTGTCGTCTTCCTTCTGTCTCAGACGACTCTGATTATAGTTTCCATAGGAGGATTAGTAGGTTTGATGATGATAAGAAATGCTCTATTGCTCTTAGTGCATATTTTCGACCCTATGTTACTTGGACTCTTAAACACATGTACAACTTGATTACATAAAGTTTCCGACTTAATCATTTGATGAAAAAATTCAACATTTTTAAAATTAAAATGCCTAAAAGTCATTTTAAAGGTCCAACATGAGTACTTAAGGTACAGTGATAAATTCAGATAATAAAGTTTTATCCTATGTGACGGAGTTCAAATCTTGTGTACATAATTACTAATTATATACTTAAGGGGATGTTCTTTGACAAAGTAGAATTTGAATATTTTCAAAAATAAAAATAGAAACACAAATTTTTGTGTGAGATGTTTTATCTTAAAACGAATTTTATATATGGGTTAAATTAATTTTATTAGAAAAAATATTATTTTAAATTTGTTTTATCGAGAGTAGCTCAAATAGAAAAGGTAAATTGCTTAGTGCCTGACATTTGTGATAATAGACATCACGTGGCCCATTAGGTGGATCATATGCTATGTTCCCTTGCTTTAATTGACTCCAGATCTAATAGCATTCTTGTGGATCCCACAATACTACAGAAAGCCCAAGATTAACAAATTACTACTCCTATTTCTTTTGATTTTTTTAACCTCAATGTTGTATTAATATTATATTTGGATAATAGTTGTTTAGAGAAATTAACATAAGAAAGAGAAATAAAAGGCAAATATTTATTGTTGTATAGGAAACAGTGAAGGGAGGAGAAAAAAAATTCAGATCTAAATTAACATAATAATTATTGGTTGTTTATTTGGAAAAAATATAAATTAAAATTTTAAAATTAAAATTAAATCAATAAAAGAAGCTATCAAAAGAGTCTTTTAATCTTAATTCAAAAATCAACTTTTAGCTAGCTTAAACATCATTTGTTAAATACTTGTATGACATTTTTTCTATTGCAAAGTACAAACACGTAAACAATCGAAAATCCAAAGCCAAAATACTCCCTCCAATCAATTTTGGTTCATAGCTTATGATTAGTTTTTTATGTTCGCTTTGGTTTGTTAGTTGATCAAACAATGAAAAAAAGTATATGATATAAGATTTTTGATGCAGCTGAAAAGCTGGCTTTTAAAGCAACTAAAAAACTGGTTTTCAAGTCAAAATGAAAAGGCTACTCCAGCTAGCTTTTTTAATTGGCTTTGGACTAGTTGGCCCTACTTTTTCTCTAATAAATGACTAACAGTTAATACTCAAATTTTCCATTATACTTGTTAGTTGTTACAATTTTCCATATAGCATAGGTATTTCAAAACGGAGGAAGCATTATACTTAGCACTACTACACTCCCAATATTAAGCTTGCCCAACTTACAACACTAGTACTACACCATGGGAAACACGAGTATTAATGGCGGCCAGAAAATACAGAAATGGCATCTACATTTAATGGTGGACATTAAATAGCTAAACGTACGTACGATCGATCTAAGAGCTAGGCATAGATTTCAAAGATGATAAAGAATATGGAATAAACAAATACAGATAACTTAAAAAGAATAATAAAGAGTTACCATGACAGCAGGAAAGGCTCATTCAAGTAATTATGAACACTGATGATCAAGTTGTCATTGGTCACACAGTCAATCTGTGGCCCTGGAAACTGCCCATTTATCATTATCACCTGCATCCCCATTTATACATACCATTACATCATTACATATTCATGTTATGTTAATTACAAAATTCACGCTATCAGCTATCAGTTACAAGTATAATATAACAGTGTTTGTTAAGAGTACTAGTATGTATAAAATCAATCGTGTATATTAACAAGTATGTCGATCATAATAATAATAATACACGTCAATCACTGTAGAATTATCAGCGTAATTAATTACATGTTGATTTACACCCATAAGATTAAGGATGCCATAATGCACTTTGAACTCGACAAATCGATATGGGCTTTCGCAATTCATGCCATTTACAAGCATACACAAAACAAGAATAATAAGAAGGTTAAGAAAATGTAAGGATGAGAACCAAAGTGTTTTGGTTTCTATCATCATTGTGAATTTAAGATAAAAATGTAGAAAATATGAAGGGAGTTATTAGTTAAATATAAGAATTAAGTAGGGACTAATATTTATGGTGGATCATATCACGGAAACACCGCTCTATGTTAAATACTACTTCACGAGTGGGGGTTGTAGGGTGAATAAACTTTTTTTACCAATATACTTCTATTAGTTTTTTATACATCCTATAATATATAACGAAGTACCTTTTATAGAGTTATTCAAAACAGATTTAATGATTCAAAATTTGTCCGACCTTATAACCGAATTTAATTTGACTAGACTTAAAAATTGATTTATAATTATGTAAGAAACAATGTAGACGCAAAACCTGATTTCAAACAAACTTATAAAACATTAATCTGAAATCGATGATCCGAATAAACACCTCTAACCTTTTCTATACTTGTGAAAATGTACCATATCACACAATATAATTATTGTTTTTTAACTAATATACTAAACGGAACAAAAGATAATATTAATAATTAACAAAAGAATAACTTTAAAAATAAAGAATAGTACAAATAAAAGAAAATTATTCCTATCTCTTTTGGAGCATGCCAACTACACACTATACTTTTGCTTGTGAAGTTCTGTCTCACTTAAATATATATAGTACTCCGAAGTCCTAACTAGTAATTCAGCTAATGACTAATCTACTTATTATATAGAGACGTACACCAATTTAGAATGTAAGATATAATTTCAATTGATTATTAGTGTGTGGAATAATGTTATTAAATTTTTGAGTATTGATTATTAAAATAAAATGATTTTAAATCAAAAATTAATATGAAATTAAAGAATAAGGGACTTAGGCAAAAGATTTTTTGTTAGTTTTTTGGGTGGTTTTTGATTTTTAAGTTGTTTAAACAAAAAAAAAATGTATTGTGATAAATGATTTTTAAGTCAATTTAAAAAAAAATTAAAGCAAAACCCAAAAGTTATTCTCTGTGATAGTATTGGCATCTAAAAATTAATATTTTCTTGACAATTGACTTATCCGGTTAGCTTAACAGCTAACAAAAAATACTACTAAACTATCAAACAAGTCTATTAAATTAGTCATATAATCGATTGTTAAACATCACGTAAAAAATACATGTACAATTTGTGCGTCATCATCATTAATGTATTCAACGTATTCCGCTCATATGAAAAGGTACAATTTGTGCATAAAGGCATAAGTTGATAAGCTATGGTACATAGTGAAAGTCATGTGATTATATGTAAATCTTAGGATCCATTTTAGAGTCTCGGTAGCATCCTAGCTTAAGTCCAAATTTCCAAATAAAGCCAAACACTAATCAGATATTGGTAAAAGGAAGCTAGGACCCAAAAGAAATACTCCATAGTCACGAACACGAACCCACACTCATCGAGCTCAACTGAAAAAGGGTTCAATTGTAGTCACATGTTCTTGTTGAAGACCTTAATTATTAATTGTTATTAGGCACACGTCTCACATCAGAAAAATAGAACATATTATGTCACTCTATAAACTTAAAGATTTTGAAGTGCCCATGTGTTACCCACATGTGAGTTGTCCCACATCAGAGAAAGAGAAGAGTATGCATCACTTTATATATTCAAGGAGTAACTCCTACTATTACCAATTGGTTTTAGTAGTGAACCTTCTTTGAGTTTATGAGTGGACTACTTCTTTTCCTCCTTATTTGGGTTACCCGGGCCCATTTTCTAAATTCTATCAAAGATTAATTTACTATGTGCCAATTAATTTTAGAAGTGAATGATATCGTCTCTTTTAGGCTTGTAAGTAAATAATCATTAAGAGTATAATTTATAAAAGTTTTGATATTTTACTGGCTGTATTTCATAAAAAAAATAATCATTAAAAGTATAATTTATAAAAGTTTAAAATTTTAAACAGTAATTCACAAATTATTCAATAAAAAATTAATGGAAAACACCAAAAACTTTGTTCATTGATAACATTGCTCTACATTTCACAGGTAGTGCACTATTTCAAATAAATATAAATAAAACTATAATACAGCTAAATTAGACAGGATCTGTCAATATGTTTGTGTTTCTAGGAATAGGCGCCTTTTTTTTATACTCACTAAACTATTTTTTTTATTATAAAATAAATTTATTTTTTTTGAAGATTATTATAAAATAAATTAAGGGTATGAAAGAGCTAGAGTAAATCGAATTTAAGATATTACGTAATATTTACTTTAATTGAGATAAAATTTAATAATTAAGTCAAATATTTTTGTTAAAATTTGATAATTAATTTGTTCCATGCTGAAAAAATAATGCTTGGACTAATCTTAATAGATACACATTTATTGATCTAATTTTGTTACACTAACTATGTTTAAATTGAGTATATAATATTAAGAGGAAAAAAAAAAGAAAAATTAACTAAAATAATCTAATTTTTTTATCGATTTCTCTACAATAATCTCAATTTTCGATTACTCATGAATAATCTCAACTATAAGGATGTTTACTAAGAATGAACCACGGTAACTTCTTAACTACTATACAACAAGGCATTTTGTATAAACGAATAAAAAATAAACAAAAATTAAATTATAAAAAACTAAAAAATTAAAAAAATTAAAAAATCAATAAGTAAGTTTATTTTTTGATTTAACTTTTAATTTTAATTTTTTTATTTTAATTAAACTGGTCACCATTCGGCCAACAATGTTCTTAGGTAACTGACTCTAAAATTCAGATTATTCATGATCAATTAAAAGTTAGGATTATTATATGAAAATCAATAAAAGGTTGAATTATTGAAGGCAAATTTTCCAAAAAAAATCTATTGTTGAGAATTAAAAAATATATTTGGAACCATTTTCATAGAAAAAACATAGCAAAGACTGTAAAATAGAGGAAAACAAAAAACATAGAAAATCGAGATTTTCGATTATATAATATTTCATCTTGTTATTTAAGCAATTAATTTTTATTGATTAGAACTAATTTTAAGTTATCAAATATTTAGTAATTGTTTATTATTACTAAGGCTTCTTTTTAGATATGATTGATGGAATTGAACAAAAATATAAATTAGAAACGAGAGGCATTTTTATTTTTGTACAATTACAACTTACAAGTAACTTTAATTTGTCTTCTGGTGTTTAAATTTGTAATAATCAAAATTAACTTTTGGTAAAGCCACTTTTCGTTAGATCTATCCCTTTCACGCATTAGTTAAAAGTGCCAAGTTAGAATTATATATAATTTTTCAATAATCTCTTGTGTTGATTTGTCTAAATTAACCAATCCGACCCTCTTCATAGTATCTATGAGCAGGATACACTGGTAGGATGACGATGATTTGCTTTCTTTTCTTTATTTTTCATTAAAAAACTAACGAATTACTGTTAAATAAGCAAGTACACTAATAAAACTATAGAAAGGACAACTAAAGTAACCAATATCTAGTTCTCAAAAAAAAAAAAAAAAAAAAAAAGAGTAACCAATATCTAAATTTTCATTGTTATATTCCAAAATAGAAAGTTTATCCTAATCAAATAAGGAAAAAATAACTAAAGCTTCACCAAAAAATGAAATTAATTAATACTCCTTAATCAACTAATTCCAACAATTAAAGCAATATTTAAAATTTGATTACAAGGTAGGCATAAAGGGATTCGTGATCTTATATGGAAAAGTAATAGGCATTATCATAATTTAAAATGATTCAAAATAAATAGAACAAACGAGTACATTACAAAGTCATTACTCATTAGTCAACATTACATTTGGAGACAAAACTATACTATTATAAGATTAATTAAGTATATTGATAATTTAAGTTGAAAAATAAGTAGAAATAAGTAATTAAAAGTTAATAAAAGGCATAAAGAACTTACTTGTTGCTTAACACCCAATGGATAAATGAAGCCATAAGTGACTTTCCAATCGTAAAATCGATATGGGTTTCCACCATTGATGCCTTTAACTAGAAAAACACACAATAAAACTAGGATTGATGACCAGATTAGTCTTTTTTCTTTCATTTTGATCTTTTTTTGATTAGGATTTTTCTCTGTTTTGAGTGAGTTTAGATCTTTCTCTCTCTAAGATGGAGAGAGAAAGACAGGGTAGAGAGAGAGTGTGTGTACTGTGTAGTTGGAGTGTTCGAAGTGGAGCAAGAAAGTGTAGGAAAAAGGGAAACTTATGTTATACTAGCCCTTATGGATCCACCGAGCTAGCATATGTTTACAATTACTAGTATTTATGCTATTTTTGGTCTAAAATATTGATTTTAAAATACTTACTTCGTTTCAAATTGGCTGCGACATTAGAAAAATAGTACTCCCTCTTATTCTCCAAATAGGGTTAAGTTATTCTATTAGTCTCATTTCTATTTATAGTATGTATTTTTGACCTTATTACCCTTACTCACACTATTTTATTACAATAATTTTAATGAAAAACCACTAACAATTCACTTATCACAAATTCTTGCTATAGACCGTCTATAGCATAGACAGATAAATATGGATCAGCCCATTTGTTAAATGAGTAACTGAATAGTCATGTCAGCCATTAGGCTGAGGTATTGAAAGAGTCGTCTTTGCCATAGACGGCCTGTCAAGAGACCTTCTATTCATTTATTACCCTTTCTCTCTCATTTCTAAGTGGTCCCATTTGACCCACCTAAAAATTGGTGAAAAGTCAAATGGGACTAATTAGAAGAATAGGAGGGAGTATTATTTATTTTACATTTTTAATTTGTAATTGGTTTTCAATTTATAGGCTAAAACATAGTTAAGGGAAATTTTATTTGATTCGTCTCATTGTAAAAATTATTGAATTAGTCACTATATATATAGATTTATACTTGATTGTTTATTTTGTTGCTTAAATATGAATAATAATCGAGGAAACTTTCACTAAAATTTGTTACAAGTTACATACTTATTCCGAACCAATTTAGTTGTCCTATTTGGTTTTTTACACTATTCATCAATTCCGTTTAATTTGTATTTTATTCTTAATCCATAAGTTAAAGCATAGTCATGTGAAATCTTGTTTGATTCGTCTCAATGCAAGGATTATTCTTATCAACTTTTTATATTTTTTATTTAAGCATAATTAGAGATATTAAGAGTCAAAATATTATCTCGACAAGTGTGCCCAAGCAAATGGGACAGCTAAATTGGTTCAGATGGAGTATTAAAAGTTACATACTTGTATGAGATGGTCTCACTAAGAGACAGATTTATATATTAATTTATTATTTAATTAATTTATTACTTTAAAATTGTATGTAATTCACTTTAACATACTAATTACGCATGAATCTACCCAATAAAAGATAATTTCACTTTATCAACTGGGTTATTTAAGAATTTGTGTTAAAAAATGTTATTGGAGGTATAGATATTCTTTTAGTTGCTTGATTTTGGGGGGTCTTAAATGAGTTTTAAGTTTAGATCTTGATGACTAATTGAGTTATTATTACATCCAACTGGACAATGGGATTAAAAATGTCAAGTACGCGCAAAAGACTAAATAGCCTTTCCATCTTGATTTGCGCCGTAAATTGTTTGATCATTAATTTGAAGTTATGATCAAATCATTTTTGGGCAACTTGTAGAGGATTTGGCCTAATTTGTCATACAAAAAATACTTACAAATTGTTTATGTATATTATATATACGTTCATAATAAATCAATTATCACTTTTTTATATAAGATTTCGGGTTTAATTTACTATAAATTGCCTTAATTTAAGACAATATTTTCAATCTCTTATTTTTCGCTCCTCTTCTAGATAATGTCATTTTCACTTAATACAGTTCAATTCAATCAAATTTCAGATAATGAGGGTGTTTGGCAAATAGCTGATAGCTGATTATAGGGGCTGATTTGACCAGCTGATTTTATTAACTGGTTTGATCAGGTGATTTGAACCCGCTGCTATAAGCAGCTTGTTCAAAAACAGCTTATTCGTATCAATAAGCTGTTTCAACCAGCTAATTCACCAAACACTATCTTTAGCTGGTTTAACCACTCAACCCTCTATTTATATCCAAATAAGCTAAAATTGCTCAATAAGCTAATTTGCCAAACACCCTCAATGTCATTTTCAGTTAATATATTAATATATGTATATAGTTCAATTCAATCAAATTCATTTAGTTTGAATGAACATGCATGTCCTATAAATTGTTAAAATGAAGTTTTACATAAGCATCTATGTTTAGTTTATCAGGTGACTAAAAAAAATAATGGCCAAACAAGCATCAGTTGACTCCAATACATCTAAAAAATATTTACAGTCAATTTTTTTTTATCTTTTTCATATTTATTGATGAATAAATAAGATTTTATTATTTTTAAGCCAAAGATCATTTATTCATTTACTAAATAGTATCAAAATAAACAAAATTATGCTCAACTTCAATACTATTTCTTTCAAATTCATTAAAATTTCGTGTACTGATTCTTGAATACCTACTATGTTAGAGTATTCGTGCGGTATTTTATCAAATTTTGCACGTGTGATACATGTTCCTTCTATTTCGCCAAGTAACGCTCTTTGTATCGCAATGCCTATTGTATCAACTTGACCTTTTATAACTGGAGAGAGAATAAAGCGTCCATAATAAAGATATTTACTAGTTGTTCTTGATTCAACACATTTCCACTGCAGCGTTCGAGTAGATACTATTAATTTCTCTCGAACTATAGTAATATTTTACAAAATTGATCATATCTTTGAATTATTTATTTCGCTTGAAATTCCTTCAATTCTTATTTCTACACGGTGTCTTTTTTAGGAGGTCTATAGCCATTATGTGGCATAGAGATTACGTTCATATTTGCTGTGTAAAACGCAAATTAAAATAACAAAATTTTAAATTGAGTATTATAAGAAGTTCATAAGGACCGAAGGTAAGCCTCTGTAAAATTTTGAAGATCTAAAATCCCAAAAATGATGGGCATCTAAGATCCAGAAATAATGGCAAGAAATAAAAAAAATGGTGAGTAGAATAAGTTTTGACCAAATTTAAATCACCGCCAAAATTTGACCTCACTTTCTAAATGTCAGGCTGCCCATCACATGTCTTACTTAGTCGCTGTGTGGCCTGTGATTGTGACTTCATCGTTTCTTAGTGTAGTACTCCCTCCTATTCTTCCCATTAGTCTCATTGATTTTTTTTTACTATTTACTTATCACTCTTAATTTATATTTTATTCTTAATCTATATCTTAAAATATAATCATGTTGGATCTTGTTTGATTCGTCTTAATATAAAGATTATTAATATCTACTTTTTATAATTTTTAATTAAAAACAATTAGAGATATTAAGGGTTAAAATATTGTCTCAGCAAGTGTGAAAAAACCAAATGGGACTAATGGATTGAATAGGAGGTAGTTCTTCATATGAGTTATTCAGCGCATTTAAGTAATTAGCGGGGATAGCTCAGTTGGGAGAGCGTCAGACTGAAGATCTGAAGGTCGCGTGTTCGATCCACGCTCACCGCATATTTTTTTTTTCTTTAGGTAGACTTGAATTTTTAATTTTAATTCAAAATGTTAGCTTAAAATTTTTGTAAATGTAGTTATTCAATATATTCTATCTAGCTTTCCTATATACAAAATTTCCATGATAAATATAGCAAAATAAATAAAACAACCAAAAAACTAAAATTTTACTACCTCCGAATTAATTTAGTTGTCTCATTTGTTTTGGCACGGTTATTAAGGGTTATACGGGGTCCATCAAAAAGTTAGTAGTTGGGGTATTTTAATTGATTTAAGTTAATTGTAAAGGTGGTAGTTGGAGCATTGTAAGTAGTAAAAGTGATGGTATTTTAATCTTTACTTGTGTGAACATAATGTATTTAGGTAAAAAAAGATTGACAAAAAAGGAAATATGACAATTAATATGAATTGGGCCAAATAAGAAAATGTGACAAATAAATTGGTTCGGATGGAGTATATTTCTACAAGAAAATTTAGAGAAAAAACTTCACATTTCATGACAAATGATACATAGATCAAATTCAAAGAATCAAAGGTATAATTTCATGACAAAATGGGCATTTCTTCATTACAAACTTCTTAAAGATAAAGAACTCAAATCGATTTTGATTACAAGTTTGCATAAAAGAGCAGGCTAGCTACTGATGGCGCATAGTTCAGCTTTTCCCAAGCATGGAACCATCCTGCATCAAACAGGAATAAGCCATCAACTTTTTTTTAGTCCCCTACTCGCAAGCGCGGATAAGAATCTATTCATTTCAGTTCATATCAACATGTAATATGCCATTTGGAAATTTATCAGAAAGTTTACTGCCTCCGTTTCCTGGTTGACGACTCGCTCCTTGGTGTTCATTTGATCCCATATTGGAGGTTCTAGAATAAGTCTCTGCCCATTCTTGTGTGGCTGAATTGTACACAGCTGAATGACTTTACCGGGAGTTTGGCTAGCTGCAGGACGAGTTACTGGCACAAAAGTTTTCATCAGGTTTAATTTAGTATCTGCAGAAACACTAAATATCTCATGTATAGTGTTCACTTAGCAGTCGGAAATGAACAATGAACAACTTAGAATACTAGATTCGATCAATCCAATGATGCAAGTACTACCAGTGAAAAAGATGGATTGTAAAGATAGAACAAACCATGTATGGTATTGGTAGAAAGGCAAGCCCACATGCTAGTCAAACAGTATCTTTATTTAACTAATGAATCAACACAAAACCATTGAGCTTACCGGACATGCTGACTGGCACAATCCCCCCAGCTATCTGAGGGGGTTCATCCATGTTCCGAAATCATGTTTCGACAATTATTGGATTAGACTGGAAGGGACTTGGAAAGATTTTACAGTGTTGTATTGTGCGCATCTACAACTAGGCCACATCCCAGCCAATTTCATGTTCAATTCCAGTGTTGAGCAATTTCAGGGGAAATTTAACATCTTACAAGGTTTATTGACCACCACTGAACCCAATAATCTATCTCAAAGAGTTTCCACTTTCAAATTAGAATCAACAAGTTCAGATATGGATCAATATAGTCAAGTCACATATTTTGCTCATTTATTAGCTACTAATTTTAGATATAGTAATTCAAATAATATATATAGAATGGAGTCTTAAGTTCCCTTTCTTGGTTAATGGACTACTATCAACAACATTACATTACTCCATCGCCATTAAGTGGCTCCCACCCTAGGTGAGGTTTGGAGAGGTTGGATGTACACAATCTTACCCTTGTTAGTTGTTAGTGATGGCTACTAAGTAGTTGTTTCCGATTCACCATTGGTAGCAAACATTATGTGTAACTTCACATGAGGACATGAATAAAAAGTTCACATATTCAATGAGTCATTTTACCGTAGTCCGTTATAATGCAAAACCAAAGAGTTATAGATGAACTTATAATGATAAATCAAAGAAACAAGAACACTCATGACATTCACCAAGCTAATAGCAATTTGTGTATTGTAAGTTTGTAACTAATTCAAGACCTTTCTTGTAGTTCACATCAAGCATACTCTTTCCTCCCTTAGTCACAACTCCACACTACCTCTTAACTTTTTTGTTAGAATATGTGCACAATTGCGAATGGCTGAAGAAGCATTTTATACGAAGAATGGATTAAACAAACTACTTAACGAACAGAACTTGGATGCTTATAAGAACATCTTTGTTTGCTAAATTCTACATCTACATAGTATGCAACTAATCCTTCATTCAATCGCAGCAAAATGTTAACCGTCACATCTTATGTTATGAGTCTTTCAATTTTTGTTAATTGTTGCAGCTCATAATCTCATTTTCGTCTTGGTTTTGTTGAGTATGTTATGCTTGGGGTAAGTGGTTGTTATTGTTGCACATGAAGGGATACAAAGAGTGTCTAACAGAATGTTGTCCACAGAAAGCCAGGGTGCTGGCAGCTCAACCAGGTTCTATTTTTTGCTCGGGACATGGTGGTACCATCTAAGAGGGGTCTATATTGTGAGGGACGTACAGGTTCTATTGGGATTTGGGTCATGTGAGCCTGGCGTTCTATACAAGCATCCTATACAAGCAAAACTAGGCGCTCTAAATGGATGTAATTAGTACTTTTGATTGTAGTCACTCGGGTGTTTTGGAGTCTTTTCTTAGTGTCATCCCATGGTAAGCACCGGTATTTGCGTACTTTGACAAAAGAGGAATGCCTAGGTTAAGGTAGAGTTACGAGAAGTGGATTGATTGTAAAGATGGTTATAGCTCTACATGGTATAGCTCACTAAACGTTTTTACAGGTGGGATTAGGCAACATGTTTGATGCCAAAGTGATGAAGTTGGCACTTCATGATTTACTCCGGAGTATAATACTTTGGTGATATGGCTTATACTTGCATAGGAAAGAGATTTGAATTACGATTTAAGAAGTTTGTCTTCTTAGGGAACTCAGGGAGGACCAAGAAGTACTTGTTGGATCCTAGCACATCAACATTTATGTTTTTCCAAGTGGTTGCCTACTTGCCTATGAAGAGATCACTTATCTCCGAACTTGTAGTTCTTATTACGCCAAGATGGTGGAGGTTGGTAGCAATGTTACTCTAGCTTAGGGGAATGAAGTTGATGATGGAAGTGCACATATTTGAGGTGGAGTCATTCCTTTGTTGACCTTGAAGGAATGGTCATCACATTCATGAGGTGATATGGTGAATTTCGATATAGGTGGAGGCCTTGATGATCGACAATCCGGGGCAAGACATGGTATGTGTCTTGGTAAAGTGGCGAGTAAAGTAATAAATTGGTTGTTTTAAGGTAACGAGCATCAGTATACTACGGAAGTTACTTTCATGAATATGATGAAAAATAACGTGATAGATGAAAGGCATGTCAACTTGTTTGGTAACCGTTCATTGATAGTATGTGATCTTATATCTAGTCATAAGGTGTTTAGCATTGATAAACGGTTGTTGCATTTTCAAGGCTTTGTAGCTTGTGCTTGGTGGTCTTGGATAGGGTGTTTGCTTCTATGTATCCAATGGGCTTATAGTTGGAGTTGCGGTTGCCGTTGGTTAAGGTTGTGTAGAAACTTGGCCCAAACTCATTTGCTTAGTATCATTAATTCATTAGTAACGGGTGAATCCCTTAAAGGGAGGTGCACCTTGTTGAGGAGGGTACATCTGTGTTAGATCGGTATTAGGACGCATCCTTAGGGATGAATTTTGTTTTTGGTAGGATAGTTGATCAATGTGATTATTGTGGGTATTAGCAAGTATCAGTCATCCAATTTACTTGCTAACATTGTAAAAATAGCAAATTCATCATCCTTAATTTGTGATTGATTTTTAAACTATAGATTAAAACATAGTCAGGTAAAATCATGTTTGATTCGACTCAATTTAAAGATTATTGGTAATAAATTTTTATAATTTTTTATAATAATGAGAGATATTAATAATTAAAATAGTACATTGAACTACGTGTGAAACGGAGGAATTATAAACAATACTCCTGTATCACATCATTTGGTGAAAGACCCTTGTAATCATCAAGAGAAGGAAGATCAATTGATCTATTGGAAAATTTAGCGATAGGAAGCCACAATCAAACATAATGATTTGTATTGAATTATTTACATTTTGAAATGGCATAAGTCTTAACATTTCAATGGAGATTTCTTATTTCTGTCAGTAATTACTAATTAGACACCAAAACAAGTTTTTGCACACAATTAGATACACAATCCAAACTTACACACAAAAACAGTACTACAAATTTAAAATCCAATAAACTACTCAATATGATGAACACAACCATAACTGGAAACAAAAACCTAAAACAAAGATTAATCAAACCAGAATATAATCTTTGAATCAGAAAATAATTAAAACAAATAGAAACTAAAAGAACAACTCATTAGAAGAACAAAAGAACATTTTTACCTTTAGAAACAAAAAGCCAACACTGAGTAGTAGAAAAGTCTGGGAAAGGGAAAATCCACAGAAAATCATTGGGATGGGGGGTCTTGGGAATGAATTTCATTCCAATAACCCATTAAAGGAAATTGATTACTGATCATTCCCAAACACCCCAAACCAAAAATTTTCTGTAGAATCATATCCCGTTCCCACTACTTCTGTTCTGGGTATCAACACCATTGATACTCGATTTTACAGTAATTGTATTTGAGAAGAAGAATGAAGATTAGGGTTGAGAATTGAGATGGATTTCGGAAGGAGAAACTTGGATTATATAAGGAAAGCTAGGGTTTTAATGGTGCTACGGAAAACGCGTGAAAATACTAATTATAACTAACCCTAACTCCTTAGCCGAAGATGGAAATACCGAAGGACTCTAATAATAACTCTACGGTTTTTGGCCCATAATTAAGCTGCTAGCATCTCAGCCCATTTAGGTGGTGGAATGTTTGGGCTCACTGGTCATTTTACAATACAAGAGTATCAAATTCAAGACCATTCATTATCAATCATAAGCATAACTCAAACAGTAACTGTCCTATATGAGACGATCTTTGCCGTGCAACTAGCCCAGGTCCAATAACTTTTTAAAAAATATTCTGACATACTAATTTCAAGACTTAAAAGGACTTTTTCAAAACTTAAAAATCCTATTTTAAGACTTAAAAGGTCAATTTCAATGTTTTTAATATTAACTTTAATGTTTGAGAAATCATATTATAAAGCTGAAATAAGAATTTAATGTCATGCAATTGATCTTTTTAGTCTTAAAATTGGTTTTTTTAAGTATTAAAATGGACCTTTTAAGTCTTAAAATTGTCAAATTGCATGTCTTAAAATGTCAATTTCAAATTATTGAAATTGGTCTTTTAAGTCTTAAAATTGGTCTTTTAACTCTTGAAATTGACATTTTAATTTGTGAAATTGGTAAAAAAAATGTACAATTGGGTCAGCCCAATAAGATGCGTCTCACAAGTGAGGCGGTCTCACACAAGTTTTTGTGTAACTCAAATCCTTGTATGAGACGGTTTTATTGTAAAACATACCTCATATTCAGATTAAATAGCCTAATAATAAAAACTTTTAACTTACGGACTTCTTGTTTTGAGGTCGTTTCACCATGAGACGGTCTCAATCTCATACAAGACGGGCTGTAATCATAATCATAATCGTAATATCATACTATTAACTAAAAGAATTGGAAAATTCCATAGGGCATGTTCACAATGATTTGCCACATGGAATGATCTTTGGATTCTTGCTATATTTATTAATAATATGATTAATTAATTGCTATATTTATTAAACTAAATAAGGTAAAGTTGATTTTACTTTATTAAACTAAAACAATTTCACCGATCATACTATTAACTATTAACTAAAGAACTAAAAAAATTTCAGGTGCCATCCTTTCAAAGATTTTTCACATAGAATAAGCAAATTAATTAATAGTATCCTGATGAATTAATCAAGGTGACAATATCCTTTCAGGGAAAATTTTGAAATGGCATGGAAAACAAGTGATACTAAACCATAAAATTACAACTAAAAATGTTACAATTGCCCAAAAAATGACCTAGTATTATGATTATGTACCACAAAATCTTCAACTAGTAACTAAAAGGGTAAATTGGAAAGAAAACACAGAAACAGAAGACTACACAAAGAAATGAGTGCATATTCACTTAAACTTATTTGATTGCTTCCATAGCTCCACATTGCTCCACTTGTAGCTTGAGTTGAATTCACCACTTCTTCTGTCTTATTTCTTTTTCTCTTACTGCAAATCAAACAAAAAATATACCACTTCTTATTTGTTAATATTTCCTCTGATTTTAATAGTTGTAGGTGCTACAGATAATGACATCTTATGAGGATATATGTCAGATAATGACATCTTATGAGGATATATGTCACTATCTGTAGCAACTAATGAAAATCAGATAAAGTATAACTTAATATTAGTTGAAAGTAATAATCAAATATCTTAAGAGAATCTTATGTTAGTCTATTGGTTGAAAGTTTTTTCCTCTCAGACTTGATTGATTCTCACCATCTACAAATGATTAATTCTCTTTGGCCCTACCTATATGAATTCTCTTGTACACCCTAAAATAAAAATCAAATGCTCTCTCTGTCCCATTTAATTTACATCATTTGCCATTTTGGTTCATCTCACTTAATTTATATCATTTTTATTTTTGAACAATGGTCCACCACTTACTTTTATTACATCCATACAATTCATTCTTTATTTTCATTTATTACCGCTATCCACCTTTTTCTTAAAAAAATATCAACTTTCTCTCTGCATCAAATTACATAGGACAATCGCAAAATTATGGTTAAGATTATTAAACACCCCTAATTTTTGTTGAAAATTAAAATGCACTTAGTCATCTCTCTTTAATGCCTCCTACTTTGGTAATTTGAAAAAATTAGTACTCTCTCCTATTCTATTAAGATGTCTCATTTGCTTGGGTGTGGTGTGGAGTTCATTAAAAAGTGAGTTGTTAAGGTATTTTAAATGATTAAATTAATTGTAAAGGTGCTAGTAGGAGTATTGTAAGTAGTAAAAGTGCGGGTATTTTGGACATTATTTGTGTGAACATGGGGTATTTAGGTAAAAAATAATTGACAAAAAAAGAAAATGTGACAATTGAGATGAATTTACCAATTAAAAAAATATAACAACTAAATAGAATCGGATGGAGTAATAACTAAGTCCAAAGATAATATTCCTCAAAAAAAATCCAAAGATAATAACTTAGGCAAACTTCAAAAAAAAAAAAAAACTTAGGCAGAAAATTGGCGCACCTTCCAGGAAAAATGCAGCTCCCATGACCTACAAAAAACCGTCACCAGAATTTAAAAAATGTAAGCACAATGTTCAATAACAAAGGACTACTTGGCACTGCCATATTCAACAGTAAAGATGCCAAAACATAATAAATGCATACTACATCATTCCAATCCAACTCAGCTAAAAGCCACACATTTTTTGCATGGTACACTGCAAAATAAACTGGTGTTGGGCTCCATTTGTTAAGTACTTCCCGTTAAAGACGTTCATCGGTTGATTTTGAATCCAAATGGAAAGAATTAAATTAGAGAACTAAGGGAGTATTCATGGGGCAAAAGTTGGGAATAATGTAAAGGTGTCTTCTTTAATGTTTACTTACTGTATTCTTAATGCCTACTTACAATGCTCACTTAATGATCAATGCTCACTTACTTTATCCTTAACGTCTACTTTCAATATCTTAAATGTCTATTTATATTATTCTTAATACCTACTTACAATATTTTTAAAAATATATAATGGACCGGTCCAATTGGAGATGATCTCTCAAAGACACTGTCTCTCACAAGAATTGGTGTATCAATTAACTAAAATGTGGTAAATAGACTTACTAGGATCAGAGGTAGTGATCATTGCAACACCTTTGAAATCACAGGACCCAACAGCCATCCCCTGCATCTGGTAATAGCTATCAAAAGCATAAGAAGCATGGTTCTGGACCTTGTTTGGCTCATAACAAGATTCTCCCGGCTGAATTTCACTACAATTTGCCCTTCCCGGGCCACAAGCCCAGTCTAATGCTGTCTGCAATGTCTTTGTATCCATCCCCTCCATAGCAATGCAATAGGTTTGATTTGTTGTGTCATTAGCCAAGAAAGTCCCACTCCCGGAAACATGTAACAAATAAACCGGGGTTGAATTCCCATAAAACAACCCCCAATTGGCCTCGGAGATTGGGGGCGACCTCAAATCTTCGTTGAACAACTCATATAAATACACATTAGATGTGGTGTCTGGACGAGATGGGGTGCCAGTCTTGTCATAAACGTGCTTAATGAGGTTGGAATTGTAAGTATCCGCATTATCCATAGTGGCATAAGGTTCTTTGGAATCGCCTTTTGAAGGCCATCCGGTCTCACTCACAAGCACCACAACATCGGAAATATTCAGGTTTTTCATTGAGAAATAAATAGAATCGATCATTGCATCATACACGTTCGTGTAATGAAGCAATGTATTCGGGTCAACCATTTCTTTTGAAGGTGTTATAGGCTTGAACAAAGAGTTCTCCAATGGCACAACACCCTTATTCTCCATAAAAACATAGTAAGGGTATAAATTCATCATCAAAGGAGATTCAGTCCTAGACAAAAACTTAATAATTGGCAACAAATATTGAGTCATTGAGGTGTTGAAAAATGCTTGAGAAGGTGGAAAGGGGTCTAAAATTAGTGAAGCTGAATGTGGGGTAGAAACCTTTATCTTAGTGTGAAGATTTGAGGCCACAAGTGCACTATAAAGTGACTCGATAGCGGGCAAAAGCAAAGGGGCGGTTGAAGGAACCGAGGTTAAGACCTCATCGCCCACAGCAATGGCGATGATGGCAGTATCCGGGTAGTAAGCAATGACATTTCGGCCCACCCAAGCCGCGGCAGTGGCATTGGAGGATCCAATTCCAATAAGTTGGTTATTAGGTACCCCAATTATGACCTTGATCTTTGAATGAGCCAGGGCTTTCAGCAAATCAGGGTTAGCATCATAGAGTCTCACATGGTTAATCTTTTGTAACTTAAGAAATGAAACCAAATCTGAGGGAGACGGGAAGTTTGATACATCTGTTCCAATGTTTACTCCAACATAGGGTTCAGCTTGTTCTTGTTGTTGCTTAATTTCTGGTATAATCTTCCCTAAAACTGAAAATTTATGCAGAGAATAGGGATGTATGAGTATGAGTATAATAAATCCCAAACTGGATATTACTCAAATTCATAAACTAGCAAATGGGTTTGTTTCGTATCAAACAAAAATCACCAAACGTTCAAATGAGATTCCTCAATAAGTCAATAAGGGATTTAGGAAAGATAGCTCAAAAAGTCATCCAAAATCATGAAACAATAAATGGTGGGCAATTGAATAAGTAAAACAGACAAAGACACAAACTTTATCCGAATTAATGAACAATAAATGGTGGGCAAATGTGAGACATAAAAGCTTCCAAAACATGGTTATTTACTAATTTTGAAAATGAGTTTATTTATAACAGAATAACCCTACATTTTTCTTGAACAAATTATACAATGTGTTCCTCAATCAGTCAAAAGCTTAGAACTTTACCTGAAAATGGTGAATGGAGGAAGAGAAAGAGGAGAACTAATGGAGGAATGAGCCTAAAAGCAGCCATGAAAACAGAAGCTTGAGCTCTAAAACATCATCTTCCTCTGACTCAACAGAAGAAATGTGCACATTATTTCTCTGCCATTTTTGTTTGGCCTTCTTCAATTTGTTTCCTTTTCTTTTGTTACTTTTTGGCAAATAGTGAAGCTACAAGACATTTCACTGGCAGCGATATGATTATGAATTATGATATCAGAGAAAAATGGCATAAGTTAATAAGTTTATAATGACATGATAAATAATATTATTATGTTTGATTACTGATAATTATATTGGTAATATGATAAAATATTCTAGCTAATTATAGCATGTTTAAGAGGTTGAATCTGTTTTTTTTTAATCAAAAAAATTGGGTTTTGCTAAGTGGGCAATAACACAATAGGCGAATCTTTGAGACCCACACAACAAATGGGAGGGTAATGGACTAATGGGTGTGGCAGACCACGGTGGAACTATCATAAATAGGGAAAATTTGAACAAAATTAGAAAAAAAGCATAAAAAAATCTCGAAATAGAGAAACTTAATTTCTAAAATAAGTACGTTTATCTCCAAATTTAGATTCGGAGGTTGTTCGTTATTACTAACACTGGATGACTTTTGGGCTGACTTTTAACTCAGTTTAAGTAATCAGCCGCTGTTAGTAACATCGGGTCATATTATACGAACAAAAAATTTGGTCAAGGTATATGGGAAAACAACTGCCCACTGTTATTAACAGCGTGCCCTTACACATCCAAACGTTAACAAAAGTCAACTCAATCGCCCCTATTAGTAAGAGCGGTCGATTGCTTAGCTAACTTTTTTGACTCAATTTAGTAATTGTTCGTTGTTACTAATAGCGAACAAACTATATACCTTAATATTGGCTAAAAGTGTTTATTTTGAGAAATATTGAGATTTTTTTATATATAAATTTGCTTATTTACTTCATGTAAATGCTAATAAATAATACACAAGTCGATATTTGAAAAATGTAAAAAAAATTGAGCATTTCCTTGCCATTTGGAAAACTATGATCTCATGCATGTGGATGGAGTGATAATTAAATGAGTTGGGGTCAACTTGATTAACTAATGAATTTGATCCAATATATGGAATCTAGATTTTGAGTTTGTTTCCTTAGTCTTGTAAATATTGTTACACTAAGTATTCTCTTTAAGAATACTTATTTACTTGTTAAATATTTGACTTTTTTAATAAAAATGTCAACTTTATTAATGCGAAATATTTGAGAACAAAGGTTTCAAAAATCCTAACTTAGATCCATCATGTCACACCTCATCGGTCTTCACAATAAGTAGAACCCAATTCTTAAACATCGCTATCTTTTTTATTTTATCGTCACCTCTTTTTTAATAAAATTGCTAAAATGCCCTTAAATCCAATTTAATTATAAAATCAACCATTATTATTTCTAAACTAAATTTCTTAATAATAATTAAATTAAAATAAAAATATAAATTTTAGTAAAGAAAATAATTTTTAAAATCGAAAAATAAACCTGATCACACGTTTTGTATTAAAATTCGATACATAATCACTCTTTTGATCGAAACTTTTGATACGAAAATTAAATCACATTACTGCAATATTTAACAAAATCACATTAACCTATAGAATCAACTGATTTAACAAAGCCCATCAACGTCACAATATTGCTTTCTTAAATATAGAAAATAAAATCACACATACTCAAATCTACTAGCTTTATGCATCAAAAAAAGTCAAAAATCAAAAAAAAAAAATCTACTAGCTTTATGCATCAAAAAAAGTCAAAAATTATAAAATTATAAAATTATAGTATAACATATCCATATTAGTTGCACCATTGACAAAAATAACACTATTCATTTATGACTTTTAATTTTTGATTAGTTTTTAATCTATAGGTTAAAATATAGTCAAGTGATTGTTTGATTCGTCTCATTGCAAAAATTATTAATATAAAATTTTTATAATTTTTTATTATATATAATTAGAGATATTTCCTCGTTCTGAAATACTTGCTACATTTCTATTATTGACACTATTCATCGTTCAAGCTTATTTTATACATTGCGGCTAATGTGTAAGAAAAAATATAGTCAAGTAGGATCTTGTTTGAATCGTCTAATCGCATACTTTCATAATATTAACTTTTTATAATTTTTAGACGTGTATAATTCAATGTATAAAGGATCAAAATAACGCATTGGATTACGTAAAAAGTCAAATGTAGCAATTATAGTGGAACAGAGAAAGTATTAAAAATTAAATTAATGTATTGAACTGCGTAAAAAGACAAATATTACGAATATTACGAGTAAATTCAAACCCCAGAAAATATGAGTGCATTATTTTGTTAGGCCTAGTTAATTGAGCAAATTTTGAGTCCTTAATTTTGGCGTCCTTGTCTAAAATTGCGAGCTTTATAGACAACACTTGTGAATATTGCTTCACCCTAGATCATAAAGTATTTATTTTTGGCTTCCATCTGAGTATCTTGTTTTCTTTTTACCCCATTAACATCTTTTTTTTTTTTTTTTTTTTTTTTTTTTTTTTTTTGTATTCAATCTATATGTTCTGATGAGTAACTTTCAGTATACTATCACTAATTTAATGTCTACTATTGCATGGTGGTCCAATTAACTAATTTATTCATTTACCCACTAATTATTTTTAGTCCCAAAAGTTTTAAAAGTAGCAAAAGAAATGGTCCAAATTTTATTAGAAGAAATATCAAATATGTTCTCTTTATAAATTAGTTTTATCTTATGACTTGTAAGAAGGTTTGATCTAATAATAAGACTTGTTTGAGAATTAACAACAGTGTTCAACGCAAAATAGATGTATGTGTAGTTGTTAGTCGTCTAAATAGTTATGATTGTAAATAATTGTAGATGTTAGATTTCTAATCGTCTAATTAATTGAATAAATTAATCATCATCATCATCATACCCGGTGTATCCCGCTCAAAGAAAACTATGATCAGGGTCTGGGGAGGGAGGAACGATGACATGCTCATACCCATAAGGAGAGTGCGATCAAAGAGTCCCCCGGCTCGAGAACGGCCTTCTAGCAAGAGGAACCTGCAGTTGGCAAATAGAATAGAAGCACACACACAAAAACAAAGATAAGATCAAAGAAACAGGTAAAAAGCGACAAAAAGGCAAAGGATAAAGACGAACGAGGGGGTAAAGGGACAGGTTTACTAATCTAGGACTTAGATAAGGCGCCACCAATTGGCCCTATCCCTGGTCAGGTCCTTGGAGAGATGAAGTTCATGCATATCACTTTTGATTTGTTCCTCCCAAGTTCTCTTAGGTCGTCCTCGACTTCTCTTACCCTCCACTATGATGCATTCGATCCTTCTTATTGGGGCGTCATGTGTCTTTCTCTACACATGCCCAAACCATCTCAACCTGTTCTCCCGCATCTTTGCGGAGATAGGTGCAACCCTTAACGTCTCCCTGAACTCCTGGTTTCTTATCCTATCCAACATAGTCTTACCACACATCCACCTCAACATACGCATCTCCGTTACTTCCATCCTCTATTCGAAAACCTTCTTTACGGGCCAACATTCTATATAACATCGCCGGCCTAATCACAACGCGGTAAAATTTACCTTTTAATCGCCTCGGAAACTTTTTATCACAAAGCACCCCGGTTTCTGCTCGCCACTTAGCCAGCCCGCTTGTATACGATTAGTAACGTCTCCATCAATCTCCCCGTCGCTCTGAATCACAGAACCCAAATATTTGAACTTGGACGTACACGCAACAACTTCACTTCCTACAGTTACCTCTGGCTCCCCTAGCGATTCTATCCCACTGAAATTGCATCGCAGGTATTCTGTCTTTGTACGGCTTATGCGCAGCCCTTTTCCCTCCATTCCTCCAAGGCTTCTCTCCACTCTCCCAATTTACTATTAGCCTCATCCTTGGTTTCTGCGGCCAAGACTATATCATCGACGAAAAGCATGCACCATGGTACGGTCTCCCAGATGGATTTAGAGAGCTCTTCCATAATGACCGTAAAAATGAAAGGACTTAATGCTGATCCCTGATGTAGTCCCACATTAATTGGGAAAGACTCAGTCATACCCGCCGGTGTATGTATGTTAGTCGTCACTCTGTCATACATGTCCTGTATTACCTCGATGTATCTTCGTGAAATACCTCTATTCTTGAGGCTATCCCAAACCAGGCTTCGTGGTATGTTGTCGTACGCTTTCTCCAGATCAATGAATACCAGATGCAAATCCTTCTTTCGCTTCCTATGCTTTTCCATCAACTCCGCAAAATATGGATTGCCTCGGTGGTTGATCTTTCCGGCATGAATCCAAATTGGTTCTCCCTAATTACCGTCTCTCGTCTAATTCTTTTCTCGATCACTCTTTCCCATAGTTTCATAGTGTGGCTTAGAAGTTTGATCCCTCTATAGTTCTCGCAACCTTGTGCGTCACCCTTGTTTTTAAATATTGGGATAAGTGTGCTAACCCTCCATGCTTCGGGCATCTTCCTGGTCCTCAGGATGACATTAAAGAAGTTAGTAAGCCACTGAATACCCTTCTCTCCTAAACTCATCCACACTTCAATCGGAATGTTATCCGGTCCGACTGCCTTTGATCTCCCCATTTTTTTGAGAGCTTCTCCTACTTCCGCCGTGGTAGTATCGATAATCGACCCATGCTCCTGTGCTCTTTGGAGGTATGACGCTTGTTGAATTTCCTCCTCTCAACCCCTAGTCTCATTGAGTAGTTGGGAGAAATATTGATGCCATCTTAGCTTGATGTCCTCTTGTCTAAGCAGTACTCGTCCACCTTCATCTTTAATGAACTTCACTGTCCCCAGGTCCTTCTTTTGCCTAGATCTTGCTTTTGCCAACTTATAAATATACTTCCCTATTTGGTCTCAAGCTTTTGATACAAGGCTTCAACCGCTTGATCTTTTGCCTCCGCTACTGCTTTCTTAGCCGCCCGTTTTGCTTCTTTATACCTCTCCTTCTTATGTGTCCTATCCTCCTCCTCCGTTCAAGCCATGAGCTCCTTGAAACTCTTGTTTTTCTCTTTTATTTTCTTGTGCACTTCTTCGTTCCACCACCACGACTCTTTGTACACCTTTGGTTTCCCCGTCGACACCCCTAATGTCTCTGTTGACACCTTTCGAATGGTTTCCGCCATGGTCTCCCACATTCGGCTTGCATCGTCTGATAAACTAGGGTAGCCCACCGTCTTGATCTTATTTGACACGGTAGCGACCATATCCCCCTTAAGCCATCCCCACATGATCATTTGCCTAACCTTTTTCTTCTTTTCGGCAATCTTTCTCCTCATACGAAACACTAGCACTAATATTAATTGAATAAATTAATATTGTTATAAATTATAGCGTTCTGAAAAAACAATGAACTACATGACTGCTTCTCAATGTTATTTAAAATAATATTTTACAGATTTATAAAGTACTATATATTTTAATATTATTAAATGACTAAGAGAGAGTTAAATTGTTTCGGTGTTGAATTGAAAATTTGTGTATTTTTGATGGTGCATATGACCATAGGAGTTGTTTTAGGTTGTATTAGACCAAAACCCAAGGCCCAAGGATACTTTTAGAGTTTTGAAAGTAGTAGTAGCCCAGAATGTCATCCAAGGCCCAAAAACCCATGCAACTTGTGAAAAATGGAATAAATAATTAATCAAGTGCTCTCTTGAGAGACCGTCTTTTGTAAAGACGACTCTCAAAATTCCAGCCCAAATCTATATTTAGAGTTGTAACAATATAAATTTAGAATTGGACTGGGCTTTTGAGAGTCGTCTTTACAAAAGACGGTCTCAAGTAAGAATTTGTGATAATTTTTCACAAATTCTTGTGAAAGACAGTCTCTTTGAGAGACCATCCCTAAATTTGTGAGTCCATCATCATTTTTTAGTTTAATTTGGCTTTAATGGGCTAGGCCTGAGAGACGTCTCTCAAAAAGACGGTCTCTCAGGAGACTTGCTAATAATTTTTTTATAAAAAATCATCGGAAAATTTTTAGTTTTTTAAAAACAGGTCCTCTCTTGAGAAATCGTCTATAGTATAGAAAGAGCCCAGCTCATATCTCCCTTTTAATATACAAAACTACCAATCGGTTTTTTTTAATGTATAAATTTGGTCAGTCCCAAAACTTGAGACCGTCTATAGACGTCTATTGTATAGACGGTCTCAAGTAAGAATTTGTGTTTTAAAAAAGTGTCTCAGTGTTTGAGCCTAAAGTTAGGTTTTGTTGGCTGTTACTCAAAGCGAACAAGAAAAAATTTTTACCAGGACTTTATTTGTTGTTACTAACAGTCAAGGTTGTTAAAATCGCGATTCTAACTTGAATCGGAGACGACCTGTAGAATCAGATCGTAAAATCGAATCGTAGAATCGTATGATTCTACAATTTTGCAAAAATAAGAAAATGTGATTGTTGTTTTGTAATTTTTATTATAAAATAACAATTAAAATTCATTTAATATTTTGAATAAATTGTTTTCATTCAAATAAATACATATATACATCTTATTTGTTACCTTTTCCCCTTATATAAATTAATTGATAAACATGGTAAGATATATACACTAATTATATAATTAATATTTTAATAGAATCTTAACACCAAATAGATACACTAAGAATGATCCTTAATAGATTAAGCATCACTAATTAGAGAGATCTGATCATATAACAGTTTTTACAAGTCCTGATAATTTCATAACACCAACTGAAATAACTAAATAATTTTCACAATTAATAATGCAAATATTATCAATTTCGACACCAATTCAATCAATAAGTTGGTAACACCAAATGAAACCAAGTCTCTTATGACAATTTAAATAAAAAAATAGCTCGAAGGTAGCAAAAATTTTCTTACAAAAACTAAGAGTCCCAACTCCTACGTGTTTTGTTCATAAAACTGAGATATTATGGTCAGTAGTCTCAATTTAATCATTAAAAAGCAAAAAAATTAGCAATTATGGTTCACGGATATAGTTGATTGGGTGGGCTAAAAGTCAATTTAGCATTTTTGTGGAGAAGTATTAGAATCGTATAGAATCGCTAGAATCGTACGATTCTAGTTACGATTCTACGATTCTATACGATTCTAACGATTCTACTTGCGATTCTAATTGATTCCGATTTTAGTGACGATTTAAATCGTTATTGTGTATTTGAATCGTAAAATCGTGCGATTCTACGATTTGAATCGCAATTTTGACAACATTGCTAACAGCAAACAAAAAGAAGACAATGTCATAACATTTGAAATTATAAAAAATAATATGTTTGATATTATGACATTGTCTTCTTTTTTTTCGCTGAAGCAGAGACGCAATTACTATTATGCACTATTTAGTTTGCCTACTTTTTTTTTCGATTTAACTAATTTTTATTAATTGAAACTGATTTTTTCTAGATTGTAACCCGATTTAAACTTATTTATACTGATTGTAATAAAATTTTACTTATTCTACTGATTTTTAATTTTAAAATTAATTTTTACTAATTATAACTGATTTTCACTATAAAAATATTTTTTACTAATTAACTTTTTTGTGGTGAATTAAACATTATCTTAGTCTATCACAATGAGTACATACAATTTTACCCCAATACCTAGGCAAAGTTAGAGATTAAAACTCGGCAAAATTACCCTTCCAAAATCAAAGAAAGTTGCTTTTTAAATCTAACTTTCAATAGTAAATTTTATCTTCAACTTCACATCACAAACTCGAGCTTGATGTTTCCAAGTACAAACTTTTGGTCCCAAATACCCCTTAATTCACAAGCTTGCTATTATTCAGAGAGAAATAAATTCAGCATACTAGTATAAATTGGGCCGAATACACATCTTTGCATTTAAATCAAACCAACTCAATTACTTATATATATGCCAAAAATATCCAATTATGGACCATTAAAAACAGAATCAGGTGATCTCTTGAGAGATCGTCTTTTGTAAAGACGGCTTTCAAAAGCCCAACCCAAATCTAATTTATGTTAATTTAAAAAAAACTGTTGGTGAAATATATTATAATTCCATATACAAACCATTATATACCCAACTACATAATATTATAACCCCAAATACAGATCATTACATATCCAACTATATGCAAGTGTTTAGAAAGTTTAATTAATTTTTTTTTTAAATTTAAAATTGGGTTGGCCCAAACTTGAGATGTTTCTTGTAGAGACGGTCTCAAGTAAGAATTTGTGAAACAGAATTACACCTAACAAGTCTATCCTAAACATACCCATCCATGGACAATTAAAACAAAATTAGGCGGCTAGATGTATTCATTAGGGTCACCAACTATCGGATTCATTTTGGGTCAGATATGTTAAACTAGTTCAAAATTGGACTTTGTAAGCCAATTTTAATGTCATGTCAAATCGGATTTTGTTAGAATGTCAAAAATCAAAATATCATATCATCGGATTTATTTTGAGCACATATGGAGACTAACAAGCTAGCCGTGAGATAGCTCTCCTCACTGTGCTACTCTACAAAACGCCACATTTACACAAGTATTACAGGTTTGGGAGAATAACTTGTGTTGATATAATTAAAGAATAACTTGTGTTGATATAATTAAAAAATGCGAGAAAATGTATATATAAGAACTAACGAGAATAGTGAATACTTTATCCAAAGTAAAAAATTACTAATTAAAATTTAAAATAAAGAATAAAAATTAATATGTTGACAAACTCATAGACATAAAAGATAATATATGGCCAATGACAAACGTTAAGTTCATTAACAAGCTTCCTTAGTTATACTACCTCTACCATCTTTGATAAAATCTGAATCATCAAACTGACCTTGAGGAGGAATTTATGTGAATCTCAATTTTTTATTAATGAACTCGGACAGAAAAACTTATGATTTATTTGTTCAAAAAACAATCATTCAAAATATACAAACCTCTAACCAAGATTTGGAGGAACTTTAACTCTCACCAATATTTCTACCCCATTTTATACCTCACAAACCCCCACAAAACTAAGAAAAGAAAAAAGAAACTATATGGACATGAGTCATGACATATCAAACTTGCAACAAAGCAAGTCATCATAAACGCACTATAGTATTAGCTACAAAAGGACCTCCCTTCGAATCATAAAGGGAATATTATGCTCAAAATCGCTTGAACTTTGGTTCAACACCCAACATAACTGAACTTTCTCCATCTTCGCCAGTTAAGTTTGCCATCATCAGTAGTTGAAAACTCTTAAGTCTCTTCTGTGGATTACATGAAGTAGACTTATAGTCGATTATCTCAGAGCCTTGACGAAAGTTAAGAGTGAATCGACATCCCTCTTTTCAGACGGGTACTTGATTGGTTGAGACGAGTGTTTTGGGAAGAGAAGGATGGTTGGAAAGCTTTCTAGCTGAAGCTCACTCTTGGCAAATGCCTTCTGATCACCATCTGCTCTGAACTTTCCCACTTTGACACCACTGCCAGCCAACTTATCAGCCAACTCTATGTATGAACCTTCCATTGCCTGCTCAAACAACAAAAGTCAGTTAGTATAACCAAACTACTGATCACTAGAAATAAAATCGATAAAATCAAAGCGAGTGGCTGGGTAACAAACCTGGCAGAACTGACACCATGGTGCATAGAGGACAACAATCCATGGGTCTTTTCGGTCCTCCAATTTCAACAAGTTCTCGATTCCCGCTCTGCTCAAGTTCACCAAGTTTTGAGACTCGAATATATCAGCAACCTCTCCATTGGCTTGTGCACTACCATTTTGGGTTTCGGAACTTTCTTCTTTAAGATTTCCTTTGTGAAGGCCACACTCCTTGGCCTTGGCATCTTCCCACCACCATCTCCCTTCCCTCTCGTGCTGTCCAGGCAAAACAGGCCTTGTGCACGGCTCACACCCAATCGAGATATATCCTTGGGAGTGCAACGAGTTGACAGGCACATTCATAGTCCTAAGGAAGTTCCAAACATCTTTGCCCTCGACATTGGCAACAGGGTTCCACTTCACAAGGCTACCAACCCCTCCATCCAAACCCTCAAAAACAGGGTCAACTTGGACAACAGGAACCTCAGAACGAGTACCAGGAGACTGATCCTTCCTTTGCCCTGTAATCCAGGCTCGCAACCCCTTCAAGGCCCTCCTTAGCGGCCTCACCTTTCTAACACGGCAGCACTCTTGGTGACCGTCCTCATAGAAAGAGAACAAGCCCTTGTTCCTAACCAATGCCTGAACTTCTACTGAATCAGGGAACATGTACTCAATATGGATGTCATAGTGCTTTTCAACTTCATCAAAAAATCGGTATGTTTCTGGGTTGAGTCTTCCTGTGTCTAAGCTGAAGACTCTAAAGGGTCTGCCAGTTAATTTGGCATACTCGATCAAAGCAACATCTTCTGCCCCGCTGCGTAATAAGCACGTTTAATTTACGTGTTAGCAACTTCTAAGAAAATCTAGACATCTTCAGGAATACTAGTCAGCCTCCAAGAGCATAAATCACATTTAATGATCACATTGGAGCACATAATGAAAAAGAAATACTTCATACAAATTTCCAACATAATAGGCATTTTGAATCATGTCATTAATACACATAAATATAGCCTATATATCATCATTAACCCAATTTCCAACTTAGTAATATATACTCCTCAGTCCTCGTATACAGAACTCACAAAATGACCATCAAAAGATAAATTACATTAAGAACTTTGGATTGCTAGCCTAATTGCAAGATCCAAGCATTTCTATTTGCAATTTCAACCTTCTATTGGTCTTCAAAACATGCAAATTTGACCCTTCTTTTTGTTAGAGTATATAGCATATCATGGGGCCTCAACCATCGGCTTAAGCTTTTGGCTGAGTTGGTTCATTGACATGGTATCAAAAGCAAGTGAAACAAGTGGTCATAGGTTTCGAATTTCAACCACCCCTCCCTCATTTAAAGTGGAATATTTAGCGTCAGGTATGAGGAGGCCTGTGTCGCATCCACACTTTAAGCCCAAAGGGCGCTCGTGTGAGGGGTGTGTTAGTACATAACATGTCCTGGGGCCTTAACCATCAGCTTAAACTTTTGGTTTAGTTGGTTATTAACATTTTTGATCTCCAACCAAAATTGGTTTCACAAATCTTGTATCTCACACTTCATATTTTGATTGCGTATGGGCTTTTTTTTATATTGTATGATTTGGAGTAATAGCAACTAATCGTACATAAGTACATAAATAATATCTTAATCTAGAATTTTTAACTTTTTATTGTAAGTTGCAACAGGTGTAAGTATGTAACAACCAACCAGATCGCAAAATACAATATAATTCCACATATATAAATTGATTTCGCAAGAGTCATTCTGGCGTTCGAGATGAGCAAATCGGACAATATATGTTCCATTCCAGTGACAAAATAGTCACACACATACTAGTGGAGTATGGAATTCCGAATTATTTTGTTGACTATCGATAAAGATTAATACTCTACTCCTACTTCATGGTTTCTACCTAAGAAATTTACTAGGTTGAAAGAATAGACAGCCAATATTAAGAAAACATATAATCATACAAACACACCAAGAAAATTAAAAAAACATAGATCTAAACATATCTAAATTATGAGAAACAAATAAAAAAAAATACCTAAAAGCAATGGCGATATCATTTCCGAATTTAGCAAGAGCCTTATCCATAATTTCAAGAGGAGATGCATTCTGAAGCTCCTTGGCTAATTCTTCGTAGTTCTCTTCTTCCACAATTCTCACTTCCTCTTTTACCCCTTCTTCTGTAATCATCCACATGCTCAATTTCGTCATTTGACCAACATATTTCCAGACATTCAAGTCTCAATACAAGGACAGAAAATTTACCAGTTTTAGGAGCAGCAATGGTGGTTGCAGCAATAGGACTCACCGAGTCGCTGCGGCGCGACTCGGCAGAAGCTCGTAACGGCTTCACGGATGAAGCCGCGCGCCGAGAAGATAGATTAATCGTCGCCGTTAAATTTTGGTAAGGACGATCTGCTGGTTGAAATGCGCCGATGCTTGGAACTGTACAAAAGTTATATCGTTAAAAAGGACATCCAACATTAACATCAAAAATCAAGGGAAATGAGAATTGCTGAACGAACCTTTGAGTTCTGATGAAAGAGAAGATGTAACAGATAAAGCCATTTTTATGATGTAGAATTTCTTCTTGTTCTTCCGATTATGTTGATTTGAGGAAATTTGTCGAGGGTTTTTTGAAACTTTTTTTTGTTCAAATTAAATTTGTGATTTGTGTCTGGGAGATAAAAGAAAGGAGTTTCTTAAATAATGGAGAGCGAGAAAAGAGGTGGTGTTACAGGTTCATTGAACCTAGACGTAATTCTGGAGGAGAGAGAATGTTTGGAGATTTTGCTTACGTGGTGATATGTGATTGGTTGATGGATGAAAGGGCATTGTCTCATCACTAACGTCACGTGCGTCTCATTTAATTATTTGGCGCGTGCCTTCCTCAGCCCCGTTCTTCCTCCCTGTTTTGACACCCTTGTTTATCTAGTGTTAAAAACATCTTTTAGACATTTTTTTCATTTTTCGTTTTTTGTTTTAAATAATATTGGAGTGCATCAATTTATTAAAAATAAATGTAAAAACACACAAACATTATGATCCACACTATTTGAACTTTTAAGAGAATCATTAATTTTAAAACTACTCAAAATCATATATATACGTCAGTGTGGAAATTTTAACAAATGAAAATTTTAAAAACAATACTAATAATATTTTTTATTAATCTAGCTGGTTGAGCGAAGCTTTTGATCGCAATTTCCTTGTTGCTATGTGTGAGCAACACCTCTCGTTTAAGGCATGGTTCCCTATTTCATTGGAACCTCAAACGCTCCATGTTATACACCTCGTGTATCGTTTCAAACTTAAAGTCACTTACAATCTACATATCCTTATCATTTCTCTTAAAAGTGTACGCTCAAAATTAACGTCATTTTCATGAGTATTGTTACTTACTTTAACAGTTACAATCTAACTAATAGGTCTTAAGTTATTGAATGTAAATTGAAGTGACTATTAAACCAGGGTGAGTCAAAGTGTCTGTCGAGGAACCAACTCAATCAAAATTTTGAATTGATGGTTGAGGCCCTGTGATATGTTATGTACTCTGACACACCCTCTCAGACGAGGGCTATTTTGCCTAGAAGTGTGTATGCAACACATGTTTTCATCATACCTGACACTAGATATTTTGCTTTAAATGAGGGGTTGTTGAGATTTGAACTCATGACATCTTGTCACGTTGGCTCTGATACCATGTCAAAGATCTAACTCAATCAAAAGTTTAAAATCATGGTTGATGTCTCAGAATATGTTATATACTCTAACAGTGTCATTCAATATTTGAAGACAAAAGTTCAAAAATATTATAGTTATTAATATATTTTTATGATAATTCTATTGTATATATAAATTTTTATATATTGAATAGTTTTATACTTCCTCCGTTCTGATTTATTTGCTACCATTGCAAGGGTACAAAAATTAAGAAGTTACTATGCAATAATGAGCGGTAGGTGGAAAGTTGTTTTTTTAGAATTTTTTAATATTATTTGTTGAAAAAGGAAAAAGAAAAATAGGAGTAATTAGATATAGAGTAGGATATAAAAATAGGAGTAGAAATAACTTTAAATGATTGATTTTTTACTAAGGGCACGCCTGGAATTCTGGGAAACATTGAAGAAAGAAATTTCAATGGGATAAATTTTACAGGTGGATTAGTTAAGGGGAAATCTTTAATTTTGTCAAGATTGGTATAAGTCATGGGGTAAATTTTATTCTTTTCTCTTATACTATTGATGAATTGATGATAACAATTTAAGATTTATGTTTTACTTCTCAAATTTCCTAAAACCTTCTCAATTTATATTAAATCTCAAAATTTTGATAATTATGAAGATGGATGTTGATAATTAACAAACACGAAATTAAATATTAAATTTTAAAATTCAAAATAATTTTGGTGAAAATGTTCAATTTTTATTTTCAATTAAATTAAATCTCAAAATTTCAAAATTTATGTTTTAAATTTAAAAATCTCATTTCTCTTTAATGGAAACTAGAAATATAATTTTGTGTTTGTTCATTATCAATAGCAAAAATGGGGGTTTTAGATGAAATGAAAAATTATATATAAAAACATATCTATAAATTGTAAATCTATTGATGAAGAATAAAAAAAAAATTGGAGAAACAAGATTGAAGAATGATGAAGATTGAAGACAATGGAGAAAAGCAGAGCAATAAAAAAGAGGAAGGCTGAAGACTTATTTTTACAAGGGTAAATTTTACCCTACTATACCCCAAAGCAAATTTTACTCTTTATTTAGGGGGACTAAATTACTCTTGTAATATTCACTCACATTCCAAACTTGAAAAAACCTCTGACTTTTTATCCCATACTATTTCCACCTCATTCACTTGGTTTTTAGGCGCACCCTAAAAAGAAAATGTAGCAAGTAATATAAAATTTTCCAAAATGGAAAATGTAGCGAGGAGGAAGTGTGTATTTATAATTTGTGATATGACCGACTTTTTTAGGGGTCCGCAAATGATCCGGTGATTAGATCCATTATCCCAATTCCCACCGTATAATCCCACTTGAGAGAAGGGCGTAGGCAGCTAGCACTGGAAAATGGCTAACTGGCTACTTGATGTATAAGTCATGTCGTGTGTTACACACAGCAACACTAAGGACAAGTAGATGTTAGCGGCTTCTCAAAACACAAAAATAAATGCTTTGGTCTCCATCTATTTGTCTTATTCCTTAGAGGTCCAGGATTTAAGAATTTGATTCTATTAATATTTGAGGTAGCTATAAATTAAAATTATTAATATTATTATACTATTTATATAAGAGGTGCTGTATTCTTATATTCTCTATGGTTGAAAGATGTGGATCCACAATTATACCAATATTTGGAACACGATCAACATAACCACATACTTTGTGAAATTATTTGTCCTATTTGGTATAATGAAAATTTGGTGTATTTGTGGAGTGAACATCTCTTGACAACTAGAATAATGCTTGAGGTAGGACCGTATGAGCTTTTTTTTTAAAGCTAGTTGCTTTGGTCAAATATTGGCTGCTCCTTTACCACATTGTTTCCTCTGTAATCTCCTTCAAGCATCCATGACTTGTGTGTCTATGCACTATTTCATACGGTTGTGTAGTTTCATATTTCACCGATCTTTTGCATGATTGATATCTTGACACAAAAGCATGGATTAAAGCATATTAAATATGTACAAAAAAGACATGCTATGAGAATCATATACAAAACTATACGCAGAAAAATAACCTTATATATTTTGCAAAGTGCAAACTAACAATAATATAAAGAGATACTAATATATCTAGATAACACACTAAGTACCAAGTGTGTAGTGAGATTATTAGTATCTCTTTATGAATTTCATTCTTTTCTAGTACCATTATGTGAGAAATATTCCAAAAAAGAAGAGTTTTCAAACATTTATAACTATAATCCACCTAGATTGTGATTTGTTTTAAGTGAGATAAAACAATCTTCAATTTCATCAAACTTTTTTGTCCAATTATTGATCATGATCATGGAGTTCATTTGTGTCATTCAACGGTGGCTAGTGACTACGAATGTATTCACGTTGTAATTTATAGTATTACTCTACTTACAGTGGTGAAATTTAAAGTTTAAATATTAAGAGAGCGTAAAATTACAATAAAAATTTGTGATGATAATAGCGTAAGTTTGAGGTGGACTCCCTCTCCCCTACCGGCCCTACATAAGTTTTGACACTCATTACTTATAGTTTTGATAAACAATATATAATATTTTTTGGATTAAGTCATATTAGTGTAATGCCCGTATAATGCAGGTAGTTTTTAGACTTTTCATATATATAGTAATTTAACTATTTTGATATTTTTTCTTAGCAAAACTAATGATTATAAACATAAAAAAAGCCTTTAATAGTCATTAAAAAATTCACACACTCAAACAAAGTAGATATCAAATATTTTAATTTAAGTTATTGACAGATTACCTCACAATGCAACAATAGCAAAAATAAATTTAATATAGATAAAGATATTATATTTTTTAATAAGTCCATTTAAAATACGCATATGAAGATATATACAATTGTCACGTGACAAGGTGGTTGTTGCATTTAAAATACGCATATGTTTGGTAAGGATGCCACATGACAAGAATATAATACAATTTCAACTCTAATTCTCCAATTGTCACGTGACAAGGTGGTTGTTGAACCAGAGTATTACTGTGATAATATGATACTATGATGATTTTAGAAGAGTATAATTAATCTTGTGTAATTTTAATTGTTTTTTAAAAATATCATTTGTAATTTTATTGCTCGTATTTCTATTGTCGTAAAATTAGTGCAAGTACTTTACTATCCACTATAAAAATGATTTAAAAGTTATAACTCTTTTAATAATCAAGCTAATGCAACGGCTCCCATGACCTTTGGTTTTGGCAAAGGGTGAAAGCTGTACCCTCCACAAGCCTATGTAGGGGATGAGAGAATATTATTACAAAATCCCAACAACTCTTCGTTATTTGATTCTCATAAGAAATATTCTATTTTGAAAAAAACTTATACATACTTTTTTGTTACTATTTACAAGCTAAAAATGTGAATTTTTTTTACATTCATCTCAACATATAAAAACTTATTGTACACTTTTCATAATTTTTTAATTAAATAATTTTATAAATATTAAATTTCAAGCATGAATTTAAAACTGCGCAAAAAGCAAATAAAAAACATAAAAAAGAGTACTAATGTTGGCATACAAGATGAAGGACCACATTAGCATTTCATGGTGTATGCAATTACAACCAAATTCATATAATACTCCACCACCATATATACTTTGGAGGAAAGGGACAAAAGGTGGACGAACATTAATCACCACTTGCTTAACAAAAGTTCCTTTTAATTGTGTGATCTAGTATTAAGCAATAGTAAGAGTCATTCATGAAAATGATACATGACCATAATCGAGTATATGTTTATGGATGGCCAACCATTTTAGAAATTTTTTGGAATGGTAATTGTAAGTCGTTTTCTATGTGTAAGTTGCAGGTTTCTCTTTATTTGAAGACCTTTTTCGAGTTGGGGGACTTTTTGATCGCACTCTCTTTTATGGGTATGAGTTGTCGTCTTTCTTCCCTTCCCAGGCTCTGACCATAGTTTTCTATGAACGGGATACACTGGGTATAATGATGATGATCATGATAATTGTAAGTCGTTTTCGATGTTATTTTTGTAATTTTTTTATATTTTTTTTGGATTATAATGTGGGTTGAGAATATAAAAGAATAGGCGAAGTTCGATTTTAGTATCTTATCTGAAAAAGACAAAAATAATTAGTCCAACTGAGATAAGACTCAATTTTTATATTTTTTTAATCCATTAGTATGGTAATTAATTGATAGCTTATATAGTTAATGATTTTCAACAATATGGGTTAGCCTTCGTCACCTATATAAAAAAGATTAATTACCTTTTTCCATTATCAGTAGGAATTTCAGGTAAGTCTGAATCAAAAAAAATAATCAACAAGATATTGCGTTAGTGTAAAGTCTATTAAGTGAATGTTAACTACTCCTAACATAATCGATAAATTATTATGTGGGATGATATAATATTAGTAACATTAAATTGACTCCAACCTAAGAGTATTTGGCCTTATGGCTATGATCTTTACACCAATTAAAGTTCATTTTCATAAAAAAAAAAAACTAGGGAATAGGGCTTAATTGCTTTGTCCAAAACAATATTATGTAGTGTTTGAAAACAAGTATTTCATTTCAAATTATAGATTTCAATTATGAAATCATAAATGAAGAATTGAGAATGATAAGATTTGGTAGTCATTTTCAAATTCTCAACTTGAACTACTTTGAAAATAATGGTGAAATTTGATCCAAATTCAAATTTTAAAATTTTTAATTTGCCAAACAATAGATTTTAGCCAATTTCATATTTCCAAATGAAATCTTGGTTCCCAAACATGGCCTTAAGTGATCTCTCTTAAGATAGAGGGAGCATAACTTTCATCTTCTCTATAAATGTTTATGGCATGACTATTTATAAGCTATTGACATTTTAATAAATGGTTGGCCTTACAAGCAAACACAATTCTATATGCCTAATGTAATTTGCATCACTTATACACTTTTAAAGAAATTTCCTTGTTTCCACTTACCAACACTAATAAGTAATAAGAGTATAAAACGGTCCTAAATTGAAAATTTAAGACTGCACAATTAAATTAAATAAAAAATCTACTTTTATATTTAAAATACTTATTTTTAATTATTTAATAATTGATACGTCATTTTATTTTAATGATAAAATCAAATAATATTCTTAAAAAGAATTTGTGTTAATAACATGTGGAGTAGTATTTTATTGTGAAATTAGGCTTGGTTGATTTCAAGAGACGCATGGGTCGGATCTGGGTCGGGTCTAGCAAGACCCAGATTCAGACCCTAATTTTTTATTGGACCCAGACCCAGACCCGAATTCGTAGGGTCTAAAAATTTTGGACCCGGACCCAGACTCTTAGGGTCTGGCGGGTCTAGGGTCTGGATCTGGGTCCAACACAATTTTATTTTTTTTCCCTAAATTTTTTTTAAAAGTATATTATGAAGTGCAATTTTCGACCATTTGCATAAAATTATTTAAATATTTTCGACTGACGAGGATCTTCTAATACTTTATACTAATTGAGCGAAACATATGAAGTTTTCAACATTCAAGTTCTTATAACAAAATATTTATCAAATCTATAATTTTTAAAGTATTGATACAACGGCCAAATTTTAAATTACATGAACCGATAAAGTTCAAAATAACGCAATGTTAAAAAATATAACAAAATTTCAAATCAAGCAATTAAATACACATAATATCTAATATATAATTTTTTTTTTTAAAAATGTAAATAGGTCCATGGGTCGAATCTGGGTCTCAGATGTGAAGATCCGGACCCGAACTCGGACCCTAAGGTCATGGACCCAGATTCGACTCGGATCCGTAGGGTCTAAAAAAAGTGGACCCAAACCCTTAAAATTAGGGTCGGGTCGGGTCTAGACCTTTAGGGTCCAAGACTCATGCCCATCCCTAGACGTATGGCTTATATTTTAAGCCAACGTGGAGTGTACAACACTATGAGCTTTAAATCTAGAGGCCCAACCGCCCAAGAAATAGTGCAATGAAATGCAAATTTGAAATAAGTAAAGATTATTTATAAAAAAAAAAGTACCAAATAAGATCAAAATAAACTTTATTTGAAATATAAGCATTTAATTCCAAATCTTAGGAACGGGGCTGTTCGCACATGCTAACTGCGAACAAGATTGTTTTTTTTAAAAACCAAAGAAGTTGTTCGCACTTAGTAATTGTGAACTAGGAATGTTGACTTTTTTGACCCTGCTGCTGCTTCCTTCTTCTCCATTTTCCCCAAAGTCAAAAAATGTCAAATAGCTGTTTGAAGTTACTAAATGCGAACAACATGTTGACCCTGATGGACCTGTTCGCACTTAGTAAGTAGGAACAACTTACTTGACTTTTTTTGACCAGTTTGCTTCTGTTCACAGTTACTAAGTGCGAACAGCACTGAACTTGTGCTCTGGGGTTTTAGGCGCTTACTTTTGTAAATAAGTTAAAATTGATTTTATTCTATGTTTTTTTTTTGATAAATTATCTTATTCATTTCAAATTTTCGCAATGAAATTGGGCTGCAATTTGGGCTTAATGTAATACACCCAATAAACCAGGTGGGTTGTTGGTCCAAAAACTTTTTACCCATAAACCATTTCACATTAGAGAGAGGACCAACACTTTCGATCATCCTCCCCGTTCACCGGCGACGGAAATTTGAAGCGACGAAACACCGATAATTCCCCCTCCTCTGAGTTGACGGCACCGTACGATAGTTCGTCCGGCAAGGTTTTTTCTCTCTTTTTTATCTCTCCTCATATCTAGTTTTGCGATTATTACGAATTGATGTCAAACGCTACAGGAATTTTTGCGATTTAACAATTAGGTTTTACTTTCTTATTAAACATTTCTTGTTTTGATTCTATATTTGGAGGTGTTTATATGCAATTTTTACATTTATAACTTTAATAACACTACGGAAAGCAGTGATTACGATTTGATTTATGTTGATGAAAATGCTGTGAAATGCGATGGAATTGTGATTGTTCAGTTAGGTTTATTGTTTGATTGATATAGTGCTTTTATAATTTGAGTGCAGGAGGTATTTTTCAATTCAACAATTAGGCTTTGCACTCTTATTGACAATTTCTTGTTTAACTACTATTTTAGGAGGTATAGAGTCTCAATTTGATGCTATTAAAACCGTTATAGCTGGAGTGAAACAATCGTGAGTAGCGAAGTTTGGTTTAGTTTATGTGAATGAAATCGATGTGAAATGCCATATAATTGTGATTTTTCAGTTAGGTACTTAGGTTTATTGTTTGATTGATGTAATTATTTGCAGGAGGCATTGAGCACGAAATTGAAGCCAAACTTCTGCAGGTAGACCTGATAAATAATGTATTTGTGTTTGATTAGATGATCATGATTGATTTGATTCTTCATTGCAATTTGATTCTAATAATTTTTAGCGTGCAGTGCAGTGATATACTGAATTCACGATTGATTGTTGCGCTTTGTTCAGTTTGCGAAAATGGTTTCGTTCGAGATGAATGACCGGAAAAGTGAGCATCCTTTTTTTAATTTCTGATTGTATTTGGTTTTTGAAATTCTTGCTATGGATACTTAGTATCTATGATTTATATGGTCTGAATTTTCAATTTTCTGAGTTGCAAATGTTTTTGGTTAGATTAGAAGACATGACACATATTGTATCATTAGGTGATACGGTGATACCTTCATATTAACTTGACAGCAATACATTATTTCTTTCCTCTAAAACATTATAAAGTTGGCAAATTATTGAATGAAGCTATTTTGAGGATAAAATAAAAGAAAATTGGCTGTTTTGGGTATGCTTGAAGTAAACCAAAAGATGATCTTAAGGGAAGTCTAGAGTTGGATGGATTGAGGTTATTCAAGAAGCCATGGGAACTGAAGATGACTTGGATGATGGGGGGTGGGGGTTGTTGAAGAATGAAGACAGATGTGAAGAAGTGGAGTCGACCTAATCATGTTGAATATGAGTGAATGGTATAGCCAAACGGAGGATTTCTATTTATGACCTCATGATTTAACTTTGAGGTTCATGAAAACATTGTTGAAACTTCTATCCTATGCCAATTATAAGGTGTTGGAAACTTAGTTAGGTTTTTATTTATTCTCTCGACTTAAAAAAGGGTAATTTTAGGACCAAGATTGTGAGCTTCTCTCGTTATGGCATCTAGCATCATTGACTCGTCTTTTCTAGTTAAGAAATTTGGGATCATTGACTCATCCTTTTGGTGTGGCCATGAGTTTTCACCTCCTCTTCTATTGAATGGATACTTTGGGAACTTTTGGCCATAGCTGTTAGAGTAATTATGTCCTGTTATCAGCATTTTACTTTTTGGTGTGCCATTAAATGAAGACAAAATACAACATGATGCCTAATTACTTATTACTTATACACTTGTATTTTAAATGATGTGATGTACTATTTAATCATGTTGAAATTTGGCATAGAAGTGTTGGAGTTTTATCTCTTTGATCATGTTCTTAAAACGTCTAAAGCGCTAACTCCCTTTCTCTTGCTGTTATGTTAACAGAGATTGGACTGGGTTTGACTGGATTCGGTTTTTTCTTCACATTTCTTGGAGTTGTTTTCTTGTTTGACAAAGGCTTACTAGCTATGGGAAACGTAGGTTTCCTAATCTTTTATATTTTCCATCCTTTTTTATCTTATCACTCAATATTTATTTTCCCTTGTGACTAGTGCCACGTATGTTGCTTTTTCTCAGATCCTTCTCTTGTCTGGGTTGGCACTGACCATTGGACTGAAGTCCACTATGCAGTTTTTTATAAAGCCTCAAAATTATAAGGTATATTTATCCTTCGTCTTTCTGATACCTCATTTATCCTCACCATGCATTCAAGTTTTGCTATTTACTGTTTTCGTTGTTACTCAGGGAACAATTGCGTTTGGTGTTGGTTTCTTCTTGGTTCTGATAGGATGGCCAATATTTGGAATGATATTGGAATCTTATGGATTTCTTGTACTGTTCAGGTTTGTTATATGGAAAGATTTATAGTAATTTGGTTTCGAATTATAATAGACTAAAGTAAAAGGATTCATTCAATTACGTGCACTTTTTATTTATGTGAAGTTGCACATGATGTTTGCTACCAAGGTTCAATTGGAAATAACCTCTTTGTTAGTTTTATCACTAACAAGGGTAAGGTTGCGTATATCCATCCCTCAAACCCCACCCCGAGAGCTATTTGATAGTGCTGGGGTAATGGAATGTTGTTATTGTTGTTGTTCAGGTTTATTATATGTACTTTGTCTAAGATGTTTTGCTCATGTATTATGTTCCAATTGCTGAGAATTGCATGTTATTTTGCAGTGGCTTTTGGCCTACATTGGCAGTCTTTGCCCAAAGGATTCCTGTTCTTGGTTGGCTCTTCCAACAGCCATTTATCAGATCGGTACGTGTCTCTGTTTCTCTTACTTAGTCCGAAAGGTATTCTGATTTATTTATGCTTACACGAAATTCATGTTTTTCACCTAATGCTCAACTGTTGAGGTATTTCTTTGTTGGAATTTGTACGCTTGCTGTAAGATCTGTTATGAATGTAGTAACTTAAATCTTTGAAGCCTAACTTATTATAAGGTCCTTGAGTAACCTATAAGATTGGGCTGATATTTTCAGGCCTTTTCATTATACCTGTAAGTAGATTCCATTTTTTGGTTTTGTAAGAAAAGTAACTGTTGGTAGCTATGTAAAGCATTTCATGTTTGATTATTAAGCAGGATTTACGGAGCGACTAGAAAAATACGGTTTTTCAGTCTTTTAATTTAGAAAAAATGAGTTCTAAAGTGTGACAAGAAGTTATATCACCTTATACATTAGCACTCCTGAGCAAGACAAGCAAAAATAGGTTTAAAGAAAACATGCATGATCTCTTGGACTTTCTTCCTGGCATTTAGTTGGACAATAGTGCGTGATCATTTATCCTCACTGACCAGGTAAAACTCATGAATGATTAAATTAGAAAAACTATGCTTACTGAAGAGATTGAATCAAAATAGTTTACTGGAAATAGTTGTGCTCTGGTTTGTGCTTATTGTTGAGTTATGAATGGTTGGAAGGGAAACAAAAAAATAGGATGAAGGAAGAAGAATTTGTTCTTCTGTTGGCTTTTGAAAGAAAGGTTGTGGGTGTTTCTGGATCCACTTGTTCCCAGTTCCACTCAGGAGAATCTCAATCGGAATCTTCTATTGGATTACAGAGGCAATTGGGTGTGCATATGTATCAGAGTGGGAATCCATATTTGAGTATCCAGCAAAAAAAATAAGTAAAGTAAATATTTGAGTATCCAGCAAAAAAAATAAGTAAAGTAACTAAGAGACTTGGAATTGTAATTTAAGCAGTACCATATGAATGAAAATGAAACTTTATGATATATTGATCTAATCCAAAGATTACAATAGCAGATAGAAAATTTAAAGATATTACATTCTTTCAAGAGGCTAGTTACTTGTAACACCTACAACACCGCCTATTCTCAAGACATATTATAGGAAGAATAGGAGGGGCGGGGTGACGGGTTGATAAATAAAATGTATTAATAAAGTCTTGAGGGTTTTATTTTTAGAAATGCTTAGGTAGCTTTGGGCTTTTATAATTGTAGCTTTGAGGCCTTTATGTTTTTAGGCTTAGGTGGCATTAATGTGTAGTATAAATAAGGCCATCATGTATTCATGTAAGGCTGTCCAGAAATTGAATAAGGAATTGAATAAGAGAGGAGTTTCCACAACACTCGAAGTTGTGGGGGAGTTTGCATAGCACTCAAAGCTTTGTGTTCATACTTTGTGTTGATTCTTTGTGTTCTTTTGTGTTCTTTAATTCTGTTTTGGAGTGTTGGAAAGTCTTGGAGGTAGGGTGTGTCACATTACTGTCCCAAGACATGCGTATAATCCCACTATTGTGTATACAAAATTATGATTGATTCTCTCATTTACTCAATTGTTTATACTAGTTTTCCCCATCCTCCGATTTATCCTCTTTTAGTTTTGTATAGGAAAAGTTGTCCTAATAATCCAACTTTAAACCCATCTATTATGAATAATCCCCACCTATTGATTATTTTTTAATAATCTAGTTAAACTTAGTAAAGAGTACCCTTTCCCTTGTACCACCCCAGCCAACCCAAACCCCGGCACCACCACACCATCACCTTCCACCCTACACCGGCAAACCCATCATTCCCACCACAAAGTGACAACGACCCCCTCCCCAGCAAACAACCACCTTCAAGCACAAGAATCTAGCATTACCACTTACTTTCCCCCTCTCTCCACGCCTTCACCACCATTGGAACCCTAATAACCCAACCTAAAAACACTCTAAAACACTCTGGTTATCCCAGTTCTATTGATGATTCATGATAGAGATGAGGGAGAAGTACACAGAGTGGGGGAGGATGGGTGCAGGTTACGACTGGGTATGGAGGGGTAAGGGAGTATATGGGGTTACGAGAAGGGGTTTGGGGACGCACATAAGTGGGGGGAGGTAAAAGGGTATGCCGGCGCTTGAACGGGGAGGAGAGGGAGTCGTTGGTGCCCAAAACGGGGTGGGGCAAGGAGGGAATTCTGGGGGTGGAAGGGGTGGTGGAAGGAGATGAGTTTTTTCTTTTTTCTTATTCTATTTTGAAACAAGCTAACCGTCAACAAATTAGAGGATATGCTAAGCAAATGTAGGGCAAAGATGGGCTTATTAGAAAACAATCTAAAGGTGAGATTATTTACAGGGGATGAATGAAATATGAGATTATTTAGGACAATTTTTCTTCTAGAATATACTTTCTAACTAAAGCTTCTGACACTACCTACCATGTTTATTATACATACTATAGCTGTCTATATGAATGCACAAGATGATTTTGCATCTCCGACCCAATAAGGCTTGAAAGTTATACTTTCTTTTTTGTTTGGAAACGAATACTTGTCCGCTTCTATTGTACCGAGTCTATTGTTCTATTAAAATCAACCTCGTGAAGTCCAAATCTCCTGATGAGCTGGTTTTTTCACTTCATATGTAGAGAGGTTGGTTTCCATTGAAACTTTCTTTTAGATGAGAGTAATAGAAACTTCTCATTGGGATGACTTTTGATCCAATCATCGAACTACAACTCCCTTCTCAACTGACTGTACTATTTGTGGTGATCTATGTCTGCTTAAATCCATGAACAGACCCGTGTAGTAATTTCAAGTATCCCTTTATGCTATTTTTTGAATGATAATTTCATTTGAAATATAAATTTGACTCAAATTTAATGTTTGACAAATAAAAAAATTATCAAAGTTGGATTTGACTCAAATCCATCATTGTTATAGAAGTTGTTAAAGATGAGAATTTGAGAATGACTTCCCAAATGTTTTCATAATTGAAACCTACAAATTGAAATGAAATGTTTGTTCTGAAACGCAACCTTATGGCATTTGATTATGTCCGAACTCTAAGTTCCATTCATTTTGTGCAGCTGATTGATCGATACCGTGGGAAACGCGTGCCTGTTTGATTCCAAATCCAGAAAATGTTTGCATATGTAGTCAAATACTGTTGGAGGAACGTGCAATCTCTTGATTCCTTTAAGTGATGGCAGTGTACAGGTTCTATAGATGTTACAAACTATCTTGTGTGAATGAATATGAAAGTGCCAAGGTTTTTTACTTTCGCCCTCGAATTGCTACTTTGCTAGTCTCTGTTTCCTTGCTCGTGGTAGACATTCACATTCTCATTGTAGCAAGTTATCTTTGTTGTACTGAATCTTTCCTAACAAGGAACTAATAGTATAGACTTTTTAATTTGAAAATCTTTGTATTTTTGTAGGATGATTGTGCATAATTTGCAGTCTTATAATTTCAAGTTCTGCATTTTTATTTACTGATTTGCATTTCGAAATATGAATTATGGCTTCTGTATTGTTTCTTTTTCTGGGGCAAGTGTTGGTTTCACTCTAGAGTAGTTTTTATTAAACTAGAAACAATTATTCATTTTAATTTACTACATTTCTTGTTTTTATAATTGTGGATGCGAATTAAGAGTATTTATGCACTTATAATGGTTCCTTGAGCAGTGACATGTGAGTATTACATGATTTGTTACACTAAGTTTTAACGATAGTCATTCGTCACTACTCAATTCGGTCTATGAAGTACTCCATATCAAATTCAAAGAGATAAATACTCACTTCGGTCTATGAAGTATTCCATATCAAATTCAAAGAGATAAAAAGTACTCCGATTGGAATTGGATGCTCTAAACAAATTAGATGGAGGTAGTGATTGTACTAGTCTACAGTGGACTTTGTACCATAACAAAAGGGTTTTGATTTTAGCGAGAAGCCAGACAAATATTTTCTGTCCACATCCTATCAAATGGACTAGACGAGTACACGCATCTTCTAAAGCAACTTTCTTAAAAGAAGAATTTAAAACGTTTTTAAATAAATAGGAAAATTTACTCCCTTTATTTTTTTTAAAAAGGTTTATGTTATCTATTTTTTCTCTATTAAATTTATTATATTTAATAGAATTATATGTTTATTATTTAAAATATTCTATTTTTTAATTTTCATAAACATTCATTATGAGAATTTATTTAAGAAATAGATGGATTATCAAGTAGGCTATCAAGAGGATTTATTTATGAGGGATTCATCCTATAATTTCAAGTACTATTCGATCATTTGAATTTATGTAATTTGTATCAAACATATTTAGATACAGTATTGTATTGTTTTTTCAAAATTGTTATAATTAAATTTTTAATTAATTGTTATTTATTTATAATTATTTGATAAGTTAGCTAGGTAAATTAATCAAAATAATAATAATAATAGTGATCTTAATAATAACGATAAATAATAATTTTAACAATATATGATCTTAAATAAAATGAATAATTTATGTATCTAATAATCACATTAAATAATAATAAAAATTTAAATATAAACAAATATCACATATAATATAAAAAACAAAAAATGGGTAAAATTGCACATTGTGTGCAATTTGGTCTTTTTTTGGTGTGCTTTAGAGAAAACTATAATCCATTATTTGTCTAAAAAATAAGTCAAGGGCAAAAAAGTTATTTTTATCATAAATTGCGTCTCATATATAAATTAAATTAAATAGTTTAATAATACAAAATATTAACATATTAAATTCTTGTTTTGAGGTGGTCTCGTTTTTTTAGAGGGAATACACTAGAAGTTAATGTCACAACTCACAAGTAGGTGACTAAGCACAGACAAATCAAGACCGTGAATGTATCCTTGGACGATTGTAATTTGTGTACCTACACCGACACGAAATCATTGTCTGTCATAAAGAGAGAACATCACAGGCAGTGACTTTGAAGGGTATTTATTCATTTTCTGGAGAAGTTTCTATAAAAATCTATGTGAATCACAGAAGCATTTTACCACATTATTCACACCATTTTTATCACTTTTCAAACTCCTCAAATCATTTACTAGACTTCTCTCTTCAGGTATTCTCTCCTCTCTTCTCTCGCATTTTAAAGCTTCAATATCTCTTTTAAAATTCGTTTTTCTGTCTCCAATTCTAGGTTTTTTTTAATAATGTTTTTGGTAATTTATCTTCTTATGTTTGTTTATATATGGGATCGTTATACTTGTTGGATGAGAATGATTGCAATCCCTTGTTCAATTACATTATTACATATGCAATTTAGAATGGAAAAAAAAAAAATCCAAACCTGCATTTCGTTGTTTAATTTTGCGGCTTTTATGGTTCTGTGCGAATAACAATGTGAAATTCGTTGCATTTTGATCTATAATTTCATTTTTGATGTTTTTTGTGAGTTGTATTTGTTCGATACTTCATCTTTTCTTGCTAAGTGGAGTAATTTTGCTTTCTGATTGTTACAACCATAAGGGGGGCTGGGAAATAAGAAAAGGGAGTCGGGAATAATTCCTATTATTCTTAATGATTTAGGTTTGTTTTGCAATCGTTTACCTTTTGTAATCCTAGGAATGGTTATGTTAACATCGTCGCTAAGTTTGTTTTGCAATCTTTTAAGGTACCATAGTTTTGAAATGGCCGCATGTGGAGCAGCTAATGCAGAGTTGTTGGAATTCCCAAAAAAAGACAAGCGGAGATTTTTGCATGTCGTGTACCGTGTCGGGGATCTTGATAAAACCATTAAGTATGCCCATGGCAATCTTTCTTTACTATTGATTTGTGATCCAACATCCAAGTGTTAGGTGTAGCTAAATATTTGGCCTTTTCCATCATATTCATTTCAGGTTCTACACAGAATGTTTTGGAATGAAATTGCTGAGGAAACGAGATGTTCCAGAGGAGAAATATTCCAATGCATTTCTTGGTTTTGGTCCGGAAGAGTCCAACTTTGCTGTGGAGTTAACATACAGTGAGTAAACTACCTTATTATGATCATAATTGTATATGATTATATCCTTCAACTTTTGCGTTGGATATTTCTATACTTTTTGTCGGTGTCGCTCAGGCATTTTGTAGGCCCTAGGCAAAATAATAGATTTAGTCTTTCTTGATAAAAGATCGATTCTGATCTTTAATAAGTTCTTGAGAAAATGACAGTGATGAATCCCTTTATATTTAAATAAATTAATTGTTTCAAGATTCATCTTCTTCCCCTCTCAAACATGTTAATAATGTCTAGTGTAGACTCACAGATTACACTAAAATTAGGCCCTCTATGTATGCTGGGCCTGGGCGGCGGCACTCCTTGACCACCCTCAGGAACGGCCTTGACTTTTTGTTAGTGGGAAAGAGCCGTGGAGGAGGGCAAACTTGTCATTGCTAGGCTGTTTGCTTGGTCATTGGCCCATAACCAACGTTCTTGATCAATTGAAGCCTGAAGGATTGTTTGCTGTTAGACGGGAGAAGTTCCTTTGTTAGGAATTTAAGATACTTTCTGGAACTTGGAAACAATGCAAAAGAGGGAAGATTTATGAATATCTCATCTAAATCCTAATATTGTTGTGTTTTATTGTCCTACAGACTATGGGGTGGACCATTATGATATAGGAACTGGATTTGGACATTTTGCAATTGCTACCCCAGATGTAAGTGGGATTTGTATATGTGATGAGTTTTAAAGTTTTTATAACTTGATTCATAACTTCATTTTCTTCTAGGTGTACAAAATGGTTGAAGACATCCGAGCCAAGGGCGGTACCATAACTAGAGAACCTGGTCCAGTAAAAGGTGGATCAACTGTAATAGCTTTTGTGAAGGATCCTACTGGTTACCTATTTGAGCTTATCCAGAGAGGTTCAACTCCTGAACCACTTTGCCAAGTGATGCTTCGTGTTGGTGATCTTGAGCGCTCAATCAAATTCTATGAAAAGGTATTGAAAAGCTCTTTTATTGGTCTTCTTCTCCGTGTGCATGAACGTCTGATATAGTAAGTGTTTTTGGCGATGTAGTAACACTATATAAATATCGGTCAAATCATAAGATGGTTTATACGGTTCAAAACGCGGTTGTTTTAGAGCTTTACGACGCGGGAATTATCGATTTATTTGTTTTGAAAACCTTTATAATGCTGCCGATGCATCCTTGTCTTTACATTGTGATTCCAATTGCCTGCTAAAAAATCCCTATTGTTAGTCTAATTTTTAAAAATAAAAACGGTGATCTATCTAGTCAAGTTTGAGAGAAGTTCTTATACCTTGATTGTCAAACCATTAAAAACTACTCTTATTTGTCATTGTTAAGTAATTCAGTATACTTATGCTTCTCATTTTGTAGGCTTTGGGGATGAAGGTAGTGAAGAGGACTGATAGGCCTGAACAAAAGGTATCACAAGCTTCTCACCATTGATCTGTAATGTATTAGTTAATATGAAATTATTGGGGTAATGATCAATTTAAATTTACAATTTTCTCTTTTCAAATAATGAAGTACACCATTGCAATGATGGGTTACGCCCCCGAGGAGGAGACAACTGTTCTGGAGTTGACTTACAATTATGGTGTGACGGAGTATACTAAAGGAACTGCATATGCACAGGTATAAAAAATGAAATTACTTTTCTATTTTTATACTTATCTGTTTGGTTGTTGATATCAAATGTTGATAATGTTAATGAAAATTTAATGTAATGTACCTTAAAAACTACGTGACAAGGAATATGTTCATGCTTGTCGTACTCTAATCATTCATTTTTCATTATAAAATTCATTTCTTTTTACCACTTGGAAGCTGGCATTAAGTGATATTGGAAATTATGAAGAAAAACACGTTTGAGGGTAAGAGGTCCACTACCATAGGAATGACATTGTGAAAATTTAAATTCGAAATCATTCTCATTACAATCATTTTTTATCAATGACAAAACACCTCATTTATGTATCATGTTATTTGTCCTGTTATCATATTTGTAATTTTCTACTCTTTTATAGGTTGCTATTAGTACCGATGATGTCTACAAAAGTGGTGAGGTAGTCAAGTTGGTTACCGAAGAGCTTGGTGGAAAGATAACTCGTCAACCTGGTCCTGTTCCCGGAATCAACACAAAGATCGTCTCTTTTCTTGACCCAGATGGCTGGAAAACTGTGAGTGCTTATGCTTTGATTTCTAATACCAGATATATGCTTGTGTAATATGTATGGAATTTTGTGCAGCTCTCAAAGTAATTGTCTCATTTGTTGCCTTGGCAAGCATTATAATTTTAATGAAACTAATCATAATCTGAAATGCTAAACCAAAACCTGACTTGGGTTTCCGACAAACGTTGCTTAATTGATTCGGTCCAACCAATCCAATTCCCTGACAAAACACTTGAATATGGCTGGATGCAATTGACTGAATTAGCTCATACACTTGAATAGTGCAATTTTCATTCCTAAAGTAGGTTTCAGATTTTCAATTGTCCTTAAAAGCTAAACTGATAAGTGATAAGAATATCCTTTGTTTAGAGGTGTTGTTGTCGAATTAGAGATCGTCTCTTGCCTGTCTAAACTTTATCCTGGTGTATATTACTTGCAAAATGACTCCGCTTCTTTTATGCGCCCTGCGCCTATTTTGTTGATAAATGATCTGAGCATTTTGCTATAAGATGTATTATCTAAGATTTTTCCCGATTTTGCAGGTTCTTGTTGACAACGAAGATTTTCTCAAGGAGTTGAAGTGACTGAAATCGATCTCCGAGTAGTTATTAGTATTACTAATATGGCCGACTGCTTTTCATAAATAAATAAATGTTTCATCACTTTAACTCGATCTTAAGGAATTATGTGATATAATATGAAGTATGTATGAGAATACTAGTACTGAGATGAAATGAGTGAACCTTTGGCTACTCTATTGTTTGTACTTTGCAAATAAATGAGATTTGACCAACTAGAATTATTTGAGATGTTTAGTAACATTATTTACTAGTTCTATTAAAAAAAATTTCAGCTAGTCTCCTAAGAGACCGTCTTTCGGAAAGACGTCTTTCAAGCCCAGCCCATTAAAGTTTAAAATCTACTTTTACTCTACATTTTTCTTTATGGGTCAGTTCAATTAAAGATGGTCTTTTATAAAGTCGTCTCTCACAAAAATTTGGAAAATTATCTCCTTCAATAACCCATGATAAATTTAGCTTTAAGCTATCTAGTGAAATTACGGCCTGCAGGCCCGTTCCTAAATATTAGGTGGCCTAGGGCGAGATTAAAAATAGGGGCTCTTATAAGGAGATTAAAAATAAGGGCTCTTATGCAGAAGATCAAAAACTTACCATTTTAATATAAAGCTTTAGGTTGAAGAAAATGAGAGGAAAAACTTAAAGTTCAAGAACCAATTCATTCCAATCTTCAGATTAGTTTGAAATATCTTTTAAATTTCCTTGTTATCCAAATAAATATGAAATTTTCTCTTTTTTTTCTTGAAATTGTAGAGAGTAATGTTAGACATTTATTATTTTTGCCATTAATATTTCATTCCTACTATGACATTCTCATATTTATTTTTTTAAAATTTGATTAATGTTTTAATTTAAAGACTTAAATCTATATAATTTTTAGAATATGGGGCCCTGGGCCTTTGCCCCACCCGCCCTAGGCCAGATACGGCCCTGACGGCCTGTTTGGTTAGTGGTATTAAATGGTGGTAATGAGAAAAATTTATAGCGTAAAATTTCATCAAAAGTTCAATATCATTTCCATGGTAATGAAAACTTTGATCACAAAAGATTTTTTTGTTCACAAATTTTTATCTATACTATATACTAAATGCATTCTTCAGTATGACACGTGTCGCTTTCATGTTCATTGTTTTCCCTCTAAAATTTTTCATTTAGCTAAATTAGGTAAGTAGAATAATTAAACTTGAATGCCCTATTATTTAAATCCATTAACATGTCAAATGGCAATAAAAAATTGGACAATATGAAATCAATATTATACGTATGGTCAAAATATCATTTTATAAAAAAGGCAATAAAAAATTGGACAATGTATGGTCAAATTGGACAACTCAAAATTTATGTTATTGATCATTCAACAAGTTCATTTAAAATAATTCAAGGCCAAAGTTTAATTTTAGAGTTTTAAAATTTGAAAGAATTAATGTAATGCAAAGAGTAATTGTTCTCACACATCAAATATTATTTTCTCTATATTTATTATGTTTACCAAATATCAGAATAATTTAAAATAATTTGATTTATATTTAAAAGATCATTTAAATATTTTTTGATTATCCGTGCTTGGCACGGGATTTAAGCTAGTTATCACCTAATACCATATCTTTCAGCGATAATGCATTGAAATAAATTTTATGAAGAATATGAGATTATTAAAGTTGGACAAATATGACCATTAAAGTTGTCAAAAAAAGATTTTTCAACTTAAATGACACTAGTTTTTTATTCTTATTACCACCATTTATTATTATTTACCAAACCAGCCATTAATGTAAACGTAATTTATTGTAAATGAATTGAATATCTACAACATATAACTCAACATGCATAGATTTAAGTAGATGATCCTTTTAAGATCGTTAGCATTGTTTGTTTGAAAAATCATGGCACATGGGTAATATGGGAATATGGGTGGTTTGGGCCTTTGGGGCATGTAATGAGTTGGACTATATGCTTCTTTCATCAACGAATGTTAAACATTAATTTATTGGTTCAATTTTAATACCAATCACCATAAGATAGAGCAAAGTTAATATGAAGGACAAGTTTGGAAAAAAGATTTAAAAAATTTTAATTTACCGATTAAGATGATATATGACTATTCGCTCTTAATTTTAGTTTGTCCTATTTATTTTATACTCTTTTCTTTTTTAGCAATTGTCTCACTATCTTTCTTTTAATATCATTCATAAATTTAGTATCTCTCTTTATCTTATCAATTTATTTTCTGACCAAATTCCACTTTCAATTAAATTTCACTCAAAAAAATATTAGGTGTGAAGTCTTTATTAGTTCATATATCCCAATCTTAACTTTTTGAAATTAAGGTGGTGGTAGTTATGACTTATGTGCATTTGAACACGTTGTTCAAAACCAATGTGAGGTCAGGCAACGTTGGAGCATTATATGAAGTGATAGGCTCGAACTGATCTAATGATCTGTTATTCACCCGACTATATAACCGAATTCAATTTGACCTAACTTAAAAATTGATTTACATTTATCTAAAAACAAATGTAGTCAAAGCCCAAAATTAAACTAACCTAAAATACCTAACTGAAATCAATCTAATAATCTAAATGAGTAGCTCTAGTTCCCACTAGATGTTGATATCGACATAAAGCGATGCAACTCAAATAATGAAAAATGGGCTCCATTGCAAAAATTCCTAATCAATAACCGTGATTTGTAAATCACCGTAAAAAGACAAAAAAATAATATTAAGATAAACAAAACCAAAAAAGATAAATTACAAATAATAAAATTTTCATCTTATTACATCCTACCATATAAGGGTGATTTATTAACCTCATAATTAACCGTTATTTACTAAAACCTTCTCCGCTGACCGGTTAGTACTATAGTGATGATAATTATTAGTAGTATTATTTATTATGATAAAAAGGAGAAATAGAGAAATCATTTGGATAGAACAAAAACAATGGGAGGTGGGAGTTTAGTGTTTGCTGTTAATGGAGAAAGATTTGAGATATCAAAGGTCGACCACCCATCAACTACTTTGCTCCAATTCTTGCGCTCTCAAACACCATTTCAAAGTGTCAAGCTTTCTTGTGGGGAAGGTTAATTACTACTTTCTTCATCTCTTTTCTCAACTTCAATATAATTTCACTTCTTGCCTTCTGCAGGAGTAATCTCAACTATCGATTAATTCTAAATAATTTAACTTTTGTATATAATTTTTTTAAAAGTACCAATACCAACTGTAAGTACCTTTTAGCCTTACACTCATTTCTCCTGATGCATCTTCCTTGGTCTACCCTAATTATCTTTACTGATAGGCACCTACAATAGTCGGTTAGAATACAACAAGAATATAAAAAGATTGAATTATTTTGTAATAATCAATATTAATGATTATTCAACATTCATAGCAGATGGGTAATAGGCATGACGAGATGGGCAATAGGTGTAATTATTGAGGACACTTTTCTATTTCTTATATATATATATATGCTATTGTGGCTGTATTTTGGCAATTCACGGGTTTGTTTGACTTGTTGAAAATATTTTGTTAGTCGTTAAGCATCCTTGAAATTAATGTTCAAAATTTTGTTATTTACTGACTACAGGTGGTTGTGGAGCTTGCGTTGTGCTGCTATCCAAATATGATCCAGTACACCATAAAGTGGAGAATTATACAATTAATTCTTGCCTTACACTTGTTTGCAGTATTCATGGTTGTTCTATTACAACTACTGAAGGCCTTGGAAGTCAGAAAACTGGTTTCCATCCAATACACCAAAGGCTTGCTGGCTTCCATGCTGCTCAGTGTGGTTATTGTACACCCGGAATCTCTGTCTCCCTCTTTTCAGCTCTTCTCGATTCCGATAAAAGTAATGGAGTAGGATCCTCGTCTAACATCTCGAACCTCACAGTTTGTGAGGCCGAGAAAGCCATAAATGGAAACCTCTGTCGGTGTACTGGTTATCGACCTATTGCTGATGCTTGCAAAAGTTTTGCAGCTGATGTCGATATTGAGGATCTCGGGCTCAATACTTTTTGGAAAAATGAGGAGGGTAAGGAAGTTAAGTTGAGTAGGTTGCCTATTTATGACCCAAGTGATCAGATATCTGTGTTTCCGGATTTTTTGAAGAATGAAATAAGGTTGAATATGTTATTAGATTCGGGAAAATATTCTTGGCATACCCCTTTAAGCATTGAGGAACTCGAAGCCAAGCTGAATTTGAGTGAGTCGAAAAATTTGGGTCGTGTCAAATTAGTTGCTAGCAATACTGGAACCGGTTACTATAAGGAACTAGATGAATATGATACATACATAGATCTAAGGTGTATTCCTGAACTTTCAACAGTTAAAAAGGATGCTAAAGGTATCCAAATCGGTGCTGCTGTATCGATTTCTAAGGCAATCATAGCATTGAAGGAGGATGCTAAGGATGGATTGGGCGAGAAAATTTCTGCCCATTTCGAGAAAATTGCTTCTTTATCTGTTCGGAATTCAGCGAGTATAGGGGGCAATATAGTTATGTCACAAAGGTGTGGATTTCCTTCAGATATTGTTACTGTTCTTCTGGCTGTAGATTGTAGTGTAGAGATAATAAGAAGCTTAAAAAGGGAGAGTATAAAGTTGGAGGAGTTCTTGATTAGGCCTCCTTTAGATCCAAAAAGTGTGATTGTGAGTGTCAATATACCGATTTGGGTACCATCGTCGATATCAGGTAGTAAACTCGTGTTTGAAACGAATAGAGCATCGCCTCGTCCTTTGGGGAATGTGTTACCTTATCTAAATGCTGCTTGCTTAGCTGAAGTTTTTCGTTCTGATAGTGGGTTTGTGGTGAGTAAGATTCGGTTAGCTTTCGGGGCTTATGGAAGTAGGCATCCAGTCAGAGCTAAGGAAATAGAAGAGTTTTTAGCCGGTAGAAATATTGACCGTGAAGTCATTTGCAAAACGATGAGTTTAGTTCGAGCAATTGTGGTACCTAAAGATGAGATTTCACATGGTTCATATCGGACAAGTTTAGCTGAGGCATTTGTTTTCGAGTTTCTGCACGCTTTGGTGGAACCAGAAACTGATCATTTGGGATTTTCGAGTTTGGAATTGAACGGATATAAAACGAAAGAGGGCAGTGAGCTACCGCTGTTATTACCTTCGAAGCAAGTAATTCAGCCCAGCACAGAGACTCATCCTGTTGGGGAGCCTATCGGCAAAACAGCAGCCGCTCTCCTGGCATCCGGTTTGTTTCAATTTCTATGAATGGTTTGTGTTCACTTAACGATGTATGTTTTTGTTGGTTAGACTTACGATTATGAGGCTTGGTTTTCCAGGTGAGGCCATATTTGTCGATGATATTCCTTCGCCCAAAGACTGTCTATATGGGGCATTTGTATATAGCACGAAGCCATTCGCAAGAGTAAAATGCGTGAGATACGAGTCTGATTCATTTCCAGAAGGAGTGGTTTCGGTTATTTCCTATAAAGATATCCCAGATGGAGGGGAAAATATAGGAGCCAAACTTAGAACAAAATCCGACAAGAATATGTTATTTGCTGATGAGTTCACGAGATTTGCTGGTGAACGTATTGCTCTAGTTGTAAGTTAGTCTAGTTTTGAACCCATTAATCGCCTCTTAATTTTACCGTATTGGTGTTCTACCTCCGAATTTTATAAATCATGATCATAACCCAGAGCATTATAGGTTGCAGATACACAGAAGCGTGCAGACATTGCAGCAACGAAAGCAGTCGTGGACTATGATGTAGAAAATCTAGAGCCACCGATTTTAACAGTCGAAGAAGCACTTGACAGGAAAAGCTTTTTCGACAGTTTGATTAGTCCCAAACCGGTCGGTGACTTTGCGAAGGGAATGGACGAAGCTGAACAGAAAATTCTTTCTGCAGAGGTAGGTTGAACTTTTCTAGTGCAGGAATTGCAGTAGCCCCTTGATCACCTGTCATGTATTTTGTGATTGAATTTGCAGATCAGACTCCCATCTCAGCACTTTTTCTATATGGAAACTCAAACAGCCTTAGCTATTCCAGATGAAGATAATTGCATGGTAGTTTATCTTTCATCTCAAGATCCAGAATCTGCACATTCTGTGATTGCTTCTTGTTTAGGACTTCCGCAAAATAACATTCGCGTCATCACAAGAAGGGTGGGAGGCGGCTTTGGTGGAAAAGCCGGAAAGGCTGTGCCTGTGAGTATTTTTGGCTGCAACATTTTAATCATCACAAACTCTTGTGCGAGACAGTCTTATAGTGAGACGCTTTTCATACATAATGAGCTCCTTGTTTTGAGGTTGTTTCACCGAGAGATGGTCTCTCACAAGAATAGCTCTTTCTGTTGGGCTCTTACCTCCCTAGTTTGTTCCTCATCAATCACTAATTGGGTGTTGTTGATTGCGGTTCTTTTATTGGTATAATCCCTGTTTCTAGTCTCGGATTACTGATAACTTCATCTTTTTCTGTTGTTTATAGATTGCAACAGCTTGTGCACTAGCTGCACACAAGCTTGGCCGTCCTGTGAGGATGTATCTAGATCGCAAAACGGATATGATAACTGTAGGAGGAAGGCATCCAATGAAAATCACGTATAGTGTAGGATTCAAATTAAACGGGAAGATCACAGCCTTACATCTCGATATTTTGATTGATGCGGGTATATCAGAAGAGTTTAGCCCTCTTATGCCATATTGCATAGTGAATGGACTTGAGAAGTATGATTGGGGTGCTTTATCATTTGATATTAAACTGTGCAAAACGAATCACACTAGTAAGACTGCAATGCGCGCTCCTGGTAGACTACAAGGATCGTTTATCGCTGAAGCTGTGATTGAGCATGTAGCGTCTACCCTTTTCATGGATGTCGATGTTGTTCGAGAGAAAAACTTCCACACATTCGATACGTTAACTTTGTTCTATGATGATAGTGCTGGAGAGCATGGCGAATATACTTTACCGTCGATTTGGGATAAGCTAGCTTTATCGTCAAACTTCCATCAGAGAAAAGAGACGATAAAGCAATTCAATAGCACGCGTAAATGGTCTAAAAGGGGCATCTCTAGGATACCGATTATATATGGTGTTAATATGAGACCAACACCGGGTAAAGTCAGCATACTTTCGGATGGGTCAATAGCTGTGGAAGTAGGAGGGATCGAGCTAGGCCAGGGTTTATGGACCAAAGTAAAACAGATGGCTGCATTTGCACTGAGTTCGATCAACTGTGCTGGAAGTGATCGTTTATTGGATAAGGTACGAGTAATACAAGCAGATACATTAAGTATGGTACAAGGAGGGCTTACGGCTGGAAGCACTACGTCTGAGTCGAGCTGTGAAGCGGTTAGGATCTGCTGCAATACGTTGGTCGAAAGATTAATCCCCGTCTTGAAGAGACTAGAAGAACAAATGGGATCTATCAGCTGGGAGACGCTTATTTCAAAGGTAAGAAGCGCCAACCTATTTTGTTAGCTACGGATAGTGGTTTCAAGGCCGATATAGTAGGCAGCAGCACGACTTGTATGATAACGAGTTCGTGACTGAAAGACATGCTTCTTCCGTGCATGTGCATTCCTTATTAATATGAAAATTTGTGTAGAAAAACACATACTTGAGGGCGGTAACATATGGTGTGTAATGATCAAATGATTAGCCCGATTTCTGTTTATGTTTTCTTCCAATCTAGTTGGACATTGGAAATGTGGGAAATCAAGGCCTTAGCCTGCTTAGGCCATATCTCGGGTCTTTTGATTAAAAACTCTGTTAATATTTTAATTGAGTAACATATAACACAGAAGAATAGTAATCAAGTTGGTTCAGCACACATGCATAGGTGAGTATACGGCTCAACCTATATTAATTCCTTTGATTCGTTCCTGAATTCGGAAACCATAGGAATAATGATCAACCGATCATCAAATATGAAGAAAACTTTTGTACAAAGTTCACACTTAGTTTCTAAATGCAGGCGCACAAGACAGTGAATATGTCGGCTAGTACTTACTTTGTACCTGATTTTTCTTCCATTCGGTATCTAAACTACGGAGCTTCTGTTAGTGAGGTAATGTGTGTGTGTCAACTTTCTAAGGTTCAGCTTGTGTCTTTTTTATGATAATAAAGATTCGATACTCCACAGGTGGAGGTGAATCTTCTCACTGGAGAAACGACTATATTGCGGTCAGACATCATTTACGACTGTGGAAAGAGTCTAAACCCTGCGGTTGATTTAGGACAGGTTGGTTATAGTTGCATCCGGATCATATAACTCGGAATTTTTGCATCATCTCATGTTGATTTGTTTTGGCTCGTATAGCCGATCATACAATGTTAGGATAAGGCTTTCGGATTTGCAGACTGATAATGAATCATGCTTATAGCTTAAAAGAGAATTCTTAAAGTAGCATTGTGTACAGATAGAAGGAGCTTTCGTTCAAGGTATTGGGTTTTTCATGCTGGAAGAGTACTTAACGAACCCTGATGGTTTGGTGGTCTCTGATAGCACATGGACTTACAAGATCCCAACGATTGATACAGTTCCAAGACAATTGAATGTCGAAATCATGAACAGCGGACATCATCAGAAGCGTGTTCTTTCATCTAAAGGTGCGCGCAAACTGCTTAAAAGAAAAGAAAAAATATATAAGCCTAAAACAGGAAAGTATGCCATTAGTCTCATCTATTTGGTTTTATGCAGCATCTGGAGAGCCACCAGTGCTGCTAGCAGCATCGGTTCACTGTGCAACAAGAGCAGCCATCAAAGAAGCGAGAAAGCAGCTCGCTTCTTGGGGTGGCTTGGATGCTCATATGTATGATCCGTTCCACGTCCAATTATCTGTCCCTGCAACAATGCCTGTGGTGAAGGAGCTCTGTGGGCTAGATATTGTTGAGAAGTACTTGAACAGTTCACTAGACAATGGAAGCACAGCTTATACATGATTACATGATAGTGTTTGCATTCGGAATATTCAGTTTATAAAACGTCTTGCAGATAAAAAAGGTTCGTATTCTGCTGAGTAGACTCATATTTTGAGATGTAAAAAGATGGTGTCGATGGTAATCGTGGGGAACTTGCATCAAGGCAAGAGTGTTCATAATTGATTTACCACAAACACCGTCCTATTGAAAAAACAAGGTTTCAATCTAGCGGTAATGGTCACACTGATGCGATAACGTGTGAAGCGGTTTGATTTAGTAGACTTGAAAACCTTTATCTAGCTTGTGTCACTCATCAATGCCATTGTTTATTTAGCAATCCATGGGATAACTTCCTAGTATTCGAAGAAAGTTAGGGAACTCTTGCACCAAACAAGTTCATTTTTGATAAGGGTATGGTCTGCCGTCTTCCATCCCTCTTTAGACCCTAATCATAGCTTCTATGAGCGGGATATACTAGATGATATACTATATTCAAGACCATCACTATAGTAATACTGCTCAAGAATATCTGAAGGTAACGACTGGAATAGTATTGACCCAACATTAATACAGACGAGCTTCCCTCCCCCTCTGCAAAGGTTTCCAAATGCACAATCTATCTATCTACTTGCTCTATCCCTCCGAGTTTGCTAGATTTCAGTTTTGTCCATTCTACCTAATTTCCAAGCTTTATCTCACATATTCTCTGTGGTGAAGTATCCGTTTATTTATTTTGAACACCTATACTTTTACTTTAATAATAAAACTTCAATCTTTATCATAATAGTGAATACCCACGACATAAATCAAATTAAAATTCATCAAACTGCAAATTATAAATCAATTATAATGAAGAAAACTCACAAGGAAGGGAATTCAAATCCCTCTGAAAACCAGTATGCTGATTTTGCTGAATCCCAACAAAGTGATTCTCAGCAGAAATGCTGGGTTTCAATAATTCAATTGATTCTCATCATCAACTGGGGCAGGAGTAATTGCCCCTTTTTGTCGCAAAACAGCACAACAACAAATCCCATTTCCCTAATCTCTCGAGATTTCTTCTAAAATTCAATTCAACAAATACAGACCTAGTTTGTAAATCAGTAGATGAAAAAATCCCACATCCAAATTAAATGATAGAATCAGCTTTTAAATCCATAATCAACCCAAAGAATCACAATTTACAGGCTTGAATTGAAGTAAAAAGTACTATAACACTAGAATACTTGGGTTATGACCACGACTTCCTCCCTATCGTTGTCGTTGGACATCTTGGTTTGATCTTCTTCTTCTTCTTTATCTTTGCCTACGGAATCAAATTCCTTAACTTCCAAAAGAGATGAAGATGAAACTCGAAAGCTTTTCGATATTCTTTTGTCATCCATAATGTTCATGTTGTAAGAAAGGTAGAATGTATAGGAAGTAAATTGTGTGATTAATCAAATTAAAGGTAACAAATACAATTGATATGTGATATATATGTGATTAATCAATGAGTTTTGCATATTGCAGTAATGCAGTTCATGTATACATCAATTGGTAGAATTCCACTCTCTATCTTTTGTTTTGCCCAAACGCCATTATCTTTCGCCTTATAAAAGTTCCACCATCGATTTAAAATATTGTGACTGAGCTAAACTGCTATCTGAAATTCGAAAATCTGATTATTCAATCCAACATCCGATTATCGGAATATTGGATATCACTTTTGAAATTTCGGGTATCTGAATATTCGACCTTTTGCGTAGTTGGATAGAATTAAAAAAATCATTTTGACAAAATTTGGATATTTTGGATATCCGAGTCAAATCGGATTAGATATGAGAATATCAGATAACTTAACAGGTTGCATGTTTCGGATCAAATATCCGATTTTGCTCGCCCCTATTTTTACATATCATTATACAATCTAGTATGTTTTCTCAGTTTATTTGCGTCGAACAAGCCTTAATCAACTAGCTGAGAGCATTTTTAGTTAAATGTTAGGTTGGTTGCAAAAGTCACCTTAATGTTGGTTTGATGACTTTAAAGAAAATGGGTTAAAAGGACCAAAGTTAATTAAAAAGTCACCGAGAGCATTTTTTTACATCAACTTGCTATCTTTTCAGCTTGCTTAAAGAGATATTTACTAAATACAAAATGACTAACCACATATACCCTTAATATAAAAGGACGTTACTTAAATGTGGTCATCTTTTTCATTGTGTTGTTATTCTTTTTGATTTTTGTACCCTTACTCCCTCCGTTTTCATTTGTTGTTCTCATTTGGAATCTGGGAAGAAATCAATATAAACTATAATTACAAAATAGATACTATGAGAGTTGAGTAAAATAATATAAAAAATAAAGGTTCTATTGATTAAAGTGTAAGTGTAATAATATCATTAAATTTCATTGGGTGTATGTAAAGTAAATGCATTGGGAATTAACATGTAAATTAATTTTTATAGATTAGAGTGTAAATGTAATAATTTCCTTGAATTCTATTGGTTACTAAAATAGAAAGATTCTAAATGGGAATAACTTTTAAAAATTTCCAAATGGGAAAAGTGAGAAGAACATATGAAAACAGAGGGAGTATTATATAACACTAGCTCCTCTCTAACATCTTTTTAAAATAAGCTTTCTCACCTCAATCTCAACTTATTATTTATATATTAAAACAATATGAAAGGTGAATTTAACATTTAAAATGTCGACATAACATCTTTCTAAAATAAACTTTCTCACCTCAATCTGAACTTATTATTTGTGTATCAAAATAATATGAAAAGTGAATTTAACATCAAAAATATCAACATAACTAATTTAAGCAAATTTCTGAAAATTTTCTTAAATTAAACGTTTTTTAATGGATTACAACTTCAAGTATTCCTTTTTTCTCTAGTCGGGGGATTCTTTTACCACACTCTACTTTATGGGTATGAGATGTCGTCGATCTTCCCTCATCAGACACTGATCATAGTTTTTTATGAGCGGGACACATTGAGTATGATGATGATGTGAGATCAAATATGAGAATTTAAACCTAATTTTAATTAACAACAGAAGTCTTTGATACTTCTATAAAAAAAAAAGGAGGTGATGCCCAGGCGTACAATAAAAAAGGTTGTAGCGACAAATAAGGCGTGTAACGTAATAGGTAGATATGAGAATGACCGAGGATGAGAAAAGGGTAAAGTTGAACATAAATTTTGACTTCATACGATTAGGAGTTCATGAGAATGATGCTATAACACCAATCAAATAGCTTAAGTGATGAAATTAAATTGACTTCATTACACTGAGTTTTGGCAAGTAATTAAAAGTATTGTTTCTGTTAGAGTATATAACATATTCTGGGGCCTCAACCAAAAGCTTAAGCTGATGGTTGAGTCACGTTGGCTTCTGATACCATGTTAAGGAACCAACTCAACCAAAAGCTTAAGTTGATGGTTGAGGCCCCAGAATATGTTATATACTCTAACAGTTTCAACTAAGGTAGGCTATTCATGAAAATGAAATTTAATTGATAATAAAATCAAAACAAAAATGAGATGTTGATAATGGCAACATCAATCAACTTTCCCTTTGGACTACTTGCTAATTTCAGGACTTTTCCATGCCTTCTGCGAAATTACTAGTGCTTTCTCATTTTGCATAATTTTAAAATAAATAAAAATTATCAAAAAGTGAAATTAAAATGAAAAAAATAAAGTGAATGATAGAATACATTGAAAAATCTTTTTAAAAACTAGACTATCTTAATTATTAAGATAAAAAAAATTTTCAATTCTTTCTAACATATATTTCATCATAAATTCATCAATTATTTCAAAATCAGGAACATAGCAGATACTCAAGGGCTTTTTAATGTTTGAAAATTAAGATCTTTTGTCAATCACTAATAGTAAAATAGAGATGTTTATAGGTTTTGAATCTCTAACTAACAATATCACAGAAAATTACGGCACCAATAGAACTACACTTGACTGATGAATTATAAGGAGTTTGTTAATATAAGAGGCCCCTATTTTCTGGGACCCTAGGTGGTCGGCCACCTTAAATGGACCTAGAACCGCCATGTCCAAAATCATGATTTTTTCTTGACACGGTCAAACAACATGGTAAATAGAAAAGTTCATGTCTTTATCACTCTATGACTTATGAGTTATGAGTCATGATATTGGATGGTTCTAATTAACTTCTAACTTCTTAGAAGATGCATGAATAGGTTTTACTTGGGGACGAAGTTGTCAAGTCATTTCTTGGAGAACATATTCTGAATTGCTATATAAACCCTCAAAAACGGAACCTAAGCATCATTCACAAAAAGACCAAAAACAAAAAACACATATATACTTCACATCTTTATAATTCTTGTATACACATCAAACTCTATAATTTTTACCTCAAATTTTATTTAAAAATGCCTTCATTGTTCAATTTGTTTAGTTGCTTCCCAGTTTCGAATCAGGTTGGTTGTGAACAAGACCAACCAAACCATATCAAAGTCGATGAGTCGTCGTCGCCCAGCAACTCCAAAGAGATCAAGAGATCTTCGGCGCCCATTGTGGTGTCTTATTTTCCGGTTGGAGCTAGATTTTCTCGCCTTTGATTGCATTGATTCATGCTTAAATCCGATTGAATTCCGATGAATTCAATCGGATTTGAAAAAGTATTATCTTTTTGAGTCTTGACATAGAATTTCATTTAGTTCTTCCTTTCAGCAGCACATATGGGTCATGGCCGAATTTAGGATAGGGTGAGAGGAAGGCGGTCATCCTCATCCCTTACATATAAACTACTTACTATCTCCGTTTCAATTATATGTTTCACTTTAATTAAAAATTATAATAATAAATTTATAGATAATAAGTTGAAACGTATAATTGAAACGGAGATAATATTATTATATTAATATGTTGTTTTTTTTATATGGACGAAAATAATGTGTATTTAATTAAGAATTTACATTTAAAAATACAGATATAAATTGTATGTTAATATTAATGTTTTGATAAATTTTGTAGATTTTCTTACATAAAATTATTAAAAGTAATGGTAATTAACAACTTATAATAATTTCACTTTTGCATATTCTCAGGGCTCTAATATTTTTATTTTTATACTATTTGTTATAAGGGTTCATGTAAAATTTGTTCTTAAGCGACTAAGATAAAATATTAATATATTTATTAGTGCAGCTTAAGTCCTACGTGGCTAACAAGTATATCATTAAACCACGGAACAAAAATTCATTTCTAAAAACTTAACAAGCGAATGTATAAGCTCTAAATTTTTTATATTGTTTTTTTGTTTTGTAAGATAGTCTTAAGTTTTTTGTTTTTTTTTTTTTTTTTTTGAAGATAAGTAAGATAGTCTTAAGTTGGATTAAATAGTTTGACTAAATTAATTGAAACATATATATTGAAACTTAAAATTTAAAAGCCTCACTTCATATATCTTAATATTTGATATGTTATTTTAAATGTTAAAATTAACACTTTAAATTATTCTCATTATTTATTTTATTTTGAGTAAAATAATGGGTAGTTTTTTAATAACACAAATTCTCAAATGAGAAGGCCTCATCTCTCACATAAGATGATCTGAATTTAGATGATTTAATTAATGTTTACTTATTGTCTTAAACTTAAAGTAATCACTTACAGTTTCAAAGTAATCACTTTTATAGTGTTACAGTATTCATATGTGACGTTCAAAGTGATTAATTTTTTATAAATTTAAAATAAATAAACAAAAATAATGTACTAGTTATATGAATTGTTCCTGATGAGATGATCTTATACACGAAAAATATTTTAAGAAACATGGCTAAGAACATTGTTTTTTTTCTTATTTATAATAAGCCCAAAGCATGTTTTCCTTTCTAATTTTCTGTACTGGCCAGTGGCCAATATACTTGTGTGGGCCGAACAGCCCAACTTAAACCCTCCAGCTCAAGAATATGTCTAATTTTAGAGCTGTTTATTCAGATTATTGGATTAATTTTAAGTCGGTTCAAAATTAAGTGTCCCTGATATAAGATTTCAATTTGAGATACAACCTTGAAAAATTATAAGTTGGTATTGGTTTACAAGTTCAATTATTCTGATTTTTATGTTGGCCGCGTTTTTTTTTTTTTTTTTGAGAAAGAGAATTATTGTGATTATTTCATCTTTTAAATAAGGATACTGATGAGAACAATTCGAGTATCAACTAACAACATATATACTTTAATTCTAACAATATAGAATCATATACCAATTTTAAAATTTTTTATTTGACTATATAAAAAAAATAAAAAATAAAAATACTAAATATCTATATTTAGCACTTTATTAAAAGGGTAAGTCTCCTGTGAGATGGTTTTAGCCATGCAACTGGCTCAAGCCCAATAACTTTTTAAAAATATTCTGACATACTAATTTTAAGACTTAAAAGAACAATTTCAAGACTTAAAAATCCAATTTTAAGACTTAAAAGGTCAATTTCAAAGTTTTAAATATCAACTTTAATGTTTGAGAAATCCTAACTTAAAGTTGATATGAGAATTTAATGTTATAGATTTGGTTTTTTAGGTCTTAAAATATGTTTTTAGAGTATTAAAATTGACCTTTTAAGTCTTAAAATTATCAAATTACATGACTTAAAATATCAATTTCAAATCCTTGAAATTGGTCTTTTAAGTCTTTGAATTGGTCTTTTAACTCTCAAAATTGACATTTTAATTTGTGAAATTGGTAAAAGAAAATTGTACAATTAGACCGGCCTAATAAGATGCGTCTCACAAGTGAGCCGGTCTCACCCAAATTTGTGTGTTACTAAAATAATTATATACTCAATTGTACTTGTACGTGACTTGCAAAATTAGCTCAAGATTGAGAATTGTCCAAATAGCAATAATGAATGGAATCTGAACAGTCTTCACAAATGACAATAGATAATTTATGATTAGAGGATAGTTAGAAGAGGATATTTATTTATAGGTATTTATTAAAAAAATCCAAAAAAAGACAAGTGAAGATGCTAAAGAAACTTAGAAAGAAGAGGAGAGGAAATCTAGAAATTGGATTTATATTATGCATCTTAAAGGTTGGTCTGGGTCTTCACAGACAAAATACTCTGTTCCTTCTTTCTTCTTTGGCTTTTTTTGGGGCTTTGGTCACCTTACGCCCCTCACCTTTCCTTTTCCTTTGCTTTTGGTTTCTTCCTCCTTAAAATTAATCAGGGATAGGGTCAGTTGGCGGCGCCTTATCCAAGTCCTAGATTAGTAAACCTGTCCCTTTACCCTTCGTTCGTCTTTATCCTTTGCCTTTTTGTCGCTTTTTACCTGTTTCTTTGATCTTATCTTTGTTTTTGTGTGTGTGCTTCTATTCTATTTGCCAACTGCAGGTTCCTCTTGCTAGAAGACCGTTCTCGAGCCGGGGGACTCTTTGATCGCACTCTCCTTGTGGGTATGAGCATGCCATCGTTCCTCCCTCCCCAGACCCTGATCATAGTTTTCGTTGAGCGGGATACACTGGGTATGATGATGATGATGACATCTTCAATTTTTTTTATTACTTTTCAGTAATGCCAAGCTTGTATAACTTCACAAGTTTTGCATCCTATGGGGTAAGTTGCAGGCTTTCGGATAATTACAGGTTTTTTTCTTTGAAGATCCTTTTTGAGCCAAGAGGCTCTTTGACCGCATTCTCCTAATGGGTATAAGATGTCGTTTATCTTCCCTCCCCAGACCTTGACCATTGATTGCCTATGAGCCGGATACACTGGGTATAATAAATGGATATAAGTGTTAAAAAGTCTTAACCGTCATGTGCAGTAGGTAAATGGTGGATATTAAATTTTACCATCTATTTATACCAGTTTGACTTGTATGCACAATATGCTACTAAATAATACTTGATATATTTCTAATGAAAATTATTGGCAAAATTTTAAAAAAATTTCTTGAAAATAACAATTAAAAGTACTAGTTTTAGTTAAATGGTGGGAATTTGTCAAAAGATAAACTAAAATTATTTTATTATGAGTAAAATAAGCTCAACTATTATTTATTTTTAATAAACACATCTACTCCGTGTAATTGCTGAAAATAAATTCAAGTACGGTTTGAAAATGATTCTAAACAATAAGTGAGAATATTTTTGACAAATGTAACTAACTAATTTAGAACTATATACAAGGCATTAAGTTTTTTTTTATTTTGAAACGAACTTAATAATTCATTAATAAAATTGTTATTCGACGTCTACCACATAGTAACAATTAATTAAATACATAACAATTTTAATCAAAAATTTCTATATATAAAAAGTCACGATCATTATAAAGAAGATCTAACATTGATTGTACTAGCAAAAGTGACACCTATGATGACGTCATATACCTTTTTACCATCGAATTGATAATAAGACTTTAAACTCTCACCAAAAGAGACTTTAAAAACCAATATATAGGTAGATTGATTCCAATAAATAGATAAAATAACTCTATAATATAGAGAGTATTATTGATTTTATTTGTAACTAAAAATAGAAAAGGCAAAAATAAAGATTCAGGGCTAACCATCAGCCATAAGGTTGATAGTAACCCCAAAATGGAAAAGGCATGATGTTTAGTACAAAAATATACATTAAAATTTTTTCAAAGAATGCTGCAATAAAAAGAAAATCTTTTTTTAAGAAAATTATATAATCTATAACTATTACTAAAACAAAACACTTGCTGATGTTATCACTTATCAAAATTGCTTACATGTCATTTTCTAAATAAAAAATTTCCCCCCAAAACTTAAAGATGATGTCATTGTTATAATAAGTACTATTAGTATTTTTGACTTTCTAATTTGACTAGGTAGTTCGAATTGATTGATTTTTTACTTTTTATGTCAGATCATTTAATGTATTAGAAAGTCATAGAAATATATTTTATTTTACTTTTTTCAAGTTTTTATTAAATGAGTATAGGATATTTTTGAGATATTAAAAACATAAAGCCGTAAATTTTGTATTTTTTTGTTTATACAAATATGTCAGAAATTTTAATAAAGGCGTGCATCGCACGGGCATAATCTAGTGCTATGTAATTTAATGAAATTATCATTTGGATAACGACATTACTTATTAATTAAAATATTTAATCTAACTTTTTTTTTTTGAAAATATAACCTGCAACCTTATTATCCAATTAAATATTTTACTAGTGTTCTAAAATTCAATTAAATAAAATTAACTACTTATGAATAAGCTTATTTTAAGTTGATTCAAGCTAATTTATTTGATTTCAGTTTTATCCTAATTCAAACAAAACTTTTAATAATTGAAAATAATATATTTTCCAAAAATAATTCCTTACTTGCATATAATATATTTTTTTTGAAATAATTAATATCTTCAAAAATTTTATTAGATATAAAGAATTGACACAATAAAATCTTTTAAATATTTACCTGTTTTAACTTCAAATTAATTTAGAAAAATAAACTACTTCACAATTAATCATAGCCATATTAAATTATTTTATTTAGCACAACACTTTTTTATCTTGAAAGACATTTAGCAAGACTTTAAGTAGTCAATAGAAATACTTGTTATTTCCAACTCTATTATTATAGCCTATAGGAGTAATGTTTATGATTAGGATTTTTAATTATGATAAGTGAATTTATTTAAAAATAAATAATAAAATATGTATATTATTTAGCACAAGTCGAGTAAATATTAATTTAGTATATTATTAATTTCTCAAAATAAAAAAAATAGTAATTTCCCCAATTAACCCAATAGGAATATCAGTATTTCAGCAATTTCCTCATACTCAGTCCTCACAAAAAGTGTGCTCTCCTATTTCTTCCTGTCCTAGCGTGCTCTTTATCTCTCTCTTTAAATCCCCACAAAAATACAAAAAATATTCTCAATTTCTCTGTCTCTCTCTATAACTCAAAATTTTCACATCCATCTTCTTCAACCTCCATAACATTCCCTCTCTAAACCCTGTAACGTCTCACTCACCTTCAATGTCAAAACCTCCACCCCATCCTTCATCCCACTCCCATACCCAACACCAAGCACAACCCATTAACCCATCTAACTACTCTCATAGCCCACCCCATTACGCCGTCGCCCTCCACGACCACCACTCCTTAACTCGCTTCCTATCAACCATCCCTAAACTCGCTGACCCATCCCGAGTCATCACCGAGTTGGACTCACTTCGTGAAGAGAAACTCGCTGACCAGATCTCATCCCTCCTTGACCGTCGTGAAGATATTCCATTCCGTGAAACGCCACTCCATTTAGCTGTTAGATTAAACGACCCCGTTTCGGTTCAACTCCTTGCTTCTGCTGGAGCTGATGTATCGCTTCAGAATTCTGCTGGATGGAACCCATTACAAGATGCTCTCTGTAGAAGGAAATTGGAAGTTTCTCGAATTCTTGTTCAACATCATCATTTATCTGCTTGGGCTAAATGGCGTCGTCGTCTTCCTAGACTACTTGCTGTTTTAAGAAGGATGAGGGATTTTTATTTGGAGATTCAATTTCATTTTGAGTCCTCTTTTGTTCCTTTTATTGGCAAAATTGCTCCTTCTGATACTTATCGGTAATTCAATCTTAGTTTTTACCTTTTTGTTTAATTATTATCGGTCATTTCTGTTTGTTATTTTTATATGATTAATTTGAAATTTTTTGGTTTGAAATGCTGCTGACGTTTGATAGCATTTTGGCAGATTTTGAAGAATTTTGTCTGCATTTCATAAATTAATTCATCAATTTCGACATTATTGAGTTATTGCAGTTAATTTCAATAAAACAACATAAATCCTTCTCAAAAAAATAATTACTCCATGAAAAAAACGGCTTCAGTCGATCGTCATGATTTCTCAATTAAGAATTTTAATAGGACAATTTTTTTTAGCAAATTGTTTGAAATTTCAGTTAATTAATGAGAAAATTCATAACGTATTCACTTACTTTGTGCTTATTACGTAAATTCCCGTCAGTGTAACGGCAAAAGGCATTGAATTTCCATTAATCTAATTACAGAATATGGAAACGCGACGGAAATGTACGCGCCGACACAACATTAGCAGGATTCGATGGAATGAAAATTCAACGTGCCGATCAAAGCTTTCTTTTCCTCGGTGAAGGAGATTTCGAGAAAGAAATTCCAGAAGGTTCTTTAATAGTCTTAAATCGTGACGAAAAGAAAATCTTTGACGCATTTGAGAATGCCGGATCTCCAATGTCCGACGACGACGTGGCCTCATTTTGTTCCCAAACAAGTGTATACCGACCAGGAATGGACGTCACAAAAGCGGAGTTAATACCTCGAACAAATTGGCGACGCCAAGAAAAAATCGAAAGCGTCGAAAAATGGAAAGCAAAAGTTTACGACATCCAGAACGTAGTATTCAGTTTTAGGTCACGAAAAGTGAGTTCAAGAGATGAGCAAGTGCTTCCATTAGAGCTTGATGAAGAAGAAGGTTTTTTAGTAGCAGAAAACTTCGAGTTCAACCATGGCGGTGATCATGAAAAGAGACGGCATAGTAGTTTCGTTAGGGAGGAGCGAGAGTGGGTTTCAGTAGGAAGGAAGAGCGTAGATATCAACTTTGCGCCGTCATCGACGAAACGAGCGCCGGAGAGGAGAAGAGCGTCAACGGTAAATGAGACGACGGCGAGGATTCCAGTGACGACGGAGGTGAAGACGAAGGAGAAAGAATACGTTAAGAGTCTACGGCCGGCAGTGTGGTTGACGGAGGATTTTCCATTAAAGACGGCGGAGGTTTTGCCATTGCTTGATATTTTAGCGAATAAAGTTAAGGCTGTTAGGAGGATGAGGGAATTGCTTACTACCAAGTTTCCGCCGGGTACTTTTCCTGTTAAGGTAATACAATACTCTCCGTAATTCTTATTATTTTTTGGAATATTTTTAATTTTGAGGAAATTCTGTTTATAATTCTTTCCAGATTCCAATTCAGTGTTCTTAATTGAAATTAGCTGTTTTTGCAGCAAATGAGTATAATCAAAATTAAAATATTATTCCTATAAAAATTAATATATAAAAATATATTTGTATAGTAATATAAATGAATTAAATAAGATTCAATTTAGATTATTTTACAAAAATTTGAACCGGATCTTGATAAAAAAAAAAGCTATTAGACGAAAAAATGGAGGGAATAGGATGGGTAATTTTGGTAATTCATAAATGTTTTTGGTTTACCTGGCAATTTTGAACTTGCTTGCTTTGTTTTTTTTTCTTTTTTTTGAGGATTGATTATTGGTTTTATTGATAATTGGGTAAATGTGGGGTTTGATAAGCTCTTTTGTCAGGGTTCTTTTACTCTTTTGTTTTGCTCTTGGTATAAGTCTTTTTCTGTGCATCTTGTTTACTTGATTCCTACGGCTAGACCTGGCAAATTTTGTCTCAGCCATGAGACCCAAACTTGTGAACACTTGTTTTGGAATAGTTTATGTCACGTCGACAAATTAAAAATGGTATACACACTTTATAAGTTATTGAAGTTTTTTTTCCGTTGTCATATGATTATAGATTAAATACACACACTTCCTGTTCATCTGGCATTCACACTTTGTTATAATTTTTTGATTTCATGTTAATAGTTTTATGTTAAAAAGCTCTTTTTGCTTATTATTGTAATAATAACAAAGTCACATTGTTCAAATCTTAAATTTAACAGTGATTTTTAGATATTTTGACCAATCTAAAAATCTGATCGACCTAAAACCTATCTTAAACTTGAAACAATGGCTAGTGTTTGGCTCTGTTGATTGTTGGGATTAATTAATACTGAAAGCGAATTGATATTATGAGAAAAAATATCATTTTAAGTAGTAAATTTAAAAGGACACATAGAATACATAAGTTGATATGGGGAGGATTTTTTCTACCGGCATGGTATATTGAGGTAAAACAAAGAGTATGGATGGTTTGGACATGATTAGAGGGGGCATTCTTTGGTTAGTCATAATCTTGTTGGGGTTATTTTGGGGTGATTGAATGGAAATGTGTACTTCTGGTAATTGCTACTTTTAATAACTCCAGTATTGGTGGTCTTTCTTTCTTTACTCATTAAAGTAGATTTATTGGTGATTGTGAAATGTCAAATGTGGGGATGCCAGGTTTCCTCCTAGATCTTTTCCTTGTAAATGTGATGGGCATTTTTGGTAAATCACTTTGCTCCTAGTACTTGTTGATAGTATTTTACTTTAATCTATTTCTGTAACTCTTGCTTTGCTATTACTCCTATTCAATTCAGTACGAGTATTTGATTCATTAAATAGAAGTATAGTTATAGAAATGTAGACTAGCTGAACAGGGCATTTTTTACCACTTCTCATAATTCTTACTGTTATGATTTTTTTAGGTTCATGTATTAGTATATTACTATCATTGGTGTTGTTTACTAATGAGTACAAGTATCTTCACTTTGATAGAAAACATGTCCGGAGGGAAAATTAACAAAATTTTCAAAGCACCTAATAATTGGGGCTTCTTAAATTTGGGTATTTGGTTCGATCATACACTTTGCACGTGCCCAGAACCAGTGCCGTCCCTGACATTATATAGGCCCTAGGCAAATTGAAAGAAGTGGGCCCTCTCTATGAAGGGTCGATTCCGAACTTAAACATGTGTTTAGAAAAATAACAAAGATGAACCCTATATATTATAATTAACATTCAAAATGTAGACATATCATATAATTCTTAAATGACAAAAGAACTACTCATAAATTGCAAATTTTTAAGTGTGTACTTCCATTAACAAGCATATTCTAATTTTAGGCCCTTTTTAACTCTGGACCCTAGGCAAATGTCTACCTTGTCTATGATCAGGAACGGCCCTGCCCAGAACCATGTTGGTTAGAAAAATATGATGGGCTTTTTAGAGAATTTACATAATTCATTCCTCACTATTTTATAGTCTTGGTTTGCTTTATTCACTTGTATAGTATACCTGATTTATTGATAATTGGGAAATGTGGGTTACGTTGAGACTTTTAAGAGTAAAATAGAAGTTTGGATCTTTATTCAATTTTTGGATTGTTGAGATTTGGAAGAATGATTTTTTGGCTTTGGTGGTGGGGTTTGAGAGGAAAGGGTGCAAGTGTGTTTATGAATTGATATATGAAAAAAAAAGATCAAAGCTTTAGGCTTTATATAATCTTAATGGGTCCACTTGATCCGATGTTTTCTGTCTTGGAAATGTGGCCGTTTGATTTTGAATTCTACTATTATTACATAAACAAATCTACTAAAGTATAATTAAGGATATTTAATTGTAGGACCATTGTTTTTAAAATGTCGGAGACCAATGAGCTATATAACCCTAAACATGTGGGCCACTCTTAAAATAGTGGGACCCCTCTTTAAGTGTACTTGCTCTTTGTCTGATTAATGAGGTGTAGTGAAGGAAACTTCATTCCTGCCTCTAATATAATCCGTCCACCAACATCAAGGAATGATGTAGGCATGTGTAGCATTGTATAGTAATTATGTGTACAACTAATACATAAAATGTCTTTTTGAGTATGTCATATGGAGGAGATTGTTCTTCAAGATATACCTGTACCAGGCTGTGTGTTTGAGGTATGACTTGTGAAAGGAGTAGTCTTCACTCTTCAGTGTCAAGCTGGATGCCTGGATTAAGTAAAATTTGAACATACGCATGATTTATGTATTACTTTTGAGATTTCAGGTGTGGCTTAACATGTCAGACTAATCATTTCATAATTTTATGCCAGTATACTCCACAATTGATACTTATGAACTCCTAGTCTAGCTTTTCATTTAAATTGCGATTGGGCATGAAGGTAATGAGAGAGAAGAATAGCAGGCATGTGTCCTTATTTCACGAAAAATTAAAGTAAATAATTCATTAAAATTAGAGATAGATAATTTATCAAAATTTATCGAAAATTAGAGGAGCTATTTAATTGTTTGAAGCTATTCAAAGGGATGGAGGGATTTTTTTAAAAAAATTTCTTTGTAAAAAATGTGGATCTCTAAGGCTGGACTGTTGAGAGATGAGGTTTTGAATATGTGGGAAATATTTGTGGATTAGAAGATATCATTTGTGGCAAAGCCAAATTGGCTGTTTGAAGATTAGGGTTTGAATTTGTGGATCCAAACAAGTTATCAGAGGATATATCATATCAAAAGGTTTGTATGAATTACTAGATTTTCATTCTGCAAGGATATCTTAGGGCCTATCAGGAGTCATGGAGAGGGCGTTGGATGCTCCTATTGTGTAATTGGTCATCTCTTATTGCTCCACTTGCCAGAAGGAGCTCGTTCATCTATGTATTAATGGGATCTTGATGTCATAAATTTGTAACTCCGGTTTGATGTTGTTTATCTGGTACATTGGAACTTGGAAGCTTGCCTATCACAATCTTCAGATGAATGATTAACAATATCTAATATGTGGTCGTATTAGGATTCTTCCACACTTTGTAACCTTCATCGAGAATACTGCTTTGACGCTATCCTACTCATACTTCATTTCACCTTAACCGCGTCAAAAACACCAAACTCTTGCATGATTATGAATTTATGGGTACTCGACACAGTGAGATGATGTTAATCTGTGTTTCTCATCCTGAGTTAGTTACTGAAAGTATTACTGGTATTCTAATCTCGATTCTCGGTCACTCCCCTAATCTTTTTTTACTCGATTGAAGTTAATGACTGTTCACAGCTGCACACTTGCACTCCGCATGTGCCTTGTTGTTATTAGCTTTTTCTGGTTGTTTAGTGGTACCAATCTCAAACAAACAAATCTGTATTTTTGCTATATAAATCCAGTGGTCCTTGGTATAAGTTCTGCCATCTGGACCGTGGGGTTTTATTATTATTATTACTGTAATTTAATGCATATACTATTGGTGTACCAATGTTGCAGATAGCAATACCAGTGGTACCAACAGTGAGGGTAGTAATTACATTCACTAAATTCGTCGAGTTGCAACCAATCGATTGTTTTTACACTCCATTGTCAAGTCCAAGATTCTTGAGCAACGGAAACAACCATAGTCCATCTGAAGAACGAGAAACTCACTCCACAACTGCCTCGACATCATCATCATGGCTAAGACGAAGCAATAGTAGCCGATCATCTAACAAGTCACAACAGCAGCAACAACAACAGTGCCCCGAGGCATTGATTTCAGACCCATTTGCTATTCCTGATGGATACACATGGGAAAGTATCGATAGTAAAAACAACCGTAAGGTGAAAAAGTCTAAATCAGTGCGAAAAGCCAAGTAGATAGGGCAAGTACAGATAAGTTAGTGTAGTAGTTGCTAATTTTGCTTTCCCCTCTTCTAATTTTGTTGTCCGAGTTGCATATTATTGTAGATATAACAGCTGATATTTTTCAGCCTTAGGCTGCTGAGAAAGAGAGCAATGAAATTGAACATCGTTTCTACGGCGTTATACCATGTTTCAGTTTTTCATCTATTTTTATTCATTTTAACTACACATCAATAGGTGCGCTTTCGGGTTTGCTTGATTTTTCTTTTCACCAAAAGCTCGTATATCAAGGATATAACTCAAAGCGAGGAATCAAGTGTGTTCTAAAAATAGACCACGTGATTTTACGTCGAGGAATCAAATATGATTTTACTTTCCACACCTCACCGAGAAATTTGGCTTCAACGCTGAACGTAAAATCTCGAATTTTACTACTTTAGTTGATTGAATGTTCAAAATCAAACCTAAGAAAATGAATATCCATGGATCCCACAATCTAAAAGCCTTCAAAGGAAGGAATAAGGATTGTGTTCCAAAATACAAACACAAATTCTTGTTGAATATGGCTTTGAATATCTTAAGCACTAGATTTGCCTTTTGTTGAAGTGATTCTTTTCTCTTGGGTCTTTTTCTTTATTGCTTTTCTTCCCTCTTTTGCTTTCCATGTTTCCCTCTTTTTGAACTATGTTGAATTTGAATGAATACATTCTTTTAAGTTGGAATCATCATCCTACCCGGTGTATTCGCTTATAGAAAACTAAGGACAGAGTCTGAGATTTTTTTAAATCGGAATATATCATAAAAATAGTAATTATGATAGATTAATAATTATTATGCATATATATCCTAAATAATAACCTAACTCAACTACTTCCAGGATGGCATATTATATTCATTCAGAATGAAAGGGCAACAGATTAACAGGTGAATAATCAATATCATGGAAAGAGACCTTGTATCCTATGAGCTTATTAACTTAGGTTGCCACTAATTATCCATCTTAAATGAATTTAATGTCTATTTATTTGAGGTTTCTAACAAGAGAAGTACTACTATTTAATTCAACAACATATGAAGGGAAGTATAGTTTTTAGAGTATTCTATCTGTTCATCTAATACTAAAAACTTGGGATTATCATGAATCGAATTTAAGTTGAATCTCTAAAGACTTAGATTTAAGCCTTAATTTTTCACTTTGATCTAAAATCAGGTTTTGGGTTTATAAGGTTTGAAGTTTTTAGTGGATACCGCAGTGAATATATGCTTTTCTCAATGAAGAAAGTCACAATTAAAGCAGTATGAAGAACCTTCAATATCTATTGAAAAGTTAACGGCTTTCCTTCTTATGTAGTGACTAGTGGAGGAGTAAATTTGAAATTTGAATATATGGCAAGTTAAAAGGTCAGAGAGAATATGTATTTCATCCAAATTTTGATTTAGTTGATGCAAGGAGTATTACTTCTTAGTTCTTACATGTGTGTTTACTTCATATCTCATCATTTCCCCTTTTGAATTTGATGTTATATCTAGGTTAAATAAATCTATAAGGTTACAAGTTAAAGCGTAAATATATATATTTTAAACTGGCGAATTTTCAACTTAGTGAGTTCAATAATCTAGTTGTTGATCACATACACAAAAATGATACATTACTATAATAATATCCTTAAGTGACTCCCACTAATATGCTAGTAATGCTACCTAAAAAATATTTTAGGAAGGACGGATCAAATAAAAAGTCTTATTGTTTGATAACTCCACCTTTAAAAGGTTATTAATTAGCTAAATCACTAATTAGGCCATTATGGTAAGAGTATTAACAAAATAATGCACTTTAGATAACATCCAAAAATGGGCCAATAATTGAAAGAACTCACAATTTAGAAAGAAGAATATGATAAATTAGTAGCATTGAGGTAGCAACAAGAGTTTGCTTAACAAGAAAGAAAAGATAAAAGTTAATTGACTAACAAAAGCAAAATGCTTTGTCCACGAAAAAAGAGGTTGAAAACAACATAAAAGAGCCTAACCACATGCTTAAAAACCAAAACAATAGTTCCTAATATCTTCTTAATAGAGCAAGCACAAATCTACCCACCAATCCACACTCATCTTAATTCATTAAGGTAAGTGCAAAATTCGAATTCATCCGTATAATTAAATTTGCTACATCTGCTATAAAATAACTATTATATTGAATGTGTAAACGTAGATCTTTTTCGAGCCGAGGAACTCTTTGGCTGCACTCTCCTTTATGGGTATGAGTTGCCGCCTTTCTTCCTTCCCGAAACCCTATTCATAGTTCCCATGAGAGGAATACACTGGTTAAGGTAATGATAATAATGCAAACGTAGCAAATTTAATGGTACATGCGAGTATATGTAGCTTCACATCTACTCCATTATAGCATTTAACATTGTACTAATTGATGTAGTTGATTATGGCATCTGAGGCACCATCATGGGCAGATCAATGGGGTGAAGGAGGTTTTGGTGCAATGGATGAGGTAAAAACAGTGCAAAACAAAGACACCAACAAGAAGAAAACATCTTTTTTTGGAGGATTCAAGGCTGGAATCAAATGGGTTAAGCAACAATGTGTTAAGAAAAATCCTCATCCTAAATGACTTATAATGATTTTTTTGTGTATTAGTTTTGCTTGCTTCCTTTTTCTTTCCTTTCAAGAATAAGGTTGGGAATAAAAAGAATAGAAAAATAAAAAAGTAATGAGTTTGTAATAGATTGATGAATAAAATTTTGATTAAGTTGTATTTCGTAAATTATGTTTTTTATTCTTGATGTATGCAAAGATTTTCTAATTTTTTCGATTAAAGCTCTAATATTGTTGTGAGTCTTGTGACTGTTGTTGATGTAACGCAAAGATCCATATTTATTTTGTTTTATTGAAATGAATTAGAATAAATGACTCGTTAAATTATGTGTAATTTTCATTATTTTATGTATATGATATTGAAGATCGTATTTGCTATCAAATATCAATTGAAAAACAATTTAGTGAAAAAAGTATTTGTTTTTACAAGGATAAGATTAACAAATCTAACCCCTTAACTTCATCTAAATGAAATTTACTTAATGACATGGTTAGTTCGCATAATAATTGCTGGTGATTCTACATATATAATTTTTTTGAATTATAGGGTAGACTGAATAAAAAGAAAAGAATTAGGTGAAACTCAATTTCAAAATCATATCTAGAAAAGGTGGTACTGAAACTAGAAGTATGTGGAAAGGTTGAAATTTTATTTGGATCATAGCTTTACTTTCAAAGGCAATGGAAAATTTATGAAAACAAATCTAATTTATTACTAAGACATTTCTTGTAATTTCAACAAATTTTTCTAATTAAAGAAACCAAACAATGAAAAATAGTTTTTTTTTTCAATATCAATCAAATAAGTCTAATGATTCCACACTTCTTTCTCATACATTTCATTACCTACCAAGTTTTCCAAACACACTGTATAAATAAATTTGCTAAGGTGGGCTTTCAAACCATTGTGTTAGATTTAGATAGCGACCTTTCGAGTTGGATCCCTTTCAAGTTATAAGTTGAATCAGGTCAAATGCCCGATACCAACTCTAATCAAGTAGTCCCTCCGTTTTCATATGTTCTTCTCACTTTTCCCATTTGGAATTTTTCAAAAGTTCTTCATATTTAGAATCTTTCTAATTTGGGGACCAATAAAATAGAAGGAAATTATTACACTTACACTCTAATCTATAGAAATTAATTTACATTTTAATTCCCAATGCATTTACTTTACATGCAACCAATGAAATTTAATGATATTATTACACTTACACTTTAATCAATAGAATCTTTATTTTTTATATTATTTTACTCAACTCTCATAGTATCTATTGTGTAATTATAATTTATCTTGATTTCTTCCCATATTCCAAATGGGAAGAACAAATGAAAACGGAGAGAGTAGTATTTCCTTTGTCAATCTCAATTTGCCTCTTGAACTAATGATGCACAAATATACATACTCCATATCATTAACAACAAATCAAGCCACTTGATAGAGTTGGGGTAATAAAATGTAAAGTAATGCTAACAAAATTTACTAAGATCGAACATTTGTGTAACACGTTTCAATAAAACTCAATCCGAAAAAAATCAAGTATTTTGAACACGTTTATTACGTTACATAGATGGTCCTTTGCCAACTTCAGTAGCTAAAAGTTGGGCCATACTTGGCAGTTGGCACAACAGCTCTTCATTGTACAGAACCTCCTAATTAAAAATAAGTGGCAGTATTAACAAGATTAAGCCCTAAATTAATGGTCAGAAAAACAAATTTTGGATTATAGGTGAACGTTTTGGATGACCTTGATTATTCACACGCGAATCAGCAGCATGCGCAGCAACTTGATCCGAACACATTTTCCCCGCTATAAGTCAGATAAAGAAACCCATCTTCATCCTTGTTATCTTCATAAATTGTGGCCATTAAAGCAGCTACAGAAGGAAAAAAAAACAAAACAAAACCCAGGTTTACAAACACGAACATTAGCGTAAGATGCTTTTAAGGTTCACTAGATTTCGAACGTACCGGTGGGAGGTAAAATGTTATTCACAAACACAAATATGGCTTTCTCAGGAGTTAGATCTACTTTCTTTCTCACCACATATACAAACTGTCCAACAGTTAAATCAGCTGGGACGAGGTACCTGAGATAACTCATAAGGGCGGGGATCACAAACATAAATCACTAGTTATGCAACAAGATGAAAACCTAACATTCATGTATGCACGAGCAAAAAATCTTTAGGAAATTTATATATTAGGGCTGATCATCGGACGAGCCACAAGCTTTGGACCAGTTATAGGTTGACAAAATTCGGCAGATTTATAGTAAAAGGTAAATGAGAAGCTTCAAGTTTTAGATCAGTTTCTAGTTCAGAACTACAAGTCAGACACCGTACACTAATACATATAAGGTAGTGTTTGGCAAAATAGAATTCATTTGAAAATAGAGAATTTAAATTAGGTATTTAAATTCAAGAATTGTAAATGACACCTAAACACTTGGAATTTGCAAATTTTAATACTTGACCAATTTTCATTACTATTGAACTTCTATGTAGAATTAATTCAATTCCACATTTCCAAATTCAAGATTTGCTAAACATAGTATTTGGATCAATTCAATATTTGAAAATGAATTCCAAGAATGTCACCATGCCATGAGTATCAAATAACTGAGATCCAAAAAGAGAGCCAAATTTGAGATTTACTTTTTCTTAGCTATGTCGGGAATGTCACTCGTTTCAGCCTTTTCAACAATCACCTGCACGATTAGCTATCTAGGTTAGAATTGATAATCTGATGAGCAAAACATGAAAATGCAAATACTGCTTAATCACAATAAAACAGAAAATTAAAGCATGTGATCTTACAGGAATTCTATCAGGATATTTCTCCTTGATGCGAGCTGCTTCAGCTTGTCTCTGTTCTGAAAGTAAACACTAACTTTCAATCCTCCCACATCCCAACGTTAGTATATGTATATCTCAAGAGAAAATGGGGGATAGGACATAAAAGAATGTTGACAATTTGACTAATACAGTTCACAAAACATGATTATCATTTGGGCTGCGACTAACAATTTAAACAATGTTAAAAACCACTGGTTATTTCAGTCTCCTTATTTCACCCAAAATCATCCACAACCGGGCATTATGCCTTGATCTAAGTATATTATAGATAGGATACCCGAGTGATTGTTAAGTTTGACTGGACTTATTGTCAATGACAACATATAATTGGGGAAATACGAAGTGCACACTTCATAAATCAAAGAGATATCATCCCAAAACCATATGACAATGGGAGGAAGGACTTATAAAGTGTGCACACCATCTTTAATTCATCGATCTTTAATTCATCGATGTTGATCATGGATCTTGAAGATGAATATCAACAAATCAAATAATGGTTTTCAGAAGCTAGTAAATGGAAAATGCCATCTCTCAAAAAGACTCCAAGGGAGTTGATCTTGGAAGCCCTTCAAAGCCCAGCTACACCAAGTAAAATGAAAAGGATTTTAGCATCCCCTTTATCAAGTCAAAGAAGGAGAGTTTTTATGGATGAAAATGATGATGAAGTAAATAATTGTGATGAAAAAGATGTTGATGAAGATGAAAATGAAGGTGTTGATGTATCAGGATGATCGTATTAAGATATCGATTACTACTCTTACTCTAGTGTTTGTTCTTGGATTAATTCTTTATTATCTCTTTGTTTATACTTCCCACAACAATTCATCAACAAAAGAATGCCCAATTGTTTAAGGTTAACTTTGCAAGCAACCCCATTTTTGGTAATGAATAAATAACACAATCAACACACAATAACCTAGTGGTGGAGGGCTTTCTCTTTGTGAGATGGGTTTGATTCTTACCATGTAATGAAGGATTACTTACTCTCCCCTTTGCCCATAGGGTTTCAAATGCCTACTAATATTCTCAATTAGAATATCAAGAATTCAAGATGAAAAAACTCACAAACTTTGATCACAAATGATCAAAAAAGATTCAATTATGGATATTTAAACCAAACTTAAGAAATGTCGAGCATAATTATCGCTTCCCACAATTCAAAGTTCAACTTTTAATTTTGCACCCAAACTCCTTTTCTTATTATACACCACAATTAGCACAAAATCAAAGTCAAATTCCTACCAACATGATGAAAATTTCCCCAAACTTTGGTCACAAAATATGATTACAAATTCGAATGCAGATTAAAGTCATAATAGCATATTAACTGAAATAAAGAATCCCAAATGAAAGAAATGGTAACAGACCCAGTGGGTGCTCGAATTTGAATGCACTTTTCGCCATTTCCGCACTCAGACGAGAAAAATCGCTATCTGCAAGACTGCAACAATGAAAAGAAGGAAAAGAATGAGAAAACGAATGAATAAAAAAAAATCCCCATTCTTTTGGCACTGATCAAACGGCGATTCAAAATAATTGAAAAATTACATTACTGGAATTGTTTGATTAACGACAAAAGGAATTGCAATTTGACGTAGAAAATGGAAATTAAGCAATTGGAATACCTCTGCGAAGAAAAATTATAGGGGACTGGGGAGTATTTTAATTTCAATTATTCCCTTCTTATATCAGTTTATATATACTTCTATAATTTCTGTTTAGCACTTTGCGGATAATCTTGGAATTTGATTGGATTGTCGTCGTCATCAAGTTACTTGGAATTTAGAAAGGAAAAACAGGTGGTCTGTTCCGGTTCAAATTTATATTTAGAGTTATAACAATATATATTTAGAATTGGACTGGGCTTTTGAGAGCCGTCTTTACAAAAGACGGTCTTAAGTAAGAATTTGTGAAGAAAAAAAATGTAAAGGTGAAAATTTTGAAATTTTCATTTTATTAATCTAAAATCGAAATTCATTTCAGATCGATTATATGGAGTATTATTTTTGTTAGATAAGATTGTGTATTTGATTTTTATTTAATTTTTTTATCTTACCTTAAATAAATAATTGAGAAACACAGATAAAAAATATTGCAAATTTAATAGAAAATGATTATAATTTATAAGTATTGGGTATCCAAATTTTAGGAGTTGGGATATCGAGTTGTATGTGCCTATCAAAATGGTTACTTCGATGGAATTTGAGTCGAAACATTTTGGGTAATTGGATTTAATCGAATTTTGGTTTGTTCATTTTCAGTTTGACCAGTTTGTGTATTGTGTTGATTCAACAAATTTAGAATTCACTTAAAAATTTGAGTTGATAATTTTTTTACCTAAAGAAAAGAGATTTAGAGATTTCTATTCAACTGACGAAAATTCATTTCACACCACGTAAAAAAATTTAATTCACTCGGAAATTCGCAATAACATTTGAATATAAACTGAATAAATATCATTTTGAATATAAACTGAATAAATATCATAATCACTCATACTTAGGTGTAATTTGGCTTAAACTAACCTAAACCTAAACATAGGCCAATTGAAAGGAGTTATTTACCAACTTTGCCATTATGCATACCTAATATACAAATAACAAACTCTTTAAAATAAAAGTTTTCACATTGATAGTCCACTTTTTTTTAAGGTTAATTCACCTCAATTGTCCACTTTTTATTTTTGGCAAAGATTTTTTTATTTAAATACCCTTTGTTCACACAAGTAAAAACCATAATATCCCCACTTATATTTTTTAAAATTCTCTAACTACTACATTTACAATTATTATAATCACTTAAATACTCAAACTACCGTCTTTACAATTATTATAATCATTTAAAATATTCCAACTACCACTTTCTTAATATGAGTGCCCAGCCCAAAATGAACAATAATTTGGGGTGGAGGGAGTACTATTTAATGCACTACTATAGAAGACCTACTCGACTACTTTCATAATAATAATAATAATATTCAGTCAAAATTATAAAAATATTAGTGATTTATGGTAGGGGTGAAACTTATTCGGATAAAAACCGCAAACCAAATAAGAAATATGGTTTGGACTTTTTATAAATTGGTTTGGCTTTGGATTAGAATTTTCAAAACCGAAATATTTTGGTTTGGATTAGGTTTGAGCATACCAAAAACCGAAAACCGCAATTTTGAACCGAATTAAAATAAAAGCTCACTTTTTACAATGAGCTAAACTACTTGTTGAGTGAATGTGCAAAATAGAAAATTTTAATTGGCAATACTTATAAAAATAATGTAAGTTATCTTATAACAATAATAAAACTTAATTCTATTTTTGCTTTATAATTTTAGTGATCTAATTCGATTTGCAATTTAAGTTTATTTTTATTTGAAAAATATGGTTTGAATTGGTCTGAGAAAGAATAAACCTTATTAATTTGGTTTGGTTCGGTTTGAATTGTGGCCCAATTTGGTTTGGTTTGGATTGAAAAATCAAAATCCGAAATAAATTTGGTTTGATTTGGCTTTATGAAAAAACCAAACCGCAAATCGAACTTTCACCCCTAATTTATGTTAGAGTAATTAATAATGGAAAAGATTATATGAATATTATTCAAAGCTAAATCGGGGAGTTTAAGCAATCAAACTAACCTAAACTCAAGCCAATTAAGAAGAGCTATTAACAACTCAGTGAAATAATTATTTGTAATTGACACTATTCATGTAATTCCTCCGTAATATTGAATTTGCAGCATTTTTTATTTTGGTCTGTCCCACTTAATTTGCATACATTTATTATCATTATAATCCATCCATACATTTTAACTCTTTTTTAATTTTATCCACATAATTCATTCTCTCTCTTCATTTATTACCATTATCTACCTTTTTCTTAAAAAACAATAATTTCTCTTTGCTTTAAATTATATGGGACGGAGGGAGTAGTTTTCAACAATTTTTGTCATTCATCATACAATTATATAAAAGAGTTACTAAATGATAAATGTCATGTTTATAACACTCTTGCCAAATGACAAAGTATGATAAATGCTGTGTTTATGTGGCATTAAGTTTACAACTAGAATTTAAAATCTCCATTAAATTAACAAAAATATTCTTATCATATTAAAGATCATTTATGACAATTAAGTCCTTATGATAAGTTGTTTTAGTAAAGTTTTCAAAAATGGTATAATTACAATATTATGTATCTTTATTATTTTAGGTATATTTTTAAAAATTAATAGTATCTTAATTAGTTATGAATTACTCTTGATTTTTTGTTGTAAAAAATTAAATAAAAAACTAAAATTAATGTTTTCTAATATTTCAATATTTAAAAATCTGTGCATTGCACAGGTTCGTATACTAGTTTAAAATAATCAAAATGAAATCACAAATTCTTGTGAGAGAGGGTCTCTCTGAGATACCATATGTTATTGGGTTAGCCCATTGAAAAAAATGTGAAGTAAAAGTAGAAAATAAGCTTTGATGGATTGAGGTTGAGAGATCGTCGAGACAAGCTGAAATGAAATTTACATGAAAACTGGTTAGTAGTCCTTCGATATGACTCCATCCCTTCTCTTGATACTGTAATTACTGCACCGCGCCATTGTAGAGAAAGGAACTGAAAATTGAAAAGAATGGAAGAATCAGAAGAGATATTAATCTGTTCTTTGAAAAGTTTAGGACTTCTAATTCAACCTCACATTACTTCAATCAAACATCTTGATTCTTCTTCTTTCTTCTCTATCTCTTCACAATCCATCCACCTTCTCCTTCCCAACGTTGATACGTCTTCGTTGCCAACCTCACTGCCTGATTCCATGCCAGAAAAGGTCAATTCGTGTACTGATTTAGCCACTTTTCTTCAACAATTAGGATACCCTTTTCAGATCAGTTTCCACCAGGTAACCCCTTCTTTTTTTTTTTTTTTTGTATGAATCGGTAATTGTTGTTATGTGCCCATTTTAAGCATTTAATCTTGAATTATGACTTTTAATCTTCAATTGCGTTTTCATGGAAGTCAATTGAAAATTTATGCTGTGTTTTTGATATTATGTGTGATATCAACTTGGTTTTTTTTTCTTCCCTTGTGCTTCTATTTTTCAGGATTGATGTTCTTACTTGATAAGTTGAAATGATGATATATGAAGGATACTAAGAGCTGTGATGTGATTTCGTTTGATGAAAAGATATGCTATTAAATTCTATTACCCAGATGAAATTCTTGATTTTCATACTAGGAGAATAAGGATTTGAATTTTAGTTAACTGTAACTCTGATATTGTGTTTGAACAAGCAATGTGACAACTAAATTGGGAGTGGAGGGAGTATGAATCAACAATTCAAAGTATTCAGTTGTTGGTGGTATGAGATCTTTGGTTATCCTTAATTAATGTTCTTGGATCCATTGCATCTTCCTGCATATGGTTTCCATCAGTATCTAGTAGTTCGTTTGCTTCAATTTGCTTTAGGGATTAGTGAATTAGCTAGCCACATTTCTCTTTAGTAGACAGCGTCTTCGTAAGCACTTCATTTTTGTTCTTCTAGACTAGTAGATGAGGCTACAAATAAAAGCAAACACAACTCTCCTCTTGGCACAAAATAGCCTCCCCTTCTTGCTCAAAAGAGTGTTGCAAGGGTTTTTTGGAGGAGGGACACCAAAATAATTGCTCATTTTACTAATACATTCCTTGATGAAGCAACAATCGAAAAAGAGATGTTCATGAGATTCATCCTCATCCATACAAAGTACAAATTATTGTCACCAATAATGCCTTAGCTAGCCATCTTGTCTCTTGATTTGGGTCTCCCATGAGCAGTCAACATAGATTGAACTTAAACCTAGGAGTAGTGATCATGTTCTAAACAATAGAGTCCCAATGAACATGAGCAATATCAGGGCGCATTTTGTTGTATAACTTTGTAACGGAGGCATTGGCGTGCAGGATTCAATCATAAATGACTCGATGTATATTATATACTAATGGAAATCAAGCATTGTATTACGTCAAGAAATGTTCCAGAATGTTTGTCTATATAGAAAGCATTTTAATTGAACCACGTGATGCTTATGAAAGAACTGTGATTTAGGTGATAAAACAATTACACCTGACAATTAATTGCTGTCAACCGTGCTCATCTAATCCTAATATATTACCGAATATAACTCTGTGATGACGAATATGCACATATGATGAGGAATTTGTGCCTTTTTCTAGGATGATCCCAAAGAAAAATTTGTAGCTATGGTCTAGTAGATGAAGGATGTTCTGTTGAAGTGAGTTAATGACTTCTATAGTTTAGTCTAGTGTCGCATTATTTGTTAATTACCTCGCGAATCGCAAATCGAAAAAGCCAATTATGGTCGATTATGGTCTATTCTTGGGCAAATTTGAGCGAATCGCAAATTCAAAAAGCGCATTAGGTAGCAAATTATGCTATACTGGTTTAGTCTGTCACTTAAATTGGCCATTGCTTCTATAGTTGTAGATTTTTTCCCATCAAACTTGATGCAGTGTCCACTTACCATTTCGCTCATGTGTTAAGATGACCTATGATTATTCATATTCACCGAATATATATGTTACTTGCGGCAGTTCTTATACCCATCTGAAGAGGACTTGTATAAATTGGTCAGATTTTTGGTAGAAAGGCTTTCTGATTTTTCGGAAGCCAAAAAAGCTGTAAATTTCGGGGTTAAAGGATTAGAGAGCAACACTAAACTTGTTTCACCAACCTTGTCTGAGAAGACTGCCGAACCTTTGGTCTATCTGAACGATCAGAAAGTTAAAGCTAGATCAGAAGGTGATTCTCCAGTATCATCAAGCAGCAATGTCAATGTTCCATCACAAGAAGATTATGTAGGAGATTTGAAGACGGCTGATCAGGTTGAGGAAACTGCTGATGTTTCTGAAAATTGCAAGTGCGTGCAAGAATCAATTTCTCATGATGATTTGTCATCCCAGGTATATACAAATAAACTACTCCATGTTATAAGCATTGTTAGATTTGCGACTCTATCTCAACCTTTTTTCCGGGGGAATTATTTGTTAATAATCACAAAAAATGATTCTCTATATGCTTTAAGAATAGACCACATTATATATCAGGTATTATAAAGAATTAACAAAAACAAAAGCTTCATCCTTTATCCTTTCCTAAATAAATATTTAGGCCTCTTACATTTCTTGCAGCTGATATGCGAGGAAGAAAGCATAGGTGGTCAAGAAACAGTCCTTCCCGAGAAAGAATCAGTGACAGTGATACTTGATAACGAGCATCCCTGTAGTTCCCATGTTGATCAGCTCAATGAACAAATAGTCCCCAGAAAGGATAAGCTTGAGGAAGCGGAGAATCAATGGTAAACATATTAATGCTTATAAGATCATTCTTAGATCAAATTCGAGTCTGTCAGTCAGGTGTTGTTTCTCTTTTCTGAAATTGCAAAATATTAGAGAAGGGAAAGTGTGGCCTATAAGACATGTTGCAAACCATATTGTTTGATTCCATATTTTGCTCAATCTGATGTAAACATGCACTTTTGGTCGGATCATGACTCGATCGGTAAGCTCCTTTTATTGTGTTAGCAATTAGCATAATAGTATTTCCCTTTCGTTGGTATTACTTTTCATTTTTCTTAATCTTTCATAATTTGATTAAAGGGTTCTCCCCATAGTCACATGATTCTTTAATCTCATTGCGAATCGCGAATCAAAAAAAGCGATTTATGGTCAGTTTTTGGCTATTTTATTGTCAATCTGAGCGATTTACGAATCCAAAAAACGAATTAACTTGCGAATCACGTTATAAGTTTTCTCCCCATCAACTAACTGTATTGAAAAATTTTCTTTCTATCTTACCAGGAACATGGATAAGAAGTCTCTGGAAGAGAAAAAGTGGGATATTTTAGAGTTCCATTGTGTTGGCTCACTTGAATGTCAGCTTAAACTGCAGAAGCTCAAAGAAATTGACCGAGAGATGCACTCTGTTAATTTGGAAATCAGGAAGAGGTATGGTACCCACTACGCTCTTTTGCACCTGATAATCAGCGTTCATGCTTAATATCCTGAATGCTGGAGAATCACAATATTATACTTCCGTTGTCCATGAAAGATTGTTCTATGTTTTTGTATTTTAGACTGTTTCAAATAAATAGGCTAAGATTGGAACATTGTCGGTTTAAACTTCCTCTCAAAAACACACTCATTTCTAATTGATCATTGAGATTGTAAGTGATCACATACTTTAAGGTTATAAGTGATCACTCTAAGACTATAAAAAGTGATCATTTAAACTTTAAGTGAGCACTTTTAAGACAGTAAATTTACATTGGGTAAACCCAATAACCTATAGAGATGGTCACCGTCAGACTGTCATTTGAGAATTAGGTGGTGTTCAACACTTCAATTTTTACCTGATTTTGAAAAATGTTTACTTGAACAAACGCTACATGTTTTTAAGGACAGAGGGAGTATATTCATACTTACCTCCATATATGTTGTGGAATGTAGAGGTTGGGGCACATTTTGACATGTAGATAGATAAGACTTAAACTCACGCCTCGCTTGATTGCTTGTATTTTAGGCTTTTCCGTTTTCTATCTCTTGCTGTGAATGTTTTTGTTTAAATGGCTACTTGTTGCACGTTACGAATACTGTAAGTGAAATTTCATTTATTTTTTGAAGAGAGAAGGAATGTGCTGAACTTGAAGGTGATCTCGAGAAGCAGCCAAAAACTGCTTCTAGAAGGTCATACATCCAAAGGATCACTGAAATTACAAAGAACAGTCGGAAGTTGGACACGGATATTGAACGCATCTTGAAGGATACAAGGGAGCTTAATTTAGAGAGTAACTCAATCGAGGAACGCCTTCATCGTACATATGCAGTGGTTGATGAAAAAATTTTGAGGCAAGAATTGTTTTGCTTGTAGATTGTTTTATTATTAAAAATGTCCCTCTTCACTTATTCACTAGTGGTATACTCCCTCCATTTCCATTTAACAAATACATGTATATGTTCAGGGAAGCGAAGAAAGACCCTGTTGGCCGTCAAGCTTATAGACATTTAACAAATATCCATGAAAGCTTTGAAAAGATTCGAGAGCAGATTTTTGCAGCTGATAAAGTTCAAAGAGAAGTTGCAGAACTCGAAGGAAAGCTTTCAGCAATGGCCTCCCGGAGTCTAGATAAGGATAAATTGCAAGCTGATCTTGATGCCATGAGGCCAGAGAACGAACATTTGGAGAAAATGCTCCTAAATCATTGATATAGACACGGGTAATGAATTCTTTAGCAATTTTGAAGAGCTTTTTTTTATTCTTCTTGTATATCTTGTTATTCATGATTATAACATCAAAAGAACACAATGAGGCATTCATTATGTGAAGTGCACGTTTCTTGTAGCATTTGCTGAATAGTGAGTAGTACTCCTTTGAAAATTTGCTATGAACAGGAATCTTAGACTGCTATCTCATATATTTTTTATTTGTTATTTACATCCTGTTAGATTATATAACATATCTTGGGCCCTCAACTATCAGCTTAAACTTTTGGTTGAGATGATTCTTTGATATGGTATCAGAGTCTACGTGGCAAAAAGGTCGCAGGTTTGATTCTCAACTACCCCTCTAATTCAAGTGGAATATTTCACGCAAGGTATAAGGAGGGCTTGTGCTGCATCCACACTTCTACCCCAAATGACATTCATGTGAGGGGGCGTGTTAGAGTATATAATATATCTTGGGGCCTCAATAATCAGCTTAAGATTTTGGTTGAGTTGGTTCGTTGACACATCGTTGCATTGGTACTTGAGAGTTGAGACGCTCGTTGGTTGATGTGAATGGAAGGTTGGAGTTAATGAAAAGCGAAGCATATGTGTTTTAATGAAAAGTGTCAAATTTACAATTGCTTGTATGAATATTCTACATGTACAATGAATTAGCAATAAACAACAAATTTCTTTTTTCTTTCTACATTCTTCTTTTGTAGACTTGCATTCTTCGATGTTCCTTCTCTTCTTGATCTTTCACGTCTAAAATCAATCTTTTCAAAGTGGTATACTCTATTCTCTTTCTTCAATACGGACATTTCAACAGCTTGTAGTGAAGAGGATTAAGTAGATGAAGAAATGAAGATGGTAGTTCGGAGAAACCGAGCATGTCTAACAGTCTAAGACTTTCATTTTTGTTATTGCCTTGATTTTCTTGATTCGGGGTAGGCTACAAAATCTCTACAAGCAAAGGAGAGAGGAAATTTATCCTCCTTTAGATAGTGAAAATCGAACCCCTTGTGTAAAAGGTACAATACTCGACATGGCAATGCATCTTACTTTTCGAGAAGTTCAAATTCGTTATGCATTGTAGCGTAAGCTGGTTCAGATTCTAGGGTTATAAAAAAATCGAATATGCATTGTAACATCCGAAGGAGGGAATGTACATTTTCAGTTTTTTCAAATCAAACCCCTTGTATAAAAGGTACAATACTCGCCATGGCAAAGCATCTTTACTTTTTGAGAAATTCAAATTCGTTATGCATTGTAGCGTAAGCTGGCTCAGATTCTATGGTTATAAAAAAATCGAATATGCATTGTAACATCCGAAGGAGGGAATGTACATTTTCAGTTTTTTCAAAATATATATTTACATTTGTAACTTTATAGTTTAAATTGTATTAGATAAGTAATTGTAATATATGATTCATGTAAATACGTACCCTTAAAAAACATTTCTACTGAAATTCCCTTGAAGTTCTCATAGAATTTGCCAAGTTACATTATAAGCATAACTAAGTTCGCTTAACATTGTTGTTACTTGTTACAAAAAAGGTCAAAATATATTGCTATACCCGCAAGTTTAATCAAACGGTATTCAATTATTTCATCTTCTTCTTAAAATTCATTTTAATTTTTTTTTATAACCTAATTTTAGGTGATAAATAAATTTTTATGGTCAAAATTTTATTACTATGAAAATGACATAAAAATATTACATATTATATAAATTTACAATATAAGTATTATTGTAAACATTATTCGAAATAATATTACATTGAGATTTCTTTTCTAAATTCCCTCATTTTAAATGTATATATATTATATAAATATAAATTCATTACACCATCACTATTTTTTTACCAGCAATCAAACATTTCATGGGTGCCATTTATTGTATGAATTGTAGGTGTAACACATTAACTTCACTCTAAAAAAGAAATTATGAAATTATATTCCTTCCAATAAATTCTCTAGCTAACTACATTTTCCATCCCAACCTCCTATCAGAAATTTAGAGCTCATCTTATTGGGATGAATGAATAACCATTAATTGCCAACTTGCATACATTTATTTTTAATAAAAAGGTAGTTTAGCTACATCTACCCATCGAATAATTTACTGGTATAAGGTGACAATTGATAATTAATTACTTGATAAAAAATTAAATGTATTTTTGATTGGTGATTGAAATGCATATAATTTTTATATCCTTTATACTACCTTAAGTAGATAATTTTATTCATACGTAGGTAAATAAAGTTTTTCCGAGAAAAAATGACTAACCAATAGTTGAGAAGAACAAGACAGTTTTGCTCTCCATTTAATTCCTGCATACTACAAATTAATGTATGACTCTATGGAGTGCACGGCCATAAACAACACAAAAATTCACAACTTAAACACAAAATATAGTGAGAATCGGGTTTTATGTTAATTGAAGTATGTTGCTTTTTCATAAGGAACTTAAGTTCGATTCTTACTGTTTCTCTTCTTCCTTTAGCCAGCTATATGTAGCCAAAAAACAACAAATCTAGCACGGGATATTGGCACGGCTCAATCAAATAAACCGAGATCCCTAGAATGTGATCTCGGTTTTCTGATTGAACCGCACCAATATCCCATGCACATTTAATAATCAACAAAAATGTATGAACAAACTAACAAAAGTTATTAAGACAATAGCCAAAACCGAGATTTTAAATGTACGTATATATGATTTATGATCATGGAAGTTTTTCTGCATGGTGAATAAGATTGTGTACATCTAAACGGTATAACTAAATGAAAATTTGTGAAATTTTTTGTAGTTTATTTAGGTTTAGAGAAAAGACATGGGGAGAACAATGGAGTGAATGGTATTTGAAATTTAGTGAGAATGAAGTATCATTGTATTAATATGCCAACAACCAATACAAAGTAGGGTAAAAAGGAAATGGTATTAAAGCCTATCAATGTTTGGTATTTATGAGGATGAGTTGGGAAGGATGGGAGGAGGGGGGCAAGAATCAAGATGAATGTCAAGAAAGATACTACTCTATTTATTTGAATTTCAAATAATTTAAAGAATATATATATTTTAAGAATTAAGTATTGTCTTAGTTAGAGCATATATTGTATCTTCCAGGCAATAAGGTTTTTAGGCTGTTACTTTGTAGTAGCCGACCGCTTTGAGCCCAGAATATAATGGGTCTCAAATTATTAAATGGTACTATTCATGCCCGATTTCGAGCAATACTTTTTAAGTGATTTGTTTGTAAACCTTTTATATATTTGAAATAATATAATGTCATAATACATTTGTCTTGAATTATTTTTCACAAATTAAGTGGAATTTTTTATATTTTTTAGTATAATAAAGAGCTCCAGTTTAAAAGACATCACAAAAATAAATAGGGCCTCAATACTCTTTACTCCGCCCCTGCTAGGCAAGATCCCGAAATCAAATCTGATCAAATCCTCTTTTCCTTGGCCAACCCTAAAATCCAAAATATACTTAAAAAATATATATATTTGAGAATGGGGAAGTTGAAAATTGAAATGCAATTTTTTTCTGGTAGGTGAACTAATTACACTGATTTAAATGGGGGCAGATGAGTTTTTATGGTCCATTTTTTAGGTCTGAAATAGCTTTTTATGCAATATGATTTGATTTAACAATAGGATATTTGGTTTTTTTTGAATTTTTGACTTGGAAATAGTCTCCTTTATAACTAACCACCTTTTTGTTTTGTCAAAGATATTGGGATTATTAGGAAGATGTTGCCAAATCCTAAATGATTGGGATGTTTAATACTTGATCAATAAGGATACTTATAGATGTTACTCATTCTTTGCTCATAATTAATTATTTATAGCAAAATACACTTTTTATTACTGATTGATTTTAGGATAAAATCAGATATTTAAGTTTGACCGACATTTATCTTTTTAATTTACGATATAATATTTAATTTATTGGCAAGAAAATAAACTCGGAAAAAAGCCTATAACAACAATTTATATGGTAGGCATATCAATTATGTAGAATATAATTTATTAATATTAAATTTAATGATAAGGTTGTATGCATTCGACTTTTCAAATTACGCCTAGAATGTGGACATGTAAGAATCATTTAATGACGTTGGGTTGATGACATATGGTACTACATATAGCTTATTGATTCTTCTGTTTAGGGTAAAATCGACCGCTTTCCTCTAGTTCTCATTGTGCAGGGAGTATGAGTATGGATTGTTCGCTCCCTCATCCAGACCTTGCTCTCGAGCGGGATATTAGGTATGATAATGAAGATATAGCTTATTGATAACAATCTTAATTGTTGATTTGCTAGATTGATAACTATGACTATCACTATTACTATGACTATTTACATTTGCTATGAGTGGCTAATGAGCAGCCAAAAGCATGTTTCTAATACTTGCACGCATAGAATTTGACTCATTTATAAATGTTGTTCTTGTTCATTTTCCTAAGGAAGATCAGCAATTAAAACAAGCTTTTTTTTCATTATATAACCATGAAAAAAATCTTACTAGATTTATGAATAGCCCTTCATGTAAGTTGATCAAGACTGATAACTCTTTCCATCAGGTTTAGAATAAGTTGATCTAAACAAAACCGCTAAGTGACTTAGCGGTTTCTAAATTAATGAACTGTAAGTCAAATAGCGATTTACATTAATTTTATTTCACAATCACCAATACATTTTATAATTTAAAATCTAATAAACCGTTAACAAACATATGTAGCGGTTCATTTATTGAACCGATAAGATAAGTCAGATTTCAGTTATTTTAAAAAAATTAAAATAAAAATAATTTGACGTACTGTCTTATGCGAACAGTACAGTGGAAATTAAGTTATTAAATTACATTATTTTGGAAAAAGATTTGACTAGTGGGGACCAGCACCATTTGATTAAAAAGTCTATCAATAATGAATGTATAACATATAACATAAAGATTTTATGGACGGGATATGGGTATGATGATGATGATAACATATAACATAAAAAATGATAACTAAGTTGATTTTTTTTTACCCATGTAGAGATAAGTGTTCGACTAACCTTATACTAGTATTATGATTTTGCCTCAATTTTGACTAAATTATATCTATATTTTTTATGAATTAAAAAAAAAAGGTGATAGTAAAGTATGGGCTATGTTTGTGAAGCTAAAATTTTTACAAAGAAAGCGTAGCAGAAAGCATAACACCACTATTGATTTTGAGCTGATTTTTGCTGTAGTATCATGTTTTATAAATGGCTTTGGTTAATTTACGATTACGACTATTTACACAACAATTTGTCTGATGGATCGTTATCAACGAACAATGAATACCGAGAGATCTTCATAAACCAACTCAAACATCAACTTAAGTGAATACGAGTAATTGATATACGCATTTTGACATTTTGTTAAGCAAGTCGATTGAAGCAATGAGTAACCAATTCTCAAACGCACATTTCACAAAAAAATTTCTTTTTCGAGAGTCGGATAACAAAGGCTAGCTTCCCATCCAGGGATAAACATACTAACAAAAGGCTAGCTTCCCAATGGGGTATGTTTATTAGATTGCTACATATCAAGTAATAAAATGAATGCATACTACATACCTAATTACAGGAGACATCCATCGAAATCCCGAGATATAGGTACATTTCCGTACATATACTTGGACCGACCAAACATATAAACCTTCTCATAAACTAGTTGATCCGAGAAAAACCAACAAAATAAGGCGACTACATTGGCTTTTCCTTTCCCACAATGCTGCCTTTTGATTCCGCTTACACCATAATGGAGCGTAACAATATAGCAGCAGAAAAAGCTCTTCCTTACCAAATCCACCAGTATCTGTTTAAACTGCATTGCTCTATTGTATTTCATTTACTTGTGCAGAATCGTATGATTCCGATGAAGAAATTTTCTGAAGGATATATATACTGCACCAGTCAGTGCTTTAAGATTTTTCAAAACGTAGCTTTCCATATTTCCTCCTCGCCTTCTCCACACCGCTGGTGAACCTCATAGATCCTTTCATCAGACCGGCAAATACCACTGCAGGTCCAGTCGAATGAAGCCCCGCAAATGTTTCCTGCCTGAGCTTTCCACTCACAATCTGTAAAGATATGTGTAAAATCAGCAGGAACGAGGAAAGGTTATTGTTTTCAAGTTTCACTATCTATAAATGGAACAGAAGGTCAAGATCCGTGTAACATAATTCGCCAGCTAATTCGCTTTTGAATCCAAAATTCGCTCATAATATCCAAAAATAGTCCGACCACAATTCGGTTTTTCTGATTCGAATTCGTGAAGAGATTAACAAATCACATGCGTTTTCTAGGAGATGGTTCATGATAGTGTACTGATCTAGATGGCAATGAAAACAAAAATGAAAGAGAAGAAACAAAGGGATGCGTTCGTAATTCAATGGATATTTTATTGTGGGTTACACGTTACCAATCTCTTGACTATACCGAGATTTCAAAGCGACCTAAAGGTGGAAACATTGCGGAAAATGGATCAGTGTATATAAAGAATCCTACCTGGTGGAGTACCACAACAAAGTCCCTTGTCGTCAACATGTGTTACATCCAGACCAATAAGCCATGATCCCAATGAAACATCTTCATTCGCAAATTTGTGCAATATATGCCTGATAAAGCATCAATATAAGCAACACAAATAGAAATTGAATTAGTAATTACTATTTGTGTTTTTTCTTTTGAGGTAACATAAAATAAAAATGATTTATATTCATAAACATTACTTACAGAACTACACAAAGTTTAGACCTAGCAAAACTGAAAAAAAATGAATCGAACCTAACCATTTTTATCCGTTTTTCTTTCAGCTCCGACTTCCGCATCATAATTTTTTCGTCAGAACCCAATATAATCTAGTCAAATTTTGCCTTTTGAAATTTTGTTTAATATGTTGTATTTTGAGTTAATATTTCTTTGTTGAAAGCCTTAAAAGCTACGTATTGGTCTTTTATATAAGAAAATTTTTATTAAAAAATTGTATCTATTTTTTGAAAAATTCTAGTGAGAAGAAAAAAAAATTTAAAACGTCCCTTGACCTATTAGGTCGATCCAAACCAATCAAATCAGAAACACCCGATTCAAAGTTGAACCGACCGAATCTGCCAACCCGACCATTTTGAAAGGTGTAGGCCGATGGCTATATTGTATCAAATCAATTTGCAATATAGAGTACGAATCAAGAAGATGCAAAAATTAAAGGCTTACTGATTAATTGCTATATAAGTAGCCAAATCTTTTGAAATAGCATAAAGCTGTCCTGTAGCATGCCGAAAATACTTGTTTCCCTCTCCACCGAATTTCCAATGTTCTGGTTCATGGTATCTCACTCCCCTGTTGGACAAAGCACGCTTTCAGTAGCTATTATATATCATGGTCCTGGACGTAGTGAAAACGATAGGAGGCTCATATTACTTTTTAGCAAGGATTGGACCAGACTTCATGCAACCTACATATACTCTAGGCTTCATCCGGTGCCTGGATAACATCTTCCCAAGTGTTGCTGCCGCAGCAAAGTTTAAAAACTATCACAATGAAGTACAGATTTAAATAAATTGTGCTCTGATAAGTGCGATATAAAAGCTCATTGCAAGATGAGAATATATGAAGATGGACTGCTTTCGAAATGTAAGAGGATGACATGGATGACATGAATGTTTGCATTTTGGAATTCACAATACTCCCTCCGTCCATTTGAATTTGCTACCTCACGCAAAATTGAAGAGAGAACTTTGTAAGTGTAATGTAGCAAATTCAAAGAGATAGAGTAGTATATATGTAATCTTGGATTGATAGCTTTCTCCAAGTAAATTACTTGGCTTAAAATAGAAGACATTTCAAAGTTATTATTCTTAGGCATTTAAAAGATTAAAGGCGATAAATCAACTTCTTTACCGATATTAACATGAACATCATCATCAACTTTTACATAAAAGTCTGCATCCCATAATCCAACAGCCATAGCAAAGTATGCCCTGGTTTTTGCTGAGAGTTCCATATAGCCCTCTACATGTTCCTGCTTAGAATAAGATATATATGCCGTCAAATCTTAAGAAAACCTTTATTTTTTCTCACAAAGATCGAGATGGAAAAAGAGCACACCAGTCTCAAAAAGTCTCCATGCTTTTTATCCTCTGCTTCAATAGCCTTATCAAGAATGCCACCGGTAGTTGAACTGACAACAATATAATTTTTATAGTTATATTGGTGCACAATTGTTCTTTACCAAACACAATCTCTCAAATTCAAAAAAACCAACCTCATTCTTGGAGAAAGAAAGAAGAAAAAAGTACTCATGGCCCGTTTGGTTAACGGTACTAATTAATGGTAATAGGAATGATTTGCAATGTAAGATTTCATGATAGGTATCATTTCATTTCCATGGTAATGCTACCACATGTTCAAATGGTAATGCAATGGAATGAATTTTGTGAAGAAAACAAGATTGTTAAAGGAGAATAAACATGACCATTAAGTTTGTCGAGAGATATTCCCACCAAAATTAGACTAATTTTCCCACTACCATTCCCACCAATAAGTACCGATTACTAGGTAATGCGACTCATGCGAGCATTTATTCATGAATAATTCTTCTATTATGAATTGTTTTGTAAATCGTGAGTGCAAAACCTAGAAGAATATTACCTATGGCCAATAACGAATCGAATAACAATGCCTTTCTTTTCCTCTAACTTCTTTCTTTTGTCACCTGTTTAAACCAAAAGAATATTTATATTACCTTTGGAAATTTCCCTTATAGACACGCCCAAAATAAGATGATTGGTATACCTTGTGGCATCCAAGTTGCACGAACTGAATCCCTTCGTTTCCGGCTATTGAAAGCAGTGTTAATACCAATGACCATTAAATATTTTCTTTTGGTAGTTAGGTCCAAAAGTTTCAGGCTATCTGCTACAGGTGATCCATTCATTATTGATTCCTGAGCTGCTCTTGCAGTAGCTAGTTCTGCCTCCAGTTTTGAAATTGTTTGTTCCAATGACCTGTATCAAGCATAGGCATCAACAGAATTGTCCAGAAGCACTCACTAAAGAAATAAAGTCGGTATTAGTTCAAATTATTTTCCAAGCGACAGGAGAGCTTACTGTATGTTCTTGTCTTTCACAGATATTTCCCTGGGACCGTGATCAGATTCATGCCGTATAACCTTCATATTTAGATGAAATGAGAAATATTGGTTAGATAAGCAGCTTTTGTTTTGCTCAAGATATACAATGATAGCTCATATTCACAAAACGATATAAGCTCTTGGAACAAAGAGCACGTTATTACTTATTACTTGATCTTGATGCAAGTTATAATATATGGATGTCAACAAGTATTTAGATAGTTCAAAATGACAAAAAAATTATGCGAGAAGGAAATTAAGGTAATAGATTGGGAATTTCGGATTAGTTTAGCTCAAATGATCGCATTTTAGAGAAAAGAGGGAGTACATTTGTAAGGGGATAAACACCTGCTTTTGGTCTCGTAACATGGATGAGCCTTCACCGGTGCTTCTTCTTGTACTCAATTCATCTTTTCCTTCAGGCACCAACCACATCCTGGGACATGCATGATGTTATGAAGGAACATCAATCAATCACTTGAAAAGGAAAAATAAGCGTTCAGCGCCGTTAACAAAAAAGAAATTATGAATTTATGATTATCATAGATCGACCTCCTTTTTGATTTATCTAAAAGAAATTGAATATATGGCCCTCAAATACAGGGAAAAAACTTCTGGACACCACTGATCACTCCTGAGTCCTGATAGTTTTTGTTAGCGGGATTAAATTTATACTACATTGACTTTAAAATTGATTTTTGTTTTAAATTTTTGACCCCAGTTAATATAAATAAATCCTATATCCGCCACTGTCTTCATCTACATCCAAGTTTTCATGAGTTCTCAAGACTTGAGAAATTCTGTTTGATAAATCACAGCTCACAGATTTTGCTGAGGCAAGTTTCCTCGTGTATTCCAGTTGATCCAATCCTTCCAAATTCCAGTTCTATTAACTTCACATCAGGATTACGCTACCTTTCAAGCTAAGATGCTCAGATTTTGCATAATGGCTCAATTTGCGGTGCCTAGTCCTTGATAGTTGATACTTGGACACAATTATGCCTTTTTAGCTAAGATGCTCGGATTCTGCGTAATGGCTTGATCAACGGTGCCCTTGATAGTTGATACTTGGACATGAATATGGGTTTTTGGCGGTTTAGCTTGGAAGCAAGAATCTTGCAAATTTTCTTATGAAATAGACAAGCTTCAATTGTCCGAAAAGTAATTGTGTTTGATATGAGATTTTAAGTGGGAGTAAAACTGCTTTCGTGCAGTGACAACAGCAACTCAACAAGGGATGCTACAGTACCTCAATTCTCACCCTATGTTGACCCCCTCCACCCCAATGATCTTGAATGGCTAAACCTAAAAGAGCTATACTGCCTACATCTAAAAGAGCTTCCAAAACGCAGGATGATCAAGTTGGACTACCAACCTGAAAATTATTCCGAAAAAGAAAAACACAAAGCCATCCCTGCACAAACTCTAAGTATCCACCATAGAAACAATACACTCCCAATCTCTGCCACATTACAGCTGTCCAAAGCACGGCAGCAAACAACCCCATCCAAATGCTACCAGATACTCCCATAAGTGATGCTCTCAACAATATTTCACCCATCTCTTTGGTGGTTCATGAATGATCTGCCTATATGAAGTATGACCACTCCATTGACACTTTTTTCTAACTATTAGATAATAGAGAATTCATGTGATGTAACCGATCTCAGTCTTTTGGGTTTTGGCTTTGTTGTTGTTGTAGTCGATAGTTCATCCCGTTAAAATTTACAGTTGATCTCAGCTGATCCTAGTCTCATTTTCACAACAGCATTCCCCCAAATACCATTAGCTAAAAATCTGGCCAATAATATCACATACTAATCTGCTTTGAGATACAAAATTAGTTATGAGCCTTAGGCAGTAGGCACAATCCAATTCCTAATTTCTGCATCAATATCATTGCTTCTACTCCCACCAAAACCTAACATAAGTCAACACAAATTCCCCCAATGCCATTTTCCAGAAATCAAAATTAAACTATTCAAACCCATTAAAAATCTAGTCTTTCTAAACCCACTTGATTGAATACTAAATAAAGCAATTAAAGAATCATAAACTTACAAGAAGAAATCACCCACATCAAAGAACAAAATTTGCAGAAAAACAATAATCCCAAAATACCCAAAAAGATAGAAACTTTACCTCTGAGTGAAGAACATTCCCCCACAGAAACTTCCAATGCAAAGCAAAATCACAAATTGCCTCGGTAGGAACTTTCTTGAAGAGGGTTCATTTCCTCCTACTCCAATTCTGCTTTTCACCGACATTTTAGTTCTGGGTTTTCTCTCACAAAGCTCATTAACAAAGGGGAAAAACAGAAACTTTCTGGAGATATTGTAATTTGTCAATGTATAACAATGCAGAAAGTACTGGAATTTGGTTTACAAATACTCGTATGAAGTCAAAACTGATTTCTTTACCAAATTTGATGCTCTGTTGTTGTCTTCCTGTCTACCTTCCTCCCCACTCATATAGTTTAATCAATTGCAGTAATTTTATATTAGCACTATTATTTGATATATCTATTTGCAATTATATATGAATTTATAATTTGGTTTCCCAAAAACAAATTATTGAAGAGCTAAAGAATTCTTAAGAGTATATTTTGATGATCTAGTTCATAGTACAAACAAATGGAGTAAAGAAAGGGTGAAGACCCCACTAGGGGGCACCACCATTAACATTTCACCAACCACATGTGCTGACAAATATAGATAGAATAATCACTAGCTACACCTTATTCCTTATACACTTATTTTTTAGCAAATTTTAAATTTTAATATCTTTAAATACATATCATAAAAATTATATATTAAAAACTGTATATCAAGGCAATTCTAATAAAATCTCATATTAATAAATTTTATCTTTAATATATAGTTAAAAATTCTAATTTAAATATCTTTTTTTAAGGTGGACAAATTTAAAATGAACAAATAAAATGGAATGGAGATCGGAAAGTATTTAATAATATGGGATAATATAGTAGTAAAACTTGGCATAATTATTTTTACCTAATGAAATTTTTCACAAATCACAATGAATTTGCTTGTATATGTTCATCTTACACTAAGAATTGGGAAAGAAAAATAAAGATCTATGTATTTTCAATCAAATGATTTTAAACGAAAAGAATTCAAAATAAAGTGATTTTTTAAGGGATTAGATTTATTAATTTTGACAAATATAGCAAAAAAGATTTGAAAAGAAATTAGGCTATTCGTGTATTTTCCTTTTCATCCTAAAGACCTAAACAAATATATAAAAGTTTTCTAATTATTATTTTATTTTTATTTTTCTTTTCTACTATACGATTTCTTCCCCTTTTTCGATTTTACATTATTTTATAAACAAAATATCAGTAACTATCAATTATTTTTTAATAATCCCAAGTATTCTCATAATTTGTTGAAACATACCTACTTTTTTACCGGCTGCAACACATAACTTCTCTCTATTTTTTTCCTTTATTTTTACTTAACTCTTCAACATTAATCATTTCTCTTTATTTATTAATCCCCTCCTTCTTTTTGTTCCTTATTACCCCTCCGATTCTAATTCCTATCATTTTTCCCTAAATCAAGAACATTACCTTTTTTTGCCTTACTATTTACTACAACTCCTTTTTCTCATTGCAACGCAAATCGACCGTCATGTTCAAAACCCACAATTTAGTTCTCGAATTTCGGTATGATTCATGATAACACGTACAAACATGAGTTTCCGTACATCTTACCATACACTAACATTTGCATGTTTTATTAAATACAAAGAGGGTAATTTTTAAGAATGTGATAATAAATAAAAGAGAGAAAATAAATTGTATTGATAAAATTAAAAAAGAGTTAAAATGTATCGATGAGATTCAAATAAATGGTGGGCCATCATCCAAAAACAGAAACAATGTAAATTAAGTGGAACAGACTAAAATGAAAAATGCTGCAAATTCAATGAGACGGAGGGAATACAATCATTGTGTAAGAAAATATAGTTAAATGAAATTTTATTTGAATCGTCTAATTATAAACTATTTCAATATAATTTTTTATAACTTTTTTTTGAAATGAAAAAAAAAATTATAAAAAGTTATAATTTTTTATAACTTTTAGTTATGCATAGTTTTTTTTTTTAAAAAAAGTTATGCATAGTTTTAGATATAAATAATCAAGAGTACACATTAAATTAGATAAAAGTAAAATGTCACTCGGGTAAGTATTCATATAATTAGCTAATTTCTTTAATGGACCAGTTTAACGTTGTGATTGATTACTTTAAAGTTGTAAGTGAGACTATAAAAAATGATTAACTACATAAGTAATCACTTATAAATGACGTAGTTGATCACTTTAATCCTTCAAACTTATTTTATTAATTACGGCTGATGTATAAGGAAAAAATATAGTCAAATATCACCTAGCTTAGATCGTCTAATGTCATACTTTCATATACTCCCTCCTATTCAGCCTAAATGTCCCATTTAGTTTTTCACACTTGCCGAGACAACATTTTAACTCTTAATATCTCAAATTATTCTTAATTAAAAATTATTAAAATTTGATATTAATAATCCTTGTATTGAGACAAATCAAACAAGATCCCACATGATTATGTTTTAACTTTATAGATTAAGAAGAAAATACAAACTAAAAGTAATGAGTGAATAGTGCAAAAAAAAATATGAGACATTTAGGTTAAATAGGAGGTAGTATTAAACTTTTATACTTTAAATTTATACTCCCTCCTATTCACCTTAAGTGTCCCATTTTCTTATTGGGTCAAGTCACCCTAAATGTCTCATTTCTATTTTGGGTATGTTAACTTTACCAATTTATCCCTACTAAACTTAACTTTTTTACACCTTTATACCTACTAACCCCACTTTACACCTATAAAAATTCAAAAACTCTACATTTTCTCTTACACATGTGGTCTCATTTGACGCTTCTTAAAATCCGTGAAAAATCAAATGGGACTCCTATAGTAAATAGGTGAGAGTATAATTTAAGATATAAATGATCAAAATAATGGAGAGTCAGGGTGGAACTGTGGAAGTACATTAAATCAACTCTATCATTTGTAAACATGCAAATCAAATCGACAAATAACAAACCCTCGATTCTCGATCAAATAAAATTTTTAATCAATGGCGACCATCCTTACATTAGAGATTGAGACAGAAATCCTTCATCTTCTTCCTGCCAAATCCCTTCAACGCTTGTTATCAGTCTGCAAATCATGGCATTCCTTAATCACATCATCTTCTTTCATTTCTTCTTACAATGATTACTCTTCTTCAAACTCTAAATTTCTCCTCCTTAAACATCCTCACCCAGTTCCTTTACTCCCTTCTTATCTCACTTCAATCCACTTTTCTCTATTTGATGACTCTTTGACCGAACTTTCAACCATTAAAGTTCCCCAAGAATTACCCACGGACCAAGAATGTGATACTATTCGACCCACAAGAGTAGAACTTATTACTTCCAACTCCATTAATGGAGTCCTTTGTATTCTTGTGTATATGGGTCTTTTTAGTGGGATTAATGTCGATTGTGATATGTTCCTATGGAATCCATCAACAAGTGAGAAAGTGAAAATCCCGAGTTCTGAGTTTACTGGGCTGTTTTCTGGGTCTCCAATGTTAAAATTCTATTGTGGGTTCGGGTTTGGGTGTGAGGATTATAAAGTGGTTAGGGTTGTGTATATGGATGACGCGCATTATACTGTAGAAATCTATTCTTTAAGGGAGAATTGTTGGAAGTGTTTGGGTATGGATTTCTGTTCAGGCATTTTATCGAACACGTTGTGGGCGAACTCAACTTGTACGGTTGTCAATGGGGTCGGGTATTGGGGGTGTCATAGTAATGAAAGCAAAGATAAATTCTTTGTATTAGAGTTTGATTTTGAAAAGGAATGTTTTAAAGGGATGGAAGTACCAGTTGAGTGTGTTAATGGTGGAGAAATGAGGTACCAATCTTTGTGGGTTTATCATGGGTTATTGGCGATCTCGGTTCTTCGTTTTGGTGAATTTGATTCTAGTATAACTAGGCATTACATTTGGGCGATGAAGGTTGATAAGGATTCTGGTACATATCAATGGAACAAACTGTTTGACATTGATCTAGAAGGTGGGCCTAGAAGGCCTATGGTAACTTTGAAGAATGGAGAATTGTTGTTGCTTGGAGAGGTTGATGGTGAGCATACTTTATATGATCCTAAATCGGAGGAAATTAAGAGGATTGACATATTTGATGTTGAAGCTGTAGTTCCTTATGTTGAAAGTCTTGTTTCACTTTCTCAGCTGATGCCCAAGTAGCTGCTTGACGTGATAATGTGTGGGCCACTGAAGGTGTTTTTCTTTCATTCCTGTTGCCTTTTTTTTTTGGAATTTTTTGCCATTTTATGCTGTTGGATTTTGAATTGTGTTTGATTTTGTGAAATGTGATCTTTCCTGTTTCCCTTTGTGTAGTTAAATACATGTTATTTGTGGGTTAATGGCTATCTTGATGATGTTAGAGCCTCAATTCCAAAAGTAGCTAAGGTTAAAGTCTACCTTATTACATGATAGCTAACTAGTGTGGGTGAGTTCCAACTTTTTTTAAGCGAAGGGGAAATTTGATAGCATTGAAGCTCTAAGTATGGGAAAAGGGAAAAGCCACAACCAAAATTGTTCTTGAACACCAAATTATGGAACAAGTCTAGTATGAGACCGTCTCACCATGAGATACATACAATCAACTTATTTCCCTAATTGATCACTTTATGATTTTAAGTGATTACTTTAAAGTTATAACTTATAAGTAATCTGAAACCAAGGTAAGTAATCACTTTTAAGATTGGATGTCCCCATTGATATGAAATATGAACCCAAGGTATCTGAAGCATCTATTTGAAATGATATCTTCTCTTCTAGCTTTATAGTGTCTTTCGTAATCTTGTTTGTGCTAAAGTTACTTACACTTCATATACTCTCTCTTGCTTCAACTTAATTTGAATCCTCAAGACTCCCAACTCTTTTCTTCAACATTTGAACTTAGCATTTACTCCCTCCCTTGTCCCTATTCTCATCTACAAAAACTATGTTATCAACAAACAGCATGCAACAAGACATGTTTGTATCGATCGAATTATCTCATTCCGGACCGCTGCAAAGAGAAAGGAACGTAGGGTTGAGCTAGTTGACTGAAACAATTTTTTAAAAGTAAGTTATCTATCACCCATCAAATTTAGAATTGTGCCATAAGCCTATTTATTATTTTGACATCTCTTTTTGCATCCTATTTGTTCAGAATCTTTGTACCACACTGTTGGAATTAAGGTTTTATCATTATTGTTACATGTTAATACATTCTGCCACTTCAAAGAGTTCGGTGTCCGCTTACACTCATTTCTCCATTTCATAGTCTAGTTATGTACATTAGACTTCAAATAGCAGTTTAAACATCATCTTCAATCCTATTGATTCTTTTCTTTTCAATTATTTTGCACTTTATACATATGATGATTATAAGCATCATCAAAACATTGTCAAAAGGAGAACTCAACAACTATAATAATGCAAAAACCTTTATCATGGAGTTGCCTAGATGAAACAAAGCAAATCAACGTATCTTGTCTTCAATACTTTCCACTCCAAGTTGTCTTTATATTTCCTCAATTTGAATTATGTCTCGTGTTATTCTTGCTCTTTGCCCTGCTTTACTCCAGCTTATGGTTTAGTTAAGTAGTTGGGATGGCGAAAGGTTTATGGTTAGTTGAAGGTTGAGGTTGGATTGAGCTTTTTGAGTGTTAAGAGCAACGTATTATGGAGTATAGGGTTAAGGTTTATTTTAATTTTTGTGTTGTTGTTATCTATCCTTACAGATATTCTGTCACTTATAGCCTTATAGGTAGTTTTTATGTATTTCTCATAAAATTATGCAGAGAGCAAAAGTGGGAAATAAAGAGAACTGTAGATTGAAATGCTAGATTATTGTGAATTTTGAAAATGAAAAATAACCTTAATCATCATTTCAAATTTTAAAAAAATAGATATAACGAAAGCCAAGGGTTAAATCTAGGACAAATGCTCCTAAAAAGGAAGTTTCTATCAATTCACAGCATCTGTGCCAACTCGCTTCCCTGTTTGTATTGCCTCTTTTAAGCCCCTATACCCTCTATGTTCTTGACTTCTACTTATATTTTCTTTCTTTTTGAACATCTTTGGAAGTTTTTAAATAAATGTTCTTTCTCTGACTTTCACCATAGACCAACATTATGGCTTTAAATTCCCCAAAAAAGGTCATCTCTTTCATTCGACCGACTACTACATTTCTTTCTTATCCTCTTCTTGCTCTTATCAACTCCAGTCACCAGCGATCTCATATTGCATGCGTTCTTTACTTATTTTGAGACTTGACTAGAAGTATAACTGGAAGATTAACAAGCGTAGAGTTTAACTGTTTGCCAAGTTCCTGCTTTAGAAATGAACCTGATAAACCTAATGGTATATAACTCATGTATCTAATTTTCTATATATTCTGAATTTTTTGCATTTGTACTGCAATATATCACTTGAAAATATTGTAACCATGCTCAAGTTGGGTATTATTGATGATGTTATTGTCAGGCGGAAGGTACTGCACCTATTACACCGCTTGCCCGCCAACTAGCTAACCACAATATCCCCCATATATAAGAGATTCTTGTGGTTGACACTAGCGGCTTCAGCCTTCAAGTAGTGAAAAACACTCTAAATGATGAGATACTAATTAAGTTAGGTTGTCACCAGTTTGATTGAGAGAACACCGTGAACTTTCAGTTATGATGTCAAGTTATTAGGTTGGAAGAAGGAAGTGTATGTAACCGGAAAACACATGCACAAGATATGAGACGGTCTCACGTGAGACATGCCTCATATTTGGGTTAAATAGTCCCACAATTAAAACTTTTAGCTTATGGGCTTCTTGTTTTGAGGTCGTCTCACCATGAGACGGTCTCATACAAGACGGGCTATTTCCCCTATCATTATTATGCTATCGTGTAGATTTCTTCCTGTTAAGTGGCTTTCTATCTGAAATGCTGAATAAAGTGGCCTAATTCAAAGTTCTCTCCTCTTTCATTCAGATACTGTCATTAGCATCTTCCAAACTTTAATCAGTTAGCTGTACAGTGGTGGCTATCAATTCTTTTTGGCAATTTGGGGACGTTCAAGCTGTGGGTCTGTCGCAGCTGCACATCGTGAAGTCTCTTGCTGCTGATAACATTTGGGTCCATCTGTGTAGTCTATTTAGGTGATGAGATACTACCTGTAAGATGTGTCACAAACTCACAACAGCCATCTGCATAATTGGAAATCTACAACTACTCAATACTAGAGCTTCGCCAAATAAAGCATTACTATATCCTGGCTTCGGGTTGATTCGTTACAACTTGTGACTAGTATTTTTCTGAGCTCACAAAGATTTCAGGTCTTTTCTGACTTGTATATTTTGTTATTGTTGTATCATGAGCTCATTATTAGTTGGCTCTCCAATAAGCTATATGGTCCTTACTCCTCGCAGCTGTTGAAAACTACTTTCCTTCATCCTCAGAGTCGAATGAGTATTGCTTCTATAGCATTTATAGTTCTTGTTGTGGTTTTGCAAGTGAGCAACCCGACTTACGGTGTATGCTTAAGCACAGGGCCGTCTTGTAAATTTTGGGGCCCTGTGCTAATGTTATAGACCCTTACAATTTAAAGAAAAAATTCCAAAATACTAATATATGATAAAATTGCAGTACTTTACAATAAATTAAATAAGTATAAAAATGGATCTTTAGGGCCTCTCTAATAATGGGGTTGTGTGCCATAGACCGTTTTACAAATGTTAATCGACGGCCATGCTTATACATCGTTCTCTCGGTTCTGTGTATCTGTTTGCATCTTTGTAATTAATCTTATTCTTAAAAGTTTGAACATTATAATAACTAATACCGATTGTTTTATGTCAGAATTTGAAAAAAAATAAGACAAGTTTATTGAAAGTTGCTCATTTCATATTTATCATGGTATGCCTTGTTTTTTGGATGATCTAATGATATACTTCAATTAAGATATTCCTTTATCTGTAATTGCACATTGAATTTATTTTGATTTTTTTAGTTTGTTTATTAAATTTGCTTCATTTTGATTTTTGATCATGATTTATGTTTTTTCATTTATTTTCATTCACAAAGCAACTTTATTTTCATCTAATCTATATAATTTTCTAATTTTCTCACTTTTATCCATTTTTCTTGATTAGTTCACGAATTGCCTAAAAAGTAAATTTAGCAATAATTGATTTGTCCTCATTAGACTAAGAGACTAAAGATATATATTTTTTTTTTGAAATGTGTAAAATATACTCTCTCCTATTCATCGTAAGTGTCTCATTTACTTTATGCACTCTATCCAATTCACTTATTCGATCCTTAATATATCGAGTTATATATAATTAAAATTTATAAAAAGTTGATATTAATAATCTTAACATCGAAACGAATCAAATAAGATCCAACATGACTATGTTTTAACTTATAGATTAATAATAAAATGCAATATAAGAGTGACAGATAAACAGTGTTCCAAAAGTAAATGAAAAACCTAAGGTGAATAGAAGGGAGTATATAGTTATCAATTAAATTGGTTTATAAAGAAATATGTGTAAAATATATATTTAGATTTGCAATATTTAGTTGTTAAGACAAACATTTCATACAAAATTCAATTTCAACTTCAGTTTATTTTTATTATGCATTTACCGTAATATGTACGGTCTAAATAACAATGAAACAACTACTTTAAAATAAGTAAATTGTTTACTGACATGGTCTTATGATTAGTCAAATCTTTCTACAAACAATCATAAGAGACCACCGATATCCTGCAAAAGATAGGGTTCGACATAAGAAACCAAACTAATTGTATTAATTAGTACTCTCCTAATCCTTATAAATTTACATACCTATTTAACATTGTTAAATTCGTCTCCATTAATAATTAAATGTTTACAATAATGCTTCTAAGTTCATCAAAACAGATGAATTACACAAACAAAAACGCAAATAAAGTACTAATAATTAATTAGCCAGATTAAATATTCCTCATATATAGTAATTAATAGTACTTGTTCCTAACAAAATTTCAGAGGTTGCCAAAACAAAATAGCACAAAACTAGGCAACTCTACTGATTTAACTCACCAACTATGGGAAAACCCCACCACAAGAAAGAAAAAAAAAAAAAAAAAAAAACTCCTAAATTAATCTCCCATTTCTACTTAATGATTACATTACACCCTTAAGCTAAGTAATTAAATTAAAAAAAGATGAAAAGGACTTAAATGGGGACCTCCTTGTCACTAAGAAACAGACAACCATGTCAATAATGACCATGGCTCATCATGCTCATTTCATTATCCATCAATAATACAACATTCATCATCATCATAATGATGATAGTTTAGTTTAATCTTTTTTACTTCATTTCATGATGCCATTGGATGATGTGCCATTCCATTCATATTAAAATTACAAAAAGTTGATCGAATAATTTAAATTAAATAATAAATTTGTGAATAAAACTCCAAAAATTAAATAAGTTAGTTTAAAATTTACTCTAAAAAACCAGTTTTAGTTAAAATAGCATTTCTAACTTTACTAAGGTCTCTTCCTTTAAGAGTCCTACCAATCCCTTCATAAACAGAAAAAGAAGAGATCTGACTTCTAGCTAGTTTCTTAGCAAGAAACTCATGTGGTGGAACCATATCATCATCATCATCATTAACATCACCATCATCATCATCATAAAAACCACCATCATGACATCCATTTATATCATCATGATGATGAAGATGATGATGATGATAAGTATTAGCATTAATATAATACCCATGAGAATCAACCCATGAAGGAGAAGTACAACCATTTTTCATTTTCCTTAATGTCTTACCATAAATTTTAGACCAATCAGGAATATCCACAGGTGCTGATGATTGCTTTTGATGATCAGATGATGATGATGATGATGATGATGATGATTTGGGTATCATTCTTGGATTAGCACTAAAGGATGAATTTTCTTTGATTTCCTCCATAACATCCCATACTTCTGCTTCTTTAAACTCTTCATCTTTTGCATACTTCCAATCATGTCTTCCTTCCATGGCTGGTTTTTTTTAGTTATGAAAATAAAAAAATTAATTTAGTGAAGTTTAAAATTGAATTTAAAAAAAAAGAAAAAGAAACTGAAATGGGTTTGAAGAAAAACTTAAAAAGAAGAAACAGGAAGCCAGTTGGAGAGGAAATGAGAGTTCCTACACCCTCTATATAGGAAGGCAAAAGGGTGTATTTTATTTATTTTTTTTTTGTTGAGATTTTATTTTTAAGAAAAAAAAAATTAATAATTCTGCTTTTCACGTATCCGCCGTAAATAATTTGAATATGTGAATATTATTTTTTAATAATTCAACCTTTGTCTTTAGTTTGCTGTCAGTATACTAATAAAGTATGCTGATAGCAAACTAAAGGCAAAAGTTAGATTATTATTAAAATAAAAAGGTGTACTGATAACAAACTAAGGATAAAGGTTGAATTATTAAAAAATAATTCAAAAGGTAAGATTATTCACAGCGAATGGATAAAAGATTGAATTATTAATATTAAATTTTCCTATTTTTAATTAATATATTTTTTTGGGTGAGGAAGTACAACTTTATGTTTCTTTCTTGTGATGATTTAGAGTATAAATAAAAAGTTTTTTTTTTATGAAAAAAAGGGCAATAATAAACTCTTCAACTGTTGAAAAGTTATTGGTAGTATGTTAGTGAAAGCATAAATTCAGGAATGAATCATGATTACATTATTCATGATTATGAACTAATAACTGCATGATGCACCATAGTATAGTGTATGTGGTATACTAGCTAAAGTGTAAGATAAAAAGATAAAACTCTCATTGATTCTACTTCATATATTAACTAAAATATCATTTTAAATATTTGTTTAGTAAACAAATAAAAATAGAAATAATTTTCGAAAATAATTTAATCTTTCATTTATCAACTGTGAATAATCTCACATATTGATTATTTTTTTATACTATCATCTTTAATATGTGTTTGCTCCCGGCATACCTTGTGGGCTAGGACAGGGGTGTGGTTGTGGACTTGTGGTGGTTCAGGGGTGGGGTTACGGTACTTTAGGTCATTGGGTAATGGGTATACCGGAAAACAAAACATAATAAAGGTTGGATTTTTTTACAATTTTTCCATAAAAATAATAATATTCTCAATTTGATCTATTAACACTACAACATAGTTTGCTTTTAGTGGAATATATTTAGCGACGTTTAATTTAAATGTCGCTATTTCAAATTTCTTATAGTATATATAGAGGATTTAGTGACATTTCTCACAAATGTCACTATAGACTATAGTGGCAATTACATATACCACCAAAGACCAAATAAAGTGTCGCTAAATCACTTTTATAGTGGAACTTAAAATAAAAATCAATAATTATGTGCATACGAGAAAAACGAGGCCTAAAACATGCCGACAAAAGCCAGCAATAATCCAGAGCTATACAATGTAAGCTATACACGATACTACGGAAAAAAAACTATACAAAAGGCAATAGCAATGAGCAGCAGCCAATGAGGAAGTGGTAGACAAAATCAGTAGCAAGCTCAGCTATACAAAAGGCAGCAGCCAGTACTCAGTGCTCCATAAGACACCCACCTCAAAGCCTCACTACTCAAAGCACTCCTTAGCATGGTCATGGGCAAACACAAAGAAGCAACCAACACAAAGCACCATTGTGCAGCAATAATGAGCAGCATTCAGAATAACAACAAGTACCTCCGCATATTACAAATAGACAAGGATCAAACCAAGCCAAAGCACATAGCCAGGAGCAGCACCAAGACCAGCCATTACGTCTGCTGAAATTACAAAACCTAAGCCTCAGATGGACCCTCAATCATAGAACACGTCTTCTCAGCAGCACAAGACACCAAACCCTAAGCTGATGATCAAGTAAAAGCGTCTTGATGTGTAGACCAGCAAATCCACCAGTGAGCAATGAAACCAAACGACAGCAGTCCAAACAGTCCAAACAAACCGTAAATGCTGACCAGCAGTAATGAGTCCAATCAACTCAGTATAAGCAGCAATGAATCCAATCAACCACACAACTTATCAAAGACTACAACTAATTCAGCAGCAGATCAGTAGTAGGCTAGAAGGCTGATTCAGCACTGCAGATCCCAACACACACCCAACCGCCACAAGCCATTACTTATCTGCACAACAATCCCAAGTCAGCAACCAAGGGAGACAGCAGCACTCTTCTGCAGTACCAGCATCTCAGACCAATTACACTAGAGATAGCCACAGATTAGCAGGGGTGAAGACAACAGCAATGACCAGCACAATTAGTCATGTACAACTAGCAGATCACGAAGGCTGCAACACCAAGGCAGAACAGCAGCAGGTTCACCATATGCCCAGCAGTATCCTACCTCTTCAACACAACCATCATATCAGAACCAAAAGGAATCAAGGCATGTCAAGTCAGCAACCAGCAGCTCGAGGCATTACATTACTATGCAGCAGTAGCTCACACACCAGCTGCACCTCACAGTATAATCAGTAGTATCAGCCCTTAGTTGCAGCAGGCATGACACCATCAAAGGACATTTGCGAAGAGGGAGCAGACCCCTCAAGTGTATGATAGCAGATTATCAACCCAGCATGAGCCCTACATCACACAAGCAATAACACATCTCAGGCAGCACCATCAAGTTCAGTAATTATTAAGCAACAGCTGCCTCTCAACATCAGAACAACACCAAACATTCCATAACAACAATCAGAATCAGTAGACAGCAACATCAGAAAGAGGATAGCACTACATTCCAGCACATCCACTAACCAGCATATTACAAGGTATTGTCCACAAGGTTCAGAGCATAGCAACGTTGTTGGACATCATACTTTATCCTAGACAGAACATACTCGGGAGATCTTACTAACGCATCCCAAACCGCCTCATTCCTACATCGCCATATGTGGTATACTGTGCAGGCATAGATAGCTGTATATACGTGTTGTTTGACTTTGGTTAGCCGACGCTTCCTAAAATCCATGAGCGCGAAGGGCTTCAGAGCAATGCCAATCCATGATTTAACCGCCTCGGCACAAGGTCTACTAAACTGGCAGTTAAAGAAGAGGTGTTGCGTAGTCTCTGATTCTAGACCACATAAGGGACATAAGTCATCACCCATCACTCCTATAGGATACAGCTTATCTTTGGTTTTGAGCCCCTGGCGCGCACCTAACCAACACACAAACCGAGTCTTAGGGATCGAGATCCTATTCCAGGTTAAGTGACGCCAAGGAACCTTATGGTGGTTCTGTAAACTGTGTTCATACTCCTCTTTGATCGAGTAGTGGGGACGACAGATCCCGGGTTTCAAGGCTACCGTCACTACATAAAGCTTCCTAATGGTCCAACTGGCTGTGGCTTGAGCATTAAAGATTTCCCATTTCCCCCTTTGGTATAAGCCCTATGCACCCACTTGACCCATAAAGACTCTTGCAAACTATAAAGGTGCCAAGCTAACTTGTCAACCGCCGCTTGGTTCCAGATGTGTAAGTTCCGCACACCAAGACCACCGACTTTTTTAGGAGTACAAACCCTTCATAGAAGGTGGGCTTCGTTTCCACACTGATGCAAATAAGAAAAACTGAGTTTTATTGCCTTAGTATATTATGTTTTTTCTGGTGAATGAAAAAATCTTTTATTTGCCAAAAAAAAAAATCAATAATTATTACACCAAAAATATGAATCAGTGTCATTTTTTAAATGTCACTAAATCCAATATCACAAAAAATTAAATTTGTTATAGTGTAATCATAACTATTTTGTTTTTATAATTTAATAGGTCAAATTTGTACATAAATGAATACTTCACCGGAGTTACCAAGAGGACTAGTTGATGAAATTAGATGTCCTTTAATCTAAGAATGATTACTAAATATAAATAAGAGATAAATTATATATATATATATATATATATATATATAATATATATATATATATATATATATATATATATATATATATATATATATATATATATATATATATATATATATATATATATATATAGAAAGATGCATTATGTAATAGTAAAATAATTTCTTGCTTCGTACTAGTATACGACTATATATACGCAGTAAATATTGGTATTTGTGAACCAATAATAGAGTGACAGTGGCGATGTTCTAATATCTATAACTGATCTTGAATTAAATGTTAATTTATTTATTTTTTTTGAAATTGCCCTTGGCACATCTAATGAACTACACAAGTTTCATCAAATCATTGGTTAATGAAAATGGATCCATGTTGTTATAAACATGATACAAAAATGGAGCAAGTAAGTCTTTAACACCATTAAGGGCATGCTTGTATTGGGTGTAAATATTTAAGGGAGTAAAAAAAGTTAAAGTAATAAAATGAAGTTGATAAATGAGAAATTAGTGAAATTTGATTGTTGTAGAGGTAGAAGAATTGTTGCAAAGTAATGAAAAATAAAGGGAATTCTCAATTTTGTGGGGTAAATATTTATCCTAGGGGAGGGTGGGGAATGTATTACCTTCATAATAAGGGAAATTATCTTCTTTGTACCTTCTTCACAACTATCTCAACAACTTCAAATGCATCTCTATTTGCTTTCATTTCATTAGTTTGACTTTTTTTACTCCCTTAAATATTTACACCCAATACAAGCATGTCCTAAACGTCACAAATTCTTACTTGAGATCGTTTTTATAAAGACGGCTCTCAAAAACTCAATCCAATTCTAAATATATATTGTTACAACTCTAAATATAAATTTGGACTAGACTTTTGAGAGTCGTCTTTACAAAACTGATCTCTCAAGAGAGCGTCTGATTAAACATTGGCTAAATTGATTGAAATCTAGGAACTTATAATTGGTTGTTTTGGTGAAAGAGAATATAACCAGGAATCTTCCTTTGGCTTTTAGCTGGCACTGCCTCCAAATTACACCAAAAGCTATAGGAGTAGTAAATGCTAGGTGAACTTCTATAAATAAGACCCAAAAAAAGGCCTAGCTAAGTAATTACTCCAGCTTTTAATTTTTTTTATCACGCAAAAGCCAAATTTACATAAAAAAAGTTATTGCCTTTTTTCGTCGTTTTTAAGAGTTAGTCTATTATTTCATTATAAATAAGAAATAACAAACAACTTATGCATAATTTTCATAATTTTTACCAAATATCTTTTTGAATAGATAATGTATTCAATTAGCTAATTAATAAAAAATAATAAAAAATATATCTAAACGATCGAACAATATATCTATCTATCTACTTATAAAAGACGTACAAGACATAATCATTTACCAAACATTCTTTACTTAAAAAAAATTATTTTTTCAACTTATTTAGAAAACCAACTTTTTCAAAAGACTTATAAATCAACCAAAAAATATCCAAAGGCACCCACTAGTCCAGTATCTATTAAAAAATTTGTTTTATTTTTTAAAAAAATTGTAAGGCTTAAAAACAAATAACTAAATTAATTAAACAAAAAGCAAAATAAACTAATGCTCCATTTCAAAAAATATACTCCCTTCAATACATTATGAATGATCCATTTTCTTATTAAGTCAGCTCACCTTAATTGTCTCTGTCATACATGTTTTATCAAATTGTTCTCATAAACTATTTATAATTACAAAATATCCTAAGTGATAGGTATGACATGGATTGAAATTTAATAGGGTATATTATGTCAAAATACTACATCCTAGTGCCCAACACAAATGGGATAATTATAGTGAACGGGAGAGAATATATACTAGGAAAGACAACTAATATTTGAGGCTCCTAAATTCAAAAGGTTATATGCAGTCAGACACTTTACACATGCTTAGAATTACCCATTTTTACAATTCACCGAACTTTACGCATTTCACAACTTAACATGGTGATGACTCACTTGTTAATTTTTACAATATGAAATAAATCTAATGTAGTAGAAGCAGTACCAGCCCCAAGTAAGTGCTAGTCGTGCCTACACTTATAGCTCCACTTTTCTACATATATACAATAGTATAAGAGCTCATAAATATTCTTTCGCCCAGAACCCTAAAAACCCTAAGGCGGGCCCTGACTAGCTAGAAGTATGTGGCAAGCTGTGAATGAATTAAGAATAGGTCCAAAAATGATCACGGATTCCAAGAGCAGTAGAAGTAGAAGCTGGGTCATCAATCCTGAATCCTGAATCCTGAATCCTGATCCCTGCATAAACTATCAGAAGAAGAAGAAGAAGATAGAGTTTTCAGAAAATTAGTCAGTGAAAAAGACAAACATTAATAAATCAAATAATTAATCTATTAGGAGTACTACACTAACACTATATACAACTACAAGTACTCCATTGTATACCTTGGGTTTAATTTTATCCAATGTAATCCATAAAAGGTAAACAAACTGATGGGATTTACTTTAGAGAATCTCACTTTCTACACTTTTTTACCTCCATTTTTTATCTTCTTTCTTTCTTTTGTCTTTTCTTTTGTTTAAACATATTAAAATAGTTATATTTTTACTTAACAAGTATAATATTTGGAAAACACTTATTATTACTAGGTTAATATTTATTAAAATAGTATGAATCAAGTCTATATAAATTTTTATAACTAAAAAATAGTGTAAGTTATTCTCATATGATAGGATATACTACCGTTTATAGAAAAAATAACCCAAAGTACAAATTGAGTAAAAAAGATTTTTTAAAAGGTAAATGGTAAAATATATTCCCTCCTATTCAACCTATTAGTCCCATTTACTTTTTGCATATTTGCCGAGATAACATTTTGACCCTTAATATTTCTAATTATACTTAATTAAAAATTATGAAAATTGATATTAATAATTCTTGCATTGAAACAAATCAAACAAGATCCCACTTGACTACGTTTGAACTTATAGAATAAAATTTGATATACTCCCGTTAATTCATTAGTAATATTTCATTTGGTTTTTGGACACTATTCATCTTTTATTCTTAATTAGTATTTTATTATTAATCTACAATTTAAAATATTTAGTCAATTAGAATCTTGTTTGATTCGTCTCAATGCAAGTAATATTCATATATCAAATTTATAATTATGTACAATTAGAGATATTAAAAAATACTCCCTCCGTCCCATTGAATTTGAGACATTTTCTATTTTGGTCCGTCCCACTTGATTTGCATCATTTCTATTTTTGAACAATGGCCCACTACTTTCTTTTAATCTCATCCATATATTTTAACTCTCTTTTAATTTCATCCACACAATTTATTTTCTCGCTTCAATTATTACCACTTTCTTAAAACTAAATCACTTTTACTTTATGCAAATCAAAGATGACAAATGAGTATTCATTTGCTTTTTGAACACTATTCATCTCTTACTTTAAATTGGAGTGAATAGAAAAGTGAGAGAAAAATATGAATAAAATAAAAAAAGTCAAATTAATTAGGTGGATGAAAATTAAAGTTAAAGAGCGAATTGTTGCAAAAACGTTAAAATGAGGTGGTCATCATCATCATACCTAGTGTATCTCGCTCATAAAAATCTATGATAAAAACGTTAAAATGAGGTAAATTAATAAAATTGACTAAAAAAGATGAAGTACTTTTCTATAATACTTGCTACTGATTATGACATTTTTCTACACAATATGTCACACTCAGTAGTAAGTACTTCCTCCGTTCCATATTAGTTGCACCATTTGCTTTTTTCACACTCTCCAATGTACAAATTGAATCTTTAATATCTCTATTATACATATCGAAAAATTATAAAAACTCAAAATTATAGACTTTGAATCGAGACAATTCAAACAAGATCTCATGTGACTATGTTTTAACTTTTAGATTATCGACAATATAAAAGTAAATTTGCTTAATAAATAGTACCGCAGTCAACTATGTTGTAAGTAAAAAAGAACGGAGAAAGTATAAGACTAATTTATTGAGACGAGCAAAAGAGCTAGCAGCAGTAACAAGTGATTTAATGCAGGAAAATTGCCTGCGAAGTATAGAAAGACTCCTAGAAGCTGTAAAATGAGGCCTCATAGCTCTGATCAAACGAGTAATTTAAGCCAAAAAATTAATACTCCTTTAATTCAATGCCATTGCCTTATTATAGCTAGTAGGAATTATTATCCATCACATCATTACTTTAATAAAGTAACAAATTCTATAAATAGAACTACATTTTTTAACTGTTTATTTCATATTATAGTAATAATTTCAAATACAACTAATATTTTCCTTTTCTTCATTATATTAATTCGTTAAAATATTATCTTTATAATTCTTTAGATTCCTGTTTCTATAATCAACATTTTTATCCTTAAGACGTTTTAGTATTTTTTTTGTTTATATTTATATATTTTTATTTCTTTTAATTATCTCATTTTCTTATTTGATAGATTCACCTTATTTGTCTTGATTTTATGAAGTATAAAACAAAGGTTTTTTACCTATTTGTCCTTGAGTTCTACTTCCTCCGTTATGAAATACTCGCTACATTTAACTTACGAATACTATTCATTGTTCGAGCTTATTTTATATATAACGACTAATGTGTAAGAAGAAATATAGTTAAGTGGGATCTTGTTTGAATCGTCTAATTGCATACTTTCATGATATTGAATTTTTATAATTTTAGCTAAGTGTAATTTAAGATATTAATGATCAAAATTATGCATTAAATTGTGTAAAAAAGTGAAATATAGCAAGTATTATGAAAAGGAGGAAGTATTTTGTTACAACTCATATTAACTTTACAATTGTTGTGTGTGGCCCTCTCACTCACAATTTACAAATTCTATCTTATTACAAAAATACCCCTATTAAATTTACAATATGGAGAAAAAGTCTGGTATAGACTTAGTCCATACTAATATTAGTGTGAACCAATATTTACACTCCCCTCCACTCCACTTTACTCTACTTTTATACTCTTATTGTTCACTCCACTACGCTCTTAAAAAATTTAAAAAATTTAAAAAATTAAAATTAAAATTAATTTTTTTTATTTGTTTATGAGGTCTTTGCCAATCTCTAGATATGTTGATAGGATACGAATTACTCCTAAGCAATAGTAGTAGTATGTCAACATAATGGAATCAGAGAAGCAATATGATTGGTTGAAGAATGAAAAAGAAGAGCTTGGCGTGATCACTGATCCAATCCTTCAATAATAACCTTCACTACTTTGTACTACTACTATAAAATATATAAAAATAAAAATTAACCTTATCCAAATTTCCATACTCTATTCTTTTCTCTCTCTACCTGTCGTTGTTACAGTCATATCCACACACCTAATCAGCTGATGCGGCCTCAGCAGCAAAATGCTCACTAGCTATATTCTTACTGGTGTTTAAATCGACCACATTTCACGGATCTGTATTCGTTCATAAAAAATTATAATTAGGATTTAGGGAGGAAAAAAAGACAGCAACTCATACCTATAAAGAAGAGTGCGATTAAAGAGTCCTCCGACTCGAAAATAACCTTCCAATAAAGAGAAACCTTCATCTTACTAATAGGTTAAAAAGATATTTATACTAGTGTAAAAATCAATGTAAATATTAGACTCAATTTTAATAGTCTTGAAATAAATTTAATTACTTGAATGAACAGCTCTAACTAGCTAGTTTTTAGCTGATGAAAGTGTAAAAAACACTTAAAATACCTAGATATGAGGTGTAATTACTAATTAGGGACAATCTACAATATGATGAAAGTGACGAAACCTCAAATCCTACAATACAACGCTAGACTTGCCCGTGGGTGGTTATTTCTCGGAAAATCCATCCGACACTCAAGTCATATCGAAAAACAGAAATCAACGAATGTATGATATATAAATTGAATAAAAGTAGGATTAATAGATTATGTAATTTAATATTAAGGTCCCTAATTTTTTTCCCCTAAACAATAAAACATGCTCAGCATTGAGTCACCAAAACACAACCGTGATATGGACAGATTTGACCCATAACCTTCTCATTATGTCAAATTCATCATTTTAGCTAAAATATGCATAATTGGACCATTAACCAGCTTAGTCAACTACAAAAATGACCAAAATTAAAGTACTCCATAAACCAACTAGCTAATTACTAAATTGAATTAATTTTAGGACTCAAAAAGGTTATCATTCGCAAAATACTAAAATAGAAACAATCATTTAGTTATACACTTTTATATACTCTTATTTATTCCCTCTATTCTTTAATGAAGTTTTCATAAAAAATATTTACGGGAATTAAAAAAATAAAATTTTTTAGATAGTGACAATAAAATTTTATTGAGTAAATTTGATGTAGGAAAAGTGGAATCATAAATATTAAAAAAAAATTCTAAAAAAAGTTAGTGGAAAAAAATATAGAAATCACAACTAATAAAAAAATATTTTTATAAAGTTAGTGAGAAACATATGAAGATCATAAAAAATATAAAAATGTAAAAATATAGTTGTGGAAGACATGTGGGCACCATAAGCATTATAAAATATTAATATTAATATGAGGATGAACAAAGTAATTTTGTTTAAAATTTGTGATATAAATAAAAAAAATTCATTATGAAAACAACAAATGAAACACCCAAAATGAAAATGGGAACTTCTTTAAGAAAGGCCTGCGTCAAAAAAGAATTATTTAATTAAATTTATAAGAATATTTTGAGTTAAATGATGGTTTTTGAGGGGCAAAGGGAGTATCAACGTAAGAGTGTTCATTTTGAATTTTACATAGATTTTATAATACATTATCCTTCTGCTTTGAAACTAAAATTTGAAACAACCAAAGCACAATTTCTAAAATTTAAGATATAGAGGGTCTTGATTATGGTGAACTTAAAACAACTAGAAATGCTAATAATACTACTTCAAATATAGCAATATAAATTGAAAGCACTTGGTCGATTTAAGATCAAATAACATGCATTGAGATTTGTTTGGATGTTATATTAAAATAGAGTTTACTCATCTGTCCTCTTTGATTTGCATTTTAAAAAAATGAGTAAAATTTAAGAAAGTGGTAATAAATGAAAAGAGAGAATGAATTGTGTGGATGAAAATAAAAGAGAGTTAAAATGTATGGATGCGATTAAAAGAAAGTGGTGGGTCGTAGTCCAAAAATAAAAATGATGCAAATTTAGTGGGACGGACCAAAATGAAAAATGTTGCAAATTAAATGGGACGGAAGGAGTAAATGTTAGATATAATCAAAAGTACATTTTCATATAAAATTGATAAGTTAAAATGAGTAAAACGACTTAAATATAAAAATGAGGCAGATCGAGAGGGATGGAGAGAGTACAACCACCAACAGCCCGTGTGGACGTATGGTAATCGATATTACATGGTAAGAATGGTAATAAAAAGTTAGAGTAATTATAATTAGAATGGTAATGGATAAGTTAGAATTACCAGGATTAGAATGGCAATTGACTTAAATATAAAAATGAGGCAGATCGAGATGGGTGGATAGAGTACAACACTAACAACCCGTGTGGACGTATTGTAATCGATATTACATGGTAAGAATAATAATTAAAAGCTAAAGTAATTCTGGTAGGAATATCTCTTGACACGTTTAATGGTAATGTTTATTCTCCTTCAACAATCTCTTTTTCTTACAAAACTCATTCCAAATGCATTACAATTTGAATATGTGGTATTAGGTAGTAACGGAAAATTCTAAATAAAAAACTTTTTTATGATCAAATTTTCATGACAATTAGAATGATAGATAGTATAATACAAATTATGAAAATTTACTCTACATATTATTCTCATTCCACTGATTAATAGGAGTACAGATTATCAAACAAACCATATTAGCAATTAAACTTTTTTTGAAGTTCAAGATTAGGATATAAATCTCTATGAGCAAAAAAAAAGGAAACTAATAAATAGTACTCCTTCCAATTCACTATAATTGTCACATTTTCTTTTCTTAAATACCTTATGTTTACATAAATACTGACCAAAATACCTCCACTTTTACTACGTACAATACCCAACTATTATCTTTACAATTAATTTAATCAATTAAAATACCTCAGCTATTATCTTTTGATTGGACCTCATACAACTCTTAATAATCGTGCCCATGCAAATGTGACAATAAGAAAGAAATAAGAATTTTCTACAAAACTCTCGATTATTAGATTAACTCGTAATTTACATGTCACATTTAATAGCAAGTATTATGAAAGGGAAGAAGCATATAGGTGATCTAAAGGAAAGTTTGGGCTATTATTATGGGATTTGTGTAAGGATGAAGGCTGTGAAATAATGTAGGGTGTCAGCAAGTCAGCATATAGTAGGGATAAGAGGTTGAAGGGTCATAATCTAAGCCATTTCAGATGGTTTTGGGTTGGAAATATCGAACAACTCTGATTAAATTTCTGGCTCAACTTCTTTTTTTTTTTTTTTCATTGCTTAGATCATACTATTATTATTCTTTTTATAGTTAGCAGTAGCACCGAAATATTCTTGTGTCCATTTTGAGAATTGTAAATCATTTAAACAGGGCTGGTTTGCTCTTATAATTACTTGTACCGTTTGAAATGTCAGATCGGACCGGATCAAACTGTTATACAACGGTTTGGTTTGGTTTATAGTTTTTATTTTTATATTTTTTTTCAAATTAATATATGTTCTATGAAAATATTTCGCATTTACAAACACTAAATAAACATAATTTGTAATTAGTTGATTGCATCAATATTATTCAAGTATATATTACTATATAAAAAGAATAACATCTCAAAATATCTAACTAGAAACCCGTAAACCGTAATTTTTTTGAAAAAAGACCAGACCAGACCATTTAGACCGTAGACCAGACCAAATACTCAAATTACGGTTTGGTCCAATTTGGTTTACGGTTTAGACCAAACTTTGTTCAGCCCTACTAATGAGGTTGCAACTAGAGGCTAAAGGTGTTTTACGGGGCGGGTCGATTCAACGGGTTAGGCGTCGGGTCACATTTTAACGGGCCATTAGCGGGTCGGGTTAATAATGGAACGGGTCATCAACGGACCTTGGTGTAAAAGGGCCGGATAATTATAATAATTAATTGGAAAAAAATTTATTGCTTTTTTTATATTTTTAAATGAAATTATTATATATATAAGTGAGTCCATCCAACAAGTTATAAAGTATAATTAAAAAAACTTTTTTATGAACTTTTAAAAATTGAATCAAAGAGGTCGGATTTAAACGGGCTCGATCCGCCCCATCCCATTTAACATTTGACTTGACGCGACACGGTCCATTTAATTTTTGACCCGACCCACCCCGCCCCATTGAACACCTCTAGTTGCAACTTGCAACTTACTATTATGCTTGGTTGTTAGCACTCTTGCTATAAGATTTAGGTTTGTAAAAGTATGGGGTTTTTGGTTCCACTTACTTCATGGAATAACAAACGAAGGGGCTATGAATGGACAATGAGAAATAAATTTTACACGAAGAAAGTGATGTATGTTTTAACTGAATTAAGATTTAATTCTTTTCACAAGACTCTTAATAAATAAAATTAAATTTAAAATAATTCAGAATAAATTGCAAAACTAGAACGAGTTATGTATAAGTTTCGAAATTAAGATATGCTCACATTTAGGAGAAATGAAAGGCATCTTGTACAGATAATGGTATGATTTCATGCATATCACACAACATTCTATTACTCTCGCCTTATGATATGAATATTAATAGCGACACTTTTTATATCTACGATTAAACTCAACTGAACATGCCTAAAATCGTCCCACGGCTGTATATGAGTCGAGAAGAAAAAATCACAAACATAATTCTTTCATTAAAGTTTCATTTCTTATTTATTTCCACAATGAGGTGGATGTTTGAATACCACATTTATTTTAATTTTGATGATCAATTAGACCACATTGGCCCTACTTTGGGCTAGTTTGAATACCAAGGTACTATAGTGCTCTAATTTGATCCCATTCATAATTTAACTAATTTTTATTCATTTTATTTGTACAATTTAATCGCTCTTTTTATTTATTATTTAATATCTCCATTTTTCTAAAAAGCATTCATTTTTTTTATTGATGCTAAATTGCTAATCTAAGAAAGACTTAAGAAAATGTGGATAGAGCAAATTAAGAATGACTTGAGTGAGATGTGTCTCTCTGCGAACCTGACTAGGAATAGGAATAGTTGGAGACGCCATATCTATGTTTTGGACCGCTAATAGGCTCTTTTTCCCCTGATCCTTTTAGTTCTTTTTTATTCTTTTTAGTTTTTGTTCCTATGTAAGTTTTGGTTATCTTTCTCTTTAGACAATATTGTGTCGTCACAGCTTCCTATAATGCAAGGCTCTTTTCTTCTTAGGGTAAATAATAGTAGACTACTTTCCTCTAATTCTTCCTTAAAAGACGTATGAGTACAAATTATTTGTCAACTTACCTCACTCAGACCCTATTCTGAGCAGAATATTGAGTATGATCATGAAATTGTTAACCCAAGGACACATAGTAATAGTCTGAAATGTAGATGTAGTTGTCTTGTCCATCTTTGTACTCTGCTTGTTTTCAATTGTCAAATTAAGTTGACAAGCTAGTTTCTATTCATTTGAATTTCCACCTTATAATCATTTCAATGGGGCGGACCCTAATTTTGTTACTTCACCAATTTTCAAACACTCTACACATAAAAATTTAAAAAGCTTATCAAGACTATAAAAAAATTATTATAACGATGTCACTTTGATGAAAAAATATAGCTTTTTAATCGGTTTTGCTACATTTTCATTAATCATTTCTAATTTTCAGGGGCGGTTTTGAGGCCGTACGAGGTGCCCAACCGCTCATGGCCACCAAACCTAAATGACCTCATATTAAAAAATTATCGTAGACTAACAAAGTGTTGTAGTAGAGTAGTTGTTAAGAGTTTTGCTTACTATATTAATGGTCATATTACATATGTTTAAAACCTATTGATTACATTTTTTTCTCTCCTTTTTTTTATCTCTTTTCAAAACAACACCTTTTAAATATTTTCTCTTAATCCATTTAATGTTTACACATTCATTAAACATCAATTATCACTAACTTAATTTATAAAAATAATCAACAATTTATTTTTAAAAGTTTAAACTCTTCAACTTTTTATTGTTTTTCTTTCATTTTAACATTAGAAAAGAAAATTTAAGTTTTTACAACTTAATTGAAGTTTAAGAAATGAAAATTGTGATGAATTTTTATTTAAGTTTAATAAAATCTTTTTTCTTTAATTATGAAGGCCTTAATTTCAGAAAACATTTGAAAAATAAACAGGGCTCAAATATTATTTGCTCCGCCCCTGCTCACTTTCTATTGTTCGTGCATATGATTGGGTACTTTCATGATGATGAGTCATGAACACAATGTATGTTTAAAAGTTAGAGGATTACATTTAACACATTGTACATCTATAACCTAAACACTAAGTTTTGAGATTTTTCAGTTGATCAACTCATTTGGTTATTTAGAAATTAAACAGTATTTTAAAGTAAGGTTGGAAAATTTCTTAAAGCAAAGTCTAAAATTTCATATCATATAGAAACAACATGATATAAAAAGGCATACTTTAACACAAAAGTGATCCAATGAACACCTATTTGCTATAAGTTGTGGGTCTTCAAAGAGAAAATGGAAAATATTCTCCACTATAATGTAGACGTGTAGTTGTGTTAGTGTTCTCCTCACTATGCCAACATTTTCAGGTAAATTGTTATATGAGATCGTCAAAAAACGCATTTTATATAAGTTAAATAGTTCATTTCATCGAAAATAGCTTATATTTTTATTTAGTTTGTTCTTTTTTTTGAAAATATTTATTTTGTTCTTTAATCTTATCATGTACTGCATCAATATCATGTTAACAAAATGAATAATACTCCCTCCAATTCACAAGTACCATTGTTCCATTTTCTTATTTGAAAAATTCATATCAATTGTCTTATTTCCTTATTTGCAAATGATTTTTTTACCTAAATACCATATAATCACACAAGTAATGACTAAAATACCCCCACTTTTACTACTTACAATACCCCTACTTTTACTACTTACAATACCCCAACTATCACCTTTACAATTAATTTAATCAATTAAAATACCTCAATCACTACCTTTTTGGTGGACCCCATCTTACTCTTAATATCCGTGTCCAACCAAATTGGACAATAGTTGTAAATTGGAGAGAGTATATCTATTTCATCCTAGTCAAAAACCCACCTGAATGGGTCACTAAAAACTACTACTACAACCATTATCCTCATCAATATGCTGCTGGTCATTTCATGACCTATCTAATCTACTAAATAAAAGGATCAAAGCATATTCTATGGCTCTTATATCACCTTGCACACAACATATAAGAAATAACCCTACGTATCATAAATTGCAATCATAAAATACATTTTTATTATAATTATAATGCTTTATCTTTATAAATCCTTCACATCATTTAACCTTAAAAGCTTCTAATTACAACCATTCATTAATCTAATCTACTAATTGATTAATATAACTCTTAATCTATGATGGTTGGTTAAATGTATTTGATTGCAAAAGAATGGTTTTCTTAATTTCTTACCAATTCACTTGGTATGAGGTGATATGATTGACATTAATAATCGGTTTTTTTTTTTTATCTAAAGAAAAGGTGTTTAATTGATTAACTTTAGGCCCTTTGTTTTGCTCTTTCACCATATTTTCATAATTTAGGAAATATGCACTCAAATGAATTGAATTTGAAAAAAAAATTAAGTTAATAACTTATATATGTAGAGCATTATGTCTTCTTTCAAATGGGTATGTACCGCTTTTCCACAGCCTACCTTATACTCCAAAAAAACTTAAGAGCGGCTCGTGTGAGAGAATCATTTAGTGAGGCGATTTCAAAATAAGAAGCTCATATGCTGATAATTACTTCTACATTAGTTGGGCACACCATTAGAAACACAAAAACAATCATTTTATTTGATAAATCATTTTATTTAATAATCATGAACAGCTCCATTTATGATATGCTTAAGTGTATGCCTAAATTTTTACTATTTCACATTACCATGACACTATGATATCATGGAATATGCTGAACACAAAAACTTAAACCTGTACAACCTGTAGAAATGTGTGTTCTAATCGCCTTCTTCTTAAAGACTGCGAGTTCCTCAGTACTTTCGTGCTGCATGATAAAGCTCTATATACTCGAGCGCTGGCCGATTCCAAGACCAGTCTTGCTCCATCACACGCTTCTGTAATGCGTTGAACCAGTCCTTTCCATCATACCAACACGATATAGCCCTGATATAATCAGTAGGACGTAATCAGAACTAAAGCATACATCTTGTAGAACAGAATATATTGGATGTGTGAAGAAAGGTACCGCTCTCTCGAACTTATATATATGTTTATGATCAATACGATTAATTTATCGGTTTTGAATTTCCATTATGCAGCTAGAACACAACTTACCTATCGAGAGCGTAATCAACACCAGCAGGATCAGCGCCTTCAAAATTGAATCCATTGGGCTCCAAACCTTGTGCTGTTGCTCTCTCGACATCATGATCAACGTCAAATACAGTATCGTAAAGTCCTGTAAAACACGAGTAGATATGTGAACATTTGATGTTGGCACGAGGAAGAAAAGCCAATGAAAGTCTACTCATCACGTACAAAAAAAGAATACTTATATTTGTCCTGATAGAATTGAATCAAATATATTTGTCCTGATAGGATTTTTAATAATGAAGAGAGAGAATGAATTGTGTGGATGAAATTAAAAGAGAATTAAAATATATGGATGAGATTAAAAGAAAGTGTTGGGTCATTGTCCAAAAATAGAAATGATGCTAGTTAAGTGGAACTTGATAAAAATGAAAAATGTTTCAAATTCAATGGGAGGGAGGGAGTACTTCATGATGTTGCGGGAATCACAGGCTCACAGCCAAAGAAGAATATGGAACAAATTAAGAATACTTCATACCTCCCGTTTTACGAACAACTGGTATTGAACCGTATCTCATAGCAACAAGCTGCGTAAGACCACACGGCTCGAATATCGAGGGGACAAGAATCAAATCAGAGCCTGCATAAATCTACACCGAAAATTGCATGATTAGTTGAATAACAAGTAAATCGTTGAGAATGAATTTGAAGTGTATTGTTGAGTACCAAGTGTGAAAGAGGTTCATCATAAGTCAAACAAAAGCGAGCACGGTCGTGATGCAAATTATGCAATTGATTTGCTACATCAACAAATTCTTGCTGTATGCGTGGATCTGGAGCGGAACCCAGTAACACAACCTGCAAATGCGGATCACTTAAGTTGAATTCTACGCACGAACCAAAAAAAAAAAAACAGTACCTGGCCACCACGCTCTATAGTGTGCCAAACGGCATGCTTGATGAGATGGATGCCTTTTTGATGAGTTAAGCGAGTGATTATTCCGACTATCGGAAAATCACCTTTCTTTATGCTAAGCCTTTGTTGTAAGGCTTCCTTGGCCGCTCTTTTGCCTTCTATGACATTTTCTGATGTATAGGATACCTGGGATTCAGAGCAAGAATAAGACTGCTAATTGAATCTGACCCCAGTTCAGAGCACCTAAGCATGGATTGTAAAGCGCGTACACTACTTTTTTCTCCCGAAAACCCGAATAACCCACTACTAGCCCGGGAAAGTATATATAGCATAAAAGAAGAATAACTCACTGGAATGAACTTATCGTTAAACGGATCCCATATGTCTGGATCAATTCCATTTAATATACCGTGAAATTTGTACAGGTGAGGAGCTATTGCAGAATTACTAGCAACCTCCTTTGAATAGGTATAGGAAACCTGATAACATACATCATCAAAAATATAGTATAACTACACGAGATAATCGAAAGTTAGAACTGATCTAATGAACCGCTATGGAAGTTAGAAAGTGAGGCCCACCGCCCATAGTGCAAAATTGCAGTCACGGTTGCGATCGGGCGAAAGCATGAGATATCTCTTGATACAACCCAAAACGCGGTTTTTGTACACCTTTACAATGCGTTCAATTTTCTTGAAAACCTATACAATGCGGCAGATGTGATGCGATGTGACCATCTTTTTGCACTATGGTGAGGCCACATATGTGAACCACTTGCCCTTCTCAGTTCTCACACAGGTGATGTAGAAAACAATCAAATGTATATACTCACAGTTGTAGCCTTGTCCGCAAATGCCATCGCTTTTCCAATGAAATATGCACCAAATTCAAGATTATGGATGGTGAAGACAACACGAGTATTTGTAAGACCATACTGCCCGTAATGCTCTTTGTAAAGCCATGCCACTGGAGCACTTGACCAATCATGGCAATGAATTATATCCTGTATAAAAGAAAGAACAAGGTAAATTGGCATTTGACCTAAAACTGAAAAAATAAAGACTCAAAGTGCACCTTTATTGACAAAAAAAAGATGAAACCATAATCCATGGGAACCCAGAGGATGTTCACCTTTACTTTACAAAATTATGTTAAATTTTTAAAAAAGTTTGAATTCAGAACTCACAGGATGAAATCCACTTTGGAGGAGATATTCAAGTGCGGCGTGACAAAAGAAGCCAAACCTCTCACCGTCATTTCTACCAATATAGACAGAACCGGTGCGGAATAATCTGTCCGAAACAAGGAACCGTTAGCGAATGAAAAATCATGCACAAACACAATAGCAAATTAAAAATGTGAAGTAGAGACTACAAGCAGTATATGAATGACCTGTGTTCATGCATTCTCAAGATAAGTACCCCATATTCAACTTGTAGAAATGAACACTACCTTATGTTATGCATAATAGATTTCTTATAACGACGCAATCTATATCAACGCCAAAACCTTAAATTTAATCGCAAGAATGTATCGCAAGAAGATAATGAAGTCTAGAGCTAACACTTCATTTACATATGGTGGACAGTGATAAATTTTCACCAAGTAATGCCACGTTTGAGACATTTCAGGAGTTAGAACTTAGATCCCACCATGGAAATCTACAGCAGATTTACTAATCTCAGTGTCATCCCTTATTTGAAGCTCAGGCACTAAATAACAACACATCATTCAGTTGCAAATATGTTTGCCTACTACTCACCACTCAGTTTTCAAACATCCACTCACAAAATAATTTTCTACAGGTTTTTTGACATAGTGCCTTATTTCGATGGGACCAAAGATTTATAGTTCTTTGGTTTCAGGTTATAATCGAGTAAATTTAATTGGCTCATTAAATCATGTGTTTTATTCATGTAAAGTTGCAGATGATGTTTGCTACCATGGTCAATCAGCAACAACCTTTTTGTTATTACTAACAAGAATAAGGTTGCATACATCCGACCCCCAAACCCACATGGGTGGGACCGTGGGAGCCACTAAATGACATTGGGGTAATGAAAAAAATAATGATAATGATGTGATAATGATGCAAACATTATGATCCCATCCCTGCTTATCAGGTAGCCACATAAAACAGTCTGTGTTACACACAAATTTCAGCAATTACCCATTTAGAGGCTCCAAAAAGTGGACAGAAAGGCCTTCAACCTTTCCAAACCAAACTTTTATCTCGGTACCGCCCCATGAATAGCTCTTGGTGTAATGGAAGTCTTTCACCTATTTCAATCGAATGATAGAAATTCATAATTAAGAACCTATTTATCTGATAATTTCATGAATTAAAAGTTAAAAGGAACGTCTGATTCAGTAAGAAAAAGAATAGAAAATTTAGAAGTGGCTTACATGGTTAAGGTTCAAGCAACCATACTTTGGAAGAATTACATCAACATGATGGTTTAAATCTTGAACAGCACGTGACAAGCTAGTCACAACATCTCCAAGGCCACCCACCTGCAGCAGATTTCGGATAAAAGATTATTGTGTTTGTGAAGTGTAAACAACTTGATTTCATCTTAAAATTAAACTTTAGTATCCTCAAATAAGATCACTAATATACAAATAAGGGACAACTGAAATTACTTTCTGAAAATGCTCAACAAGTTGTAGTATTCTCCTTTGCGACATTTCAGTTCTCGATCCGAGTTGTAAAACTAGGTTTCATCTTAAATATAAAAATCAGTATCACTTTGGACTTTTGAGCAAGAAAGTCTTTGTGCTGCCATTGACTAGTTAGAAGCCATCCCCTATGTACTAAGGCTGAACAAAACTATCTGATGATACAATTATTCAATGATTCGATCCAATATCTGATTTGTAATTATAATTTGGGTCGGATATCCGATTCAAAGATTTGCATATCCATTTTTGAGAGTCGGGTATTCGAATATCCGACTTTTTGCTCAGATGCCGAATATTAGATATCCAAGTCGGATCCGAATGGATATCAAATAGCGGATACGTCAGTTTTCAGACGTAAGAAGAAACAACGATAAACAGAGGACATATTACTATATTAGTGGTCTAGTAACACATTATCGACAAAACTTGTGTTGGCTTGTACATAGCAATAGGAAATACAGAATACTTATTACGAATACAAGTTGAAATAACTAAAACTTGCTTTAACAATAGCACAATGAAAAATTGTACCTTAGCAATAGGTGCCATTTCAACGGATATATGGACGATATGCAAAGGGGGCTCTTTGGCTATACCACCAAAGACAGGTACATGGTAATCCATACCATTTTTGTTGTCGAAAACTCCACCATCTTCCCGCTCAGAGAAAATAAAATCCATCGTGTATGCATCCAATGGTACCTTGACTACAAGCAATGTAAAGTCAAAACACCAAATTATCAGGGCTAAAACTCTCATTTGCAAAACTTATAAAATATTTAAAGTTCAAACCAATGTTACTTGGACTCTGGTACTGATGTTAGATACTGGTACGTGTCCAAGTGTTGGATACGTCTAAATATTCAATTTTACGGCTAAAATGAAGTATCTAAGTACCATACCAATGTCCGAGCATCAAGGATCGGACAGGGGTACATGAAGCAAAATGAAGAGTTCGAGTAACATAAGTTCAAACTAAAAGCAATGTAAAATCAAAACACCAAATAATTCTTCTTTCCATGGATTAGATTTTGATCATAGAGTATAGAAGTTATTAAGCCTACCAGTTGCTTTGACATGACAGCCATTTTCAGCAAATAACATTTCCTGAGTTAACAAGCCTCTGCGATGGGTCCATTGATTAAAGGAACCTATAAACCAAACTTCTGCTTTCCTATGCAAAATGGTGTTTGACGGATTGTAATATATGGTGACATCTTGTCCTGCTTGTACATCCACAGGGTCAGTGTACACAATGTGCCTCTGAGACAACAAGAATCTCTTCAATGTTTTTTCTTTAGTTTCAGCTTTCATGCGAGCTATTTTCTCAGCCTGCGCCATGAAACAACACAAGTGATAGGAAAGTATCCAAAATACCAGTAATAAGATACAATTCTGATAAACCTTATTGACAAAATGATTACCTTGACACGTACGGCCTCCTCTTTTAATCTCCTTTCCTCCTGAAGTTTATGGTAAATACGGAGTTCTTCCGCAACCCAATAGTGTTCATCAGGCACAGCCATGGGAACAATAGCGTGGAAATCTCTTCGCTTGTTATTATCATAAATGGAAGCATTCTTTGGTGGCCCATCAGCAAAAACCCAGTCCAAGACAACCGCTTGATCAGGAACAGTAACTAAACAAAGAAGCACTCAACTGGATCAGTATATAGAACTAAGAAGCAATACAAAAATGTAACTTCACAAAAGATTTTCTGAAAATTATTCTTGCATAAAAAGAATATCATACCTTCAGCATGCCACCAGTCACCACCTTTCTCCTTGGATTTTACTAGCGGGGTAACAACCGAGAGCCCATAACTCCAACTATTATGACCCCCATGAATCCAAACGCCCTTCGCATGAACGAGTGGACCAGAGCTCTTGTTATAATACAAACAAACCAAATCACCATCTTTAAACTCATGAGGTTCGAAATACCAAACGTTTTCCAGAGATAAAACAGCTTTATTCACCAAATCTCTCAGTTCTCGTCTTCTTTTCTCCACTTCTTCCTTTGCTCGAGCTCGATCAGAATCACTCGCAACTCTCTCTTTCTCCCTTTGCCTTTGCTCCTCATCATGTCTCTGTCTCTCGGTTTCTAATTTTGCCAGCTTTTCTTGTTCTCTACGTTTCTCCTCGAGCAAAAAAACTTCAAAAGTAGACAAATCCATACCCCCTTCCACAGCTATGTGGAAATCCTTCTTCCCATTATTGTCATAAATATCTTTCCCATTAAAGAATATAAAATCTATCATATATGCTTCCTTTGGAACACAAATTTGGCAGGACCACCAATCTCCTTTGAGATGGGTCTTTTGAAGTTTGGTGGTAAACGATTTCCAGCGCCAGTCATTAAATGCGCCAATGACCAGCACATCCGGTTCATCTTTAAGATCTGAAAGGCTTCGATTAAGGAAAAGCTCTATTTCCTGATCAGGTTTTGCTGACATCGGATATATAAAGATTTTGTTGCCACTAGAGAAATTCTCCACAGCCATTTCCTCCGTCACTTGTTTTCGTGCAAGAGTTTCTCTCTCCAACTCCAATTTTCGCAATGACTCTTCCAATTCCTTCTCATAAGTGGATATTGTACTGTTCATGTCAGAGCGTAAGACCTCAGTTTCCACAACATTATCATCATCACCTAACGTATTATCCAAAATATCAACATCCGTCTCATCATCAGGGTCAGTTTCAGGTCCCAGCACTCCATTTTCAGAAACATTCTTGACAGACTCGACGGTTTTGTAGCTCACTAAAGATATATCCCTTACATTTTCCTCATAAGGGATTATATCGGAAACCATTTTTTCCAATACCAAGATTTTTGCATCAGCCCCATGATTGTCTTCATTGCTTTGCTGGTTTTTTGAAGCCAAATCCTCAATTACCTTCAATTCTTCATTTTCTTCCTCATCACTGATTATAGTTCTTGCAACCTTTATTTCAGATTCCAATACTTGATTTTCAACGGAAATTTTGTGATCATCGTCTGAATCCTCAGGCTCAGACTCAATTTCCGTCTCATCAATCAACGCAGCATCACTGCTTATCCCTTTCCCTATCGACTTACTAGCATTATCGATATCTTTCAGCGAATTCCCAATTTTCCCATTAGTTGCATCCTCTCCTTGCTCGATTCGAATTACTAGAGGAACTTCTAATTTCTCACTTTCCTCACCACTACTAGAATTTATTTCGAATTCTCCCCTACTATTCTCCAGAGATGAAGAAACTGAAGTGCTGCTGTGTTCTTCATTCCTTTCATTTCTCTTCTGTGAGCTAGTTCCAACAGGAACCTTTGACCTTGATGTTGACCATGCCTTTTGTTTCTTCTTGGAAAAATCTATTAAGATTCAAGAGCATTGCTGATTTTCTGTCTATATATGAAATTACCGCCAAGATTGAACGAAAAAGAGAAGCGATAAAGTAAACATAACACAATACTAACCTCCAGTGGCAGAACATGGACGGAAAAACCCATTTCTTGAATACTCTATGTTGTAAGAATAAAACTAGGACAAAAATGTGTAGCAAGAACAAAAATATAGTCAATAAATCAATACAACTATCAATATCACAAAAAGGAATTACTGATCCAAAACCAAGCAGACAACCTATTTTTATTATCTTTAATACCAAAATTGACTGTCCAATTGATTAAAAATTCCTTCCAAGTTCATCCAAATATGACTACAGAGAGACAAATACCCATCAACAAAAAGAAGAAAATGGAAATCCTAATAATATGAACACAGAACATATATAGAAATAAGTATGAAATGAACTATTTGTATGTATAATAGTAACTTCCAACCCATTGAAATTGAAGCAATCTACCAAAAGAGCCTGAAAATATAATGAAACCCCAGACAAAAAATGAACAAAGAACAATAATCAAACGGGCAAGTTGATCACTTCATTGCTTTTTAGGTACTAGACAAGATCTCCATTCTTGATACAAAGTTTAACCTCTGTTGGGATGGTTTGTCACACAACGATACATTATAGGTGGTATGCTCATTTGTAAGTCATGGAGTCCTTCCTCCCATTGTCATATGGTTTCGGAATGGTATCTCATTGGCTCTCCCATTGTCATATAGTTTCGGAATGGTATCTCATTGGCTCATGAAGTGTGTGCACCTCGTATTTCCCGAATATATGTTGATATTTACAATAAGTACAACCACAACAATAGAGTCAAAGGTTCGGTTAAAGATTAAATGGTAGGTCCGAAAAGAAATGTGTTCTACCCTAATTGAGTTCACATGTGAAGGGGGTGGGAAAGTTATCTTACATCCATGAATTAAGATAGTGCACACTATATAAGTCATTGGAATCCTTCCTCATTTGTCATAGTTTTTCCTTGAGTATGTGCACCTTGTGTTATCCCGATTATATGTTCGCATTCACAATAGCTCCCAATAATAAAATGATTAATTCACTAATTACAAACCATTAAGCAACAAGAACAATCTGTAGCACAACAATTGGAATGACACAAAGACATCAACCTGGTTAGATTCTTAACATGTAAATTGTAAATAAATACTCATAATTGGAGTATATTGAATGGGCAAGTCTAGTTCCATTGCCAAGGCACAATAGCATACAAAGAAGTGTAACTCCATTGCCACATCACAACATAAACTCAATACTTACTTGAGAGGATCTACTGGATGGATTAAAAGGGAAAACCCCAGAAAATGATCTGAAATTGAAATGGGCATTTTGTCTAAAACCTTGTCTACACAAAAAAGATGATCTTTGAGTTTGTAAAGGAATATCCATGACTGCCCTTTTCTTGCTTTCTATAAGAAACTCACTCGCAATTCCCAAAGTTTGTTCTTTGCATTCGAGAATCCAAAATCTCCCTCTGATTAGTGTCACATTTGGTTTTCGAAATCAGGAAAATTAATTTTTAATGAAATTCATTGATTCATTTTCATTGGTTATTGTAAAAACTAGTGAGTAAGAAATGGAAAAATATCAAGGCTAAATTTGGGTAGTACTTCTAGTAAAGTAATTGCATTCTCCGATTCTCTTCGCGAGTGGAATTATAAGTCATGGCCTTGGAATTTGAGCCGTTTGTGAGAAAGTTTTTGTTCAGTTTTCGTTTGCATACTCAATGTTTGATCATTTTCCACCGTTTATTATTCTGATTTCTGAATTGATGAGTGAAACTGTGAGAAACTGAAAGTTGTTCAAATGGATTTGATTTGTGGGGTCACCAAACTTCATGTCAAATGAAGTAGATTAATGGTTTGATCCGACTTTAAAATAATACAAAATTAATATGAGTACAAGATTTGATTTTGATCCGACTTAAATATTTGTCCTGAACTCGATTCAATGATCCAAATAAACACCTTTACTTGCAATTAAACTAAGTTTTGCGTTGTTCATCCTTTACGTGGAAAAATATAGTTATATTATTCATCTCGTCATCTATTTTTATAATATTAATTTTTTATATTTTTTTACTCCCTCTTATTCATCCAACTTGTTCCATTTACCTTTTTCACACATGCCGAAGCAATATTTTAACCTTTAATATCTTTAATTGTGCATAATTAAAAATTATAAAAATTTGATATTAATAATCTTTGTATTGAGACGAATAAAATAAGATCCCACATGACTATATTTTAACTTATAGATTAAGAGCAAAATACAAATTAAGAGTGACTAGTGAATAGTAACCAAAAAGCAAATGGAACTAGTATGAAGAATAGGTTATAGGAGGGAGTAGTTGTGTATAATTCTAATTCTAAATATATATAATCCGACAAACACATTGGACTAGTTAAAAAGTTTTGAATACAAAAAAAAAGCAGAAACACTATACCATCTTTATTATGAAAGTACGAGAAAATACTACTTACTTTAAATTACTAACAAATATAGGTTATGTGTTTATTAAAAAAATTAAATACTTAATATTGCTACTCATATACGCCATTTATTCTTCTGAGTTTACCGATGAAAGTATAGTTATCTTTATTTTATTATTGATGACAAATTCGTGAAGATATAGAGAGCGATGAAAGTATACTTTTCTTTATTTTATAATTTATGACAAATTTATGAAGATACAGAGAGCAAGGTGAATCTACTTATGATAATACTTCAACCTATTCACCCTGACTGTTCTATTTGACTAGACTTATTGAACCAATATAATAATTCTATTATTAATATTTCTAATTGTGCATAATTAAATTGTACAAAGTTGATATTAATTAATGATCTTTGTATTGAAACAAATTAAATAAAATCTCTCTTGACTATGTTATACCGTATAAATTAAGAATAAAATAAATATTAAGTGTTTTTCATAAACAACATTTAAAATTAAATGTAACTATTAGGGTGAATGAGAGGAAGTATTTATGTGGCAACATGTTTATTTAACATTTAAAAAAATGCACACTACAAATATGATAACAATGCAATCTCATCAAGTCAATATTATTGAAGCTTCATTTAATTTCATACAATATTAGTACTCAAAATAATCTACCATGGTGATTTTGCATGTCCAATTTCATAATTTGTTTCAATCTTATTGGCTAGCTAAATAATTATGCTTCTAACAAAGACGTTTAATAGATATATAACTAAATAATTTTCAAAAAAATTAATTCTTCAAAATCCATATATTTGAAATCAAATTAACATCAAATTAAAAACTCCCACTTCAATTTGCCTAATACTTCTACTACATAAGAGTATTAAAAAAAGAACTTTCATCATAAATTGTTTCAATAATCATACTAAAAAAAATCAATATATTGAAATTTATATATTTAAAATTAAATTAACTTACTCAAGCATCAAATTTAAAAACTCTCACTTCGATTTGTTCGATATAAAATAACAACTTTCATCAAAAATTATTTAATAATCTTTCCAAGAAATTAATTCTTCTAGATTCATACTTCTATACTTGAAATCAAATTTACTCGCTCAAATATTTCCAGTTCAATTTGCATACTAATATATCGAATATTAAATTTAAGAAATAAATGAGTAAAACAAAATGAGCTAGATATATAGCAATTTATGATCCATAAAATTGATGAAATTATTAATTACAAATTAAAATATTCTAAACCCTCATCAATTGATGACATCTATGTTCATTAAAGCAGCAATACCAAAATAAGCAATAATATCCATATTTATACCAACAATATCTCAATTTCTTTCCAAAAATAGTAAGTAAGAGAGAAATAAGGTAAAGGAAAGAAAACAGAGCATATAAAAGCAATTCAAAATCAAGCCAAAGCATTCGCACCAGCAACAATCTCCAAAATCTCCCCAGTAATCTTAGCTTGACGCTGTCTATTATACACAATCGACAATGTCTTCTTCAATTCTTGAGCATTATCAGTAGCATTACTCATGGCTGTCATTCTTGCAGCAAGTTCACTTGCTAGTGATTCTTGTAAAGCCCTTAAAATCTGACTGTTAAGATATAATGGCAATAATGCATCCAAAATCTGTACTGGGTCTTGCTCGAATTCCAAAATTGGGGAAAATGATATTGTTTCTGCTCTCATTACATCTCTTTCAACCGTTAATTTCCCCTCTTTTGTTGTCAGACGGAATAGCTCGTCTTCCGCTGCATCTACACAGACTCCATTAATGTCACAGATTTCTCCCTTTGGGGATAATGGAAGAAGGGTGTGGATTACTGGGTCGGATTTCACTAACGACACGAATTTTGTGTAAAGAAGTTCGACTTTGTCGACTTCTTCGGCGACGAACAGAGAAAATACATCGTCGGCAATGGCTTGCGCTTCTTTCGCCGTCGGTAAAGTGCTTCCCTCGATGTACCTATCGACGGGAATCGCTGGGCGACGGATGAAATACGTGTTACCCTTTTTACCGACGCTTACGACAGTGTATTGTAACCCTAGGCTTTTGAGTTCGGAGATTCTCTGCTCTGCTTTTTTGAGAATCGAGTTGTTGAACCCACCGCATAAACCGCGATCTCCGGTAACCACCACAAGAGCGACTTTCTTAACGGGTCGGTTTTTGGTAAGTGGGATATCGACATCTTCGGTTTGAAGCTGTTCATTGATGCTGTATAAGACCTCAACGAGGGTTTCAGAGAAGGGTCTTCCATTAACAACGGCTTCTTGAGCTCGTCGCACTTTTGCAGCAGCGACGAGCTTCATAGCTTCTGTGATCTTTTGGGTGTTTTTGACGGATCCAATACGATCTCGGAGCTCTCTGAGATTGCATTGGATTGGGTTAGGGGCGGCAATGGAGGTGTTTGAGGGTGGTGCTTGGGTGGTTTGAGGGAGATGGAAGGTGCTTACGGAGGAGCTGAAAGAGAGGGAGCAGGCCATTTCTGGGTGATTTTGATTGGGTTTGTTGGAGCTCTCTCAAAGAATTGAGGTAAGAGAGGGAGAGAGAGGAAGAGGAATTGGAAGATTTAGTGTAGGAAATCTTATCTAAGTGATTTGAGGATTGAAATGGTTGATTTTAGGTTGGTTTTGTGTGGGTGTGATGTGGAGAAATGGAGGGAAATGAGAGGTGGAGGTAGGGAGGGTGTGGATCAGGTTTTGGTTATGGAGGATAAGGTGGGAGATTTAGACCGTTGAATTGGGAGGTAAATTCAGATTTTATACTTCCTTTCACTTTTTTTTTCACTTATAAAGTAAGTTATAAATTAGTTGGAAAAGTCTTATATGAGACCGTCTTATTATAAGACATGCTTATATAAGTAGCTTGGGCTGAAAAAATAAACAATGAAATATGAAGTCACACTTGTACAAGAAGCAGTTTTTTTAATAAAGTAGTTTGGGCTGATCAAATTAAAATTGTCTCACGGTAAGACAACCTCAATAAACGAAATTACTTTATATGATGTTAGGTGTTAAGACTCAGTCGAAGATAGGAAATATTCTTTTTGTTATTACTGATAAGTGTATCATAAGGGTAAAGTTGTATATGTTTAACCTTTCGAATCCCAACCTAGATGGAAATCACATAGGGAGTGTTTGGTGGATGAGGATGAGAAGTGTAAGACTTATATGTGAAACTTGGGTTGAGACTTTAAGAAAAAATGTTTAGGTAAAATTTTAGAATGGAAACCGAAAAAAAGAAAATAATAAAAAATAGTTACAATTTATAAAGTTTTCGATTTACCATTATTATATCTTTGTCCCCTTTATTTCATTAATGACAGGAGTGTCAAATTCCTAACGAAGTTAAGTCTCACCACAAATGTTCACTTACCCCATAGAACATTAAAAGAGTTAAAACTTGAGCACAAATTCTTACTTGAGACCGTCTTTTGTAAAGACGACTCTCAAAAGCCCAGTCCAATTCTCATGCCTATTCCCTAAACATACATGATAGACTTGCTAATTGTTGATTGATATACTTTATTTTACTAATTTGATCAACTAGTAGTAATGAAAGTAACATCTATAGCTTAGATATTAAAAGTAAAATAGGTAAAGGTGTGGTAATTAGCAATAGCAATTTTGACAAAGATAGAGATATTATGTACCACATTGTCCCACACTCCCACTATTGGAATTTGGAAGAATATGTTGCCATCTTGATTTTGCCTGGTGCAGAGATGTTTCAATTGGAACTTGGAAGCATATGAAGTACTCCTGTAAGCTAATTGCTATTTGCTACATAAGGCACTTTTACTAACTAGTTGCCCTATTTGAAGTAACAATAAGCTGCTAACTCGGGGTGAGCGTAATCGAACATTCAATTCGAAACATGTAGTCAATCGGATATTTGATATCCGAATGTAACATATATAATATCCGATTCGATCCCAATCGAATATCCGAAAATATTTAGATCGCATATCCAATATATCCAATATCCGATGGCTAATGAGGATAAATTAAATATTTTCAATCGTATATGAATTATAATTTCTGATCGGATATCAAATCGAATCATTGGACTTTTGGATCATTAAATATTTTTGCTCACCCTAGTACTAAGTCCTAAAGTATAATATCATATGCAACTATCAAAGAGAGTACCATGAATAGCCAATGATCTTATTTTTAAACTTCTCTTTCGATCTCAAAACTTTTATGTTTTAGGCATTCTTTTACTTTTTTTAATTCTATTTGCAAATTATTTTGTCTGTTAAATTTATTCATATATTTTTGTCAATTCACTATGAGCGGGATACACTGGGTAAGATGATGATGATTTTTGTCAATTCACTTATTATTTTGTCTTATTTTTCAATTAAAATCTAAACAATCAATTCAAGAGTTCATACCCAAAGGGATAGAGCCAGTAGCAATATGAAATGTGGTTTAGGGGGTCTTGAATGAGATCGATTCACTGTGAGACGGTCCATATAAACAACCTAATTAATGTCTTATTTAAAAAACAATTAAGTAAATGAAAAATTGTTTTTTACTATAATTTTATAGTTTTTGTTAAATTAAATATTAAGCCAATCCATATTAAGAAATATCACAATAAGACGGTCTTTATAAAAAATTTGTCTGATATATTTTAGTTTTGTAAAAAATTGTAAAAATTTATTCATAAGAAGTGTGCTTTGTTGGACATTTGAGAAAAATTAGTTGGGCTATTTTTGGACCAAACTCAATTTACAAGAATTCGGCCCGAAAGTATAAAAAAAGTTGGCTATATTATATATAGGCCTCCGGCCCCGGGTCGGGTAGGATTGTTATGTCGGATCTTATATCAAATCCAACAAATCGGCCGACGGCCAGTCGATTAGTCGAGTAGTTTTACCATTTGCAGAGGGAATCGGGGAGGAAATAAACAGGAGCAAAAATGGAGTTTGAGAAGAGAAAAGCAGCAACAATGGCGTCAATAGCATCAACAGAAATTGATAAATCTCCCAAAGGCACAATTGATACACCAATAATCCCTCTTCTCAACACAATAAACAACCATCCTTGTTACTTCACTACCTCTTCTTGCTCTGGTCGAATCTCCATTTTTTCTCATCTCCCAAACAAACCCAAAGGAGGTTCGTGGTTATTCATCTCCCATGACCCAGTTAATCCCTCTTCAATCCTCAATATCATTTTCCCTACTGACTCAAATAACTCGTCCGAAACTACTCACTCTGAATCGTCCGAGTTAGTCTTCCGCTTTGAGCCCCTCATTATTGCTATTGAGTGTAAGGATGTGGGTTCAGCTCAGTTTTTGGTATCTTTGGCTATTTCTAGTGGGTTTAGGGAATCTGGGATTACAAGTGTGAGTAGTAAGAGGGTAATTATTGCTGTTCGTAGTTCTATAAGATTGGAGGTTCCTTTGGGTTGTAAAGGAAGAATCATGGTGTCTTCTGAGTATTTAAGGTTTCTAGTGGACATTGCTAATGAAAAGATGGCTGCTAATTGGAAAAGAACTCAAGGGTTTTTGGAGGGTTTAACAAAAAATGGTTTTGTGGGTCCCAATGAAGCTGCTGAGTTCAGAGGGGCTGATGTTGGTGCTTTAGTCTGTGAAGAGGAGAAATGGGATTATGTTGCTACTTTGGACACAGATTCTGGTAATTCATTTTGATTATGCTTGTTTAGGGACATATTTGAATATTAGTATATTTTAGAGGAAAGTTATATTAATGCTAAGTTTATGTTACTATCCATATGTTCAAGCACTTTGCTTAGCAGTTACCTCTACTAGAATGGTTAATTAGTGTGATTTGCTTTCTAGGTTGTGCACACTGTTAAATGTTTGATTCATGTTGATCTATGTGGTTTGGCGGCACGTTTTTAAAGCTGAAATTCATATATGTTATTTTACTAATTTGTAATTGTTTTAGTAGTGGCAAAAATTTAATCTTTAAATTGATAACCTTTGGACTAGTTTCCATTTGCTTGAAAAAAATACAATTTGGACAAGCCCTTTAGAAAGGCTATCTCTAAAAAGGATCTAAATTTTTATACTTCAGACTTTAGGGGGTTTCTAAGCTGTTCTAGAGTAAGTTTTTTGTCCAAGAATAAGATGCTTGGTACTTGACATGAATGCATACTTGAAAAAAGAGTTCCTTGAGGATGCCAGTGTCCATTGTGACTTTATAAAAGTCTCTTTGAGCATGTTGATGTTCGTTGAGGATCAAAAAATGGCGAGCCTTTAAGGGAGTTTGTGTTTGTCTACATGAAAGATTTCTCCTCTATGTTATGCATACTTCAGTCACCCAAGAGCTAATGAAGGTGACCAAAGTTAATGTTGATATGATGTCGATTCAATTTTAGGAGTTATCTTGGAGAGTTTGAAGTAGCATGACTTTTAATACTAAAAATGTGAGATAGGAACATGAGGAAGACTTGGGGAAGTCATCTTCGGCTCTTTAAGGGTAGGATCTTGACGTTGATCCAGACTTGGTTGAGATTTTGTTCTTCAACTACGCGCCTTGATAACATTTTTGTTTGAGTGTAAAGGAGAATGTACTTCCCCCCACATCCAACGCCAAATGTATTCACTTATCACGAACAAAAATTAAGTGTGCCCTTCCTAAAAAAAGGGATCAAATACAAAAGTATGTTAAAGTTGATGAAGTGTTTGAAGACAGTTGGAACTATTTGAATGCCCTTCTGTGTTTGAGTGTTCTTGAGTAAAACACAACCAAATATGAATTGGCCCTCGGGTTTTCTCGGACATTAGATGATATTCCGATTAAGAAAAGATTTTCAGTGAGGAAATTTTTATGAGCTATTTGTAGCAATAAGTGAGCTTAGTAAGATTTTGCTTGGGAGAAAATGCATAAGATTTCTTACTAACATTATTGAATGCCGAGGGTATTTATAGTGACAATTATTAGAAGGTCACGTGCGTTATATATGATCACAAGGGTATTTTAGTCACTTGCACCCTTTTGAGGGTATTTTGGTTATTTCGTTCTAAGTGGCCCAAACAGTTGCTATCCTACTTTATTTGATTTTTAACTTAAAATTTTTTAAGATGAAATTCATGTAAAATCTCTTGTAGTTATGAACGTAAGTGGTAATATACAATAATTTGTGGATGAATGGTAATACCTTATGAACTTAAATTTGAAATTTTAGCATGAGAATCATTGCAACATGAGTAAATAGATTCTGTTTTCTTTATTCTTATTATCGTGGGAGTTGGAGATGGACTTTGGTTTAAACGAGGCAATAAAATACTAGCCATTTGGATAATCTGTCTATGACATATGAAAGGTAGTGCTATGGCCGCGCAAAACATTCCAAACTAATAAATATATTTAATCCCAAAACATCAGGAAGTAAAAGAAATTACGACTGAAGCCATGTGTATGTGACCTGTGTGAGTGTGATTGATTTGCCGCAGATCCAAAATACACACGTTATTGTTGCATTTTCTCCTGTAACTGTGTTGGTCTGAGTGGCATTATGACTATCAATTATTGATGGTTGCAGGAATCTATTACTCCACTAAGAGAGCTAGACTGAAATTTTTGAATCATTGGCAGGGACACCGGGAATTCCTGGTTCCAGTCTAGACATTATTCCCCTTAAACTTACGGGAGATCAAGCGGAGAGACTCTTTCTATGGGGTCATTCTTCTTGCTCAGTTTATAATGCTGACCGCTACGAGATTCTGATCTATGGTGGTTTTGGAGGCGTAGGGAGGCATGCTCGCAGAAGTGACTGTATACTACTTGATCCATCATCTGAAAGATTTTCTGTTTTAAATGTTGAGGACAGTCCATCTCCACGTATGGGCCACACATCATCATTATCTGGAGGTTTGATGATTGTTATCGGAGGCCGAGCTGATCCAACCAATATTCTGGATGATATATGGATCTTTGATATCACAAAAGCTCAATGGAAATTTGTACGCAACACCAATGATGTTTTTGCCCCAAGGTGATGATTCCAAGTTTAAAAAATTACAGAAAGTGCTCTAGTTAATTTTTTGAATCAAAGTTGTTTTCTCGTCATAAACTTGCTAATGGCGTAAAATTTGTGCAGGCATCGTCATGCTGCAGCCGTTGTAGGTTCAAAAATCTATGTATTTGGTGGGCTTAATAACAACATATTGTATTCTTCCTTACTTGTGTTGGATGTGGAGACTTTAAAATGGGAGGATATAAATGCATATGGAGACTTGCCATGTGCCCGGCATTCACATTCGCTGGTTGCTTATGGAAATATGTTGTACCTGTTTGGTGGATACAATGGCGAGAGAGCACTGGGGGACCTTTTTAGTTTTGATGTTCAAGAATGTCGATGGAATAAAGTAAAAGCTGTTGGAAAGGCTCCCTATCCAAGGTTCTCGCACTCAATGTTTGTGTATAAAAGCTACTTGGGAATTATTGGGGGTTGTCCTGTCAGACAACATTGTGAAGAGTTGTCCCTGCTTGACCTACAAAATTTTTCTTGGAAGCATGTGATATTGAATTCAGTTCATAAACAGTTGTTTGTTCGAAGTACAGCCAATGTTATAAATGATGATTTGGTAATGGTTGGTGGTGGAGCAGCCTGTTACGCTTTTGGTACAAAGTTCTGTGAGCCTTCAAAGATCAACTTACGTTCTATGTTAACTCTCAATGATGTTAATGTGTCCTCCGTGTCCGACGAGAAACAGATTACTCCCCCACATGAAGATACCGCTGAGAAAAGACGTAACAATTCTGGTTTTCTTCAGAACCCAAGTGTACAATCATCTGGGTTGGACACTAAATTGAATGTTGATTGCAAAGCAACTCGTAACAATGTTGACTTAGCAATTGAGAATTTTTGTTGGGTTCTAAAGCTGGAAAAGAGGTATGCTAAATTAGGAAAGGACATACTCAAGAAGTTCAGTTGGCTAGATCTTGGTCGAAAAGTTTATTCCCATGAAGATGGTTCTTGCATATATTTCCCTGTTACTGAAAAGTTCAGTGTTATATTCTCGGATAAGATAACTCAACAAAAAGGGACACATGAAAGATTGGGTGACCTTAATATGTCAAAAGATTCTATTAATTCTTGTGCTACTGCCTTGGATTTTTTAGTGGTTTGTGGTGCGTCTAAGCACATCGATGAGTTAATTGCAATGAAGAAGTCCCCTTTGTCCCCTTTGAAAGCAATGAAAGGAGCTGTGGCTTCTATACTGAAACATAAAGGCCTATCTGAAGAGCTCTTAGAGCAGCTACCAACCAGGTTTGTCTTTGTATTATAAGCCAATTTTTTGTTATTTTTACCTATTCAATGATTATCCCTCAAAGTTGCCGTACTTTTCAGCAAAAGAAAAAAGAAGAAAAAAGATTCCTGTACTTAATTGTCATGACTCGGGTTAAAGGGTCCAAGGGCATTATCGACATTTCATATTAATTAGTCTTTGTTTTTTGTAGATAGATTAGTTGTTATTTTGTAGTTGTCTTGGGGCTTAGGCTATATAAAGAGCCACCCTTGTAATAATAATCAACTTTTGATTAGTCAATAATAAGGAAGTGTTCTTTTGGGAGTCATTGGGCAGACTTGAAGTGTCCATACTATCTAGTCTTGGTAACGGGTATTGACTGGTGTGTTGCAATGTCTAGTTCACCATTGGAAGCATTGATGCAAATTTTGATTTAACGTCATTTTGTTTGCCAGATTTTGATTAGAGTTTTTTGTTATTTTTTTCTAGATGGGAGCGGCTTGGTGATATAGTTGTCCTTCCTATTAACTCCTTCCAAGATCCTGTATGGGACACAATAGGTAGTGTGCTTTGGCTTGCTGTTGCTAAGACTCTTGGTGCTCGTCGTCTTGCTCGCCAGGTAAGCTGTTTAATTCATTTCTGATTTACCACTGTTACCTATGTAAAGCATTGATAAAGAAAACTGTTGCTATATATGGTATTTGCAGCTGTCTCGTTCTAGATGTAATTCTTTAATATATGTAGCTAGATTTTTTTTGCTATTATTCAATGTTCATACACTTTATTTTAGGGCCGTGTTGCTTCAACTGGAACACGAGACAGTCGTTTAGAAATACTTGTTGGAGATCATGGTTGGGTGGAGCATCGAGAAAATGGAATAATGTATTGCTTTGATGCCGCAAAGTGCATGTTCTCTTGGGGAAATCTTTCAGAGAAACTTCGCATGGCCCACTTGGACTGTCGAGAAGAAGTTGTCGTGGATCTTTTTGCAGGAATTGGATATTTTACATTGCCTTTTCTTGTAAGGTATCTCGAATTTCCAACTTCACTCAATTATTCCTGGTCTTCAAACATAGATTGGCTCTTGACTCTTAATATGAATAGAACTAAAACCTACTTGAAATATTCAAAAATGTTATATACTTAGATATGCTGACTTCTTTCTTTATGGATCAATTATCTTGTTAGATTGGCTTGTTGGCTCGCAGACAATGAGAATTTGGTTCAAGTGAGCAACATACCTTTTTTCCTTCCCTATGCACAAACGATACAACTCAATTATATTTTTTGCATCTCATTTGTATTAGGAGTCGGCGACATAAGAAGTGAGTCATAAGGAAGGTATTTGTGTAGGCCACAATTGGAGGGATAAATTGTTGATTTTCTTTTTCATTTCTCATGTCTTTTAAGGAGTTATAAGGAGGTTGAAGTGTAGGGATTTTTAGTTTTACATGTGTTGATTCCTTTGATTGTTTATATTGTATTGAGATGTATTGTGTTAGCCAAGTGAAGGGGATAAGTAATATAGATGTCTGGACTCTTGGCAAACACTGGGTATTAGCGGAGTTCAGGAAAGTGAGGTTAAGAAGTAGTTTAGGATTCGGAGACCATGTCTTGACCTTGCTTTATATGTGTTTTCACCTTTATTTGCTCGAGGACGAGCAAAGGTTAAGCATGGGGGAGTTTATTAAGTGCAATTATTTGCGCTTATCCGTATTATTTTTATGCTCCTTATATGTAGTTTTATAGGGTTTTAGGTAGTAGTATTAGTGAATTGTGATAACTTTGTCTCATGTGCCTTATGTTGTGTTTTGAGTGATTTCTGAGGCAAAATCGAAGTTTTGTTAGGTCCCGGGGTGATAAGAGGATGAAGGATTGGAGAAATAGCCTAAGACCCCTAAAATAAGTGGAGAGATCGTTGCTCCTTCTCTGATCTCACAGTCCCCAGTGGAACGAGCTGCATGACTCATACGACTCAGACATGTACGACATAAATACTCGTCTGAGCTCATTGATGATGTCTCAGGGGGCTCAGACTACACACTTTGCGGGCACCCAGTTCCAAGAAAACCCAAATGTCGATCAACAAAGGAAAGCTTAAGAACAATGGAAAAGAGTCTAGAGAATACAGAAATTTGCTAAGGAAAAACCGAATAAATGCTAAAAGTAACCGCCACTTTATATAGTGGCTCCAAAAATTAACCGTCAAAATGCACAAAACTGGCTTCGGACGGGAAAGCAACGAGTCGTTACAACCGTGCGACGAGTCGTTACATTGGTTCTGCTTGGGGAATGTGAGATCAGAGAAGGAGCAACGATCTCTTCACTTATTTTAGGGGTCTTAGGCTATTTCTCTAAGTCTTTACCCTCTTATCATCCCGGAACTTAACAAAACTTTGATTTTGCCTTAAAAATCGTACATAACACAACATAAGGCACATGAAACAAAGTTATCACAAATCACTAATACTACTACCTAAAACCCTATAAATCTTTGAACTTGTCGGTTACTCATTGGACCTACTGCCTACCAATTGATGGACTTTCAAACCCCCCAAACTTTAACTTCTCAAATCTTTGAATGAATGTGCATTTAGGTTTCAACTCCAACAGTAATTTTCCAATGATAGTAAAATTTCCAAGCACAATCCAAAACAAAGAGATACAGCTAGCATAAAGAATCAGTGTTTTCCGAAATACGTTTTATCATCTCCTAGGAGGTTGAAAGAAAAAGGGGGTCGAGAATTTGCATACAGTAAACCACTATTGAATCCTTGTAGATCTACCGTCTCTTAGGAGATGAACGACATATTTGCATTTACTTTTTTAGCATTAGCTGAGAAAAGAAAGTTCAACGAGGTGTTTGTCGAAGCTAGGATGGGCGGTTCCCCTTGCGCTCTAGTTAAGGATCATCTTTCCCTCAATGTTATTCATTTTGTTAATTTCCTTTTTCGCCTCTCTTAAAGCAATTTTTTCGATCTGTAAGCTTTTTCAAGTTTTAGAAATTTTGTTCTCCTGCTGCATATTCTAATGCATTGAAAAATTATTTCTGTTTGTTGATCAGAGCACATGCTAAATTAGTGTATGCTTGTGAGTGGAATCCACATGCTATCGAGGCGCTTCATCATAATCTTCAAGTCAATTTGGTATCGGATCGTTGCATCGTACTCGAAGGAGATAATTGGCTTACATCTCCTAAAGTAAGGCTGAATTTCTGCTATTTACTTCCTTGGTTCTTACGTCTAGTATGACCCGTCACTTATTTTTCGAATAGGTCATGTATGATATATTCGAATTGCGCATTAAGGGGCCTTTTTCTGCTGCAATTGTGGAAATATATATTCTTGGAAAGTCTTGCTGATGCTAATTAATTATACGAAAATGCAGGGAGTTGCTGATCGTGTCTCTCTTGGCCTCCTGCCGTCCAGTGAGGGAAGCTGGGTTACTGCTGTGAGAGCGTTAAGGTGGTTTCTTTGACTACGATAGTTGATAACTATTTGATCAAACTCATGGATACATGCTAATTAATTATGCTCGACTTGAATTCCGATGTCAGGTGTGAGGGGGGTACGCTCCATATACATGGGAATGTGAAGGACTCGGAGGAGAATCAATGGACGCAACATGTCATAAACTCGATCTCTGAGTTAGCTAAAGCAGAAGGTATATTGTGGTGTACTCATTTCTTCTTTTCCCCTCTATTATTTTCCTAAATTCTTGATATTCGTCGGTGCATGTCTGTTTTAGGCCGGTGTTGGAATGTGTCGTTGGTGCATTTGGAGAGAGTAAAATGGTATGCGCCTCATATTCGTCATCTGGTTGCTGATATTAAATGTGAACAAATTCAATAATGAACTATATCAGAGACCACTAGATACCAAAATTTTTCGAATTCGAATCATCAAAACTCGATTTCTTCTGGGATCGCAAACGGAAAGCTGTGAAGCCTAAAGGTATTGAGGATGTATGATGGGTATTCTAAGAGGACAGTTTTGTAATGTTATGTATCATTATTTTCAGCTAGTTGTTAGAGTAAATTGAAAGGAGCTAAGCTCAAGTATATGATTGGTTTCAATTAGTTTTGTGATTGGTTACCTGGGCTCGGGAACTCATATTGAGTGTCCGACTTGGTAATTAAGTGTCTAAGTGTCGTACTCATGTTCGAGTATCAAGGATATGATCATCCGACACTGACAATAGTATTAATTTTGTGATGATATTTAGTTATACTGCATGGCATTTTTAAAACTAAAGAATTAATAGATGATTTTTTTTTTGAAACGCATTTTAATTTTCATAAATTTATGAATCAGCATTAGTCAAAAAAAATATTGATGAAATTGATGCATGTGATTTTACAAACGTACAAGTCACGGTAGTAAACGGCCCTTACTTCGACGGTGCTTCACCGAAGAGTAGGAGTACTTATTTAACAGAATGATCGTTTTATTTAATGAATGAAACATCTGCACGTGGAGCAGAAGATTTGAGGTTCAACTCATACTGGGCGTAGATATTAGCTAGGAGATTTCTTGACTGCATCTTTCTTTTCTTCCTTCTTAGGAGAACGGGTATGATTTGTCCGCATCTTTTAGAAAAAAGAAAAATCTTCATTCGAATCCTGCCTTGTGCGGGATATTGAGAGTGTCCTTTACCTTTATCTATTCTTATCTTCAATGAGATATTGCTATCTATATCTAATGGAATTGATTCTAAGTTATCACCAAAACTCATACACTTCGTCCTTTGAATTTACACTACAGATCTCAAAAATATATAAGAATTTTTAGCTCGTCTTGTGTAAGATTGACGACTTCAAAACAGGAAGTTTAAAGCTAAAAATCTCATCTTTTCAGGTTATTTAATCTAAATATGAGGCATATTTCACGGTAAGACCGTCTAATACAAGAATTTTAAGAATTTTTAAGTTTTATACTGCAAATTAACTTAAAAAGACATAGAAAGTAATTGTAAGACATCACTCGTAAATCAAACCATCATTCCACTTTATCAACAAATTACCGTAAATTTATAGTGTAGATTGAGGAAGGAAATGTAAAATAAATTTAAACTTAAATCCTATTTGGGAAATGCGATATTTACTCTAATAAGATTAATTTTTTTTAATTAGTACTAGCAGTTTATGGATTTAAAAAAGAAATGTAAAATAATAAGGTGTGATTATTTTTCTTTTGCGAACTAAAAAATTTAAATTTATTTTACATTTCTTTTTTAATAGGCAGTTGATTTAAAAAAAAGTCACAGGTGACAAGGTTGAGACATAGATGAATGCATCCATCCATGTGTTCAGTGATCCATAAATATAATAAAGTTTCAACTCCCAAAACAAATTAAGACTATAATAACAAAATAAACATAGTGGGTACCATTTATTGCTTTGAATTTATGACCTCTACAAAGTGTTGAAACTTAGGCTAGATTGTACTAATTTATTATTAATTATATCTAAATAATTTAATTTATTCGCTGTGAATAATTTTTATTATTAATTATATCTAAATAATTTAATTTTTGTATATTCTGTTCACAGCACTTTTACTATATGTTATAATTAAACAATTTTTACTATTAATTACAACTAAATTCAACCTCAAAAAGTGGTACATAACTCATTATCAACTCTTAGTAATATATAGTTGAATAGTAAAAATTTTCTTCTTATGGCAATTATTATGCTTCACAACTTAATCTAGTATACTTCATGTTTTATTAAACCAAAACATTAGATTACTCCCTCTGTACCTTGTACTATTTACTTTATGTACTCTATTCAAAGCACTTATTCGATCCTTAATATATTGAGTTATGTATAATTAAAAATTATTAAAAGTTGATATTAATGATCTTTACATCAAAACGAATCAAATAAGATCCCACATGTTTATGTATTAACTTATAGATTAATAATAAAATGCATATTTAAGAGTGATAGATGAACAGTGTCCCATTGTCCCAAAAGTAAATGGGACACCTAAAGTGAATAAGACGGAGCATTATTTTAAGATAATACTTCCTCCTCCAATATCATGCATGTTCCCTTTTCTTATTTGAACTATTTAATTCTATTATATTTCCACTTTTCTTTAGTGGAAAAGGAATTTGTTCTATTTATTCTATTTGTGAGTTGGATGTTTCACTTTGTTTGAAGATTTTCTTGAGTCGAGAGACTCTTTGATCGCACTCTCCTTATAAATATGAGTTGTTGTCGTTCTTCCTCTCCAGACTCTGATCATAGTTTTCTATAAGCGGGATACACTGAAAATGATGAAGATAATTTAATACACAAGTTATGCCAAGTGGGTGCTTATTAAAAAACTTTAGTACTGAGTATAGTATCTCTGACTTCCATTATATAAGGGGTGTTAATTGATAAAGGAGTAAGTGGTAGGAGAAGGAGAAATAAATTAGAAATCAAATATGAAAATTATGAGATCCAAAGCTAATTTGTTATTATCCATTTTTACTGTGTTGTTGTTTTTGTCAGCTGCATTTGCAGGAAATAATGGTAATGAGGAAGAAGAAATAATGAAGAGATCTGGGCTTCTTATGAATTACTATGATGATACTTGCCCACAAGCTGAAGATATTATCAAACAACAAGTCAAGCTTCTTTACAAACGCCATAAAAATACTGCTTTCTCTTGGCTCAGAAACATCTTTCATGATTGTGCTGTTGAGGTTACTATCAATTATCTTTTCTTCTTTATTGTACTAGAGTCTACGCCTTTAACCATCAGTTTGAGCTTTTGATTGAGTTGATAAAAACTTGACATGATATTAAAAGTCAGCGTGCCAAGGAGGTCACTAGTCATGCATTTCAATAACTAATCTAACCATTTGTCATTTAAGGTAGATTATATAGTGTCAGATTTGAGGAGGATCTGTGTTGTATGCATTCTTTTAGTCTAAGGTGCTCTCGTGTGACAGAGTGAGTCTGATCATCAGCTCTAGTTTTTTAAATGAGTTGGTTTTTGACATGGTATTAAAAATCAGCGGAATAAGAGATCACGAGTTTGAATCTCAACCATCCCTCGTTTAAAATAAAATATTTATTCGCGACAGGTACCACTTTAAGCCCAAAGGGCTCTTTTGTCATAGTGCGTGTTAGAGTATATCACCCATCTTATTGGGGCCTTAATTGGTTCCTTTGATATATATATATATATATATATATATATATATATATATATATATATATATATATATATATATATATATATATATATATATATATATATATATATATATAATAATAATAATATGATGTATGATGTATGATGTATGTTGGTGGTATTAGTCATGTGATGCATCATTGTTACTGGACTCAACAAGAAGGATGATGTCAGAAAAGGAGATGGACAGAAGTTTTGGGTTGAGAAACTTTAGGTACCTTGACACTATCAAAGAGGCTGTTGAAAGAGAGTGTCCTGGTGTTGTTTCCTGTGCTGATATCCTTGTTCTTTCTGCTAGGGATGCCATTGTTCAGGTTCATTCACTATTTTAATTTCTATATACTTTATCTGTTTCATAATGCTATTAAATGTGATATATTGTGTGGGGAATTATCACTATCAGTAGCTAACTATTATGTAACGGAAGAAGTATTATTTTTATTTTTAAATTAACTTTAATATTTCAATTATTTATTTTTTAAAAAAAACTTTCCCAGGTAGGTGGGCCACACATTCCACTGAAAACTGGAAGGAGAGATGGAAGAAAGAGTAGAGCAGAAATGTTGGAAAGATATTTACCAGATCACAATGAGAGCATGAGTGTTGTGCTTGATAGGTTTAAGTCTATTGGTATTGACACTAAAGGAGTGGTTGCTTTGCTAGGTATGTAATAATTAACATACATATAAATGTTACATAATTTCATGCTATTTTCATACATGATATATAAGCGTTGTTGAAAATTTGGTTTTTGGCTTTTTAATTGATTTTTTTTATATTTATTTATTAATTGGTTAAATAGTTTAAAAAGTGTTTGGTAAATGACTTGTATGCTAGCTAGATTAACAGTAATCTTTTAAGCCAAAAAACATAAAATTTAGGAAAAATTGATAATAATTCAATCTTTTACTTATCCGCTCTGAATAATCTAACCTTTTGATTATTTTCTAATAATCCAACGTTTATACTAAAATTTATTTGTAAAACATATTCATCGACTTTATTTTCAGTTGTGAATAATTGTTTCCTAAAATTTATACTAAACATCGTCTTAAAAGCTGATTCACAATTTATACTAAACAACTAATAACTATTTATCAAATAATTTGTACTAAATATCCTTTTAAAAACCGACTCAAAAAAGTATTTTAATCAGCTATTCTAAATAACATTCATTTGTCAAACATATTCATCGACCTTATTTTCAGTTCTTTATAGATTCCAATCACATAGTATCCAAGCAATTGAAGAATTTTCTTATATGATCCACTCAAGTTTTACTTTAAGTGATATTCCACTCAAGCTTACTCTTTTGAGTCTCATATAATGATATGAAGTAATACAGTTTTTTAATCCATCTCTTTCAAGATTCTATTTGAAGATTTCAATATCTATTTACCTATTTTTTTTCTAAACAATAATAAAGTACAATTTTTTTTAACCTTTTCAAAACTATTGATCAAGTCCCTTTCTTGTGGATTTCCTTTGGACAAAAATTTCAAAATTTTCCTTTCATGACTCATGACTCATGATATAACAATGGACCCACTACACCTCTCACCTAATAATTAATCACAATGCTTAATTAATGTAAACAATGAAATTAAACTTAATCAAAAAAATTTAATTATATAGCTATCTAATGAATATTTGCTATTTACAGAATTACAGTCACCAAAGTATCAAAATCTATAGCGTATATGCCAAATTACAGAATTCTAACCTTTTAAGTGGTCAAAAATTTTGTGATTTGGCATGAACACTAAAACTGTAATTTGCAAATTATTACTATCTAACTAATGTTAAAATTAAACCTTGAACAGGAGCTCACAGTGTAGGCAGAACCCATTGTGTGAAGTTAGTCCACAGGTTATACCCAGAAGTGGACCCGAACTTAAACCCGGACCACGTACCCCACATGCTGAAGAAATGCTACGACCCGATTCCGGACCCGAAAGCGGTTCAATATGTGAGAAATGACAGAGGTACCCCTATGATATTTGATAACAACTACTACAGAAACATATTGGACAGTAAGGGTTTACTGATTGTGGATCATCAACTAGCCACAGACAAAAGGACTAGGCCTTATGTTGTTAAAATGGCCAAAAATCAAGATTATTTCTTTAAGGAATTTTCAAGGGCACTTACCATTTTATCTGAAAACAACCCACTTACTGGTTCCCAAGGTGAGATTAGAAGGCAATGTAATGTTGTAAACAAACTTCATTAGATATTAATCCTTATTTACTTCTTAATTATGGATTAATATTTAATTTTATGTGTTAATTAAGCATTAAAATAAGTTTTAGCCCTTTAAATAGTGGTATGGTGAGCTTAATGATTAAGTGCACACTTATATGCTTTCATGTAATGAGTGTAGGAGTATGAGATCACTAGCTATGGTATCATTACTTTATGTATGAATTAATAATGACTTTTATGTAAAAGTTCATTCCTTTTTTATGGCATATTGTTTGTATAATCATATGGTGCTTAGCTCATATTTTGTTATTACCATACCTACCTATGTTAATGTTTTCACTATTTATAAATATAGTTTACTCTCTCTGTCCTCTTTGATTTGTATCAAAGAGAAAAATGATAGTTTTTAAGAATGGGGTGATAAATGAAGAGAGAGAATGAATTGTGTGGATGAAATTAAAAAAGAGTTAAAATGTATTGATGAAATTAAAAGAAAGTGGTGGGCCATCACCCAAAAATAGAAATGATGCAAATTAAGTGGGGCGGACTAAAATGGAAAATGCTGCAAATTAAATGGGACGGAGGAAATTTCTAAGTAGTTAATATTTCCTATAGTAATATTATTCCACAACATATGTCACAATCGGGTACGAGTATTTCAGTTTGGAGAAAGTATAAAATATTGTAGTGAAAAGATGAACATAATATGTTATATACTAATTCGTGTTTTTATTAAAAGTTATTATTATACTTCACCCTTTTATATGAGAGCTTTTTGAATGAAGTGTAGCTATTCATAGAAACGAAGATAGTATGTTCAAAATAATTGTCGAAATATGCATGCAAAATGTTGTAATTATAATTATACTTCCTCCGTTCTGAAATACTCGCTACATTTTCGTTATCGACACTATTCATCGTTCAAGCTTATTTTACATAATGCGGCTAATGAATAAGAAAAAATATAGTCAAGTGGGATCTTATTTGAATCGTCTAATCGCATACTTTCATAATATCAATTGTTTATATTTTTAGACTTGTATAATTTAATATATAAACAATCAAAATAACGTATTGAATTGCGTAAAAAAAATGTAGCAAGTTTATTGGAACGAAGAAACTACGTAGAAAATACAAGTTTAATTTAAATCGTTATCAGGATGGAGAAACTGAGTTGCAAACTACGAATTAGATCACTATCCTCTTGTATCGTATCATGTTTTGGGTAATGACTCAACATTCAAAAATTAGCTCATTTAGTTGATAATTATTTATGTTTTGAATTTTATTTGATGAATTCTTTAATTTTTTGTTATAACTTTAAAAATATTTTTGTCTTTAATTCAAAAAAATTTCCTATTAAAATTTCAACATATTTATTAATAACTTATAAATTATTCAACTTTAATTATTTTGCTAGTGTATTGACAAATTATCACAAATTATTGCAATATCAAAAAAAATATACAAAACTTTTGATTTTCAAGCTTAGTGTCGGTAGTTCAAATTTTTTAGTTGAAAAGATACAATTGTGGGACTTTTAAATGGAAAAAAAGACTTAGATTAAAAGAGAAATAAACATCAAAATCGAGGAAATCATAATACACTTGAGCATTTTAAATTACACAAATTCTTGTGAGAGACGGTTTTTTTGAGAGACCAACTCTAATTGGGTCAGCCCACAAAGAAAAGTATAGAGTACGAGGAAGAATTAAATTATTAAGTGGGATATTATCAAGGATACGATTGTAATGGGCCGGAATGCCGGATAAGGTGTTACGATCTTATAAAATCTTTCCCACATTCTGAGTTGTGAAAATGATTTTCAGGTGCTCTCTTGAGAGATCGTCTTTTGTAAAGACAACTCTTAAAAGTCCAGTTCAAATTTAAATTTAAAATTTTAACAATATATATTTAGAAGTGGACTGGGCTTTTAAAAGCCGTTTTTACAAAAGACGGCCTCAAATAAGAATTTGTGAAATGTTTTAGTGAGACAATTTTAAAATAAAAAGCTCATTTTGTATTAGTTAAATTATTTAACTTGTATTGTGAATTTTTTTATACTTGTTAAACAAATTATTATTGATTTCAAGCGGATAAAACGTCTTACTATGACAAGTTTTAAAAAGTACACAATAATTTATTAAATGGATCATAATTTAAAATTTTCAATTTCTAATTTAAAATAATTTAATTTAAAATATCAAAAATATTAGGTCAAACTAAACTATTATGACCTGCTTCACTTTTCACATTTTGTCAACTTTTCTAATTTCACATCATGACTTTAATATATTTCTCGTCGACTTTTATATTTGGAGTCTATATTTTTGTTGAAGACTTAAAATATACACTAGTCTTTCTTATCAGACAATATTCTTTGTAAAATTATAGCAGTGAGTCTTGTATATATGAGACAGTCTTATCATAAGATGATCTATATAAAAGGCTCATTAGAAAAACATTTAAAAAAAACACGAATATTGAATTTCTACTTGTATATGAAACAATTTTTTTTAAATAGCTTAGGTTGACCCAATTGAATAAGTTTCACGTTGAGATGACCTCTGAGTAAAATTCAAACCCAATCCAAATAACACCCATTCAAAAATTAGCCAACTCAAAACCGTTAATAGGTCAGCTCATCTTATATGAGGCCGTCTCATCGTACGATGAACTCATGTAATATGTTCATTTTTCTAATTGATCATTTTAATATGTAAGTGATTAATTTAAGGTTATAAGTGATCAATTTAGACTTATAAAAGTAATCACTTTAAAATTAGAATTCGACATTTATGTGAATACTTTAAAGTTATAAGTGATCAATTTAAGATTAAATATGTGTATTGGGTCAGTCTAATAAGAATGGTATGAGATCTGCTCATTCACAAATTTTTAAATAAGACGGTCTCACGATGACATCGTGTCTATTGGGTTGTCCAATAAAAAAAACTGACTGTTCAACATTGTGAATTTAGAATGATTTGGAGGTGCATATGAGCGCTTAAAGTGGGACAATGTGATAGGGGCGTTTAAAACCGGATATCTAATATTTGATTTTTGGATAGTCAAAGACTCAAAGTATAATTTGGTTTTGATTGGAAATAACGGATATCTGAAATTCGGATATCAAGTAAAATACCGAATCTCTGATATTTTTTGATTTTATAAAAAAATTTGCGCTAAACATAAATATTTAAGTTAACTTCTCTTTCTTTCTTCAATCAAAAATTATTTCGAGAGTATTCACTTTGTAGTTCAAAACCATGTTAGTTGGCACATAAACACCAATGTGCAACAAGGCAATATTCATTTGTAGTTACAAATCCATGTACTACACTTTGAAACTTTCAACAAAGACAAAATCTAATTTTCATGTTTTTAAAATATATTACCAATTAATTTCAAATTTCAAAAAAAAAAACATATTACCAATTACATTTTCAAATTAGAAGTTGGAATCTTGGGCCATTATCCATGTTTAGTTGGGGAATCTTCACAAAATTTAAAAAAAGTTATTTCAGAACATATGTATGATTAAGGTGTAAGATAAAGTAAGATAAATGAACACAATTTTAACTTTGTAGTTACAAGAAAGTCGTTTAATTAACTTTTAATAACAGACATCATATATTTAAATAACATAAAATTATGCACGATTAATTAATAAGTTATTTTGCTATAGTAATTCAAAATCAAAGAACTATTCCTGCCTTTCGAGAAATCTATGAACTTAATTAACTAATATATATAGTACTTGATAATGATACCAATGTAAAAAGAAATTGAATCAAACTTTACAACCATAAATTTACTATAAAAAGATGATACTACATAAAAGTACATATAATTATAAGTCCATCACATCAAGTACATATAATTATAAAAATTTCACATACATTTTTAGCGCAAAACATCCATGGAAGTAGTAATACTATTAGGACTATTAACATTTTGATTACTATTAACATTATTATTATTATTATTATTATTATTATTATTATTATTATTATTGATATTATTATTATTATTATCATTATTATTATTATTATTATTATTATCATCCAATTCAATATCACATTTCATGGATATAATCAACTCATTTCTCAAACAAATAGATTCATCTCGAAGTCGAGTATTCTCTTGGATTAACTCGTAATTAGAGTCCATAACAAGGTTAAGTTTCTCAGCTAATTGGTGATTTGCAGCAAGAAGTTGCAAAACTTGTGATTGAAGATTTTCGAGTTGTTTTCGTTTTCGAAGCCTTGATCTTCTTGCTGATTCTCTATTTGATATCATTCTCTTTAGTCTCCTTATCTCTTGTTCTTCATTTTGTTCCTTACTTGCTTGATCTTGATCATCTGAACTTAGTATATGATTATTAGGGCTAGGGTTAGGGTTAGGGTTCATAATGCTATTATTAGGGTTTGATGAGTTTGTATCAAATTTAGGGTTTAAAGAGGTTAGGTCATGGAGTGGGATATATGAGTGGAGATTTGTTATGAATTTATTATTAGGGTTTGATGACATTGTAAATTGGGATTGATTTAAGGTGTTGTTTGATTGGTGTTTGGGAGTAGTCGATAAGATTTGAAACCCTTTATCTTCATCAATCTGATACATTTTTTTAAGTTAGTTTGCAAAATGAAAAAGGATAGAGAGAATAACGTAGAAGTAAAGAGAAAGGAGATGAGAGGTAAAAGGATTATGATAGAAGAGATGATTTATAGGAAATGAGATTAAAGTCAACATCAAGGTGTTCAATTAAACTTCGTCATTATTGATCATTTGAATGAGTCTCACCTAAGATAGGGTTTAAAAAAGTTGGAAAAGAAGGCAGATCAATATCCTTATTACGAAGAGGTCGCAATAGAAGAGAGACAATGAGTATCGCCTGACATATGAAGTCCCTGTTAAATCTGCAAAATAAAATAAAAAACAAAAGGCAGAAAGCACAAAGTTGAATTAAACTTGCATTAGGAAATTAGATCAAATGGTTTATCTTTTTATTTAAAGAATTAGTTAGACGTTAATTAGTTTCTTTAGTGATAATAAGAATTAATTAACATCTCAAATTAAAAAAAAATGAAGATCAATTTTGATTATTGATATATCCACACGGCACTGAAGCATCAAGAGACAATAACGTTAAGCATTCGAAAGTGCAATTAGTGCATATTTGTAATAATGGAAATTGATTAATTTCTTTTCCCCTTGCTTTATCTATGAAATTATGTAGGCACTAGGCAGTTTTTAAGAGCAATTGAAAATATGATCAACGAGCCGGGGACGCCTTTTGTCCATGCTCTTCTTTATGGGTATGAGTTGTCGTCGTTCTTTCCTCTCTAGATGATGTCCATAGTTTCTATGAGCGGGATACACTGAGTAAGATGATGATGATGAAAATATGATCAACAACATTATACGAAACTTAGACATGCATGTTTGAAAATATAAGAGTCAGATTTTGTCTCATTTTGAATAAGTATCGTTGTTATAAGGTAAAATTCTAAGAATTAAATCCCAATATGTAGGTGGTAAAAATCAAACTCTTATTATAATTTTAAAAGATTAAAAGGAAAAACATTCAATTCTAATAAAGTTTTTTCAAATGAATAACGATAATAATATTTTCGTTTCCATCATTAGAAATGCTTTAACTTGGGCAATTGTAACCCAATTATATCTTAATAGTTTAGTTTTTATATTATTTTTCAATATACTTAATATATTAATCATTACGGCTCGTCTTGTATGAGATCGTTTTATCATGAGATGAGTCTATATGATTATTTTATGTCTTTAATTGATTACTAGCTTTAAGATTATTAAGTGATCACTTTAAGACAATAAATAAATATACATTGGGTCAGCTCAATAAAGCAACCTTATTTAAGAATATGTGTAATTATTAGTACTAATGCTTGTTTGTTTTTAACAATAAATAATTTTTTAAGAATATTTAATACGAAAATTTGCCCAGAATAATCCAATCTTTGTCTGATTTTCCTACAATAATCCCAAGTATTGATTAACCATGAATAATCCCATCTATTGATAGCTGTTTCCAAAGGCATCCAAGCAAGTAAAAAATTAGTGTATATGAGAGAAAGAATGATTTTGAAGTAGAAGAAGATAAATTGGTTTTAATGGAGGAAATGTCATGTGAAGAAGAAGATGCTTGGATGAAGAAGAAGGTCAAGAAATGACCTGCTATAGCCGATTGTTTTACTTGCTTGGATGCCATTGGAAACAACTATCAATAGATGGGATTATTCATGGTTAATCAATACTTGGGATTATTATAGGAAAATCAGACAAAGGTTGGATTATTCTGGGCAAATTTTTCTATTTTATATTATATGTTCATGAATATCATATTAGTTAGGAAGGAAAAAGGAGAATCAAAATGCCAATTAATCAATAAAATAATGAGAAAAAACACATAAAATTAATGGTGATACATAAAGTTTTGAGGCTACTTACATTAAAAGAAATATATGATTAGAATGAAATAGAAAATTATACAAAAATAAAGGGAATATGCATTGTAATGGTAAGAATAAAGATAATTAAGGAAAAAGTAGCGTAACATAAATAGGCATTGTTTTGGGATAATAAAAAAATTTCCGTAGAAAAACACCATTTTAGCAAGAGTAGGTTGTTACTGGTGGTGTTTTCTTAGTTTGAGCTGCATGCACTAAGTTATAATTCAACTTTTTGTCTATTTTAGCTTAGGAGGATTGCATTATCATCAATGTGTTGTCCTTTGCTAATTAGTAATTAGTGTTGAATTATTTGCATTAAAGAATAATTATGCTTTATTATCATTTATTAATCACTTTGAGGCGCGTGTTTGGCAAATGGTTGATAGTTTATTATAATGGCTGATTTGACCAGCTGATTTTATTAACTGGTTTAACCAGTTGATTTTGAACTCGCTGCTATAAGCAGCTTGTTCAAAAATAGCTTATTCGTATCAATAAGCTGTTTCAACCAACTAATTCACTAAACACTAGCATTAGTTGGTTTGACTACTCAACCCTCTATTTATATCAAAATAAGCTAAAATTGTCCAATATGCTAATTTGTCAAACACCCCCTATATGTTTAACCGTTTTCTTTAATTTGAATTTGGGTGGTTTGATTTAAGTTTTTTTTGGACTATAGGTAAGTCAAGGGGATGAGAAGGTTAAGTGAAATTCAATCCTATAATTTTGTATGAAAAGGTAATTGTTTCAACTAAGATAAAACTTGATTCTGTGTTTGATTTATGTTTGTTCGACTTAATTAAGTTGTTTAGCCAGGGTTATTTAGTCATCAAACATGCCAATCATATTTAATTTATCCAATCCCAACAAGTTCAATTCACAAGTATTTTTCCCATGTCCCAAGAAACATCATGAACCTAGGTTTATTAGACAGGTTTATGTAATATTTCCAATTTATTTGCAAGGATTAACGCTGTTCAATGGACTAATTCAATTCTTAATATTTTTAATTGTATATATTAAAAAATTATAAGAATTTGATATTAATAATCATTGCAATGAAATGAATCAAACAAGATCTCACATGACTAAGTTTAAATCTATAGATTAAAAAACTAATCACAAATTAAAAATGATAAATAAATGGCATTTACTCTATTTATCATCAAAAGATTTCAGTTTTAATTTTATTACTAATAGAAAAGTCTATTTTGAATTTTTTTAATAAAAACGCCTAGGGACACGTGACCCCATGTGCTCTAATGTGGCTCCGCCACTGTTTCTATGGTAATAATAATTTGTATTATTGGGCTACATGTATGAGGTGACTCTCACGGTGAGACTATGACAGAATTTGTGATTCCATTAAAGTTGTTGTATTATGGGCATTGTTGTAAGACTACACATAAAAAACCTAAGACCATATTGTTTTAATCTGGTCCTGTATGACTGCAGGACAAATACAACTGAACCATCAATAAAAGTATGCATCAAATTGTTCCAGATTTTTCAAACTGTAAAGCCTTCATCTGAAACTCCTTAGATTGCTCAGAAAATCTATGGAAAACCTGTTTAGTTTGTGCAACTGCAACCTCGATGGCTCGAAATCGTCTTTCTGCTTCTTCTGCTGTAATTTTCATCTGTTTAATTGTCTCTGATAGTGATAAGGGTGTATTATCTGGTGTGCTTTCAGCACTTAACCATACTTCTTCTACATTTGTATAATTATCATAAGTATTCTTCTTATTGTCTTTTAAAGACTCAAGAATTTCCAATATTTTTGGATCATTCCATGGCCCTTTATCACTTATCATGCACCCACCTTGTTCTGAACAGGTGCAGTTTCCTCCTAGGAAACTTGGTATGTTGCTTGGATCTATTACTTCTATCAGTTTACTTTTGTAATTGCTTCCTAAAACCTGAAATAAATATTTCTTTATATAAGGGTGTCAACAATGCCGGTCGAGGTAAGTTTTGGTTAAGAGAGGCATTGGTGATGTGGAAAATTGACGTGTCTTACGTGCAGTCTTGATAAATAAAACTCATTGTAAGACTCCTGATGTGGAACAAGTTTCTAAATTTTTCACGAGACTCTGATAAATAAAGTTGTGTCTGAAGTGAATTTAAGGTTAAAGTGTAAAATTAAAGAGTCTTGTATGATAGTTGGAGAAAAGTTGGTGAAAATCTAATGTAGTAGGGTCTGGAGATTGAAGTTTGAGTCTGAGAATATTCACATCCTACGATTGATATGGAGCTTCAACTATATATAAGATTAAATTTTTAGTCGAGTTAGTTCATTCACATCATGTCAGAGGTCAGATCTCATTACCCTCATTTCAAATGAATATTTAGCGAGGGTAAGAGGAAAGTTTGTGTTGCACCCTCACTTCTACCATAATAGGCTTTTGCATGAGAAGACGTGATAGAATATATATATATATATATATATATATATATATATATATATATATATATATATATATATATATATATATATATATATATATATATATATATATATATATATATATATATATCCTAGAGTTTCAACCATAAACTCAAGCCTTTGGTTGATTGGGTTAGTTCCTTAACATCATGTCAATGGTCAGATCTCATTAACCTTATTTCAAATGGAATATTTGGCGAGGAGTAAGAGGAGAGTTTGTGTTGTACCCACACTTCTAGTCTAATGGGCTCTTGCATGAGAGTACATGAATATATCATATCCTAGACCATCAACCATCAACTCAAGTCTTTGGTTGATCGGGTAAATTCCTCAACATCATGTCACAGCTCAAATCTCATTACCCTCATTTCAAATGAAATATTTAGCGAGGGGGTAAGAGGAGAATTTGTGTTGCACTCACACTTCTAACCTAATGAACTCTTGCATGAGAGGATGACTCGAGACGTGATAGAATATACATCATATCCTAGAGTTTCAACCATAAACTTAAGCAATTGGTTGATTCGTCGACACTCACATAAAACTCGTATTGGATTCAAAACAACATATAAATGTGCACCAAATGATCAAACCTGTATCTTTTTAGCTGTATGTGCATCAAGAAAAGTCCTGAGAGCCTTCCACAAAAGCCGAAAACCAGAACCAGCATTAACAACATAAAGCCTATTAAGAGTATCAGGATAATAATTACTATCAATATACTGAATCTCCATAAACAAATACCTTGCTTGCTTAGAAAAACTTGATGCACCAATCCCTTTAACATCTAAAATAGCAGTAGTCGAACCAATACGTTTCCCTGCAGCAATCGAGCACGCAGGAAACCTCACATTCGAAGTTTTCTCTTGCTCGTAAACATGATGTTTCACCAATCTTTCGAGGCTCGTTTTCTCCAAAAGAGTCGTAAGATCAATCAACCCCATACGCTCAATATACACAGGATTCCCACTCCTATCTACACCATGAAATCCATGTGGGTAGTACTTTTGTACTTGTTCGTATTCATCTAACTTAAACTCTTTACTAATTTCTTCAACCCCGAATTCTTCCCTCCATTTCAAATGATTCAGAAATGAATCTTTAGCTTTCGAGATGTCGTAATCTGTCATGTGCAGAAACCTTAACAGAGTATGATCATCTGTTATCTGATTACTATTGTTTCTATCGTCTAATTGGAGTTCAAGTAATTCGCGTAACTTTTTTATAGCTTCGTGGTCGCTAGGATTACGATTTTCTTCTTCATCTACATCATCTTTGTTCTTGTATTTTGTTTTGCTTAGAATTTTTTGCAATACTTTCAAAGGTACAGACATTTTTTGGGAAGTTTATGTGCCCAAAACAGATGCACATGGTTTAATAGTTTGCAACATTTGAGGAAGTTTTTTTGTATACAATGAAGTATATCCTATTAAGGTTACTTTTTTTGGCTTCATTGGACAGCATAGAATAATTTGTATATTTTTCTTATAAGGGTAATCTTCACGAGGTTTTCCTGCTACTAAAAAGATTCCTAAAACTTTTTCACTGTTTAATGTAGATAGATATGCTTTTTTTTGGCAGAGAATTTTCATTGCTTTAAAGTTAAGGTAGAGAAGGATATCATCATCAACACAATATTTCGCTTGAAAACAAAGTTCGAATGAGAAAAGGTAATGGACAATCCACATTCGTTCCCTCTCCTGAGAGAAGACCAGAGGAATGTGGTCAATTTTACCTTCAAATAATGAGAGCGTTACACGGAAAGAAGATAGATGAGGATGTATAAGATTAATTTTATTTCTGCACTTTCATTCAAGAGTTGTTAATTATCTACTGGGCACTGGTGGAATTGATCAATGGTGGGGACACGAAGCCTAACCAAAATGTTCGGTTTGATAAAGTATATAAAATGTTGGTCACGATATTTAACGGTATAAAGAGATATGTATTGTATTCGCACTTTTTCAGAAAAGAGCTTTTATGAGTCATGAGAGGGTCAATATATATACACCACATATCTTGGGATAATAGCTATTAGCTTTAGTTTTGACATCGAGCCACCAATGCATCTTGGCATCACACATGCAAGCACTTGAGAAGTTTGAAGTGTAACATCAAATTTTGTCCACATAGTTGATCTTCATAACTATGAGCGGGATACACTGGGTAGGATGATGATGATGAGTTGATCTTCATAACTCCATATATAATTGCACCAAGGAGCCTAATGGAGAGTGCTAAGTGAGAAGGGAGCGAGAATCAAACCCAAGATCTCACCTGATGAAAGCAGTCTCCGACGAGGGTTGATGTCACTTACGATTTCCTCAATTACGATTCTTTATTAGTTTGCCATTCAGATATTTTGGTGAAATCCCACTTTCTAGAATAAGAGCTACTCTCGATACAAAGAACGGAATACAGTAAGAAGCAATGGCTCGATGAGCAACATCGTAGGCTCTTGTATCGTTCGAGAGGGGGGAGGGGGTGTGAATATAGTGAAACTACAATGATACAAGAAACAATATACAAGTTCTATTAAATCTGATCCCAAAACACATAACAGCTTCATCCGATTTGGCATTGTTTAGTTAACAGTAAATCTTCTCATTTCGATATGAGCAAAATCACTCTGCTTCAAGCAGAAATACAAAGGAAAAAAAACCTATGTAAAAAAACAAAATCTAGAAATACATATACACAAGAGCAGAGTAGAGTAGATTTTCACAGATAAATACACAAGGTTCTTGAAGCTTCTGTCGAAAATAATTTTAATCATAGGTAACTCACCGGTTTTACTATACAAAACCTTCCTATTTTCATGAAACGCGCGTTTGGAACTAGAATAGTTTTACTTGTTGGGTTGTACCACTTCTCATCATAGCACAAAATTCTTCATAGTTGATTCGTCCGTCCTGTTAAGCATCAATGAAATCAATGTTCTGCAAGCAATGATACATCGACACTCGAACTGGGTACGGGACGGGTAAGACCTCATACCCATCTACCCACCACCCATGGCGGGTAGGACTTTTTATATCTCATACCCACCCACTACCCACTAAAATCATACCCATTTCCGCTCCAACTGGGGTGAAAAAGATTCGAAACCCGTATAATCTTACCCGTTTGTCATCCGCATTAACCCTATTTTCATCCGAAATATGTCGCAATATTCCATCCATTCAAAATAATAATACGACAATGATTAGGGGGAACTTAAGTAAAATCTTTTACAATAGTCCATTACTCTAGTTTAATCTTCCTTCTTAAGTTCTTCTCATTCAGTAAAAGTTGTCCCTTTTTAACATGCATTATCCCATTTGGATTATCTACTTGAAGAAGCAGAAGAATAATTGGTTACTTATATATCTCCACAATATAACTCGAGTAGAAATACGTTGCAAAATTTAATCATAAACCATTCCCATATTAGAAGAATGATAACTCATTTAGGAAAGGTTCTAATATCGAAAATCATTATAATACTTACATTATCAGTATCAACTTCAGAGAGAATTTCCTTGATGCTACTTTCATCAGCGATTCCATATTCCATCATGGCACTTTCTAGTTCGTCTGTGGTAATGTAGCTGAGATCACAAAGGAAAGGTTCAGTATCTGACAGTCCCTTCATATCCGACTAACTTCCTTTTCAACACAAAGAAATGAACTGTATTCGAGCTTTTTAATTTAGTTGAGTTGGATAAAAAAGTGAATAATTTACAAGAAAAACATTGAGCAGGGAGCTTCACAAAAAATTCAGACCAATTTTACTAAAGACTACAAAAAAAAAAAACAAAAAAATTATATCTAACAAAATTAATACCAATATCGAGAAAGAGGGAATGAGCCGAGGTTGTCTTATGTACTCACCCGCTATTATCCTTATCAAAATATCGAAACGCTTTCGACAAATTTTCATCGGTTTCTAATCTGTGTCTATTCATTGTTGCAGTAATAAATTCTGTGTAATCAATTGATCCATCTCCATCAACATCAGCCTGCAAACAAAATATTCCAATATTTTATGATTACTGAAAAACTTGTTTTCGGAAGAAATTGTTGCGACAAGGGAGAGAGGGATCGTATGAATGATATTTTCCAACTTACAGCATCCATAAGTTGCTTGACTTCGGCCTCGGTAAGCTTTGAACCAAGCTCGGCTAATCCTTTTTTAAGCTCATCGTAGGTTATCGAACCATTCTTGTCTGTGTCCAAGTTAGCAAACATGGCTTTGAAACCTTTAATTTCCTCTTCAGACATATTTTGCGCTATGACCTACAGTTTTTAATTCAATAAGGCTAGAATCATTCCAATCAACCGAATCTAAAATTTACTACTGTAATTTCCAACATTGAAATGATGAGATCCCACAGAAAAAAAATTGAATATAGAGAATGTATTAAATCCATAGAGTAAAAACACGCATCGCGTAGGCCGCATTGTAAAGGTTTTCAAAAACAGCGAACCGATATTTCCTGTGTTGCAAAGGTTTAAAAAAAACCGCGTTTCAAGGGATATTTTATGGTTATGGGTCACTGTTATCTTGTTCAAAGTGAAAGATAACCATATTGAAGAAACTACGTTTTCAAGTACAAAGTGAAACATAACCATATTCAAGAACACCTTTTAATGGTCGTCCAGGACACAATTAATGCGAATGGTACATAAGAAAAGGGATGGAGCAAACATGATTATCAGGAGACCCACCAAAAAAAAGCATTCAAGAAGATAAAGCCACTCAGTATTAAAATGTTTTGCAGAAGTGATCACAACCATATTTCAATCATCAACACAATGTCATGTCCTCCATATGAAATCAAGCAATCACCAACATGTATTGCGATATTAGATTCAAATCCCTCTGTGTATCAATCACATATTCACATCACAGCCTAACAAAATAAAACTATACCATAGAATAGTTAATGTGAAGCTAGGTCTCTTATTGCTAACAAACAAGGCAATTTGATTTGTTGATCATATTAGTGGTAGGCTGGTAGCCAAGTTTACCCAGATACTTCATCGCCTCAACGTGCAAGCATTAGTTCGGATAATAAAAACTCCTCTCTCATATCGACATGTGAACACTTCAAAACAGGCAAAACAAAGCAAACATTCTGAAGAAACAAAGTGCACTTGTATAAGTAACAAGTAACTTTAGATAGTCGTGTCCATTATACAATAAGATAAAGGTACAAGGTAACAATGCTATTCAAACTCTTCCTCTAGTCGTGTCCATAATACAATAACATAAAGGTCACTCTTCCTTTAGCCTCAAATACCTTGATAAATCACTTTGTCATAGGTACAAGTTACAACCCTTCAACTGATCAGCACATCATTACGCACCAAAAACATGGCTTTTTCGTAAAATAGCCAATTTTGACATTTGATCGCATATGTTGGACATGAGTTCTTGTGTCCAACTAACATAATTAGATATTATGTTAAAAGTGTCGAGAGAATCCAAATGTTCATTAAACTATCCCTTGTGGATAGAGATCTACATCAGCCTTGATTGTCCCAAATTTTCAATTCTCGATCAAGAACTTTGTTTTTCTCTCTTACTAAATTTAGGACTTAAAGTGGGTTATTGGTGTAAAAGAATAATTCTTTTCATCTTTGCAAACAAATTCAAGCAAATGCAAACTTCCCAAGAAAATGGATTTTTGTCAATAAATGCTCAAAACTTCATGGATTTGTTCCTTGCAACCTCAAGGAATACATACCCAACATTACCTCATATGTAAAAGATCGATTTTGCCTTAAAAAATTTCTGTACAAGAAGCATATAAACAAAAATTAAAGTTAAAGATAGGTTTACCTTTAAAGCTAGCTTCTTCAGCTTATTCATTGCCCTAAACTGCTTCATTCTAGAGAGCACTGCACTATCTATTGGCTTGTCAGACGCATTTCCACCTTCTCTCATCCATGGATGCTCTGGGTGTTCATGGAGATGAGTCACATACTCATATTAGACATCCACATAATTCAACAATAAAGGAACACTTTTTGTGGAAGATAAGAAAATTTTCGATACAGCAAACGTTTAACAATAAGTGGTCATCCTAATCCTAACAGTAATAAAAATAGTCATCATCCAATTCTTAAGCTACAAGGGTAGGGTATTGAAGAGTTGAGGTAGATATATAGAACTGTTGAAAAGACCTAAGGAAATGGCTTTCGGTTAAAGCTGCAAGAAAGTGAATTACCCAAAACTTCTGCAGGGGTGATTCTCTTTTTCGGATCCGGGTTCAACATTTTCTTGACAAGATCCTTTGCACTCTTTGATATAGTTGGCCATGGGTCACTTTCAAAGTCAATTTCCCCTTTCAGTATGGCGTCAAATATGCCTCTCTCACTTTCTGCAAAAAATTAATATAGCGCACTATCAGTATTCACTATTCATGGTGAATAAGATAAAAATCGGAAGAACAAGATAACAAATATCTCACCAGCCCAAAAGGGAGGGACACCGCTGAGTAGAATATACAACATAATTCCTGCACTCCATATATCAATTTCCTTCCCATAGTTTCTCCTAAGTACTTCGGGAGCAACATAGTAAGCACTCCCCACTACATCACGATACTTCTTCCCTGGAAAGTTTTGTAAAGAGGTTTATTGAAGTCAAAGTTTGATTTTTAACTACTTCAGATGATCACTAGTAATAGCGTCCAATTTTTCAAGGGGGAAAACGTAACAGCTTATCATTGTCTTTCCCATGTGACAACAAAACTTTCAGTACCTATAAAAACGAAAAAGACCCACAGTTGCCCACACGCCCAAAAATACACCAATATACCTAGACAAAGAAAATAGCGTAACAGACCAAAAAATGTCAATTCAATAGCACCATGATAACAAAATAGAAAGCGCAGCTTTCCTTCCTTTCACTTCTTTTCTGTAGGGATTAAAGCGGAGAGAGTATTTATTCCAAAAGGCAATAATACCGCAATCACATTGTAGTATCAAGTATGTCCATGCAGTTCTCTAAAACCGACACAAAGGAACACAAAAAAGTTCAAGTAATTCATACAAAAGAAACCATCTGAAATAAAATATTGTTTTATGTCCTATGTCACTCAAGTTAAAAAAGCTATTGCAATTCTAGCACACTCCCTGGAATGTACTTATCACAGTACAGTTATTACAAGGGCCATATAAATCATTACCTTCCTTCCCAAACACACTGTACAAGATGCATCATTCATGCCACATACATCTACTCATATCTATAGCATAACTAAAGGATGATAAGCATCCCTTTCATCACAAACAACACATGAGAGAGAGAGAAAATGGGATGACATCATTGCTCCTATAATAAACCTTTCAAGGCAAGGAAAAATCATCAAATGATATATGTCATTACTATATATAAAACCTAGATTTTGAACTCAAACTCCAAGAAATAGCATAATATACCAAATAATCAGTATAATAAAAACCATCATAATAGAATAAAAACCATATATATTCCAATCCATCAACTTTTCTTCTCTTCTTTAGAGTGGAAAAGGGTTTAGAGTTGTTCACACATCCTTTAGATAAAGTATTCCGATGTCCCTTTAATTTGATATATTACACAAATCATCTTAGTGTAGTGTAGCAAATTCAGAGGGGCAGAGGGAGTGATGCAGAACACCATAAGTGTACATCAATGCAAGCACACACAAAAACCTCAAGAGATACAAAAGGGTAAGAATTCAACCTTCTTCTATAAAAACAGACAAGCCAAAATCAGTAGCCTTCAGCATAGCTCCATCATCCTTGCTAGCCAACAAGAAATTTTCCGGCTTAAGATCGCGGTGTAATACACCCATAAAGTTACAAATCTGAACAACCTTAACAATCTGCCTACAAATAGATGCAGCTGCTCTTTCTGAGTAATGCCCTTGAGCAATAATCCTATCAAACAATTCCCCACCAGCACAAAGTTCCATAACCACATGAACAGATTGTCTATCCTCATAAACCCCTTTAAATTCCACAATATTAGGCTGCCCTGACAAATGTTGCAATATCTGAATTTCTCTCTTAATATCCTCTTTATCACTTTTAGTCACCAATTTCCTTTTCAAAATTGATTTACAAGCATAAGATTGACCAGTTGAATTCTCAACACACAAATAAGTAATCCCAAATTGACCTCTACCCAATTCTTTCCCAAGTCTATAGTGTGACCTTATATCTTCAAATGGTTTACCCAGTATAGTATCTGGTGGTGGTGCAGCAATTGCAAGTCTAGGTTTTGGGTCTATTATAATGGGTTTTACTTGTGAATTCACATTTTGAGGTTGAGATTGAGGTTGATTATACCTTTGTTCTTGATGGGTATTTGGTTTTTGTTGCTGAACAACAATTTGCTGCCTTTGTTGTTGATGATGATTATGATTTTGCTGATCTCTTTGTTGTTGATGTTGCTGCAAATTTCTAGCATGATTGTTCATATCATTTGATCGATGCCCATTAATTTTCCCTTGTGTAACCTTACTTTTGCTTGCACAACACCCCATTTTCAAACCTTAAAGATCAAAAAGAAATGATCTTTTTGATGTATTTTGTGATAAATTGACTTGGGGTTTTCTACTTTTGAATGAACCCTAAATTCCACAGTCAGAACATAAAAACCCAGAACAGTTAAAAATGAAAAGAATCTAAATTTGGGTACAATGAATAATTCTTGGATATGGGTAATTGAAATTCAGATGTGAACAATATTGATCAATTCAAAAAAGAGAGTCAAAGGTAGATTCCTAGAAAAAACAGATTGATTTTTATGTGTTGAGATAGGGAAATGATGAAAAGAACGGAAGTGGTTTTTGTTAATGTTTTTGTTTTTCAAATGAGTTGTTGAGTTGACTCACCACCATCCAGCTGAATTACAGTCGTCACTCGTCACTTATTGTATTTCTTTCATTTGGATTTTAGAATGTTACACGTTTTCATAACATAATTTTCTAATTCCTTTAATCTTCTTAAGCCTGCAACTTAGTAGGAGAACCTGCAACTATCCAAAAGCATGCAATTTACACCCGCGTTAACCAAGCATAGTAATCAACTAATCAACTAACCAAAACATAGTAAGCAACTATCCGAAAACGTGTGATCTTAAAAAATCTAATCCCACCTTGATGTTGTATGTTTCACATTCTATGGTATTACCTCTAAAAGAAAATAAAAGAAAATAATTTATCACGGTGAAAGTGTTTTGTATTATTTATGTTAATAGTATAATTATGATTTATAATTTAAATTTGGAAAATTCTAAATCAAAATAAAGAGTACATTTATTTCATTAGTTATGATTTTCAAGTTAAAGTCTAAAGAAAAGTTGAAGATTGTAAATCAAACTTTTTGTCATAGAAATTGATTTAATTTAGTGTATAAAAAGGCAGCTCAGTGCACAAAGCATTCACAAAGGAAGATTTCGTTACAAAGTGTGATAGAACTAAACCTTATTGTACATTTATGAAGAAACCTACTTTCAAGACTCGAACATGTGATCTTTTTGTCACACACATCAAGTAGAACTTATTATTGGATTTAAATTTATAAGTTACTTTACACCTGAAAAATATTGAAAATAAAAACCAATTGACATTTATCACATGTTCAAAGATTAGATGTAATATGAGGTAAAGAGTTCTCGTTCAATCATTAGTTTATTTCTGCAAATTTTTGTCATCATTAAGGATCCTTAAAACAAAGAGGATGTAATAATTAATCTGAAATCAAATGCTCGTTTTATTGATAAAACAATATTGATGCATTCATGAGCATTAAACCTTGTTGTACATAGGTTGAGTGGCAAAATAAAAGATGTGTTTTATCATTGTCGTGCTAAAATAAATCAGGTCAAAACGACATCTCAAATATTTATGTTTAATAAATATTTTAAAATTTAAATTTAATGTAGTGTACAATATGTGTATCATTTGGTTGGCTTATATCAAAATAAGTCTATAATCTATCGGGCTCGGGTCATGCACGGGCTAGATGACTAGGTGAGGCAATTATCAATCAGAAAAACTTGGATGAGAGTGCCTCACTTCTGAGCATGGGTGAAGCCGCATCGGGTCTGGCGGAGGCCCGACCCCCTTCTCGAAAATACAATCCTTTGTAATTTTGGCTTTGCCCCCCTTACTAATATACTTCATATATAATTTAAAGAGTGCATAATTGTAACAAAAATTACTATAGGTCAATGGTTGGGATAACATATTTGTAATCTAGGGTTAATCGATCAAGTCCAAATTTGAACCATTATTTTTAGTAGATCACTAATAAATTTAATTTATACTATAATGTCATTACTATTTATCTTTTATAATTGCACGTTCATTATTTTAGTGCGTGTTTATATTTTTGTTATCTTAATTTTAATAGTGTTTTGGACACTAAGAAGGCAAATTTATGCAGACAAAAACACATAATTAGTTTTTTTCAAAATGGGTAATTATAGGGAAGCTTCATCTTTATTTGTTAAATATAATTTTTACTATGGTTTAAGTTCATTTCAGTCTATTCGATTTTAAAATTTTCATAGTTTATCTAGTTTTTACTTCATATAATAAATTATTTGCTAATATATCGACAATTTGCCCCCTTGTGACTTAAAATCCTACCTTCGTCTTTTTTTTAAATATAATTTCAGTCTAGTTTTTACTTCATATGTAAGGTGTCGAATTGTAATTTTTTTTTATCAATTTCATATATTAAAATGTCAATTTTTAAGAGTAAAAGACCAATTTAAAACTTAAAAGACCAATTTAAAACTTAAAAGACCAATTTCAAGGATTTGAAATTAACATTTTAAGTCATAGAATTTGACTGTTATAAAACTTAAAGGGTCAATTTTAATACTTAAAAAACCAATTTTAAGACTTAAATGACCAATTACAGAACAATAAATTCTCATTTCAACTTTAATCTAGGATTTCTCAAACATTAAAATTGATATTAAAATTTTAAATCTGACCTTAAGTCTTAAAATTGGTTTTTTAAGTCTTGAAATCGTCCTTTCAAGTTTTAAAATTAGTACGGCATAATATTTTTAAAAAATTATTGAGCCTGAGCCAGTTTCACGTCTAAAACCGTCTCACAGGACACTAATTGATTATCAATATATTCTATTAGTAGGTAAAGGTATAATATTAATATAAATTAAGTCAATGACTCCATTATTGTTTATGCTTAGCTTCTTTACTTTAGCCCTTTTCCATGAATTGGTGAAAGCAATTATTGGATGCTTTGTTCATCCATCACTTGTATTGGCCCTTTAATCCATATACCAGTTTCTTTTGTTCGTCCCATTAATCATCATCAATATCCACCACATTGTGAACTTTGTGAAATTTGGCAGTTTCTAATTTGAGGTGCAACGTCTTGGATTCGATTTATAAAGGGATTTAAATTGAGTTAATGCTAATAATTAATAATTAGTATTTACATAAGTAGCTTCTAACATGATCGAACTTGTAGAATTACGTTTCTCAATTAAGCGTATGACTATATGACTATTAAACATCTACCATATTAATTCGTCACTATGAAAGCATCATATAACTTAACTGTGTGAGAATTTTTAAGCCATATAATGCATTCACATTAAGGATGACAAGAAAGGAAGATCTTAACTAGCTCATATTCTTCAACTTGTGTTGACATATAGATGATGCTCAAAGATGGAAAGCATCATAGGATAGAATTAATATTGGCTTATGAGTGATGAACCTCCTTTTAGTGTTTTACTAGTAACTTTGCTTAAATTCTTATCATTAATTATTACTCCCTTCGATCCGTTCTTAAAAAATTGTTCACACAAATTAAGAAAACAAGAATCTTTGTAGTAAGTGAATATTATTTTAATTAAATATTAGTGTGAAGTAATGATTATATTAGTATTATGAGAGAGAAAAGACATTTAAATTAAAGATAAAATAAAGAAAAAAAAATTGTCATTGTCATTAATTTAGAGAGTGTATATTGGGAAAAATGGGAGGGATTATGAGGGTATATTTGGGAAAAATGATTTCCAAAAATGAAAAGTATTTTAAAGTGTACAACATTTGAAATTACCCGTTTTAATAAGGTGGACAAACCTAAAAGAACGAAAAAAAATACTTTATTTTAATACCAATAATTAAATAGGTGGTTAGAGGATTTAAACAACTTAAGCTAAGAATAATCAACCAACATTTTTTTTAAAGAAGTGTTAATAATTAAATTTAATACAAACACACAAAAGGAAGTAAGGAACATGGGAATCAAAGTAATCATAATCAAGTTTATCTAAAAAAAAAAAGTAATCATAATTAAGTGGATATCAACTGAATGGCTTTTTTTTTTTTTTTTTTTTTTTTACAATTTTGGTGACCGCATAGCTAACTAACTATGCACTATGTAGGTTGCAGCTGTTATGATAAGTTATTCTATTTCCTACTCATATACTCCCTCCGTCCCATTGAATTAGTAGCATAGAGAAAATATACTCCCTCCGTCCCATTGAATTAGTAGCATAGAGAAAATGAGTGAGAAATAAGAAAGTGGTAATAATGAAGAGAGAAAATGAATTGTGTGAATGAAATTAAAAGAGAGTTAAAATGTATGGATGAGATTAAAAGAAAGTGGTGGGCTATAGTCCAAAAATAAAAATGTTGGAATTTAAGTGGGACGGACGAAAATAGAAAATGCTGCAAATTATAAGGGACGGAGGGAGTATGGATATTGCTTAGTAAGTGAAATTTAAACTTTAGATTTAATTACTTAAACCACATTATTAATAATATTAGCATATTACTCATGAATAAATCATAATGATTAATGAGCAATTTAATGAATCTTTCTTTTTATTGTTTTATTTAAAGTTGGTTTTATGTGAGAAATTTAGATTCGAGTCTGTCTAAATATAATCGTTTGAAAAACTCTTTCTATCTAGTGGTAAATGTTGGTTCAATCCTGGTCTCATGAATTTGTTAATAGAATCAGACAGTCTCTTGAGAGATCGTCTTTATGAGAGACGTCTCTCAGGCCCAATCCATTAAGGATGCGTTTGGAAACACACATTTCATTTCAAATTGTGGATTTCAATTATGAAATCATAATGAAGAATTTGAAATGACAAGGATTGAGGTGTCATTTTCAAATCCTCATTTTAATTAACTATTTTTATAACGTTGGTGGATTTGGCTCAAATCCATATTTAAATTCTTGTTATTGCCAAACACTAAATTTAAGTCAAATCCATATTTGCAAATGAAATCATCATTCCCAAACATATCATTATTTATTGCCTATATTTACTATACATTTTTCTTAATGGGTCAATCGTCCAACCCAATTAGAGATGATATCTCAGAGAGACCGTCTCTCACAAGAATTTTTGTTATGGAATTGGTGCTAACATTAACTTTTAAAATTAAATAAAAGAAAAATTATATTAAACCACCTAATCTATACACTCTTTTTTAAAAAACCACCTTATATAAATTTTTTTGCAAAAAACCACCTTACATAATACATTTCTTTGCAAAAGACAACCTGTTAATCTATTTCGTTAGTTGACTGGCATGTTTAACGTTTGACCATTTCTTCTTCCTGTCACGTGCCTGTCACGTGAGCTGAATCAAAAACCCATCTTCTTCCTCATTAAATGTCGAGCAAAATCAAAACCCCCATTTCATTTTTCTCTCTTCTACCGTTAAAACCCTAGATTCAAATTCAACCAATTTCATCACCTCTCTTTAATTCATTCAAGATATATCTATTTCAATTGCGTACTAATGTTTTGTGAAGCATACACTGATCTTGTATTGATCTTGTTTTGTGAATCACACAGCAGCATACACAATTGGTATATTATGCACTGATACACAATTGGTATATTATGCACTAATATTGACCAGCACAACACAGTATGTGCTTGATTATATGCTTGATATACACTGATATTGGTATATTATACACAATTGTTTATGTGCTTGATTTCAACAGCAGCACACTGATATTTGCTGGTATTGATATACACTGATATGCTTGATTATGTGCTTGATTATGCACTGATACACAATTGTTTATGTATACACACTGATTGCTTGATTATTTATGTGAATGGTATATTTGTGTATTTGAACAGAATACACACTGATGTGAATAACACTAATGGGTTTGATGAAAAAGAGAGAGCAGCAATGGTGTTCGATTGGGTTTAATAAAGGAGCAAAATTCACAACAGTAATGAAAAATGGTTTTCGAATTGGTTTAATGAAGAAGGAGCAAGGAGATGGTGTTTAAAGTAATGCACGTGACAGGGACATGCTGGTCAAACGTTAAACATGCCAGTCAACTAACGAAATAGAGTAACAGGTTGTCTTTTACAAAGAAATGTATTATGTAAGATGGTTTTTTACAAAAAAATTTATATAAGGTGGTTTTTTAAAAAAAAGTGTATAGATTAGATGGTTTAATATAATTTTTCCTTAAATAAATTTAAATTTAGATTTTTGGAATTTGAAAAGATAAAAATTTTAAAAATTTTACTCCTATTTAACATCTATTCATAATACAGGATGGAACGCATGTTAATTAAAATGTTGTAGATTTAGCGCGTAAGACAAGGCGGATACAAATACACAAACACAACAATTTTAAAGGCTTTGTTTGTTTTTATTTTCTAATTTCATAATTTTAGAGTCTAAAAATTAAGTAATTAGACTAAGATAAAGATAATGTAAACTATACATTGTTTAATAATTGAGGCCCCTTAATTTATGTGCTCTTATGTGATTAGACACCTTACATATGACTAGAACCACCCTAATATAATCAGGGAAAAAATTGATATTAATAATCCAACTTTTTGTTCATCTGCTGTGAATAATCCAACGTGTGCCCTTAGTTCGTTGTGAATAATCCAACCTTTATTTTAGTTTGCTAGCAACATACCCTATTGTTACCCATTATTAGTAATAAGGTATGTTATAGGCAAATTTATCACAAATGTTGGATTATTAGAAAATAAACAAAAGGGAGATTATGCGTAGCGGATGAGTGAAATGTTGGATTATTAATGTAAATTTTTTCTATAATCAAGATGAAACTAATTATGTATATAAAGTAAAACAATTTCATTTTAAAATTTGTGCCGAAGAATTCAATACATTATTGGCATAACAGTTTCAGATGATAGTATAGATTTAGTCCCTCAACCCTTGACGATCTACATTTTTATTGCGTTAGATATTGTTAGGTGTATATATTATTATTGTTATGTTCATGCAATGCACTTGATCGATCACTCTGAGCATATCGAGCGGCGAATTCAGAAAATAATTAAATGATGTCAATAAATTCAAGTTAAAAAAACTTTGTATTATAAAGGGTTTGAATACCGGTCAAACTGGATGAAAGGTAAGCTATATAACCAACTCTGCTAAAACCAAATGCTGTCAAGTGACAGCATTGCTATGATCTAAATCCGCCCCCCCCCTGAGCATATCAACTATTCACGAGGTGCACACACTTCATAAACCAATCTATAAATATTACTAAAACAAAACAGTGCTGACATCATCACTATTTAAAAAGGCTTACATGTCACAACCTCAAGAAAAAATTTCCCTCCAATACTCGATGATGATGTCATTGTTTTAATGACTACTTTTTTATATTTGACTTTATTATTTACATTTAATGTATTTGAAAATCATATACATTATTTTTTTCAAATATTTATAAAATCTTTTAATTTTATTTATTAAATGAATATTATTTAGTGTATTTGGATATTTTGAGATGGTTAAAATATAATATACTTTTATTAGGATTTTTTTGTTATTTATATAATAAGTTGCTTAAATGCAATGCTTAATTCTAATATGATTTAGGTAGTGACTATTTAAGTCAATTATATTTTTCATGACAAAAATTATTTTTTCGTTTAAACTTTTATAAAATAAATTTACATATTTTTGTGTTAAATTTGATTTTGTAATTTATGTCGGAAAATTTAATAAAACCGTGCATCGTACGGGCACTTTCTAGTTATATACTATTCCAAATTCATATGACAATGGGAAGAAGGTCTCCAATAGCTTATAAAATGCGCATCCCATTTTTAATTTATCGATGCGCGATAAACCATCCCATCAGTAGCTTATACCCATTTTTGTAGACAAAAAAAAAAAAAAAGAAAAAAAATGATACTATTGATACTTTTTTTTTTTGAAGATTGATAGTATTGATACTTAAATAATGAAAGAATGGGAGAAGTTGGGATGAAGATCGTATATATTCCATTATTCATTAAATTTCTGGGGTTCAAAACAAAGAGAGGATTGGGTTATCTTAGCTTGATTCATTCATAATTCATATTGATTGACAGCAAACAGCCTTAATTCCTTGTTTGGTTACTTTCCAAAAGATCCCTTCAAAACCATGACTAACCCACAGAAATCTAGAAGTAGCCCCCGGTATCTTAGCCAACAACATATACCTATTATATACTCTCCCAGTCTCCCTATCCCTTCGCATTAATTTGCTATAACTACAATATATATGAAAATAAAAATAATAAAAAAGAAAAAATTACCTAGAATAATCCAAACTATTTATGATTTTCCTATAATAATCCCACCTATTGATTAACCATGAATAATCTCAATTTTGAGGGGCATTTTCCCAGAGTAAACCCGGTAACCGAATGACTTGCTATAGCAAATTTTATTTTTTTAAAAAAGTTAAATTAAAATAAAATGTCGAAAAAAAGTTAAAAAAATATTCATAAAAAATTTATGATTTTTTTTTATTATTTAGAATTTTTTATGTAAATTTTCAAAAATATTTTCTAATATTAATTAATATTTAATTTATTTTTTTTGTGAATTACCTACTATAGCAGATCATCGGGTTACATAAGTTTACTCTAGGAAAATACCCATTAAAGTTGGGATTATTCATGGTTAATCAATAGGTGCGATTATTGTAGGAAAATCATGATGAATAATTTGGATTAAAAATGAGAAAATTGTGTTGGTGAAATGAAAAAATATAAATGAAAATTAAAGAAAAATTATACGTCATTTCGAAAATTAAAGGAGCTTTTAAGGATGTGCGAGGTGTTCGACCGCAAAGGGTCTCCTCTTTTTCCTATATATGAAAAGGTTAATTAAAAAAAGAAATAAGTTAAATCTATAATTATTACTAAAACAAAACACTGCTGACATCATCACCTTTTAAAATCGCTTACGTGTCACTTTCTCATTGAAAATTTTCCCTCCAAAAAATTTTTTTTTTAAATTTTTGAAAATTTTCCCTCCAAAATGCAATGATGATGTCATAGCTATTTTATTTTTATTAAAAAACTTATATTTCGTATTTTATACTCCATTTTCAAAATAAAAATAGAAAAGTATAAATATAATTATATTAAATGTATAATTAATTTTTTATATCTTTTGTTGTGATTTTTTTTGTCGTGAATTAAATTTTCACAACCACCTGGGCGCATTACGCAAAATATGATACAATATACGTAACGTATACAATTGTTTAGAGTAAAATGAGATAGGAGTATAAGTATAATGTAAAATTTATTTCTTAAAATTTTCATTTCTTAATTTATAAAAAATATATTAGACAATTTGATAAAGTCGTGCATCGCACGGGGATTATCTAGTTTATTAATAAAATAAATATATTTACTATAGATAAGGCGAAAATTGCTTTCCTCTAGTATTCCATCTCAAGGGAGTACGGGTATGGATTATCCGTCACCTTCTCTCACCAGACCCTGTTTTCGAGCGGGATATTGTTGATGATAATAATAAATAAGGCGAAAAACAAAAGTTTAACATAGGGCTCCCAAATTTTTTTAGACCACTCTGCCGAAAATATAAGAAACGTAACAAACTGAATTGGAGTTATGCTATTAATAATCACAAGGATTAATTATTTTGCATTTCTCTCTCATATTAAATTTTACATTTCTTAAAATGCTAATAATAATAATGCCTTATTTAATGTGGACATTATTTATATGTCATTGTTTACAGTACATAAACTACTCCTACTCCATAAAACAGACATGCACACAAGATTATTGGATCTACTGCATTCTACCAGTATTACAGTTCACAGCTTCCAGTTTCTTCTTTTTTTTATAAGTTTTTTATTGGAGATAAATATTCTACAATAATAGTTTATCAAATCATGTCATTTTATAATAAAAAATTGTATGACACTACTATATATAATTTGCTTTTAGTGGAATATATTTAGCGATGTTTAATTTAAATGTCGCTATTTCAAATTTCTTATAGTATATATAGATGATTTAATGACATTTAATAGACCCTTTAGCAGCATAATAAAAAGTCACACTAAAGTTTTTTGCGACATTTGATCTAGTGACATTTCTCACAAATGTCACTATCGACTATAAGTCTATAACGACAATTACATATGCCACTAAAGACAAAATAAAGTGTCGCTAAATTACTTTATAGTGGAATTTGAAATAAAAACTAATAATTATTACACTAAAAATATGAATCAGTGACATTTTTTAATGCCTCTAATTAAATCCAATGTCGCAAAAAGTCAAATTTATTGTAGTGTGAACACACATTATAATTATGAATTAATTCAACTGATCAAACCTAGCTTATTAATTTTTATGTGAAAAAATAGGTCATAAGCAACATACAATGAAAAGACATAGCTTCCATTATTAGAGGGGATCTAAAAATCTATTTTTATATTTACTTGATTTATTGTTTCAATTATTGAAAATCATTTACACAAGAGTAACTAAGTAATAAAGAGCCAAATATCATTAGTGTAATCAACGAGGAAATTGTATCATATACTAGTATTTTAATTTTTTTCTTTAAATTAAAAGCGTCTAAAATACAAATTTAGCACAGAACCCCAAAATTAAAATACTACTAAATTTTGGCCACGACAAGACAATCCTACTAAAAGACACAACAAATAACAAGTGAAGGGATAATTGAGGTTAATTTTTGGCCACGAGGATCGGAATGGAATGGCCTAAGGTGAAAGGCTATCAAAGAATGTATGGCCAACTTGCCTTAATTAAGGAAAAATTACCTAGAATAATTCAAATTTTTTATGATTTTCCTACAATAATCTCAATTATTGATTAACCATCAATAATCCCAACTTTAAAGGGTATTTGCCTAGAGTAAAAATCAATGACCTGCTATAGTAGATAACTCACCAAAAGAATAAATTGAATATTAATTTAAAATTAGATAAAAAAATTTAAAATTTACATAAAAAATTCTACATAACAAAAAAATTATAATCTTTTTAAACATTTTTCGACATTTTATTTTAATTTATCTTTTTTTTGAAAAAAATAAAACTTGCTAGCAAGTCATCCGGTCACCGAGTTTACTCAAAGAAAAAACTCTTCAAAGTTGGGATTATTCATGGTTAATCAATATATGGGATTATTGTAGAAAAATCAAGAATAGATTGAATTATTCTAGGTAATTTTTCCTATAATTAATCCTCTCCTATCCTAGCTATTTAGTCTCATCCGTTTTTTGTAGAGAACAAAAAAAGAATTCAAATCGTGAAATATCAATATTGTAAATAAAAGAGTTAATATAAAGTTAAATTATTGAGTTACAATAAAAAAAAAAATGAGCCAAATTCGATAAATTTAACTAAAATAAAATATGTATATGGGCCGGACAGACACTAATAAATAACCATCCAATCCTGAATCCACATGCTCTTCACCTTTATAAGAACTTTCTAGTTTCTTCTGCGATTCGTCACAGGATTAAATACATGCAAAAGACTATAAAAAGTACATGCAAAGACTAGTTTTTGTATATTACATATATTAATTGATGTTAGTGTTTTAGTAAAATTCACGTATTATCGAAAAATAAGATAAAGTTAATCGTATATATATGATCATTCTAATTAATATGTATGTGGCATTAAGAAATGAAAGGTATAAAAAAAATTGATGCCAGCTCAGTTAAAAAAAATAATATTATATTAATTTAGATATAAAAAAATAATACATATTAATTCCGATAATATATGTACAATGGAGTAATGTTGTTGGTGGCATGTCCTATTGCTAGAGTATATGTGCAAGCGAGCTCTAAGTGTGACCTTATGATGGGAGATTTTAATTTGGTCATGGTGACTTGTACCGAGAGTCTTTTTGACAATATAGTTGTCAAGGAAGTATGTTCCGTTGTGAAGTGTCAGTGACATATAGTATATGTTTTGAAAAGAGCACATGATGAGTGATGTGATGATGATCATCGTTGACCTGAGTGAGAGATTATTGAGTCAAGTTCCATATTTAAAAAGTAAGAAAATGTTATATAAGTAATCCAATACCAAATTAGTATGCCTTTTGAAAAGATGCACAAGAAACATATACACTCGGGTTTAGCTCAAAATAAACCATATACATCATACAATTTAATAAAATAGTTATAAAAATGACAAACGTAACCTTCTCAGACTCTCTACAAAGTGGGCGTCTATTATTGGGTGTCTTTAATTACATGTGTTAATGGCAGAGCTTGTCAAAAGATGCAAAAATGATAATTTCTAGGAAAAAATGTCCCCATTAATTCCACCTATTTTCTATCGGATGTGAATAATCTCTACTATTAATTATTCTAGGTAATCCAACCTTTATATATTTTTTGTTGACAACACCTCGTACCACATTTTAATCGGTCGCTGTAGATATATAATAAACCAAAACATAAATAATACTCTAAATCATATACAAAAAACAGACAAATAAAGCATTTTCCTACGTGAGAGAATTTAGGCATGAGTTCGCCTAGGCCATAACTCGTATCATTTCATTAAAAGTTTTTTAATATTGAAATATCGCACATTTGCCATAGTCACTCCTATGTTGTTTGGGTGGCTGCTACGAGTGTTTACCGGTCCAAACCCGGATCGGATGACCGGAATTTCGAATATGCTAAGACCGGAGACCGGACCGATTCCATCCGGTCTGGTCCGAATTTAGACCGGTTAGACCGAAAATAATTTTTGATACCAACAATAAATTAAAAATGGAAGATTTTAAAATAATTTAGCAAATTAATTATTATAAAATTAAAATATTTGAATTAAAAAATTATTTTGTGTTGGAAATAAAAATATTTAAAACCCTTTAAATAAATATATATAATAATCGTAAATATTATTCCCCTTTAAAATCACTTTATGTACATCCGGTCTAACCCGGATTTTTCCGGGTTAAGACCGGACCGCCGATCCGGTCTCATGCTGCACAGCCCTAGTGGTTGGCCTGTTAAAGCTTGCTTGGGGGCTTAATTCCAATGGCTTTTGACCTCCCTTAAGGTTTTTTATGCTGGCGATCAAAATTTTATACATATTAGTAGAGGTGTTCATTCGGGTGATCGGGTCGGTTTCGGACGAGTGTCTTTCGGTTCGGTTGTATTCCGGATCGGCTATTTTTCGGTTGCGTGTTACGACGGGTCGCACTCGGGTCGGGTCGTTTAGTCGCGGTTCGGTTGAAGATCAGTTATTCGAGCTATCGGGTTAGCATCGGTTCGGTGTCTGTTGAAGTTCGTGTCGAGTGTTAATCGGTGTCGGGTTGTCATCGGTTAATAATTGGTTCGGTTTTGTCGAGTACAGATCGGGTTCGGGTTTTAATTACTATCGGCTACGTACTACTAAATACTATCGATCGAGTCAATATTAAATTAAGTTGTTAGTCATTTTTTAATTGATGACAAAATTTCCTTTACTTAAAGCAAAAATAGTTAAAATGTAAATCAACTAGTGATCATTATTACTTTGTTACTTTTACTTGTTTAACCGGAAATTAGAATTATAAAGTTCTATCACTTTTCATCTAAGACGGTTATATACATTGACCATTGATTATTAACTCTAAATATATGAAACCATGTATTTATAAAATTTAATTTATTAAAATATTTATCACTTTATTAGATTAAATAATAAGATGATTGAATATGAGTCTATCATACTTCTATGTTAAAAATTGGTTCAGGTTTAAAGCAATTCGATCTAAAATCTATTCGGGTTTAGTCGGTTTTTGCCGGATCGAGTTCGGTTTCGAGCATGATTCGGGTCGGATATGACTCGGGTCGGTCAATTTTGGTTCGGATAATCTCGGTTAACGGTTATGTGTCGGTTTCAAAAATCGGTTACAGTTCGAGTTCAACTTTCTCATTTTCGGTTGTCAATCGGTTCGGGTACAACTTCGATTCGGGTATTGTCGGTTCGATAAACCTTTAAAAGGAACACATTTTCGGGTCGGTTTACTTTCGGTTTCAGGTCGGATTTTCGGGTCGGGTCACTTTTGAACAGCTCTACATATTAGTATTCTTTCCTTCTTTTAAATATTTAAATTCTCAATTTCCAAATAAAAACGATAACTAAAAATTATTTTAAGTACCCAGATATAATATTCAGTTCAAATGAATTCATCATATTTTGCTCCACAAAATATCTTGGTCAATATTCAATAAAATCCAAAAATTTGCAAAACACAAAGAAAATTTAGCATATGAAGTAGCTGACATCTGCAGAATATATCCATCCATATATTATTACACTGTTGTAAAGTTGGTACTACTAAAATTGTTTGGTTACACCACTACATTTATTGCATATTTTCTCCCATTCATGCATATATTTCCAGTAACAAGCGCAAGTAGCCCTCAACCCTCTTTAATGCTCTTTTATTTTCTATTAGCTCGCTCTATTTAATTTGTATTATTTTTCATTTTAAAATACTAAATATTTAAATTTTACATTAAATAAACTCCTACTCCTTATTAACGCTAATTTAAAAGGACAAAATAGTACTTCCAAAGATCCATTTAAATGCTCTAAGTCTCCTACTCTCCTTTCCTATATTACATACTCTTTCTCATTTTCACACTTTCCCAGGCCTTCTTCTGCTTCTGTATTCTGTCCTTTTTTTCTAAAGCTTTTAAAGATATTTCTTGCTATTTTATACTTCAATTATTTAAAAGTGTTTTATTATCCTATATATTTTGATTAAGTGTTTGAAAGCATGCAAATTATAATAGACTTTGGGTTTACTTTTCAATTAGCTTTGAAAATGTTGAAGAATCTTGCTTTGGCTATTGCTACTATCATTTTTGCATTTGGTAAGTTCAACTAATCTCTATACGTGTAATGATTAATGAATCAATCCGACTAATATTATTTTTCAGTTCTAAATGTTACAGAATTTAATATTAATAAGACTTTAATCAATGACCAACGTCATATATTGTTTTATACTCTGACGGTTTGTTTGGTTAGTGGTATTAATTAGTGGTAATGAAAATAATTTATAGTGTAAAAGTTACATATCATTCCCATGGTGAAACTTTGATCACAAAAAAGATTTTTGTTTACAAATTTCCATTACCACCTATTATCACCCCTCCCAATAGTAATGCATTGAAATGAATTTTATGAAGAAAATGAGATGATTAAAGTTGGCAAACATGATTATTAAGTTAACCAGGAGATTTTCAACCAAAATTAATTATACTAATTTTTCATCCCATGGCGACTGTTTATTACCACCTACCAAACAGACCATAACAACTATAAACTTATGGAAAAAATGGTGTGGAAAATGCTAAATGCTTGTCAAACTTCTAGAAGTATGAAGGAAATTATGTACTTTTTATTATCATGCAATTGATTATGATTATAGAAATGATAATACAAATAATTGGCAGGAGGGGTAATAATAGGAAGCATTGCAGGGGCAATAAAAGGGCAAACAACAGAATCAGGACTATGTAGAGGCGCAGCAATTGGGGTCATGTCGGGTGCCATTGTTGCCCTTGAGTTGCTTGATTCACTCCTTAATGGTCATTGTCTATCTAAGGTATACAATTTGACACCTTTGCTTTTATTTTATGTGTATAATCACTAATTACCACTATAATTCTATATATTAATTTCATTAGTAGACTGGTTAAAAAAATATTTCCTCCATTTTGAAATACTTGCTGCATTACGATTATTAACTCTATTCATTGTTCATGCTTATGTTAATATATTGTGGCTACGTAAGAAAGATATAGTCAGGTAGAATTTTATTTGACTAGTCGAATAGCATATATTTATAATATTATTAATATTTTGTAATTTTGAATTATATACATAATTAATATATAAATAACCAAAATAATGCATTGAATTGTGTAAAAAGTCAAATAGAGCGGTAACGAAGAAAATACATGTTATTTCAATCATAGTGACATATACCAAATAACTTATACATTTGAGAATTCTTATCTATCGTCCTTATAAGCTAATCACTCTTTTAAAACTGGCTATGAATTAGTCCAAATTTTAAATTTATGACAAAATCATTGTAGAAAAATTCAGTTCATCATTGTTCTCCTCATAGAGGTCTATTGGACGGAGTCAAGTTGCTTATGTTCATAGAGTAGATTTTAATAGTTTTACAGTTGTACTAAATTGGCTACTTGTATATCTATTTCATGCTTCTGAAATACTTACGACTTTTGATACTATTCATCTTTTAAGATTATTTTATATATTTGGGCTAATATATAAGAAAAAATATAGCAAAGTGGGATTTTGTTTGAATCGTATAATCGCATGCTTTCATAATATTAACTTTTTATAATTTTTAAATGTGTATAGTTCAATATTTAAATAATTAAAATAATACATTGTATTGCGTAAAAAGTCAAATATAGCAAGTAGAGTGGAACGAAGAAAGCTAGTATATCAACCTTTTTAGAAGCAACTTGTTTCTAATGGCAACAAATAACACTTCATTGTTGACTTTTAAAAAATGTTTCATTTTATTCTAGTCATGGGATTGGGATTAAATGTTTTGGGTTTGCATAATTGTAAATCTTTTTTAATATCAGGGTTAAAGTTGGATCGATAAGATCGAAGAAATATCTAAGTCAAAATTTCCTTAACACTCTAGATGCATACTTATGTTGCCATCAAAATCAACAAATTTATTGATGGTTAGTGAATCTCTAAATTGGAAATTTGAAAAGCATTCACTTTTATTTTTCATACAAGGAGTCCAATAAAGTTGACTCATAATTATGATAATTGTAAATACAAAAATCTTACAAAAAATAAATAAATTATAATGTCAATTTAGTAAAAATTTGTACTTCAAATAATTTCATATTTTAAAAAAAGGAATATGATTATCCATAATTAGAGGAAAGATTATGATAATTATTCTTAAATTTAATTGGGTCCCAAAAGGCCAAAATAGGTATAGTTTGGAGGATAAAACTTAAGACATGGGCTTTTTGAGACAAGAAAAAACTGAAAACCCCACCAAATATAGCCAATATGGTCCCAAAGGACTCAAAATGTAAATCTTTTTTAGTAAGTGATTAATTTTTAATTAATTATTCATGTTACAAGCAGGTAGCTCTGTTTGGAAGCATATTCAATGGGAAAGCTTTTAGGGAATGGGTTAGCCCTGCAGTTCTTAAGGCTTACCAATGGCAAGTAAGTTACAATTTTATTTTTGTTTTTTTTCTATATTTGTTTCTTTATAATTATTTATGTAATTATAAATTCATAACAACTATTTTCTAATTATAGTGAACTTAATATCATGTATCAAAAAACCAACTCAAACAAAAGATTAAACTGATATCTGAAAGTCCAAAACATGTTTTACATATTTTAACACGCCCCTTCACACAAAGTTTTTTGAGATAGAAGTGTAGACAACATATGTCCTCATATATATATATATATATATATATATATATATATATATATATATATATATATATATATATGGTGCTAAATATTACATGTTGAATAGAAGGTGGATGAAATTTGAACTTGTGACAGTTTGTTCGCTCTGATACCATATCATGAAACCAACTCAAACATTAGCTTAACCAAAAGCTTAAGTTAATAGTTAATGTCCCAGAATATATTATATAGTCTACAATTATGAACTATGAACTAATAAGGGTATATATTGATAAAAATTTACAATGATTATCACATGTTATTTTATTTTTTGGGGGGCTAAAAAAATAAATTTATATGCAGACAAGCATGAATGAAGGCAATGGAATTGAGGATGGATCAGACTTATACAATATTGTTGAAATTCAAGGAATGTCCCCTGAGCTTATCAAGAAGCTCCCAGTCATCAATTTCCATCTAAATTCATCAACAAGTTCTGATCTTCCAATTTCACATAATGATGTTTGTTGCACTATTTGTTTGCAGGTAATTAATTGCTTAAATTTATCTTAAATAATGCATTATCTTTGCTTAACAAAATTTCTAACACTTTAAAGATTACTTGTGGGAATTTCTCACTTAATTAGGTCGTCACATCAACAATTTAAACATAATTGTAGAAGCAAAGCCTTATGTCCACATCATAAACTTACCATTTTGAACATTGCTCTCACCTTCTGGGGTAAAATTGACCGCTTTAGTATTCCTCTTAAGGGAGTATGAGTATGGATTGTCGGTCACCTTCCCTCACCCAGACCCTATTTTCGAGCGGGATATTAGGTTGACGATGATGTAGAAGCAAAGCCTTATGTCCACATCATATAGCTTACTGTTTAGTTGAGATGGATCTTTAAGCCTATTTTATACTCTTATGCTCCATTGAAATTACAATATTACAAAAATTTATATGAGAGCTTTTAAGAGAAAATATTGCAATTTTAATGGGACAAAAAAAATAAGTTTCATTCACAATTACAAATCATTTCAAGTGAGTTTTTAGTGCATGTACGAAGGAGTTATGTCTTGCACGAGTTTCGTTTAGAGTGTGATTATACAATAAACCGATTTGATGACCCGAGTCATTAAATTAAACTTTTGATAATGTATTAAAGCAATTTTTGTTAGGATGCCAAAGTTGTGGTGATGTAGGTGATCAACCTAATATTATTCAAACTCATAATTATGTAGTTGAAAGTTGAACTAACTCATTTCCTTTGTGATTTACATATCAAAAACAAGAAAGTTTAACCATATTGATAATAAATTAAGCAGTTTTAAGAATTTTTTTTCCACACTTTGTCACGTAGGAAAAAAAAGTCAATAGAAATTGTTATCATTATCTTGCATCACTGAATAGTCAAATTGACATGGGAGATGCTAGACTCGGCCTGCTTGGGCCTATCTAGATCCTTGCTCGATCATTTGACTAAAAACTATTAATGTTAATTGTAACATAATGGCAAGTGCACTTGTTCGTTTCAATACAGAGATTGTATATTAAATTGTATAACATTTTACGTAGAAAAGTGATAGTTGAATCATTTGGTTCATATAGAGATAAATATTTGACCCATTTTATACTATTGTCTTAGATTTGTCCCTCAAACAACTCTATGAACTTGATAAATGACTATTAATTCAACTAAAGAGTTGACTTTCAACTCAATTGGAGAGTCAGCTGCTTTTAAACCAACTAAAAAACTGACTTTTAAAACCAAATGAAAAAGTTCATTCACATAGTTTTTTTTATCCGCTTTTGGCTTATTGATTCATTTTCTCTTTAATAACAAACAAACAACTAACAATCAATAACTAATTTCACCGCACATCTTTATTAACAACTGACCTAACAACCAACAAAGTAACCAATAATATCAGCTAGTCAAACAAGTCAAATAAATCAGCAAGCGACTTATTAATATTCTTTCATTAAGGTATCTAATAATATGAATAATTGTGGTCCCTAATTATATTTTATGGCCATTTTATAGGATGTTATTGAGGGTGAACGAGCAAGGAAGCTACCAGGTTGTCAACACTTGTTTCATATGCTGTGCATAGACGAATGGCTTGCACGAAGTAATTCTTGTCCTGTTTGTAGAAACACTCTTGATTTTCCAACTCAATTTTATTGTGTGAACAACAAATATGTACTACAAAATTAAATTTATTATTATTATTATTATTATTATTATTATTATTATTAGGAGGAGGAGGAATGCAAGAAAATGTAAAAAGTTGGAATTATAGAGTATTTGCTATATGTGGAAATCTATAAATGTGAAGATCAATGAATTGCCAACCATTCTTAATAATTATGGTCTCTATTTTTTGATTTGCGTAGCGTATCAAATAAGCATATAGAAGAGGGACAAAAGGGATGGAATGGTTGGTACGTTGTACTCTTGTTGAGAAAAGATTTCTTGTTCAATTACTGTGTTTAATTTATGTCTCTTATAGATCGTAATAACATGATATTCTATGCGAATTAAAAAAATAATAGGAGATGAGATTAAAGGGAAAATAAGTGAAAATGTATGAATAAGACTTAATGAAAATGGTGGGACTAATATTCAAAGTAGAAATATAACAAAGTTAATTACAGGGACAAACAAGATTAAAATTATAAAATAGAAACAAAAAAAGTAGGCGAAATTTAAAAGTTCTCAAATAGGTCTACATAGGATCAAAATTTTAGATAAATGATGAAGCTATTAATACCGCTAATACTTTTAATGATTTATATATTTAAAATAAAGAGTTACTTTTGAGAAAGACAATTTTTTGATGAGGCGGTATAAAACATGCGCTATAATGTGTGCAGATGGTCTTGGACGAGACGACCTCATAATGATACCGTCAATTTGAGTCGGCCCAATTCGCACGTGTAACAACCTGGACACTTTTTTTCATTTTCTGAATATTTTTTCAATTTTAATCTTAAATATATCAATTTCAAAATTGATACCTTTAAGATCAAAATTATAAATGGTCAGAAAATTAAAATGTTGTTACATGCACGAATTGAGCAGTCCAAATTTTTGTGTAATTTGTGTTATTGAACTCTTGAACCTATATATGAGATGTGTCGTCTCACAATGAGACCATCTCATAGAAAATTTGCAGCATAATTGACTTAAAAATTATATCCAATTATCACTTACAAAATCATATTGGGCCATTGTTGGGCTGCCGAGATTCATTGTAGATTTATATCCAAAGCCCGGGCATGACTTCCAAATCGAGTACTCTATAGAACGCCCACTAATACGATTGGGCTTTTTCATTTTGAAAAACTACTTCATCTTGGGCCACTATTGGGCTACCGTGATACATTTTGGGCTTTTCATTTGGCTCTTTGTCTCCAAACGTTAACCTCGTATTCATTGCAATCTGAGATATCATTTTTCAGCAATTTTCCTGTGCAGCGCCACTAATAAGTTTTTTTAAATCACTCAAAATTAAAGGTTTCAGTGTTAGACGAACTCAAAACAAGAAGCCCATAAGCTATTTAACTCAATTATAGGCTTATCTTATGATGAGACCGTTTTATACAAGAATTTTTGAAATTTTAAATTGCCCATTTCACAATTTAAAAAGACAATTTCAATATTTAAGTTGCGAATTCCAAGCAACAAAGGTCCAACATGTAATTTATTTTTATTTATTTATATATATATTTTTTTCAATCTCAATTTGAGACTTAAAAGGCCAAATTCAAGATATCATTTGAATTGTTCTTTTGAGCTTTGAATTTGCTCATTTAAGTCTTGAAATTGGATTTTTCAAAAAAATTATAATACCTAATTTAAGAATTAAACCATTCGATTTAAGTCTTGGAATTGGTCTTTTAAGTCATATATTTGGCCTATTACATCTTGAATTTGATCTTTTAAGTTTAAATTTGGTGTAAAAGTATTTAAAAAAATTTCAAAAAATTGGATCATGAACTATATGGTCCATTTATGAATGGTTGCACCCATAACCGTTGTATATAAGTTTTTGTGATCGTTTTTTTAGTGATACGATCTTATATTTCATGATTTATATTAGTTGGTCTACTTAACTCGTGTATAAGACACATTTAATGGTGTGAAATCGCTTCAAACAACAATTTGCGTAATCCTTGTCAAAAAATTGTAAATTGCTCTTAAAACTGTGACGCAATTAGGTTTGGTATTATTTTATTATTAATTTTTATGATATGTTTTACTCCCTCCCATCCTGATTAATGGTATTTTTTTAAAAAAAATTGCGACCAAAAACAAATTCAGTAGCAATTTAGTCGGAATATTCGACAAACACGTGTCAGTCGGAAAATCAGTCGGAAATTTCCGACTGTTTCGGTTAGTCGGTATTTTATATAATTAGCAGTTTATATAATTATACTAATTAGCGGTTTATATAATTAGTATAATTAGTCGTATTATATCCCATGTAAACTTATACCACAATGACAATATATGGTTCTCATGGTTTTCTTCAATTGGCCAAACAACCTCTCAAAGACTCAATCACCTTTGGGCTCCTTAGTCAAATATTAAACTTTACCCTTATTTTTTATTCCATCTAAATTCCACAACTATTTGATACTTTTCCTAAATTTTATTTTATTCGGAGTTAGACCAGAGCATTTCTACAGTTCAAAAAAATGATTTAATTTTTTTATAGATAGTAAGGATCGAACTTTTGTCACAACGGTGAAAAGAAAACTTCAACCACTACTACCCATGTTAGTTTGAGAATTGGATAAAAAAAATTTGGATTATCTTTTTGATTTATGATTGTGTGTTGTAATTCAATGTTTTTTTTCTAATAATTAAGACCTTAAGAATATTTATTTGAACACAAAGATATGTATGTATACATATACATGTGTGAACAAACTACAAAGAGTAAATGCATGTTTAAATGAAAAACAATTGATCAAGTTTCAACTTTTTTTTAGCATTTTTTTAATAAAAATGTCAAGTATATTCAACACATTTCTCCAAATTGTATGTTGAATTTTATAGTTTCATATTTCAATTTTACGAACTGGTTTCAATTCTACTTAAAATCCAAATTTTTTACTGTTTTTATGAATTTTAGTTTTAAATGTGTCAATTCCCAACATTCTCTCTAATTCTTTTCAACAAATCTCTTATTTTCTCTCACTTTTAATCATATTTACACACTATAATTACCATCAAAAGTAAATAAATATATAACTAACAAAATTTAATCAAACGATTAATTAAATGATAATCAATGTATAACACCCAAAATTAAAAGTATGATTTGAAATGATTAACAAACAAAATCATAAAAATTTGTCTCCTAATCCCTAATCAAGCTTGGGTGGTGGGGTGGTCCTAGGAAAATTGATAGAGTAGAGAATCAACTGGGTGTACTTAGTCCATTAAAAGAGGGATTATGGCATCTCCCACTTTCAATGGCAAAGAAAATATGCTTCTCAAAGTCATTGATTGTTCTTTTACCTTTACCTATTTTTAGTCATATTGGTCCAACATACCCAACTATATTACTACTTCAATCATAAAACTTTTAACATTCATCAAAATCACCTAGCTAACTTAAACTTATCTATATCACTACCTATATTACTTCAAATTATACTCATTTACTATAAACCTCTAAAATTTCATATATCATGAAACATATAATGTGTATCGAAATCTCTACGTGTTATGATCAGATCTGCTAAATCAGAATTTTAAGTTGATGATTGAAATTTAATTTATCAACGTATGAAGTAGTAATATTTCACACAATAATGACTAACGATTATTTTCTTATTTAAGATATGCAATTTTTGATAGTTTATCCATGTTGGACGGCGCTAAAGAGTTATCTCTTTAATTTTAATTTATACCAATTCAACTCTAAATGGCGTCAATTGACAACATTAACATCACTTTGTATCTGCCTTTCATTTAAATTATTAAATTTCTACATTATTATCAAAACATTTACTATACATCCAAATCATAAATATGAGGTGTATTATAGAAATAATGAGATGAGTAAGTGAAACTAAAAGAAAACTTTGTAGCCTAGTAGTCCTATAATTCTAGAGAAGGACTTGATTTGATGGAGATATATGGATTAATTATTGTACATATATTAAAGTATATTTGTTTTTACTAAATGTGACAATTACATTTATAATATTATTCTTCTCTAATCGCTAAACTCCAATAATTACACTTAAATAATAAGGTTTGATGGGATGCCCTATTTTGTTTTTTAACGAAAGTCACTTTAGCTCAACTACGACGTAGTCTCCATAAAAGAAAATGATAATACTATTTTACTATTTGCTTGTATTTTATATACAGTGATTAATTAATGGTATACACTAATTATTCTTGTAACATAATTAACCATTTACTTATCGGCTTATCCTGATGCCTTATTTCGCTCATGATTAGACTGATCTGAAAGTAATAAAAGACGGCAACTCATATTCATAAAGAAGGATGTAGCTAAAGAGTCCATCGACTCGAGAAACTAGATTAAAAGATTTCTACAACGAGAAAAAAAGAATAAAATTTAATCTGCAAGCCTGCACTTTACAACATCACTTATACAATACATAAATGATCAAATTATGGACTATAATTTGATAATTATAATTATGTATAAGACTAATTAACTTTAATTAGTTCAGTTTAATTATTGTATATCCATCATCTGTTTTATTTTTATATTTTTTTTTTACTTCTTTAATATCGTTTCATGTGACTACTTTTTTTTTTGAAATGTTTCATCTGACTACTTGGCTAGAATATACGTGCAATAATCTTGTACGTACGAGAAATTGTGGTAAGCAATTATTAGTAATTTTGGCAGCCTATTTTTTGGCCTATTAATTTAGTTTGATCGTTATACGTAGGTTTTTTTTATTAAACATTACTGCTATAGCTTCATATTGTTTTTATTTGCACACTATATATATGTTTTATGTTGCACTTATATATTAAAACTACCCAACTCGCAAATGAAATTACAAAGAATAATTTGTAAGAAAAATTTTAGTTACATATTTATTTAATTGCTACTATTAAATAAAAGAAAATCAGGCATCGGACCATTAATTGTTGAAGTGCCCATGTGTTACCCACATGTAAGTTGTCCCACATCGGAGTCAGAGAAGAGTATGCATCACTTTATAAACTCAAGGAGTAATTTCTACTGTCACCAATTGGTTTTAGTAGTGAACCTTCTTAGGGTTTATAAGTTGATTACTTTTTCTCCTCCTTATTTGGATTGCTCAAACCCATTTTTTAAATTCTATCATTAATAAATTATTTCGAACATTACAAAAAAAATAAAAAGTTAGATATGTCCACACACCTCATCAGTGTTATGATTGTATGATTGTGTGGTTTCTCATTGCAAACAACCTCAATGAAAACGAATACTTGATGACTTGTGAATATTTTGTGGGCATCCAAGCACATGGAAAAATTTTCATATCATTAAATTTAACTAATTATGTAATGATTGTGATTTTTATTTTTTGATTTTTTGATTTTTTGATTTTTGAAGTTTTTTGGAATAATACCTAATTCATTAATAAAAAGTCATACGACATCTACATTAGAGATAAAAATTAGCAAATACATAACAACTTTAACCAAAGATAATTCAAAATTAACAAAACTACGATCGCTGTATATCTGACAATTCTGAATTTCATCTTTCACATCGCTGTTTTTCGATCTGTTATAGTCTTGTATAGAATTAAATTTGATCTAGTTGATGGTAACTGCAATTTTGGTGTCTGCTGCATTATTATATTAATCTCTACCAACAAATCAATTACAGACCAAACTACCCAATTTATGGGTAGAATCAACCCAATGAATGGGTAAAACAACTCTCCTGTAGGGAGAAGACAAACATTTATTCTAATCATATTCAAAAAGCTTAAAACGGACAAATTTAGGGACTTACCGTAGCCCCAAACCAACAATGGAGATTAATGTTTTTTTGAGAGTAAAGAGTGGAAAGAAAAAAAATATTAGATTACATATATCCTATTATAAGTATAAAATTTTAAAGTTAATTACATCATATATATATATATCCTATTATAAGTATAAAATTAGTCAAATTTTTTGAAAGCATGATAATTGTGAAAACTAAAAGCCAAAAAGTGAAAATTAATTTTCTGGATTTTCATTTTCAGTTTTTAGTTTTCAAAAATTAACGAAAACCTTTAATTTTTATTTTTTACATTACATAGAAAAGATCCCTATTCGACTTTTGTCTAAAAAATGCAACTTTAGATGAATTCCGAAATCTAAAATAGTTTTCGTTTAAAGCGTGAATTTTTAGGACCACTGATTAACTCACAAATGGTTATTTTTTCTCATAGATTCCTCATGTTTTGACAAAACATTGGGCGAGTATTCCTAATTTTTAGGGACGAGAAAATATATACTTTCTCTAATTTTTTTTGTCTACTTTACTTTTATTTCACGTATTTCAACATAAATTTTGAGTTTTAATATTTCTAAGTACGCATGTTGAAATAAAAAAAATTATGTATTAAGACGAATCAAATAAGATTCTACATAAATATAAATTTAATTAGCTTCAATATAATTTTCCCAAAAAACCTAATTTAATTTTCTTTCTCCTAAAGTAAAAATTTTTTAAAGCGGAAAAACAAATAACAACGGAGGAGGTATATCAATTTCTAATTCTTCTATTATTTTTTGTTAAAAAAATATTTAAAGGCGCATTTTTGTTTTCTGTTTTCTTTTGCAGACTTTTCTATTGTAGGGACCTCATATATCAAACAATACTCTAGCTAAGAGGTTGCCTTCGATCATGACCTCCTCGTGATAAGAGTATTGGTCAGCCTTTTTTCCATCCTCTCATGCCCTGTCTTGAGCGGGACTCATAGGGATGTTGATGATGATGATGTTGATGATATTAGAATTAATTAAAATACTTATTTATTATGTTGTTTTTTTAAAAATTAAGTTAGAGAACACATCGTTGAAGTTCCCATGTGTTTACCCGCATGTGAGTTGTCCCACATCGGAGAAAGAGAAAAGTATGCATTACTTTATATACTCAAAGAGTAACTCCTACTATTACCAATTGGTTTTAGTAGTGAACCTTCTTTGGATTTATAAGTAGACTACTTCTTCTCCTCCTTGTTTAGATTGTCCATACCCATTTTCTAAATCCTATCACACATAAAATTATAAAGAGCACTAATTGTCATATAGGAGTAAAACAAGAACCTACATCTAAAGGACAAAAGTGAGCTCTTGCACTTGTACTAGAGTATTAATAATCATACAACTTCGCTTTGGTATGCTTTATTACTAGTACTATAAACTAAAAGTAGATCATGATGCAAAGCAAATATTTCATCAAACAACTACTTCATTCAAACAATTAATAAATCTTGAATCAAAGATCAAAGGAATATGCCCTTATTTATTTAATACCTTAATTAATTATTATACCATTGATATTGAGGATACACTAGGACCACTTCCAATTAAAAACTCCAATTTTTTAAAAACTATTTTCTATTTTTGAGAAAAATAATTTTAAAAGAAAAATACGGCTCTCACCTTCCGGTAATTTGACGCTTTTCTTTAGTGTTCTCTCGAAGATGAGATTAATGTTCATATATTTCCTCACTCAGACTCTGTTTTCAAGTGAGATATTGGATTGATGATAATGATGAATAATTTTAAAAGAAAAACTTAAAGAAAATGAGTTGGAGTGTTTAAAACCAACTTAAGAGAAAAGTGTGTCCCTTTCTCAAAAAAGGGTGGGAGAGAAAGAAAAGCTCAAACCCCACCAAAATTGTGTCATATTTGAAGTACATGAAGTTAACAATTTTCTTGACCTTGTCAACTTGTGAAGCCAAATAGCTAGGTCCCCTCTAAGATGATGCAACAATATGAACATTGAACCACCCTCCATCTTTCCATTCTCCTAAAAATGAACACTTAATTTATACCAATTGGCTCTTTTCTCTTTTCTTTAGGGTTTGAATTTGAAGTCCCCCACATAAATTGTTTGTGTCTATTTTTATCTTTATTCCCCTTGTCTACCTTTTCAATTCATTGGTTTTGTATGTACTCTTTTGAGATTTTGTTTCTAGTTCTACTTCTCATTTTTGATTCCATTGTTTGATGCTCCAATTCCCTTGTTTTGCTTAGAATATGTCCAACTTAATTGATATTATGTTATATGTATATAATATACTAAGATGATTTAAAGTGTAACTTATTCTTAATTTTGGTATCAATTTAGTATAACTTAATTTATGGAAGGAACTGATTTCTAGTTAGATAATTGAAACTTCAAATTTTTACTCTAGATTTGTTGGAACTATAAGCTATTTTGTTTTTGTTTTTGTATTCGCAATTAAGTCTAAATTTCTTGTATGAAGGTAATCAGATCATCGTAGTTTTTTTTAATGCTAATCACTAATTAGTTCAAGTTATGTTATTAAATAATTAATTTTAAATTAATAACTTACATTCACATAAATATAACTTACACTAATTACCATCACATTTCCATTAAGCAAATAATGCTTTTATTATTTCCTCTATATAGTCTATGTAGGACCAATTTATGTTCATCAAACAAACACTAAATATGAGTTATTCATCATAAACTAATGTATTGATTCTAGAATATTCTTTTATTTATCTTTTTCCATTGCTCTAACCATCTTTATGCTATCTTTAATAGGAAAAGAGACATTTTTCCTTTTTATCGCATTGATCAATACTTTTGTTCATGGCACTCATAAATTCTATACTTTCTCTAGTTATTACCTTTTTTATTATTTAGTTTTTATTTCATCACTTTTTTCAATCCACAATATACAATTTTTAAATATATTATATCTCTTTAACAAAATATAATAAAACTTTGTTTCTACTATCAAAAATATAATTTAGACTAAACTTTTTAAACAACTTTCCCCTTTGAAAACTCATAATATTTAATTAATAAAATTGTCACTAAATTAATCAAATTTTACAAGCTTTGAAACTCCAAGGGAATATCTATCATTTATTGTCCTTTTATTTGGTTTCAAGGGACTAAAATGCTCTAGTAGTCCACATCAAAACCTTACCTCTATCTATTTGAGCACTTATTAGACTTGCATTTTCATTACACTAGCACTACTACTAACATATATTTAGTGTCACCTAATACTTCTTGTTAATAATAATGGCATCCCCTATCAACATCATATCACTACAATCAATGCTTTTTAAGCTCACTATACACCTTGTAAAATAATTTAAAGTAATTAACTCATTCAATTTTATATTGTTATAGTTGATCAATTCCCCTATACTTACTACTTTTGACTTTTTTCGCAATTCAATGCGTTATTTTGACCATCAATATATTGAATTATACATCATCAGCAGCAGCACCATCCAGTGTATCCCGCCCATAGAAAACTATGGTCAGGGTCTAGGGAGAGAAGAAAGACGACAACTCATACCCACGGAGGAGAGTGTGGTCAAAGAATCCCCCGGCTCGAGAAAGATCTTCAAATTAATAATATTGAATTATACACATCTAAAAATTATAAAAAGTTGATATTATGAATGTATGTGATTAATCGATTCAAACAAGATCCACTTAACAATATTTTTTCTTACATATTAGCCGCAATATTTAAAATAAGCTTTAACAATTAAGTGTCAATAACCATCATGTAGCGAATATTTCAGAACGGAGGAAGTATATGTTGTATACATATTGAAAATATATATATAATGTTAAATTTTCGAGTTGAGAGTGTCATTGACCGCAACCAAAGCTCGCAATTTTATTATCTCTCTTAATTGGGTATTGATCTAGTGTGTTTTTATTAACTCTCTTCATATCCTGATCATTTCTTTTATATAAACGAGATATACCGGGTAAAATATAAATGTTAAATAGAGAGATGAAGATGAATTTAATTGGTTATCATTGATATCGGTGTTATAAAATTCACCCATCATAGATATAGATAAAAATGGGAAAGTAAAATAGAAGGATCCAAAAGTGACAATGATAATTTATTGTTCATGTGAAATTCACACAAAAAAGCATTAAATAAGCCCAAAAAAAAGTTGATCCAAAAAACTTTCACCATCACTCTACAATTTCAATTATTGTCTAAAAATTCTAGTAAATTACAAATTTTCTTCTGTCAAAATTACCAAGAGTAAAAATTATTACTGACAATTGACAAATACTAGACAATTTTGCCAAATTCCAGCTAACACCAAGGAGACACACAAAAGAAGGAGAGTATATTGGGGAAACCACTAGGCAGTTTAGTACTTCCAATACTTGCTAACTCACTGAGTTGTCTCACTACCGAGTCACTCCTCATCATTTATCTCCTCCCTCTTGTTCAAAAAATAGTTCCTAATCCATATTTTTTAACTAATTTTAAGGCACTTTAGGAAAATAAAGAGGGGTAAAAATTACACCAATATTTTGTTTCAATTTGTAATTTATTGTTTAATATAATTTAATATTTACCCTTCAAAACCGGTTTGACTCCAAACTGCATCACGAACTCGACTCATATCTCGACCCTTAAGGGTCCGACCTACGCCCTCAAAAACTGAAAATGCATTCTTTTGTCTACTCCGAGCCAAGTACTCATGGGGTGGTTCCATGACCGAGTTAGTAACTCGATCATCCTCATCCGAGTCATGCATCGACTCGACCGAGTTAACTCGGAGAATCTTACTCCAATCAGGAACGTTTACAGGAGCTGACGTAGCCACATGCCTATTTGCGCCTACCACTCGTGGGGTCCCCGTGGCACCTCCGTATTGGTGCAGAATCCTACGAGAAGACGGCGCCGTTTTGTCTTCAAATGCCAAGGACAATCCCCCCACGTGCTTGTCTTCCTGGCGGAACGTGACAGTTGATGCCACCCTCCTTCTCTCACTCTCCACGGCGGCGCGTGTATCCCACTCGTGATGATGGTGGTTATAATTTTCCGAAGTGTCGTCCACCATCGACCATACATCCTCCTCCGCAAATTCAGACACCTCGGATACGGTGCCATTTTCATGGAATCCGTATCCGTGGTTGTGGTTGTGGTAGCTATGGTAGTTTCCGGTACCAAGTAGCCGTTCGCTTCGGCTCGAGGTTAATCTCCGGCCTTTCGCCATTGATCAATGATCACCTCTTTAACTAGATGATTAAACTAAAAATAATAATAAATGTATGAATTAGGACAAAGTAGAGATGAGAGTTGAATATAGTAGGAAAATAAAATATAAGGGTGAGTTTGGAGGAGAAGCAAGTATATATAGAATTTTTAAGGGTATGTTATAGTTATAAGGTTAGTGGGTCCCATAGGCCATTAACATTCAATTTTAAATTGGGATTTATGTTGTATTTTGGATGAATTTGTAATGCGAGTTAAAAAACCCGACCTACTAATCCGACTCAAATTTAATTTATTAAATTTGTTCAATAGTCAGATTAAAATGATATGTTTATTAAATGGGTTAGGTTTAGGTTGGATCAGAGATTTTTGACCCAGTTAATTAAATAGTTGGGTTCAAATCAAGGATTTTCTAACATATTTATATATGACCAAAATTCAAACCCGACTTAACTTGATTTGTCTGAAGGGACTAGAATTGGGGGTCTATAATAAGGGTGAAAAATGAAAATGAAAGTGGAGAGAGGAGGAAGGAATTAGATTCATGTGAATGGATGAAGAGGGTGGAACGGAATTGTTTGATGGAAATAATAAATGAAAAAAAGTGAAAATAAATAAATAAATAAATAAAAATAAATAAATGTGAAAGTGATCATTGGTCTTATTGAATTGTTTTTTTGTCCAATGGGAGGTGATTGATTGATACTCATGCACCTTAGGTGGCGCGTGCTGTTGCCATTCATGTTTATTACTGTTTTATTGGATTTAATTGAGAATTAATACTATAGCTTTAACTCTAATACTACTTCATAAATATTCGTATGTATTTTTGACTTTGCTGCTGAATGTAACATGTTGTGTTATATATTGTGTGCATTTGTTTGTTTGAGAAAATTAATTGGAATAGAAAACTCAAAAAGACGAAAATAGAAATTTATTAAAGTAGAGCCATAGGGCGGGTCAATTTGAGTATCACATGCTATATTATTTCTTTTATTTTTAAGTTGTATTCAAGTACATAGCAGACGAATTAAAATAACAAATGATAAAATAGAAATAATATAAAATATCTTTGCTTATAATAGTATATTTATACTTCCTCCGTTCCATTATACTTGCTACATTTGACTTTTTGCGCACAAATAAGCTTGAATGATGAATAATGTCGATAACGAAAATATAGCGAGTATTTCAGAACGGAGGAAATAGTAAATAGTGGAGCATTAAGAGATAAATCAAAGAAATTTATATGTGAAATACATCAATAATTTTACTCGGTATTAAAAGATACTCTTATTTCAACATTACCCTCTTTGTTTTATTACAGGTTAAGATGGGGATGAGGTTAATGAGAATTGAATTCAGGTCTCGCCTACAGAATATAGTACTTGCCGCCACCGAAATAATATCCGACTCTCAATATTACCATTTACCCTTGTTAAGATGAATAATGGAGGGTACATTTAAACTAACAGAGTTAGAAATTAAACTTTATACTAAAAAAATAAATAATAAAATTAATAGATATATTTTTGGCCGATTCCAAAAATTAGATATTTCCAATATGTGGCTTGCCAAACTGTGTTCTCCAGGAAACATCATCTTTAACAGAGCAAGTTAAGTAATACTCTACTTAAATGTTAAAGAAAGAGGAATAATTGAAGCTAATTGCTTGATTGATCTATAAAAAGAGTAGTTTGCAAGTAGATTAGTTGTTTTCTTTAATGTTTTAAAAGAAAAAAAATAATAAAGTATGTAGGGGCTATTACCGTAGGAAAAAGACACAAGTTGCTAAATCAATGATTAAGTGTTCATTTATTGGATTACTGATATTAGACTTTTTCCCTTTAATTAACACCCCTCTAATTGTAATTACTAATTAACATCAAGTGGATCAATTATGCCTCATCTATAATTCTTCGGTACGTTACTCATCAATACAAATATTTTCTAACCGTAAATTAAAAGTTTGGTACTTCCTCTGTTTCTAAATGAAGTTTCTACAAAGAATTTTTATGGCAATTAATAAGAATAAAATCTTTTAAATAGTAGATGTATTATTTTACTGAATAATAAACTTGATGAAGAAAAAGTAGAGACCATAAAAAAATAAAATATTAAAAGAAAGTTAATTGAAAAAATATAAGGAGCACAAAATAAAAAAATATTTTTATAAAGTTAGTGGAAAATATGTGGGACCATAAGAAATATAAAAGAGTTAAAATAAAGTTAGTAGAAGATATGTAGGGACCATATGCATTTTAAACAAGGTTATTTTTATCCACAATTAATAATAATACAAATAGAAAGATTCTTTATGAAAACAACAAATAAAACACCCTAAAATAGCAAATTGAAACTTCTTAAAGAAACGGAGGGAGAATTATCTATTGATTGTACTCCCCCCGTTCCTTGATAAAGTTCCCAAGAAAAAATGAATCTTGTAGATAGTGGAAATATTATTTTGTCAAATAATAAATTTAATGGAGGTTAAGTAGGGACCATAAATATTAAAAAAATATTTAAAAGAAAGTCATTTGAAAAATATGTGGACCACAACTTATAAAAAAATATTTTTATAAAGGTAGTGGAAAACATGTGAGGATCATAAGAAATATAAAAATGTCGATACAAAGTTAGTGGAAAACATGTGGGGACCATACGCATTATTTAATAGTAAAATGAAGATAAGTAAGGTTATTTTTGTCCAAAATTTGTAATATAAAAGAAAAGATTTTTTATGGGAAGCAACAATGAAGCACGCCAAAATGAAAAGTGGAAACTTCTTTAAGGAACGGAGGGAGTACTTATTAAGTAAAAAAAATACTTATTATTTTAATAATTTTTAATATCTCTTAAGGTTAGTGCATAGTAAAATAATATGAACCAGGTCTATACAAAACGCTCAATTTGTAACATGTATATGGGAAAGAATTTATTAATTTAGAATGTTCTATTTTAGCACGCATGATGATGAGGTGTTACTAAATATACTCATGATCATACACAAAGTAACCATGCATGTAGTTGTTGCAAGAGATTTGAGAAGTTTGGACATTGCTCGAGAATTTACCATGTGATCAACAACGTAAATAACATTCCAAGTTGTTACATATCAAAACGATGCACGCGTGAACCAAAACATACAAAAATTAAACAAAAAAAAAAAAAAAATGCATGTGACATGCATGAAACATAACAAGTGACCACATTATATCAATAACTTTGATCCAAAAACTTATTTCTCGCTATTTTTATCTATTTGACTACCTAAAGTGAAAAAATAATATTTACTTACATTGTTCCATTTGTTATTGGTACTATTCACTTATCATTTTTAATTTGTATTTTACTCTTAATCTATAAGTTAAAATATAGTCATGTGGGATTTGTTTGATTCGTCTCAATACAAAGATTATTAATATCAACTTTTTATAATTTTTAATTAACAATAATTTGAGATATTAAGGGTTAAAATGTTGGCTCGACAAGTGTGAAAAACTAAATGGGACAACTTGAGTGAATAGGAGAGAGTATAATATTACTTTGAAAATTGTCAAGGAACTAACTCAACCAAAAGCTTAAGCTGATGGTTAAGGTCCTAAGATATGTTATATACTCTAACAAAAATTACTCACATTTTCCTTCTGAAATTGCGATAAAAAGGCTTCCAACAAAATTAAATAGTGTTAATGACATAAATGAAAATTTCTATAAAACTAATTGTAAAACAGAAAAAAAAAAAGAATTATAAAAAATTTAACAAAATTTGAAAGGGGTAATTGAATTTTTATGAATCGCAATACTTACATAACAAAACCATTTACTTTTTCGCAAATCTTGGACAAGTTCATGAACACAAAAATCTTATTGCTCAAGCTGTCAAGCATCATGTGATCGATATAACCCAACAAACTAAAGGTCAAAAATTATATTTAAAGAAAAATTAGTTTATATATATATATATATATATCTTTAAATAAGCTAATTAAAGTTCATAATTATTATTTCAAAATATTTAATTTAAAATGCAAATTTTAATCATTTAATTTATCTCTTGATTAGTGCATTTGCACATTTGCAGTTTTCTAAGTTACTTTTGTTATGCTCTTTACGTATAATGACTATTACATAAAATCTATACCTCGAGGAAAAGCATATACACTTTCTTCGTTTCATAATACTTGCTACTAAGTGTGACATATTGTGTGTGAAAATGTCATTATCAATAGCAAATATTATGAAACGGAGGAAGTGGTTATAATCAATAAATTATTAATTCAAATCTCCGTATGTATTTTTAGAATTTTAAGTTTTTAAAAATTTTACACTCATAAATAATAAAGCATAGTATCCTTAAGATTAGCATTGACATGTATGGTGGTGTATGTTGTATATTAAGCTAAATGGTAGGTTTCGAAAGTATAAGACCATTATTTTTATTTTTGATAAGACCAAAATCTACATGATTTTCGTTTGGCTCTAATTGATGAGCTTAAATCAAGTGTTTTTAAGTTATATTTTTTTTTACTTTTTGTTAGATTTTACGTTTGTATTAGAATTTTTTTTGTCTGCACAATTTTCCCATGTAAAATAAGCTTATTTTTATAGGAAAGTGTAAGTTATGGAGGTATGAAAACAATAACCAAGGAATTCGATTGAGAAAAGAAACTAAAAGTCCAAAAGCTTAAATATTTTGAGACAAAAATCTGACATGAATTATTATTTTGATCATAACTTTTAACACATAAGTTAGAATTTTGCGAGAGAATTTAATCAGGAGCCAATCCAAAAATGGGATTTTATTAGATCTAATTGATCATCCCTATTTGAATATAAACTTGTTTAATTGTGAAGGTATTTATAAATTATGAATCTGTGATTGAATTGTGCTTATGAATTAAAAGACTCTTTGTTAGTTTTATCTGAGAATTTATTACTCAAAAAAAATTATTCTTGGTCCGTTGTTACTAGGGTAATATTTAAAAAAAAAAACTCATAAAAGGTACGTATAGTCATGAGAAACAACTAAGATAGTATAAGCAATCGAAATCGTAGTAAATTCACTATGATGGTTTTATTTAATTATTAAAAGATCAAAATTATATTTGTTTGAAATATATTGATCAATGCAATTAAACAAAATTAGTGCTCAAGTTTATAAAAATCCGAAAGTAGAGTAAATAGTTGACACTTGACCGTACAGGAAATATCGCCACATAATTTTGACTGCTGCACTCAAATGGAACTTATTGGGTCCCAGCGTCCACATGGGTATAGACGCAAATTTTTCATCCTTCCATGGCCTAACACGTGTTACATCACTCTCAATGTGGGTCCAACAATCTAGTCTTTTCTTTCACCACGTGGCAGCGTGTTCACCGGTAAAGTTTACAATAGGTGAGTTTGACAAATAACTGTTATTATTCTGTTAACTAAAAATACCCGTGTCATGCACAATGTAGCTGACTAGCTTCAATTTTGCTTTTGTTACAGATTTACAGATTATTATTGTTTAGGTTCATAACATGTGGACCTTTTACCAAATTCAGCAAAGTCCTTATATAGAATCTTTCACCACTTTGTGATAATACATGATTAATTATCAATTAAACATTAACAAATTTTTACTAAGTATAATCATATAAATAACAATATTATTTAATTAAAGTGCTATAAATGTTATCATAGTGATACAATTTAGTAGTAGTATAACTAGATATTACCTTTTAAAACAAATATTAAAATTATATCTTGGAAAGAAATACTTCAATCAGTGAACTTGTATGTTTTGGTTGATCATAGAAAGGAATACATTTGTGTTGTGTTTGTGTAAAACATACTAAGGGTATTTTTTATGACTCTTTGTGAATTTATAAGCTAAACTAAGATTGCATGAGTTACTCTAATGTATATTCAAACAAAAAAAACTTTATTCTCAAACTTTTGGTCTTTTTTCGTGAACTCCGCATTGCATCATTAGGGAATGTAAAGGGAGTGGTTAAAAAAATTAACTTACATTAATTAGTTTTACATTAATTTGTGAGTTAGATTCTCTTATAAATCTAAAAAGGATATTATTTATGAATATGTAGACTCTATGTCAATTAAAGTCATTTTTAATAAAAATTTTCATTGATAATTTACATTACATTTAGGGGGAGGCCGGATGAGTTCCAAAACAACAACCTAACCTTGTAAGTGTGACATGTGACATAAAGTGGTTGTAAAATGCATTGTAATAGTAACACTTATTAGTAGATTGTATGATGTTGATGATGATAGGAGATGATTCACATAGTTATAGATGATGATGATATGTATAAAAAAAATTAATTATAGTTGTTGGCTATATTATATAGAGAAAAAAATTATTAAAGCCAATAAAAACACTATTTCAATCAATTTTTTGATTTCAATTTAAAGCTTATCTTTTCAGTCGATTGGAAGCTATGTACATGGAAGTGGATTTATATCACCTATTTTTTTTTAAAAAATATATAATTATATATATATCATATATATATATATATATATATATATATATATATATATATATATTATATATATATATATATATATATATATATATATATATTATATTGTTACGGGGTCAATTATAAATCCGTAATTTATTTAGTCAAACCATAAACCGCTCACCTTAGTCTAGTAACTTTCCAAAATAACTACCTACTATTAACCAGCATTACCTCCCATTATCATCTAATATAACCTCCGATCTCCCAGAAATAACTCCCTCCTTAGTATTATAAATAGATGTTACATACATCATTTGAAGAAGACTAAGTTTTCATCTTTCTACCGTTACTCCATAAAAATACACCGCCCTCATACTTACGATCGATATGTAACCAAATATCCCTTCATGATCTAAACTCATTCTATGATCCGTTAATCTTGCATTCATTAATTATCATATATTCATCACTTTCGGTTTTCCGATCTGACTTGAACGTCGGAGGGGTTTTCCGTGAAACCACCCCGGGCAAGGCTAACGTTGTATTGCAGGATTTGAGATCTCATCATCGGAAGGATCAAACATATTAACAATCGCCCCCCATTACACCTATCTCCAGGTATTTTTAACTGTCTTTTACACTTTCTCGTTTCATTACTGAAACAGTTTGACGCCGTCTGTGGGGAAAGATACATAAAAGTCATTGTTTATAAAAATTATGATGAAAGATTAGTGGGGCAAAATATATAATTCTTTTACACCGGTATATTCAAATCATGGTAACTACCACCTGTACACTTGATGTGAAGTTATAATTAGTAATTGTGTTCAGAGGCAAAGTTGATTATTCTCTTAATATCTTTTTAAAAAATTTTGAGATAATTTGTGGTAGGTTATTTGTGAGTCATATTCATGAAATCTTGGTAACTACCATTTAGGACTCATCTTGCAAGCCTTGATAGTTATATGCAAGATGTTTGTGGGTCAAATGCATCACTTCATTCTTGACTACGCTCGATATATTAGTTTTTCATATTCTTATAAATTGATGAAGAATGTATAGATAAGGACTATTAATGGAGCACATCAATTGGTGTATGTGCTCTCAAACTCTCACATCTAAAGAGGTTACACCTTCTTGGTGTTATAAAGCAAGACATATCTCATTTGTGTACTAGAGACTTTAAATTTAATTATTGAGAGTCTTAATAAAAAAACAAAGGTTCTACTAATTGAAGATCGGTTTGATGCACTTTCTTAAAAGGTTATTGAATCCCTAGAACGTTTCCAAATAAAGTTCAATTGACTAAAAAATTCAGTCTCATGTTGAAATTAAGTTTGATGCACTATCTAAAGGATTAGATGACTCGTAGAAAGTTTCCAAACTAACTGCAATTAAGTGGTTTTGGTCTAAATAATCAGTTTATATATTACCCAATTCAATGTATTGGTTGGATCCGGGTACAATCTAACAGTGGTTCAAATTATTTATATCGGATCCCCGGAAAACACCTACAGTGACGACTGTATTTGCTGGATTCGGGTACGATCTGACAGTGGTTCAAACTATCTACATCGGAACCCTGGAAAACTACCAACATTCAATGCAATGGCTGGATCCGGGTATGATCTAACAGTGGTTCAAACTCTCTACATCTGATCCCCGGAAAACAACCTACATTGACTGTATTGACTGGATCCAGGTATGATCTGATAATGGTTCAAACCATCCACCCGTGAAAGATCAATCTTTGGTGACTCGATACATGGAGAAAAATCATCACCGTCGCCTTCTAATGAGATGCTACATAAAGGATGCAAATCTTAGACAAATATTACCAAGTGAAGAATACATTGTATTAATCTGATGATGATCATATGGTTATTCTTGCTTTTATTTATCAACGCATATCGGGTGATTCTTTAGTTGTATTCATGGGTCAGTGATCAAGTATGATATCGACACACATGGGAAGAATAGTATATTACTTCTACGTGGGAATTCAATACTTCACCATTATTATTCTTAATATATTGGGTCTCACTTATATGTGGTTTTCAATGACGACTGTATAAAGTCATTCGAGCTTTCACCTAATTAGGAAGTCATATTATTCTTCAAGTCCCAAAATGTGGGCGTTATGATTCATATTACGAAGTCATCCGAGCTTTCATCTAGTATGAAACTCATTATTATTATTATTACCGAAGGCCCAAAACGGGGGCTTTATTTATCATATTATGGAATCATCTAAGCTTTCACTTAGTTTAAAAGTCATATTATTATTTAAGTCCCAAAATAATTGATTTCGGGCGATATTTTTTTAGCATTCATCTTAATTATCAAACTTTCACCTTGTTTGAAAGGGGGTTCCTTGCGAGTATCACCTAGTTTGATGACTCAGACTCTTATTTAGCCCTAAAACGAGAGATTTTGGGCGTATTTGTCAAAGTATTCATAGCGAGTATCACCTAGCTTGATAACTTGATCACTTATTCAGTATTCAGTATTTAGTATTCAGTTGTCATCAATGTTCAAAGGACTCACCTAGTTTGATTCCTTATCTAAGTCCCGGGTGATTGACAGCTGGGTAATGCGGACCTATGTCCGATCAATATTCATCAATGCGGACCTATGTTTGATCAATATTCATCAATGCAGACCTATGTCCGATCAATATTCATCAATGCGGACCTATGTCCGATCAATGTTCATAAACGCGGACCTATGTCCGATCCATATTCATCAATGCGGACCTATGTCCGATCAGTATTCATCTTCGAAGGATTCACATAGTATGATTTCTTATCTAAGTTTCGGGTGACTGACGAATGGGCAATGCGGACTTATGTCCGATCCAGATATTCCTTAAATGCGAACTTATGTTCGATCCAAATATTCATTAATGCTTTTGAAGGAATCATCGAGTATGACTCCTTGTTAAAGTCCCAGGTGATTGACTGTTGGGCCATATTATCATATTAGGCTCAAATGCCGAATAAACATATTAGGCTCCAAGGCCAAATCGTCAAAATCGGCCCAAAGGACAAGTATTTATTATTCATGGGGCTTCAACCAAGCATGGACTCATCGAGGCAAGAATTCAAAGTTTATTTTATTCGGATCTAATTGTATGGTGTCTTCCGTACATTCAATTAGTTCGCATCACAGGTATGTTTATTTCTGCAATGCCCTCGCTACATTAAATTACCTCCTCTATCACTCTTCATGCGTGGGGCTAATGTTACGGGGTCAATTATAAACCCGTAATTTATTTAGTCAAACCATAAACCGCCCACCTTAGTCTGGTAACTTCCCAAAATAACTACCTACTATTAACCAACTAATAACCTCCCATTATCATCTAATATAACCTCCCATTATAATCTGATATAACCTCCGATCTCCCAGAAATAACTCCCTCCTTAATATTATAAATAGATGTTACATACATCATTTGAAGAAGACTAAGTTTTCATCTTCCTACCGTTACTCCATAAAAATACACCGCCCTCATACTTACGATCGATAAGTAACCAAATATCCCTTCATGATCTGCACTCATTCTATGATCCGTTAATCTTGCATTCATTAATTATCATATATTCATCACTTTCGGTTTCCCGATCTGACTTGAGCGTCGGAGGGGTTTTCCGTGAACCACCCCGGACAAGGCTAACGTTGTATTGTTATCGGAAGGATCAAGTATATTAACAATCGTCCCCGATTACACCTGTCTCCAGGTATTTTTAAGTGTAAAAAGACATTATATCAACTCTTAAAAATATAATGTCCGACTACTAATAACACTTTCGAGTACGTATAACAAAATGATAGGAGTAATATTTTTTAATGTAGTTAGCAATGTATGCTTGATGTGATACAAGTAAATCATGCATGATAACCTTAAATAAATTTAATGGTGGGCGAAAATAATTACAAGTGTTGTAAATGGCGGCTGATTGTTTGCATTTGGCATTTCAATTACTTGGGTTGTTTGATTTACTATTAACTAAACACAAGTTCTTACTTAAGACCGTCTTTTGTAAAGACGGCTCTCAAAAGTCCAGTCCAATTATAAATATATATTATTAAAACTCTAAAAATAGATTTAGACTGGACTTTTGAGAGTCGTCTTTACAAAAGACGGTCTCTCAAGTGATCACCTGCTAACTAAATATCCAAAATAAGTTTAGATACAAATTATGCCAACAAATATTTTTCTCAAACATTTTCAAATTAGCTTATTGGTTGCTTTTTAGTTGTTAATTGCTCAAGTAGCCAAATATAATATTGGGTTAATATTGTTGCCTTTTATGTCAAATTGGATATATTCGTCTCGTTTTTGGTCTACTAAAATTGCCTAACTTTTATTATATACCTAATTTTGCTACAAACGAAGATAGTGCCAAAATGGTTATTAATGAAGCCAATGCACTTACACTAAATATGGAAATAATTGTTGTTAATACTTAATAGTGATGAAATATAAAGAACCTAATAATCTTACTAAAATAAAATGATTGAGTAATGGAATTTTTTTTGTCCTCTTTATAATATTTGTTATGTTGCTTTGAAAATATGCAAATAACTTAGAAATATGACTAGATATTCATCATGATATAACAATTTTCTCATTATGTACTATTGGTGTTGCATAGAAACATTACACAATATAATCAGTTAGATAAATAAAATATGTAAACTAGAAATAGTTTGTAAAGTTGGGTAACTACTCTTTCATTTTCTAATGTTCTTTTTGGAAAGAAAATTTTGATTAAGATTTTTATGACATATATAGATGATAAAATATATCCATGTGAGATCTCGTAAGATTCGTCTTAATGTATGCTTTTTTATTATATATTTTTTTATTAATTTTTTATGATGCGTATTTAGAAAAATAAAGGCTTAAAATTTACATTGAAAACTATGCAAATTGTAAATGAGAAGAATATTAGAAAACAAAGGTGTAGTAAAATAAAATTGAATAATTTGTCATAAATGAAAATAGTAATTATAGAAAATTGGCTTTTATTGATGAGAAAAATTTGCCAAACCAAAAAAATGCATATGAATGCAAGTCCCTAATAGGATGGTGATCTCCCATTTGATGGGCACATTGGACGGCTAAGAAAAGTTAAAGTAGGGGACCAAGTTGGCATTGTCTATAATGGTTTCTTTGTCAATGCCTTTAGAAGATGTTTTTGGCACATTCTTGTAATTTTGTATGTTAAGTATGTATTTTTAGGATCTTAAAATTGGTTGTCAAGTGACAATTTATAATAAGCCTTGATCAACAATGCATTTCTAATTTAGTTCTTTGAGTTGGTTAATTCAAAAGTCAGCGTGACAAGTGATTACAAATTCACATTTCAATCACCCCTTATTTAAAAGAGAATATTAAGCGCCAAACATGCTAGACAACTAGAGCATATAATATATCTTTGGGATTCTAGTTCAACTATCAGCATCAGTTCTTAGTTGAGTTGGTTCTTTAACAAAATTTCTAAGTTTATATCATGAGTAAAAGAATTTTAAATACTATTAGTTTATTTAACATGTTGTTTTTTAAGCCAAAATGTTGTTGGTCTTACATACCCATCATTAGACCTGGGAAAATTTGATTCGACCCGAAAATGGACCCGGGACCCGACCCGTCAAAATCCGAACCTGACCGATCCGAAAGCAGCTTAACCCGAAACATGACCGACCCGATAATTACCTGATCGAAAATGACCCGACCGGCAACCGACCCGACCGACCTGTTTTGACAGGTCTAATGTCAATTTTTAGAGTAATCTCAATGTTAGAATTCATTTCAAATAAAATTTTTGTTTCCAATGTATCTCAACATATTGACTATATCATTTGAACCCTAAAACTCTTTAATAGATCTCAAAAAATATGCATTTAACATCTTTTTATCCATCGTAATTATTTTTCTTTAAAAAACGGACGTTATAATCATCTTAATTGAATACATATATCTTGTTAAACCATTCAAATGAGTTTTTTATTCTTCTACATTTCAGTAAGCAAATCGATATAATTTATAAGAACGTTTTGCACATTTGAATGAGCTTTTCAGAAAAGAAATGTCGCTACCCTAGATTATAAAACGTGTATCTTATAAGTCGAAATAAGTACTTAGTTATTTGTATATCTTACCAACATGAAAATTGTGAATATATTTTTTATGAGAAAATGACAAGATATTTAACGTCATTTTTATCTAACGTTACAACTTTAATAAACGCAAAAACTTTTATGAAGCACGTATATTACAAGTCTTTCAAAATAAGTATTAATTCCCTTAATTTCTTTACACTTAGATGAACCCGACATACCAACTAGTTTTAGAAAATCGCACATTTGGAATTTCTCTGATGTGACACGTATCTTTCAAATCCAACTATACATAGAGATTTAAAGTTTAGACAACGAGCGTCGTAATTACTGATTTCTTATAACTTGAATTCAATCACATATAAGGCTTTAATACTGTGTTAATTGATATGTGGATTAATGTCATAGGGATAAGAAATAGTTTTTTTATAAAAAAAGTTTCATAAATAATAAAATATGGAAAAATCATTTTTTTTTAATTTTCATAATTCATAACCCGTTGGGTCAAACCGACCGGCCCGGAACCGAGAGTGACCCGACCCGAAAATGATCCGACCGAAAGTGACCCGACCCGTAACCCAATCGACCGATCGTTTTCCCAGGTCTACCCATCATGAAATATGACGTATTAAATTTAAATTTATTTTTCGGGATTAGTTTTTCTAAAGGAAGATAATGTTGTGGAATAAATTCGCTAATAAAGATGTTTTTCAAACCAAAAACATTTTTATTTGTCTCAAAAAATAAATCACATGAAAATTAACATGAACATACTTATTTCAACTGAATCAACATTTATTTCACTATTAATAAAATATTAATAAAAGTCACTATTTTTTTAACATATAGCAGAAAATTTTCTCATTCCATATTCAACCATCCTTATTAAAAACATATTATAAAGGAAAACATATAGGACTACTTATTACAAATTTACAATCGATCATTTTCACATTTTATTGTTGGCATGATTTGAACCTCAACCTTGAAGAAGAGGACCCATGTTTCGACTTCATTAGCCTTTGGAAGATATGAGGAGAAGGTAAGCGTGACGGTTAATAGGAAAATTGAGCCCAATATGTAGGGAACGAGTAGGGACCCCGAATAATAATACTATTGTGGGACCCACCCATTCCACTGGGGTAGGAGCTTTACTTGATATCATTGGTGTTTTACTACTTGGTAGGTCCCACCCTCTTGCACTATGATGACCTTAGTTGTGGGACCCTCTTTAACTTTAGGAATCAAGGGGAATCCAATGATAACATGGCTTGCATTTGGAGAATCAAGTTGCTTCTCCATCTCCAGATCCCCTTCTATCTAGTTTGGGATAACTCATCATCATTATAGATCATATCAGCTCTATCCTGCTTATATAGACTATGACCAAGATCTTGGGATGGAAGATGACGGTAACCCATATCTATAAAGGAGGATGCTGGCAAAGAGTTTCTCGACTCAAATTATTGATCCTCCGATGAAGTTCTTCCTGCCTTTACTCGTCGACCCGTACCATAAGTTTGACCTATAACAATAATTAACAAATAAATATACATAAAAAAACTAAGCATATATGTAAAGGAAAGTAAGAACTAAGTAAAAATGAGTAAAAGAGCGATATAGTTTGAGATAACTGATATAAGGTGACAAATTTTAAGTAAGAAAATCTATAAAAAAGTTTGGACTATGGATTTGGATTGTAAATTAATGAGAGTACAAAAGTTTTCTCTTATATGTTTTAAAAGGTCATATTATACTGAACTTTTAATATTTATATTTGGGGTAGGTTAAAGAATTTATATTGACAAAGGAAGAGAGGAAATGAAATTTTATATGTAGGTGACGAGAATAGAATTTGTATCACTCGGCTAATATAGTATTCTCAAGTTTGAACCTTTAATTGTATGGTTCACCGATGGAGAGAGGATTTTTATTTACAATTACAAATAAAGGTTTCACATTAAAAGGTTAGTAAATTTCACCTATCACTATTATATACCCTAATGCCATTAAGGATTTCACATTAAAGCGAAGATTAAAGAAGTTTCATATACACAATCTTATCGTTATTAATTATAACAAATAGATAACCTTAATAGCAAATACTATTTACAACTTTATATCAACAATCAATGACCAATTTTTGTAATGTATGTTAGTCGCTTTAAATGGTTACTAAAATCTATATCTATAACTAAAACAAAAGACGCTGACATCATCATACCCCCAAACTTATGAGGTGTCACCTTGTGGAGTAAAGTTTTCCCTCCAATATAGGATGATGATGTCACCCTATTATATAATGGAATTAGATTTCCAATGGTGTTCATTAATATTGGTTATCCTAAAAATACTATCATAATCAACACATTGGAATCGGTTAATTTTCTCAACAATGCCTAAATGCATTTGAAATTGGTTTATTTAGTCAAAATATGTAAATGCACTATTGGAATTAGTCAATGCTATCAACCTTACAAAGTATTTTTAATTCTATATTTGTATAATTATTCAAATTATTTTTTATACATAAATGTTTTATCATTTAAAATGGTTCGGTTAATTTAATATTGTAATATATGTTCAGAACAATTTATTTAATATTAGAATTTATTTTTAACATTGTTTGTTATGATTAGTTAGTAAAAAATAATATCAAAATAAGATTGTTTAACATCATACATAACATATAAAATAGTATTTTAAAAATTAATTAAAAATAAATTAAATATTAGTTATTATATGAAATTACTAATTCATTGAAAATCAATAACCAATAATTTACAATTCATTTTTTTTAAATAATCAAAAATAATAAATTGTCTATTTAATTATTTTTTTGAAAATTTTTTAGTTGAAAGGAATAAATTTAAGAGAACCTATGGTGTTAAGGCTCTTATTCCTACTCTCTTCACTCTTCATTACATATTCCAAAGTCAATGAAAAAAAGCTTTTTGAAAAAAATATTTAAATTTTTTTTTTATTTTAATTTTAAAAACTTTTAAATTTTAATATTTTAAATTTTTTAAATTTTTAATTTTTTTAATTTGTTTGTTTGTTCTTTAAATTTTAAATTATAATTTTTTGTTTTTTAAATTGTTAACTTTTTTTAGTTTTTTTAAATTTTTAATTTCTTATTTTTTAAATTTTCATTTTCAAAATTTTTTAATTTTAATTTTTTTTATTATTTCAATTTTAAAATTTTTCTTTTCTAAGTATAAGAGTCGAATGAATAAAGTGTGAGTAAGAGTAGAGTGAAATAAAGTGAAAGTGTAGAGTGAAAGAGAGGGGAAGGGAGTGAAGTGGAGCGGAGTTAAGTAGAGTATCAGACTTAATCTATGCTAATATTAGTATGGACCAAGACCATACTAGACTTAATCTAATTTGAATATAGAGCAAAATATCGTATGAAGAACGAATATGGTCCAATATTTCCAAGTTTCAAGAGTAACGGTTGGGGAGTTAAAGACTTGTAAACCACTCATGTTGTGTGTGAGTGTTTGAATCACAATTTTAGTGGCATATATTGTATGGAATAAAAAACAAAATTACTATTAAATTAAATACATACTCTAGTAAGTAGTAACTACGGCACTCAATGAAGAAAAAAAATCTTAGCTTGTTAAAAAATTCTATCAAGATTCAAAAGTGAAATTTGTAGTGTTATTTATTTGTCATGATTTGTTAACAGTTGATAATTACCTCAGTGAGCCCGATTTGGAAATGAACAGGTAAAGACGACAATAAGATTAAACAAAATTCAAGTACCGGCAAATCAAATTCGCCCGTTTAAGATTAATGGGCATCTGACGGCTATTGGTCTTGTTAATGGAGTATTCTAAGTCTTTTATTTTATATATGGAAGTTTTTTTGGAGTTGAGGGTCTCACTGGCTGCAACCTTCTTATCCTTTTTGATAAAGGTATTTTTTCATCATTCATCGTTCACCAAACGACGGTTATTGCTTTACAAGTAGGATATACTGCATATGCTTATGATAAAGAAATGTAAAATCCAATTATAAGAAAAAAAGTATATATATATATATATATATATATATATATATATATATATATATATATATATATATATATATATATATCCGAACATGTCAGGTTTAGTAACAAATATCATGGAACAGAGGAAGTATATATAAATGGAACATTAGGAGACTAAATTAGTAAAGTTGCACCCCTAGACATTGTGGTGGGTGTTGGCATCAATAATGTACATTGCCAAAATTGAATTGTACTTATCAATACAATCAAGTTGGGTGAATTGGGATCAATAATCAACCGATCATGCTTCCCTCAGCATTATGCCCTACCTTCACATAATTAATGTATTAGGAGTAAAACATATATAGATGTAACAAGGAATAATGTATAATGCTGATTTTATACATGTTTTACTTTTTTTGTTGATTTTACTAAAAAAAAAAAAAGGAATATCCCTACATAAATTTTGTATTTATACTTTACATGACTTATACATCTATTGAAGTTTTATTGATTTTATATATAATTTTACTTTTTTGTTTGTAGAAAAAATAATAATAATCTTGTGTATAATAAATTAAATAAACAAGGAATAATGATACAAATAAATGTGGTTTTTGTATTAGTTATATCTGATGATTAGTATACAAAGCTCTAGATTAACATTTATCATCATCATCCTACCCAGTGAATCCCGCTCATCATAGAAAATTATAAATAGTGTCTGGGGAGGGAAGGACGGCGACAACTCATACCCATAAAGGAGAGTGCGACTAAAAGGAGTCCCCCGGCTCGAGAAAGATGAAGAGATATTCCTGCCACGTGAGAACTATTCTTTTTGTCAGCCATTAGGAGCAATTCTTCCCCAGACGAATCGTAGGCCCAAATTACATGAAGAGCCCACTCATCATCTGTCATAGGCCGCCACGACAACCGGGTACTGCCGAATAGTCGGGTGGGGATGGCCCACATTACCTGCATTTATCGATTGCTCCAACCGAAGCGACGTTCCCCATAGACGGAAAGTTGTAGGCCCAACTAGCTAGGCAGGGCCCACGCATCGTCCTGTGGGCCGCCCGACCATCAGAAAAAATCGATGACCGGATGGGGATGACCCACGTTTTGGCATCAGCACATAGAGGGAATTACCCCTCATGTTGCCTAACGAATGATGCCTAGCCGAGGGGGTGCATGCCTAGGCAGCCCAAGGGCTCCCAAATTCCTTCCCCCTTAGATTACAATTAACATTTATCTATCTCTCAATATTGCCGTCCATTTACTCTTTCCTAAAAGTGAAATATTTTAAATAAAAATAAAATTAGATGACATAAATGTTAAAGCAAGTAACAATATTCTTGAATTTGACGTTAACTTTAATCACTTAATTGAACATGCTTTGTCTTGTACTTTGGATAATAATGATAAAGATGTGTCAAGATGTGTGGGATTAAAGTTTGGGTCGTTTGATGAAGTGTTGCTTGATCAAAGCAACGAGAACTAAGGTCAGAGTGCTTCGCTCGACCAAGTCATGGACCGCTCGACCGTATCGAGCGAAGGTAGGGGTCGAGCAGATTGGTCTGAATAAGTCAGTAGCTTCTGGAGTGCTCGCTCGACCAGATCAGAGGTCGCTCGACCAGGTCGAGCAAGGGGTGTTGGGTCGAGCGAGACTGTCAGACTACTCTAACGGGCAGTTTTCTGTTTTAATTATGCAATAATATTGATCATTATTCTATAGTTTAATGTTATGCTTTATTGTCATAGTTAATTGTGATGTTTATTGTGCTTTATGGTGGGTTAATGTGTGACTCTAAGATTGACACTCACCTTCATCTATAAAAGGGAGTATCAATCTTAGAGAAAGAACCACCAAAAACACACATTGTGAGTAGACTATTGCATTGCTTAGAAACTAGAGGAGTGTTCTAACTTTGCATTAGTATTTGAAGGTCTTAAGAAGTTGTTCTTAAGATAAGGAGAGGTTTGTTACATTGTAATTGTTGAGTTCAATCTAATAAACATCATTTGAGGGGGAGGTATCAAAGATACCTCATAAACACTTGTGTCTTTTATTTTGCTCATATTTTTCATTGTGATTTCAATTGTTAGAGCCTCCTTTGCATCATTTCTTTCAATAAAGAATACAACTTACAGATAATTGTTCTATAGCTAGTATTTTTACCTTATGTTTGCTAAGCGATTGTAATTTCATACTTTTAGACCAAGGAGTTATAGTAAATGGATTATGTTAAAGGTGAACAAACTAAGGTTACATTGTCTATCATTTTATTTCACTTTTGATCAATAATTAAGTTCAAAACTATTAAACTAATTAATTACTTAAAAATTCATTTCATTCATTTCATTTCTATAACTTATAATTTTGTTTTAGTAAAGTTGAAGGAAACATGCTTATAGGTCTTATCTAGTTTTATTTATTGCTATCACATATGCTATAAATTATACTCTTTTTATTCTCTAATGTTCTTTCCATTTGGAACATTCAACTTTAAGGAGAGAAAAATTTAATTAATGTTTTTGACTCATATTTAGAAGATAAAATATATACATATGACTTCTCATTAGATTTATCGTAATATATACTTTTTTATTGTGTATTTTTTATAAATTTTTATTATCTGTATTTAAAGATTATATTTAAAGATATTAAAGTTTAAAATTTGCATAGAAAACTGACAAAAAACAAATGGAAAGAAAAAAGAGAGGGAGTATCTCATTTATGAGACAATGAAAGCATAGAATCTCTAATTTGGTTGAGGCTAACGAAAATTAATAATAAGGCTACGTGATTATCAAGAAATATTGATGAATGAATTTTTTAAATATACTTTTACTCCCTCTATTTGTATATGTTTTTTTAAATAAATTTATGATGTTAAACTTTTACTATTATGATTTTTTATCGATCTATATGAAAAAATATATTCATGTGGGATTTTAATAGATTCGTCTCAATATACATAATATACTTTTTAAATATCAACTTTTAGAATTTTTATAACTTACAATTAAAATTATTTGACTTTTAAACTTGTGTTAATTTGCAAAAAAAAATATATGAGAAAAACAAATGAAAACAAATTGACTATCAAAAAATATTAACGGAATGAATGGAATACTTTAACTAGTAGAAATGCAAAATAAGAATCAATGTGTATTAGCCAAATATGTATACTTCTATATCAAAACATTAACTCTGAAGTAAGAAGTTTCAAGAATTACTAACATTTTCAATTAGACTTGTTAAATTTTAACCCGATTAGAAATTAACTTAGAATTCGACAAAAAAGTGGGTTATAAATCGAAAAGTTTGACCTATACTCCCAAAACAATTTAAACCAAAAACCATGACTAGTAGAATAAATCTAATGTGCTGCTATTTATTTGTTATTTAAATCTCAAACATAGCAAATAATGTAATTATTGCTACTGTTTTGACAATTCACAGCAAAAAAAATTTTTTGCTACTATTTCTAATATTAACGGCAAATAAAAAAATCGTATTGTTGTTTTTCTATTGAACAATAGCAAAAAACTATAACACAAGTCACTCACTTAATCCTCCTTTTTTCTCTCGTTTGAAAAACCTTACACTACTATTTACCCTTCTATTTACTCTGATTCTCTTCGCACATAATAATTTTTATTTGCTGTGGTTCTTTAATTAACAACAAAAAACTTTTAGTTATTTGTTGCCCCCTTTATTTGTCGCATTTTCAAATTGAGCAACAAATAAGCACATTTATATAGCAGCAAATGACGTTAATTCTACTAATATAGAAAAAAATCGGTTTAATTCGAACTAATCTAATCAAACTGCGTACACCCATTTTTTAAATTTGTTAACCTTTTAATTCCACGTCAATTTTTGTATTTTTAGTCAACGATTATATTCATAGTTGTAACCTCACAATCGATATATTATTTTTTTACAAGAAAGTATTATTTTATTAAAAAATTATTAAATACTCCCTCCTGTTCATAGAGAATGTGACATATTTTTATTGGGCCAATTCACTGAAAATGTCTCATTTCTATTTTTATCATTATTTTTTACCCTTTTACCCTTACTACAGTAACACAACAACACATAAATATCAGTACCCTCCATGGAAAAAGAGAGTTTTCCATTCACTTTTAAGTAGCCCCTTAGTTTTTCTTAGTTTTGGTGCAAAACTCAAATGTCTCATTCTCTATGAATAGGGGGAGTATATCTGTTGAAAAACATTATAAAACTAATTAAAATTTTAAAATATTCTTTGACAATTGAATTGATGCAAACTCGACAACAAAAAAATAACGTAACTCATAATCTACCATTTCAACTAGAAAACCTTATTCAATTACATCTATTTGTAAACAATAATATATAAAAATTAAAATATAAAATCAATAAAATAATTAGAATAAAAAATAATAACAAAATTATAAAAATAATAACCAATAACATAATGCTACATACCAATAACAATTAATGTAAATTACGATTGTTTATGTGAAAGTCCATAGTAACATGTCTATCCAAAACATTACTAGCAAGTAAATATTTGCTATTAATAGTGACTTTTTCCACTCAGTAACAGATATTATGAAACGAACACAGTATATTTTATAAATGAAGGAGTACTATTTTCATAGGGCAACAGGCCCACCACCCGTGTCATGATATTAAGCATAACAGCCCTAATAAATAATAACGCCATTGATGAGATAGGACACTGACAATTTATTTTAAGGCCTACAAATTCCATTACTCTATTTTTATTATCAAATTTCTAATTAATTATTGTGATTTTTAATTATATAAAAAATAGAATAAATATAAATAAATTAAATAGAATAAGAAAAGATAAATTAAAATTCTAAATTCCCTATCTGTTAAATTTTTTCATATAAAAGAGATTTTTCACTATGTTAAATCACCATTATGTACTTAGACTACCTCTTTTTATTACTTCAGCGGCAGAAGCCAAGCTAGAAAATTAAATTCTACATCCGGCTTGGAATATATAATTCCTCCGTTCTTTTACAAAAAGGTAGATACAACATTAGAAATACACAACACCATAATTTGCTTTTAGTGGGTTATATTTAGCGACATTTAATTTAAATGTCGCTATTTCAAATTTCTACTAGTATATATATAGAAGTTTTAATGACATTTATCAGACTCTTTAGCAGCATAATAAAATCATATTAAGGTTTTTTGCGACATAGGATCTTGTGATATTTCTCACAAATGCCAAAATAGACTATAGTATCAATTATATATATATATGTCACTAAAGACCAAATAAAGTATTGTTAAATCACTTTATAGTGGAATTTAAAATAAAAACCAATAATTAATACACTAAAAATATAAATTAGTTGCATTTAGTCAATATCATCAAATCTGATGTCACAAAAAGTTAAATTTGGTGTAGTGATATTGTATTATTCATTTAGTTTTCATAATTTATGATTTTTTTAATCTATAATTGTTTCTGAGTCTTGTTGGCTTCGTAATCTCTTTCTTGAACTGCAATGTCCTATTACGAAGGCCACTTTGGTATATTGTGACAACGTAAATGTTGTCTATCTTTGGGGCAATTCAGTTTACCATGAACGCACCAAATATATAGAGATGGATATACATTTTATTTGCAAAAAGGTGCAACGGGATGAAATCCATGTCCGTCATGTCCCTTCTCGGTATCAGATAGCATATATTCACCAAGGGCCTTTCTAAAATTCTATTTGATAATTTTTGTGTTAGTCTGATCAGCGTCTGTAGGGGGTGTGCGTGTGCTAGCAGATATAATTAATTATGTTAATATTTTATATATTGTGCAAGTTTATATTCCTTCCCTGATTATAGGGTTTACTTTGTATGTTTATATAACCTTGATTAATGATATGATAATACTCATTCAAAGTAATTAGTCTAATAAAAATAATATAGTCAAGTGTGGAGAAAATAATAATATTAATAGAATATTAGTAGAATATTTTATTTTATATTTATATTATTCTGATTTAGTTTCCAATATTTTAATATTCTTTAATATTTCGTTTCCTTAATTTAGTTCTAATCTCTTGTATAAATAGAGGTAGTACCTCTCATTATTATTTAATACAAATTTAGTATTCACCAGATTAAACCCAGACTGAATTCCGCATTATGATTTTTTACAAAGTGAAATCTTGTTTGATTTGTTTTAATACAAAGATTATTAATATTAAACTTTTATAATTTTTCATATATACATACTTATCAATGGTATCAATTATTAAATTAGTGCATTAAAGTCAAATGTTTGTGTTTCGAAACAGAGAAAGTACAACTTATCCATCCATAATACTCGCATCATTTTGTGTTGTTAGAAATATTAAGGAGGTTAATTTTTTCTTTATTTCCCATAATTTGAAAACAAGAAAATAATACTCCTATTTTATAAAATTAATTTAACTGCAATATAAATCAATTGATAAAATCAACAAGTTAATTGCCCATATGTAATTCTAAATTGTTACTCTAATTATTCGAGTATAGTGGAGAATCATAAAATGGAAGGGACAAATGAGAGGGCATGTGTACAGTATTTGGATTTAAATCGCCAACCAAAATCAAAATCCTAACTGCTACTTTTACTCTGCTAACTTTTGCACTTCAGCCAACCCGTTACCCTATATGTTTCCATATCAGTTTTAAAATCGCCAACCAAAATGAGAGGGCATGTGTACAGTATTTGGATTTAAATCGCCAACCAAAATCAAAATCCCAATCAGTTTTAAATATATTCCCCCTCAAATGTCTTGTAGAGAGTTTGTAGGTAATCTTGTTGGTAATTGCTTACAAGAATGTTTTTGTTGGTAATTCGTTGGCAAATTGTTACAAACTTTTGTTTTGTTGGAAACCTGTTGGTAATTTTCAACAAAAGCTATTCTGTAGGTAAGTAGTTGGGGATTTGTTGGTAGATTCCTACAAAAATAGTTTGTAGGTAAATGGATGTTGGTAAATGACATTTTATTTGTAGTGAGATTATGTATTATGATTAATTAATAACTTACATTCAATTGAATTATTTGTCTTCTAATTGAAATCGTTAGGAAAATACGCCAGTATCTTCAATTAGTAAAATACTGATATAGGACGATACTGGGCATTAGAAGCAAATCAAATAAATACTTTTAATATGTAAGTTGGAATTTAGTGAAGTGTTGTAGAATGGAGAGCTGTCTAGGCAGGCAAATGGCAATATTAATAATGTTAAAGTACACTGTTGTCACTCACAATTTGTTCAAAATCGAATTCGATTTGACCCGATTTTATAAATTATTTACAAGTATAAAAAACATTACGGGTACACAATTCGATTTCAAACCAACCAATAACATTTAACCAGAAATCAATTCGATAACCCGAATGAACATTTCTCATATGAGTAATATTACATGGTGTCAAAGGCTAGCGTGTCAAGTCATAGGATCGAATTTCAACCATTCCTTAATTAAAATGAAATACTTAAAGCCATGTACGTAAATCATTTTTTTAATCCAAATGGCTCTTATGTAAGGGCGTGTTAAATATAAAATATAAGATATTATAAACCTCAACCATCAACTTAATTTTATAATCGAGTTAATACTTAACAAAATCATCCAACTGCCAATTAATTTGGTTGTGATGCCAAATTATAGGCCGGTGCAGCTATAGCAGCGCCGCAGCTCTGTTAGATTACTGATATAGTGATATGTGATCAGATTGGCAGTTGGCCCTTTATTCTATTCACACATGCAACCATTTTTAAACTCACAGTTTTAGGGTTTTACATTGGAATTTTTATAAAAAGTCCTTACAGAAAAAGAAACGTGGGGAATATAGAGGTTCAGCAATTTTAGCTTATTTGGATATAAATAGAGGATTTAGTTGTCAAATCAGTTAAAGATAGTGTTTGGTGAATTAGCCGGTTGAAACAACTGTTTTTGAACAAGCTGCTTATAGCAACGGGTTCAAAATCAGCTGGTCAAACCAGTTAATAAAATCAGCTGGTCAAATCAGCCACTATAATCAGCTATCAGCTATTTGCCAAACACCCTCATAATGTGAAATGTAAAGGAAAAGAATACTCTCATGATCTCGCACAAGGCAAGTTTCAGGTGTATGATTTTTCGTTTTTTTAAAAGATATAGACAAATCATACCCGTTTCTCCAAGGAGTAAGGAGAGATGCGCGCAGTCAAGAAACCCTCTAACTGATACTTGCGCCCAGTAGGGGTCGAACTCCAAACTTGTTGAAGTGTCCATGTGTTACCCACATGTGAGTTGTCCCACACCGGAGAAAAAGAAGAGTATGCATCACTTTATATACTCAAGGAGTAATTCCTACTATTACCAATTGGTTTTAGTAGTGAACTTTCTTTGGGTTTATGAGTGGACTACTTCTTCTCCTCCTTGTTTGGGTTGCCCAGGCCCATTTCCTAAATTCAATCAAAACTTTCTACTCCACATGCAGATACTCTATCCTATCCGGTAGGGGACTATATAATTTGTAGTAATTATTTGTTGGTCTGAGTTTGATATTTAGGATTTTGATATTTTTAATACAGGTTTTTACATGCAATTTTAATCAAAATTAAGGTGAGTATCAAGGCGTGCAACAATAACGTCTTACTAATACAATTTGCTACTTAATCTCAAAATATATATATATAATATGCTACTAATAAAACTAACTCTTTTTTACTTTTACTCTTTTTTCTTCATTTTGCACCTTAAAAGAAACATATTTTTTTCATTTTACAACTTTTATTGTTGAATATCTTCTTTTCATACTTCATTATTTATCACAAATTTTGAAATGGAACGGTCTCACCATAAGATCATTCTATAACTTTATTGTAACACCCGTATTTCCTCCCGTCCTTTTTACGGCCCGTTTGGTTAGTGATACTAAATGGTGGTAATGGGAATGATTTATAGTGTAAAATTTCATCAAAACTTTCATGTCATTTCCATGGTAATGAAACTTTGATCACAAAAAAGTTTTTTTGTTCACAAATTTGCATTACCTTCTAATACCATCTCTCCCATTGGTAATGCATTGGAATGAACTTTATGAACAAAATGAAATGATTGGAGGTTGTCAAACATGGCAATCAAGCTAGCCAAGAGATTTTTCAACCCAAATTACACTAATTTTTCATTCCTATTACCATAATTTATTACCACCTACCAAACAGGCCGTTAAAGTAATTACTTATATAACCTTAAAAGTGATCATTACTTGCAATCTTTACTAACTAATTTTAACCTTAAATTGATTACTTATAAATATTATAAACTGATCACTTATAAGTTACATTTGATAATCAATCATCATTTGCAACCATTCAAAATTTTAGGTCCACAAATTTTACAATACTTGCTTAGATAATTCATGAGTGTACGAAAACTGGAACAAGTACCGATAGTTCTTTATTTGGCTAGGTAAGCAGTACTATATATATTTGATGAATGAATTACTTCTATGTTCCTACAAATATAGAAGTATCATATAGTATGCGTTGGAAAAAGAAAATTGTTGGACATGATTCCAATCTTTTACTTCCTATGTTTGCTATATTTAACTTTTTACACAATTTAATGTGATATTTTGTTTTTTTATATGTTGAATTATACACATTTAAAAATTATAAAATGTTCATATTATGAAAGTATGTGATTAGACGATTCAAACAAGATCCCACTTGATTATATTTTTACTTACATATATATTAGCTGCAATATATAAAATAAGTTTAAACAATGAATAGTGCCCAAAAACAAAATGTAGCAAGCATTTCAGAACGGATGAAGTATTTATTAATCCCTCGTTTTCATGTGTTCCTTTACGAATTTTAGTCTCAAATTCAAAAACATATCGATTCGTCTCAATATATACTTTTAGAATTTTTAGAAAAAATCATAATTAAAATTATTTAACTTTTGATTTTAGATTGAAATTTACGAAAAAAGCAAATGAGAATAACAATAAAAACAGATGAAGTATATTCAAAAAAAATAAATAATAATAAAAACAGATGAAGTTATAATAGTTGTGATGAAATTTTATGTTACATGAATAAGTAACTTTGACCCACATCAAACAGCCCTAGACCTTATATGTTTCTCTAAATATGGTTCGCGCGCAATCAAATAATGTTTCTTGTGAACAAGTGAATATAGCACTAACACAAATTCTACTTAAGACCGTTTATACAATAGACGTCTCAAATTTGGGCTGGCTCAATTTATAAATTTAAACAAAAAAAATTAGTAGTTTTGTAAATTAAAAGGGAGATATGGACTGGACTTTTGAAAAGAGACGTCTATTTTATAGACGGTCTCTCAATAGAGGACATGACTAAGTAATACTTCAGGGTATCCTCGCTTTTTCTCAATCGGAACACTATAACTATGGGCCGGAATGTAGACTTGCCATAGCTAAAAAGTAAAAACCAACATAGATCTTTTTGGGAATATTTGAAAAAAATAAGATTTTTTAATAACTTTAATCAAAAAATAAGTTTTGGCCAAACTTTGTTCCCAAAATAAGCGTTTTTGACCCCAAAACTAGGCTCGGTACGTAATCGCTGTTACTAACAGCGATTATAAAGAAATGGTCAAAATTTTAGTCAAGCTATATGTCGCTGTTACTAACAGCGAAATAAAACTTTGACTGATCAATGGTCAAGTCGCTGTTAGTAACAGCGACTTGAAGAAGAGGAATATTTTGCTTGAGAACCTGCAGAGTTTAATGAAGTCTTCATCTTCCAAACTTTATTTTGTAATTAGAATTATAAAAATTCTTTCAATTAGTGTTCAATTCTTTGCAAGACCCATCAATTATATACAAAAATTTCCACACAAAAAGATTATGTGAATAAAAGAGAAAGGCAGAGAGATTGGTTACGAATTTTTTTATTTTTAAACCATTGAAAGTGCTCTAATGGTGATAAGTTTCACCAAATTTCCACTTTTAGATTGCAAATAAAAGAATGGTAGAACAGAGCATGAGACCACTGAAGAAGGCAAGCACTGGTTGTTTAACAGCTGGAGGGAATCAAAATGTTTGAAGTTCTTTGTGAATCGACATGAATACTCTTTTTGTTCTTGATTTTTAGTCGATTATGAAGGATGGGATTGTTTAATTTTTGGATATAATTGATGGGTTTTGTAAAGAATTGAACTCTAGTTTGAATGAAAAAGATTTTTCTAGAAGGAATTTTTATAATTCTAATTACAATAATAAAGTTTGGAAGATGAAGACTTCCTTAAAACTCTGCAGCTTCTCAAGCAAAATATTCCTCTTCTTTAAGTCGCTGTTACTAACAGCGACTTCACCGTTGATCAATCAAAGTCTTATTTCGCTGTTAGTAACAGCGACATATAGCTTGACTAAAATTTTGACCATTTCTTTATACTCGCTGTTAGTAACAGCGATTACGTACTGAGCCTAGCTTTGGGGTCAAAGACGCTTATTTTGGGAAAAAAGTTTGGCCAAAACTTATTTTTTGATTAAAGTTATTAAAAAATCTTATTTTTTTCAAATATTCTCTTTTTGGGTGGACTTTGTCCTCAGGATGGGCACAGGTATAGATCCGACCAGATTCTAATTTTAAGTGTCTGTGTCCATCTATTTTTTAGACCCAAATCCGAATCATAAACCCATTTACATTATAACACGTACAATTTCTTTTTGATTCAATTTGTCCTTGAAAAGAATATGTACGCAAACAATAAGAATGTTTAATTGTGTAGTTTCTCGGCAAGTGAGCTAGATTCCTTAAAAAGAACAAGTACGCAGTACAATATTAATATGAATACTACTATAAATCGTGATTTCAACATGAAAATATTACACTTCAAATAATCACCCCTTAAAACTATATTTGGTGACAATATAAGTTTGATGTATCTTTTCTACATAGACCATAAATTGATGAGAACAATACCATATTCTACACACACATTGACATTGCTATAATGAAACGAAATCCCATTTAGGTGAACATGATAATATTGTTGATGAGTAGAATAGAGCTTTGAAATAATTAAGTGTGGTGCATCTCATCTTTCCAATTCTTATCTTTTATTAACACATTTTTTTAAAATGTTAATTCTTAAAAAAATAATAATTTTAGCCAAATTAGTTACAAACTTTCTTTGTAATGAATTAGTGGTCCACTAAAGATCACACCCATCACAATCAATCATTATTAATTTACTTTCTATTATTTTCTCTCATGATCAAATCTTGAAATATTTTACACCCAAATAATGTAATGTATCTAGCTTTAAAAGGAATATGTATGGTACATTCCACTTTTTGTTTATGGAACAAGTAATTTTGAGTAGTTTATTTCATAAGTCATCCTATTAGTAAAAATTTTATGTGTAAAGATTTTATAAAATTAAAGTTATACTAGTATAGAAACTCGTGCAACTCACGAATTTGTTATTGCAAAATAAATATAAAAACAGTTTTAAATAATAATGTAAGTAGTAACTACTGTATTAAATTTACCAAATACATGATTTTTTAAATCAAAACATAATTACTGACGTTTATTTTAATTATTTACATGATATATAACTTTTTTTTCATTCAATTGAACATATTAAATTCGAAGTTAACCAAATAGAATTACTATAGTATATCCTACAAATACTTTACCTAATTTAGCTTCAAACTTAAACAAAAAAATTAAATTTTAAATTTGCTAAATATTGTCATGCCTCTTTAAATGATGACACTTGGAATTTTCCAAGACTTTTATAGTATTGTGTGATGATACTCCCTCCAACTCACTATAAATATTCACTTTCTCTGGACACGCATTTTAAGAGTGAGACAATTGGGGTATTTTAAGTGATTATAATAATCGTAAAGGTGATAGTTGAGGTATTTTAAGTGATTATAATAATTGTAAAGATGGTAGTTGGGGTATTTTAAGTAATATAAGTGGGGATATTATGGTCTTTACTTATGTGAACATAGGGTATTTAGGTAAAAAAATCTATATCAAAAAAGGAAAGTGGACAAATAGCGTGAATTGACCCAAATAGAAAAGTGGACAAGTATAGTAGATAGAAGGGAGTGAAATTTTTTTTTGATAAATCGCTCTTTATTGTATTTTGAAAAATTCATATTATTTTTTTTTCGGGAGGAAAATAATCTTAATATATATGAAAAAAATTGACATAAACACCCTCAAAAATAATTTTTTTCAAAAACTATTTAAATAATTTTTTTGACAAAAATAATATATAAAAACGTCTTTAAATTTTTTTAATCAACGATTACTAAAAAAAAAAAAATCTATTTTCGTTATTAAACACCACCTACTAGTAACACAAGATATGCAACTTTTCCTATTAAATGTTAGTCGTTTACAAAACACCCCATAATTTATAAGACATATTTTAACTTTTAGCGAATCTTGTGAGAGACCATCTCTCAAAGAGACAATCTCAAAACAAGAAATTCATATTTTTATTTTCTCTTTAATATGTAGTTTTTGGGCTATTTAGGCATTATATGTAATATGTCTCCCGAAAAGACTCTCACAACAATTTCTCTTGTTGGGGAGCTCTTTGATCGCATTCTCCTTTAAGGGTATGAGTTGCCATCTTTCTTCCCTTCCCAGACCCTGACTATAATTTTTCTATGAGCGGGATACACTGGGTATGATGATGATGATTTAGGCTTTTTCGAATTAAATATGATCAAACCAACTATGGAAATAGGAGAGTGTTAAAATTTAAATTATTAAATTTGGGCCTTCAATAGAGACGAATTGGCCCAACTTAATCTCATCTTCGATCAAACCAACTATGGAAATCGGAAAGTGTTAAAATTTAAATTATTAAAGAGTTGTACTAGTTGATTGTCTAAATTACGAGTGATCACCACTGCAAAAGAACTTGGGCCACTACAGTTCCTAGACATAATATTTGGGCCTCATCTTTAATGGGCTTTAAAAGCCCTGTAATCAAAATGTGTCAATGTTGATTTTCTGTTTTAAGATCACTCAAATTTTCAAATGGGACTGTTTATATATCATCGTGAAATTATTTCTATTAGGTTGAACTAAGAATTTATACTAAGTCACTAATTCTTGATTGAGAACGTCTCACTGTGAGATGGCCACAATTGGGTTAGCCCAAATTATTTCTAAAAATTGTTTCTTGTACTAGTGTGAATTCATATTTCATTGATTTTTTTATGTTTAGTTTATTTTGTATGAGACTAACTCACGGTGGGACGACCTCAAAACAAAAAGCCTATAAGCTAAAAGTTGCTATTATTGGGCTATTTAACCCAAGTATGAGGGATGTCTCACGGTGAGACCGTCTCATATATAAGAATTAGTGTTTTATGTTTGTTTACTACTAAACTGCTTGTATGGGTTCGTCTCACGTTGATCACTTATATAATTAAATAATTAAAGTGATTATTTTTTATAGTCTTAGAATGATCACTTATAACCTTAAAATGATTACTTACAATCTTAAAGTCATTGACTAATTATATGAATTCGTTTTATGGTGAGACAATTTCATAAAAGACATCTTGAATTACTCCGTAAAAAGATAATCCAAATTAGAAAAGTAATTATAATGATTATTATTATTGTGGGATTTGTTGTTCTAGATGTTAGATGAACTAAATTTAAAGTATAACGTACCTAGCTAATTTTTGCAATGAAAATTCGAGTGTTTGTTGTGCCACTAATCTAGACTTGTCAAAACCAACAATTGGGTGTGTTTTGGGACAAATTATTTCACATATGACATAGGATTAACTATGGGTATAGTCTGTTTTTTATTAGGTCATTTTGGTTTCAATCAGTTTGAATCGATCTAATGTATCAAAAAGTTTTGATTTTTTTCTTTTTAAAGTTTTTATCGGTTTTTAGAAATTAATTTTAAAACTTAAAATAAGATTAACACGGCTTTTAACCTTTCAACAAAGTAAATTAAACTCAAAACAAAATAAGCAACGAGAAATATAGTTAGTTCAGACAAAAAAATAATAATGTAAAATTGTCTAACTAGACAAATTAATATATTTTCAAAAAATGAGTCATTGTCGAATTGTGGATAAAATTTTTGAAGTAACTCGCAGGTCAAATTCTGTTTATACTAGTCTCATAGTTCATTGTAATATTTTTTTGTTGCAAGGAATTACATCCCTATGTGCTTTAAATTTTGTTTCTAAACATGTTTTAAATATGAGATTAAAGAAGTTTATATATTAATATAAAACAAAAATATGGGAAATTGGGTTTGTTTTAATTCAGTATGAACATATATATTAATGTCAATTTGTCAAAAGCAATCCCTGATCGTAGATTTGGATCCCACGCCAAATGCTCACTTTTTTATTAGGGAATCATGAAACAAAACTACTGGTCTTAATTTTGGAAGCTTTCGACTTGACGCAGGTTTCGCTGTTAGCGGAGAACTTTTTTAAGCCGGGGGACTTTTCATATGAGCTGCCGTCGTTCTTCCTTTCCCATACCCTGATCATAGTTTGCTATGAGCTGAGCTGGATACATTGTGTATGATGATGATGACGAATGTGTAATATTAATCATTTATATCTTAAACTACACTTCAAATTATAAAAATTTGATATAACGAAAGTATACGATTCGACGATTCAAATAAGATTTCACTTAACTATATTTTCTTGTACACATTAGTCGCAATGTATACAATAAGCTTGAAATATAAATAGTTACAATATAGCGAGTATTTCAGAAATGACGTGAGACTCCGCACTCCCATCCTCTTTATGTACCATAGTCAAAGAAAACAAAGACCTCTGATAAGTGAGATCCAAATAGAAGATCCTTAACTTTAGCTGGGTTCCCACTTTGCCCCAAAAATCATATTATATCAAAAACTTATTTTAAAACACCCTCTCACGATGACTTGTTTAAGTCATGTATTTTCTTAATGAGCACAATTATATTTTTGATTTTATAAAAAATTAGGTTGTACTTCGTTCATTTTAGATTAATAATATTCCATAAAATTAAAAATTAAGTGTTAATTAGTAAATAACGTTTTCAAAATATATAAATCAAATTAATCTATCTATCTATATAACTATTACTAAAAAAACACGGTTGGCATCATCACTATTTCAAATTGCATGCATGTCACAACCTCAACGAAAAATTTCCCTCCAACACTTAATGATGATGTCATTATTTTTTTGACTTCTTTTTTTCTTTGACTTTATTACTCACATTATTTAATGTATTAGATAATCATATATATTATTTTTTTCAATTATTTGTAAAATCTTTTTTATTTTATTTATTAAATGAGTATTATTTAGTGTATTGTATTATTTGAGATGATTATATACTTTTATTGGGATTTTTTTGTTATTTATACAATTGGTTAGTTAAATGTAATGATTAATTCCAATATGATTACGGGTGTGACTATTTTTATGTAAGTGATCAATTGTAATTTTCATGACAAAAACTAATTTCTTTCGTTACAACTTTTATAAAATAATTATGCACATTTTTATGTTAAATTTGATTTTTAAATGTGTTATTAATAGTTGTAATACTTTTTTTATATTAATATAATTTATGTCGAAAAATTTAATAAAATCGTGCATCGCATGGGCACTATCCAATGAGTAACTAATCAATAACTCTAAAAGGAAACACAATAAGAAATCAATGAAAATGATCAATTTTAATGAGTAGCTCTAAAAAACAAAGTTAACGTTGAGCGATGTAAAATTTAATTTTAGAAATATGTTAAGCTTAGTATTTATATTTTATTTAATTCAGATTTTTTATTTGCAAAAAAAAAAAAAAAAAAAAAAAATCGCATCAACTTAATTTATTGAAGACATTCTCTTATAAACTTAATTAATTGACGTCAATGGAGTTATAAAGAAGTGCATTCTCAATTAGTTCTTACTAGATAATGTCTGTGCGATGCACGGTTTTATTAAAATTTCTGACATATTTGTATAAGACAAAAAATTAAAAATTTACAGCTTTATGTTTTTAGTATTTTTACCATCTCAAAATATCACATACTTATTTAATAAAAAAGATTATAAAGATTTTATAAAAACTTGAAAAAAATAAAATAAAATATAATTCTCTGAGTTTCTAATACATTAAATAATGTGACATAAAAAGTAAAAAATCAATCAAATTCGAATAATATTAGCTAGTCATACTTAAAAATTAGTAAAGTCAAATATATTAATAATAGTCATTATAACAATGACATCATCTTTAAGTTTTGGAGGGAAATTTTTATTGAGAGAACGACACGTAAGCAAATTTGATAAGTGATGACATCAACAGTGTTTTATTTTAGTAATAGTTATAGATTTAGTTTTGCTTAATACTCCTATCAGTTATCCTCACATTTACACATCACAATAAATGAATAGAACATAATTAAATAGCTAATTACTTAAACTTAATTGACTATAAATAAAATATATTTATTGTTGGTTTTTTAAATTTCAATGGGTCGACTTGCTTATACATAATCGAGGGTGAGCAAAATCCGAAAATTTCTATAAAGATCCTGTGTAATTTCGAAATTTATAATATCTTTTAACAATTTTGTATTTTTAAAACATTTAACATATAATACATATTAAGAAAAATTACCTAGAATAATCTAACTTATTCATGATTTTCCTACAGTAATCCCACCTATTGATTAACCATAAATAATCCCAACTTTGAAGGGTACTTTCCTAGAGTAAACCCGGTGACCAGATGACTTAGTATTATTTTTTTATAAAAAAAGATAAATTAAAATAAAATGTTGAAAAAAATATTAAAAATTGTTCAAAAAAAAATTTATAATTTTTAAAATGTTCAAAAAAAAATTATAAGTTTTTTTATTATTTAGAATTTTTTATGTAAAATTTCAAAAAAAATTCTATTTTTTTTTCTAATTTTTCGTTTACTTTTTTGGTGAATTACCTATTATAGCAGGTCATCGAGTTACCTAAGTTTATTGATCTAGGCAAATACCCCTTAAAATTGGGATTATTCATGGTTAATCAATAGGTGAGATTATTGTAGGAAAATCACAAATAGGTTGGATTATTGTAGGTAAATTTTCCTACATAATATTGTCATATTGACATACTCCCTCCTATACTTTTTGTTCTTTTCATTTACTTTTTGCACAATTTTCAATGTTAATTTTAAAGCTCAATATATCTAAAGATATATAATAAAAAATTATAAAAAATACATAATAAAAAAGTAAATAGTAAGACAAATCTAACGAGATCTCACATATATACATTTTATCTTGTAATTATGTGTCAAAAACATTGATTAAATTTCTCTCTCCTTAAGGTAAAATTTTTCAAATGGGAAGAATATTAGAGAATGAGGGAGTACAATATATTCTCATATAAAAACAAATAAAAAAGCATGAGATCAAATTATGAAAACCTAGCCCAATAATAACTGACCTGACCCAAATCCAAAACATCAAAATTTTTTTTTCAAAACCCCCTGTTATTAAATGACCCAACCATTAACCCATTGAGTCGACCCTATCCAATAAACATCTCTGACCATTAACCATGCGTCTATGCCGCGCATCTAGAACGCTGTCGACAGTCGCACATGATCTGCCCACTGCCCACGGACTGCCCACTTCTAATTAAAGTATACATGACTTAATACTCTAATAATTTAGTAACGCCCACCTACAAATTAATTGGAAAAAAAAAATACTATTCTATTCAACACAAATCAACGGTTGCAACACGTCTTTCACTTATTGGTCAACGAAATCAACACCAAATCAACACTTCTTATCATGCCACGTGCCCATCCACGTCACTTACTTATATGCATTTATTCCCTACTATTTTGGTTCATACGTTGTCCTTTTTATAAGCAATCTTAGGGGTTGTTTGGTATGTAAATTTCTTGTCTTAGTAACGGAATCAATTAATCCAATTCGTTATAATGTGTTTGGTTTGGGATTTGGATAACGAAATCCGTTACTTAAGAGTAACTCATTCCCTTTGTTTGTTACCACTCAAATATGAGTTGTAACAAAATACCTTTCTTCTCCATTCATGCTCACAAACACTGCTATATATATTCATTTGTCTCTCAACTTGCATCCACAACACCTTTTGATTCTCACCATCTTATGTCATGTACTCCATCTTCTTATTTTCATTTCGAAAGTTTATTTTTATCAACACAATTTGATATTTTTCGACAATTTTGAATCCCAATATGTTCAGTTTATGTAGCAATAGTGAGTACTTTAGCAAATTGATTAATTTTTTTAATTTGAATTTTTTCTATCTCATAGTATAGCTTAGCATAAAATTGGGGCTCCATGAAGTTATCTCATTGACTATATTGATTAGTTTTGATGGTGGCTATTTAAAATAATAGTTGTGAATTTTCGAGAGGTGATAATAGTTGTGGTTAAGTGATACCCTTACTTGATTGAAACCAAACAAGTGATTAAGATAAGGGTTATCGTTACCCTTTGATCTCTTTATTTGTTTCTATTCCCTTTCTATTTAAAAAATTATACCAAACAACCCCTTAGTGTGCAACTTCTTAGAACTTGGACCTTTTAACTTAATTGTCACCTTTAGCTATATAAATCCTCCTCATCCCCATTTTCCTAATCTCCATTCATTTAATTTCCTCTTTCCACACTTTATACCCATATACATATCTATTTCCTCTGATCAGAGATATATAATATATACATACAGATATATATAAACGCAAAGTCTTCAAATCTCTTGTTTATTTGAATTATATTACGATTTCATTCACATACGTATATAACATATCTACAATACGTATATATACGTGTAGTCTTTAAATGGGAAACTATTGTTGTGTCATCCATGGATCGTCATCGACAATCGAGGTATGGGCGGATGAAGATTATTGTGATGAGTCTATGGAGAGAGAAGAACTTCTTGTTGGACATGGAGAATCATCATCCTCTACGGTAGGGACTACGGGGAATCAAGTGAGGATTAGGATATCAAAAAAGGAATTAGAGGAGGTGCTGGATAAAGTTGATAGAAGTGGGACCCGTATGAAGAAAATGAAAGCACATCAAGTAATACAAAAATTGATTGATTAAAGTGAACATTTTGAGATCCATAATCAACGGACATGGTCGCCTGCTCTTCATAGTATTTCTGAGGTGAATTAATATAGACTAGTTTTTCGTTATTAGGTGCATGTATTATGTATTATGTTTATACATGTACGTAAATCAATGGGATCAAATATCTTTTTTTTCACAATTTTTTATAGTTTGTATTTTATTTTTATTTTAAAAAGTCGATTAAAATTTCATTTAATTTGTCTAAATGTTTTTATTAATATTAAATTTTCTAATTTTTAACTATAATGCACTAGTTTATACACAACTGATTGATATGTTTTGATTAGAATAGAAGATGATGTAACCTAAAGATTAATTAAAACCAAGCAAGCTAAGGGTTTTTTTCTCAAATGTAAAAAAAACATATATTTTTCTTATGAATTTTAGGAGTAATTCATTATATCTCTTCTTTTTTTTGTTGAGTTATCATTACATCTCTTTTTAGGCAACTTAAAATTGTTACATATATGAAAATTAGATTTTATTTCAGTTATAATATTTATTAATTTTTTGGACAAAATTTATAAATTTGATTTTTACTATCGATCCATCTAATATATCTCTTTTTTCGGTCTACCCTAGCTAAAGTAATTAATTGTATTCATTACTTATTGGCTTTGGTGAGATTATAGCAATAATAATATTATTCTACTATCACTATGTCATTTTGGATATTAAATTCATAATATGGATGGAATGAGTATACAAGAAGATGCGTGAAATTATTGATTTTTAGATGAAAGTGTTAAAAATTGCAAGTTTGTAGCTTGTGTGCATCTTGTTAGAAGTCGATATTTTGAAATTGTCAAAGAAATAATGTAAGTTGAAATGTACATACATATCAAGAAAAGGGTTTGATTAATTATAACTTTATCTTAGTGTCATAAATATAGAGTTATAAATGGTAGACTCAGTAGACAATATAACATATTCTGGTTGAGTTATTTTTTGACATGATATTAGAAAATAACGTGACAAGTTACCAATTCAAATTTTAATCACCCCTCATTCAATGTGGACTATTCAACATGAGGTATAAAAATAGTCTGTGTTGCATTTACACTTTATTTCAGTTTAAAAGACTCTCGTATGAGGGGGTGTATTAGAACATATAACATATTATGAAACCTTAATCATAAGCTTTATCGTAGGGTTAAGTTGATTCTATAACATATAAAAATATGTTTTACACCATTTTTCCTTCTATAACGTAAGTTATTGTTACAAAGCTCTTTCAAAAAATGTGTTACAGAGCATTAATATGTGTTCATTACTCCTATATTTTGGTAATTTAATTGTTATGAATAATGATACTTTTTTTTGAATAGAATAATGATACTTAATTATTCTTTATTTCTCCTATATTTTATTTTTATTATCGACTTTTATATTATTCTTTATTACTCCTATATCTTATTTTTATTATCGACTTTTATATAAACGAATAGAAAGAGTATACACTAAGGTGTGTGATCGTATCTTGAAAGTGATAAAAATACAACTTGTGTGCATCATATTAGAACCTTTATTTTGAAAATGTCAAAAGAAATAATGATAAGATTTTAGAAAAAGGAATAGTCAAAAGTTTGTTTCAAAAATGGCATCTTGTACTTTAAAAAAGAAAATATTTACGTATAATTATTTTGTCATATCCTTCGTTGCATTTTATAATGTGCATGGGTCTGGGCAACCCAAATACAGAGGAGAAAAAGTAATATTCACTCATAAACCCAAAGAAGGTTCACTAGTAAAACCAATTGGTGATAGTAGGATTTACTCCTTGAGTTTATAAAGTGATGCATACTCTTCTCTTTCTCCGATGTGTGGGACAACTCACATGTGGGTAACACATGAGCACTTCAACAACTTTAAAAAAGAAAATATTTACGTATAATTATTTTGTCATATCCCTCGTTGCATTTTAATGTGCATGGATGTAATAATAGTTTTTATTGTCCACCCTTTACTTGTGGATAAAATAATCTTACTTTAAGTGATTTATATTCAACCTGCACAGTGTTGGCCTTAGGCAAGGGTAAGAAGGAAATGTACTCAGGGTTCACGAAAAAATTGTACAGATTTTGTCTTCATATATGGATCGAATTTAAGTCCGTTCGTAAGAAGTAAGCTATGCATTTAGTATAGAACTTTTAAAAGATGGTAATTAACATATTAAACACATTTTTCGTTCCTTATTGATAATTTACTTAAAGATGTATTGCCATATTAGTATGTAACAATTTTATTTATATTCTATATTTTGTATTTATAATCTTTTTTTATACTCATATAATTAGCGCCTATAATATAATTTTTGCCTTTAACCTCTAAAATCTCAGGATTGATTCAAATTATCAATATTAGCTCTGTTGTTTTTAAATTTTCCACATCGTAAAATTATTGAAAATGAAATCTTTGAAGATATTGAAGTATTATTTTATTAGATATTTGCGTGGGAATTAGTAAATGTATTAAAAATAGGTAGAAAAATGGAGTAAGTATTATTTTATTAATTAGAATTGTGTGGATACAATAATATGGAAAATTATATAAGTACATAATTTAGAATTTTATGAACTCTATAAGGTTATATTGGTGTTATAATGGGAATTAATCTAAAGTACACAAATTATCAAAACTGCTAATTATATAAATGTGGACAATAAAAAAGAAACGAAGTTATATTTCTTATTATTTATTATGTGTTTTAATTTGATGTATTGTTCAGCCTTACAAGAGTGGGAGAGTCTTTTAATTGAATCAATTATGTGCAAGTTGGGTAGATTTTTCTGTTGTGACTCATGAGCAGCCAAAGCAAAGAGAACGAGAGAAATCCTTGAATGATATCATCAATACTCAACTAAATATAAATTCCTACCAAAAATGACTTATTATCAAAAAGTTATCTTAGTATGATGTAATTTTCAGAAAATAAAAATTATAATAATCATCATATTCGTAATTTTACGCCCGTATGGTTATTGATATTAAATATTAGTGGTAATAATAATAATAATTTATAGTGTAAATTTTCATGAAATAATGTATACTCCTAAACTTTTTTTCATAATTTACTCAATTTTTATTTTGATCATAACAATAATTAATTAGTCTATTCTACTTAATTCGCTCACTTTCCCACTTTGTTCATAATGCATACTCTTTTCTTTGATTTCTATTTATATCTATTTAATTTATATTCTCATCTCATTTATGCATTTTTTTTCATTTTTTCATAGAATATACCTGTTTACCACTTTTATTCACTTTTCTTAATTTTAACCTCATTTGTACTTGACGCGATTTCTTTAGAATAAATGAAATAGCTGATAATGATGTATAAAACATGCCATAGCTTGTGACCTCACATAGTCTATTTTGGTCCTTGAACTTATGTTTACTCTAACAATTGGTGTTGGACGAGACGACCTCGTAATGAGACTGTCAATTTGAATCGGCTTAATTCGCACGTGTAATAACTTGGACATTTTTTTTCATTTTCTGGGCATTTCAATTTTGATCTTATAGGTGTTAATTTTGACCTTAAAGGTATCAATTTTCAAAATTAATAAATGTCCAAAAAAATTAAAATATTATTACACGCGCGATTGGGCCGACCCAAATTGACGGTCTCAAGTTTTTGTGTTACTCTAATACTTGGAATAAAACATTTTCTCCCAACTCTTAACATGGAGGTTTTTTGGGATCAAATGACAACTCTTGTTCCAAAGTCCAAAATGATAAAGCATATTAGCAAAATTCATTCAAGTGGATTAGTTGGTAGATAGAAGTATTCAACATAAGGCTCAAATTCATCCTCATTTAATGTATTTGACAAAAAAAAAAAAAAACGGCTCAAGGCTCTAGCCAAGTTTTTCCTCTTTGGCCCAACATTATGGGCC